>CM074576.1:158948359-160318775 GCA_037305975.1 Chrysolophus pictus
CTTCTTGTTTCATGTGTCAACTTTCAATGAGAGTGATAACAAGAAGAATTTACGTCTAGAAGGTGTTGTGTGTGTGCATATTTGAGCTCTATTTTGTATTTATGGAAATTATCAAGATTTGATATTAAAATATACATTTTCTTTCCAAATGAGATCTTCTGTTTCTTCAAATGATTTAAAGAACACAGGCCTTATGGTCTAAATTTTGATGGTGGTACCTATTGATACCTAATCAGTGTTGAACACAGGTTTCTGTGCCCCATGATTCATCTTGAGAAATTAATATTAGAAAGTCTTAAAAATTTAGCTCAAAGTTTGTATATCAAAGCTCTAGAAAGAAGTAAAAGTCAGTTTGAGGTCCTTTGGTGGATGTTCTAGTCAAGCTGAATAAATTAATTTCAGTACATGACATAGTAGATTGAAAAAAATGCTGCATGTCAGAGCAATCCTGCCTTTATTTACCCCAAGTGCCATGTGTCATTCCTTCAGTACACTACAGAAAAAAGTGTGATTGCTTAAGAATGGGAAAGAACACACAGTTTTTTAGGAGCATTCTATTCATTTAACCATAGATAGCAGATGAGAACTATAAAGATAGAATTGCAGAAAAGCAAGGAGAGAGGTTCAGTTTAAGGCCACTGAAGGTCTTCACAGTGAAAAAGGCCATAACCACAAGTGTACCACATAGTTTCTTTTGGTGTCAGCCACACTTTGAATCTTTCTGTTATACAAGATGTCTGTGAGAGAAAGCAGGTGACAAATATTTCCAAATGTACATCCAAAGCTCAGGGGTATTTTGCAAATCTTAATGCTTCTGCCTTTTCAGGACACTTGTAGAATGAGGAAAGGTTACCAACCTGTCATTTCACAAAATCTGAAAATAGTTACTTTGTGTAGTATTTCCATAATATAATGAAAATTACCACTGAACAAAAACCATGAGGAGATAAATATTTGTGTCCTCAGAGAATGATGTGAATGGCGTAACTTAAAATAAATCATGGGAATGTTCACTGAAAATTGATTGTAAAACAAAATATTGAATAGATACTCATTACCCAGTCATTGTACGCTCTAAATGAAATAGAATTCCCAGGAAAACATGTACATAAAAGACCTCCAGTAGGTTTTTCTGCCTGTTTGGGTCCTCAGGGCAGTGAAACAGAGACCAAGTAGGCAGGAGAGGCAGTAAGACAAGGAAAATGGATTATATAGCTCTGAATCTTTCTTTTTCCTCTGCAGTATTGTTCTCTTTTACATACTTAATGTGATTGAATTATATTTGCACAGATAATTTAGATTCTTCAATTTAAAAGCTAGATATCTTGATTTTGTATTCTCAATTATGGTATGTGTGTGTGCATACACCATAACATTACAGTGTATATAGTTGAAATGAGCTGAGCAGCAGTTCATAACTAAAATTTCATAACAAAATTAATCAAGTTATCTTCATTAAATTTCAAAGCCATGCAATCTCCTTCTTCAGAAGAGTGTATTAAGCTCTTACTGTACAACTCTTCATCAAAAAAGAGTAGCTGAACAAGTTTTGGACTCCAATCTTTCATTATGAGAAGATGAATTGGTTAATAAAAATATGACTTCATGTTTTGAGAATCGGTAGTGAAGGCCTTTTTTACTATGTGACATGCGAGTCTTCAGAGAAGCTGAAGAAGACATAGATGGCTGTAAGTATAGAGTGCAATTCAAAAAGAAAAAAATTGTGAAGAAGAGGTCAAAAAATAGAAAAGGAAGAGAGACACAACAAATATTTTTAAATCTTCATTCTGACATTAAACCCCTAAATCATGAACAAATTACAACTGAGAAGTCTTATTTCAGAGGATTTTAAGTATATTACTTGGGAAGCAGAGGCTGACAGGTATATTATTGGGAACGTGATGGTCACCACCACAGTCATATGATACATAAAGAAGGCACAACTGTGGCAAGTTTAGAGCCTATAGCATCCTTATTCAGGAACATCTAATGAATCATCTTAGAAATCAAAGTCTACTTTGATGGCTTTCAAGTAACACCTCTCTTCATTATTGCAACGTGAAATTATACATCTATTTTTTAGTTTTCAGTGAGTTTATAGCAAATAACCTGATCTCCTTCTATGATATAGTGACCTGTTTGGTAGATGAGGAAAAGGCTGTTGATGTAGTCTACCTAGACTTCAGCAAAGCCTTTGACACTGTCTCCCACTGTATTCTCTTCTCCTGCAGAAGCTGGCAGCGCATGGCTTGGACAGGTACACTCTTGGCTGGATAAGGAACTGGCTGGAAGGCCGGATCCAGAGAGTGGTGGTGAATGGAGCTAAATCCAGCTGGCAGCCGGTCACGAGTAGTGTTCCCCAGGGGTCGGTGCTGGGGCCTGTGCTCTTCAATATCCTTATTTATGACCTGGATGAGGGCATTGAGTGCACCCTCAGTAAGTTTGCAGATGACACCAAGTTGGCTAGAAGTGTTGATCTGCCTGGGGGTAGCGAGGCCCTACAGAGGGATCTGGACAGGCTGGATAGCTGGGCTGAAGCCAATGGGATGAGGTTCAACAAGACCAGTGCACTTTGGCCACAACAATCCCAGGCAATGCTACAGGCCTGGGGCAGAGTGGATGGAAGTCTTCATAGAGGAAATGGACCTGGGGGTATTGATTGATACTTGGCTGAACATGAGCCAGCAGCGTGCCTGGGTGGTCAAGAAGGCCAATGGCATCCTGGCTTGCATCAGAAATGGTGTTGCCAGCAAGAGCAGGGAGGTGATCATCCCCCTGTACTCAGCACTGGTGAGGCTGCACCTGGAGTACTGCGTCCAGTATTGGGCCCCTCACTGCAAGAAAGACACTGAGGCCCTGGAGTGGGTTCAGAGGAAGGCAACAAAGCTGGTGAGGGGTCTGGAGCACAGGTCTTATGAGGAGTGGGTGAAAGAGCTGGGAGAAGAGGAGGCTCAGGGGAGACCTTATTGCTCTCTCTAACTACCTGAAGGGAGGTTGTAGTGAGATGGGGGTTGGCCTCTTCTCTCGTGTAACTGGTGATAGGACTAGAGGGAATGGCTTCGACCTGCGCTAGGGGAGATTTAGGCTGGACGTTAGGAAATACTACATTTCTGAAAGAGTGGTCAGGCACTGGAATGGGCTGCACAGGGAGGTGGTGGAGTCACTGACCCCGGAGGTGTTCAAGGAACGTTTGGATTTTGTGTTGAGGGACATGGTTTAGTGAGAACTATTGGTGATAGGTGGATGGTCAGACTGGATGATCTTGTAGGTCTTTTCCAACCTTGGTGTTTCTATGATTCTGTGAAATAGGAATTCTTTGATCACCATCAAAATTAACTGCATTTGATACCATGTTCAGCCCAGTTTAATTAACCTTCCCTTCTCTTCTCTATGGTCCTTTACACTCCTTAAATTGAACTGCAAACATTTTGGGTAGAGTACATACTATGTTTATTTTATGATGCCTTGCAAAGCAGACAGTGACACCATCATTTCTATTCAATTTAATTTAAATTAAAAAGAAATACATGGGCAGAGATCATTAGCTGATAGGAGAGAACTAGAGGGAAAGAAAAAAAATTATATTACTTTCCAACATTCTATCTGAACTATTTGAGAGCAGAGGTGGACTTTGATTCACTCAACTATGTAAAAGTCTACGAACTCATTTTTTCTTTGCATCTTTACTTTTGACCTAATCACAGAAATATTTCCCTCTTAAGAAAACAAAACAAAACAAACATAAATGATCAGTACCATATTGCTAGACAAAACACCCTTATTTATGCTGCTTTTTTGAATTTTGTATTGACAAGGCAAATTGTTCCCTCCCTTTTAATTGCTGATATAATTCCACACAGAACACAAAATATTTAATTATTTTATTTTGATATTGCACTCTACTCATAACGTTGCTATAGCGCTAACCTCTCTTCTTTCTTATGTTTTCCTTGAGGGAATAAAAGATTTTACCAAGTGTTAACAATCTACAGTAGGTCAAAGAAACTTCATGTAAAGTAAGACATGGGTGTATCTTTTCTAACTCTGTAATTTAAAAATGATCAAATTTCTTAATATGAGACATATACACACTTATGAGAGCTTACAAAAATAGAAAAGGAGAAATTACTATGCTTAATCCCAGTTAGTATTCTGCATATACCCGTCTGCAGATTATTTTGCATTTTTATTGTTTGCAATTGCATAGTGTTTGGGATAAGTCACTGGAATGAAAGAAGAATTCTGTATTAAAGGTCACATGAATGCATATGTATCAGAATTTGCATTTGAATATAAGAGGCACAGTAACATTCAGCAAACTCAGGAACTGAGGATCTGGAAAATGATTTTCAAAAACTCTTTTAAGTAACTAAGAAATACAAGTACAGATTTTAGAAAATTACAAAGAAATGTAGAAGAGTAAACTCCATTACTCTTTTTGGTAGAGCTGACTTCTTTGTCTGCTTTATATATTTACTTTTGAGAATGTCATATTAGCTCACACTTGTGCTAATAATACTTAGCTATAGCATTGCACAGAATTTGGAGGCAGCACATGACGTGCAGAAAGACATATTTCTAGCACAGTCTCTGACACAGTTTGGACTGACTGACCTGTTACTTGACCAGAAAATCCATAGGTAGCAGCCAGAGGCTAAGAGCATTATGGAGCTGAGAAACACTGTCTTGAGGAATAAGGGAACCGAGGTGTACAGATGTGTAGATACAGACTATGAATCTTTCTCCAATGCATTTGGATGGCTCAGCTGTGATGCGTCATGACAGGGAGGTCAGTTTTACAGGCTCATATTGCTCACATTTTGAGAGAAGTGGGCATAAGAGATGACCACGTTGATACATGATTTGGGAGAAAGGGATCTGTAGAGGTGGAGCAAAAGGGAACTAATTTTGAGGCTGACAATCCTCATAGGATTTACTAAGAACATTTTCCTGCATCCTTGTTTGTTGGACAAGTGGGATTGCCTGTTTTCTTTATTTTTCGGAGCTCCTTTGTTCTTTGGATTTCACAGCATGAACACAGCTATCATCGCCGGATAACTTAAGTCTTCAAGTTCAGCGCAAGCCTTCGTTACAAAGAAGAAAGTAAAGATTTTCAATCTGTTGATATTTTGTTATCTCATTTACAGAAATTTTGCCTAGTACCATGTTGCTGTTTGTGCCGTATGTCAGTCATAATACAGTAACGCAAATCCAAGCAGGAATCACTGCTTTTTGCTGACATGGTAATAATTATGAAATACAGCTTCTGAATAGCTTAGAAAGCTATCTGCATTACACAGTCCAGTTTCTCCATAAAAACAAACAGACTGTATTGACACAGAAGAATGTAAGATTGGTTCAAATCGTCTTAGCCATGGAGTCCCCCACAATTGCAATTTACTGCATTAGAGCAGGAAAGATGATGATCATTGTCAGTGTCAGAACTGACAATGTGGGAGGTTTGATCTTGCAGTTTCATTATGCTTGGGTTTCTTGTACACCCAGAGGGAATACCTGACTGTCCCTCAGAACTGCATTTTAAGAACAGTAAGTTCATTCCTGGGGACCTGGGTGTTAGCCATAACTTCCTATTTAGTACTTCAATTTCAATACAACATCTAGCATCAATTACCTCTAGGAAATATTTAATATCTTGTAGCCTCAGCTTCACATTATTTCATTGAAAGAACATACCTGAGATAAGTAATGGAAAAGGAAATATAAAATATGCATCAAAAATCCATTACTCAAATTGATAATTTTTTCTCCTATTTCACTTGGCAGTGATGTTTTTTGTCATTAGCAGTAGGGTCAGAGTAGAAGAGTGAAAGATAATGATACCAGTGTTTGGGAAAACTATTTCAACATAGATCTTTGTGCAAACTCATGGTTTAAGGGTCAAACTGGTTTACTTCACATTACTTTTCTGTGAACAGAGCAGATGTGCAGCTCAGGAAGCCAAATGAGAATTAAATGAAGCACATTGTAATGCTGCCCTTGGCCTGTGCCTAGAAACTGGCATTAATTGAAAGCTAGAAAATTATATCGACATCCTTTATAAATGTACTTTTTCTGGCACACATTTCAGGTCCCTTCTATGCAACTCTAGCTTTAGAAATGTAAAACGTTGCAATTGCTGGTTAACATATGGACTGTGATGACTGACTGAGCCTTGGCAAGAGTTAACTTAGGAGTTCTTAACCTCAAGTAAATGTGAGCTGATTTGGCTGTGTTTTGTGCACTGAACAAGAAGAAGCAACTACTTGTATTTCAAAAGCAAAGCAGTTGCATGTGAACAGTTCCTCTAACTGTTACAAGGTAAAGAAATGGCCATGTAGTTGTGCAGGAATCCTTAGAATTACTGGGTTTGAGCCTTTCTACCTCTACACTAACTTAAATCAGGTAAAAAAATCTTTTTTTCCCCTTAAAAACTGGTATCAAAAAGATAGTTCTTAATGTATACATTCGTAATGGAAAAAAAGTCTGACTTATTTCACTGTAAAAAAAATCTCTTGTATTTGCATTTACAAACCTCTGCAATTCTGTCCCAGCCTTTAATTTTGGGTTATAAATCAGAATACATATTTTAGTATCAAAGGACTAAAAGTTGAATATTTATTCTTTGATTTTCAGAACACTCACTCACTCACTCTGCTTTAGAACAGAGCTCTACAAGAAGCAGTACTGGTATAAGTTAAAGAACAAATAAATGGCTGGAGAAAAAAAGTAACTTTAAGCTGTATACTATTTCATCTTATTTTTTGTTGTTGTTCAGAAGCTCCTTTCTTTGAAAATCCATTTGTATTAAAATGCAGAATAGAACTTCTCTTTTTGTCCGAGCTTTGATTAACAGGAAACTAGCGAAACTGGGAAAGGAGCTTGTGACTCTATAAAGATGTTTTATTGTCACTTCAGTTCTATTTTTCTGCAGATGGGATACCTTTTCTGCCTTCAGTCTTCATTTTAATGCTACATGTATAGTATAGATCCATGCTTTTAATTAATTTCTGTTTAATAATAGATAATCAGACATGGTTTAGCACTGCAAATTGAAGACTGGGCTAAGTTTGAACCATACTGTGCTCACTAAATAAGTCTGAGATCTGTTATTCATGCCTTAAAATATTGAGCAATTGATAACCCATAAGTGAAAAATTCAGTGTGGGTTTTTATTTTATTATTCACTTATTTTAGGAGTTAAGATTTATTATGGTCATTAGAAATACAGTTGTGTCTTGGAATTCATTTAATTTTGTTGTTCATGAATGTTGTTCTGCTTTCCATAAGACAGAAATATCAACAGCTTTTTTAGAGGAGATAATTTCTGAATGTCTTTCAGCTGAAATTTGGAAACAAATAAATGGTATTTCTCAAATTGAGGGAGGTTAGAGAGAGAGGAACAAGTGAGAATCAAGAGTCTCCTACAACTTTTCTGTAATAATAAAAAACTTTCCTAATACTCCAAATTTATAATAAGGATCTATAATGAAACTTCAGTGTAAAATTGAGGCTTAAATACAGTGCAGTTAGATAAGAGAAGGAAAAATCACTGTCAATATCCAGAAATCTTTTAAACTCAAATTAGTGGGAAATGTATGGTAAGCCATCAAGTCCTAAACAAGGTTACCATATACATATTATTTTGTAGATCCTTTCTAAAATTTATCAAAATCCATTTTAGAACTGATTAGATCTTTTGTAATCTTTACTGAATTTGAACACTTCTAAAATCTTACAATAATGATGTATTTTATATAAATAAAAAAATATTTATTCAGATTTCAGTCTATCTGCATTCATGTTCCTCTTATACTGATATGTTCCTCTACCATTATAATTCCTTTATATTTCATTTTAAATAGTTTCTAGTGTTTATATGGAATGCTGTCATGATTGATCCCACCTTTAACTTGGTAAGAGTAATTTTGCTTAGTCTGTTCCTGTAACACAAGATCTCCATCTACAGATCAGTCCATTAATATTTCCAAGTACTTATTTCAGCTTCACTTAATCTTTCACAGATATGTATAGCCAGAGTTGTACACAGTTTGAGATATTTCAGATAAAAGCTTATCAGTGCCCTATAGAATGTAAATAATAATGTCTCTCTCTACAGGAAATACTTCACAAGAAGCATCCTTGGATCATATTTGCCTTTTTAATGACTACAGTGCTCTTGTCACTATTAACTCTGATTAACTCAGGTCCCTACTTTTCTTAGTCTATCTAGATGATGGATTCCCAGTTGACTTTATAGTAGACATTTATGTTTTTCTTTCTGAGGAGCATGACTGTGCACTTTATAATATTGAGTTTTGTACTGCTGATATGATAAAAGAACAAATTCCATCTGGTCTCATTTGCTTCCTTTTTATGTTCACTTTCAATAAACACTGAGCAAACAAATGAATCTGCCTGAATGCTTTCAGATTGGGACTTTCAATGAATACTTTCGCTTTTCCCCTTGCTAATATATATTAATACGTATGCTAACAGAGCTTGTTTGCTCAGCTAATCATAGAATAGCAATAGTACAATCTACATCACTGATGCAGTTATTACCCTAGATGCTTCAAATTTAGTGAGTTCTGAAGATGAGGAGAAGTACTCTGAGCTCCATCCTGGCTGCAACAGTCAATAATGACATTCTCATTGTCTATAGTGAAAGTAGAAGTGAGCTTTTTGCATTTTAACTATGTTATGTTCTTTTATTTTTGAGGATCCACTGTGAACATTTCATATCAGTCGTGTAGTCATCTGTTATCCTGAACAGCAGACATTATTCCTTTTTTATCTGTGTGCATTTATACATCAAATTACTGGTATTGTTGGCTATTTCATTGACTTGATGCTTAGAATCAGTTCTTACTTTACAGAGAAATGTTACATTTCAATATATCTTTCTTCTTCTTCTTTACAAAACAATAAGAATTTTGCCAGAAAGTGTGTGAATGTTACAAATTCATCCTTTATTCTTCTGTAAAAATAAGACTTTGTATTAAAGCTCTTTATATGAGCCTGAAATTTGAATGAATATCCACTGCATGAATATATCTTTGACCATTTGCATTAACAGATGGACAAGGCATATCATTTACAGAATCACACTGTGTGGCCAAAACAGAGGTTCAGACAGGTTTAGCTTGAGTCTTTTAAGATTATTTTTCCTGATTAGACAGGCGTGACTTTCAGAAACTACCTATTTTGATCAAACTGTACCCATGCCCTCCATACACAGTGATTGAACCCTTGATTAAAAGTATTTCCTATCCTTCCCATCCTCAGTTTTACTGATATGGAAACTGGAAAGGTCTTGTTTACATAGATCCTTAGTGACTTTTCTCCAACAATTTTTTCCCCCTTCCTTCTTCACTGTAGAAAGATGATCTCTTTGGCCCAAGTTGAGAAGAGATAGTGCGGTAGCTTTGCTGGCAGTAACAAAAAAGCAGAGCCAAGAGATATGATGTTAGATGTGCTGGAGAGAAATCTGAACCAGAAAGCAGGAAATTCTGGTTGTTTTATAAGTAGTTAGAAGATGATGTGTGTCTGAAGAAAGAGATAAGAATGGGATGGATGACAGAAAAAAGTCTGTCATTTGTAAGAATTTTTATGTAAGTATTTTTATGAACATTTTTATGAAAAGTAATCTTCACTCATCATAAATGCTATACTCATTACTGTAAGTAAAATCCAATGTTTTGTTTTCTTTGCGAAGTATGATTACTTATCATGACCCTTGATCTACTGGTCATGTCCACAGCATTACACTATATATATTTCGCAGCAATATTGGACAACCAAGGAGTCTGTAGGAGTCTCTTTAACTGCTTATGCAGTTAATGCATAAAATTCCATGAGAAATCCTAGGGTAAGAGTTAATTTCATTTAATGGATGTTTAATGGATAAAACATGTGATATCTTAAAATTACACTGTTATCCTGAGAAGTTCTTCCTACATCCACACAAGAAATCGTCTCTCGAAATAGTGAAGCTCAATAGACTGTCATGACATACTTGCAATCAGAAAATGTGTATTAAACCTCCACACTTTAGTCACCTAAAGCACTTTTCTAATGTGAGCCAATCATCCAAAAGCCTTCTACAATCAGTGCAGTGAAAGCCCCAAGTAGGACTTCTTCCAGTACAAGACAGAACTTGTACAGCTGATCAACCTCATTCTGCTGAGGGGTCCAGTATGGCCATCTTTAAATGCTGAACTTGTAGAGAGCAAAGATAGAAGGAATTTGTCTTACCACTATATTCTCTTCAAGACTTACCTTTTATTAGATACAAACTTTTTTCCATTTTACCAAAATTAATTTAGTGACCAGCTGGCATGTACAACAACTTGATGACAAGAGAAAGAGTTGGTGAGTTTTAGCTGCTATATATGCTTTGTCCATCTGTCTCTCTTGGCTACTTAAAAAGTCCACCAGAGATTTGATTTTGACTCACCAACACCATTAATAACATTTGTGACAATCTTTTTCATGATGGCTGACATCTATGATCCTGTACCTGATCAAATCAACCAATAAAATGAGAGTGTGAGGTATTAAAATAGGAAATTGTTGCACTGAAGATTGCTAGCTAAAGGAATCTTTGGGGACAATGAGATGTATAAGAATAATAGCAGTCTTTAAGTCTCCTATTTATCCCTTATTCTGCATTTTTTCCCAAGTTCAAATGATTGCGCCAATCAAAAATGATAAGGACTCTTGGAAGATGAAGCAAATTGTTTGCTTCAAGTGGGAGAAAAATAATTATCAAGGTTGGAAAATAACTCATTGTGTGAAATAGCAAGCCTTTTCTTGCTGATTAATCAATATCATATTTAACTCGTTATTCCTCAAAGTTTTCTCAGTTTATTTTATTTCAGGCTATACCTTTTCTAAAACTGTTGAGTGAAAGACTGGAAGACTTAGTTGCCCATTGATTTTGCACAGCACAAACTCTGTGCATCATGGTTTTTACTTTAAAAAGTTTAAAGTATTGACTTTATTCAGATTGAAAATATCTCTAAGCTTAGTTTTGCTGATTTCTCTCGGATGCAGTTTCTCAGCAGTTTCTTTTCATAACAGAAAGACACAATGACCTTTCTGCTTAACTGTTTGGGACAAAATCAATTTGTGCTCCATCTCCTGCAAGTGTAATTGAATGATCACTAGCCTGAACTCTAAGTTACGTAATTGTAATTAATTATATCACAATTGATCTGCAGTTCTGACTCAGTCCTCCCTATGCCCTTCTCAAACTAGGATCACACTTACACACAAATGATATGCTGCACTTTTAAATTCAAAACCTAAGAAATCAGTCTCTCTCAACAACAGTAGAAGTCATAAAACAATTTAAAAATATCAGATTATTTATACCAGTTTTGAGGTGAATTTTTTCTGTGCTGAAGCTGCATTATTAGACACTATTGTCCAGTGCTGGAAAGCAGAAGCAGTCTTTGAGAAATCCTGGCAGGGCAGCATCAGCAGTACTCAAGTAGAAAGCTGAGGTGGGAAATTTTGACTGATGCCTGAACGTGACTGATAAGCGGATGAAAGGCAGGAGGAACAATGTCAATGAATGCTTAAAATAGCCCAGAGAAAATGAGAGAACACTTGGAAATGTTGAAGATGGGTCAGTGCTTTGATAGCATTTCTAAATCAATGTCACGGACTCCTGATGGCAGTACAGCAAAGGACTTCAGAAGTCACAGAAGTCAGGTTTCCTGTTAAACCAGTTTGTGACTTTCCCCATTATTAAACAACCTCCATTTTTATACAGATGATATGCTGCTATAGACTAATGCCTGTATTTTTCCAGCTTTGACATCTGGTGTTAAGGCCATTCTTAAATAAGAAGAATTATACTCCCTTCCAGTTTGGATCCAGTTCTATTTATCCAGTACAGAATTACTGTAAATCCTTTGGACAGAGACTTTCTTACAGCTCACATAGCACTTCTCATATGCAATGCAAACGCTATAGTTTTTGAAATATACTAGAAAGAGAGGAAGTATTCAGAATTTAAAAAGATAATACTTTTATATTTATTTCAAACATCAATGACTCTCTGTTAGTGTCTGATGAATGATGAACTCTCATACGGATTTCATGTCTCACTATACCTCAAAGGATAGCACTACAGTTTCCATCGTACTGTGTACAACAAAAATAGACTACCCTTCAAATTAAAGAATAGGATAGGATAACAGAAGAGTTGCTTCATCTTTCTGATCATCTTTGTGGACATCTCTGGTCCTGCTCCAACATCTCTGCATCCTTCCTGTGCTGCAGACCTGTGGCCTGAGTGCCATACTCCAGATGAGGTCTCAGAAGGGTAGAGTAGAGGGGGACAATTCCCTCCTTCTACCTGCTGTCCACCCCTCATTTGTCTGGGCTCCTGGGCTGCAAGAGAACACTGCTGGCTCATGTCCAGCTTTTTGTCTACCAGAACCTCCAAGTCCTTCTCCAGAGGACTGTTCTCAGTGAGTTTCCCAGTTTGTAGACTGTACTGAAGTACAACACCTGGCATTTGGCCTTTCATCAGGTTTTCATGGGCTCCCTTTTCAAGGGTGAAGGATATCCAAGTCTTTCTGCATATCATCCCTTCCTCCTGTTGTGTCAACTACAGCGTTCAGCTTTGTGTTGCCTGCAAACTTGCTGAAGATGCACTTTATCTCACTGTCTAGGTAGTTTATAAAGACTTTGAAGAGTACTGGTCTTGAGGCTGACCCTTAGATGAAACCTCTTGACCTTTTGCAATAATAAATCCTATAATATTTAGATTTCATATGCAGTTACTTTCTTTTTTTTTTTTTTTAGGAAGGATTTTCTGTTAAGGAAAGCCTCAATTCCTCACAAAGAGATGTTTTTTGGATACGGGGGAAGCAACTAAATAAGTGGTGGAAGGAGAATCTTTCTTATTTATTCGTCAGAACCGAAATTTACAAGGGTGAAAAGAGAAGTCTGGAATAAATGTTCATTTTTAGAGGTACAGGGGAATGTGTCTGGGGTATTTATTTTTCATAGTAAGGGGGTGCAAGGAAAAGAAAACTGATGTTCAGTGCCTGGGGGACTCACAGGAAGAAACAGGATGTAGGTCCCAAGCAACTAGCAGGGTGGTGTTTTGATATGGGGTGGTGTCAGAAGAGCAGGACAAGAGTATGATATTCTGATCAAGGTGGTGGGCGGATATGTAGACAGTACTATGTACTGCAGCATATAATTGACAATCTGGCTCCCCTAGGTTCAAAGAAAAGATTGTTAGGGAAATCAGATCACTGGTATTTAGATCACTGATCTGTATCAAGAATAGGTATGTCTCTCCAGCAGTCACCTTAGCAGAAGTCAAAAGTTTCAATAACCCCCCAAATTTAGAAGAATTAACAAAATAAGAATGAGACAAATATTTGGAGTTGCTTAACTAAATATGTTGGATGGCCAAAAGATAGGTCTTTTTCTCTGTGTTAAGAATAGCTACACAAAAAGTTTGGGACAGCTATGGTGCCTGTGAGATTTGATTTGGAAGAAAATCCCAGAAATACAGCTTTTTTTTTTGGAGTAAGTTTTCATCAGTGTTCAACATGGAATCATAGAATCATAGAACACACAGTAATTTGGCAGACACATAGCACTCAGCATTTTATTTCAGGATATTTCATTGTATGCCTGTGGCAGCTCACAAATAAAAACTGTATTTTTGGAGGGGACGTAAAAAACAATGTTCAGAATTTGAGATTCAGTTAAAAATATTTGGAGATCATTACTGTGCACTCATGATTAATCTTGAATGCATTTGTGTTCATATCCATCTCACCATTTATGTTCATATCCATCTTCATTTCATTCTTTGCTTGATCAGCTAGTCTAGAAATTTATAATTTTGGAGAAATAACAAGATAGAAGAAATATTTATCTTGCTGTTTCTTATCGAGTGTTCAAATAGCCTCAAAATACTCTACTGAACTACAGTGTTACAGACTATAATAGAAAATGAACTACCTAGAATGGTTGAATCTAGCATTCTAAATCTGTCCTTTCAAATTAAAAAAAAAAAAAAAAACAACAACACTTCATTTTGACAAGTCTGAGGCATAATTTATTTTCATAAAGCCTAGTTTAATACCATATAAAGCTCCAATATTTCTATCCAAATTTTGTAAGTTTGATTTTATATTATTTCATATACCTTGCTTACTGATGAAAAATCTTAATATTCAGGCTGATTTAAATGGTTTTAAAGAATTTGTGAAATATATTTATACATTTGGGATAATATACTCTCCATGGAAAACTAGGTTACAATTTTCATGTTAATCATCTTTGGATCTTCCTAAGAAAACTTGCTTATCAGAAATCTAAATGATTGTTCCTTCTCCAAAACAATGGAAAAAATGATTCCAAATTTAGTGCATTCCTAAGCAGCATTTGAAGATCTGGCAATTTAATTTACTTCCTGTTTAAATGGCATCTGGTATTAAACAAATCCTTCATTAATCTGGCATTAAAAAAGCTCCACAGGTGCAGGTAGTGTTTTTTAGGATATGAGCACATGCCTATGATGCTGTGACATTTTTAATAATTTTAATATAATTTAAGAAATGCTTGGAATCAATGGAATCACTTCGTAGATCTATCAAATGTTAACTACATAAAGGATATTCAATCTAATCAGGGTTGAATTTAATCACAAGTAGGGCAGTCTTAGTAGTGGATCTTAATGGAGAGTCCTCCTCCAGAATCAGTCCTTAGCAGACTCATACATTATGCAGTCCTTAGGTTGCACATACTGAAAGCATAGCCCTAGGTGCTTGAGTAAATATAATAGGTAAACTAATTATCTCAAAGATGGATGAGATCGAAGCTTGTTTGGCTCAGAATAGCATCTGAAAATGAATATGGGAGAAGTTTACTGATTAAGGTAGACTTTGATTAAAATGAGATATGACAGTACAGGAGCATGAATTATTTGTGCCACCTAAATATGGAGTCTTGACATAAAACTGGCTACATCATGAAAAATGTTGCTAATGAAAGCTACATGTTTTGGGATGATATATTAGACTTCTAAAGTTTTAAATCCACTGATTCTATATCAGGAAATTATTCCATAGTATTACTCACTTGGTCCGTGTCATCAGAAGTGAAATGTATATCTTGTAACTCATGCCATGTGCAGGACACTGGGAGAACATAGGAGAAGATGTGTGGAGTTAGACTATAGATTCATCTAGTCCAGTAACCAGTCTCTGAAAAGCATCCAAGGATAGATAAGGTACAAGACCTAGGTAAGAACATATGTTACTTCTTTGGAATGTCCTTACTAGATCCAGTTATTTATGACTTAGGGATATCTACAAGGAATCATTTTATTTCAGACTGATTAGATTTGTTTCAGAACATACATATTCTGCGAATCTTTGGGATCAAAACTTGTTTCTGAATTTTCATTCCTTACTTTGAATCCTGAGTTTCTTCCTTTTTGTGGAATTGTTGACAATTTAATTAATTAATTAATTAATTATGTATTTATTTTAATGCACAGCAGGATCTTTTCATTACTTTGCTCCATTATGGTGTATCTTCTGATCTATAAAATACTGAAATACACTGAACCTAGCAATCACAATGGACATGAGTCATGGTGGACATTATAAGGAGGATCATTAGGACTCTTTCAGTCTTTCAGTATACTTCAGTAAAGAAAGGAAAGGAAATAAGGAAAATGAAAGTATGTAACTGATCACACAGCATAACGAATACAACCCTTTTATTTTTCCCTTTGTGCTCATTTTTCTAAATTTCTACTCCTTACAGAAGGGTCACGAGTTTGCTATTTCATGTGTAATATATCTGCAGTGTACGAAGTTGTGCTGTGCACATTCACCTGATCTTGTGCTGCATGAACTGTTATCTCTGTCACCGTGGAACTCTTAATAAGTGCGTGCTACTCAGTAGGATCAATTACTTAGTGTGGAATATAATTTTGATGCTTGGCTATCTTTTTTGCTGTGTCATTCTTAGAAAATTCTAGCAAATGGATGAGAGTTGCCAGTTCTTTAAAACAGGATGCTCTAATTCTGATTCATTTCCTTTATGTGCCCTCAGACGGAAGTCAAGATAGGATGAAAAAAAAAATAAACATACTTGCTACAAATGTATTATCTAATTAAAATAATGATTTTAGTCTCATCAGAAGAGAAAGAATTTGGTTCTTAGAAAAATGACATTAGGATCATCTACCACCAAAGCCCATAGAGGAGACTGTCAGTCGGCAACAGAAATGCTAACACCACGTGCATGACCAAAACTTAATAGACATATTTTTATTTATATAGCTGATCTCTTCTGACATGAAATGATACTTCTAGCAAGTTTGAACATTAAAAGTTTGAACAGCTTTTGACAGCACTGATCTGATGGCATCGAAGTAAAAATATATTGTGAGAGCAAGCACAGTAATAAAGAAATCCAAAGTCTTCAGAGACACTCATATGGCCTCTTTCTCTTCTGGAATGTAACTATTTTTGCTTCTGTGAATGACCCTAGTGTTTACAGTGAGTTGAGTAGCTATGCATAATTTTGTGAAGGATCAAGTTCTACAGAAAACAAATGACAGAAAGGAAAAAATGAAGCAAATGTTATTTTGCAGAAGCAGTTCTGCATGAAGGGCACTGAAAGCTGCTTAGAATTCACAATTATGGATTCAAATGACAAACCAAGTTAAGCAGAGGAAGATCTAGTGAGAATTTGAAATAACAGAGTTGCTATTACAAAGTTGGTGTTTACACGTTTCCATCTGTCTTTATTTCACTAACCACATGGTTGATCATCAAACAAACTTCTGACTCTTTTTTTTCCCTTCTTCTCTATTGTTTAGTTTTTCGCTGTGTGTTTGCGTATCTTATCCAGAGTTTGTATATTAGGCCTTTTAAGTACTAAAATCTGTTCCAATAAATCAAGGCTTCTCTAACTTAGCTGGACAGCTGGCAGCCCCTGTTTATGGCTTTAGAGGGAATTTGGAAACATCTGTGTCTGATGAATTACCATAAATTCACAGCGGCTCCTGCAGCAGGAACAGTTCAGAGGTGCAGATATCTGGTAATAAATAATTAATGAGCTCCAAAGCAGTGTCTGTCTTTTATTGTTGGAGCTGAAGTGAGCGCACTGTGCAAGCCATAAACCAATCCTTATTTTAGACTTGGTCTTTTCCATTCAGCAGGCTTTCTGTACTGGTTACCAACCAGAACAGCTCCAGACAATACAGCAATAGTGGACCTTGTCTTGTATCTTCTAGTGACACCTGTAATCCTTACTCATCAAAATAATCTTTCCACTTGAGACAAGGGGGATGCTTGGGTGCTCAAGCAGTCTTTTTACATGGGAAATCTGTGATGTGTTTGAAATGACTCAGTGCTCTCTCTCCATCTATCTACACAGAATGTAGAGAGCACAAAAGTCAGATTTTCCTTCATCTTGTCATTTGATTGTTTGTACAATATGTGTTTATGAGGTTAGAAGAGTAACTTTCAGAGGCTTTAAGATAATGACTTAAGTAGGACTAAAAATTTTATCACAGAAGACGACTGTGGACTGCATGACTCTCTGAGTTATTCCTGTTGTCAAAGCTAGAGGTGGAAGAACATCAGCTAAGCATAATCTGGCAGTAAAGGTATCCCAGTATGTGTGAGGAGTCTGCACACATTGCATCAGACAAGGAAGGTTAGCTTCCATTTTCAAACTGAGAGAATTGAAACTGTTTGATAAAAAAGGTGTTGCCCCAAAAACATGTTTCTTTAGCATCTCTGTGAAGAATCAAGGCACGAGAGGTTGGTCTTCAGTCACGGCAGTGTAAGAAAATCCTCACATTAAACTTTTATAACTGTTTATTCTTATGTAGACTGGTTCACCAACCCTAAGATGGATCATATTGCTAATCTATCATTTCTGCTGACATTATAAAAATAAGTTAATGTGGTCTTACACATAGCCTTTCTTCCAAGATTCCCTTCTCCTTTCAAGGAACAGGATGGACACTGATGCTCTATCCTTATTGCTTGTCCTTGGCAGTCTGTTATTTGTTTTTTTGTTTTTTTTTTTTTTCTTTCCCAGCAGAAGTCCAGGTGTGAACTTCTAGTTTTCTAGAAAACTAGAATCTTTGATGAAACAATTTTGAAGGAATAAAGTTTTTTTCCCATTGTTATTTTCCCCACTATATATTCAAATCTCATTTGTTTCATTGCATCTTCTTAATACTGTGCATACTAGATCTGAAGGATTTAGAATGCGATAATAAAATATTGCGCTCTAGTGGGGTGAGGAATGTTGTTAAAACCATTAATAGGATTTAATGTATTCATTTTTACGAGTACATATGTTATGGGACTTGACTCTTCAGAAAGGACACATAAGTTTACTTGAAGAACTTCCTTCCTTCCACAGACATTAGTCTGAAATATACTTTCCCTGGGAACTTTGCTAATACTCTTTGGAGCAGTTCCTCTCAAACCATAGGGATGGAATCTATAAAATAAATAGCTTAAATTTTGTAGTCTGATTTTTTATAACACTGGGAACATCTGGAGACTGTTTTCATTTGAAGGACACTTAAAAACTTTGGTGGTTGCTCAGTTTTTGCTAGCATGAGATCCAAGAACAATCTCTGTAACTACTGCTAGTAGGTGTGCACTAAAATTCTGTTCAGATTTCCTTACTATGAGTTTTACCTTTGCCCCTGGCAGGAATCCTTGTACAGAGGAGCTGTGCCAACTAATAGATGGGACAGATTAGCTTTTATTAATGACGAAGCACCCTAGGAAGTGGCAGTTAGTACAACTGGAAGGATGATTGCTCAGGGAACATCTCCTGCCTGCTTAAAAAAAATTGAGGTTGGAAGAGGTCTCTTGCCTTTGAAGAGACCATGGATGGTTAGATTTCTAATGGAGTAAGAGATAAGGGAAAAAATCTTCATTTGAACTGTTTATACACTGGACAATACATATCTCAGGTGCCTAGCCATTTTAGGGAAATAAATAGACTATAGCTTCTACATGTAAATTGCAATGTCAAGATTAAACCCCTACATTTACAATAAACTTGCTTGTGATAAAGGGAGCTATGGAAGTAAATCAATAAATTCATTCATGTTTTTTTCAGAAATAAGTTCTGAGTAAGGAGCAGCACTTAAAAACATGCCAGATTATAAATACATGAATACAAATCCAGAACCAATCACAGCTCTTCATCTTTGTTGGACAATGGCTACCAAAAAATCTGTACTCACTCAGATAGTGAGCAGTTGTCCCAATAATTTTACTATGGGGAATTAACTGTGCACCTGTTGTAAAATGTTGCAGCATTCTTGTGCATCTATTATAAATTGTTTCAACATTCTCCAGTCATAGTGAACAAGACCTAAAGTAAAAAATAATGATGCTATGAGGTGTACTGTATGAGATGGGGAATACCTGGTGAAGGCTGAATTCTTCAGAGCTAAATCCACCTTCTATTCTATCTATTGTGGATATTTCATTCACACTGTGGCTCTTTAACAAAGGAAAACTAGGGTCAGAGAAGAACTTTTAATCTATTTTATGCACTATTGCTCTGCATAACTAAATTGTTTTCATCAAGGATTAAGACACTTCCTGCACTGTGTCATAACTCTGGTGCAGCGTCTCTTTAAGTCAAAGAAGTTAACTCTCTGCTCTTCCTGTGACTTACGCTATATGAAACATCCAAATGCTTCAGATAGTAGAGGAACCTTTCATGTATGGCAAACATATTTTTACTCTGTTTCTGTGGGTATGATGGCAGTGGCTTCACTGAGAGAAAAAAAAAGGAAGCATAAATGGCTTGAATTATATGGAACTGCAGAAAAAAGAACACTTGGAATTTACCCACAGCTCCCTAGAGTTGTTGGGAGCCTTTCTCTTGCTTTAATGAGAATTTAATTGAACTATCTTTTGTTGAGTGTGTTTGTTTCTTCTGCTAAATTGCCTGGTGAGGAAAAACCTTTAAGTCTGTGATTGCAAAAATCGTTATTGGCAGCACACAAACATGGTTACGTATTCATACCCAAAGAAAAACTAAGCAAATGTCTTCATTATCATCAAATATATTAGAAATACTAATGCTTTTAAACTTAAATATGGTGGGTATTTTAATCAACATTCTAATTTTCACATAAAATGACTCTGCCTGTCAAGATGTAAGCATATATTTTAGGTGTTGCAGGTTGGTTTTATGCATGAAAGACGTGTTTTCAATGAAGGTCTCTGGGAAGCACTACCATTGAGTCTGAACCTGTGCTTGTTCAAATTCAGGAATACTCATGTCTAAGTATACAGGCAGGGAGAAAAGCCTAGTTCCCCTCTGGAATCAGCTTCTAGTAACCTCAACAACCAGCAATTAGGAACCTAAGCTTCTTCCTTAGTCTGTAATTCATGTCATGTGCTATAATCAGGCCAGATCTACTCCTCTAGTGCTTCGCCTTGCTTTAAAATGTTGAAGTCCCAAACTGAGATTTTTTTTTCTACTAATATTGGGTTTTAAAAGCCAGCCATGTTTCTACACTGTTAACATCTTGTTCTGCAGAGTGTTCTTCTCATTATATAAGCCTTGAAAGATTTTTCTGCATCCATGTTATAGTCTTTCCATTAGTCTTTGGTCAACAGATTTTCTAATCTCAGCAGTACTGACACTCTCCACATTGTCAAGTGACTAAGCAATAACAATAAAATCACAGTCTCCAGAGTTTTGTATCATTTATAGAGTGAAAATAAAAAGTAGGATATATATCACTAACTATGCAACAGAAAATGCAAATTGATGCTTTTCTGATTGTGAAGAATGCTGACAGTACGAATTAGAGATTTGTCCATAATCATCAAAAAGCAACATGATGTGATGTCATGCAGTGTAATCCCCAAATTTATTTCCTATCCATCTTCACCATGACTAGTATAAAGTTTGCTAATTGTTCATCTTCCTTTCCACATTCTTTACCCTTTTTCTTTTCTCTTTGAAGGTAATTAGAAGTCTATTATTACTGCAATTAACTGTAACACCATAAAATAACACGAGGTTATTACCCCATAGCAGATACTAACAATTTTTATCAAGTACTTACAAATCATTTGCAGTACTTACAGCATGTTTGCAGTTTCTCAGAGTATGCAGAATGTGAGCTGTTAGTTTATTTGACTAGCTGGCAACGTAAAACTAAGGTACGTATCTTCAGGAAGTCTATATGGATATTTCACAGTTGCTATATGCTTCTTCAGACTTTCAGCCTAAATCTAGGATGCAATGCTATCTGAGAAAAAGTGTACTTGAAAACACTAAAAATATTTGTCCAGCTAGATTAAGGGTACATTTTTGCTTCTGATACAGTGTGGCCATAAGGAACCATGATGCTCACTGCATCATAATGTCCCCCAGCACAAAAAATAAGCCTCTCAGGTGTCTTAATTTTTTTTATATTGATCTTCTTCACTATTCTTGCTGGAGATGAAACATTGTTTTATATGGAATTTTTAATAACTAGTCTTTGTCAGCATCAGAAGTATGATAGCCTGGAGCACAAAAGAAAAGTATTTTACAACCAGTCTGCAGCTGAAGCCTTGATGCATAATTACTCATAGTGAATAGAATTTGTTCTTGTGGGTCTTCTTATAAAGCATGTGTCTAGATATTATCTGTACTGAGAAGCAATGTATAATGAGATACTGTCACTTTTTTTTTTTTCTGTTAGAGTGTAGAGTGGTCATGAATATATAAATAAAAGTTAGAAAACATGATCTTTTTTGCTGTTTTGTTTTACTCAGATGAAGCTTATCTAGGATATGCACCTCTGTCTTTAAAAAAGGCATTGTGGTGGATGATCCTTCAAGAAACAGGGAAGAGTTATGACTAGTGGTAAATGAGTGAGGCTACTTATTTTCTCCTTTGCTGAAACTCACTTTAATTTTCAGGTACATGAGCAGCAAATGTAGGTTCAAACCAGTATTCATTAGCAAAAGCAGTTATAGGAATTACAGGATGAACAACCCTCAAAACATCCAAAATGTAGTCTGACTTTCAGCAATACAAAATGGCAAATACCTTCTTGATCCTTAACTGTCCTGCTGGTTTCAGAAAGGAGGCATCTTTGACTTGAGATCAAAACCAATTGCAGCAATACTCAGAATTTATAAGAAGCCAGTACTGCGCTGAAACCACTGGGCGGTTATGAAAGTTCACACTAATATATTTAGAAAATAATATTGTCTCCTCTGAGAGGTTACCCACCCTCTGATATGTGACGTGAAGTTTCTAAGGATGGCTCTTCAACAAACTTTTGCTGACAGAAAAAGTTGCCAGTTGTACCTCTTTGCTTCAGTGAGAGTGAGTTGGATCCAGGAGGCATGCAGGCACCCCGTGTAGAGTATGAAAACAAGATTGAATGTATGTCAGCATGCACATCAAGTTGCAGATTGCAAGGAGTAGCATCTTAATAAATCAAAGATTGAATTCCAGGTCAAGGCATACACATATTAAGGGGAAAAAAAGAGAAAACAACAACAACAACAAAACACAACAACAATAACAACAACAACAAAAACACACACAAGAAAAAAAAAACCAAGAAAAAAAAAACCTGAAAAACGACATGCTTTGTTTTAAATTTTACAGTTTGGATTTATCATCATAAAAAGATGTCTGAATTTGGACACAGATCTGTGGAAACTGCACAGGGTCACTATACTATAGTCATTTAACTGGCTTGCTTGAAAAAGTCCAGCTTTTTTTTCCATGTCAATTAAAAAACAAACAAACAAAAAACAAACAGAACAAACAAAAACAAAATCAAAAGCAATCAATGCCAGGACATCTGCCTAAATTGCAATACATCCTCGATATCACCTGAGCTATATTGGCTGGTCTTCTAGGATTGCTCTGGCTTGAAATTCAGAACACTACACTCCATCTGTGATTGCAACCTAAGAAGCATGTCTAACTTTCCATCTCTTCTACCTCTAACACTGTGTTTCCTGATGACTCTATGCTCATATCAAGTGCTTATATTCATTTCCCATGAATTCAAGTTCCTCTTCCTGCTCATGAATGTGACAAGCAGATAAAATAATCACAAGGGTGATGACAGGACTTATGAGAAGCCAGTCCTGATGTGTAACACTACTACCATCTGAATTCCAGTCTTCCTCAGCAAACAGCACTGCCCACTGTGGAAGACTTGTAAATGCTAATCTTTCAAATTACTGGCAGTATAAGATGCACTTACTCTTTTAGAGATAATTTTCCATTAAAAGGTTGTTCTTGTTTTTATTTTACTTTGCCCTAATATTCACAAGCTTAGCTTGTGTATTGTGACAACAAGGTGTGTGAACTAAAGCTGCTATATCCTTGATGCTGTGTTTGAAGTTTGCCAAGATCAGTGCTCTTTCCTTCCCCTTTTTTGTCAGAGTTTTGGTACCACTTACCTGTGCTTTGTAGACTTCAATACTCCTATGGAGCATACATCATTATTAATTTGTCAGTTTAAATTAAAAAAGGTACCTCTGTGGTGAATTTCCTGATCATTCTTGTTTGGCTTTGGTTCACAATCTAGAACCAAAGGAGAAGCTAGATTTCTACAAATTAAAATCCACTAATCCAGATACAATTTATATTAGCTTTCCTTGAATCAAATTGGATGTTTATTAAAGTACAGTAACAAAGAACAGAATAGAAACATTTAATAATACTAATGGAACAGACAGACAAAAGCAAAAAGATTTTACTTAAGAGTGTGAGCAATATGTTTACCACAGGAGCAAAACATGGAGCTGAAATGTGGGCATTTCTTTACAGTTACCATATCCCCTATGTAAATGGAGATACCAACTTGTCAAGGGAGTAATATATATTTCTAGTTACATACAAGAACAGAAATATGAGCAGCTCTTCAACATCCAAGCCGTAGCATCACCTATTTCACACTACAGCTCTTCTCTTAATCATTACTTCTTAATGTAGACATAGTCATAATGGACTTATTCTCTGCTGCAGTAGGATGATGTAGACACCAAAATAACCTATTACATTTTGCACAAATAGTTTTTTTCAATATTTTTGGTAATCACAGTTCTTTTGTTTTTTCTTCAGAGATCACTCATCAAACAACTGTGAATAATAACAATAATAAAAACAAAAAAGTATGTTTGGAGAAGTGTCTTACTGATGCACTGGGAACTATAGACTAGAGTAAGCATTTTAAAACTTAATATGAATTTTATTGTGATTTTTTCTTGAAAGTCACTTGAGGGCCAAGAAAGTGAATTTTACTTCAGTGTTAGAATTATCTACATTATAAAAGCTAATTGCAAATAACCTCTCAAAGTTATTTGTAAAGAATTCCCAAATCTGCTGTAATCAAAAGTCTGGACAGAGATATATTGAAAACGCAAACAGGCTTATGCCTAGATAAATTTCCTCAGGGAGAAAATTAAGGAAGTAAAGATCTGCTAATAAGAATATCAATTATTTCACAGTGGTACGACGAATGAGAAGGTCTGCTAAAATGCAGATGGTACTGTGGAAAAAAGAGGATGAAATTTACTTAAGTGCGTGGAAATTTGAGCGCTTACACTATTCATGAAGGGATGTTTGTATGAAAAATCCTGAATTGTTTTGGTAACTTCATGCAGGTGATAGGGAATAACAAGCAGAATTGCTCATGGGATTGATTCATACTCTCCATTCTCCCCTAATTGAACACCTCTACATAAAGGCTCAGGACAAATTTTAACCTGTGAATGCTGCCTCCCATGTACACAGGAACTTGGTCTGAAATGGGAAGCACCTTGCCTGGTACTTGTCTTGCCTTTTGACTGCCATTTTGACTGGAGTAAATGTTGTGGTTTAACCTCAGCAAGAAGCTAAGCAACACACAGACACTCACTGAATTACTCTGTGGGATAGGTGGGAGGTAAAAATGTGAGAGTTTATAGATAAAGACAATGTATTTGTTAAAAGAAAAGCTTCACGTGCCGAAAAGCAAAACAAGGAATTCATATGCTACTTTCCGTTGCCAGGCCGATGCTCAGCCTCTCCCAAGAAAGCAGGACTCATAATGAGTAATGGTTTAATGGGAAGACAAAACACTGCCTCTTTGGAAGACCACCATAGTATAACTCTTGTATTAGAATTTAGATGCTGAATTTCACATGAACCAAAATTTAAAAGAAGCATTTTGGTATTTTTAAAATTGTATGGTTATTAAAAGAAACTCTAATACAAGAGGTTATTTTGTTAAAATCCTGTGGAGAAGGAATTCTAATTTCTTTGATCCAGTAGAGTTCACTAAGTAATGCTAAAAAAGTCACATAAATCCCGAATGAGTAGAAATGTTTTGTTTAACTTGGCTTTGCATATGTTGTTAATCAGTTATAATAAGACTATTTGAATCCCTATTGACATAAAACTATAATTTATCAGATAACAGAAATGTGAGCAACCAATACTAGTGATGCTCAGGAAAATGTTATAGTAATTTCCCACAGTTTGTGGTAAAATATTTATGTATGAATTTTACAAAAGTTTTTTTCATCATAAACTTTGAAAGACAAAGTGAACACAGAGCTGAGCGGAGAAAAATATATTTTGGTTTTCTTGAGAATTTTGGGAGCTTGAGAAGCAATTCTTGCTCAGTTGCTCCTTTGATTGTCTGAAGCCTGGAGCAACCTGTCTGTCTGTCCCTGAGACACTGGTCTGTGACTTGCTGCTTGCTCCATGCCCTGGGAGCGACAGGGCAGGCAGCAGTGTAAGGTGCACAGGAGCTGCCTGAGTCGCCTTTAAGCTTCTGTTGGATGCATCCGAAAAACAGTTAATTTTTGACAAACCATGAACCCTTTCTCGTCTTCACTATCTGTCTCTATGAGGAGCTGTGAAATGAGCCATACTCAAAATGCATCCCACTTCACTAGGTCATGACTTAAAGTTCAGTAAGGCATTTGCTGTGGTTATACAACTAATCTGTTTTCTTACAAATATGTTTAGCATTTTGTGTGCATGCATGCTTGTGATATGTGTGTACGAAAGTTGTGTTAACAGAAAGGAGAAGAAAAAGGTCTTACTGCCTTGAACAGTCTCTAAACTATTGTGTGTTAAACTGAATTAATGATATTTTAGGATATTAGAGCTACATTCACAAGGGATAAGGTTAGGGCCCAAGGGTGATGTTTATCATGACTGGAGACGATGGGAGGAAACTGATATTTCCTGAGAGTATATTTAAGTGACTCCATAGTACATGTTATGAAATCAGTAAATAAAAATCAGTAAAGATATTGTAAGAATATTGATCTCCTAACTTCCAAGCATCAAACTGGAAATAACCCCTTCAATTCAGTGAATATAAAGTAAAATTATATAATAAATTCCATTAATTTTGCAAATTTTTTGCACATTTGTTCTTACCTATTTTGGAAATCATTCTGGTCAGTGTATACAACTTCCGTCAGTCATAAACAAAACATGGTGGCCATGGTAAAATCAGTATGTTTTTCACACGGATGGTATGCACTGAAACAGGTGGCCCAATGAGGTTGTAAATGTCCCATCCCTGGAGGCATTCAAGGCCAGGCTGGATGTAGCTCTGGGCAGCCTGGTCTGGTGGTTGGTGACCCTGCACATAGCAGGGGGTTGAAACTAGATTATCATTGTGGTCCTTTTCAACCCAGACCATTCTATGGTTCTATGAATATATCCTGTCAGAATTCCCCATTACAAACATATATTTTCCAGGTGAACTCCAAGTATACGTGAAGAAATAATTAAAGGGAAAGACACACCTGCAGTAAGATTGCTGTTAGCTACTGTTACTGAATGTGATCATTATCATTTATTTCTTCTGGTTTTGCTTGTAGTTCAGGGTTACTACTTTACGGTATACTCAGCTCATCACTGTTAAATAGGCACCACAATACATATCAAAGAAGTGTCCAGTAAAGTAAGAAAGGCATGCAAAGTCCTTTTCTTTAAGAGAAGACTCTTTACTTTTTAAAATATGAATATCCTCTCATAAATCTCTGCTCTGAATTCCTTCAATGCAGCATTCGAGTGTAGTAACTTCTACACATTGGGCATAGATAATTTTCCCATTTTTGTCTAGTACTCCAACAATACATTTTTCATAATGTTGCGTTCTCTGTTCATAACTTTCCTCTCCATAGACTTGCATGCATGAAGTCTCCCATGCCCTATGACACATTTGTCCTGATTAACCTCATGTAGACTTGGCATTGCCTCCTTCCGGACTAGCTGCCTCTTTCTTCAACAGATACAAACACAGCTCACACAGCTCCTGTACAGAGACATTAAAGGTTTTCATCTCTGTGAACTCCCAGGGCAGGACCATGTTTTCCCTACTTCTTTGAGTCTAAGGGATTACATTTTACACTATGACAGCCTTTGATGATACAAAAAAATAAGTAATGATGAAATAGAGTAGGCTGGGAGGCAGGACAATGTACATCATTAGTAGCCAAAGTCAGTAGGAAGTTTAAGGGGTGCAATCAGTAAAGAAAATGGTTTTGTGTAATTAAAAATATTTTTACACAATAAACATCTACTGTAGCATTAGCTTCTTTCAGTTTGTTATGAAATAGCATGCCCAAATTTGTTCAGTTGTTGACTATGTCTTTTATCACCAGGACTTTTTTCTGCATGCACACTAACTTTACTAATTATTAAGACAGAAGATTTAAAGATAAATCACCCTCAATTGCCAGTTGTGGTAATTAAATGCTTCCGTTCATAGAATCATAGAATCACAAAGGTTGGAAAAGAACTCCAAGGTCATCTTGTCCAACTGTCTACCTACCACCAATATTTCCCCATTAAACCATTTCTGTTAGTATAACTTCTAGTTGTTTCTAAATGACCACGTCCAGGGATGGTGACTCAACAACCTCCCTGGGCAGCCTGCTCCCATTTGCTCTATCTAGCCCTGATGCTCAGCCTAGTGGCAAGACTTTTAAGTCTGCTAAAATATTTAAGTCCTCTCCAGGAAGCAAGAATTGTGGGAATTCTGTTCCCTCTTCTTGTAAGTTTCTGAAAAGTAAGAGCAGAAAGATCTTATGTTTGGGATACTGGAAGTTTAACTGGCAGCCAAAATAATTAAAACCTATTGAAGGATGGCCACAAAAAATTGAAAGCAAACAATAGAAGGATGTATGAAGAAATACTTTCTGATATACTTTTTAAAATATATGTCTAAATTTAAAATTGAAAAGTTAAATATTTGTAAATATATAGTTATGTCTGCCCATAAATTAGGGCGTTTGTTACTTAGGAAGTCAGAAATAGGAAATAGGCTCTCTAAATCTGTTGTGCATACAAATCACGATATCTGATCAATCAGATAGACAGTTAAGAGTGACCAGAGATCTTAAAGTTAATCAACCAAGATACCCTAAGACTCTTATGTCAGCTCTCAAGCTGATGGAGAGAGATAAGTACCTCCAAAGGACAATTCATCTCACCTCTTTTTGTTGCTCAATTCAAGATGAGATGAATCACCTTCAGGAAGTATTCAAGAGAGCTCCATCAACTACACAGAGAGCTTTGATCAGTAACTTACGTGGCTAAAGTTAGGTGGGATGAACTACGCTCTCTGAAGGGGTTGCTGACTTTGCTACTTATTTAATTGTACCTCACGTAGAAACTGTTCTGACTGAAGCCTCGTATTATAATGACAACAGCTCCCAGAGGTCACTAAGTTATTCATTTGATTTGAAAATAGACTTGGAACAGTATGGAACCATTTGGCATATGAATTGTGAACTTTTCAAATGATAGAAGCAAGTGACTCCTGAAAGAACATTAGTGAATGAGTCAGATGTGACTATATTATACTAAAGAACAGTCCAACGCTTTTGTTTTGCTCCTACTGAGGTTTATTGAGTGCTCATGGAACTGAATTACCTTTATATTTGCATTTTTATTAGGGAAGATGACATTGAAAGCAAGCTTCTGTGTAGCCCACAAGTGCTCCACTGAATTGCTTTTTACACCTATTGTGTGCAGCCCATTTAACACCAGAAAGCAGTCTAGCAACTTTTCTCACTCATTTAGGTGAAAGTCTCAAGTACTGTAGTATTTATGTGTAAGAGTTAAAATCCTTGCTCAGAAGTTAGAGAAACTTTCTTGTATACAAGATTGCTTCCACTTTCTTGATCACTTTTTTCCATCAATGGCCCCAAAGGATGGCTTTTTGGGAGTTTTAGAGAGCCCACACCCGATATACCATTAAGATATTAACCAGATTGCATTATTCATTCACTCTTGAGTATTTTGATGGTATTTGTGTGTACTTTGTCAGATTAAATATTTCAAACTCTGCTCATCTTCATTTATAAATCAACTCACACAGTCCTTGTCCAATTCAGTTGTACTCAGTGAGACGGTACTCAGAAGCAGTAACATATCTGTCCTCTACCTCCAAAAATATTGCAGTCTGGTAAAGGAAAGGCAGGAGGAACAATTCTGTCAGTCACAGTCCTTTTGTATATTAGTCTATATCTGGAAGGAAGAAGCAGTATAGGAGTTCTGTTTCCACTCCTGGGATCCTTGTCCCACCACTCAGTGGACAAAGACCCCAGTGAAGATAGATGAGGTGGCTGTGCTGTTCACTTTACTGAGTCCAGTCCCATGACCCAGACAGCCCATGACTAAACCTCATGAGTGCAGCTGCTGATCTATCTATTCATTTCAGGCAATTCCTCTTCACAGACCTGTCTTCTTTCTGGGATGGCAAAATCCTGCAGGCTCCACTTCAAGGGATTTTCAAAGAGGAGAAAGCAATAAAAGCAGGATCTCGGAGAGAGCCCCAGGTGCAGCAGCAGATGCTCAGGCAGCTGCATCTCCTGTCCCATCCTTCTCTCCATCTGGAGCATATATATTTTTAGAAGGACATACTTTTTCCCTTCCCTTACAGTCATTCAGAAACATTATTATACAATTCAACCTAAATACACAGTTTCAGTTCATGGGGCAGATCCTTGCTCACCTCCACTCTCCCAGTGGGATTGGAACATTTTTTCTTCTGGTGGTACCAAAAGACTTTCAGAACTCTTCCAGAACAGCTTGTTGCCAGACTCTATCCCTGTTACTCTGGAACACTTATGGGACAGTGCTCTTCCATGATTAACAACTGAGAGCCTTGCAGTTCAATATGCCCCTTCCCATATCCCTGCACCACACAGTTTCCTCACACTTGCCACATTCATGTTGCAGACAGAAACTCCCTCTTCTTGTTGAAGTCTCAGCCTCCCTCAGTAACACAGCAGTACTTGTTTCTCCAGCCCAAACATTTCTCAAAACCACGAAGATCTCAGGCATCCTACAGTGGTATTAATCTAAATTCATTAACACTCTTCTCTTTAGCACTTTGAAGTGCTTCTTGAAGGTCGTCTAGTCTAATCCTCTGCTCAAGCAGGGTCATATAAAGCAGAATGTCCATGACTATGTCTGATAAGGTTTGACTATCTAAAAGAAGGGAGACTTCACAACCTCTCTTGTCAATCTTTTTCAGTGATAGACCACTTTCACACTAAAGAAGATTTCCTTGTGCACAGATGGAATTTAATATGTCTTATCTGGAGAACATGGAATTAAAAAGAGATTAAGTAAATGGCCTCTATATGGGTAGTAAAATGTCTAGCCTAGGTGACATGTTGTAACACCCTCAATTCAATGGTTTTGACCACTCTGGGATATGAAGAAGAAGAGAAGGCTGGGCTTGTGTGCTCTCCTAGAGCAGTCTAGCTTGTGGATGCTACTGGTAACAGAATATTGAGCTATGTGGGCTAATGATCTGACCATGGGGAGCTTTTCTATGGTCTTATGCAGTTCTCCACACCAGCCCGTTCTGCATAGATAGAAGAAGTCACGACAGTTGAAGGAAGGTGGATAACAGACTGGATGGTGAAATAGGAAGAGGAAGGAAGCAAACTACAAGCAATAAAAAGTGAGAGCATAGAAAGGGAGCAGAGAACTGGAAAATTTGATGGAAGAAAGTTAATTGAATTTCTTGTTTTCAGGTGCCTACAATGTACTACTAGACTGAACAAGGAGGCAAGTTGGTAAGCGTATGTACATATGAAAAGAGGTGACAATAGTCAGACAACATGATTTCAGATTGGCAGGAGCTCAGAAAGAGTCTAAAACCAAAGTCTATCACAGTCACACTAATCTACCTTTACAATCAATAGAAAGAAACACTGCTGTAAAGTGATTCACTGAACCTGTGATTACATTTCAGAAATGCCTTTTTCTTTCCACAGAATTCATGGAAGTTGCAACTGCTCTGGTAGATACTCTTTCATAACTTTTCTCATGAACAGAGGTCAAAGGAGACATGCAAGATTTTCAACAAATGTGAACGGACATCTACTGCTTGGGTTATGGTCTGAATTTTCTTCTGCACTAAAATACGTTTTATTTTCAGATAGATAGAAAAGTACTTAAGCCTACAGTCAAAAACATTTGATTCAAAACAGCAGGTAAAGGATCTTCTGTATAATTTGTACAAAAACTGCAATTCTATTCCTGGCTTTTAGCAATGCTCTCTGAAATATCTATTCCTATGATAGGAAGAAAAATATATATTAGGTGGCTTTTCTAGAAAATTATAGAAAATAATAAATGTGCTAATTAAACATGGAGTTTTATCAGGAAAGATGATAATGAAAAAGAACTCTTATCTTCTGCATATTTGTACACTTCAACAGTGTGAGATACTAACTTTTTTCAGATTATTCATCAAAGGATGCATTTATAAAAATCATTATTCCTTCATTATTAATTCAGTCCTCACAGTTTTATGTAAATTAAGGAGGTTCGACAAAGTTTCTTTTACTTTTTTTGTAAGATCTATGAGAGAAGGAAGGATATGTGAGTCAGAGAATTCAGAACAAAATCAAATTCTAATTTCAGCAAATGAAGAGGATCTTGAGAAGTACTTCACCTTTAAGCTGAGCACAAACAATAAATGCATCGTGTGATGAATGCATTTAGAATAATCTAACATTTATGAAGATTCATGAATTAAGAGTCAGGTAGCGTTCACACATTTCAAGTGTAAAATATTGATAAATAGAATTCTCATTTAGACTGCCCTTGATTCAGACTTTCAAATATTTGAAATATTCCATGTCATTTTTGCTGCAGATAAAGACAATACAGATAAAAGAATAATTCTTCTTTTGGCAGGGGGAATATAATTATGTCCTCGCATTTGAAATCATCAGTAGTGCTTTGCCAGTAAGTTATCTAGTGCAAGATACTAGTAACTAACATTTAAATGCCTGTGCTGTAGCATAAAATTCATGACCCAAACAGGGCAAAGATCTTTCTGGATGGTGAGCAGGGATTGCTGTGCACCTCTGCAGAGCAACTTTGAATGAGATGCTCTGCAATTAGACGAAATAGTGGCACCTATGTTCAGTGTCTTCTTGCTTTCTAGGTGAGCTCTTTGTGTCCAAAAAGATACAAGGTCTAATTACAGATTTGTTTTTTATGGTGTGAGATTTCCATCAGTGCACCGTTGACAGCTCTCTACAAAAACTCAGTTCAGTACGTTTTTCTTTAGCTTGTCAAATACACCAACACCCTGTTTTCAGAAAACTTGTGGGGATAATACTTCCCCACCATCTTTTGTTATTATGTTTAGAAACAGAAGTTAGAAAGTGCCCTGAATGATGGGAGAAGAATCTATTTCATGTAATGTTTTGCTTTGTTTTTGATGAGTTGAGAGGGTGATAACTGAATACTGACATGTGGGTATTAATATAATTTGTATACATATGTAGATATGCTTGAATGCATGCGTTTTATATAAGATGCATGGATGATCTCACAAGACATTCCCTTTAGGCTGTGAAGCTAAAACTGCACGCTGTTATAACAAAGGCAAAGACAAAGCTAAGTACCAAGCACAGGGCTGTATTTGAAATTCGCTGTCTTTCTAGAGAGTTAGAACCCAAGCCAAGGTTACAGCTGCAGACCTGAACCCAACCTCATCTTAAGTTGTGCAACCTGTTTATGAGAGAACTGATCAGGATTCATCTCACCTGCTGTTTAAATTGGGTCTGTCCTTTCATACCTGCAGGATTGAGATCTGGGACCACGTCTCACAGATGGAGCTCACATCAGTTGCTTTTCTTTTGCAGGTAGCTGAGAAAGGCTACAGACCAGGCTGAGCAGGGAGGGAGTGTCATCTCTTCTGTTGTGGTGAGGTTGTTTAGCTGCCAGAAAGAATACTGAAAGCCAGCATCATAGTTGTCCCGTCATGCAGAAGACCTGCAGACTGATTCCTTTCTCTTGGAAATACCTGTTTTGGAGAGGTTTGGGAGCTGCTTCCTTTAGGCCATTTACCTTTCTAAATAAACTGAGGCACATGGAAAATCAAGTTTTTACTTTGTGAAGGGCAGTTAAGAAAGATCACTTTGCCAGTGCCAGAGGACTTTGCCAGAATCTGTGTCCTTCTGTCCTGGCTCCTCTTTGACCAGCATCATGTAAAGGGAGGCTGTGTGCACAGAACACAGGGTCCAGCTAAAAGTGCATCACTTAAACCGCCCACGGCCAGCTTACAGAGAAATACATGTAATTGCAGACCTCTTCATACAGCCTCTTTTGCTGGGTAGGGAGCTCTCCCAAGACTTGGATACTTCTGCTACCCAGTACCGCAGGGTTCAGTTGATTCACCTCATCTAGTCTCTGCCTGCCCATGTAAAGTGGCTTGCACAGTCCTGCTTAGGCTAGATGGTTGGATTTGCAGACTGTGTTTCTAGAGGTCTAGAATGACTTCTCTAATGAACATAGTTTCTGAATAATTTGCCTGAAGTGAAATGATGCAGAAAATATTGCTTAGGATAAAAACACAGGTTTATCACAAGCTGCCTCTTGTTGTTATTCCTACAGAGACTGTTCTTTCTCAGTGATATCATGGGAAATAGAGCTTGGTTTTTGCCAACACACATTGGTGGCAATACCTTAGCAGAACTGAATAATCATTATCAAGGAAAACTGCATAAGATTCAAGATAACACATACACTTATATTAGTACTAGGCTCTCTAGGTTTAAATTATATAAAGCCAAACACAAAAGAAAATAGAAACAAAGGTGTTCCGGGCAGATTAAATAACACTATGTCTTATGTACCTGTGGGCTTCTGTATTCTGATACATGCCAACTAAAAAGGTCTTTCAAATGCCATGGAAGTACCATAATTCCTAGGTTTGTACTATTAGAAGAGGCAAATGAAAAAAGTGGTGCAACAGAACAAGACTGCTATGAATGATGGAGGCTGTGCTGTGGCAGAAAGCAGAAAATAAATTGCATATACTCAACATTTTCACAAAAACATGCAATTTTTTTTTTTTGCTTGCTCTTATTCACGTGCTTGCTGTAAACATCCCCTCATGCTAGAGACTATTGATTTCATGACAAGGCTTTGCCCTATAGAACATCAGGGTGAAGCTGTAGCCTACTGCATTCTCAGGGTATTGCCCTCCTGAACCTCTTCCCTCCCTTAATCTCCAGTAACCCTATATGAACAGGAAGTGTGCCCTTCATTACTTTCTCTGGCATTTTTCTGTGCAAAGGAAGGAAAGGAAGAGATTCTCACCTGGCAAAGCAGAACCCAGGCAAAGCACTTCACTGCAGCTGTGGTGAAGGAACAGGTGAAGGAAATCATGCAGAAACACAGCTGGTCAGGGTGGCACATGGGACCTTTTGGTCACATGGGGACAAGAGAGGTACATATGGACTGATATAAAGGTCTGGGTTAACCAAGGACAAATATCCACTGATAGCTCTTGGTTATGTTTGCTGTGACATACTTTTACTGTACAGATGAGGTGTCAGTGTAATGCTCAGCAATGCTGCTTGGTTTCCACACTTGTAATAAGAATAATTTTTGATTAGGAAAACATCTTTGCTGTGTGGGTCAGGCAGGTGAACCATCAGAACCTGAGGCCATGTTAATTCTATCATGATCCCAGGGGCCTAACATTATTTTATTATCCCCAAAGTCAGGGAGCTGTTGGAGAGGGTCCAGAGGAGGGCCACAAAGATGATCAGGGGACTGGAGTACCTCCACTATGAGGACAGGCTGAAGGAGCTGGGCTTGTTCAGCCTGGAGAAAAGAAGGCTGTGGGGTGACCTCATTGCAGCCTTCCAGTACCTAAAGGGAGCCTACAAACAGGAGGGGAATCAACTCTTTGAAAGGGTGAGTGACAGCAGGACAAGGGGAAATGGTTTTAAGTTGAGGGAAGGGAGATTTAGGTTGGATGTCAGGGGGAAATTCTTTACAGAGAGAGTGGTGAGGTACTGGAACAGGCTGCCCAGAGAGGTTGTGGATGCCCCATCCCTGGAGGTGTTCAAGGCCAGATTGGATGGGGCCCTGGGCAGCCTGGTCTAGCATTAGGTGGGATGATTGGTGGCCCTGCATGTGGCAGGGGGGTTGGAGATTCATGATCCTTGAGGTCCCTTCCAACCCTGGCAATTCTGTGATTCTGTGAAAGCCAGCAGCAAACCTGTGAATGAGAGTCTTGAAGAGACCAATAAATCAACTCCAAATGTGTTGTTTTAATTTTTCTACATAATTTGCTTTGTGCTTACAGGCACAGCTTTTTTGAAGAATGGTTTGTTGGTTATTGTATGTCCTGGTTTCAGCTGTGATAGAGTTAATAGCAGTGTGTTTTGGATTTAAGGTGAGAATAAGGTCAATAACACACTATTTTAGTTGTTGCTGAGAAGTGTTGCACAGAGACGAAGACATTTCAGCTTCGTGTCCTGCCCTGCCAGTGAGGAGCTTGGGGAGTATAAGAGCTGGGAGGGGACAGAACCAGGGCAACTGACCTAAACAGGACAAAGGAGTATCTTGTGCCATGCAGTGTCAGGTGGTACTGTAAAACTGGAGAAGTTGGGCTGGGGGCTCACCATTACTCAGAAACTGGCAGGGCGCTGGTCAGCAGGTGGTAAGCAATTGTGTTGTGTGTTACTTGCTTTGTATGTACTTGTTTTTAAATGAAATTTATTATTATTTTTTTCTGTCCATCTTCCTTTCTTGTTATTCTGTCCTTATGTCAATCCAGAAGTTACTGCATTTTTCAATTTTCTCCCCATCTCACTATGTGGTGTTCAGCTGCCTGTTGGGTTAGCCTACAATGCTGTATCAGGGGAAGAGAAGGGGGATAGAGCAGATGAAGGAGATAAATAGAATTTGCAGAAACACTTGAAGGAATTTGGTATTCCTTCACATAAATAAGCAGAAAAGAAACATCGTCAGGCTGCCTACCTGTTACAGAGTGATCATTCAAGATTCATATTGATGGCCTAATCCTTTAAGCCCTCTTATCTACTCACTGCATGAATTACTATAATTAACGTGTCTCACTTAGGATTGGTCATGCCTTTGGCATGGTGTTTAAACCAGCAGGAGTTTTATCTATGCTCTGGCAATGCCTCCATATTTTACATAGTTACTCTTGCTCTTGCCAGTGCAGGTCACAAACCTGTCCATAAGAGGCTCATGTAGAGAAAGGAGAGCTCTTTACCTCAGGTCAAAATCTTAGGAAGAAAGTCCTAAATGGAACTTTTCCCCACAAAGAGACTTTCTAGGATAAAGGATGAGAATTTAAACAGCCTTTCCTTAAATTTAATCATGAGGGTCTGATTGCTCTTGCAAGATGAGGTAAGTAGTGCTTTGCTGACTGGATGTGGACCTGAGGAAGATGAGAATGTGTTAGCAAATAGAGCCCAGAAACAGAATGAGTACCTTCAGCCCATGGAATTCACTGAGCCTATGCCCCTGTATTGCTTGAAGCTTGAAGCAGTCCCTACATTTTATGTGTGTTTACCATGACTTACTTAATGAAGAACACAATTATGAAATGAAAATCCTTCTGTATAATTCTGTGAAAAAGTACACCCCGTTGTAGGAAGAGACTCTTGAGACAGATGGAGTTTTAGGGCTCTAGATCTGTACAGCAAAATTGCTCAATTACACGCACCATCATGTTAACTCTTATAAAAACCAAGGCACAGCAAAAAAAATGCACTTCAGTTTAATTTTAATATTTTGCCATGTTAATTTCAATATATAAGACTAATTTATGATCATTTTAGCACTCAGGGGCCATCTGTTTTTAATTTAATCCTGAAAATTAAGCACAAAAGTTAAATTAGACACAGTTGGTAAAGTAATTCTTAGTTAATTGTTAAGCAGACACGAATGCACAGACATGAGAGACGTTCAGCATAACACTTATCCAAGCTTTGGAAGCCAAAGTTAAATCCTAACTAAATGTAACTTTTTCTCACAATAGAGCCATGATGGGTAGGAAGCACCTGGGATTTGATTCACAGTGAGCTTCTGAACAGAGATGTTTTCATTTAGCACTAGTTGAAAATCAAAGTCTTTATTAGAAAATAAGTAAATTCAATGAAAAATGTATTTCAGGGTTTCTTGTCTCTCTTTTAATTTCATTTTAAAATCACAATGTAAACTGATTTTGTATCAACTTTTCCTTATAATATGATTTTGGGCTTATGTATCAGCATCACTTGGAACTGTCACCCAAGTGACCAACAACAAGAAATTCCCCAGGAAAAAATAAAATACTGAGGGATTTTTTTCTGTAGTGTAAGCGAGTAACTTTGACCATTTCTCTTCTGTTATTAGAAAATAAGATTTACGACCATAATAAATAGCTTCATCAATAGAAACAGTGGAATAGTAGCTTTGTGGGGAGTACCAGAAATGAACAAATATGTGATTACTTTAAGTAGAACACATTACTCACAAATAACGATTAATGGTAAAAAATGAGAAAAAATAGCTCTAACTGGAAGAGTAACTATTTCTGTATTTATTATTTTAATGAAATATTTAGATGAAATACTTTAAAAATAATTCATAAAAAGTGTTCATTTCCATATATCACTTTAGAAGCTGTCTGACTTTTTTCTGCATGGAAGTTACTCAAAGAACTGATGAAAAACATCAGTTTTCCTTTCACTGTGGGAGCAACGTTATGATACCGGTGCCTTTTGTAAAGTTTCTCTCAAATCATCAGCTATTTTTGATTTATTATAAGGTTGTTCCACTGGAGTAATATTATGGAAAAAACAAACAAACAAACAAACAAACAAAAAAAAACAGGCTCTGAAGCTCATGTAGCAGCTCTCAGAATATGAAATTATCTGGAATTACAGAATAATTTTTCTTGCTGCTTTAAAGATTCTTTTTCAAGATGAACAATTCACTTTTGACCTCTTCCATTCTTGCAGGAAATAAAAATGGAGCGAGTTATAGAAATAAGGCATACAGGAATGCTTACATTAGCTGAAGTTCTTCTGGATGCATTACTACCGTGCAAAAAAAAATCCTGGTATTGCACAGAGTGGATGAATTTCTCTGAGCAGATATGACTGTGCATTTACAAACAATATCCACCAGGTGGCATAAGGAAACAAATTACTGTCTAGTGTAAACCATTTTGTGGATTTAACAAGGAGAAACATAAGGAAAACTTTAGATATTAAGATGCTCATAGTTCATGGTTGTAAAAGACTACCCTCATCTCAAAAAATTGTTGAGGGTTGTCACTGTAAGCATTAGTTCAATTAAGAAATGAAGATAAAAGAATAATACTTAGAAACATTCATTTTGGGTTGCTTTGAGTTTCAAGTAGCCTGTATTTTGTAAATGTATATAAATCCATCCATACCCAAGGCAAAGAAAGCTTACATTTTCCTGGGAGAGATGAAATCATTCATCTGGATATTAATGTTGTATGCCATGTAACCATTTTGGCAGGACTTCTAGATTTTCTGTTACTTTATGTTGAGTCTGAAGTCTAACAATTACCTTTAATCTATATTTGAAACACTACAGACTTAGACCCCACATCTTTCCATGGAGCATCAACATCATGGGTTTTATAATTTTGCAATAAACAAACAAATACATACATTTAGGACAGATAATCTCTGACTCTACCTATATTAGAGTAGTTATTCATGTATTCCCTCAATCAATCCGGTTGCAATTATAGAATTGTAGCTCTCAATCACAGTTAAACATTTGGTGGATCAAGTCCTCCACGTCTGTAGGATGTGTAAATTCCACGTGTCCTTATCTAATGTTAAGGACATAAATAGAAGAAAGTTGTATATATCAGTGAAAAACAGATTTTTTACTTCCCTTACATAACAAGCTCCTGCTTGGAGGGAGGGGAAAGGGACTGGAAACATCACAAAATAACAAGTAGAATTTTTTAAATGCAGATTAAAATGTATACACACACATATACACGTATGTACACAGCTTGATGTGAAGAGGTCCTCAGGATTGCTTATTACTCTTCAAGTGCCACCATGCAAGCTGTTTTTATGGATGTGTCAAACTCTCAGTTGGATGATACTGGAGCAGCAGTTGCAACTTCTAATGTGTTGTTCCCCTCTGATCACCCTAATTATACCAGCAAAAGGGTCTGTCTGCAGTAACTTAATTTGCACTTTAGCTCACATGTGGTGCCGTTGCCTGCATGGGAAGAGTTGTGGCCCAGCTGGGGCTGGGGCTCACAATCTGGCTCCCCAGTGCCAGCCAGGCATAAAAGGCACTACAGCAGTGCTGCTAGCTGGGTCTGTGTAAATAGACCTGTGCTTCTTCCAGAACTTAAGAACACCGATGTCAAAGCAGCCTGCTATGAACTGGTTTAGGTCCTGCTATTTTCTTATTAAACCAGAATAGGTAGGACTGTAAGCTCCCCCTGTACTGAAAACACTTTGGGGGGTGCATGGGGTCAAAGCTGGCCATGTTTGCGAATCATCCTGCTGCAGACTTGGATTCCATGCATAGCTATGAGTGCTTTACTCACACCATGCTGCACTTTCTTACACGGTGGAAATCATCGAGGCTATTTGTGGCATTAAACAAAAGCTCAGAGAGTCTCAGATACCACCAGTCAAATTCAAGGTAGTGTGACCCAGAATTCAACCAGTTAAAATCTGTGGTGCACTCTGTCCTTTTGGAAAATGGATATAACGCAGTCATACTATAGGAGAGTGCTGGGCAAATAAACAATGGTTTCTGAGCCACTTTGAGTGTTTTAGATGAAAGTTGGCTTTGCAAATGTACATGGTTTGGGAGGTACGAAATGTTCTTGTCAGAAACAATAAAACATTAATTTGATTTTTTAGAGATCTTTTTCATCCCTAGATGCATGCACAGACTATTCTTCTTCACTCCATCTGGCGGCTGAAAAACAAACAGTTAAGATCATTCATTTGTTGGAGACCAGCTGAGTATTGTAATTAGTCTTACTTGGCACTCAAAAATGTTGCATGCATTTGGTCACTTCTAGCTTAATGAATAGAATTTGCTTGGCAGTTTTTAACTCTGTTACGCATTTTCTGTATACTGACATATATGCATATGTGCATACCTTATTTATGCCTCTATACTTGCATGTAACTAACCCGAATGTCACAGAATCATAGAATCCTTAGAGTTGGAAGGCCATCTAGTCCAACTCCCCTGTGATCATTCAGTATCATTCAGAAGGTTCCCATTTCAGAAATGCTAATTTTTGGTAAGTTTTCTGATGCAAATGTTACCACTTGATTTGCAGGATAATAAAATCAGTGCAGAAATATTTCCTCTCTTCATTGCAGAAAGCAACCCATACACTAATATGTTTTGATAGCCAGCTGGTACAAAGCCCACCTCCCTTTCTAATAAGTCCCTTTGTTATCCTGGTATCTAAAGTGGTTTTGAAGTCTTCAGAGGCTGACAACCATTACCTTTAAAACAGGTGAACATCTTTGTTGAAATATTTGGAGCTTCTGTTTCTAACTTGTGCTATTCTGGCTGTACCATTGGATGAAATATCCAAGCAATAGAGAGGACTATAATAATATATTGGTAGCATAGAGAGCATCTCTGAGATAATTTGAAGTTCTGTGTGTCTGTAGTGGTACCTAGATGTCTCCAGGATACGCAGAAGATGGTATAGGAAAGTGAGAGAGGCCATACCATGGCTTCCTCTTTTTCTCCCAGTGCTCCAGAAATAACAAATGGAGAAAGGGAGTGCTGAAATCAATTTGAAATGATAATGAAATCCAACAGACAACAAAATGTAGGGTAAACACACCTTTTATCTGAAAAGAAAATCAGGAATGGATTAGAATATCTTAGTATTCATGCATTTTTATGTTCCTAGATTTCTTGTGCTTCACTGGAGACAATGAGCATTATTACTTGAGTAATAAGAGGGTTCAATGATGTCCATCACCACAAGAATTATGAAATCTGTATTTTTTCATTCTTTCGAGAGCTCCTCAAGTCCAAGTGCTGGTCACATTTCAGACATTCTATAACAATGTGACAAAATGGAGTAGTGACTTCACTGTGTAGAGGACAGCAGGGACTGATGTAATTTCCGTGATATGCTGACTGTGAGTCTCCTCGCAATTCTGCAACAGTGTAATGACCAAAATAAATTACATAACTTAACCATATGCAACAGAAACTGCCTTTTTTTTTAAACAATATGGAACATCAAGCCCAGTTTAGAGATGGGGCTTAAAATTATCCTGCAAAACCTCAATTTATCTGTCTTCTCTTTTAACAACAGATGACCCAGAAACCTCTTTTCTTATCCGTGTGCTTCTTCACCCCCACAGTCCCACCCCATTTTCTCAACTCAGAAACATAGATTCAGATGATTTACAGCACAATGGGAAAAACAACACATTCGTAGCTGGGGGAGGTAATTAGTATGAGAAGAAAGTGAGCATTTGTGTCCTAAGCCCTTTGACAGGCGCCCTATTGGAGCTAATATAAGTATTCAGTTATCTGGCTATAGTCCACAGAATGCATTTCCAGAAAGGACTGTACAATTTGCATTAATATTATATGCGTAAGGGACCTATTGCCATTCTGGTCTGGATCTAAGTAAAGACATAAAGTATCTCTAATGTCCTTTATGTATCATCAAAGTATGAAGAGGCAAAGTTCCCACATAGATTTTTACCTATGCAGCTGAAAAATATTTTAGCTGAAAAATAAACGTTATTCTGAACAGCACGTAGTCTCAGCTCTAGCTCATAAACCTGAAATATTTTCAATGGCTGCATAGTATTAGGCCTTAATTAGAGTTCTGTGATTTTGAAAGAAGCAATATTTACAATTAGAACCTTTATCTTTCCCTGGCATTATTAAACCACAGCTTTTATTTACACATCTCTGAGTGATTTTTCAGGTAGAGGTTAAAGACCTTTTAGCATTTCTTAATTTCTTTCCTTCCGAAGGAAGTCCTAGAGGTACTGTATTTTTTCCCCAGTTCTGCTGCTGGCCTTCTAGGTGACCTTGGACTTGTGTCTTAAAAAAACATCCATAACATAATACTTTAAAAAGTATTTTGAGATCAGTGAAAAATTCCACATATTGCTGTTACAGGAACAGACTTAACAGGTTAAAAATGGGTAGACTGAAGTTTTTGCAACTATAATTGCAAATAGGGAGCCATCAGTGATGTAGGTAGTGTACTGAGGGATTTTGAAGGAAACAAGTTTGGATAGACAAAATCAGCACTGAAGCAAATATGAAGAGGACAGGGAAGAGAAGAGATGAAAATGTCAGGTCTCCATTGCAAGGTGATGTGTAGAGCAAGAAGACCTGGTGCAAGAAAAGAAGGTATGATTTAATACGACCAAGTACCAATTCATATCTCTCAAAGTACAGCAGGAAGCTCAATCTTAACTAGGGAGGCTCTGTTTCCAAAGTGGCAACTCAGGCTGATCTTAGTGGGTAGACACCTCAGGATAGGGGTAAGGTTGCCATATGTAACCTCCTGCTCCCATCATTTCTCAGCTCCCACACGTAGAAATACACACCTCAGTAAGTAGGCCAAGGCAGCTTCACATTTTGTCATCCTAAACAGATGATTTTAGAATATGTCCTTCTTTTACTGTTATGTAAGTGTTTCTTGGGGTACCTTGTATATATTACCCCAAGCCAAACAAGCAGTTGCACAGTCTGTTGGGAGGGGAGGGGGGGAGAGAGGATGTCTGAATTTATTAATTACACTCTTACGGTTAATTTCCAGAGTGTGATAGCATAAAGGTGATGTAAAAGGACATTTGGCAAATTACCCTTAGAGAATTTTGTTAACAGCAACCAACCAAAGTGAAGAGAAAAAAATAAATTCTTAGTGATGTATGCCTGATGATATTCTGCTTCTACTAGTATGTGAAATGAGAAGCGGAAGGAATTAACCTAGAAGAGAAGGAATGACAGCAGATGAGAAATGAAGCAAAGCTCCAAGTACTCAGGCTTAAATAGCAGTGTATGTTGGTTGAGAGTTAAAAAAGGGACGCTGGCATTTCAAACATCTCAACATCCTTAGGGTGAAAGGTTCAAAATGAAGGCAGAACTCTCCAAATGTCCTGCATGGTAAATGGCAGAAATTATATATATACTTGGATGGCAATTTCCAGCAGGAAGCCCCAGAAAGAGAGGTATGTGTAAAATCCCACCCCAGTATGGACAGAGATATTTCTGTGAGATTCAGTATATCTGTGGAGGTGGAATTCACAGAGGAAGAAAGCCAAGGCCAAATTTTATTAAACTGTGTATGACAATGCTATGTCTTAGTAAAATACCCAGAGGAGAGCTTGGATTGTTTTTCACAGCATGCATTTATTTGCCTAATCTTTATTTTTACTACAAAGCAAACAAACAAACAAAAACAAAACAACAAAAAGGTGTCATTTGTTTTGATTATTAAAAAACACATCTAGAATATTTTAGCCCTGAACCATGCAGATATAATTTGAGTGGTTACTGCTTGATCAAAAGGTACCGAGAAACAAGCTAAAAGATAAATAGTATAGGGAGTTACATCCAGTGCTTAAGTCTGTGTCCCAGACATATTCCATTTATTAGTGCAAATCTGTCTGAAAGATTTGGCATGAAAACAGGAGATCTGGTTTTGGGAAATACTTTACCTGCAGGGATTTGTGGTCAATTCAAAAACCAACACGAGAGTGATGGCTAAACTTATTCAGATTTTCTTGTGTTTGGCACTTGATGCTGCCTACAAACTAGCAAAAAGCTTGTAAGCAGGCAGAACCAAAAAGAGATGAGGAAGGTCAAGGGTCAAAAACCTCTGACTAGAGACTCAACTGGAAAATATATTTCCTTTTGTCCATGATTTTAATTTAGATGCTCTTTTGTTGAAAAATATTGCAAGAATCAAGGTTTCAATCAGTAGGACATCAGATCTTCCCATTGCTCCAGCCACAATTCATTTCCCCATGCTTGCCTTTGTTTTCTGTAGGGCATATCTCATGTCTCACTGCATTCTATTACTCCTCTTACATTTCCTGTCAGAAAGGATAGCAGGAGTGTAGAGTCAGCATGGTCCAGATCATCTGTGGAAATAAATATGTGGCCACAAAGGATCCAGACATCAATGGAGTCAAGACTTCAAATTCAAAATTTCAAAGGCAAATTTCAAATGTATTATTTGGAAAAGAACGTATCATTACTGCAAGATTCTAAATAAGATTTTACACAATTTCGAATGGCCTTTTTTTTTTTTTCTTTTTTCTTTTTTTTTTTTTCTTTTTTTTTCTCATTGTCTCATTGTCTACTCTCACACTTTGTTTTAGAGACTGGCTTTTTTTGACTGTTCTTTCTAATGACGTTAGGTGAGCCATACCTGCTTGCGCATTTAAATTAAAGCTCTCTCTGTTTGATCAGATGCAGTTTTCATAATTTATATGTGCTGTATTCTTCTGGAAACATTTGTGTAATATTGTTAGTTCTGTTTTATCTATCACTGATATTCTGGTGTGTTTTTGTTCTACAGTCCTTTAAGATTTCGTACATATGAAAGCAGCTTTGTAAATAAAGATTGATTGCTTAATATCATTCCTGCAATAAGCCACAGTCTTCAAAAAAAGCTACAGAAATATAAACCATATATATTTATACATTATTGATGGCATCACATATCTGCCAGCTGTTAGGATGTAGTAGATGCACTATCTGCTATTCTTTTATAATGCTTTGTGTATGGAAGTTGAATTTTGGACTCACCTAAAGCCTGTAGGCAAACATTTAATTTAAAAATTTTGATTTTCTGTTCAAAAGGAAAAAAAGGATAAGTGTTGAAGAAAAACTCTGGGTTGAAGAAGATTTTTTGAAGTCCTTTCTGGTTTCTTTTTTAATTACTCCTGTTACTGCTGTTATTAATCAGCTTGTTTTGCATCATGCTAAACAGCACAGCTGGAGAACTTGCTCACTGATTGCAGGCATCGTGTGAGGAGAGAGAGTGGGCACCATTGGGACTGCAGCAGAAAAGACTGCAAAGAGATTTCAAAGATTTTATAAGGAGGCAACAATTTTTTGGCATCTGGGGATTGCTGAAGAAAGAAAAAAATAACTTGGGAATATTGGAGAAATCTGGGAAATAAGAAAAGGAATCTTAATGTCTGGACAGTGAACTTAGGAAATCTAGCTCAATGCTGGTGGTAGTAGTAAGTCCTATTTTAAAGGTGTAAACCTTCCATCACTACTGGGAAGGAAAAAACGAAGAAAGAAAGGAATGGATAACCAAGTAGTCATTTGAATTTGTCCCTGATACAATCTGTTAAAAACTCATTCCGAAATTGAATTTCCTACTGTTCTAGAAACAACAGCTGCATTTACTAGGCAATTAATTGTAATAAGAAGTGATAGGCCTATCTGGAACGGGGAGTGACTCAGTCTTAAAACAACAGCATAGCATGCAGAAAAAGGATATATAGTAGTTTATTTAATTTCTTTGAGGCTTCTATGCAGTTTTCTGTTCAATTGTTTATGTGTTGTGTTCCACAGTATCCAGTAGTCAGTGATACATTACTGCATCAGCTCCTGTCCGGCTTCCCCCGCTATCCTCAGTGTGCAATACTGGACAGAAGCATCTGGATAGCTGTACAAAGTGAATTTTGCCCTGTTGCATCTATGAGTTTTGGGCATAAAGAAAAGCGGTAAAGAATACAAAAAAAGTGTAAGCAAGCAGAAACTTAAATCAACTTACTGTGCTTTCTTTCTTGCAGGAGGCATCCATAGTACACATATTGCATGGCATTTCCTATTTCAAATCTCCGTTTTCATTTTCTTATAAATTTGCTGCAATTACATGTGAAGATTGAACTTTCCTTCCCAGCTGCTGGGGCCAGAATGTTGGACTTTGTTTATAAAATTTTAACATTATCTCATGTTTTTTGCAAATTCTGAGAATGAAAGGAAGGGCAGAAGGGGGAGTTTTTACCTAAGATAAGAAGCTTGCATTGCTTTTTAATAATGTGACCTGAGTTTTGTCTGAAAAGGTGGTTAAGTGCAGTGCTTTTGTCAAGGATGAACCTTTTACTGTCTCTGAGAGAAACTGTGCAAATTTGGGAAATTTAAAAGCCTTTGACTAATTTTTAGTATTCTTGGCAATTGCTCTGGTGGATACTGATGCTGCAGCTTCCATCTGGGTATGCTTGTGCCACAGCTGTGTGGGCTGAGTCCGGCCTTCCTGTAGCCGCTACTTGTGTCTCCTGGGAGGGCAAGGGCCTCTTCTCCACCTGCTGCTGCCCTCTTTAATCTGATTTTGACTAAAAAAAAAAAGAAAAAGCTGGACATGTCTGAGATAGAAGAGGCATAAAAGGAATTTGGAAATGGTGATCCATGTAGGGAGCTTGAAATTCAAAGACAAAGACACTAAAGGTGAGGGATGAAAATAAGAAATGTAATTTGGAGACAGAAGACCAAAAGAGAGCAGAAGAGCTAGATAAAATTTAGAATATGTGGTGCTGATGGATAAAGGTAGTTGCAGACATACTGCCTCTCATGTGAACAGTGTAAACATGGAGGATTTGGATAGTGAACCTGGGGGAGATTAGAAAGAAAAACTGGAACAAAAGGAAGTTAGGGAGTTGCAATGAAGATTCTTGAGAAAAAGAATGGAATGGTTTTAGAATGATTGGAATGATGATATAAGCAGGTGTGAACATCTTAGACACCAAGACTGGGACAAACTAAAGAGAAGAGGATGAGAGCAAGAGAGCCTTTAAGAAAATTATGTGAATTAGGAACTGCGTGGAACAAGGATATACTGCAAAAACTGGAGCAGCAGGAATAAGGACAGACCTCACCAACCTAAACATACCTCCGTTCTTATATGGAATAAATGCATTTAAAGTTGCTGTGTTATAACAAGTAATATGAGACTTCAGATGTACATGAGATACATAGATGAATAACTGTGATGGAACTGGACTGGCTGAACTGATAGCTGTCTTCACAATTAAGCATTTGAGATGGGAATTTTGAACAGCCCCTAATATTCTCCCCAAGCTGCTCTTGCTGTGTCTAAATCCAACCAATGCACGCAACTTCTGTGCTTCAGTGGTGATGATAACTATCCTGGATAAAGTGTCTGCTCATCACTAAGACTATTCAGGAAGTTCCTAATACATAACTGTCTGAAGTTAAACTCAAAAATCGATGAGTTACTTGAAGATGGTCAGGAGAAACAGTTCCTGTGGCTGCACCAATGGTCACATAGGATGGAGATATTCTGTATGTTATTCAAGATAATCAATAGCAGTAGTCATACATGTGTTTGAGCTGTCATGTTGGATATAAGAATTTACTGGAAGAGCCATTCAGTGTATTTCTCATCGGATCCATCTAAAGATGACAATTTAAGGACCCTTGCAATGGAGATTCATTTTGTCATCTAGGAAATGACTGAACCTATTCTTTAAGAGATTTGTTTCTTCAAATCTTCATTACTCTATGGAAAAATCCCAATAATATATTTTCTTTTGTCTTACAAATGCTAAGTCTGTGCATGTCTGTACAAAAGAATCACTTCAGTGATGAGTATTCTAGAAATGCCCATGAGAGAAGGAATATTTTTGCATAAAAAACAGTTTAATTATATGCCTTAAATGAGGACAAATGAGATATTGTATAACTGCTTGTTCGGTAAGCTCTGTCCATCTTGTAAGTTGAGTGAGACAGAGGTTCTGTGGAAAATATTAACAGCTGCATCATATACACAAGAGACCAAATTAAAACTGTACAAGCAATGTTAGTGCTGACAGTCTTTAGTCTTTGGTACATCTTTAATGTTCTTTTAATGTATTTTTGTGTGTATAAAAAAGCAGCAGGGGGTGAACGGCACATTGAAAAATTCCTCCCAAGAAGAAATCAAGATGCATAAAACAATAAGATGGAAGGCAGACAAAGAGAGGGAAACAAGAGCTTAACACTGTTTCAAAGAATCAAAGACTCCACAACATGTCTGGGCAACTTTTGCCAGTGCGCCATCACCCACACAGTGCAGAAGTGTTTCCTAATGTTAAAAGGGAACCTCCTGTATTCCAGTTTGTGCCCATTACCTCTTGTTTTTCTGCTAGGCACCTCTGAAAATAGCCTGACTTCATTCTCTTTACATTCTCCCTTCAGGTACTTAGAAACATTAAGCCTCTCCTTCTCTGGGTTGAATAGTTTCATCATCTTGGTGGCCCTACATTGGACTTTTTCCAGCATATCCAGGTTATATACTGGGGAGTCAGAACTTGACATGGTGCTCAACAAATGTTGAGTAGAATGGAAGGTTCACTTTCTTTGACCAGCTGGCAACAATTTACCTAACTCAGCCAAGAATAACATAGCCTTCATAGCAGCAAGGGCACATTTCTGACTCGTGTTCAACTTGGTGTCTACCAGGTGTCTACCAGGCTCTTTTTTTTTGAAGCTGCTTTCAAGCCATGCCACCCCCAGCATGTTCTGATGCCTGGAGTTGTTATTCTTCAGGTGCCGGACTCTTGATTTTCTCTTACTGTCTTGCCAGTTTGGCCCTCCGGTGAATCTCATACTTCCTGTATTTTTGTTTTATCTGTGAATGTGAATTTATTGAGGGTGCACTCCATCCTTTGTCCAGATTTTTAGTAAAAATGTTAAACAGGATCAAATGCTAATCCCTGCATTATTCCGCTTGTCACTGTCCTCCAATGAAACTTTGCACCACAGACCCCTTTGGGTCCTGCATTCAGATAGTCTTTGATCAACCTCACTGTCTCCTTATCCAGCCCATAATTCAACAGTTTATCTGCTAAAGAATAGGAAAGTATACTGTATGCAGTCTGTCTTTCTCACTGTCCATTACCAATTATTTTTGTTTTTCTAGAAACTGACACTTGGTTAATGTCAGTGAAGGACATAAAATCAGTAAAATCCTTTTCTATGATGGGGAGGTTTGATGTGTATCTTTTCATGTAGTAAATTGCTCATTACAGAGCATGTTCCCAAAGCAGAGTATTCCTGTGTGATGGAGGAGATGATCTGTTCATGTGTCCTTGCCCTTCTCTCAGATAGATGGAAAGGAAAAGAATGGTGTCCTCTTTGGAATTGCTGAGATATGATGAAAGGATGAGTATAAAGATAGGAAATAGGAAGGCAGTGAGTGAGATGCAGCATGGAACATAAGCAAACAAACCAATCAGGAAACATGGAGGAGGATACACAAGAACCTGGAGTTCTGCTGAGAGAAGAGACGATAAAAGAGAAAATGCTCTCACAAGCCTAAGCTGGGACAGGAACACCTCTACACGGCTCATGTGGGACAGTGTGCAGTGAGTCACTGACCAGTAAAGAACCTGTTCAGCAGGGATGGATTGAGCACACAGTGATCTGTCTTCAGAGAATCACAGAATCACAGAATGGCCCAGGTTGGAAGGGACCTCAAGGATCACGAATCTTCAACCCCCCTGCCACATGCAGGGCCACCAACCTCCCCATTTAATACTAGACCAGGCTGCCCAGGGCCCCATGCAATCTGGCCTTGAACACCTCCAGGGATGGGGCATCCACAACATCTCTGGGCAGCCTGTTCCAGCACCTCACCACTCTCATAGTAAAGAACTTCCCCCTCACATCCAACCTAAATCTTCCCTCCCTCAACTTAAAACCTTTTCCCCTCATCCTGCAGTTATCTACCCTTTCAAAGAGTTGACTCCACTCCTGTTTGTAGGCTCTCTTTAGGTACTGAAAGGCTGCAATTAGGTCTTCCATCCCTTTTAGCTTTTTGCATGTGTTTGCTGTAAGGAAAAAACATAAGCAGACCTTCTTCAAATTCCTCGTCAAATTGTCCTCTTGTCTGAGGCTATAAGAGAATGCTACTGATTATATGTTGTGAAATCATAGAATCACCAAGGCTGGAAAAAACCTCTGAGATCATCTAGCCTAAGTGTCTACCTAGCGCCAATATTTCCCCACTAAGCCATGTCCCTTAGTACAACATCTAAACATTTCTTGAACACTTCCAGGAACTCTAATTTGAATCAGTAATTTCCATATCAATCTTCACAACAGGGTATATATATATTTCTTTGGATCAGTTTAGCATTTCATCCCTCTCATCTTCATGTTTTGGGGGCATTATTCAGCCGTACAAATCCACTAGTGATGGAAATTACTTATTGGACTTAGAAACAGGCAGCTTCTTTGCCAGGAAAAATTAATCTAAAGACTACAATGCAAGGGTTGTATAAATGACACACTGAGTGAAGAAAGAAAGGGCAAACTAATTTTTTCATGTAAACAAGTTTAACAACTTGTATAATACCTGTCTCGCTGTTCAAGTATGAATGGAAAAAAAAAAAAACCCAATGCAGACTGTTAAGCATCAAGTTCTCTCAGTCTAAATGCTCTCTAGGTTTTAGATGTAGTTTTGGCCTAGTAAAAAGGTCAGTTTTTTATTTTTATACTTGAAAACACGGAGAGCATGAAGAAAACAAAGGACATGCAAAAAATGAGGCTCAAGAATAAAACACTTTATCAAATAAATAACATGTCAGACCTTAAGAGTCCACTGATTCTTTGTGGAGAATGTTAACAGCAGTGGCTAAACTAACATTGCTTCCACGAGCAGGCAGATTTCTTACAAATATGATCTTTCAGCTATTTCATTAACCTTACACACCCACACAAGAAATTGAAGCTTAAAGCTCACATTTAATGTGTTCAGAGCTTTCAGATAATTTTAATTCCAAACTTGAAGCTTATTCTTATAGTCAATCTATTTACTATATTTCAGCCTTGAATCTTTTATGTTTTATATATATTGAATTAGAAAATTTCAGTTATATTCTCAGGTATTTGCATTTTCTTTTTTTTATTATGTGATTTTCTATTCACTTCCTTGCTTTTATTGTCAACAGTATTTTTTTTTATAAAAAGAAATAATTTTATAAGAAACCTTGCATAGCTAATAAGTGACAATTCTGTAGTTAATATAGAATTATTCTTAACAAACACACACAAACAATTGAAATGTTATTTTTTTTTGTTTGTTTTTAATAATGAATAAACTTCCTCTTCTTGGTCTTAAATTCTCTAAGTGTATGAATGAGTTTATTTACTAACACTCTTTACAGAGGAATGCAGAATAACTGTTAATGAAAAAATATGGATTTTAAGTAGATGAACTGCAATTAACTCAGTTTATTGCTTTGTAAGGTTTTTTGGAAAGCTGATTGAATGGAAGAATGTAGTTAGAACAACCTGGCAATTCTTTTAAGTCATATTGACATGGGCACAAATTCTTTCTGATTATGGAGGGAATATAGGACATGTAATAAGAAAGTAATTTGTCTGAAGTCACTGATTTAAGAACAACAACCAAGAAGAGGATGAATGCAAAAGCATATAGAGGCAAACTATAAAAGTGGCTAATGGAATTGTTCACCTAGAAGGGACACAAACTAGAAGGAGAAATTGTCCAGAAACATACTGACTGCAAGAGGAAAAACAGTACAGAAAACATTACTAATAATCAAGGAAGGATAGCTATAAATAGATGATACTAAGAAAGCTGAATCATTTAATGCTTTATGGTATATAGTCAGGCCATTATCATACTGACCCACTGACAGAAGAAAAGATCACAGCATTTGGTTGTGGGATGGACAGTTGCACAATGGAGTGGCTATGAGGACTGTTAGGGAGTTGGAGTAAAGAACATCTGAGAGCTAGATGTATTTAACATAAGGAAAAGAAGAAGAGAGGATCTAACTGCAGTTTTACAGAGAAAAAGGAACCAGATTCACATTGGGAACCTTTGGAGAGGAGAGGCACAGCTGGAGGATGAAATAACAAAAAATGAGAGAGATTGTAATTGCATTTAAGGAAAAAAACTGTTCACCTTGAGATATTGTCCAGAGTGGTTGGGTCATCTCTGTCCTTGGGGGTTTTAAACACCAAAGGGCAAGGCAATCCAGTCTTAATCTATATCTTGCTCTGAGCAGGAGACTGTACTAAATTCTGGTACTAGATCATCATCTAGATACTAGATTTCTAGTGATCCCCTTCATCCTATTTTTTGATATGGTTCTGGGATTATATGACCTTAATAAGTCAGATATTTGCAGACAAAGCTGAATTTGATTGTCTGTATCTACCTATATCTATCTTATGGACCTATAGCTAACCACCAAGGAAATTAGTTCAAATGAATGAAATTTAGGAAACATTTCAGTCACTTATCATATAGAATCAGTACTGTCTTTGCATCCTGCTACCCAGGATTTTAATGAAAGGTTGTTGAAAGGTGAGAAGGGCCCCATAAGTGAAAGTAAAAAGGCAAGAAGGCTTCACAGTGACTCAAAATAAGGGGGGTGAAGGGGAATAGTTAGACATAGTTTATAGAAGTAAGAATGTAGAGCTTGTTAGAAAATAAGGGGTGGCAGACACTGGGTCTGGGATAGTGAGAGGGATGAAGGCCATACCGATAAGGCTTGAGAACAGCCCGAGGACATTTGGCAGGGAGGTGATTAGATGTTCACAGAGCAAGAAGAAACTGGTTTGGGGGGGATGCCCCCCTAAAGGTCAGAAGTTTACAGCAAGAAAGATCAGAAGCCTTCGCGAGAAAGACAACAAATCTTCATCCCACGACTCACTACGCACACGCAAGAGGGGAAGGTCTGCATGCTGATGAACTCTCGGGGGTGTAATTAATATGTACCCGAATTCTGGGAAAATTATTGATTATGTATTAGTTTGGCCTATATCTGTAGCACGATTTTTCCTGATGGTGTGAAAGTTAGGTGGATCTATCCCCCTTGCACCCAGTGTCTGCACAGCACTGAATAAACCTGCTTTGTAATCTTACTTGGGCTACAGAGTTTGATTCCACATGTCATTGTCACACAAATATTTTTGTTTTAATCTCTGATTCACTTCAGTGCTGAAAAGACTGTTTCATCTTCTGTTCAAGACAACAGAAAGATTTGCAATGACTTCAAAAGGAACTGGAATAAGCATCAGGTTGAGGTAGCCAGAGGCTGGTTTTTCCATGCAAATCTTAGGAATGTACTTTTAAAATAAGTTAATTTCATCCCAGTTTTTACTTGCAAGTAACCAAGGCTGGGAACTATGGATAAAATATGAAAGCGTTTAAACTTTCTTCTGGCCAGCTATTTCCACATCTACTTCTTGACTCTTTCAAGTTCCCTTCAAACTGAAATACAAGATTACAGGTATATTATTTATGTATTTATTTTTAAGTGCTGTGTGATCATTACCAAAGTTGTGCAAAGTCAACGTGTTTGAGTTACCCAAAATATGCTGAGCTCCAAAGAGCACTTTCTGGCCAGGCCCGCAACTGTAATTGCACTACTCATGACAACAGTCAACAGTGCCTATCAACAGAGGATCCTGGGCATTTTCTAAATTCTTAAGGATATACGTGCTTATTTTCATGTAATTCATTAAGGTGTTTTTTATACACCAAGAAATTGTTCAGGACATGTTACTAAGGTACCAAGTATTTTCTGTTGCATTTGTAATACAGTCATGTTTCCAGCAATGTTCTGACAAGTTCTCACCAACAGTACTCTCGTGGTATTCTTATGGGGACCGTGTGCACTCAGATATCTCAAGCTGGTATCCAAGGGGTCTAAAATTGAAGATATTGGAAGATAATCTTGTACTTTTTCCTATCATGGAAATATATGTAATATAATATATAAGGAAATATATGCAATATTTTATATATATATATATATATATATGAATGATATACACATATTCCTATATGGAAATATACATAGAATTGCTTAAAATGTACAAAAATATGAGCTAAAAACAGCAGCAGAAATCAATTTCTATCTAAGGGATTCTCCCTACCAGAGCTGACACTGACTGATTATGGCAGCCATCCTCTCGTGGTGGCTGCGGCTCAGGCAGGGAAGGAAACTGTGGGACATTAATTCTAAGTGCTGGTAAACATAAAATAAGACAAATAACGGGACCAAATGGAGTAATTTCATTTGAACGGAGTCCACAGCTGAATCTCCTTTGATTTTGGTTTTACTGACTTCCTGCTTCCTTCTTTCCTACTGTTATTTTCCACTACTTTGCATTTGTATATTAGCCAGTGCAACACAACATTTGTATGGATTGCATAGCATTCCACAGCAATTACACTCCTTTTTGTCAAAGACAGAGCAGACCACTCTCACTAAGATTCTGTCTAGCATAAAAAAGGAAACATTTCTACAAAAGCAAGCGAGCATATTCTAAGAAGTTGGCCTTAGCAGCCACTAAATAGGTACAGCACACATAGGCTATGATGTTCTCCAAATTTGTTAGCAGGGTGCTAGTTAGCTAGGAGCTACTGCAAGGCAAGCTTAGGACTCCAGTCTGTGTCCCAGCCATCATACAGATGCTCTCAGCTGGCCTTAGGTGAAATTTAGTACAAACAGTCTCTCTGAAAACATTGCTCTGAGTAAGGAAACTGCACTTAAATAGATAGGATGAAGTATTACAACTATTGCCTTAAGAGTTAAAGGACTGCATCGCACCCTTATGTTCCTGATGTGTGAGAAGTCCTGCAGAGAAAGAACAGACTGGTTTTAGATGATGCAATCCTGGAAAATTTTGTTTTCACCATCTACTCCAGACTCTGGGAGAAATGAAGAATTACAACAGTCCCTTTCATTAGTTTCACAGGGTCTTTCTTAAAACTGGCCACTTTTTTTTTGTTTGTTTTATTTGTCTAGTTGGTTGGTTGGTTGGTTGTTTTTTTTGGAGGGGAGTAGGGGGGGGGAAGAGGTGAGGAACATTTTTCTGCCCATGGGCCTATTGGAAGAAATCTTTACCTTCCTTCTTTTTTTACTTGCTCTGGACTATATGCAGAGATCACTCAGGTTATTTCTCTTTTCACTGGTAGATTTGAATACAAATTTTTCCTGTGGGCTTTGTATGGCTAACTCTCTGCTCTTCTTCTTAACCTTTTCTGAGACTGTTCTGCTGTTTTTATTCTAACATCTGTTTTCAAACTTTCCATGAAATTTTGGAATCAGATCTCTCTCTTCAAATTTGGATGGCATCAATACTTTTTTTCATTGTTACAGAATTTCCCTGTGGTTATTGCCTTTCTTATGGCATTAAACAATGAGGACAACTAGTCAGTGATCAGGCGAAAGTGTTTTCTATCCTTATCTATAGTTCACTGTTTTGTGAACTAAGTAGTTACCTACACTCTGGAACTACTATGCCTGATTCAGCACTTGTTAGATAACAAGTATCTCAAATTTTGGGATGAGTTCCAGCTAGCTGTACTGAAGATAGCTCAGTATATAATCTAATTTCTTGACGCAAGTGATGAACTAACAATTTGCCTCCAACACAAGGGAAAAAAGACTAATTTTGAGCCATAAGAAATAATTGTGCTTGGCATTTTGACTTTAAATCACAACATATTCTTATAAAGCATTAACTTAATCTTTATAACCTAGTCACTTGAACAATTATGCATCCCAAGGGCAAGATACTGCTGTTTGAATTTATTTCTTTGTGCTTGAAAGAGCTGGTTCTCTGATGTTGAAGTCAGTGAGAATGTTACTGTTAAGAGTGAAATGACAATAAGACCACAGGTCTAAGGTTCCTTGTCCCACTTCTGTCATTAACATTAGTGATACATTACAGTGTAACATGAATCGACAGCAGTAACAGTGTGCTTTTATTTCTGCTTTTCATTACAGTTACGGGTGCATTACTAGGTAGAATGTTGGATGTTCTCATCATATACATTTGTATGTATGTGCTCATGTCCATATCTCTAAGAATAAGAAATAAAATTTATGTGAGACCGATGGGGTCCTGTACAGAGGCTGAGTAAGGAGTCTTCCCCATCTAGTCTGCAAATGAACTGTGTTGTTCTCAAGGCTTGTCTCGTGAACCTTGTCACCCTCCTAGGTGATTTCTGCCCTGGATGCTTCCTGCTAAATCTAGTTTTTATGACCCTGTACTGTATTTTGTTTTTTCCCAGTTCTAGCAGGTTGCTGGGCTAAAGTGCTGTACTTTATTATTCAAAGCCTGCACTTAAATGAGTAACTTTCTGTTTCTCTTTGTGCAGAGGTAATGATCGATCATTTTCCTTCTCAAAATAGTGCTTGTTGCCTGGTGTTTCTTATCAAATCTGTTGAAACTCTTTTCTAGCACAAAGAGTCTCAGATTGCAAAATGCCCTGCCTGACATCATTAATAAAAGTAACCAAGCTGAAGATTTATTTTTGTAGAAAGCTTGCCAAATGCAGCAACTAGAGAAGGAAAATTGAGGTCAGAGAATAGCTGCTTAAAGTCATGTGGAAAGCTGAAAATGAGTTGGTTGGATTATTGAGGTTTGTTAATACTCTTTTGCCCACTAAGGTGTTTTGAGGGGCCTTTCAGTACAAATTTTTCATAGGGCCTGCTTTAGAGACGTTCAGATGGAGAAATGGACATGAAATCACTATTGCTGGAGCTGTTTTGGGGCCAGATCATGTACATCCACTTCTTCAAAAGGATAAGGGAAATCCACTGCAACATTAGTCTGGCAGGATGGCAGAATGCTCATCCTTATCTCCTTCACAGCCAGGAACATCTGGGTGAGAGCATGAACCTTCAGTGTGCAAGAGCTGGACTTCTGGTGCAGGATTGTTTGTCCCAAGAAACAGAAATGAAGGAGAAAGTTTTCTCCACGTATTTAGTGTTTTCTGGAGTGTATCCCAATTAGAAAAAGAAATTACCCACCCAGCACAGCAGCAGTCATTGAAATATGTTTTAGCAGACAGTGAAGAAATAAAATGAAGCAGGAAAGAAACTGAGAATTGGTGACATCACACTTCAAAAGAAAAGCTGCCTAATGGTAAAAATACATTAAAAATGGGATTGAATTTAACAAATTCTAAAATACTGGAGAGTGATTAATTGACTGAATGGTGAGGCATCGGGTTGGATGAGCACATTAATCACTGCAGCAGCATGTCTGTCACACTCTGCTCGGTGCTTTACACTTCCTTTTTATATCTAGAGATGCAGGGCTGCTAGAGAGCCATTGATAAAATGTCACCTGAGGGGGAAAACAAAGCTGAACCACTCATCCCCATTTAGTTCACTCTGCAGAGAAAACTTGCCTTGGGGTTTTCAGGAGGACTGGGTTTTCTCCTCATGGTGCGATGTACACCAACAGATAGGTCAAAGGAATTAGGAGACAGGGCAGCATATGCACAAGAAGCTAATATGGCTGCAAGCAGATAATGATATAATGGAAAGTTTGGCAAAGGTGACTGTATGTTTGCATACGTAAATACATGGTAATTGCTATTAATGAGGGAAATTTACTTATTACTTGTGTGAAATGACCGAGTGATGCTGAAGAGAGGAGATGGCTAAATAATCTAGTTACAGGAGAACACTGAGAGCCCTGGAGTCATATGGGTAGACAGTTTCTTGTGCAAAGAAGAAATGGCAAAGATCTGGGGAGAAGAAATCTGAAAACTCAAATCTTGTTCCCAGAGCTTTTCAGATTTGACAATTCAGTGCTATTTAGTAAGACATTTCTTTTATTAAAAAATAAATAAATAAATAGAACCACCCAAACCAAACCAAACACAACAAAACAAACTGCGCAAGTGTTTCGTACTAGGCATATGTTGCAGTGAGGGATTAGATATCAGGATATTTGAGTCTTTCTAAATGTGCTATTAACTCACAGAGTTCTGAAAGGCTTAAGAAACTTAGCCTCTTTATTCCTCTGTTGTACTGCCTAGAAAGTGGGTATAACAACCCCTTAGACAGTCCCCTTTTGAGCAAATCCAAAATTTATGAAGACAGTGGGACACTCTGCTTAATTAAGGACTGTCAGCTTCTGGCTAGTATAAGCTAGTATACGCAATCTGTGTGTATTAAATTGTGTTCTGGATGAGCCAAACAAAAGTATTTAGCTTTGTAATCCTAAACAGTATGATTTCCCAAATGGAATTCTTCTAATTGAGTTGATAATTTTTGTTCATACCATGCAGGTCCCTGCTTCCCAGCTGGGATGTTTGAATGCTGCTCAGGGAAATACTTTGAAAGATGGGTAAATGTAAATATATATTTTTCATCCGAGTATGGAAGCAATCAAACTGTTGCACTTTATGCTTTATGTCAGCCATATTTTGCATATTGAATTTGTTTGAGTAATATCTATGAAACATTAGGTTAGACTAAATTCAAATGATCAGAAATAGAATAGAGAGGGTCTGCCTCCCTGGCAGGCACAGGTTAAAATTATCTGGTTAGCATTTTATTATTTCAAAATGAATTTATACACTGGTTTTCTAGATTTGAGGATGATTATCCATTTTTCATTGTCCTCTGATAACTGGCAAGATGATAACTGCAGAGGAGGTCAACAGAGAAGCTTCACATCTATCCTGGGTTGCAATTGCAGCCTGCTCCCAGCCTTTCTCCAGCTCCATGAGGGAGGCATGGCTTGGGCCTGTAAAGAACTGCAGACTTTTAACAACAATTATGTGATGTTCACAGAACAAACAAACAAGCAAATCTGTTCTCATTCAAACGCTGCCAATAACAAAAAACTAGTAGAAGAGAAATCTGAGACATATTGCATGTGTTGTACAATTTCTTTCCAGTCAAATGGCTTTCTGTTTGCCTGAAGTGTTCACAGCTGTTAACTGCAATTTTTTTACAGGAGTAGACCATGAACTTGATGTAACAGGAGTAATTTGTAAGTCTGAGAAAAGAAGTAATAAAACTCCTTCAGTGATTCTGTAGGACCTATTGCATGGAGGTATAAGTTCTGATTAGTTGAGAATGGTTTTTGTTTGTTTTCTTGTTGAAGATTCAATAATATTTCAAATTGAATTCAGCTGAAAGACTGTTCAGATTCTATCATGTAACTGTGACTACTAAGAGACTTTAACTCTTTCTCTCCCACTTTACCCCACATCATCTACAATCGAGCTTTCTTCAGGTCACCCAACTAAGTGGTTATAAAATCTACAATGAAGGTGAATAGACTTTTTATTCTTTACTCAAACTGTTTGACATTCCTAACAGTAGTGCATAGACTGGTGAAAATCTAGCTATGTTTAGGGAACTGAAGGGAAATACTATTGCTAAAACTGTCAACTACAGACATTTGGTTTCTGTAAACAAGTATTCACTACATTTATTATTTCTTTATAAAAATACTGAGCTATACAGAAGAAGAGCTATAGCTCTTTCAGCTATGTCGCCTGAACTAGATATGAAGAAGTATATTGGCATGAATAAAAATGATTCATTGATTTCCTCTGATTCATGGGTCAAATAACTCAGTCATGTGGATTCTGATAACTTTTAAATATTCATTGAAACATCTGCAAGTTTCTTCATCTTCTAATGCAGCTGAACATGTGACATCATCAAGTCAGCAGATACCAATGAATTAATTAGTCTTTCAGAGTCAGTGAAGCTTTATCTAAAGATTAAATGAATAGACAATTCCCTAGGAAAATAGGGCAAGAAGAATAATATCAAGACTACCAGAATCATCACCAGATCCATTTAAACTCTTTTCTAGTACTGCATATCACAGAGATAACCATAGGTAACATGCAGTATGTGAGAGAAGAGAGAATGAGTCCTTTAAAATCATATTTATCCTTTTCTTGAATTCTAATAATCATAATTGGGTGGAAACATTTTAAACATTGTATAAGTCTGGATATGTTTTGGGTTTATAAAAATGACAAAATGACTGGATTATTAACTGTAAGCTAGATATATTCATTAAATGCATCTAATTTTCTGTCTAAAATCTCAACATTTCAGTCAGAGAACAGAACAAATACAAGTAAAATAATTGTCTTTCAATACAAATTATGGATAGTAAATATGTAAAAGAAATAGAGGGATCACTCGAAAACTATTCACCCAGAGTGTTTGTCAAAAAAATGTAAGCTATTATTTCAGAGAAACAGTGTAAAAAACTGTAAAGAACATATCAAAATCTAGCTAATATTTATTTTTATGAAACAACTCCAGCTTATCTACATGAATTGTTAATGTAAATGCAGCTCTACTGATCAGATGGATGATTTGGAGAGGTCATCTCTTTGATATTTGCCTTTTATTAAATGAGATTCTGATACGTCTTCCCTGACAATAAAAATATATATCTGTTTAGTAAAGTTGGTAATTGTGTGAAAACTGCAATTTTCAACCAAATATAGCATAACACGCCTAAGCATTAAAGTGCCAGAAACATCAGATCACACATATTTTCTGCTTAAGGGGCACTTATAATACAGTAGATTACTTAAAGCCATATTTTTTGCACTATTGAAATATTGAAAGGTGATATGCAATGCACATCAAAAACACTTCTAAGGCTCTGCTTTCTAGAAAAAAAGCTATTATACTATTGTTAATCTTCTTAAAAGTCTGAATGGAAGAAATGTCCTTCTGCGCTGTGGTGCTGCACTACAAGTGATAGTAACAGTTTTTCATCTTTTTTTAGTCATCCATTACATATTCAGTAAATTCATCTGCCATCAGAAGAAAGAGATAGCAGGAAAAGTACAGCACATAACTCTTTACATTGGCTGGTCAAACATTATAGCCTGGGGGTTTATATGGTATATCTTCTTGCTCACCTTTTTCCTTCCCTGATTAAGATTTTCTCATTGTAAGAATAGAGTCATAGTATCATACAATGGCTTAGGTTGAAAATGACCTCAAAGATCACCCAGTTTCTACCCCCTGCTATGTGCAGGGTCACCAACCACCAGACCAGTCTGCCCAGAGCCACATCCAGCCTGGCCTTGAATGCCTCCAGGGATGGGGCATCCACAGCCTCCTTGGGCAACCTGTTCCAGTGTGTCACCACCCTCTGTGTGAAAAACTTCCTCCTAATATTTAACCTAAACCTCCCCTGTCTCAGTTTAAGACCATTCTCCCTTGTTCTATCACTATCCACCCTCGTGAACAGTGTACCTTTTCCTGTTTATACACTTCCTTCAAGTATTGGAGGTCACAATGAGGTCTCCCCAGCACCTTCTCTTCTCTAAGCTAAACAAGCCCAGTTCCCTCAACCTTTCTTCATAGGAGAGATGCTCCAGTCCTTTGATCATCACAGAGTTTCATTATCTTAGTTACTATTAGTACAAAGTGAAATACATTCATGCATCTTTGGCATTGAAGAAAATTTATGTTTCTAGTGAATTTGCTGTATTTTTTGCAGTTTCAGTACTGTCATGAAAGCACACTTTAGATGGATGTGTGTTAAAAATAAAATCTTTTCTTTCAGCATCTATATTTGATCTTGTCCTGGGACATTCAGATTCATTGGGTTTCAAGTGTGTCGTTTGCTCTCTTCTCTATTTGTCAGTAGGTAAGCCTCCTGTCACCATACCCCAGAAAGTCAGAAGTGTTTTACTAGGTCCTTTACACCTCTAGTCATCAAGAATCTGAGGAATAATTTTACTCTTAGCTTTAAGATATACCTTTTTTTTTTTTTTTTAAATAATTCTTAAATGTAAGTTTACATCACAAATAAGACGCGTCAGGGTTCCAGGCTGCAATCTGTCACATCTATTGCAATGTACAGTTACACAACAGCATTCCCTGAGTAGATGGGTGGCATTTAGAAGATATGTGGATGTTTACGTTGTGATTGCATGTCCCTTGTTAATTTTGCTAGTGGTCTGCAACAGTCTTTTTTTTGCTCTTGTTTCGACTAAAAATTTGCTGACCAAGCTCAAAAAGCAGTCTGCTGGTGGAAGAAAAGGAGACACTGGCAAACACTGTCTTTCATATCAAACTTTTCATACCATACAGCCAGGAGGCAACTTGGAGGGATGTGTTGTATTACTTCCTTGCCTTTTTTTCAGTGATTCCCAGGATCTCCTCACTTGCTTGCCAGTCTGTTTAGCAGTTAGCAATGTTTAATCCCATTATCCTTTGCATATCTGTGGGCTGGCTAATTTGCAGCTGCCTGCTAACCATATCTCAGATCCCCCAGGCTCGAATGGATTGTTCAGACTCCAGGCTGCACATTGCAGCTTGAAAATAGCCAGGCTATCCCACTGCAATATGCTCAGGCTCACAAGCTCCAGCAAGCATCTTGCTGTCAATTGTAAACAAAATACCGCTTTTGAACTGCCACTTGGATTATCCCAGTGCAGTTTTTAATTCTTCCAAATGTCATTCAGCGAAGAACAAAACACAGTGCTTATGATAAATGGCAGAGGAAATGCATCCTAGAAAGCTGTGACGCTTAGCAGGCTTTAGACACTGAAATAGCTGACTCTGAAGTACCACTTAAAAGGCTAAAATAACTCTTAAGGAGTATCAAGAAAAATAGACCAACATCACAATGCTTGAATATAACACTAGAAATACCATTACCAGATTGCTGTGCTAAAGACTTTGTTTTCATCCGTTAAAAAGCTGCTGAAAAATTGATGAGAGAAAAAGAATTGAGAGAGTTTTGAGTGTTGTAAAACATTTTGCTCTTACAAGGTGTTTCTTGTTTAGAACGGATAAAAAAATATGGGTTGGGAACAGTTTTATAACTGCTGACTGTAAGGAGAGACAATGCAATCAAAAGCTTACACAATAAGGTTCTGTATATGCAGAATAGACAAAAATTTAACACTGAGAAAAAGAATAAAAACTGTGGTGAGATCTAAAATTTTTCAAATTAAAAATCAACATTCGTGTCTTATAAAGATGCATAGTTAAAGATATTTAGTTTAAGAATCATTCGATTGAGTTCTGCAGCTGTTGCTGACTAGATATTAGTAATTATTGCATAAAAGGTATATTGTTCAATAGCACTGTACCCCAGAGGTCTGTAGATATTCAGTTGTTAAACACTAGACATTTCTCTCAAAAAGTCTATTCTGTTCCATTCATGTTCACAAGACTGGGGCTTTAGGTTGTCTTCAGCTAAGATAGACAGAGTCTCTGATTAGTTGTGTCTTCTTCTCATCTGAGACCATGAACAGTAGGGTTTTTTTTTTTTTTTTTTCTGATAACACCACAGATCTATCATTTTGTTACTGTTGGTTTGTTTACTTTTCCCATGGAAATGACATACTAGTCAGTCTATCCACTGCTATATCCCTTAAAAATGGAGATAGGAATGGTCTGTCAGGCTACACAGGCATCGTCATGCAGTACAGCAGTCTAAAGACAAATTCAAGGTTATAGTCAGTCACGTTTGAAATCATCAATTAACAAGAAAATTCTGAAGATTAGAAGCATGAGATACATTTCTACAATTTCTTGCTTAATATACCACTTTTGTAAAACTTTACAGTGAAATTTCACTTTAAATTTGAAATTTCTGAGTAAATTCTAAACCTCATCAAATTGACGACTGCTTTGTGAAGAGGGCAAAGGAGAAAGCATGGGCAAAATTATTCAATAGATGTTAAATAATTTTTTAATAATGTTGATGGCAAATTGCTCAGTGTTATTTGATATAATTGAGTCTGGTCTGCCATGCATATGAATGTGCAGTTTGGGGTGAATTGTCCAGCAGGCTGTATATGTGGCTTGTACAGCTGTCCTTGGAGCACTGCCTAATGGCTCAGCATATCTTGATCTGACACAATTCACTTTTGAAAGGACTACAGTAATTTAGTCCAAATGATTCTTTTTTTCTGCATACCACATTAAGATAGCTAAAATATATTGTGCCTTGCACAGTAAGTAATCATACAAAAGTCACTGTTGTTGTATATGGGATAACTTACTGCTCAGAATATATAAGAATATCAGCTCTGTCATAATAAAACAATCAACTTTGATTCATGGTAACAGCAATCCAAAATACTTGACCTAAAGTCTGGAAAAACTAAACTAGTCTGGATTCAGCTTGGTTTTATCAACGTAGATCTATCTTCAGTTAGGTTGAATATTATTGATACTGACATGCTGAAACAGCAACTTGAAGTTCTTACTTTTTGAGAAGACCTATGCTGTACAGTCATAAATAAAACCCTGGTTTTTTGCAGAGATTATCCATAACATGAGGATGATATCTCACAATGCATAGGTACAAACCAGTCCAATTAATAAGCAGGTAACCAAAGTCAGAGGTTCCTAAAGTGGTACAACATAGCTTTGCTAAATCCAAGACATTTATCAAACTGTCACACAGAAGTACTTTTAATCTAAATGTGTCTGGTTTCAAGTGCTGGTAATTTATTTGGCTGTTTCATCACTTGTGAAGTTTGTGCCATTAGTATTTAATCATCTTAGATTCATGATCATCCTCCCTTTCTCAGTATACCTCTCAAGGACAATAAAGTTCTGCAGTGTTTTCTTCGTGCTTCCTTCTCCTCTTTGGTCTCAACTGGTGAGGAAGCATTTTGGAGATACTGAAGGCTGCACTCTGCAAGTCTAAGTTTTATTATTGTGAGACCATTTTCACTCAGAGAGGCAGAACTTCTTCTTAGTTGCAAATCATTAATTTCCATTCTCAAGTTCCTTTATTTTTCTCCTGCAGTTCTTCCTGAGCTGATCCTGGGAGCAAAGGCACACCAGATAATACATATTTGGGTATTAAATATTTCCAATTCTTTGGTCAGTACATTTATGCTGATTCTTTGAAATGTCAGTACAGATTAAATCAGTGAGCTTGCATCTTTTGGAAGAGAGGCGTTTCCATGGGACTTACTAATGATCTCCAGAAAGACTATTGTTATGCAGGAAGAAAAAGAGGAATGATAAGCAGATTCCCACAAGCTGCCTGAGAAAATGTTCTGTGCTATCCTGAAATGATGGACCTATTGGTATCAAATAAGATCCCAGAAGACTATTCACATGATGGAAAAAGCATATTAGATACAGTCTTTTTTGTGAGACTCTCCAGCTGTGTCAACACACGTAAATATATTCATTTAGAGCATATTCATATAAAACATTAAAATTTGCTTTGTAGAAAAAAGGTACTTCTTAAAGAAGAAAATCCAGGTGTCAATGTAGAGGAATACTAGTGCGTTTGAGAATACAATGCCATGTTGACAAAGCAGCAACAGAAGAAAGACTGCATAGAGAAGCAGTTTTCACAGTAGATCACAGCGTATGTCACAAATAACAGAAGACATATTTCACCAGTATAAAAGCTCATGAACTTATCCCAAGAGAATAAAATTAACTTCTATTATATTATAGGATATTTACTTTGAGTTAATTAACTTCAAATTACTTCTTGTTTCACTTCCAGCTCTATACAGCAGAGAGATTCTTAAACTACTTTCTTTCCTGAATCTCCACTGGAAATGAGGATTTAACTCAGAATTTTCACTGTATTAGCTGTACACCACTGTCAGGTGCACTACTGAGAATTAACTGGTAAGACTCCCAGCATACTTTTAAAGAAACATTCATTTCTCCCAAAAGTTTCCAAGAAGGTAGGAGAAATGTAGACTGCTTGTGTGAACAGAATCTGTATGAAATTGAGAGAAGGAGCTAAGGAAATGTAAGCCACAAAGAATCACTACTGTCTAGTGTTACAGAAAAGTGAGGGAGCATACCAATTTTATAAGATGTCAAGTAATACCCTATATAATATTTTAAGACTTCTGCAAGTGTTCTTCATCTTTAAAGGCATTTAACTTTTGATTCAAGAAGAAATCTCAAGTTTCAGAAGTTTCATAATTTGCTTGGAAAATACTGATATCTCTTAGCTATTGCTTTCAGCAGAATGAGTAGACTGTACACACATTTAGTATAGTCTGAACAATTATGAAAACATGTAACAATTAGTAAAATGTGTAATTTTTAAATGATATTTGATGGCTCCTTCTACTGAGAAGTTTCATGTTCTTCTTAACTGTAGATTCAAGAGGATGCTTAAGTTCAGATTTATTAAACTTATTTAAAAATGGTGCAGAAATGGAAAACTTGAAAATGTACAGCTGCTCAATTTGTATTGAAGGGCATAGCTGAAAGAACTACCAAATAGCTCAAACAGCAAATGCTATTTCACCAGATTAGATAACTTATTAGTTGTCTTCTTTGTGTTGAGTGAATTTTCCTTCTTTGAAGAGAAAATATAGTGTCATTTTGGTCTATATTCATGGTTTTGGAAAATTAGTCTTCTGTGTATGTTCTTCTCAGTATACAAGTATCATGCAATTATTCCACATTTCCATTTGTGGTACTCAACCCCTTTCTATGCTCAAAGGCACAGATCACCTTATCCAGCTTTGTAAGACAAAGCATGAAGCACAGCTGTCTTAGTTTCTGTATACAGTCAACACCAAGTTTCCCTAAAGACCAATTTAAAGTCAGAAACTCTAATTGATCCACTAGAAGAGCCACTCTTGCATTTGACCAGATTTGAAGTCTGGAATGACTGAACTTTGTACTTAAGGATGTAAATGCCATAGGTCTTGAATGTAGTTTATGCATTGTAAGAGAACTAAGCACTTGTTTTAGGTGCTTAACTATGGGAAAACACAGAAGAGTATCACAGAATCACAGATTTGTACAATAGTTTAGGCTGGAAGGGATCTTAAAGATCATCTAGTTTGAATCTCCATGCTATGGGCAGTGCTGCTACACACTAGATCAGGTTGCTCAGTTGATTTCCTGCCCTGTGCTCCATGCACAAATGAGTGTCTTAATCTTAGTCTCTTGTCAGCTTAAAATACTAAATTTGGGGACAGAAAACAGGAAATGTGTGGCCTATGCGGCACAGCTCACAAAACTTGTACAGAAAAAAACAGATAAGAAAATTGTGCCACAAAGATAAAAATCCCATTGAAAAAAAGCATGTTTGGTGACATAAGTACATTAATTAATTTTATCTCCTTTCTAATGTAAAAACAAATCAGTATACAAACTCTTCCTACTAGAAAATTTTTATGTATTAACATATCAACAGTGCATTTTAAAAGGCAGATCAGCTTACTCTTAATCACACTTTATTCATCAAGATCATTTCATAAGATAAGAGCACTCACATTAATTCTATAACATTTCTGAAAATAAGCAACATGTAAACTGAAGTACAAAAATCTAAGTGAAATTCACAGCTCATTATTGGCTTGTATCAATATATTGGGAAATGTATTTATCATTTCATTTGCAGCAGATTTTTCTGAAAATTAGATTTTAACTATTTTGCACGATAGCAGTATGCGTATCAATCAACATTATTCACATATTTTGCATAGTGGTTTTGCTGAAGTAGTTTAAATTTCTAAATGTAGGAGAGGTTTCTGGTTTCTGCTGAAATTTTTTCAACCCCTCTACTGATTAAAATATATGCACTTCCATTTTCTCTGACCTTTATAACCTGAGTCATATCAGAATCACCTTTGGGCTTAAATCCTTTGAAGCAAGTACATCTCTTTTTAAAAGGATTATATAATTGATTATATATTTGAGAGTCTGAGATATTTCATTAGTCAAAAAAATATATCATTATGGGTCTCAATTATAAGAAGATAGCAAGTTCCAATTGGTACAGAATATTTACATTCTTTTTTGGCAGTTAAACTATGCAGCTCTTGTCTGACTTTGAACAAAGTACTTCACATTTTTCTATATTAGAGCGGTTTGTCTACTGCTCTTATCACTATAGTTTTGGAACAGCTGCCAGTGAGATGCTAAAAAAGTAATTATACATCTGTTTCTTGTCCTTTGAGGAGTGAGAAGTATACTACTAGAGTGTTTGCTTTGCATTTTTTAATGCATATCGATGTAGATTTATGCTAGACAGGATAAGGTCAAAGAAGTGCCCCATCTGTGTAATAAGTTCATGAAATTTGCCCCTGAAGTACATTTCCAAGTCTCTTGACTGGGGCAGACTAGAAACACAATATAGTAATGGTAGAAACATGTATTTCTGGGTGCCAATTTGAGAGAAATTTAGAGAAGGACTTGAACAGTGATCTGAAACGTGGATGTGTATTCTCATCCAAAGGACTTGAGTTGTTTATCTGTGAACTTTCTCTGAATATTTCATATGGGCAAATGCCATCTAGAGTTCCTCTATTTCACTAAAAAAGCTTGACATAAAGTGTTAGAGTGATGACATAAGAAAGTGTAGTTTTTTTCCCATCCATCATTTCTTTTTCTTGCTTTAGGTTGTCAGTTCTCTAGAGAAACTTGTGATATAACTGCACAGTAATTAACACAAATGTATTCTTGTTTCAGATGGGCTACATCAGTGCTGTTGTTTTCCTTCCCTAAGTGTCAGATGTTGCGGAGATAACAAACAAACTGCCAAATCCATGTAGATCAGAAAATTCTGTGCATAGACTTTACACTGTTACTACCCATAATTTTTCCAAGTCTGACAACATTTGACTGTCATGTAAATTCAATTCTACCATACCTGATTTTATTGTTAAATTAAACTATTGTATCACCTGCATAATGTGACTTGGTTCAGTAAATCATGAAGCACAGACTGACAGTTTTCAAGATGTATGCGAGATTATTGGTTGGAAAAAAAAAAAACAGGTGCCGAAGAAGCAAAAAACAGTCACATGAAAGAAACTGATTTCAGTCATTTTTCTTGAGGAATGCTAATGTTTTAGAGTTGGGCAGGGAAGAGACAGAAATTTAGACTCTGTTAGGTGTTACATGAGCATCAGCTCTGAAGGAAGCATGACACTGGGAGCCCCGTCTGCAAAATAGGTGGTGCTGGCTCAGTCCTGCTCAGTGCTCTGGGAACCATAAGTGACAGGATACAAAAGGAGAGCTACCTTACCACTGCGACACTCTCTGCCTGGTCCCAATCACTAGGAAACAGCTCCTGAGTGCCCAGAGGTCCAGGAAAAGCTGGCTTCCTGCTAACTGATGTCTTGTGTGTAGCTCTAAAGAATCTGGGTTGATTAATGGTCAAACCGGAAAAGTTTATCATTAGAAATGCAGAGAAAATAGTCATTTTGAAATTCCAGTGACTTGTCTGTACATGAGTGAAAGTTGGCTTGGACTACAGTGAATTCACTCCTACTTTTCTAAATCTCTCTTTAACAAACACTCTGACAGTCACTGCGATGGTCTTCTGTGCTGTTTCACACACCACCACTTTTCCCATTAACCAAAGAGACAGATGTGTGGGTCACTGTCATGCTTTTCCTTTTACTGAAGATGATTTCAAGGCTTTGTGTAGTGTCACAGTCAGATTTTTCACACTGCCGGCACTTGGTTGTTATTTTTAGTGCTGTGTTTGCCAGCAAGTAAGGCAGTAGACTGAGGCTGTAATAGCGCTTTCTGTCAGCACAAACATATTTGAACTTCTAGAGATGCTTTCTTTTATCTTATAATTGTAATTCTTTTCTCTGTTCTTTGTATTTTTTTCTGCCCCTTGGTATCTGATTAAAATATTTTTGCTGAGCTTTTCTCTTATCATCTTTATTTTTCCTCTACATTTGCAATCACCATAATTCTCCCAGACCTTCCACTATTTCTTCCCTTTCAATTGATTCTATGTCTTTGGAGATATAATCAGCTGTGATAATCATTGGTTTGTTACTTTAAATGATGCTAGCATAGATCACTTCTCTGACATGAGATTGTTTCATAAAGCTTTGAGCTCATCAATGTTTTTATAGGGTAAGAAAGAGTTTGCTGTTGGTAAATATGTATTTCAATTCTTTTCCATAAAAAATAAGTTGAGGTATTTTTCAGAGTGGCTCATGATATATGATATAATAATATATGATATAATGATATATGATATTGTAGTTTATACTTGCCTCCTGATTTTGCGCAGTATATTACTCCAGGTGACTGCACTCCTTCAGAAAGGAGATACAAAACATAACAAAACAAAACAAAAATCAACCTACCCCCTGAATTCTATAACATTTTTTAACTCTTCATATGTACAACAAGCATTAAGAGGTATTGTATTTTTCCATTTACCTATCATAGGACGGCCTCATAGCTGCAAGCTTTTGTAAGTGGGATAGTAAAAAAGAAGGAAACTTTTAATTGAGTAAAACACGCTGTTCTCATTTTTTACATGCTGTTGCCCCATCTTTGGTCTCCTTTCCTTCTCTATATCCTCCAGATATATTATGTGGGGCTAGTATCTACTGTTTCTATCTTAGACCGTCCCTATTTCATCACTTTCCTCATGCTATCTAAAAAAATTTATTCCAAGGTTTATGAAGATGTCTTTCTAGAATACATAGGAATCATGGCGCAAGTCCTTTCTGACCATTCTATAACCTCTAACACTTCGGTACTTTTACTGTGACATTTTTGTGTAGACCCTTGAGGATCAAATACAGGTAGCCAATAAATTGTTGAAATGTTGAATGTACAGCAAAAACAAGAAAAAGGTACTGAAGGAAAAACAAAGGACAGAGGAAAAAAAACCACAAGACTGAAACAACAGCAACAAAAACAAAACCAGGATTTTTCTGACATTTAAGGGCAGGGGATAAAGTATTTTTATTTTGATTTATGTAGCCAGAGCAAGATAGACAATTGGACTTGTTGTGATTATTGTATGAACAGGGAGATCATATGGCTGAAGGACCAGGGCAGAAAAAGCCTTTTAGCAGGAGAAACAGAAATATAAAATGCCTAGAAGTATCTGTGTCTGTCATGTACCCAGGGAGTAACTGTCAGAATTTTCTAAGCACTTAAAAATGAGCAAATCTTTTGCTTGATTCTATTCCTGAAATTTCTCCTTTCTCATTGAAACTTTGAGAACTGCTTTCTCTCCTTGTAGATTAATCAACATGCTCAATACACCCTTTATTATTTGTTTCTGAAATAGAACAGAGCTGAAAAAAATATCCCAATTTGGAAGGGACTCACAAGGATCAAGTTCAGCTCCTGGCCCCACACAGGACCTTCCAAAAACTAAACCCTTTATTCGAAAGTATTGTCCAAACATTTCCCAAACTTCAGCAGCTTGTTTGCACAATCAGTGCTCTGGGCTGAACAGACTGAGGGACCTCAGATGCTCCCCATACACCTTGCCCTGTAGTCTCTTCACCATCTTCGTAGCCCTCCTTTGGATGCTCTTCAGTAGTTTTATGTCCTCCTGATATCATGGCACCTAAAGAGCGCACAGTGCTTGAGTTGAGGATGCACAGTGCAGAGCAGAGCAGAACAATCCCTTTCCCTAACCCAGCTAGCTGTTCTGGGCCTGGTGCACCTGAGGACGTGGTTGGATCTTTTGGCTGCTAAAGCGAGATGCTGACCCAGATTCAACTTGCCCTCAACCACAATCCCTGGGTTCCTTTCAGTAGAGCAGCTCTCCAACCTCTCAAACCCCATTCTACATTTGTCCAGGGTTGCCCAGGTACAGAATCTGGCATTTGCTGTTGAATTTCATGTTGTTGGTGATTGCCCCGCCCTCCAATGTTTCAAGCTCTCTCTGCAAGGCCTTCTGACCCTTGAGGAAGTCAACAGCTTCTCCTAATTTAGTGTCATTTGCAAAGCTACTTAGTATGCATTTGAGTCCCGCATCCAGCTCATTTATGAAAACATTAAAGAGAACTGGCCTCAAAATGAAGCCTTGCAAAGCCTCACTAATGACTGGTCAACAGCCTGATGTAACCTCATTTACTATAACCCTTTGAGTCCCACTCATCTGCCAATTGTTCAATCATTTTGTATGCTTTTGTCTAACTGTGTGATAGACAGTTTGTCCTTACTGATACTGTGAAAGACAGTACAAAAACATTGCTAAAATCCAAAAATACAGAGAGTATAGATAGGATATAGAGGGTATAAATGAGCGAAATATAACGTATTTAATTTATTTTATGTTTAATTATATAGTTATTTTTTTATATCCATTTGATACATTTAATTTACAGTAGAATGAAGCTAAAATTCTCCGTTAGCCTGGAAGAAAAGCTCTATTTACCTATTGAGGCCTGAATTCCAGAGGATGATGACAGCTGAGCAAAATGAAACAAGTGCACTTTACCTCCCACTATTTCTTATAAAATAGCAGATTTGTTCATCTTTACTGACTCCTCACTGTACTGCCATCACAGATGAGACTGCAGAGTAGGCAGGCCTACAGCTTCTTAGATTGTCTAACCGTATGCATCCTGTGGTCAGAAAGTGTTCTTTACTGCTTCTTATTCTATGTCCAGAAATATCCCATAAAACATAAAAAACACTGTCCTAACTGGGATGCTCTCCTGTTTCACTGTAGTGTGTACACAATCATATCACCTGCCCTGTAAGTACGAGTTGCTTTCTGGGCAAGGACCAGCTAATACTGGGACTGTCCCTACTCCTTAATAAAGGGACCTCACTCTTGAAACACTTCAACATCTGCACTGATATTGCAGGAGCAAAAACATTATGGTAAGCCACACCTTCAGTGATCTGAGTGATTTCTTGTTGTGGAGAATAAGTGAATATACTGGGGGTAAATAAGGTTGATAGAGTGGCCACCAGTAAACCCACAAGAAAAGTTTTCTTGTTTTTAAAGCCTGTACAATGCTTTCAAAACTTGTGTCCTCTTATGTCTACCATGTCTTGCTCAAGAAAATTGCAGGGATGTGGTCAACCTTTCCTAGAGATTACATCACAAGGCATGGCTTGACAGATCACTTTTCTCTAAAGAGAATGTCAAATTAACTCCAGGGATTTTTGTGAAAGTAAGGCGCTTTTTCATCTGACAGTGATATCTTTCACTTCAGTTTATGGTCATGCAAAATATTCCAGCATATTCTGCATGTCCTCCATCCAGCATATGCCGTATGTCCTCCATAGTGTTTAACATCCATTCTCTATGATCTAGGTGATGCATGTAGGTTTCTATTCATGAACATATGAACAAAGATAGCTGCTTTGTCCCTTTACGTAGAGGGCTTTTTGCTGAGAGATGTGACCCCTCACTAGCTCATGGGAAAGAAGGCAGAAAACACACTGAAGGATATTGTTATAGCCACGTACAAATCTTCCAGGAGACCTGAACAGTTATGTATGAGTTCCCCATCAGAGACTCTGGGTTTTTATCTCTGTGGCAGCCTTCATTCCAAGGAACTGATAGATTATGCAGAAGTAAATGAAGAGTGTAAAGTTAAAGGGCATGATCATAGTTATGCAGTCCCCAAGCAGGGAGCCAGTCTAAATGATGCAGTAAAATCATCCTCTGCACACATGTGGGCTAGAAGAATTCCTGAAGGGAAGTAGACACTTTGGGGATCTGTTTGTATTTGGGGGAAGGGAGTTATTATACGCTGAATTGCGGCCAGTTTTTTTCCTGCTGTAACAACTGAGACATCAGTTTCTCCTACCCTAATTTAGGTTGTTCTCGGAGCAAGGGAGGTGCACTGTATTCGTATCCCATCTAAATCAAGAGGACTCTTATTTTCATCAGCTTCCATCATAAAAGAAGCTTAAGCATGTTTTTCTATTTAGTAGTGGATTAATTTGCTGAAATAAATCAACATTTAACTTCTCAAATATAATTCTCCACAAATAGGAGGCAAAACAAGAAAAAGACTTGTACTAAATATGAACAGCATTTGAAAAGACAAATTTTAGTATATAGAGGAAATGAGGAACTGAAAATAGTATCAGGTGTATAATTTTCTTTTTTTAACACACTGCAGTGTTTAGACCTTTTCCAATAATTGTTTTGCCTTTTTAAAAAAGGTTTGTCTTGATTGTGTTTAGTTTTTATGGGTATAAGATCAATGGTTCATAGTTTGCAGTTTGTGAGTTGTATTCTTATCTAAAAATGACAGCAAAGAAAGAAGTTGTGAAATCCAGAAGCTGGGGAAAAAATTAAACAAAAACCACCACGGATGTCATGAAGGGAAAAAAAATAATCAGTGTAATCATATGTACTATTTGGTTTTGATTGAACAAGAATCTAAACGAGGCCTTGATTCTTGATTTTGGACCTTTTTTTTTTTTTTTTTTTTTTTTTTTTTCCCTCAGCAAAAGTTATCAGCACCACAAGGTGGCAGTAAAAAATTACTTATAGCAATAATTTTGGCACCTGTTTATGTAAATAGTAGATACACCTATTGTCCCAATGTTGAACTTATGCAAATACTAAACCTTTCTCATCTGCTATAAAAATGACACATTTGGTCATGTTCTAACATTCATGTGGAAAAAAACAACTAACAGTCAAACAATTAATTCAGGAATGATGAATTTAAATTTTCAATATATGCAAAGTTGTTCACAGTAGAGAATTGTTTAAACATTTAAAATAATCAGCTATTTCTCTTCATCCTGGCAATTCAAACGCTCAAAATGAGATGGAAGAACAGAAACATTATCCCCATTTGTGTACCCCTATGGTGCACTAAAATAAAAATAAAAATGAAAAAAAGAAAGGATTATGATGACTCTTCTTGCTTCTACCAAATACAGTAAAATTTCATGTCAAACAGAGTCCTATGCAATACCAGTTAGTGGTGCCTTTTCAGAAATAAGTGAATACCTCGAATCTTTCCTCTGTCAGAAGCACTTGAGATCCATTCAATGGATTTGCTGTAAGAAGAATCAGCTTCTAAACTGTTATTAGATATAAATGATTGCCCAAGCAGAAGGACATGGGGAGGGTAATACCGTAGAGATTTTTTTTTTTTGCTGAGCTCAGCCAGAATTTACTCTTGTAACTTCTTTGTTGAGTGCGCAAGTATCAACTCATCCATCATTTCACTTTTTCCTATGCCTAGTGACATCTAGTAGCCAAAAGTAAAGTGGGAAGGAATTTAACTTTTCCAAATTCTTATTTTCAGTGTTAACTTCAACTGTAGGTAACCCTCTGCAAGAGCTGAGTCACGAAAAGAATCATACTTTCAGCCAGATATATGCTTGGTAGTATACATAGGTACCTGTCAGTCTCATATCAACAGAAGGTAACATCAGTTTCCAGTGCATTGAGTATACTTGCCATGACTTAGGCTATGTCATTTCTTAAGTATTACCTCTGCTTTTGATCGATGGATACTTTTATATTATGCAACTGCAGAAGAGTCAATATATGTTCTCTGAGTTCTACCGATAGCATACTAAGAAGTTGTCACACACTCTCATTCCTGTGTTTGTCAGGTATATTCTACTCTTAAAAAATCTTTACATGTACAGCAGCACTAAAACTTATCTTCAATTGAAATTACTATCTACAGTAAATCTTGTTTATAGAGAGCTATAAAAAATGTATTTCCCAGAATGCTTTAATAGACAGGAGAGGTCTAATCCCCATTCTGCTACTCTCAGCATGGAGATTTGTCCTCCCTTCCTGCAACTTAGATTAGAACCAAGAAGTACAGACAGCTTGGAGTGTTACTGAATAGCATTCTTCCAATCCTGCTGGTCTGTGCCTGAAAACGTTGCAAAATGGGAACCAGGCACTTGGCTGCCCTTCCCACGGGGAAGCTGCTAAGGGATGACTGCTCTTCATACGGAACCATGTAGCTGGTTCTTCGGTAGTCACTAACAAAGTTTGTCCAAACATTTAATACTCAGTGGGTTGTCAGTGGTACAGACCCTTTGGACTTCCTCAGGATCAGTAGGCTGGCACTGTGCCCCTCAGGATGAGTCTGCCCTCATGGACTTGAAAGCTGGAGGCACAGTTGCAGCAGATGCTGCCAGTTCCAGACCACAAGGACAAAGCATGAAGAGAGCCAGCACAGAAATGTCTCCACTTTGATCTAGAGGAATAAGAGAATTATTTTCTAAAATTAAGGATGACAGAATGGCCTGTGGCAGAGCAAAACAAAATAAATAAACCTGAACATGAGAAAAGCTGTTCAAAAGGTGTATAATTCTACAGTACATTCAACTACTGCCTTGCTCAGAAGATAAATGAAAATGGTATGGAGAAAAGGCTATATGCCTTTTTTTCCTTATAAGTTTTATGTCTGTGAGGGAAGAAGTGCTAAGAGAGAAAGAACAAATATGCTCCAAGGAAATTCACTTGAAAATTTTTCAAAGAAAATTCCCAAAACTACAAGGCCTTCAGCAGACGTATTTTCCTCTGGGTTTGAATCATAGGCAGCTAGAGATTAGAATTTGCATGTCCTGAAGCTTCTTTCTTCTCATAGCAATATATCACACGATAAGAATAAATAAATAAAACATCATTTTTTTTCCCCCTAAACATTTGGCACTGATGCAGGGTGACTAGGTGGGACTGGCAGATGAAAGCCAGAGTATGGCATGGTAAAGGAGTGCAGGAAAAACTGATGATGCAGCCAGTTCTGTCTCTTTGGCCTTGGCAGTACTAATGAGAGTCTGAAGGCTGCAAGATCAGTTGTACTTGTGCAGGCCATCCTCAGAAATGAGCCTCTTCTGTGCTGTGCTGTGGTTTAATCTGGCCGGTTGCTCAGCACCATACAGCCTTTCACATGCCCCCTCCCCCTCAGTGGGACAGGGGAGAGAACTGGAAACAAAATAGAACTTGTGCATTGAGATAAGAGCTATTTACTAAGAAAAGGGACATGAAAAAAAAATGCAATTAGAACAGTACACATATATGTATATTGTAATTACTTGCTGCCCGTTGACCAACACCCAGCTAACAACACAACTACCTGCTATGGCCCACTCAACACCATGTCTCACCTCCCAACAACTGACACCCAGCAATCCCCACAGCAGTGGCCAGCCCCCAACCAACTTCCCATCACTTCATGGCCTTCCACGTACTGTCATGCAGTAGGAAATAACCCCTGGACTAATTCAGCACCTACGGTGCTAGCTCTGCCCTACACCCTGCTGCTGTGCTGTCATGGCAGTGGCTCTTCCCTGTTGAATGGTCCTGTTCACCTTGGCCCCAGGCTCACTGTCTCACTCAGCAACAACCAAAACATCTGTGTGTAATGCTGTCTTAGATGAAACCAGCATATGCTGCGATACAGATTTGAGCTCTTATTCCCACTGTAAGGTAACATATTTCTTGTAATGCTTTGATTTGATTAACTTTTACTGACGGAGTTTGATCACACTAAAATCTGAGTTTTGGCTTCCTTTTCCTCCTAAATTGCAGACTCTGAGGCTTGTGGCCTTCATTTCCATCTGTGACATATATGACAATACAGGTTCACCCTGCTCTGAAGTACGGTAGGCTGCAGGTAGGCTGTACCATATGTGGTGTCTTGGAAGGTGTACAGGTGTACACAATCACCATAGATGATTTTGTCAAATGCTTCTAATGCAACCCTGTGAATCCCAGATTACCATTATGGCCTTCGATTTGTGCAGACACCAGCTGAAACAAATAAACAGAATTTGTTTTCTATTATAAAATGTCAACTTCTCAATTCAGTGGGGTATACTGAAACGAGTAGCTTTTTATCTTAATAGTCAGAAACTCTTCCATACAATATTTATGTAAGGATGTCTTTTAGGCTATTCTGTACTCCCAGATGAGAGGTGCTTGAAAAAAATTAAAAAGTAATTATGTGCATTGTTTCCAGGCATTTAGGAATATAGTATGTGGTTTAATTCTGTAATAACTGGCCTTTTTTTCCTTGTGTGAACAATACCTTGCAATGAAAAGAAAATCTGAAATAGACAATAGACATAAGGGTAAATGAAAGTTGTTGGCAGTGTATGTATATTCTATGAAAGGAAAAAAAATTATAGATATATATACACACACACACATAATTCCAGGTGTTTCAAAAAGCTTTTTGTCCTCTGGCAATTTTAATTATATCCTTACAGATAAAAACATGTAACTTCTAACTGGCCTAAATTTGTATTATTGTAGTATTGTAGTATTGTGAAGAACCAGAGAAGAAGTCCAGAAGTAGATGTGTTCAAAAGATATTAATTTAATTAATATTTGTTACAATTGCAGAATCTCTAAGGTTGGAAAAGAACTCCAAGATCATCCAGTCCAACCACCGTTTCACCACCATTATTTCCCCACTAAATCATCTCCCTTAATATAACATTTAACATATAATTTATAACATCCAAACATTTCTTGAAGTCCTCCAGTGATAGTGACTCAACCACCTTACTGGGAAGCCCATTCCAATGCCTGACCACTCTTTGCTCAAGGAGGTTGTGGATGCCCCATCCCTGGAGGCATTGAAGGCCAGGCTGGATGTGGCTCTGGGCAGCCTGGTCTAGTGGTTAGCGACCCTGCACATAGCAGGTGGTTAAAACTAGATGATCATTATGGCCCTTTTCAACCCAGGCCATTCTATGATTCTATGATTCTTTTGGAGAAAAGGTTTCTGCAGATATCCAACTTGAGCCTCCCCTGGTGCATCTTGAGACCATTCCTTCTAGTCCTATTGCTACTTATGTGGGAGAAGAGACTGACCTCCATCTCACCACTACCTCCATTCAAGCAGTTTTAGAGAGCAATAGGATTTCCCTCTAGCCTCCTCTTCTCCGTGCTAAACAGTCCTGGTTCCCTCAGTCTCTCCTCATTTGTGCTCCAGACCCCCACCAGTTCCAGACAACTACAAACAAGCCTGACTAGTGTCATGAATCAGGAGTAACTACAATTGTGAACCTTCATACAGATGTCCTTTCAAACAGTCCTTCAAGTCTTCTTTCATGTTTGCTTCTGTGCAGTCTTATGGTTCTCTGTGTTTCTCTACCTGCAGGACCATGTGATTCTGGCAGCTTCATGAAAAGCTGGACCTTTGTCACTTGAGAATATCAGAACTCAGCACAGATGTGGGTACCCTAGCCCGTGATCACTCAGTGTTCATGCTGCTGAGTGGTCTTCTGAAGCTCATAGTCTTTCCATGACTGTCCCCTACAAGCTGCATGGAGCAACTCCCAAAGTGCAGCAACATACAATACTGTTGCACGAGCAGAACAGGATGGAGGATGTACTTTTCTGTTGTGGATTTTGACTGGATTTAAGCCATATTTCATTATAGAAATGCAACACTGAGCAAATGAGGGTTGAAGAGGGATCAGTATTGAAGCTAGTTCTGCTAATATTCATCCAGATATAGCCTGGAAACATATCAGCCCATCCTAGGATCAGATTATCCATTATTGTCAGAACAAGAGCACTACTTGCTGGGCAGAACATTTTGAGACCTGGCCAATAATTAAAGAATCTTGAAGGAGAAAATCAAAAGACATTTATCCTAGCAAAACACAGGTTAGATAATTGACTGCAGAATTGCAAACAAATATAGAAAGAACAAAAAAATATCAGAAAAAGAAAATAAAAGAAGAAAAAATTTGAGGAAAAAAAAGAAAAATATAATGAAATACTTGTCAATTTCAACCCGAGGTGATAGCTCTGTTCTCCTCCTGGCATCTCTTCTCTTTTCCAAGGCATCACTCAGACATTTCTTTGAAGAAGGCTTCCAGTAAAAGTTTCTCTGTCACAGTGCTACTATTGAGAATGATCATTTCTTTTGATTAAAATTCTTACTTATGCTTAGTGAGCATGAGGGGTACAGATGGGTAGCTGCTGTTCCCCTGTTGCTCTCTGTTCATTTTATTTATTTCAGAAAGAGCCTTCTATCCCATTTTTTGTCCCTCTCCTGCTATCTCATTCAGAAAAATTCTTCTGTTGGCTGTGTTTGTCAGTAGCAATACAAAGGAAACACAATGAAGTTTGTTTTCATGATCAGGCAGCCTGATTCTGACTGATGCATAGTGCTTAATGCAAATGCACGGAGGGTATTTTTTTCGTTAGACTCCATGCATCCATCATGCTGGCTAAACTAGCCTATTCTTTTTAGCTCAGACAATTCCTTTAGCTTAATACGTAATTTCAGTAATCACATATTTCGCAACACAAGTAATATCTAAACACCTCATTAATACCAAAATAATCTGCTTGTGCATTGTGTTTGCAACCAACTAATGGGATTTATATATAGATCGGTAAATGAACTGGAGAGTGGGAGGACTTACGTTTTGTACTGTGTTTGTTTTATTGGGGTACATAAACAACCTTCATATGCTCACCTCTTTAAAGGAAATGAAGCAGGGAGATGTACATTTCAAATACACCAAATATGCAACAAATATATGATGAAAGGAATCTCCATTATGTGAAATCACATTTGTTCTTGAATACACTGGTTTAGAGAACTGAGACTACTATTGCAGATCTTTAGTGCACATCCTTTGTGTTTCCTTCATGATGGAGGACCTAAATGCCCTTCAGTATCGCATATACGATCTATCTTAAATCTGTACTGGACTGAGATCAGAGACCATGTTTTTTTTTCCCCCAGTTTCACTTCCATTTTTATTTTTATTGTTTGTTGTTTACTTGGTTTTGATTTATTTATTTATTTTTTTTAATGAAAAAATAAATTCATGGATATAGTTTGGCTAAGAGACATCATACATTTTGATTAGGTTCCTAGTCTGTCTAACTTTGTAGATCAGTTTATGCAGCATCAGAGCTTCAACTTATAGAATTGTTGAGTTGGAAGGGAACTTAAATGTTATCTGGTCAAACTCCTTTGCAATGAACAGGGACATCTACAGTTCCATAATCTTTCCCATCACAGGAATGAGGATGACAGGTCAGTAGTTCCCTGAGGTGTCTTTTCTACACTTCTTAAAAATGTATTGCCTTTTTTCCCACTCACTAGGATCTTCACCTGACCACTGTGACTTTTCTAATTTTATCAAGAGTGATTTGATGACTACATCAGGCAGTTACCTCAGGACTTTGGGATGCATCTCATTGGGACTTATGGATTTTCAGGTTCCTCAGGTGGTCATGAACCTGATCTTTGTTTACAGCAGATGGGACACCGTTTGACCAATTCACTCAACTGGTGTTTGAAGAGCAGTTGCTAGTGAAGACTGAAGCAAAAACTTGTTTAATTGATTTTGGATTAGGATCAGGCTCTGTCCTTTAGCACAGCTGTAAGCCTGATTTTATTTAATGAGAGCACTGAAGTCTTTTACTCAAACACAAAGAAAAGTGATTAATTTTGCACTACGATTTATTTGTAGTTATATGTTTTTATCAGTAAAGGTCTGGAGATAGCTCTACCCAGAACACTGTAAATTAAGGATTTGAAAATGGCATCAATGTAGGGTATTAATTTTCTGCAGCACTTCAGAATAATTGTATTTATACTTTGAAATGTCCTGTTGCAACCCTCTAAAGTCAGCAGGACAAATTCATCTAAAATACGATCTTACATTTGAAATGTCATCTCTGGAAATCAGTAGTGATGAGATTTGAGCCTAATAAGGTGGAAAAGTTGCAGATGGAGCATGTGAAACTTGTGGAACTTGACATTTCTTAACCTCTTAAGCTGTATTAAGGCTTCTTAAAGCCTTTTTGTCTTTCAACTTCTATATTCTTAACATCTAAACTCACTTTTTAAAAGTGATTTTTCTGAGCATCATTTTTTTTTTTTTTAATGATTTACACAGCACTCTGGCAAATATATTACAGCACATGAAAAACAGAATCTTCTTGATCTTTCCTTGACTGGATGTTCTGAAGTGAATAGATGCTTCCTTTCACATCATTAATGATCTGATATATGTTTTCATGTATTTTTCTGTGTTCTCATGTTTTCAAACCAAATTATGAAATTATTTGTACTCCTCTCATATGAAGAAAACCTGAAGGCTAAATAACTCCTTTTACCGTTTCTGTGCAGTTCTTTGTTATAGCTCTCATAGATTCTTTTTGAGATACTTTGTTTGGAGCTATATTCATCTCTCACTGAAAACAAATATTAATTTCAATGACAGTTGTTGTGGGAAGTTATGAAACAATATTTTACCAAGTGGTCCATGCGAATTGTCGTCTGAGACTATCCTCAAATCAATTATCATGATTAGATTGCCATCCAAACAGTGAGACAGAAGCAGTGAGTCCAGATGTGCAGCATCCAAATTATTTGGCACAGTATTTGGCACATTAGTATTCTACTAGTAAGGCCATAGTGTGCCCTAGGTGAGTTCCTAGATCATCCTGTAGCTCTGTGCATCATTCTGCAAGTCCTTCATTTGGACAAGAAGTATGCACACTGGGAACATACCATGCTTCTCTTCCTGTAAGATGCAGACTTAGCTACTTGTGGAAGATGCCTCTTTGGTATGTGTTTGTCAACATTCATTATTAACCTGGAAGCAGACTAATACATATCACAACTTCAGAAGAAAGTGCACTGAGATCTTTGTTATTTTCTGCAGTAAGCAGTAGATAGTTATATGTTTGCATTTGCATTGTATTTCACAAATTTGGCAAACAATACATTTCCATTCCGCTCGTAAAGGAAAGTGCTAACTGTGAAAGAATAAAACAATACAGCTTATCCATTTCGACAGTGCAGTGACTCTAAAAAATGGGCATCTAACATTTTCAACCAAGTAGCTAACAAATCACTTCTTGTGATAAAAATTTGAACATTTTGCAAATTAATTGTGCATGATCTTGTAAAAAAAATAAGTTGTATCTTAAAATAGTTTCAGTTGAGAAAATGTGCCAGTCTATTACTTGTGAAATATCAGTTGCAGGATGGAGCAGAGAGAGTATAATTCACATGAAATGAGAATCACATTGTGCTAAAAAAATTGCGGTGCAGCTTTGGATTTCTGTACATGCCATATATGGCCTCAGTGCTGCTGGCTTGAGAGGATAGACTTAGTGCAATACAAATGCAATCCACATATACATTGTCTTTGGGTCTCTTCCAAGAGATGCTTCATCCTCAGAGAGCACAAAAAGAAGGTGGGACTCCTACATGGGACAATACATAGTGCAGGAGGATCTGCAGAAGGTGCAGAGCTAGAAGAAACTCATCCTTTACCTTCTTCTAGAGGCCACTGTGACTGGAAGAATGACTGAAGATTACTGTGCCAGTGTCACCAGATTCAATCAATGTAGTTCCAGTGTAGTCTGATATTTGTCGAGGACAGAGAATTAAGTTCTTAATAATGTCTTACCTGATTGCATCCACCCATTCCCTGGGTGCAAGACAGGCCATTTTCTTAACAGTGACAGAGGTTACATCACATGAACTGCTTTGACTCAAGTGCTCAGTTACTGTGCTGAAACATTAGGATTGAAACTTTAAATTATTCCTAGCACTTTCATTTCTTTTCTGGAAAAGAGATAAGACAGACAATTCTGATGAAGGTATCTTATTTGTTTGTTTGTTTGTTTGTTTGTTTTCCTTGCAGTTAAAATGACACAGGTTATAACATCTGTGTTGAGAGCATTTACTTGGGTAATTTATTTATATTTGAGAACAGGATGAATTTCATAATAACACAAAATCTCCCAAAATACGAATTTAAAAAGCTAACAGCAAAGCATGGTAATTTAATGTTAGACTAAGCCAGGCTTGTAGATTTTAAAATTAATATTTTTATTTGCTATAATGGCAAGAGTGGAAGCAGAAACATGAAGTTGATAATTTGTTTTCCTGATAGAGATGGGATGAGAGTGGCATTAGATCCTGAGGAGACCTCTAGATGTTTTAAATCTGTGTATGATGGAAATTGACTATCTGAAAACATCCATCTTTCAAATATATAAATAATCTGAAGTTTACTAGGGGTCATGAAGGGAGAATTCAAAATCAAATTCTATTCTTATGCTGGTGTGAGAATTCCATTAAATAATCATTCCTGCACCGGTAAAAGTATCTCAAAGTGAATGACTAACTATTAACTTAAAAAATAAAAGTCATATTTCCATGGAAAACATTTGAATAGTTGGAGGCGAGGGAGACACAAAAGGATCTTGATAGGAAGTAGCTGTCAGGGACATGAAAAGAAATACTCATCTAAGTCTTTAAAGATAGGAGCATTCTGAAATAACATATAGTTAATTAAGATGTCTAACCAGCCTGACGGTAGGGAGATTAGCCCTATCATTAACCAATAAATTGTAGACCAGAGGCTGCATCAGGGTAGTGGTCAAGTGATAAGAATATGTATAAAAAAAGTGTTGTGGAAATCCCACGATGTGATAACTTTTCCAAGCACCCACACTTCACAGTAAATCAGAATCTCGTTATTATGTGAGATTGGCTTACTGCACACTGGGTAATGAAGTTGCCATTTGGACAACAATCAGAGCTTATGTCACAAAGTAGCAAGATGTTTTGCTTTTTTGTTTAATCACATAAGGGAGTTACAAATCAAATGGGAGTCTTTCCCTTTTGTACCTAAGCATGGAACCTGAGTAAGGTGTCTTCAGATCAGTAGAGATTGGTTGAGACATTGTAACTCATGGCTGCAATGATTTCATACTCTTATTTGATATCAGTAAAAGTTTTATTATAAGACTGACACAGCTAAAGCAATCAGTGTTTTCAAACTGTTCCCACTAAATGATCTTTCTTGTTGTCACTACAAAAGAACAATCTAGAACTGCACAGATATGTTGATAAAAAGTATCTGACTCATTTCTGCAGCAGCTAGGGGATCAACTTTGAAGTGTTTTTTTAGCAAAAGACTCTAACAAAATATTCTTCTGGAGCCAAATAAAGAAGAGGAAAAGAAATGAAAAGAGATGAGCTTAATTCATAGGATGATTCCCTTGAGGAAAAAAAATGATTAAATTGACTACATTTGACAAAATAGATTCTTCTGGAGAATTTATTTAATTATCATTCTTTTTCAATTGAGTATCAAATACTCATTGCCAAGGAGAGACAAGTAGAAACCTAAAGAATTAAAATTCAGAGTCAACAGTATTTACCTCTACTATTATACGACAAGCTACCAAATGAAATACATTTAAAAAAAAAAAATTATGGTGTCTCATAGGAAACTGACATTCATTGGGTGAAATCTCCCTTAGTGCTGGGGCAGATAATAGCAAATAAATAGCATAATTACCGAGAGAAAAATCAGTAATGTGCTTAAATCAGGAAAGACAAATTCCTCTTGATGATGACTTTTCAGATGCATTTTATTTACATTTTAGAAAACATCTGTCCCTACTGATATTACAGCTTGTTAGCTACTGATTAACTATAACCTTCCGTTAGTGAGAAGCACATTCAGGGTTCTGCTTAGGAGAATAATATCTCTGTTATGGCTTTTCATTCACGATTTCCTTGTCTGTTTCACTAATAAGTAGATTGTCATCGATTATGAACTCCTGCTTTATCAAACTTCACAACAGCCTACACTGTTACAGCTACAGTATGTAGCTATCTTTTTATCTTTTCTCAAGTCATAGGACACATTTCCTCCACATTTTTTCTTCTGATTTGGAAATGTGACAGATTTTCACTTAAAATTTATCCTGGAAGAAGACAAAATCTGAAATGCTGTCATTACATTTGTTGTGCAATAAAGGCCAAAGGCACTTAGATTTTATTTCTAGGTAATGCAACATTATCTTGTATTTGCAAAGCTATGTCTAAGCAAGCAGTTTGAGGTAGCAGAAGTAAGATTCAGTTGTCTTGGCATAAGTTATTTTGTGCTGTCTGAGTTGTCCTCAGGTATTCAACATGATTTTCATCTTCTGCCTCAGGTGTGTGAGGATGTACTGATTTCATCAATTTGGCTCTCTGCTTGAATTTCAGAGGCTGTATGTAGGCAATAGAAAGCCCTCTCTAAAACACTTGAACATGGGTAACTGTCTCTACATGCCTACACAAGAGCAAGCTCCCATCGTAATCTATATACACAGTTGAGCAAGCCTTGGAAGCCAACTAGCTGCTGGGCACCATTTTAAAATTACCCGATAAAATAATTCTGTGTTATGTAGAGAACTTGTGTAGGATCTTCTGAAATTAGTAACATCAGTTAGCAACATATCGCTTAACTATTATACAGATGTGTGAATATTTGATCTGACTTTTATCTTTCACAGTTCTTCCTTCCATAGATCTGTACTTTGTACAGGTGCCTGTACTCTGTACAGACGTCTGACTTTATCTGCTTTGATGAACTTTTCTGAGATTTATTGGTGTGATTCTAAGGTTTTGCCTGACCAATTTGGTGGCCTTCTAGTATGGAATAATGGCATAGTGGACAAAGGGAAGGCAAGTGATGACACCTACCTGGACTTCTGCAAGACCTTTGACATTGTCCCCCACAGCACTATTATCTCTAAGCTGGAGAGATATGGATTTAAAAGGCGGACTATTCAGAGGATAAGGAACTGGTTGGGAAGTCACAGACAGGGTTGATGTCAATGGTTCTGTGTCCAGGTGGAGGCTGATCATGTGAACAGTATCTCCCAGGGATCCATCTTGGGTCCAGTACTCTTTAACATCTTAATCAATGACATAGATGATGGGATTGAGTGCACCTTGATCAAGTTTGCTAATGACACCAAGCTGAGCGTTATGGTTGATACAGCAGACGTAAGGGATGCCATCCAGAGGGACCTTGATAAACTCCAAAGGTGGGCCGTTGTGAAACTCATTAGGTTCAACAAAGCAAAGTGCAAGTGTTTGCACTTGGGTTAAGGAAATCCCAGATGTGTATACAAACTGGGAGAAGAACTCCTTGAGAGTAGCCCTGCTGAAAAAACTTAGGGATCCTGGTTGATGAAAAATCAGTTTTATGGTTGATGAGCCACAGCATGGACTTGCAGCTCGGAAGTCCAATGGTATCCTGGATTCCATCAGAAGAGAGATGGCCAGCAGGTCAAGGAAGGTGATTATCTCCCTCTGTTCTGCTCTCATGAGGTCCCAGCTGGAGTACAGTGCCTATCTGGGCTCTCAAAGTCTGGGCTCTCAAAGTAATAAAGGTGTGGAGCTTTTGGAGAGGGTCCAGAGGAGGACCATGAAGATGACCAAATGGCTGGAGAATCTCTCCTGTGAAGATAGGATGAAAGAACTGGGATTGTTCAGCCTGGAAAATAGAAGGCTGTGGAGTGAACTCATTACAGCTTTCCAATATTTAAAGGCAGTTTATAAACATGAGGAAATCAACTTTTTACACAAGTAGATAATGATTGGAGAGAGAGTTATAAACTAAAAGAAAAGAAATTTAGATTTGATGTCAGGGGGAAGTTTTTTCTGAGACGGTGGTGAGGTGTTCAAATAAGCTGCGCAGAGAAATAGTTAATACCTCATCCCTGAAGGTGGTTAAGGCCAGTTTGATGGGGCTCTGGACAATATGATCTAGTACTTTATCTAGTGGCTGGCACCCATACCATTTAAGCTCAAGGAGGGAAGGTTTAGATTAGATGTCAGGTGGAAGCCCCTCACAGAGAGCGCTGAGGTGCTGGAACAGACTGCCCAGAGAGGCTGTGGATGTCCCATCCTTGGAGGTGTTAAAGATCAGGTTGGATGGGACCCTGGGTAACCTGGTCTAGTATCAGATCTGGAGGTTGGTGGCTCTACCTGTGCTGGGGGCTTGGAACTTGGTGATCCTTGGGGACCCTTCCAACTCAAGCCATTCTATGATTGTATGATTCTAAATATCCTTTCAGGAATGAAATTAGTTCAGTTTCAGAGAAAAAAAACTTGTATTGTTTTTGCAAAACCATATTTTGTTTTGTAAGACCAAATTTTTAGTTAGTTCACAGCAACTACTTTAGGAACAATGTAACAGTTATTCATAAGTATTTAATACTTAGTTTGTCTCTTTGAAGGTAAATTATCCTTGGAATCTAGTCTGAAAATCCTCTGAGATTTACAATCCCATAATGATCAGGTAGAAAAATAGTGTAATTTAGTTTAAAACCTTCATTCCTCACATAATCTTTAATATTGTTTTAATGTTTTCAGTAGGAAAAGTGTAACTTGCTGGCTTTTATATAGTCATTCCATATGCAAAATTATTTTGTATCACACCTTGCCACTAAATCCTTTCCTTTACATTCGCTCTGGGTCTCATAACTTCCTCCCAAACCAATCCATCTGTTTTGTTTGCCTACTTTCTAATAAGATGCAAATCCAGCTGCATAAAAGTCTTTAAGTCTCATTTGGTTTTAACCTTATTTTTTCTATCAACCCAGGTGTTTATGTAAGGTATCTGATATTGCTACAAGGATAGTTAAAATCTATCTCCATAGACTAACATTGTTGTGTGAGACCATTCTTCACTCTCAATTTGTTTATCAAGGGTGAAATGCTTATTCCCAGTTTTTGCTCTATTTCTGAAACCCAACTGAAGCTGTCTTTCTTTTAGTCCTCTTTTCATAGAGGTACAAGTCTAGACCACTTGCTAGGTATTAACCTGATATTTGGCTAACTGAACAAGATGTTCAGTAAAAACTACTGGATGTGCTGGATTCCTGTGTGAGAAGCCACAGACAGATACTACCATGAGCAAAGGCTGGATTTCACAGGCTTATAAGCAGGAGTTATAAGAAAGATGGGAAGACTTCATGTGTAACTAGAAGAGAGCAGAATATTCCAAGGCTGAGCAGTGTCTAAGTAGCTAAAAGAGAGATCTGTCACAAGGCCAAGATTGTCTAGGTAATAGCAGAAATAGCAGTCTAGGTAATAACAGAAATACTTAATGTGGGTATGGAAATAACACAAGTGAGACTGGGGGGAAAAACATAATTTGAGAAGTGTGTTTATTTGAAAAGAGGCTAGGGAAAAGGAGATACACAATGAAAAGGTAGATCAAGAATTAAGAGAAGAAGTAATACAGTGTGAATCATAAGAATGCGGTGATCTAGGTCTTAATCATCACAGCTGCAAGAGGAAAAAATTCCAACACTGTTATTTAGACCTTGCCACCTGAGATAAACTTGCTTCTGCAGGGAAGGGGGAGCAAGGTGGTTTTCTCTAGATGACATCTAGGATGGATCACCCTGGTGTCATTATGTCAGTACCCATTCAAGGTCTGACAGCACTGGAAATCATTCACCATTTCATGACTTACTTTTTTTGAGGCTTGACAATAAATATCTATCTGATGATATAAATGTATTCCAGCTACCACAAAAAAAAAATGCAAGTCAGACTTTGACTCACAGTCAGAGTTATAACATGAATGAGGGCTAAACAGGAGAGTTTTGCTAAAGTGTAACTTCAAGTTTGGTGTTTGGCAGTAGTGAGAGTTGGACAGTTGTGTGCTGAGACTGTTTATTTGCTCTCCAGCAAGGTTACGAGGAGGGAGACTGTGGCTTTGAACAAGTGTGACAAGAAATCTCTGTCTTTTCCTGTAAAGTCTGTGTGGCTCCATCCCCCACAGCATTAGAAATTTGAGCATTAAGTCATTTTTGCCTGACTGAGAGATAATAAGGGACAGTGGAAGTTGTATGTTGAAGGTTAGCACACAAGTCTGTAGATAAAGAGGTGTTTTAGAAGGAACAAATACAAATTCTCAGTTGATTCAATGCCCCTGGGGAGAACAAGAGGTAACAGCAATGGTGGCAGTGCCAATAGGGATTACCTCTGCTTGTGGTCTCTTTCATCTCTGGTGGGAGGAAAGATTTAAAAGAACCACAAAAGGTCAAGTAATATACATAATTAGAAGCTAAGAACTGTAAACCATTGTCGCAGGAAATCCATAAAGGATACTTACTTACAGGAATCCTAAATACTCTAGAAACTTAACAATGGCAAAATGTTTCAGTTTTAATTTTGAAAAATAATACAATAAAAGTGAGAAACAATCACTAATTCTTCCAAGTTCTTCTGCTCTGTTTTTCAGTTGTGGAGAGGGAGACAGATAATTTAATAATTCTACTTCACAATTTTTCTACCCCAACAATGGCTAAAAAGAGCGATTAATTGAGATTACTACACTTAGGTATTTTGTACATGCAAATATGTAAATATAGTATTCATAACTAACTGGATGAAGTTCTTTCTGGGCTACTTAATTAATTAGTATTAATTAATATGGAAATTTAAATCATTTTTAGAGTTCTCAAAGAAGTCTTGACCAAGAAAAAAAGAAAAACTCAAAGCTATGGCTATCACAAGTGAAGAAGAAGAAAGGATACAGTCCTGGGGTTCAGGGGACTTCTGCTCAGTACTTGAAGAACCTTCTCCAGACTATCAGACACAGTGACTATTTAGACTGGAAAAAGCAAGCACTTAGGAAAGAAGAAATGGCTCTGAAAAGAAAGGTTCCCAGAAGAAGCTGGTCCTTGAAACAAAAAGTTCTAGGAAGAAGATGGTTAAAATGGCTAGACAAAACACACTGGAAGAGAGGAAAGATCCTGAAATTGGATAACTGTGTGGAGAAGAATGCTGATGGTACATCCATGAACCTTGGCCAATTATTCCTTGGTACTCCAAACAGCAGCATTATCAGGAACCAGGCTGACTTTCTGTCTGACGACCTCAGACCAAGAGGAATGCATGCCCCTGATTGGATAGGAAGTTAATACTTAGTGGACTCATGTGGGAACAAGTGAATTCATATCTGAGATAACCAAACAGGACAAAAGATCTGATCTCACAGATTCTTAAGTGGATTTCATTATCCAGATTCAGTGTGGACTGTCATTAATCTATCCTACCTGAGACAATGACCCTAGCTTCTATATATCTGTTCTCATGATAACTTTCTCAGAAACAAATGTTGAAATGACTCTGGATTCAAATTGTGATTGGACCATAATAAAATCAATTTCTATTCAAATAATTTATGAAAAATAGATTTTGTCAAATAATTTTATATCTGTTGATAAAAGTATTAGTGTCAATGTGATATAATCCATTACTGTTTTTGACTTAGTGTTGCCTGACATTTAGATTAGAAAATAAAGTGACACACAATCAACATGATATACATGTAATGTATTAACAACTGGCTAGATGATAGGTCTCCAAGTGCCATTGGCAATTTAGATTCATCACCATGTGGGTGGATTTCTAGTGAAGCTGTATGGAAGTCAGTTCTTGCCCTGTGCTTTTTAACACTTCTTTTTCATCCATATCCTGGAAGAAAAATTTAAAATCTTAATTTTAGTAGGTGGATGACAAAACACTTGGAGGAGTGATAAATAATAAAGAAGACAGGTGCTCTAAAGCTTTTGAAAGAGAAGAAAATTTCATAAGAGGAAAAAATACCCCAATACTATTTTTAAAATGCTGAAAGGGAGACATCCAGACCTGGTCACTATGTTCTCCTTTTCTAGTTGACAGAGACAAATAACCATTTCTAGACTGTGATTCACCCTAGAATAAATACAAAATAAGTCAACAAAATGCATATTAATAATATCTATTTTTCTCCCTTGACCATACATGGAAGTAAATAGCAGTTACTTTGGATGTTGGTATTTCTACTGCAAAGATTGTCAGTTATGTGTCATTAGTCAATCTGATTGTTTTGTTACCAAAAATTAGTGTGCATTTTGTTAGTTCAGTGACTGCTTGGTTGGAAACATTCAGGAAGATTGAACTGTCTGTGTAGCAGATACATATTTACTAGAAAAATCTTAGGAATATATACAAGGGCGGCTCAGAAAGTAATGCCTCCTATTTTATTATGTTAGTCCAAAACATTAGAGGTGGCTGTTGGTGATATGGCATTAGAGTTTGAACCTTCCTGTCAATATTCTCTTAAATTTTGTGCAGATTTTTTTGCCAGTGCAGAATGAAGTCTCTTGTTCATCGCTGTCGAAAATGGAGAGCTAATGTTGGTGATTATGTTGAAAAACAGTGTTTTGTAGCTGAGAATTTGTTCAATCAAACAGTGTTATTGTACTCTTTGTATCTGCTATATTTTCCATGGACATAAATAGGAGACATTGATTTCAGAGAGACCTAGGTACATTAACTGAGGTGTTTATGTGATTTCCATCATATGATTTACCCAAGTTGTACCATATACAAGTTCCAAATTCATTAAAAATGGACCAGAAAAATCTGTGATATCAAAACAATCTTCTTTGCAGTGAAGAGAAGTTGCTCCTGAGAAACTTTATGTAAATGCTATATCTCAGACCCTAGAATGAGGTGAACTCCCCTAGAAATCTTTCTGTGATAAAGATCTACTTTGACCATCATTAGTTCTTTTTCTTGTAATATGTTCTTTTTCTTTATAAAAAAAAAAAAAAAAATATATATATATATAATAAAGAAAAAGATAAATATATATTTATTTATTTTTCATCATTCCCTGAGTACAAGATGGAAAGGCCAAGCAGCCTTTCAGAAATATTTCAAGTGTCCCTGATCTGAAGAATATTATTTCTCATTCAGGCTTGGAATGCTCAGTTCTTGGAGTTCTCACATTTGATCCTGACTGCACTCAGTATTGCTGTTGTTGAAAGGAATGCGAAACAGAATACAAGGCTAATGAGGAAAAATTTAAACAAAGAATAAAAATCCCATTCATTGGATGTTTCCCATGCTGTTTTCATTGATTTCAGGTTCTTGTCACATACAGGTCTATATTTGGGCCATGACATATTGAGAAAGATGGTGTCTGAATTCTGATGAGAGCTACAGGAGTGCCTGGGGCCATGGACAGACATATCTTTTCTCTCAAGTGCTTTGATATGAGCTCATTAAGTTTTATACAACACAGACTATAGATACTAGGGCTATAGATTTGCAGTCCCATCCAGCTCAGATATGTATCAGATCATTGTCCTCCTTGTGTGCTCTTTTCTGCAAATAAAAATCTCCTTCTGGGAAAGGAGCTTCTTGTCTACTATAGAAATAATTTCCAGGAGAGTCTTCCAAACTTCCACGAGTCTTTGTTCTGCTTGCTCCTTTGATTAAAAATAATAGAAAGTACTATTAATTGTGCAAATGCTCTTCTGCTATCTTAATTATTCTCTTAGCTATTAACAAAAAAGAACTGTTCTGGAGGTCAGGTAACACTGGAGAAATATGCAATTGCTGATCTCTGTTTGTACTTCTTGTGTTGGATAAATATTTCAGGTGCAGCTCTGCAAAGCAATAAAAAGGAGGAAAACAACCTGAATTGTATTTGAATCTGAAAATAACACTGGAAAAATAATAATGAAAAGAGAGATGAGAAAAAAACATCCCATTAAAACAAATGTAATGATATCTTCATTATATTTTTTAATCCAATATTTATTTATTTATTTATTTATATTTTATTTAAAAAGGATAGTTAATGTATCTGGAACTTAAATACACATATCTTTGTCAGGATACATGTCAAGGAATATAGGAATATGACAGCAATAATAAACAGATCATCCTACTTACTTTGCCTATACAGGGCATTCAAGATGGCACAGCTCCACAAAGAGTACAAATGGAGATTTGTTTAACTATAAACCAATCCACAGGAAGGAAACAACCTTTTGCAGCCCAAGAACATTACTAATAAGAAGTGAACTGGGCTGAAAGCAGAGGAGTAGATCTAGGAGTAGGGGACTAAGGCTCAGAAGAGCAAGGGGAAGCCAATCTGTCCTTGTGCATCTGTGTGGCTGAGTAGAGCTGTCATTAGAATAAGTGATGAGTACAGGCAGGGCATGGAAGCCAGGATCACACCCTACTTTAAATTACTCCCACAGAATAAATATAGTTTGCAGCAGAAAGGAAATTTTATAAGATAAAAACTCCCCTGAAAAAACACAGGCATTTTCACAACATGGAACTGGGAGGTATTTTGATAAATGATTTTTCTTTTAGTGTCTTTGCACTGAAGGTCAAGAGATTTCACATACTGATAGACTCCCTTTCCCTGCTCCCTTCCCTGACCAGCTCCTTCCTATTGGCCTATTTTTACCCTTTTCTGTCTTTATAAAGATGCATCCTTAATGCAATTATAAACTCTAAATGTGAGAACTCAACAGGAATAAAAGCACATAATTCAATTGTCCTAGGTGATCTTTGGACTATTCTTAATGGGTTGTACTGCAGGTGAAGATATGATGATGATGGAGGTGTTTTAAAAAGAGAACTCTGGCTGTGAGCTTCAATTTGATGCTCTACTGAAGTAAATGCCTTGCTCTAACAAGTGGAAAATATCTTTATTGTCTTCAGCTAACAATAATTAATAATAAAAAAATATAAAAAAAATAATAAAAAAAATTCATCTGCAAGTGAATGAATATTTACAGTGATGTCAATTTAACAAGTGCACTCTTTTTTCTTCTTCTTCTTTTTTTCTTTCTGAGACAATTAAAATATTTCATCTTACTTATTCACATACCCATTATGTGAATAATTACCCCAGGCAGTTTCTTAAGAAAGAAAGAAAAAGATATTATTGAACAACTGCCAAAAATGTAGAAACGTAGCCAACTCTAATGCTTTCTTAAGGATTAAAAGGTCAAACCTGATTTAGTAGCACACTGCTTCATTTCACAAGGATTTATATTGATTCACTTAAGGACAGGACAGAAATAGACCATAACAATTGCTTATATCAAAAGTAAAGTACATTCCAAAGTGGAGAGGGCCAGAGGTATAAAGTGTAGAGGACCTTTAACACCTATTACTGTTTCTAAGCTTTCTCACACATCACAGTTGAACACTTGGGAAAGGTGATCTTCACAGAAAAAGAAATGTCAAGAATGTTTTGAAGGAAGAATCAAGGTGTTTGAATAGGGATATGGAATATCTTTTACCTTCAAGCTACTTTGTAGATATTCAGTTTCCCTTCACTTCTGTAAATCTTCAAGCCCTCTTTACTAAGTTAATAGTGGCTCCACTGAGACTCTAAGGGCTTGAGGTGTTTCTCACTCTGTTCTACTTATTCTGTTGTAAATGTTTTATTCAAGGAACTATTCATTGTGTAACTATTTTGTGACCAGACCATATTTTTTCTTAAGGACAGAAGGTCTTTTTTCTCTGTTGGTATAAAATTATGCAAATTAAAGGTACAATTTTTCAAAGTCTAGTATCTTGCTTTTTATTTCTATGTTGTATTGTTTCTTGACCAAAATGTAATTTTTTTTTTGATAACTTCATATCAATACTCAGGATATTATTTTTATTGTTACTGATACTAAGGGTGAATAAAAAATTAATTACTGATAAAGTATTTTCTCCACTAAACTGAACTTAATTTTTTTTGGGTGTGAAGCATTCAGTCCTGAAATATTTCCTCTACTGAGAATATCGAAGTCAAATACATCTATTGCATTTCTCCATCTCAGATTAATGTTTGGTTTTTAATCAATATCAGTATTTGTATCTTCTTGAGTGAACATCTTGGCACTGTAGGAAATGGGCAGACTGTATTGTGGGAGAGTTAACTGTCTAGCCAATGCAAACATGGTTTAGGGAAAACATCAGCCTCTATGCAACAGACTCAGAGCTTGGGTAAGGAAAAAGATTTCAAGAGCCCTCCATAAAAATTGAAAGCATATCTATTTGGAAAAATATTGTAATTAGAGTCTTAGCTACAATAACGTAAATTTCAGCAGGATTTTTTAAATTGTATATTCACCTTTCCACTTTATTTCAGGCAAAAAAGAATACTTGTCTTGATGTTAGATCTTCTCTTGAGAAAGAATTTTTGGTTTTCCATTAACTGCAATATTGTTATTTTTGGTATTCCAATAACTCCATTATCGTTCAATGATATCCTGGCTTGAAGACACAAGTAATTGTCTCTTTCCTGAGGATCTCAGAGATTAAAAGTAGACAGGTTTGTGGAGAGAGGCACGATAAAAAGAAATGATGAGGTGGCTTTCTATACTAATGAAAAATTTACCCCTTTTTTTGTATATATAGAACGAGTGAAAAGAAGCAAATGGATTTATGGCTTAGGATTTGTAAAGTTGCTGCTTGTTTTGTACTCAAGACAATAATGTAAATTACAATATTTGTTTAGTGTGGTTACAAGAATCAGTACTTTTTTGCGAGAGTCTGATTAAGCTGAACTGTTTCATTTACCCTTAGCAATGGCTGTTATGAATAAGAAAGCAAGTGTGGGCTGTTTGCTCTAGTTGTTGGTTGGAATTTTTTTTTGTTTTTTGTTTTTATTCATTTTGTGGTAAATAGTTTTGCTTGAAAAGCTTGCCTTGTTTGGTTTGATTTGTGTCCAGACTGAGTACATTAGAAAGTGATGATATTTATCTGTGTGGTTCACATACTAATTAAATTGACTTTACCAAAGCATACAAATGTCTCCCATTATTTTCTTTTCTCTTACCTTGTGTCAATATGTTTCTATAATAAATCAGAAAATCTTCATTCAGCAGGCAGATAGTATTTGCAAAGCATAAAAGATGTATTTGTTTTGAGAGCTTTTACTTTTTTGGAGACTGGTTTGTGAAGACAAAAAACTATCAGGAAAGAAAGGCTTTTCTATGCCAATTTCTTTGCTTTGTATGTCATGAAAAGAAAAGATAAACTGATGGGTTCCTTATTCATAAATTGAAAAAGTAGATTTATATGACAGCTTAAATGAGGTCTAGCAAAATCCACTTTTAAGCCCAGGTTTGTACTTTGTGAGTGCATTTTGACTAATCAAACAGAGGTGGATGTATGATGAATAATTCATTGAATACGATGCCTGTGAAAAGCAGGCTGTAAGTATCTGGAGAGGGACTACATTGACACCATAATTAGCAGCTGGTGTTGATGGGTTTATGATGTCATCATTGCTCTGAGGTCTAATTACAACTCATGACATTCTGGTGATGTGTCAGCATTTAATGTTTCTCATTTCCCCATGACACACACATTGTTTTGGACACAGGGGAGAGAGGGCAGCCATTCCACTCTTTACCTCCCAGTCCATCTCCCCTGGCTGTACCTTCCTTCTCATGTCAGCTCCCCTTAAACATCCTGTAAAATATATTTTTTTTCTGTTGTTCACCATGATTTTCTTTCCTACCTTCTGCTAACATTGTTAAGATAATCAGTTCAGTCAGTTGGAAAATGTGAAAAATTATTCATTAATAAAAATAAAAAAATTATTTGGTCTTGCTGAATATGTGACAGAGAAAAAACTGTTTCTGTTTAGCTCTGGAATATTTTGTAGCTATGGGACAACTGTGCCAGTGACTGAACAGCTCTGTCTATTGCAAAATTCTCATAACACACTGTTTCGATTAAGTCCTCTGAGTATGCTGGTCATTGTCTCTGTAATGCCAGGAGGCTGTTGTACATTTAGTCATTGCAAGAGTCCTTGGTTGCATCAGCACTGATAAATGGGATGGATCTTGGTCTGCAGAACCCTATAGAAGGACTACTTTTTTACACAGAGTTAAAGAAAACTCATCAGGACTCACGTTCCCTGATAAGAAGATAAAGACTTGGAGAAGCTTTTATTTTTTATTCAAAAGATGGATTAAATAAATAGCTTAAATTCATAATTTTCACCTCAACCTGTGTATACATCTCTATATTTTTATGTACATAATGAAGTGCGACCTTTGAAACCTTCAGATGTAATTTTCAAAATGTCTCCAGGGAATGTAAAGTTGAAGCTTGTATGTATCTAGTTGATATGGCTGGAATTAAAATGTACAAATTCCCATTCTGCTATAGCAAGACACATATAATTAGTACACAGCTATAGCACCTTGAAGAGCGTAGCTCTGTTGGACTGTTAAGAAATCTCTCTGAGATCCCTGGTGGCGAAGAGAACATCTGAGCTGTGAAAATACTCACAGCTCATCTCAGAACATGGGTTTTTCAGATGTGTGTCTGTAGGCATTTCCAAGGGCTAACTAAGGGTGTTCAAGTTCTTTTTGTTTGTTTGTTTGTTTGTTTAACCTTTGGGCTAAGAGGAGAGAGAAAAATTACTCCCTCCTTCCACCTGTACATCTACCTAGTAACACTTGGGTTATTCAGACTAAAATACCCTGATTTCTTTAGATGCAATGTGGAAGCTATTGGTCAAAATTTTGTTAAATCTAATATTCTCAGTTCTTATTTTTTAGTGATCCACACTGATAATTTTACTTGTAACTGAGGTGGATGTGCACAACAAATTTAGCTCTCTATCTTCAACAGAGTTGTGGTAACTCCTGAACAAGCAAATTACCTTTCTCTGATTCTCTGAGGTCTTTATACTGCAGTGAACTGCTCATTTGAGCTCTAACAATTTTATGCAAGGTATTGTCCTGGTCATTATGTGCTCAATGATGTCTTCCACAGGTGTTTGAGCTTGTATAGTTCTGCTTACTCTGTGATGTGTGTTAATTTAGAGATGTAAATATTGGCCAGAGTTCTGTATTTTAATTGAATGACTCCGTGGGATGGAACTCAGATTCTTTCTGTCCTGCAGTTAGAATATTATCCACAGAGCCACAGTATTGCACGGCTTTTTTTTTTTTTTTTTTTTTAAACAGACTAAGACTTAGTTCTGTGTTTATTCTTGGAAAGAATTATTATAAACAGAGAAGAAAGGAAAGTTATTATTTTTACTGTCATTCTGGAATTTTTAGAGATTAAGTTTTTCCACAGTGACAAACCAGGTTGCTAGGTTATGGCAGGTCCATATTTAAGGTTTTGAGGGGGTGGGAGACCTGGTTCCTGTGTCAGCAGCTCTTCTGAGTTGGGTCAACAGAACACTCTCCCAGGACTTTCCAAGTCAGCTATGGACAGTCCCTCTGAAGCATGTCTGGATGTGTCATGCCTGCTGAAATTGGAAACAATACTTAGCAACCTTAGTGCTACACATAATGACGTCTTTGGCTTACTATGACTCTGGAAGAATAATTTTTGCTAGTAATTCCCATTTGCTTTCCTTGTGCAATTGAGAAGCCCTTTAGGTACTTTCTGAGAAGATTCAGGCTATCATTTATACCATATTGACAAAGGATGCAAAAGAAGAGGTTGTGGGATCCAGAAATATTCCCTGGCTATGAACCTGCACTTCCACAGATGTCAGGGAGTGCAGACAGTGTGAACTCAGTGCTCCCAAGGTGAAAATCGATATTTATGTGAAAGCACTTGCTTTCATTTTCTTTGCTGGCAGAAGCTCATCGAGTTCCTGAATATGACATGGGAGTACAATACTGCAGAGTGCTGTAGAAGACCTGAAGGCAGGTATGGCAGGGACCTCTTGGCTCTGCTGAGATGCTAATGGACGAACAGCTGAGCTATAAGCGGCCCTTTCTGTTGCATGAGTCACTGGGCTGTGAAATCAGACAGTATCTGCACAAATGAATACATGATTGCATCTGAATCTTGTAACCGTTGTGGAGGAGTTGCATATTACCTTTCTGTGGGCTTCAAGAGTATCTAAGCCTGAGAATTAACAATAAGGTAATTCAAGTGCTTGCACATATATTTTTTATGGCATTAATAAATGATTCTAAACAGTTTTAGTAAAGTAAGAATAAAGTCCTAAATAGCAACGATATACAAAAAGGAGACTATCTAGCAAGGTAATGAATTCTATTTTATGTAGGATTGTGCAGCCAACAAAAATGACTAATAAATTTTGTAAGATTAATTGATACTGACTGAAAACAGAACTTGCCAAAATATCTAATAGTAAAATACTCAAGTATAATCTTTCTATTCAAAGATCAGGCTTTTATGAATATTATTATGTATTTCTCCATAATTCAGCAGTCAATACAATACTAAATATTTTTGTTCATTTATCTTAAGCAGTAATGTCTGTTTAAATGTTTTCTTATGTCTATGAAAAAAAAATAGAAGATAAATAAAGATTTCTAGGTTTGAGTATACCCTCAAATTATCAAACCTAAATTAATTTCATCTCTCTGGACTTTAAAGATAATGGTGAATAAGTAGGACTAATCTGAGAAATGCCATAGCTTACTGGGGAGAAAAAACCATTTTTTCTCCTGAATTTCATGTTCCTGTTAGCACAGAGGGCTGGAATGTTAATTACAGAACTCAATTATCTCAAGTTAATATTCTATTAATCACATAGGAGAGAAGTGGAATTGTCAAGGTAAAGAGGGGTAGTGCTTTAAAAAGTGAAAAGTGGATGGGCAGTGATGATAGGGTGGATACACAGAGTTATCAGTGTTAGCATATTAATACCTCTTCACATTGATTCAAACTTTAAATAGCTGCTTTAATATTCAGTTCTACATCCTAGATTAATACAGAACTCACACATTTGCTGATTTTCTGCTTGTTTGAAAGAGAGAGAAGTAATTCTGCATACTTGTTTTATACTATGTTTTGTGTATTTTTTTTCCCTTACAGATCACTTTAATTGTGAAAAAATACTAGCTTTTGCAACAAACAAATGATATATTTCTATGAAATCAGAATATTTAGCAATACCAAAATAGTCTGTCTGTTGCTTTTTATTTCTCTGATGTGTCTCACAACTTCTAGTTATGTTTCAATGCATAATAATGCATCAGTTGTGCCAAACTAGTGATGTTTGCTAATGACATTGCTTCACTTATTTCTCTAATCTTTTAATAGCTGAAAGAGGAGAAAAAGCAATTATGTGGATGCTTTTCTCTCTCTGCTGAATATGCTGAAAAACCTAAGCTTACATAAATGACTTTGCAAATAATATTTTTATTAAGGTACTGTTTGACTGAAATTTCACAATCTGTTAGTAACTTTAACTGCAGAAAGCAATGATAAAATTCTTTTTTTTTTTTTTCATTTTTCTTCCTTTTTTTTTTCCTAAGAAAACTGAACCATCAGAGAAAATGAAATATTATTATCCTGGACTTGCAACTTGCAGCTGGCAGTGTAGGTTGTAAATGTGGCTTGGGGCCATGCGAATAGATGCCATCATGGGATTGAAGGTCATAGCGTCTGGAAGAAGATTCTGACAAGATAAGGGAAGATGCACATAGCAATATTTTATCCTGTCAAGCTTTGAACTGCTGATGAGACAAAACGTGCATTAAAAAAAAAAAAAAAAAAAAGAAGCTAAAAAAAAAACAAAATAAAGAAAAAAAAACCTAATTGATTTCAGAGGGTTTTTTTTAGATTAATGTAACCCTATTTCAGTGAGCATTGATGGAAGAATAGCTCTCTGATCTATTCAGTAATTTTGTAAATTTTATCTTTAAACGCTTTTAATTTCACGTATAAGATCCTGAAATAACAGACAAACTTCAGAAACAGTAACCCAAGAAAATCCCCCTCCCTAATCCCATCAGAAATTTTACTAAGAATTATGTTAAAAATTCCTTAAATAATTGAAAGAGTTATTGCTTAGACATTTTAATAGCGCTAGTTTTTTTTTGTTGTTAACTTATTTACTAACTATTTCAATAGAAATAGCTTTTGGTTGGAATTCAATTAGGATTTGAAAATTATTTTTGGAATGTCAGAAATTGATCTGAACACTAAAGTTTAGATCTGTTTTTACCTTCTGTACTTGTCTGAATTTCATTCAGACACAGATGTTGTAATTTGTCTGTTTTTGACATCGTTGTATATATGATGCAGAACTTTTAAAATGGATGTACAAAAACTCAAAGAGATGTGTAACACTTCCTTTGAGAAACCACAAACTAAGATCCTATTGACTAAAGATTGAAGTTGTATGGCTTATATTTTGTAAATCAAAGTACCTGCACCAAGTAAATATTTTCTCCTAATTTGTTTTACCCCTTCATGCAGATTTCTGTTAACAGTTTTCCCTGGAGCCAGATATTTTCCTCCCATTTCCATCTCTCTGGGATTTCAAATCTCAGTTCTATGGCCTCTTAAGAAAAATCAACACAAGCAATTTGTTATGGAAGCTGTGATGTTCATCTAGAATGAGGGAAGATTTTGTTTTCTCAGAGAACCAGAGCTTGATGGTGAACAAAATTTGCAATTGTGGTAAAATTCATTAATCTGTATTGTATATAAATATGTAACATTTTACAGGACAACAAAAGCCACTCTGCTATGCAAAAGCCACCTCTCATTTTAAGATTGAAGACAGACCATAGTCTTTGCAATCCAGCCTCCATCTAGAGAAGTAGTAATTCAGAAGTAATGCAATTTGTGACAATGCTAAAATACATACTGATTTCAGTAGGCCCAGGATAATCATTCTCCCATCTTTTCTATTAACAACCAACAAGCCACTTATGTTAGGTAGAGGATTTGGAAGAACTCAGATCATAGATAGATCTGTGGCAGATATTATTTACCGGGAATACAATAATATTTCATTCGTATCTTAAATTCTTAAATTGCTTAACCACATTTGAAACAAGACCCAGATTGTAACCTTCATATCAGCCATATCAAGAAACAGACACTAAGTGCTAAAGCCAACGAAGCTCCCCTGAAGAAAAAAAAAAAAACAATAAATAAAAGTAATTTATTCCAAAATGGTAAGATGCCTCCTGTTTCCAGAGAAAGAGAACCCACCACCTTTCTGTGCAGCCTGTTCCAGTGCTCTGTCACCTTCACAGTAAAGAAGTTCTTCCTCATATTTGTATGGAACTCCCAGTGTTGCAGTTTCTGCCCCTCGTCCTGTTGCTGAACACCACTGAAAAGAGCCTTTTATTTCTTAAAATTTTCCCCTCAACTCATTTTCCTTTTACATTCCAAGTGCACTCATGTTCCACTCAAATACACTCTTCATACCTATTGCATACCCTTTCCTATGTACTCATTTCTCACTTCAGTGCTGTCAAGAGGCAAGCTAATTTACTTCCATTTCTTTGTAATTATTCCTCCCTGATTGATATTACTTATTAGCAAAATGTTCAGAATGACTTCTTTCTTCGTTTCAGCTGAGAGACACAATCAGACACAATTGATAGGAGAAATTAGCTTTCTTCTTCAGGGGCAAAATGCTGCAATCCTGAGATTTACATTTTACTTATCAGTTGGAATTCATTCTACAATAGGTAAAAGGTATATTTCTCACTGTATTTAATTCACAATTGTATTACATACTGAGTTATCCGAGAGTGCTTTAATGAGGGAGAAGTAGGAATGGTGAGGTCATCTAATCCAGGCCAGGCAATATAGACCAGACAAGTGTAATATCATCACTGAACAGCTTTATAGGTCTGTTTGTTTGGAGATTTGTGGAAGGTCTGAAAAAGGAAACTCTACAAGGAATCACTGCTATGTTGTATTATTTTACTTAAAGCAGATGATGAGATGAATACAAATCCTGTTCAAGTTTGTGGAAGTATTTCCATTTGGTCCAGATCTCATGCAAATCTTGAACATTATTTTGCTACATTTTCTTTCTTATCCAGCAATTTTTTTAGTCAAGATGAAGTATTTCAGTTGTCCTCATTAATCTTTGAGGTTACTTATTCCAGTTTTATGACGTTATCACTCACTCCCTTGAGGTAGTCTCCTTTGTCATTAGTCAAAAAAGAATGACTATGTCACTGGCTCTATCCGAAGAACAAGAAAACATACCTCCATTTGGATGCTCACTGATCAGAGATGGATTTAAGTAAAAGTGTATGCAAATAGAGTCATGACAATAAAACGTACTAGCTTTGGTTATCTATGCTTACCTTACTTTGAATGTGTTTTGAAACATTAACTACTTGATCTTCTATAAAACATGTATTATAAAACCACACATTAGCTCTGAAGGTATTAGCAGTGTAACTTTGCAAGAGGAAAGGTGTAGCTTCAGAAACTGAGATAGGACTGGGAGGATGCTTAGAGAGAGATCTAGCACTAATTGTCACGGGGAAGAGACCCAGCCTGTCTTGCGTTTCTGGCTGCAGCTTTCAGGCAGGACAGACAGCACTGAAAATTCTTGCTTTTCCCTGTTATCAAGAAAGACATTCAGAAAAGACAGAATGCCAAAGCCATGTCCATCCTGGGCATACACTGCATCAGTGGGACATAGCAGAAGGTGAGTTTTGGCCCACCTGGAGTTAAGAAATCTGCACAAAGAGCAGCAGTACTTGCATCTCCTTGAGGATCAAGACTGCAGTGGTGAGTTTTTCAGTGGGCTCCTACTTTCCTCCCTTTCCCAGATATCCCACTGGGTATGTCAAAAAAGTACCTAACCTCACTTGGAAATCTGGGTTCAGAGAAGCCACTAGCACTTATCTGGATGTTACTTTCACTTTCAATGCACACTGTCATTTTTGTGTAACTCCCTATGAGAATTAAACTGTTCATCTAAGATGTGGGATACCAAACTTCAACTCTTTCCTCTGCTGGAGAAAATTTAAATCTAAAATACATCAATTTTCCAGAGACATTTCACACATACTAGATTGTATGTCGTACTGGTAGCAAAACCTCCATTCTTCCTATTGGAGCACCACTACAGAGCAGAAGAGTTCAGTGGGAACAAAACACTTGAAAAAAAGCTGATCAATTGCTGTAATTTTTTTTTTTTTTTTCAATGTACGTTTTGAGATCTGAGCAATATTGAGGTATTTTTGTGAGTATTCCTATATTAGAGTTTCATTTTATGCAGGTAGATGTTCATGGCCAGAAGGGACAATAATAAGGATCTATTTCACTTTCTCTAGAGCACAAGCTGTAAAAATACCACAGTGATTTCTGTGTAAAGAATACTGGGCTAGGATAAAGCTAGAAAACTCCTTTCAGAAAATTGCATGTCTGTACTCTGATTGTTTGTAATTCTGAGTTTAATTTTTTTTTCACTGTTTCTTCAGGTAATCTATTCTATTTTATACCAGCAGAAAATGAAGGCATAAAATCTGTAGTTGCATCAAACATCATAGCAAAACACAGTCGTGTGTGACATCACAGGAATGTCTATATTTTCTGGGAGCAGGACAGATTTTTTTTTCCAAAAATCATTCCCAGAAAAGTTTTGTTACCTTAGACCTAAACAAATATGGATACTAATGTCAATACCTTAATTCATACATATTAATGTTCAGAAAAGTTCAGATCAGATAAATGGGAGCATTAGTAGCAATGGAAAATGTTCTGGTCCCATTCTCTTAAAGCCTTTACAGGGAAACATACACAAAATATTGCTATTATCTTGCTATTATTATTATTATTTTTATATTGAGAGATTCTAGCTAAGTCTGTACCTGTCTCTTATGTAAAGAAATATACTTGGAAACAGTAAAAAGGATACAGAATCTGTCCTTAAATGCCTCTTCAAGAGTCAAATCCAGCTGAGGGAATCATAAAAGATTCAGATTTTACTGCTTTGTACTGAAAGTGTTTGTCTAAATGTAGTGAAATCCCTTCTCAGATCAGAGATGGAATTAAGAACAACAGCTCTCCCCAGACAAATGGTATCATGGGTTATCTCTGGTGCTCCTGGGAATTGGAAAAGTTATCTCCGTTGAGATGAATGTGCTCCAAGCTCATGTTAATGCAACTTGCATCATTATGCAGAGTTTCTTATTTGCTTTATTATCTTCCAGCAGTCTTTTATCTGAGAACAAATTCAAAGGTTGTTCACCATGACTGAATAAGACATACAGTTATGGAAATAGGTGGGAACATAAGGGAAGAAACAATAGCTTTCAAGTGGATATGAGTACAGTATCTTTCAGTTTGAAAGAGAGAAAAAAAAATAACATTTGGGACACAATCTGGGGCACCAGCAGGAAGAGAACTCAACAAAGTTAAAATACTTTAACTTAAAAGCTATGCTAATCGTAGTAGTTGTCATCTCTGGTAATGTTGTACTATGGTTGATCTTATACCTGGCTAAGCAAGAGGCAGGAACTTTGTTAATGAGGTACAGAAGCAGTGAACTGCTGGGGTTTTATGGTAACACTATATTGATTGCACTGGTGTATGCCTCACTTGTTTGATCAATATCTGAAAGAAAGCTGAGCTGCACTAGCAAGGACTAGAAATGCTATTGGTCTTAACTTATATATACTATAAGTTGGCCAACCTCTGGAGACTGGAATACATTTCTGATCTTACATTTCAGTTGGACAATAGTCTGGGTTTGTCTGACTGTCTCTAGTGACATCCAGGTGTCTGCAGCAGCTTACCCACACCAGGGCTCAGGCTGAAGGCCACTGTGGCTGCCTGACTGATCTGACTGGGGTTTCTCTGTGCAAACCTGGGTGAGACTGAGGCACACATTGGTCTTGCTGTGGAGTGCTGCTATCATGTGCCACTATCTCTGTGTAGACATAATCTGTAAAATCCATATGAATCTGTGAAGGCTTTGAGTCATGAAGAAAGGAATCTTTAGCTTCAGTTTGTTAAATCACTCCCCAGGTGATATTCACCTTAATTCCCTCATTGGACATGTATTGTGTACATTGGAGCCAGATATCTGATGTGTATGCAAAGGAGAGCTCTGCTGCACCACGGATACCATAAATAACTATCTCACTTCAGAGGTAAAGCGTACTGCTGGTGCTGTTCATAATACTGAGTGCTAATGTCCTGCCCTTTATCTTAATTAGAGTTGCTTTCAAGAGAAGTAAACCATTCACTTTAGAACAAAAGAACTGACCTATACCTCTTCCCCATATTTGAATTATCCCCACAATTAAGTGCTGAGTATCTGTCGTAACATCTAGAGGATCTTTATCACCATCATTTCTGAGTGGCTGGCAGTGACTTCAGCATTCATTCACCACCTACTGCATTAATTTTTCATTTCAGATACTAAAGATGTCTTCTGTGATGCATTTCAACATAGCTTTTTACGCGCTTTACAAAGGACTGACAAATTTCTCTTATAACCTACAGTCGTCCTTTGTACTTACTTCGCTCTCTTAACAAGTTTCAGAAATCAACAATTTTGTGATCTGAAGTTCTGAGCAACACATTTACATTGTACCACCTTTTCATCACAGTTTTAGCACAGATTCATGGATTTGAGTAGAAGAACCAATTACTTGAGGAAAAAAAAAAAAGAGAGATATCTGGAAACAAGAATTTCCATGTTAAGTGTATAATGTAATACTTGTTAAATGTTTGTTTTTCCCTGTGTGCATCTGAAACATTTTGATAGATGGGAATATATTAGTCATAAGCGCTTCACCCTGGGAATTAAGTTTTTTTGTGCTTCCTGGCAGTGAGAACCAAAGTGCTAGAACTCTGTCACACATCACAGTTATAAAGGTGGTAGTAAAAATGATGCAGACTGTAAAATTTTGTTAAAACATCTGAGCGGCTGGAAAATTATGGGAATTCAGCGTGGATTCAAATCAATCCCATCTAATGAAGACACAACAGGGAAGAAAAGAGATTATCTATTAAACGACCTGATTGATAATCTTGTAAGCAACTCCTGGGAGCTTTTACAGGGAGTTCAAATATTTGGGAATATCCAGAGTAGTGTTGAGGGTAGCAACAAATAAGGGGTAATGAAAAGCATGACCCAGTCGTTTTGGTACCATTTGACAGCTTTGTGTTTCTAAATGACCTAATCAGTTAGAAACTTTTGGAAATGCTCTTTCACTTCCCTTGGGAAAGGGCGGAGAACTGTCAGAAAAGTAAAGTGCTATGAAGGAGCCATGTTTATACTTGCCCTAGCTTGTCAATCTCTGAAAGAAGAATTCTTTCAGTGATCAGAGAACATGCTTTATGGTTATTTAAAATTGAAGGCCAAAGAATTGGTTTGTACAGATGTGGTATGAATGTGGGTTATTTTCACAATGCCAGGCAAACTTTCTTGACTTCTCTCTGCCATGGCTGTCTGAGTTCCAGATTTTTGTTATATATTTCATAAATGTATGAGGAGTCTTTACCTATAAAGAACAAATGAGTACACATTTAATGAAGAGTGCTTAGGAATCATGAAAATTATCCTGTACAACAGTTCCCTTGTTGTGCTTTATGATGTATAATAAAATACACAGTAAGGACTATAACATTCTTTTATTTGAATGAAACGAAGGCATATATATACATATATATTCCAGAGTTTATATATAAACTGCATACTTCCATCTGTTTTTTTTTTTTAATTATCTCCAAATGATCCCACCTTCTCAAGAAAATAGATATTTCTTACTGTGTTAATCAATGATTTGTTTGAAAGGCCTATGCCAATTATAATAGTGACTTTAAATTTTATTTTGCTAATGTGTCATTTGTTTATATGAGATCAGATCAAACTGATGCTGTAAAAAGTCTGAAAGTTATGTTGTAAGCTCTTCACATCTACAGGCATTTTCTTTTTGTAATGCATAACAAAAACTAAATGGGCAAAGTTGCAAAACAACGTGAAGTGTATGACTGTTTCAAAACACTTTGTCTTTGGCAAGTATGAACAGGCAAACCAACAGTGTGCCAAAAAATGCCCACAACAAGCTGAGTGAGCAAAACTTTTCCTTTATTGCAGCTGTTTCACTTACTTTTGGGACAAGAGGGGCAGACCACGTCCAAATTGATCTAACAGAAAATCTCCAGGTTCTGTAAAAGTCTTCAGTGGAAGCGCGGTCACAAGCTGTTGTATTATGCTGTACTGTACTGTTCACAGTTGAAAACTGTCCAGTACTGATATGGACCTGGCAGCCTCATCCTAAAACTCATTCTGCCAGCAAGATGCCTTTGGAAGGCTGAAACAAATGAGAAACTAAATTCTTCACAGCTTGCTGAGATAAGATGTTCTTGGGAATTGCTGAATGTTAGAATGCTGCCCTAAACCCTTCAGTTTCATGCTCTTATTTATTTATTTATTTTATTGTACTTTTGCTCCAATTGGCTCCCTACCTTGGACTCCACAGCATCCTGCTGGGTTAAATCTGATGGACAGTCTATATGAAAACCAATCAGTTATTTTGACAGAAGCTTCAGCAGAGGTCAAGGTCATCTCTCTTCAAAATCTGGTCTGGTGAGCCTTCAGCTGTCACAGATAAAAGATGTCTCTGAGGCTCTTCTTATGACTGATCTGTCTTTTCATTTTGTCCCAAACACTCAGGAATCCAGCTAAAGAAGCCATTCCAATGCATTCATAATAGTATTTATTTGACCAAATTTAGAAGAGGAAGAATGTCACTCAGAAACACTGACTAGATAATATGCTTTAATAACTAGCATATGAAGGACTAAAATTCAATTTGATATTCATGTAAAATACTTTTTCTTTCAGTGGTAAAACTGTGCTGGCACACACATGTGCTATAGTGAATCTTTGTTCATAGAATATACAGCTGATATACAGTTAAAAGGTTATGACAGAAGTCAGTCTAGTAGGATATTGAACAGTCTTTTTCATTTAGTAACAGACCACATTCAGGCTTGAGGTTGAAAAGTAATTTCATTAAAAACAAATTTATGTCAAATATGCAATGAGATTTACTTCCTTTATTTAAGGAATATATATTTTTTCCACCTTCTCCAAGATGTAAAGAACTTAAATTGGCTAAAATTTGCAGCCTATAACGATATTTCCCAATCTCACAATCACATCTACACTTTTTTAAGAATTACGATTTCTAAAATATCTATGTTTCATGCATCAACATTTTGATCTAGATGTAATTTAATAATACTTCATTACAACTACCCTTGTTCACATTTGCTCTGCCCAGAAAGAAGCACAATTCACTTCATACTTGCAGAGAAGGAAAGGGAAGAAGAAGAGAAACCATTCCTAGTCTGATGCTCTATACAGGTTTTAACAACTGCATTATTCTGTACTTCTGATGATTTTTGAGTTTGCAAGTTTTCTGAGAAACTTCAATTCAATTTTGTGATCTAGAAAATACAAAGAAAATTTAAGACTTTGGTAGTTTTCTAGCAATTGAGGTGATCGGAAGTTTCTGGAATAGTTCAGATGTTCACAGCTTGTAAAATATATATATACATTATATATATGTGTACATAGAGAAATAGGAAGATCTACCGAAGTTACTTCTGATGATCTGGACTAAATTGTGCCAAGTAAAATTGAACAAAATCTTGTTCAACCTCTGATTTCAATATAACTGAATAGAACTACTCTTGACCTATTAAAATGTTGCATATATTTTATTAGAGTTTTGCTGGTCTTTTTGTTTTGAAGCACTTGTGCTGGCAGCTATACATGATCACAGAAAGCAGTCAGAGTTGGTATGTGAATAAAGATGTATTTATTCAATGTTCTGTTGAAACATTCCAACATTCTGAGAAATGCTTAATCACCATGGTTTGTCACCACATCTAACAATTGAGAATGAACCTAATTTTGAGGTTCATAAATTCAAAATTCTTAATGCAATATTAATTGTGGTCACTATATCAGATCAGTATTGAACCACAAAGCAACAATCCTTTAACAAAAAATGAAACTAGGAAAATGATCTAATCGTAACTCCCTAATTTAATTGAGTTTTATTGAAACATACATCTTTCAAAGAACTTCAAGTTTTTTTAATTTATTGGAGCCACTCAGGAGTGATACAAGTAATACAGTCGTAGCACACACAGAAAGAATGACAATAGGTATCTACCCACTAGTTCAATTAGGGAAAATAAATCTAACTTACATCCTATTTGTGGAGCTAATTGAAGTTTTCCTAATGAATGCCTATGTAAAATAGTGGACACAGAACATGGTTGCTTATGATGGTATTCAGGGACAGAAACAAGAATCAATTTACAAGAGCAGTTAAAACACATTTTGTCACTTAAAGAAAATTTGAGTACCTTTCAGAATAGCGTGATTCTGAAATGTCATGTACAAACAACATCGGATTGTAAAAGCTGGCCAAAATATAAATTTATGCAGATGGGAAATAATGGATAGCTGTTCTTTATCCAGACTTCCCTAGATCACAGCCAGAGTTGAACAAATTTACCTAAGCAGAGGACTCTGATGTCATCTGAGACACCTGTAGGTGTTCTTCCTTGCCTTCAGCTGCTTTCCCAGAAAGCTCTGGACTACCAGCCCTATGTGTGTGTCAGTCTTTGGGCATCACAACTGGTCTAGTGGTTTATGCAAAGAATTTAGTCCCATAGAACACAGCTCAGTAGTCTGCTTTTATCAAGATAATTCTAATTTAAAAAAATCTTTTGCACCTTGTTCATTAAATAGTTTTTAGTTTGATTTTCAAAGAAGAAAACAGTTTTTTTTTTTCAACACCTTAAACCACTGTAATCTTCTTTCTTCAAAGCTCATTTCTCTCTGATAGCTCTTATTTAAAATCTCATATATAATATATATTTATATTATATGTAATATATTATATTATAACTCTTATATTTTATTCCGGATGAGCTTCAGTCATTGTGATATGGGTATATGTTCCTGTTAAAGTTAATTTCTATTATACCATCCTCTTCTTGAGGGTAAAAAAAAAAATATTAAAATAGTGACCTTTGTTTTTGACAGTGAAACCAAAATATGAAGAAATGAAAGGCAGGCAGTTTTGGGGATACTGACCTGCTTTCCTCTTTGTCATAAAAATGAGGAGATTTCATGTCTGACTTCTGTACATAAATGCACATATATAACTTGAGAGAATATGAAACCTACTTTGAATCAGCATGTAAACTGAAGCTGAAGCTGACCCTGACCAATCACTAATCCTGATAAAAATATCATGTGACATTTCTGGCTCTGAGTTACCTACACGTGTAAAATGGTATAATACTTACCATATTACATAATGCTCATGCTGTTTGCAAGCAATTAGAAAAATTAATACAAGTATCCATTCACAATCTGTTATTATTTTATTTATGGTGATTATTAATAGCCAAATTCTTTCCTTCATTAGGCACATGCAATTTCTGTTGAAAGTAACTGAAGAGTTTTGAGTGTCTTGGAGCAAAATTGAATCTAAGTGTTTAATTTATGTTTTGATGTCTTCTTTACAACATCATTCGTTAATTACACTAATATTATTGAATGTGAAAAGACCTCATGGATGTACTATGTTGATTACAACATAAATTTATTCATTCATTGGCTAAAAGCATCCACTTATTTAAATGGGTCTTCTGATAATTTTTCTTGGCTTAAGAAACTGCTATTAGTTTCTAGGGATAGTTGAAAAATAGACTTTGTCTCAGAACGGAAATTTTGACGTTTCTGAAATTGTTTTCATTCTCAACTGGAACAAAAATAACAATAAAATTGCATGAGGGAAGAAAACTTTAAAATAATTCATGCAGAAATATGTATGTGAAATTTTATTTCATTCAGATAAAACCAGTTTTAGTGATGTGGAATGCTGCACTAAATATCATATATATGCATGTATATGTGTGTGTGTGTACTATGAAACAATGCTTGTATTAGAATGCATATTGTCAAAATTGAAACAAAATTTAATAAAACAGGAAATATTTATGAAACACAATTACTTTATGAGACTGAAATTATATTAACTTAAGTGGAAGAAACTCAGAAAGCTGAAATAATTATTCCATCATATTCTCATAAAAAATGTCACCATCCTCGTGAGACTGAAGACATAAAAAATCTTCTCATGAAGTCTCTGTTCTACTCATACTCCAAATTAAGAAGCATCCCTTAGACAATTCTATTCACACTTCATCAGCAAAGACCCCATGGAGGTCCAATACACAACAGGACTTCCTTAAATGTATCCAATGGCTGTTTTCTTCAGTCAGTTTTACTATTACATGTATTTCTTTGTCTCTGTCAAAATCTAAACTTACTGATTTAAGTTTATTTTGAGAAAGTTTGCCATTGATTTCTGAACTGAGTAGAGAATAATTTATATGATGATAATTTTGAAAATTTCAGATTTATTTTTGCTCTCTATTGTAATGAAAGAAAAGCCTTCTTATTTGTTCTTATAAACAATTGTGTTTAAAAGGCCAGGTCTGTTAGAAAATAAAGCCTTTAAGTAAAGTTTCTGTCTTGACTGTCTGAGACAATCTGGGGTCCAGGCTTAGATACTGTTACCTGTAATACTATAAAGAAAGGAAAGTTATATCCTGGAGACCATGAAAAGTGCTGGAAAAGAAAATGAATCCTGGCAAAAATCGAAATGAGTTAGTTATTTGTGGGATTCTGAAGAAATGACAAATGAAAGGAAGAGAAATATCATGTGACAACATCATATTATTGACAGAGAGGGGTTAAAATGCAGAAATGGATTGAAATTAAATATATACTATACTTCAGTTTCAGTTGTTGAGGATACTAAAAAAACTACTGGGAATGAGTTTGAGGAAATACAAATGGCTACACAATCAAATGTTCCACAAACAAAATATCTGGAAGTTTATTGCTCAGTATGTACAGAATTCATGGACAGAAGAAATGACACATAAAACCATAGACGTGATAGCTATATCTATTAAAATTAAGGATTTCACCATTTAGATGGAAAATTAAAAACACTATTTCAGAAATATGAAGGAGAATATTTGAGCCATAGATAAATTTAGGGCAGCAATTGAGAAGATTTTTCTCCTTGAAAAGAGAAGTGAGGATCTAGGGTGCTCTTTCATTTAGTAAGGAATTTGTCTTTTTTAAAATGAGATTACTAAATGCTTCTCCAAGATAGCTGACTAAAATGGCAGGCAGAGAAAAAACTGATGACCCAGGAAGTCTTCATCAGTACTACATTCTCATTTCTTTTTCCAAAAGATTTCCAGCTTCAAATAAATGTTTATTTCTTCTGCGTGCTGCTCTTACACTAGTTTTTATGCTAACATACCCTCTTTGAGTATAAGCTCTTCAGTTAAGCAGTTAGAGCCTTTTAATCTTTCCTTGTAGGTCATTCCAAATCTCGCATAATTTTCAATGTATGTCTTTGAAGATTTTCTACAGAGCACGCCCTGAAGTTCAAATATAAGCCAGCTTATGCCTTTTTAAATACCTTATACATCTGGAATTCTTTGAGTTCAGTTTCTGAGGTCAGCATTACTGGGATGTTCAACTGATCACATTTCACAATGAAGTGTGCAAATCTGGATCCTATACAACTCTTAGATGGATCCTCTAATCTGAAAGCCCTTTACTGTTACTCTTGTGGTTTCCAAACTTCCTTTGAGGAGGGAGCATTCACTTCGTTTAACTTCTTTATAGTCACTGAGGGAAACAGACAGCTTTAGGCTATGATTCATCTCATTTCTTTGAGGCACAGATTTTACGGTGGGTGGATGCCTTAGGCTTTCTGTCACTGTAAAGTTACTATAGAAGGAACCCCAGGTGACCAGCACAGAAGGTATTTCCCTCTTGAGTCAGTCAATCCTACCACAACTGTTTACCTGTGTTGTTGGTTTTTTTTGTCCTTACCCCAGTAGAGTATGTTCTGTTTTCAAAAGCTTCGAAAAAGTAGTGATAATCAGTCTTCTTAGCTGACTGATGTAATACAAAGGTAGCTTGATGAGGGCTGTGGTACATCTGTCTTTGTGCCCATGGATCTCTGTGTGTTCAGGATGAGCACTCACTTTAATTTGATGTTTCATCTTCTCTATTTCAAATATCCGGCTTGGGATGAAAGTTTCCCTAAAAAGAGTGATTCTTTCAAGCTGAGGAGGTTAAGAGAAGCTGAGGGTTTAAGCTGCAGAGGTGAACCCCAACACACTGCATATTAGTCTCTGGGCTTTGCTCGTGTTAGGTGGCACCAGGACATATATTTTAAGGGGTAACATTGTGTGTACAAGACTGTATTTTTGTGTATCTAGTTTACACAATGATGGAAGAAGGAGGAGCTTTTGGTTGAGACAGAGAAATAGACTGATATATTTTTTTTTCTGTTTTTTTTTTTTTGGGGGGGGGGAGGGAGGGAAGGTGGGGTGGGGGAAGGCAGGGGATTTGTGGGAGTGAATTTTCTTGCTTGAGGGAGGTTTGAAGGTCTGCACCCTGTAAGTGTGTTTTCAGTGAGGCAGTTTGTGGCAGAGATTCTTGTAGTTTTTGCACTCAAGTTCTAGTGAACACACTAAAAATAACAACAGGACTCCTCTCTTAAGGGTACTGAGAGAATGAAAATGTGAGTTCAGGAGTGAATGTGAGTTCAATGTTGTGAATGACATTAAGTTCAGAGAAAGGGAAAAAAAACCCATCTCATTTACTCAGCATCAAGAAGGAACATATTTAAAGCTTACTTTAAATTTAGTTGCTAATAAAATATTGTATTGATGCATCATTTTCCTGGGTCTATGCTTTTCAAAAGTTTATGGTCTATTTTGGATATGTAACTGCATTTGGGCTATGTGTTTGTACAAAAGGTTATATTCCTAGATAAAATCTCTATAATTCACAGGGTAGAATGTGATACATAATGCCACACACAAAATATTAATTCATCATCTTTTATGCTATTTTTTTAGGATGTTTCTGACTGATATAAAAGGAAGAAAAATACATCAAACTCGCTCAACTGCCAAAATCTGAGGCCCTGCAATAGCAAGAAGTTCACAGTTGTTGAAATGTTCTTTTTTGGTATTGTAAAATAAAATATACTATATTGGCATACAGAAATAAATGATTTTCTTTGTGTTGCTCACTAGAGCAACCAAGAAAAAACATTTTTGCACTGATCCTATAAAAATGTTTTTTCATGGTTTTGAGCTGTCAGTGCTTCTTTCATTATTTTCTTCTGAAAACTACCTAGTATTTTTTGTATTTTTATTGTTGTTTGTGCATTTTGTGTGTTTGTATGTTTCTCCCCTCTCTCTCTTTATTTAGGAAATAACTTCCTTCAGTTTTTATCTTTCAGGAAGTCCTTATCTCCCATAACAGAGAAAAAGCTATCTGGGAACAGATTTCAGAGAGAAAAAGAAGCAACAGAGAGCTGTAGCCTTCTTCTCCCATCACTAACATTCTGAATGTTCTGTGTGTCCAGATTTAGTGCCATATACGCATCTTCATGTCCCATCTCCATATTCATTTGGCACTTGGATCCTGTACTGAAGTGTATTTTATTCTCTGCAGACTGTGTGGGTGAATTTTATAAATAAGATTGAAGATCTATGTTTAACAGCTCAGAATTGAGTTCACTGGTCAAGAAATGTACCAAGAAAAAAGGAAAAAAAAAAAAAAGCATGAGCTTTTATCAGTCATTTCTGACTTCATCTCCAGTTTTTTCCTGACTTACTGACTGTATCTGAGTGTTTGCACACTGAGCTTTTTACCACTGTTTCTCACTGTTTTTTGATTCCTTGAGGACTGTGAGCAATGGCAAAGCAAACCAAACCCACTCTTAGAAGATTTAAATTACCTACATAGTTTTCTGAATCCTTAGAAGAAAAAAAAAAGGATCTTCATATTGAAAGAGATTTAAAAATCACGGTTTTAGGCTCTAAGTAATACATGCTGTGACAGTGCTTTCAATCCAGTAGTGGAACAGGCTGCCCAGAAAGGCTGAGTAAACTCCATTCCTGGAGGTTTTCAAGTCCACACAGTGGAGACAGCAGTGAGCAAACTGACCTGACCTTATTGTATATCCTGCTGTGAGCCTAGGATTGGTCTAGGGACATCCTAAGTCCCATCCCAGCCCAATTTGCCCTTTAACCTTACAATTCTATGTGACTGAGTTACTTGAAATGTACTACAGAATCAAAGAATATGTAATCTGGCTGGTGCATCTGGAGGCCATCTGGTCTACCCCCCACTCAAGCAGAGACACGCAGAGCAGATTGTACAGGCTTAGGTTCAGGCTTTTGAAGATCTGCAAGGGGAAGACTCCACAACCACTCTGGACATCCTGTGCCACTGTTTGGTCATCTCCACACTAAAGAAGTTATTCCTGATATTTAAACAGAAAAACAACATGCACTGAATTTCAGTTAGTCAGTAATACCAAATGATTCCCTACAAAATCAGATTTTGTATAGATCTACAGGAAGACTTTTACAGGTTAATTTAAGGCTCATTCTGCTACAAGAAAGGAAAACTAGTGCTGAAAAAATATTTTACAAATGTTTTTATAATATAACTTGAGTAGCCTTACGGCTTCAGTTCTGCAGCTTATGTCTAGAGTCACAAGATAGGCTTCATAAAACACATATCTCAATTTATACCAGCAAAATTGGCCAGCTGATCCAATTCACTGTGCTACATCCCACTGAAGGTTGAAGGTTACATATTTCAGCTGGCTACATATTTTCATTAGCTGAATCTCACTGTTGTGATCAGTTGATTTTTGTTTTTTGACCTCTAAAAACTATTACGCTTTGAGGAGCTGGATGACTAAATATCTCTGCAGACAATTGCTGAAACAATTTTAAGATCTTGTCTTGTCATTACATGTTATAATAATTTAATAATGTGAACTGAACTTTGAATCTTTTCAGTTACTTTCATTCTTTTAGCTAGATCAATATTTGATGGGCACTAAGTTTGCTCTTGCTGATACAACTAAGCACAGTTTACACATTCCTGTGCTGGTTTCTCTCTCAAGATAAAAATGATTCATAAAATAGAACGTTCATTCTTTTTCTTGCTGTTGTACCTTGAAGTTTTTACATTCAAGCTACCTAATGTGTAGTCCTATTGGCTTTTATAAGGGAGCCTCCCAGAAAAGCTGTCATGGCATTATATGGACCTAAATTGATCTCTGAGTACATTAACTTGACACCTCCTTCACCTTTCCTGGCATTATTTCCCCATCTCACTAGATGGTAAATTCTCTTTATGGAGATAGGTCTGAATCTTTATTGTCATTTCATCTAGAGGTTCTCTGCTGGAGGTCCTGAACTCAATTCAAATATTGTAGGATAACACTTTATCTTGTTAAAAAGAATGCGGATCTTATTAAAACAGACAAATGAATAAACAAACAAAATTAAAACAGCAACACAACAACAACAACAGAAAACAGGATTTTATAATGGAATTTGTTCAGGACAGAATTAGAAGAACTGAGGAAGCTAAATATAGTCTTCTCCAATCCAAACATTTCCTAATAGAGTAACAGTCATATATCAGGTTATGGATGAGTGGGCAAATATGCTGTAGTACAACAGTTACAAAGTAACCCATAAGCATCTTCCTTCTTTGGTGTCTCCTTAAGCATATCTATTCTCCCTCTTCAATAAATTTTGTCCTTGTACAGAAATAAATTTCTTGCCTTACTCTTCCAAGGACCTCATTGCTAACAAAGATCGCCAGTACACATCCTTCCAGCTTTGAGACTTCTATCAAACAGTCACTGAAGTGAGAAGGAGGGGAGAAGAAAAGAAACAGTATTATTCTATCATTTATCGTTCTCTTCTTTCCCGCGGTGCTGCTGAAAACAGCAGCAGCTGCTGTCTGGAACTGTGAGAAGTGATAATAAATACAGTTTGACAAGCCAGAAGACTAAAAGTAACCAATATCAGACCTGACTTGTCCCTACTAAGCGATATAATTTAATGAGGTTGCTTCTGAGACTGATTTTGATCATCACAGCTCTAATGAGTGATAGCAATTTGGGAAAAATCCAATACAATTTTCAAACATCATGAACACTTAAATCATGTTGCCCTGCGCAAAAATCTGAAGTACTATAGAATTTAAAGCTGGTAATTTGGCAACCAAGCAATGCTGTTAATGCCTAGGAACAAACGGAAGATCTTGATTTATATTGTCCAAGTCTGGAAACTGGCCCATGGGTTAATACTGTTTGTCAGGATGAGTTAATGGAAATGACTCTCTTGGGTAGCACTCAGTTAAGATTACCACAGAGACCAGCTGGGTACATACTGCCCATTGAGGGAGGAGATGTGGATCACTTGCTTCCTCCAGGCTTCTTAGCTTTTAATATGTCATTTCAGTGGTCATAACCAAGAAACTACCTGAAATGGTTGCCACTAATAATTTCTGGATCAAACATCTTTTGTGTTGGTTTTGTTGATAGAGAAAACCAGAAAAGACTGCAATGTGTGGAGGTGCTAGTGGGCTGGCTGCTGCCTGATGGTCTCTTCCTGTGCGACCTGGAAGTAAGGACTGCATGACAACTGAGGATGCAGTGAAGGGAGACACAGCAGTTAGCAGCACAACAGATATACTGAAGACAGAGAATTGAGTGCTCAAAGACATAAATATAGCAATGCTATCTTTATGGAATTTATTTATTTTTTTCTTAAGGCCTCCTCAGACCATTCTTTATAAAGATTTGGAGAGACTTTAACAAAACCGGCAAATAAATGCAGCCATTTAGCCATTCTAAGCCACTGTATGTTTTCTATTGCCAGCAAGCTGAGAATTAGTACCACAGCAACAGAACTGGGACCTTATTTTGGTAACTGCTTCCCTCCTCCATCCAATGCAGGACAGCAATGTCACTGAGAGCAGCACTCCCCACCACAGAGCTGGTAGGCAAGGAAGAAAAGAGATGATGATGGTACTGTGAATTCAGAGCTGCTATCAGCTCTCTAGTCTGTGTGGATAATGTGGATAATTCCACCAGAGAGCAGCTTTGTGCAAATGTGGAAACACTTTACATCCACACCTGTGGGAGGAAGATATAAGTGCAAAAAAGAAAAAAAAAAAAAAAAGAAAAAAAAAAAGAAAAAAAGGCAAGAAGGTCAAGGTTTTTTGTTTGTGTTCATAGACATCAGCTTAACTAGGTAATTTTGCCCAAGAGTTACAAGCTGTAAAAACACTCAAGGAAACCTTTAGTTGATGAAAATCAAGTGTAAATGATATTTAATAACAATATCATCCATCCCCACCAGCTCCCAAATATGAAGAGAGTATCAGACATCTTGAAGGGCAACATAGCAGTCCTAAAGCAGAGCAATAATAATGTTCAGTGCTCTTCTGTGTATATATGTATTCAAAAAAAACGGTCCATTTCAATTTTTTTTTCTGATTTTACACAAAATTTCTGATTTAAAAGGAACTATTTTAACATATCTTTTTTCTCAAAATGATTTCATTTTAAAGTATAATAATTATATATTTAAGGACTGAGAATTTGAAATAAAAAATGAAACGAGCTGAATAAAATATTTTATTGAGTTAATCTTATGTTTTCCTTTATTATCAATAAATGACAACTTTTAGAATCCTGGTTTTTTTTGTTTTTTGTTTTTACAGTATGGCCAAACCTCTAGAAAATAGAAAATCATTAACAACTATTTACACAATGACAGATAGTAAAAGCGATAGAAGAGATTTAGTAAAATTGATTATAGACATTCATTTGAATAGAAGCAAAAAATCCATCTCTAAATTAAAACTAACATGCAGGCAAGAAAAAGAGTAATGTAAGAAATGGCTCTTGCTAGTATGACCTAAACCAAGGAGATGGAAAATAAGAGCTCTGCAATGGAAAGAATAATCTACTCATCTACATTTGCCAAATATATTTTAGATCAGAAGTATCAATTAACTGAATGATTGAACAATCTGATCGGATTCCTTTTATTTATTAACTTTTTCCTCATGTAAACGTATCAAGGGCATCTAGAGAATCAGTCTGCTTTTCCATTCATGTATTTGCCTACATGAAAATAAACAAATAAAATAATTAAATGTATTTGCATAACTAATTGCAAAGAAAGTGAATAAAATAAAGACTTTTCCAATTTTTTACTTAATCCTCCTTGCCTTTGTACTCTACAGCTTTGCTTTGCCGAGTCTTATTCCACTGTGGATAAAAAAAACTGAATGAATAACACAACCAGCAGTGAAAGAAGGTTATTAAACCAGTAAATGAAGAAATAGCAGAAAGAATAAGGGCACCTTGCAAACAGAATTCCCTGCCTCCGTAGATGAAATGCAGCAGGCTGTTTGGCTTAGGGGATATGCATATTGAAGAGCACACACTCAAACATAAAAGGCAAGTGGCTTTAGTAATGAAAACTCCCACATAAAGAAAGTAAAAGGATCAAATATCACGTGTACCTTTTAGGGAGCTTGCAAAGATACCAGTGCTATAACAAGTGTAGCTGTCTTCAAAATTGTTATTTCGGGTCTGTATTCTCTAAAATGTAACAACTGCAAATAACATTTCTGTTGTGACTCTTTCATTAGTTACAAATAAAATGGGAGGGAAAGATGCCAGGAGGAGGGAGGAGAGGGACCTGATGCTGAAGCTGGGTGTAAAGTGAAAGTTGAACTACCAGACAAGTATGGCTATTGACGCTGCCACTTAACAGGTCTTTTACTTTTCCTTACACTCTTTAAGTTGAAATGCTAATAAAACAAACAAACAAAAAATAGGAAACAAAACAAACAAGACAAAACAAAACAAAACAAAATGGCTACCCACACGAAGATTAGATGTGGTGATAATCAGCAGAGAAATCTGGGAAGTGGCATATGAGGCTGGGAAGAAAATTGACAGGGGAATGTCAAATGTGTTATTCTTTTATAACTGCTGAGAATCATGTTTTCCATTTAGAAAGAATTTGCAGAGGGTATGGAGTTTCAGCTACTAAACAAAAGTGTAAAAGCTTTCTCTCTGAGATTTCTGCAAAAGTTAATGTTGATATGGAAATCTTGCTGTGAAAATTTTGTAGACCTACACACTGGAGTTTCCATTCATTCCATCATGAGATTATGATAAGTCCCCTGATTGGGGATGTGGGAGGAGAGTAAAGTACTGAGGATAAGGATCTAATTCTCAGTTTCTTTTTTAGCAACGGCATTGTGTTTAGCTTTTTTACAGTCCCTTTAAAACAGAAAGTACTTAGAAATTGAATCAGGTGACTATGTATGTCATACTTCTCCTAATAGGAAAGAAGAATTTTCAAAAGTGTTAGCAGAAGACTGTTAAAAGGAAGGCAGCCTGAAGCCATGAATGTGCCAATTAAAATATTCAATAGAAATATTAATTTGCAAGGGAATGTGAAGAAGAAAAATGTGCATGCCAGGTGGTGTTTGTACATCTAGACACAAGAAACTCAAAAGAACATTTGTTGAGGAGGAATTCAGGCAACAGTAAGCCATAAAATACTCATACTTTGATTTCCATGGCTTTTGCTAATTCTTTCAGTAGATAAAGTGGTGCCAAAAGCCAACTCAGATTATCAAGGCAAAAGGTACTCCATCTGAAGAAAGACTTGGAGATTCCAGCTTATTCTAAGAGAGGGAGGCAGGAGTACATTGATATGCTGAGAGTTAATAGAGCAAATTTTACTGTAAATACTAATGTTAACAATTTGTTTTAATTTTAGAGGTTGTTCCAATAATTCAGTTCTATGACTTTAAGAGAACTATTCATTTTGTAACCATTAAACATTGTCTAGCTGCAATGTTGAGTGACTTAACAGAGTATGGGGTATTCCTAGTGGTAAGGGTCCTCCCATCTCTCCTATCAAGGCCCTCTAAGAGGAGCAGAGCTCCCCTCTGTGCTGTTTTTGGTTACTCACAGCATCCTGGAGTATGAATGATACAGTTAGCAATTATGTAGTCAAGCCTCCAAGAGGACTCAATGCAATCAAAGGGAAACACAAGAAGGATCCATACTGTCCCTGAGTGCTGGAGCAGTTGGTGACTGCTGACCCACAGGAAAGTACATAATTCCTCAAATCTACCTTGCAGTTTTATAATGTTTAACACACCCTGCTTTCTTTGTCCAAATATTCCCTAATCAGTGTTCTTTTTTCTAATTTATGTGTCCAGTCAGTGGTTCTCAATTTCTTTGCATCTTTATATTTTGCTCTGAATGAGAGCCAAAGGAGGATAAGCATATCTTTCTAATGGTGAAAATCCAGCAGGTTTTCATATTCTGGACTTTTAAAGATGTAAACACTTGGTTTATACCCATCCTTTTATAGAACATTATTGCAAATGTATTCAAACATCTTACAGTGATGAGAATGTTTTAATTTTGGAGGGATTTTTACGTAAAGTAGCATATATCTCAGTGGTAACAGGAGGAAGTAAAATGCTCTCAGTTTGGAAAAGAAGAAAAAAAGATTATTAGTTTACAGTTAGGAAACAGAATACAACATGGTCTGAATATGCAGCAAAAGAAAAAAGAAAGAGCACTGTAAGAAGACAACTGCAAAGTTCTTTAAAAATCTTTTGCCGTTCCAAGAAAACCTGCCATGCATTTATTTGCCCTGACTTCTGGAGCAGAAACTGTCAGGTAAGTTGGGTCAGATTCTTCTGCCATTACTAACACTGCCTAAGTCTGAGTTTAAACAGCCTTTGGGCATTTTAAGAATGACATTTGCTGGCTAAAAATCAATTCTCATCAAGATCACCTTGGCTTATATACTGGAATCTATATTTTGAGGCTTGGAGGAATTTTTGAGAATTTAAATGAAAAAATGGAGGAAAAGGTACCAGAGAAGGGGCTCAAAAGTCCAGCAGTGAAACAGCTTCTTTTCCTTGTTCACCAGGTATTACTGAACTACAAGAGAAATAATGAAACCAAAGGAGACCTGAGGGGAAGCTTATGGTTAAGCGACGTGTATGATTTCGTCTGCTGAGAATCAATTTAGGCAAAGTTTTAGGCTGAATTTTGTGACATTTTATTTGCTGAATGCTGGTCACTAATTGTCTGAAAAAAAAAAAATAAATAAATCAAAGCTCATCTACTGGACATGCTGTGGGAGGGATGAGTACAACTGGATTCTTTCTGGACAGCATCACTCAAGGAAGGTGGAGAAGCAGCAGGAGGAAGTGGTAGAATATTACACCCCATACAACGTAGTCCTGATTTCAAGGGAGGTTCTCATCATCACACCAAGCCCTTCCTTTACCACAAGGCCAGATGACAGGCTTTTGCAAAGGTAGAGAGATAAATAGAAAGAAGAATTGGAGGGGGTGCTGAAGGTTTCAGTCTCCATCATAGAGTCAAAGATTTCCTGGCCAACATCAGATTCTAATTAAAATTAAAAATAAAACTGTTCAATCAACTTGCAATCTCATGTATCACAATCACCAGTGGAGGAAACGGTCACATCCTGACTCTTCATTCAGGTACAGAAGTTGTTAAAATGCAAGCTACAATGTGAGATATCATATATGATTATTATGATATAACTGCGTTCATATATTTTCCTGTAGATGAAATGACTTTGTCAGTGGTTGCACTTTAAGAAATTACAGTGGGTATTGTTCCTATGGTTACGGGGAGGTAGCAACTACAGAGACAGCTGATTTCTATAAAAGGAGCAAAAACACTGCAAGTTAAATTGTCTGCTTAAAAGTTACTTTGCACTACAGTTTTTACCTGTTATCTTGATGCTGAAGATTTTGCATCTAATTGGGTACAAAGTGTCTAATTAAACATTATAGATGAGTTTAAATTGGTTTTCTCAGCTTTTATCATATCACTGCCAAACCGCTGAGATTTGAGATGTGTCAAAAACGTGCAGAAGATTTTAGAACGGCATAGGACAGACTGATCTTAAGTGGGGTCAGAAGGAATAGCTAAAAATAAAATTCGCTGCATGTTGCTGTCTGTAATGATATCATCTGATCCAGATTTGAGGTGCATTTTGAATACTGACCTAATATAACACATGTTCACTGACCTACTATAATCCATGTGATACTTTTTCTTTTTTTGTTGTTGTTTTCTTTCCTTCTTTTTTTCCTTTTCTTTTTCTTCTCCTTATCTATCATTCTTCTATTTTTTTCACATAGGAGGTAAAAGGAAACTTGAAAAAAATTGTATTAGGAAAGCTGCTTTTCTTTTGAAAAATTAAAATCAAACAATCGTGAATGTAATTTTAGTGGTTTAAGCAAGGACAAGTTGCAAAGTAACGAAAAGTATTACCTGTCTGAGATGACGATGTCTTGTCAGTCTGATTGATACATTCTGTTTCTGTAAACCAAATAAGGAATAGATTTCATCAAGTTTTCAAAATTTTAACTCTTTTATCAGCACCAAAAATATTACAAAATAAAAATGTAGAAGTCTTGTTTATTTCACTGAAATCTGTTGTGCCATTCTAATGATAATTTTATTTCAAAGAAGTTTACAATGACAAAAAAAAAAAAAAGCTTTTGTTATGGATAGTTAAAGTAACCCAAGTATCAAGGTGGGACAAAAGTTATGTTTTATGCACTTTCTATGAGGGTTACAAATAAAAGTATCTTTATGATCATGAAGTTTGGTTCTTGTTACACAATGTAAGGCATGAAAAATGTTGTCAATTCATTTCTGCATCACATATCAAACTTCCACTAGAACTGCAATTTATATTTAGTAGTATACTCAGTTTTGATTTGAAAAGAAAAAAAGATAGATAAAAAGTTTATTTTTATATTCTTCTTTTTTTTTTTTTCTCCTGCTAACACTGATCCTTTTCTTTCTGTATCTTTTATATTCTTTTACTCTGCTCACTTCTTCACCCCCACTGGATTATTTCTTTTTATTCTCTATTCACTTGCCTAGTAGAGGAAAACAACAATGAAGCAAAACAGAACAAATCACTCTTCAAGGGACTGAAAATCCAAAGTGATAGTACTCAAGATGAAATGTCAAAACGATCATATTTGAGTAGGTTTCACAATTAGACAAAAGTTTCTTTTGCTGCTTTTCTATTTTAGAATGGCTGATGATCTCAAAATTCTAAATTCTCAGATTTATTTATTTCAGCTGGGATGGAATTGTTCTCTTCAGAGTGTCAGGTATGATGCTATGTTCTGGTTCTAGGAGAAAAACAGTGTCAATAACAAACCAGTGTTTATAGCTGCTGCTAAGCAGTGCTGTACAGAGCCAAGGCCATATGCAATGAGAGCCCCACAGAGCTGGGAGGGAATAGAATTAGGACAGCTGACTTAAACTGGCCAAAGGGACATTCCATACCATGTGGCATCATGTGAAAGGAGTTTTGGAGGGGTGGGAGCACACCTTGCTCTCTTCCACTGCCCAGGGGCTAGCTGGGCTTCAGTCAGGGAATGGTGAGTGATTGCTTGTGCATCACTTGTTATATACCTTTACATATATAAGAATAGTTATTTTCCTTTTCTCTATTTCAGTAAATAGTTTTATCTCAACCCAAGAGTTCTACTGTTTTTTTTTTTATTCTCTTCCCCATCCCACTGGAAAGGGGAGGAGTGACTGAATGACTGAGTGGTGTTCAGCCACTTGCTGGGTTAAACCACAACAACAGATGACAAGCAGTATGTGCTGCTTGTTCCTGAACATCTAAGGCTGACTGTTCTCAGAGAGCACAGTGACTTCATTCTGTTTGGGCTATGCAGCTGCATTTCTCGTTTTGAGTAATTATTTTTGCTTCAGGTATGTATTTGCTCTGCCATTCAAAGCAAACAACTGGATGACTTCTACTATAGATATTGACAGTGGACAGAGAATAAAATGTTAAAACATGATGCACAAAATCTTGTCTCTGACTCACACATTCTCATAATATGTGAGTGTTGGAGAACACTCATCAGTGCAACAAAGCTCATTCCCCTGGCTCTTGCAGATGATGAGAGAAGAAAATGTACACAGAATCCACATGACAACACACTTATGTAAATGCACTAATTATTGCTTTGGAATTCAAAGAAGTTCACTTGAACTCTCTTAAAAATTTCCTGGCTTTTTTTTTATTTTGGTCTGAAGAAGCTGTATTTTATCAGTTTCAGAAAATGTCCTGGGGCACATCTGACAGCAAAATATTGTCTATTAAGTGATAAGTAAGATTATTTTTACTTTGTAGAACACTGAAATAATTAATGGGACAGATTCTGCCATCTTTCATATACATCCACTGGACTATTCAGAATGAAAATGTTATTGCAGTGGACCTGTAGGAATGACAAGATCCTAATGAACAGACTGACCTTAATTCATTTTTCTTTCTTATAGCAGTAGGTCACCTCTGTAACTGGTGCAAACTAGAATAATTTCACTAGTTTCAGTAAAAAAAAAAGTATAGTTATATAACAATTACAGAACCCAGAGAGGGAATTTAAAGAGGAAAATAGTGCAGAAGGGAGAAAAGAAGGCAAAACCTGTTCCTACGTTAATGACTTATGATCAAAGGTGTTCTGATATTTGAAGAAAACAGAAAGAGACATCAAAATTTTAAATATCTTATGCATCGCACTTATTCTGCACTGATAAGAGTGTCAGCACAGGCAGATGAATTCAAAAACTTTTCTTAGCTATTCACTAATCATGATACTTTGGAAAAGAAAGAGCAAAATGGCCATGACTGAGAGTTTGATACTCAGCATACAAAGAGCAGCGGGAAAATTCCCACATTCTTAACAAATTCTCCCAATGAGGAGGGATAAGAAATTCTCCCGACGGGAGAGGAGGAGTAAGAACATATTATTACTCAAAAACATCAGCCAAAGGAATAGTTCCTGAACTGAACTGCTTTCAAAAAGGAAACTGAAAGGGCCGATAAAGGATCAGTTGCTTTAATCAGAGCTCAATTTGAGCATAGTGAGCTTCTAGAAAAGAACAGGCAACTTTGGTGTGCCAGAGTTTGAATTTTTTTTCAAAATACAAACATAATGTACACAAAGAAGAAACAAGATGCTCCCTGCCTTTTTCTTCTACTAGAAACACTCTTGCTAAACATGATTTTCTGTTTTTTCATGCATTCTGAAAAAAAATATGAAGAAGGGAAAAAGAAATACAAAACCCTGTCAGTGTTGAAAATGCTCCAAACCCAAGACTGGTTATTGCACTTCTTCACCTGCCATCCATTAATATTTAATCTGCACATGGATAAAATGTCAGCTGAGCTGTCCAGAAACATCTGGATGTTATGATACCTAACAAATCTAATAGGCACAGCTAATGAGCCCAAAGACGGGGAATGCATTATGTGATTGCTGTTGCAGCCTTCACTCAATGAATATAAATAGGCTTTCGTTGATCTTTTGTCCTACTAGAATGTAATCCAGTTTATTGAACTGGTGAATTGCATTAACCATTTTGACATTATTTCCTTATAAATCTAACATGGTGTCCTTGTTCTGTTCTTCATCTGTACATAGCGCTAACCAAAAGGAAAGGACAAAATCCCACAGCAGAGAAGGGTTCCAAACCACTGATGGATGTTGATTTAAATGGGAAATGTTTTTTACAGCTTGAAGAGAGCACCACATATCTCGAGAAAAAAGCTGGGGAGGAGGTTGGAGTAATGCATTATAAAGGACATATTTCATACTCAGAAGGACAAGTATTATAGACTTAAAGCACAAGTAAATGAAGGTTTGTGAGAACTAAAGAGGGGCTTATATGTCTAAAGGATTGCCTACTTTTCACACATATAGCAGTTTATTTCATATTTGCAAGCCTTGTTGCACAATCTAAAATCAGCATGGGTACCGTAATGTAGTTAAGAATTGTTTTTAATTACAAAGGTTATTTTACTGTTCCACTTTAAAACACCTTAAAAACATTTCTTAAGCTAGCAATCATAAACATGGTAATAAAATTACCAAAGGTGGGGCTGCACATTTCTCTTTTTCTGCTGTTTCTGTGTTAGTAACATAATGCATAAATCACCATATGATCAGAAAACATTAACCAAAAAAAAAAAAAAAAAGAGAACAAAAATTCAATTACTTGGTTTTTGTAGGTATATGGAGGAAAGGTTTTGTTGGATTGCAGCTTACCTGACTAAGCTTAGATGTCCTTGCCTTTCTACTGCATATTTACCCAGGAGATTAAATATTCATAGCTCACACATAGACACCAGTACCACAAACAGCCAATCTCAGTCTATGTTCACTTAGTTTGTTGTTTGCTTGCAGACAGGCATACATATATCTGCATAGGCATATTTGGTCACACACACAGATATGGACATGCTTGTCCTTTATCCACTGCAATTTTTTTCAGAATCATTTATTTACACTTCTTGTGATGTGTAGAAGAAAGGGCTGAAAAGATGCAATTGTACATGGAAGACAAAACATGAACTTAGTATCTCTTATTTCTTCTTCATTTATTTCCCTATGGACACTATTATGTGAAATGCACAATTAACTGCATGTGCAGTATCACTATTGTTTATTGCACATGCTAGTATAAATACAGAATAAGTGTTTTGACTACCTGGATTTATGATACTCATAAACCATATACAGATGTATATATATATATTTTAATTCATCACTTTTGAATCTGAAAACTTGGGCATAAAATCTTACCGGTGTTAAACACTCAGGATGTTTCAAAGGCAGGCTTGATTTCTCCTGCTTTTACTCTTATACTTACATATGACTCCCTTCTATTTTAAAACCATATCTGTATTTTCAGGTGATAGCCACAAAATGGCACATTGAGAATTGTTATCCAGTGTGTTTGAAACACGTATGTGTAATCTGGGAAGTCAGACAGAGACCAAAAATCTCCCTAAGGCACCTCTAAAAGAAGGAAGTGGCTCATTCTATACACTTGACTCTGGCTAAATCCTGGCTAAACCCATATTGCATTTTTTTTCCACAATGATTGTTTCTCCAGCTCTGCAGGCTATTCAGCTAAATGAATATCAGATACAAGATTTTCATGATTTCCTAAGCTCACCACTGATGGTGAGACCATGCTTCTGAGAGCCTGTTAAAGACTGTAGTTAAGAAAGATCTATGGAAAGAACAGTTAGCAAGGAAATGGTAGTCATGAAATGAATTTATAACCTTAACTAAGCTCTCCCAAAAGACTGTTTACAGTGATGAATAGATAATGAAATCATAGCTGATTTATTTCAGCTATGAAAATACTGAATTTTTGATGAGAAAACTTTTTGCCTTTACTGCATTTAATTTTTTGGGAAAATAAAACAAAGTAAAACAAACAAACAAAGAAATAGACTAGAAACAACCCTGATACCACTACCTGTTTCTTTGCTTCTGGGTTTTCAATTTGTAGGGGAAAAAAAAAATAAAAAAAAGGATCAATTGGTTAAAAATCTAAGTCCCTGTTAAAATAAAAGACAGTTTTGATGAAAAATAATTACCCCAGTTTTAGTATTGTTGCAGTTTTCCATACAAATGTCAATATGGATGGTAGAAAATATTTATACTTCTATTCTTACAAAGGGCAGATTGAACTTTCCAAATGTGTAGACAGCATCTCAGATAGATACACAGAAACTTCCTGGTTTGGTCATTTCTTTTGTACCTATTTAATGTTGTTATGTATCCTGAAGACTATGAAAGACTGATAGCACAGGCTAATGTACAGCTTCAGGATGGATGGATCCATGCATCAGAGAGGAGACACAAAGGACGCACAAGGCTGCTGCAGTAAGGAAAGCGATGTGGCTCAGAGGAAAAGTAGAAGACTGCTCATCTTTCAAACAACCCGAGAAGAGGAATCTATAATTAGAATCCAAATAAGCATACTCATAATCTAGTTTTGAGAATAGAAAAATAACATTTTCTGCTATTTTTTTTTTGTGAAGCATCTATCCTGAAATTAATTAGACTTTGGGTATTGCAATACATACTGATGTTTCTGGCAGCATCATGTATGCTGTACAGACAAATATTAAAAGATAATAATGGTTTATTAAAAAAATAAAAATGAGAATAATGAATAGCTAAAGCATAAAACAAAACATACGTGTAATACATACATTTGATAGACCTCAAAATAATGGAATCATTAAATGATTGACCTTAAGTGTTACTCTGTAAGAGCAACAGTAAAAAAAAAACAAAAAAGATAAAAGTTCATCCCTTAGATTAAATAAATCCTACACTATTAAAGATTTTCACAAAAGCTAAGTGAATTTTTTTTTTTTTTTTTTAATATTGCTTATGAGCTTTTCTGTATTTATTCAGTGTATTTATTCTGGACCTTCACTTTTAAACTTCATGTGCATAGTATAGATAAAGAGAAAATTAAACATTTTCAATTATTTTTGCCAAAATCTATTTGAGATGTTAATTCTAAGAAATTTTATAACAAAAATGTAGGTATTTAAAAAGGCTGCCTATGTAACAACATACTGGACAGATAAAGGAAATAACTCTGAGTACAGTGTTCAATAATTTTTGGCATTGGAATAGCTTTTAGACCTCCAAAATGTGGAAAGGACAGATATATCTCTATTAGAATAGCTATGGAATCAAAGAGGACACCACAGCAAAAGAGGCTGGCTTCTGCTAACAATATTCTCACTGGATTAAAGCAGTTCCCAGATGAAGCTCTCATCTTGATAGTGGCCACCATTGCTCAAAACGAAGAACAAGGAATTTTTATAATGTTCCAATACATATTTCAGAAAATGGTGATAGGAGATGGGTAGGCCAACATATACAAACTCATATGTGTCCTGTCTTTGTTTAGATGAGCATCTCCTCTATTTGGCATTGTAACTCTCAGCCACGGGAGACTTTTTCACCAGGCGGAATAATTCAAGTGATGGAAATGTTGTCCTCCTTCTTTATTTCACAGCACAGAAGCTCAGGTAAGTGGGATGTGACAAGAGAATTAAGTCTTTAGATTACAAGCTGTTTTTTTTAAGAATCAACCTCCACAAGTAATATTAAGAAGAAAGAATATTAAACTGATGTAGAGAAATGCTTTTTGAAACATTTCTAAAATAATAGCTCAAATCTATATTTATATCTGGGTGGGTTGGTTTTTTCCTTTCCTTTTCAGAATGATCTGAACAATATTGAAAATAGTACATATTTATTTTCTTTGTTGCTTTTTGCTAGTTTAACTTTGGAATGTCTCAAAGATGCAATGTCGTCTTCAGATGTTTAAATTAGAGTAATTACAACACCCTCTCACTGCTTGTTACTCTGTGGTCTATTTTTTCTGCCTTTATTTTCTATGTGTTTACTTGAGATTGAATTTGCTCATAACACTAAAAAATACACCTTAAACAAGATAATATACATCACTTTTTCAGCCTTCCCCTGATTGCCAATTACCATTTTGGATGCAACACTCTTGTTAATTTCTGCTGTGCAGCATATGGATAATTTCATTCTATTTCCATTGCATTTACTGTTGTAATAACTACTGGTAGTTCTGCCAGATAATGTTGTCACTTGTCACCTGAAATGCAACAATTTTCTTTGCATGCCTAATGTAACCTGGTTATTCACTGCAGCACAGTTGACGAACTCTTCAATAAAATTTTAAGTGTATGAATTCCGTCACATAATTTTAAGGGTTAATTACATTTTAACACAAATTCTATAGTTTCTAGTTACAGTCAGCTTTAATTTGTAGATGATTCCTGCATTTATGTATATGCAATAGACTCAGACATCACAAGCTCTAGCATAGATCACAATATTAAAAAGGAAAATAGGTCACCAGGAGGTCGCAGTGAAGTCATTACACAAACAACCTTGTCATGACATCTCCGAAAGATCTGCTTGTGTACTGAGACACCACGGACATACAGCCATTCACCATACAGTCACTCTTCTGCATGTCCTGCAAAGTATCCCCTCGCTGAAGCTGCACAGAAAATGGATTGTATGTCGTTGCATTATTTGCTGAACTAAAAAAGGCATTGGTTGTCATAGCCATGGCAAAATGTCAAAGAGGATGGATCCACCTTTAGGACAGACTCAAAACGAGAGACAAAGACATGAGAATAAAAGGCTCTAGCAGGGAACAACTAGAAGAGACAGAGAGCTCTTGCTAGTGTTATTAACCTGTTCCTAAGATAATAAAGAACATCCACAGACATAATACTTACAAAATATTTTTTTATTTTGAAAAAATATATCTAACAGAAGCACTCTCTACACCAAACCTACGTACTCTGCTCTTAGGGGATTAAAAATCTCAATGAAACTAGCAAGATGTTTGGACAAACATATCCACCGAAAAAACATGGATAAAAAGCATGGACAATGTCAAGGAGAAATAGCTTAAACCACAGCTTAGAGGTATCCATGGAAAAAACCTGGCAGGCATAACCAAGATGAAAATTTTATGGAAGTTATCCAAAAAGTCATTCTGCATGTTACAGTGGAAATTTCAGCACTTCTTCACTGGGAGACGACTCAATTAAGGCAGTTCTTAAGAAGAGATCCGTATAAACATGACTTGCAAAATGAACTCTTTTTACAGACGTATTTTACCTATGTCTTCAGATTACAATTTTCAGCTAAGCATTCCTGTTTTCCTTAAAACTATTATGAAATGAGTCTAAGTAACTTATCCACAAATAAACTGTGTGTCTTTTTTCCCCGTACTTACTTAACTTTGCAGTCGTCTCCATGCTTATGGACACCATCCAAATTAGAGAAAGGTGTAGGTCTTTTGTTCATTTCTTTGCTTTTAATTCTAATTACAGAGTTGTTGTTTCTTTCTGGTTAGTTAGGTGTTTCTTTGTGAGTTTGTTTTTTTTTTTGTCTTCAATATTCATGATATGTTCTCAATTCTCAGGGATAAAGCTATTCTATTTTAAGTTTCTACCCTTTTCCTCCTCCACCTCACACTGAAATTTAACCAATTTTACTTACGTATGGCAGCAATTTCATGGACCAAAGCCTTCCACTGGGGGTAACAGAATATACATAACAATTTATATTGAATTTCCATCATGTTACACAAGTTTCCACTTATGACTGAGTTTAGGTTTGCAACATATCTGTGAGACACATTGATTTCCTTTATTACGGATTGGGAAATAATGCCTTTAAGAAACAAAGCCTTAAGTCCTGGAGGCCCTGGAGCATGTTCAAAGAAGGGCAACAAAGCTGGTGAGGGGTCTGGAGCACAGGCCTTATGAGGAGCGGCTGAAGGATCTGGGATTGTTCAGTTTGGAGAAGAGGAGGCTCAGGGGAGATCTTATTGCTCTCTATAATTATCTGAAAGGAGGTTGTAGTGAGATGAGGGTCGGCCTCTTCTCTCATGCAACTAGTGATAGCTTCAAGCTGCACCAGGGGAGATTTAGGCTGGATGTTAGGAAATACTACTTCTCTGAAAGAGTGGTCAGGCACTGGAATGGGCTGCCCAGGGGGGTGGTGGAGTCACCAACACTGGAGGTGTTAAGGAACGTTTGGATTATGTGTTGAGGGACATGGTTTAGTGAGAGCTATTGTTGATGGGTGGATGGTTGGACTAGGTGATCCTGTGGGTCTTTTCCAACCTTGGTGATTCTATGATCCTATGATTCTAAGTCAAGTCAAGTCAAGTTAAAGGGCCAACAGGACCTTGAAACTGGACTTGTGTTGATTACTATAAGGCCATTTTCCTACCTTCAAGATTTTGTCCACATATTTGATCATAGAATCATAGAATCACAAGGTTGGAAACGACCTATAAGATCATCTAATCCAACCGTCTTCTCACTACCACTGCTACCACAAGCTACTAAACCATATCTCGCAGCTCCTCGTCCAGACGCCTCTTGAACACTGCCAGAGACGGCGACTCCACCACCTCCCTTGGCAGGCCATTCCAGTGCCTGACCACTCTCTGAGAGAAAAAGTTCTTCCTTAAGTCTAACCTAAACCTCTTCGGGTACAACTTGCGGCCATTTCCCCGGGTCCTGTTCGTTGCCTGGGAGAAGAGGCCAGACCCCTCTTCACCACAACCTCCCTTCAGGAAGTTGTAGAGTGCAATGAGGTCTCCCCTGAGCCTCCTCTTCTCCAAACTAAACAATCCCAGTTCCCTCAGCCGCTCCTCATAAGACTTGTGCTCCAGACCCCTCACCAGTTTCGTTGCCCTTCTCTGGACACGCTCCAGGGCTTCAATGTCTTTTTTGTAGTGAGGGGCCCAAAACTGAACACAATACTCGAGGTGCAGCCTCACCAGTGCTGAGTACAGGGGGATGATCATCTCCCTGCTCCTGCTGGCCACACTATTTCTAATGCAGGCCAGGATGGCACTGGCCCTTTTGGCCACCTGGGCACACTGTCGGCTCATGTTCAGCCGAACATCAGCCAACACCCCCAGGTCCCTTTTCTCATCACAATCATCCAGCCACTCGTCCCCAAGCCTATAGTGCTGCATGGGGTTGTTGTGGTCAAAATGCAGGACCCGGCACTTGGCCTTGTTGAACCTCATTCCATTCACCTCAGCCCAGCGATCCAGCTTATCTAAGTCCCTCTGAAGGGCCTCCCTACCCTCAGGCAGATCAACACCACCTTCCAACTTGGTGTCATCTGCAAACTTACTCAATCCCCTCGTCTAGGTCATCAATAAAGATATTAAAAAAGATAGGCCCCAGTACCGACCCCTGGGGGACACCACCTGAAACAGGTCGCCAGCTGGACTTCACTCCATTAACCACCACCCGTTGAGCACGGCCCTCCAGCCAGTTTCTTACCCTCAGGAGTGTGTACCTGTTCAGGCCACGATGTTACTTTTCAGATGAATAAATAGAAGAGACAATAATGTTATTATCAGATGTCCCACAAAAATGTATGAACAGATAGATAAATGGATATCCTTGTGAAGTGTTTTCTATAACCTGATATATATATATGTATTTGGAAATTGCAATATTGATGACAAATTTGACATGCAATCATTTTGCAGGAACTTGAGTGGAAATTGTACCAATGGACTCTAATAGTGGATAGCTTTTATGGTAATAAATATTAAAATCTATTCCCTACACTAAGTAACAATTATTTCTGATTGTTTTCCGAATTTTTCCACCTTCTTATTTCGTGGGAAAGGCTTGGTAACTCTGAAAACAGGATCGAGCTTCCAGCTCTCCAGATCACACAGAACTAAAGAATGGCAAGTTCAAATAACAACATTGCCTATTTTTTTTTGGCAACAGAAAGGATAGTTACAACTGAAGCATAACATAAACTTGAAGTCAGTTGTAATGAAATTTGAAAAATTTTATAGGAATTTTAATAAATTGTTTGAAAGTAAATTTCAGTTACTGTGATTCAAAAGTTTCAAATCTCTCTTGAGTACCTGCTTTAGCAAAGGTGTTGGGCAGAACAATCTCCAAAGGTCCCTTCCGGTACCTATGATGCTTTGCAATTCTCTGTGATTATATTTTTCTACTCGATGACAACTTTTTGACAGTTCTCTCTACAAATATTTTCCGGAAGTGTTACAAGATAAAAGTATGTTAATTGTAAATCTGTTCATTTTTCTTCTTAAATATTTTCCTCTTAAGAGTTAACATCTTTCCTGATAAGTCTGCAGCTAAAAAAAAAATCCAGTTTACATATGCCCCTTGATAATTTTCTGAAACGCTATATTAAATATTTTTATATTTTTATACATATTTTTATACATATATAAAAATTATATAAAAGTATATAAAAATGGACTATATTCAAACAAATATATAAAAATAGACTATATAAAAACAGATGATGTTCAAACAAATTCTTGATACTCATACATTGTATGCAGAATGCTACAAAACCAAATTGAATTCAGTCTAATCTCTACATGCACGTCTGCGTTGGACTTCTACATGAAAATAGGGTTTCATAGTAAATAAATAATATATAAATTAATATATATATATGTATTAATTATAAATAAAACAAGGAAATAGAGCCAAAAGTGAGAACAACAGTTTGCATTTACCCACTGAGGAATTCATGATGCATTAAGTTCAGTGACTTGACTACAAGCAGTTTCACCATGGGGACCAGTATGATGAAGAAAAGAGGGAAAAGATGAAGCAGAAAAAAAAGAGACCAAGAGGAATTAATCAACAATGCAGTTTACTTCTTTTTGTTTGTTTGTTTTTTAATAAATAAACTATAGAACACAGCTTTCTTTTATGAGTGCAGGAGGAAAAGACAGGTTAACTGAAAATGATGTAAGATAAATATGTTTAATTAAATACATCAACTTTGACTGCAATCTTTTTGAATGAAATAAAGTAGCGCTAGAAACGTATGGGCCAGTCTGCCAATGTCCACCTGTGTCACCAGTGTCACCCAAACAGACCAAATTACTGGGTCTTAATGGTTGTATGTTGCTATTACAACATTGCATTGCAATACTAATACAGCATATAGAACATCTTAAGGTAAGGATGCATCTACTGTAGTCTGAAACATAAATGAACTAGAAGCAATTTTGCATGGCTTTTATTCAGAAGATAAAACCATCTGAAATACAATACCAGTTCTATAGGGTATATAAAGAGTTCTCTGTATGCTGTGAGTTAAACCAATTTAATGGTGTAAAATGAAATCACTTATCAAAATTGCCTTGGAAGAAGGTCCTGTGTAATAAAACTTCTCTCTACAGTAAATCACACTAGTATGGGCATAGTTGCTGAACCTTTTGGGAAATTAATAAGAAAATGGGTCACTGAGCTAAGTACTTGTTATAAGCAGATATTCATTAACAAGGTAGTATTTCACACTACCCCATGTTTTATTATCATACAATGCTACTTTGAACAACTACATTCAAAGAACACAATTAAGCTTGCAAAATCAATCTCTCCAAAGAAGGAAAATGCTAATTTTGCAGCTTTAGTATTACCTCATCCTCACTGCTTTTGCTGATATTATGCTTCAGGTTCATGATCGTGACCACATTCTGGTCTCCACCAGAACTATTTACTATTTTATGCACAATATGGTTAAAACTCAGCTCAGTTCAGTGTTTTCTTTTGTTCTGTGTTTGCACCCAGAATTATTATTTTTTTATTTATAGGGTTCACACAAGCCCATTCCAGAATACAAATTCTTCATGCATTTTTACTGTGCCATGGTGCTCACCACTACGCTGTTTTCAGTCACTCAGTAGCACCTTATCTTACTGTCAGTCCCCCCATGAGAGCAGTCACAGAGTGGTCAGGTTCCCTCTGAGTGTAGATCAAATTATCTGGCTCACAGTACTGCCACACAGCCCTCACTTTAGGGATCAGTGGCAACTTTTGTGAAGCAATGCCAAGCTCTCTAATTTCCTGTCAACAGAGGCATCATCTCCCTTTTTCTGCCTCCCTACGTATCAGCAGTGGCTCCTGTCAGCAGACATATTTTTCACTCAGTGAGGCAGGAAAAAAAACACCCTAAAGTTGCAGGGAGAATTTCATGCAACCACCTCTGAGAAGAGAGGTGCTAACTGTCCCACTCCTTTTCCCCTTTTCTGAATAAGATGCTTCCTTGTCCTTTTCTCCCATGTTCTATAAAGAGTATGTCTCTCCTCCTCTGTCAGTCTGTTGTTTTTTTCTGTGCCACTGGGTATTCTCCATACTCTGTTTGGAACAGTGTCATTAGATGCAAATGATTACATGCTTCATAGCAAAAGAAGCAGCTGAGAAAGAAATGGGTTCACAGAATTTGAAATTGAAGATCACAATAAAGAAAGGGCAAAATGGATGAATGAATTAGGGGGGCTGTTTTACTGATCACTGCATATGCACCGCTGAATATCATTTCCCAGCATCCCACACCTGCTGTATCTTCACCATTCTTCTTCAGGTAACAACCACTTACTTTTGCCCCGATGATGAAGAAACAAAGGTACTAGGAGAGAAGGCAAGGTATATGAAGCAAACACAAGCAGTGGATACCTGTGCAAAATTCCAAATCTGGAGCCTACCCTTTAAGACATATAAGCTTTTCAATAAAACCGAATGTTGAATGCAGTTTCCCAGAGTTGCTTTTAGCTATTACAGATCGATCTTTTTCTTCTGAAAGAGACTTGCTTAATAGCCTCAGCAAAAACTGAGCTGAAATCATTCAGGTATCTATCTCCTCTTTCTCACTGCCTCCTCATGGCAAGGCCTTTCTGGGCCTGGTTCATTCTGAAAGAATGACTATACCTAGTTGATGCCCGTTCTTGTTTCCTTTAGGATTCTAACAAAAGTATTCATGACGATGAATACAATATTTGTTTTTCTAAAATAGTCTGCTTTCATATAATTTACTCGCTGACTACTCTCACAAGCAGGGGCATGCACTGAATGTCAACACAGAAGTTGGAATATTTAATGAGCCTCAGAGTTATGAGAAATTACCTTTTTCAAGAATGAGATAATAAAAATGTTCACAGTATTCTATCTGAAATGCTCATCTAGTTTAATGAAATCTTCAAATGAATGCTTAATGGTGATTTTAGCATGTCACACAATTGACCCCAGAATTCTGAAGATGCTTGAATGTCACATAACTGGCTAACTGAAATTTAATACCTGCTGCATTTTATAAAATGGATATTACTATTTTCATTCTTTTATTTGGAAACTATATGATCTTTATCCCTTTAATGAATTAAGATGTGGCATTATAAAAGTATAAACCTTTCTCTCATCTTGGCTGAACAAGAGGGGTTCACACTGAGAAAAATGTATTTAATTTCCACCAAATTCTGTTGCAACTTCACCATTTTTAAAAATATTAGAAAAAGTTTTCTGAATCTCTCTATATAAAGTGTATATGTTTCAAGTGATAGATTAGAAGTGACAGTCTCAAAGGGTAAGACTTTTTCACCTAGATTCTCTTCAGAAAAGTGTACACCTGACTGATGTGAAATTCACTTTTTGAGAGGAATTGGTCCTCCTTTACCTCAGGCTAAACTTTCAGTCTGAAAAAATAGTTATCTAAAATGAAAATTTATATGTTTGGGGTTATTTATACAAAAATGTTTTATCTTCTGTAGGTTCATAGCATTCTGAAGAGAGCTAGTGTTGCTGGAAGTCTTGAGGAGATGTCTGAGTCAATTCACAATATATCGTTTTGCATTTGTATTAAATATATTAAAAAGCTAGCTGCTGTATAAAGATGTCTCTACATATTTATCTATATGTATACCTATATACTTTTCCTTCTTTGTGGTTTTTGACAGTAATTCTTTTGGAACTATAACCATTGGTGTGTTATACAGGAATATATTTCATTCTTTTACATATGCCTGTTACACTTACACAGTGCAAGACTACTATGCAAGAAGGACATAAACCTAAAAGCATCTTTCTAGACAAATGAAAAGCTTGCAGTAGTTTTTAACACTATCAAGTGGCAGTACATAATCTGCTGCTTAATCTTCATTGGAACAAATTATGGACCGTGACTTGTCCTTTAATGTTTGTATGCACTTAAAATGTTCATCTGCCAGAGAGATAGCTCAATTTATTTGAGAGCAAAGTGTATTTCTTCTGAATAGGCTTTTGACTCACAATGCATTTGACTGTAAAAAAAAAATGAAATGGGAACCTTTATCCATTACTCATGGGGGGATAACTTCTAGATACACGTGCACATGCTGGGTAAAAAGCATTCATTTCCTACTGAGAGTATATGTTTTGTGGATTTCTTAAATTTGTAGATTTTCAGTCTGGAAGGTACCAATTCATCATCCAGACAGACACTGGCCTGCTGAGGGCCCTGGAATCCAGCTACCTCTGCTCTGATCTCAGTAAGTTGAATTTACATTGCATTACAAAAGTAGTTTCTACAAATGCATCCATTCCTGATCCATTCAGAAGAGAAGCCATCCTTTCCCCAGTGCAGTTTTGTCCAGTGATTTGTCATCTGTCTTGGCAAAAGCACGTGCATTTCTAAATTTAACTGTGTTTCTACAATGTATTTCTCCCTTTTCCCACTGATATGAAGGTATTAATTTCTGATTTCTTGTACTGTACACAAAGAATGTCTGATGACTTTCAGTAACTTAAATATATTGTTAAATTCTAATCTTAATGAAGCCACTAGGAATTATGTACCTAAATTAAGTTCTATTATAAGCTCTATTCAATGCTTATACTAGAAAAAAATGTGCTAGAAAACCAACTTCTTTTGTAATGACAAAGATTTATTTATTTTTCCTCATTGTCTGTATGAATTCAGTGTTAATCTAGTGTTTAAGGCATATGAAAACAGATCAAATTCTCCAAAACCAAAACCAAAATCCTGGATTCCAAGAAGAAAAAACTTTTGAATTCTAAGCTCCAAAATCTATATTTTACAATCTGTGAAATTAGAAAAAAATGGTTATGAATGAATCTTTAACTCAAATTAGAGTACAGACACCAGTCTTCATGATAAGCATTTCTTCTAAACTTTCCTTTTGCACAAACATCTAGTCTTGAGATATTCAGGACCAATTGGCCTTGGCTCATCATCTGTTATGGAGGATTGAGATTCAGCCAAAACTTGACATTTTAGACAATGAGTACATTTCACTTTTCTTCAGGGGAAAAAAAAATCCCCACAAAACAAGATTTAGAAGTTATTTGTTGAGCATAGTTTATGCTATATATTTGAAAAAAAAGTGAAAAAATGCATTCTTCTGAGATAACCCCTCCAGCTATGCAGGCAACAGGAAGTTTTTTTTTTGTTTTTGTTTTTTGTTTTTGTTTTTTTTTTAAATTACAGCACATGTGATTTAACATTTTTTCAGCTACTCCCGATATCCAAATGTAAATATAGAAATCAGGGACATCATGTGGAGTTCTTACATTCCCAGTGCACATATCATCTGGAAGGTGGTGAATGAATTGTAATTAGACATAAATATAGTATTTTTAACTGTGATATATATAAACCAGTGCCAATAACATTTCCCATTTTATAAAAGAGAATACAATATGCTAACTCTTCCACCAAAGAGTCTAAAACTTGACAAATATAAGCACAATTCTCAGGAATTATTAAAAACTTTTACCTTGAATTTTAAAAGGAAAATGGAAAAATGAATATTTCCCACTATATTCACCTTGAGGAATTTTTTAGCAGCTTCTGAAATTTTAGACTGCTTGGCTGAGAAAAAAAGGGGCAGTTTTCCCTGTTTTGAAAATTGAAAACTGTGCAGGAAAGCACATAACAGTAATGAAATTGCTTTTATAAAATCTGAGAGAGATTTGCAGTTCCCTGTGGCATATGCCATCCCCTCCTTTGTGAACTGAAAGGCATGTTATACAATAGCTCTTCAAAAACAACATATTTCATAGAAGAGATCACACACTGCAAACAAAGAGCTGTCATATGGAAGACCAATCAACACAAAATGCTATAATTTCTACAAAAGGTTATTGTACCTTCTGGTCTTACACATTATACCACAAGGTTACTCTTGTATTGGTTGATTTAACTGTCACAGAATGATAACACTAATTCTGGGAAAAAAAATTGTCTCTGCTTTTATACACTAGAAGCTTCGGAAATCTAAGAAGAACCCACATAGACAGCCTTCTTTTACTGACAATCATGATTATAACGCAAAAGTTGTTAAAATATGGGGACAGATATATGATATGTAATCTTTTACATGAAATGTAAACATGAAACATGAATCCTATCTGGCCATACTTAGAAGATGCACGTACGTTACTCTGAAAGTAACGCCTTTTATTTATTTCCACAGGACCTAAATCACATACAGTGAGCACAATAACACTATTTGATAGAGAATATTGTCAGCTACACTATTTTTTAACATAGTGAACACCATTAACTATGCATTTTACTCAGAGATACAAAAGTCTACATGCTGCACTCATAAACATCTTCACCAGAGCGGTTGACCCACAGTTTCACAGCTGCTAAGATGACAGAATTGCAAGAAAAATGTTGTCCATGCAGTCCATCTTCCATAAGCCCAAGCAGAAGTCAGAAGACATCAAATCCAGACTATACAGTGGGTGTGCTAGGACAGTTCAGCTACCATCACGGTTTTCAAACTGGCATAAGGCCTGGCATTATTGTGATGCAAGAGAATTGTCTTATTCTCTGGCCTGAGTTTGGAAGTTTGAGCCTTCAGCTCAGTCAGTGTCACAATTTAGCAGTCAGAGTTTGTGGACTGTCCAGCTTCATGGAAATCCAGAAAGATAACAACTTTCCTATCCCAAGAGACACTGCACATCACATTATCTACTGAATGAGAATCTTAAAATCAGTCAATCAATGTACAGGAAGGAAATGAGATTTATTTTATAGTCTTGCACTCATCTACTTTCTTTTTTTTTTTTTTTAGCAAGCTTATTTTTATGTCCACAGAAATAATGAGACGCTGACAGGAAATAATAAAAACTACTAACAACTAAAGTCAAAGCTCTTTTGCAAAACTTAAAGGACCATGAAAAAGAATAAGTACAATAAGTATTTAGGACCATCAGTGTGTAAGAAATAAGTGGATACATATATTAATTAAGTTTGTGAAACCCAAATCCTTCTAGATTTTCCAAATTCTGTGTAACTATTTCTGACTCACCACTGAACGTGGGTCATTCTTTATATGCACCTTTCTTTGGCACCAAATTTCTTCAGTTCTACACCTTGATTAAACAATATATACAACTTCTAATCATAAAGGTTGAAAATATTATTTTTACTGAAATTATTTTACTAATTCTGGTTCCCAGCAGCCTCCATTTTAGTTCTTGATTACATGGCATTAACTGCTGTACAAGCAGACAGGAAAAAATACTTTTCTGCAGAGAAGTGCATTCAACTTAATTGGTAACAATGCACAATCAAATGACTGCTGCAATTATCAGTGGGTGTGGGAGCCGAGAGACCAAAAGGAAAAAAAACAACAAAACAGCTATACTTATATTGGTCACTCATCTGCACTGCTTCATGCTTCTACATAACCTGAATTTTCTTAAAAATACAAATGCATGTTCATTTTCGGTGGCCTTCTACCTACCTATTATCAGATTTGACTAATTTACTGCAGGAAGTAGAGAACATGAAACAGGTCTGATCCAAATCTCACGCCTGTTACATCCATTTCAATTGGATTTCTTCTTTTGTACATAACAGTGTTTTTATGATACGAAGTGTTATTTATGATTTTATTTTTGAATATATATGTGAAATGGAAACAAACTCAAAACAAAAATATTTTAAAGGAATGACTCCTGACAAAAACGAAAACAAAAAAACAAACAAACGTAAGCCTGAAATATTCTGTTATTTTTATCTGACATGCTCATGACACAATTGATCAAAAACAAGACAACCAAGGAAATTCAGTTCCAGTGGTGGATATCTTTAATTATTTTACTTTTCTAGATGACAGAACTCTCTGTCTTTCTTTGTTTGTATAAATAACATGTTGTGAATTAAAATATGAAGAAAGTTACTGTATCAATGAAGAACTGGACTAGGAATATTTATCAAATATTAAAATCCATTGAAATGTCGGGCAGAAATAACCATACATATCTGTCATTTAGCTTTACTTTAATATTATTTTTAATTATTATATTCTACTAGCACCCATCTGGTGATTTGTACTTTCCAAACATAAGGGAACAGTTACCCTATCAGAAGGAGAGATGGATAAAAAATGAGACAAAATGTGTAGTATACTGGCAGAAAATATTAAACATGAAGGTTAGAAGAGATCATATAAGCTCTTCAGAACTTCTTTTCTGCTATTGTTTTCAGCAACCTGATAAATAAATAACCTCCTGCCATGATCAACCGTTATTTTTGAATTTGTACCCTCATCTTCAAACCAAACTTCACCAATTAGAATAAATGCTGGGGAGGACCCATAGATTGAAAAATTCAATGATTTAATGGACATGTGGGGTGTGAAAAGAAATACTTTCTGGAAGCTTTGATACAGTTCGTCCAGTTTGGAAGGTCAGGAAAGCTAGGCTTCTCAGGAATAACCATCTGTTACAGAAGGCAACTGTTAACTATCCGTTAATCTTGTTGGAAGAACTCTTAAGGTGTTTTTGTTAATGCTACAACAGAAGCAAGTAGGAATTTGTCTATTCTGAGGCTGTAATTCAGTACTTTAATATAATGACCTTTGATATTGGAGTAGAGAATACAGGCTGTTTACTTGTTAATCATTTCATGTTGGGAACAGCTGCAGGCACAGTGAAGTACAAGGTTAGAATCTGAAACAATTCTGACAAATTGGAAGAGTAGCCTGGGAAAATGGATGTGATTCAGTAAAGATAAACATGAAGTTTTACACTAGATAGGAATAATCATCTGCACAGAGAATGAAGATCATCTGGCTAAAGATCTGGGAGATGTAGGAATCATGGAGTGCATCTCAAATCTTGATATCATGCTGGTATGTACAAATATCTGCATTTTAAGTCATGTAACAATCCTTTTATTTGAGTCTGATAAGAAAGTTGTGAGAGGACTCTGTAACACAATATTCAGTTAATCAACAACAAGAATGATCAGAGATTTAAACAATATGATTTCTGAAAAAAAAAAACTAAAGGACCTGAGTTATCTAGTTGGGTAAAGAAGTCATGACAGCAAACTCCAAATACATGGTAGGTTAGTTTCCAAGATTATAATGATGAACTGTCTTGTCATTTTCACTTTAGTTAGAATAAGAAGTGATAGGTTTAATTTGCAAAGTGATTGGGAATTTGGAAATGCATTATAGCACAGAGAATATTTAAATAGCAAAAAAATCTCTGGGGAAGTTTTGTGGTCCCTGCCATTGAATGATGTCTAGAACAAGTTAGGTGACCTTCTAAAGCTGAGCAAGAAGTTTTCTGCTTTTGTCTTTCTGGTGATTAGACGATCTCTTGATTTCTTTTCCAACCCTATTTTCTGTTATTCTGTCATCAGCCAATGTATTCTCACATATCGTATTTCTATATCATGGTTGGTTGTAAAATGTATTGATACAGACTGCTGTTTCTTAGGTTATGAAGTATAGACATGTTAGTGGAACCAGCAGAGTAGAACCTGAACAATTTTGTCTTCAGTCTCATTGGTAGCTGGAGACTGATGGAAAAGTGCAGAGGGGAAAACTAATCAGAAAAGTGTGACAAATGTGCAGACAGACTCCATGCCTCTAGGAAGGAAATCTGTTATAGCTTAGGGAACTTAACTCTCTTTTTAGACAATATAACCATTGTTCTCCTAAGGTAGTAGGCATACAGGCCTACTGTATACCTGCCTCTAGCTTATTAGGCAGCGTAATATGTGTGTGGAAGGAGAAGGGATGTACATGTGTATTTGCTCAGATATGGGAATGAGGAGCAACAGGATGCTCATATGACAGTGAAAGATATGATTCCCTGTTTGTGCCATTTTAGACGATCCATTTGTATAAAATCTACTGAATAAAAGCATAACTCTTGCCTTCATCCATTTAATCTATTCCAGTCTTTACTCACAAGCTCCAGGGAGCTCATTTTCTTGAAAGTGCATCTGTCCAGAAATTTTCCAAGAAGTTTTTCTCACATAAAAAGGAAAATCCATCAGAAATAGAATCTATGAAATTATTTAATGGAAAGTCTAAGTAATCAAAATAAAACTTTAGGCCCAGGATTAGTATTTTTTCTTCATTTGTTTTTAACTCAGAGAGAGATAGAGGAAGGATAACGGACAAAGGCAAGGCAAGGCAAGGCAAGGCAAGGCAAGGCAAGGCAAGGCAAGGCAAGGCAAGGCAAGGCAAGGCAAGGCAAGGCAAGGCAAGGCAAGGCAAGGATGTAACAGACCTCATCCTTCAGCACTCCAATGTCTCCACTTACATCATATGCTGAGAAACAGGAATGCCTGAGGGTTTTATATTTACTGCTTTACTTTCGTCTCACCAAAAACTCTCAAAAGAAAATAGTTAGTTGTTCAGATGTGTAATAAATTGTCTGTAGTTTTCATCTATATTTTTTTTAATCCAAGATAGTAGAAAACCAACACAATTTTACTTTTATTTCACTTATATTCACTCTGTTCTCACACTTTGCATTTCTCTAGGCTCTCTCCTGCCTACCCTTCTTTGTATTTTGGTTCAGTGATTTATCTTGTGTTTAATTAACCTTATTCTAATTCCTCCTTCTACTGAAGCCCCAGATGACCAGAGGCCCACTCCTGTTCTGATTTAAGTACATGGAAGCAGTCATATTGACTTCAGTGGTGTGAGATCAAATCTCCTATGGTTCCCAAGCATCAGAGTTACACTTTGATCCATTTCTTACTAATAATACACAACTACTCCCACTGCAACAAAATTAAAGGTAAATCAACCCACATGGAATGTGGTAACATGCCATTTGAAACTTACTTGTTATATGTCACAGCTGAGTGGAATAATGAACAAAACAAATAACAGTGTTTTGGTTGTGTTGTAACTATAAGATTAAAAGGATGCAGAAAAGCAATGATTATTTACAAGGCAGAAAGACTGCATGCCTATTCCCAATTCATTTCATTACAAGAGCTGAAAAACGTTGCATGTTTGCTTTCTGCCTGCACACTGAAAAACAGAATGTGAAAGACTGAAGGAAAAGACAGGTAATATGTATCTAAATCTGTTCATCATAGGACTAAACTATACTATTTTTCTAGCTTTTCAGAGATACAAAGCGTTTTAGTTCATTTGTAAAACTGTGTTGAAAAGCTGCATTAAACAGTGAAAGCATATGAGGATATGGAAAGCACTAATCTCAGACTGACTTAATCAGATGTGACTCACTGAGGCCCTCTCTTCAAAGAGAGATGATGGGATTGTCATTTACATTATTCATTAAAGAATTTCTGGGATTGTGGCTCTGTGTGCAGTCAAAATACATCCAAGATGTGAAAGTCTGAAAGGCAATTGTCTACTACAGAAGCTAGTCACCCTGGACTCTTATGAGCATTAGATCATTATTTTTCTAATAGGCATCTGATGCTAAGATAGGTCATAGGTTCTTCTGGAACTATTTTTCCTTGACTATAAAGTAGCATTTAGATGCTTGGGATGAGGCAACACTGAGCTCAGATGCCTGGAACCTATTTCCATCTCTCATTACTTTCCCTACTTGCCCCAGGCCAATGCAAGGAAACTGTTCTAATTCTGACTCCATCTGCTCTGCTCCTACCCTGCTTCAGCTTTTCCTTCCTCTGCCACACATTCATAATCAAACACTTCCTATATTCAGTATATATGGTTCCAACCCTCTGCTGTTTCACTGTGGAGATTGTGTCTCACATCCTTTACAGCATAATATTTTCTTTTTCTTTTTCTTTTTTTTTCCATATAAAAGCAAACTTTTCCTGCTTGTATTAAATATTAATAGCATTCAGTAATATAACATTGTAGAGTAAATTTACTTTATATGAACATACCAAAAACAAGTACATTAGCTGAATTATAGTATATTTAGGACAGGAGAGAGGCAAGGTACCTCCTAGCTCTAAGAAAACCCCGAATAATAAAACTTCATGTTTCTTTCAAAACGTAACACTTTTGATGTCACAACTAATCTATAGGCTGAGAAATCTATTTCAGGCTTGTATTTCTGTCAAGGACATCTTATTTGTTCCATTTCCCCTTGGCTTTCTCTCCATTTGTTGAGATACAACAATTCAGCAGGTAAGATCTGACCTTCCTCCTGTCCCAGTATGTAAAATTTTTCCTCTTTTTAGCACTCTTCATATGCAGCTACAATAAATGTCAGGAACTGACTAGCAATAAAACAATTTGTTTTCTTCCAGATCTTGTGCAAGTAGAAGAGTAAAAACTTGTCTAGCAGGCTTGTGGGATATGCCTTTTTTCCCAAGAGACTCTTGTGAAGTACAGCATGCTCTGATGATATTAGATTCAAATTAAAATAGAAAGAATCTCCATTCTCTCTGAGCTAAAGTTAGTTCTTAATGTGATGTTTGCCTCACCAAAAGTCTCTAAGTATTTCTTAACACTGATGCCATTCAACTGCCTTAACTGTTTGATCAGACAGCTGAAGAGAAATGATGGAAAATGAATCAGCCAACAGAAGGAAAAACAGCTTACAATCAGATATTTTACAGACAGATATTTTTGCACAACATCTTGTGAAGAAAGTGGCCCCCCTGTGCACATCATCTCTTTTCCAGAGTGAAATCCAAAGATCGAGGAATGCTCTTCTGGACTTCAGAAATGAAACAGTGCTGCCTCTTAGTGCCATAGAAGAAGTGACTTCCATCTTATCCTTTCCAGCCTTTCTGACTGCTCATCTACCCAGCTTTTCTTAAGAGCTCACTCTCATTGGAGTTAAGATCCCTCACATTTCAGAAGCTGGTGTTAAAATATCCTTTCATTCAAAATATGAGGATTTTGTCAACATCATACTGTATTTTACTACAGCAAAACAGAAAATGAGCTTTAATTTTTATTGGTATTGCCTAAATAGAATCTTTTCTTCAGGGTAAGTACTGAAATTGTTTTTCTATCAAAAGTTTGATAGAATTAACTTTTAACTGAAGAGCGCATATAATAATTTCTATAGAGTTAATAAATTATGAGCAGCTCTTTCAATAAATCTTTAAAGAGATGTTACAAATCCCATCAGGCTGTTAGGTTACTTGTCACTCTAGTTTATAACCTCAATGTGTTGGACTTGCAGCTGTCTGTAATAAGTAATGTTCATGGTTATAACTATTATAACTATTAATTAATTATTAACCCTTCCATATGATCATGCAGCAGTTAGGAAGAGCTATGGGATTTTTTTCACTCTCTACTTGTTGAATTCCTGCACTCATGGAGTGTGCTGAGTCTCAGACATTTCTTCCTGACCCCAAGAACAATTTTCACCTGCAGAAATCTCAGGATTTTTGTCACAAAGCCTTTCTCCCAAGTTAGAGGTTTTTGTATGATAATTGGGATAGATGAGGCACATGGACCAAAAGTAATACACTGCTTTTTTTCTAGGGCTATACTGATAGCCTATTGACATTTCTAAAATATTCCTCCACTGTAACGTCCTTTCCCGTTTGCTCCCTGTCACTTGATTCAGTGAGGCTAAAAAGAAAAAGAAAATTACAAAGGGAATGACAAACTCTTCTTGTGCAATATTTGTGAAAATGTCAGTCTTTAAAGTTCACTGGTTAAAGGAATGGTAACCACTCCAGCTGCACAACATTACAGAATCACAGAATCACAGAATTGCCAGGGTTGGAAGGGACATCAAGGATCATGAATCTCCAACCCCCCTGCCACATGCAGGGCCACCAACCATCCCACCTAATGCTAGACCAGGCTGGTGCAGCTACTGAAAGGCTTCCTGGAATAAGTGCTTGCACCCAAACCTCTCCTCATACTTTACCAGATCAAGATTGTTGGACAGAGCATTTTAAGGAGAATGAGAATGAATGAACCCTTCAAACAAGAAAAATAAAGATCAGAAACAAATCTGAAAGTAAATCTCCTCTCCACCTAGGGCTGATTATATAGGCTCTGTTGTACTTCCTCCTGATGCAGCTGTATATGGAAAACCATTCACAGAATCTGATAAAATAATCTGTCTACTTGTACATAAAAACACTTAATTGCTTTATAAGGAACAGTCTGATCTGGTTGAGCTTAATCATAAGATTTTTAAAAATATTTGTTAATTATTATTATTTTATTCTGAATACCATTTCCCTCTTTTCCTATTCCATACTCCAAAGTTTCACTTTGCTATGTAACTTCTGTCTTTTAAATACTTAGGGCCCATCAGAGCCCTAAGCTTTGATCATCGTTTTGTTATGAGAGGCTGAATGACTTGAAGCTGGAATAGAAGAGAAGGAACAAGGGCCAAAAAAACTGAACAATTTGCCTTTCAGAATAATGGGAATAAATGTAATAACAGAAATGAAAAGCATTGATTCCAGGCTATCCTGGACAGAGAACTCACCAGGAACATCAGGTACTACACATCAAGGAGAGATCCTGTCTCAAAATAGAGATATTGTTCAAAGCAAAGGAAAGTCAACTGTAGAGTTGGAAAAACAGAAAGACAAAAAGGTGGAAAAATGTTTTCCTTGCTTAAATATTCTCTCTAACACTTCTTTTCACAGAGATATGAGCAAATTACCCTTCTGCAACATAGCCATTTAACAGTGTTCTGCAGCACATGAAGAAAACATAGAGCAACTATAGATTAGAAGTGACCAGTTTAAGTCAGAGCACTCCTTGTCTGACTAGAACACCACAAGTTCTACCACCGCAGTAGCCAGGAACCAAGAAGGATTCCCTGCAGTCTGAATCCAGGGAATGTGAAAGCACATTTGTTTCTTCAGCTGACTCTACTCATGCTAGAATAGTACCCAGCCAGTAGTAGACAAAAATTGACTGAGCTTCTTTCATCCATCTGATACTGCAGAAACACAAATCACCTGATGCTGTTGCAGTAAATGAAGCTTGGCTTCAGATTTTGTCTTTATTTTCCTAACTACTTTCTCTCTATATATGCACAAGAAGTGTGGATTATAAATAACTACTTCAAAAATCATATTGATAAATTCATTTAGCAGTTCACAATGAAATTTCTAACCTTTTGCAATTAATTTGTTAAACATGTCATAAAATATTGTCATGTTTAAATAGTTTTAATTTGAACACAAAATATTCAGGGATGTAACAAGTGCCCAAATTGACACAAACTGAGAAACAGATTAGTATATCAATAGAATACATGAATTCTAATGTGACTTAAATTTAAATGTAAATGAGCTAAAAGCTATTAATAAAGCCCTCAGACATACTGGGAAGGAAAAATATGCCAAAGAAACCTTTATCAAGAAGCAATCTATCCTATTTATAGTCCAGAACTTTGTAATTATTTACAAAAGACTAGAGATAAATAGAATTACTACTTTTGGGTAGTAATGAGAAATGAGAATACAATAGATGAGATAATGTCACACTGAAAGGTCGTAATGATTCAATTTCCATATACTTTTATGGTATACCATTTTGCATGAGAGCATAAACACAGCCTCAACTCCATTATCTTTGGTTCACATATCACATCCATTTCTAATATCACGTAGCTGACATCTGACATAACTTTGATTCCATTACCTTCACATTACTTCTGTATGTATGTGTATCACCAATCATGCCCCAAAGACTACCAGAATTCTCTCAGCTATACCTCTGCCAAACTCCCGTTCATGATTCAACTGCATTTCAGCTTCATTGCTGAAGATCTCATCTGTCTAATCCCTGTTTCTTGGAAGATGACATCTCATTACCTCATCCCTACAGTAGAAATAAGAGCATTTTCCCTCCAGCTTCATTAGTTTCATGTGTGCTCCTGGACTCTTTTCCATGTTACATCTATTACTGCAATATGTCAAGTCTGTGAAACCCAATCTGCTTCAGCAGAAACAGCTGTTAAAACACCATCTCTAACCAGCTTCCTCCTGATTGTGTTCTAGGGTTTTTTGAGTTTTGCTATTTGAATTTTGCCTGGAGGCAGATTTCCCTTATTCCTCATTCATGAAGCGTGTGGTCAATTTTCCCCTTATCTTTACTCCTTCGTTCTCCTCCCCAGCCAGCAGAAGTTTTTAGTTCAGTGCCATTGCTCCATGGGCTTGAAGGCATAAACATGAAGGCAAGTAGTAATAGCTGAGGAGGATGTTTCTTAGGACAGATGTGGCTGTTGAGAGAGATGGATCCAAGGACATAGGAAGATGACAAGACCCAATGGCAAATACCTAAAACCTAATATTTTAACTGAAATAATTTTTTTGCAGAACTTATAATTTTGACTTGAGAACTGCTGCTGCCAAAATAAAATTGTATACTTGTACTCGCTGTCTCTTTATAGCACGCAGTTTTTGCACAAGTTGGTGTTTTCAGGTGATCTGGAGGTGGCCTATACATTCAACATAATATACTTAGAGATTTTTTATAATTACTTGGAAAGAAATTACTTGCAGCAAAGCTTATTAAATTCTTCTAAAAAAAATCCATTTGCAAGAAATTCAGAAGAGGACTGTCTCTGCTGTCTGGTCTCCACTTATGCCTGACATGGATTAAATGAGGAAAATATACACTCCCTGTACACAGCCTCATACATTAGATCTTCTTCCTCTTTTGTACTTGGAAGAGTCCAGACTTATTTATCATTTTCATTTCTGCATTTCAGAGTTCTTCTCTGCATCTACATTAATCTTTCAGATTTTCCACAGTAGTTCTCAGATTTTTCTGTCTCAACAGTTCACATGTGATATATTAAGACAGAAGTGTTGCTAATCTGGGCAAATTTTTTTTTTTTTTTTTCTTTCCCAAAACTCTAAATATGATTCCTTTCTGTCCCAGATACAGTCATCTTTGAATTCCTATGGGTGCTTCTGAAAAAAACCTATGTTTATTGATGAGAAGGCAGCAAGCTTCACCCATGCACATCTCAAATGATAAGGCACTGTGAAACCACTCCTCCTATGTCCAGTGATCAGTTATTGCATAGACAGTCTTGGAGGAATTCTGAACCCCGACTTCAAGACAGATGTACGTTTTGAGGGGTGTATGAATGGGGCAGTGATGCAGAAGATTATATTAAGAGGTGCTAGTGAAAGCCAAGGCTTCTATTTATTTGATTTGGACTTTAAATCTTCTATGTTACTCCTTATATGAATGAATGCGGTAAAGATTTGTTTCTGGGCAAATTAATTACTTAAGACCTCTACACCTCCTTTGGAGAAAGATGGTCCTCTTGTCTGAGTCAGTTTGATCTAATCTGATTTGACACGATCTAATTCCATGTATTATGTTAAGTATTTGAAACATGTACTTCATTTATCACATAGAAGTGGGCTTGCTCAGTGTGACAGCATTGAACTGAATGATACAATTTACATGACCACAGTAGAAATTCTCCTTTCACATTGCAGGAGGTTGAGACAGAAATAGAAACATAAAAATAATGGTATTTGAAAAACAATGAAAGAGTGGTCTGTTTGTAAATTGGGACAAAAGCACTAGACAGCTGAACTGGCGACCTGGAAAATAAGTTCAAATTAATAAACATTAGTCTTTAAGTATATTGGAAGTACAGAAACAAAATTTAAAAGAAACTATGATACATCATAAAACAGAGGAGACTAATTCTGAACTCTTTCTAGATAGGACAACAGTGTGTTGTAACCATGAGAAACCTAATCAGGCAATGGGTTGCCAGCATTTACAAAATATGTATCTGTTAGAATGAGGCTTCATGCATCTAAACTGCCACATAAATTTTAGTCTGATTTTCAGGGTTCAATACTTCTATTGAGATTACAGCTTTTTGCTATCGATGTCAGAAATATGGGAAAGGATTTATGATAACTAAAAGAAGAATGAATAATATATAATATATAATATAATATATGCTCTGTCCTGACAGCATGGGAGTCTATAATGGCAGACTAATGTATGTTGAATTATTCTGTGTCACATACAAATGTCACTGCATTTTCAAAAAGGTACTGTATACCTGAATGTATAAACTGAATGGAAACACACAGGTATATACTACACAGTGGATTCTCTGCTAATGTTAATTGAGCTTTATTATATTGGTATTGCTCCAGTTTTACCCTAACTCCAGCAAAGGACATTGTGTTCTGGCCCACTAGGATCCTGTCCAGTCCAAAAGTACATACTGCTGTACATACTGCTAGAGTTCTCCTGACTTCAAAAACTTTTACTGTGTACTGTTCTACTTAAAAAACCTAAGTTTTCTTCCTGGAGTTGTTTTCTGATGATTTGTTGCTTTTGCTGTTGATTGGTTTTGTTTTGAACTCTATTATCTCTCTATTATCTCTGTTTGCCATCTTTCATTAACATAAGAGACTACCTCATGAGTTTCCAGACATGACATGACAGACAGGTACTTTCAATCATAGTAATTAACTTTCTGACTGTTGAATAGAAAAAATGTCTGAGCTTTTTAAAGCACATAATTTCGGGTGCATTGATTTAATTATTTATTCTGATAATCATAGAATCATAGAATCATAGAATAATAGAATCATAGAATCATAGAATGGCCTGGGTTGAAGAGAACCACAACGATCTTCTAGTTTCAACCACCTGCCATGTTCAGGATTGCCAGACACTAGATCAGGCTACTCAGAGCCACAATCAGCATGGCCTTGAATGAATCCAGGGATGGGGCATCCACAAGTGAATTAATTCTTTCAGTGAATTTGTAACAACAAGACATTTTCTACAGCGTATGTGGAAAAACATGGAGAAGAAGAAATAAGGTCCTTTATGCAAAAAAAGAAAAAAAAACACCATATATATAAATAAATAGTGGTGGTAGTGAAACTGTATACAGCTGCATTGATGCCAATAGAGTCAGGACAGTGTGATAAAAAGTAGGTTAAAGTTGGTTAAAACCAACTCATCATATTCAGATTTATAACATATGAAAGCTGTGTAGGAAAAAATGAAAGCCAAAATGAGGCAGAGAAAAAACATAAAAATCAAGCTCACTATTTCAAAGTTGTTTCTCCACAAAATCTTACCCAATAGGTAGGTTCCCAAGATTTATCCTGTTAGATGACTTCACTGTGAACTTCCGACTGTACAGACAATTATCAAATGATAATACCAAAATGTAGATCCTGCTGCTGGTACTGCATTTCTGGGAAGATATTGATGAGCAGTCCTCAGCATGCAGTCTTTAAAAGTATGCTTCTTCTCCCATCTTAGGAAATACTGGAGTTACTATATGCACAAGCAGAGTAAAATCACTGCTACAGTAAAAATTTAATGTGGGATATAATTGTATCGATGACTGATGCGAAGAAGAAAAACCTAAGAAAGCTGAACATGGAACAGTATAATGAAATAATTTCTACATCTTGATTTTATATTCTAACGCATTTCATTTTTCTTCCTTGTCAACCAAGTGCTGCTTTTTTTTAAACTTTTAAACTGTCGTGGTTTTTGTTTGTTTATTTGAATAACAGAAGAGGACTCTCCTGCAGGGATTCAGAGGGGAAGCAAAGCCTGACAACACCATTTGTAGGATCTTAGGTCTATTCTGGTGATCTAGGGAATATGTATTCAAGCTAAAGAATGGTTTATGGTATTCTATGAAAAAAGAGGCTTGGGAGAGTAGAAAATGGAAGAGAGATGAAGTCTGGCATGGTAGTCAAGAGTCAGAAAAGAAGAGAGGAAACTAAAAGACTGTTCATTCTTTTTTTTTCAGAGTAACAAAAGGCAAGCACTGAAGCAGCAAGTATGAGACCTCCTCTGTTAAAAGTCAAATGGATCTTCAAGGATCAAGACTAGATATGCAGGACTTTAGTGCATATAGCATTGACTATTACAGATAATGTGATACTTTGGCATAAATGATGACTCATTTCATGGTTGGTCAGTCTCACTTCTACAAAGTTTCAATGACAACCCCAAACTAAAAGCAAATATTTGCAATTCCCAGCCTATTTCCAGGAACTCTTGGGAATAACACCTCTAGTTGCTCTCCATCTAGCATTATCTCTATGTTAAAATTGCCCTGTTTCTTTCCTAAACATTTTCCTTTGGAGTGTTACTGACTGTAATGTACTTCAGTGCTGCATAGTATAAATGAACATCAATTTCTTATGCTACCTAAAAGCAGACTGATGTTGATACTGTTTAGAAAGAGCAGGACACAAAAAAAATAACCCAAACATTGTGAGTCAGTGGGATCTCATGTAAAACTCAGAAAATAATGTTTGGCCATTAAGATTTATCATTTAGGAGGTGTGCTTTTCGATATGTGTACAGGTTGGGACAATCTGTTCTTGAGAGCAGCTCTGTGGAAAAAATCCAAGGGTTCTGGTGGATGAAAAGCATGACATGAGCCAGTAGTGTGCTCTTGTAGCCTGGAAAGCCAAAAGATTCCTGGGCTCCATCAGAAGAGGAGTGGCGAGCAGAGAGAGGAAGGTGATTGTCCGCCTTCTACTCTGCCCTTGTGAGGCCCCATCTGGAGTAATGCATCCAGGCCTGGGGCTCCCAGCAGGAATGATGTGGAGCTGCTGGAGGGTGTCTAGAGGAGGACCACAAAGATGATCATAGAGTTGAAGTTTCTCTTCTACTAATAAAGGCTGAGGGAGCTGGGCTTGTTCAGACTGGAGAAAGGAAGTCTCTGGGGAGACCTCACTGTGGCCTTCCAATACTTAAAGGGAGCTTATAAACAGGATAGTGGCTGACTTTACATGATCTGAGAGTGACTGGACAAGGGAAAAAAAATTTTGAAGAAAAAGAGAAGAAATCAAGTTAGATTTTAGGGGAAATTTTTTTACTAGCAGGGTAGTGAGGCACTGGCACAGGCTGCCCAGAGAAGCTGTGGATGCCCCATCCCTGGACGTGTTCAAGACCAGCCTGGATAGGGCCCTGGGCAGCCTGAGCTGATGGGCGGCAGTCCTGCCCATGGCAGGGGGGTTGGAACTGAGTGGTCTTTAATGTGACTTCCAAAATAAACTATTCTATGATTGTATAAGTGCAGAAAGACTTGTGGATGGAAAATACACCTCTGATTTCAAAACTTGTTTCTAGTGTGTTACAAATCCCCCAAATAATTTGTAAAATACCTACTTTTCTCACATTTGCAAAGAGTTCCCAATTGATGTGGAATGATAACTGATTTAAATAATTATTTAATTTATATCTTTAAATACACTGAGATTATTAATTTCTGCCACTTCTTAAATACTAAAGGCAAAATAAGGTATTTATGATTTAATTACCTCCATAGTTTATAAATATATTTTTTTGAATAAGTATTTTATGTGTTTTTTAAATAATTATTTTTTGTGGTTTTCTTCTGTGACTCTGCAAGAAAAGTCCTTCTAGAAATTTTCCCCCACAATTTTTTTTTATCCAAGGACTTTAATAGACAAAGGTTTGGTAAATTTATACCTGCATACTTGTATAGCAGCAACACAAATTATTAATAGTTTCTCTATAATTAATAACATTTGATGAAGTTTCATTTTTTGTAAGCAGGTTAAGGATGGATCAGAAATTTGCTAATCCAGTAAATTCTAGTTGCAAGATGTCAACAGACTGACATCATTCTATACAAATTCTATATCTGGGTTATTAAAGATAGGCACTCCTAAAAAAACCTTTCAGTTGAGACTCTTTCAATTCAATGTCTACTATGTCAATTTAGCTGAATAAAGTGATAAGTATCTCCTGTTATTCAGAATTCTGGTTCTCTAGGGCTACTAAGCCCTATATTATCAGTAGAGAAAAATAATTGCAGTACCTCATCCTAGAAATAAGGTTCTTCTATTCTTGTATGAGATTGAAAGTAGCATCTTGCAGCTGCCAGGTACAGATATATACTGCAGCTGAGCCCTGATATAATGTCAGAATGAAACCCAGGCATGTACCATTCCTTCCTGTGCTTTCCTTTGGAAACCATATCTAGAGAGTGGGCTGAGAGAAGGCCAGCATCTCGTAAAATGTTCCCTGTCTACCAGCTTCAGAGGGGGGCAGCTTTTGAAGGAAAATATCCTGGCAAAAATACAAATGCTATATGAAGTTTGATCTGTTGTAGGGAGACCACAGGTAGGATATTTATCCGAGCATATCAAGTCCTATTTATTCTTAATGCACTACTTGTTACTTGGTCTTATATCTTATCATGTCTATTCTCATCATGCACTGATCACAGATCGGTGCTTAAGCTGAGCAAAAACACAAACAGGAGACGCAAAATGTTATCATGAGCAGTAAATGAATTTTGAGACTATGGTAATATGAACGGAAGTGTACTGTATTTCAACAAGACTTTATGAAGATAATAGAATCCCATCACACTACCTTTAGAAAAAATCAGGTTTTTTTAAAAAGATTCTTGAACAGGTAGATCTTTTATTTCAAGTTTTCATTCTGTAAGCAATGTGATTCAATTTATCTCACTCAAGCAAAATTTTCTTGCCTTAGCCCAAGTCTGCATGTTTTTAAGCTATTTCTTTAACCACCTGTTATCTCTCTCTCTGCAGTTAAAGCTGTGTACATTTATAAATGAATCTTCAAGAAAAAAATAAGTCTAAGTCTATTTCTGTAGGGTCTTTGTCTACAGTGATTGATTATTTACAGCATCTAATATCTACAGTTGGCTTTATTTTGAAACTAAGCTTCTCAAAACAGAAGGTCCTCACCATCAAAACAACACATTTGCATTTTCTCTTACAGATTCTACCAGTGGATGACTTTACCAGCCCCCATCCCCCTGTTTTCCTCCTCTGCCATCTCTTTTTAGCTGAAACTTGCATCAAAATGAATACTGAAAACGTGCAGTTCTTTAAAAGATTGGACGAGATGCCTGAAATGATTAGAATAAAATTGGAAATAGATGCGTATCAGCAACAGCAAGGGAACGGATGTATCCAGCTCTTATCAAAAGGTGTCAGTGTTGCCCCTGGCCATTCCTTTGCAGCAAGACTGGAAAAAAAAAAAAAGAAAAAAAAAGAAAGCCCATGGGTCATTCATGAAGTCTACTTTTGCTCGACTAAAATGCCTCTCAACAACTGTGCTACAATAATTCTGAAAATATTTCTTGCTACCGTTTGGTCTCCGAGAGATTTATAGCACCACTGCTTCCCATGGTAGAACAAGATGGGGGTGTTGATGATGGGGGTGAGAAGGATGGATTTCTTTTCAAAATGCTGAATATGCTTTTTATACCACTGACATTTGAGCTGCTGGAGCATAAAAACTCTTTGAACTTGGTTCAACTATTTTTTATTTGGACAATATTAACCATGCACATATACAATTTTTAAGTTATAGGTGTTGAAAATTGGTTATGTCTGCCCCACAACAAATTCTAAAAGTGCTTCAAAGTGCATTTAAACTGAAGTTTTCTACTTCATGTGTTTTTGTTTGAATCCTTCTGACATTGCTATATTTGGATCAGTGAAATGGGAACAGTGGTTTAAAAAAAAAAAAAAAATTCATTCCAAAACCAGTAGAAAGTACAAAATGCAAGCTGGAGAGACTTTGAGAAATGGTCCTCCGAGAAGGTGAGGCACTGCAGCTCTATCAGCCAAGAAGAAAAGGTCTGGGAACTCAATAATACCTCACTGAAAACTCCCAGCAGTAAAACAGTTCTGTTACTAGTTCTTTCCATATTCTTGATTTTAACATTCTATGATATCTTTATTTCTGGTAGCATAACTTTTGTTTCCATTGTACTTTGTCAAGTCTACCTCCCCCACACATAATATTTAAACCTTTTCTTTTCTTCAAAATTACGTTAACAAGGCAAAATACAAAGAAGCTGTAGGTAGATTTACTTAACATCACACTTAAACTAGTAAGATGTATTATGTTTGACTGATATTTTTAATGATTAGATAAGATATTACAATAAATACTTGAACTCAGTAATGCTGACAACTACTTTGCACCAAATTAATTTTTTGAGTAAACAAATGAAGAAGAAGGAATTTGTTACACAAGTGTTATGACTTTGGGTATCTCCTGTTCTCGATCAGATTATTTCTAAAACTCAGGAGACTTTTCAGTGAATTACATGTTAAACATTGGGATTTTCTTATCATGTTTTGCATGTTTCCCATTAAAAATCTTATTCTATAGGTATTGAAGTAACTGTCAAATTTCCCATCAGCTTCAGTGATTGTAAAGCAAAGCCCAAAAGTTTCTAATATGCTAGATTGATTAAGATACTTTGACATTTTTGACCTTCTTAGGCAAGCAATCACCTAAGAAAATGGTCCTAAAGCCACCTGTCATAAAAGAAAAAAAACCAATAGAATTAGTTTTAGGCAAAAAGTAGTAGATTGTTGTTTTATTCTCTGTCTCTTAAAGCAAGTATCATTCGGCGCATCAGTGACTTCATTAATTGTATTTAGCCAACAGTATTATGCAATGCATAGACTGAGACAAGGAACTTTTCCTTCATTCTTTCAATAACAAATCTATGCCTTAAAGCAAAAGATGTGATTATATTTGTGTTTAATTCACACATCAAAAATTATATTTATGCATAACACCATTTAGCACATTTAAACCTAGTGGCTAGAGAATTTGACTCCTGTTCCACACCAAAGCTCAGAGGCTGACTCTGGGCGTACTGAGGTCTTTCCATGTTTTTCTTCCTGTTTGGTGAAGGGAATATTGCTTTCTTCATTTAGGCAGATGGTTCCCCAGGAAAAGGAAACAGCATTTCAACTACTTTTTATCTGCATACAATTATGCTCAGCTGGAAGATCTTCAATGGAAGGGCTCCTTGCAGAAGGTGGGTTTCACAGATAAAAGAACAAGAGCAAACAAACAATTGAATAGCATCTCTGTATAATCTTGGACCTCAAACATCAAGTCTTCTCAAAATTTCCTGCATGCTGTCATAGGAAGTATTGACCATATTGCCTTGCTAATGACTGCAGCTCTTGCAGTCAGGGTAAACTCCAAGCACAATAGTTTATGGCTTTTCAGCATTAGTGATAAAATTTAGTTTTGCTGTCTGTTATGTGGAACCAGTGTTGCCATTGGGATGGAAGAGAAGTCATGGGTGAGAGAGAGAGGTGTGATGGTTTCTGCTTCAGGAAGAAAATAGGGGGTTCAATGTCCCTGGTCTAAAACTTAGGTCTGCTGCAGCACAACAGGTTAACTATAACCCACTCTCTATCCCTCTGTAGTCCCCTCTATAATACCCTTCACTCCCCATGGTTCAGGTCAGGTCTACTATGCCCAAATACACAACCTGAGCTGAGGCAGATGAGGAAATTTGAAGTAGCATAAAAGAACTGTGAAATGGTATATTTCATATTTCATATTGCATAGCTGCAAGGGATAAAAAAACAAAACTGGAGGTAGAATCGCTGAAATGAGGTAGATCACAGATCAAGGATTTGAGGAAAAAAAAAAAACAAAAAAAAAACATTGAAAATATTACAAGAAAAACCAAGGCATTAGAAGATCACAACTGAGCAACACTAAGGGTTGACTCCAAGGAACAACAAGGAAGGGTCAGTCACATCTCCTCACAGAGCTCTGTCTGGCCTCCAGACCATAATAATGAGCCTAATAATGCTGAGTCTAAAGAGTAACTGCTTAATCCCAGCTCTATTTGATGTAGTGTTCATAAATGATAATGTCATAAGTAATTGCTTTGTACTTCTAAGTAGTGTACATCCTGCTTATGCTGTATATCTATGTATTTCTCAAGGCTCCTGCACAAACTTACTCAAGGAGGAAGGATTACAAAAGAAATTTTTCAGCTGTAGATGTCTGTGTGCCACATACTCCTTCTTTTCCCCTGGCATGATCATCAACTAGCTCTGTTTTCCAGGAGGCTGTTGTAGATAAAACAGATTATGGGACCAATTGTTGCTATCATTAGCATTTTGCTGCCATCAACAGAATTTGGCTTTGATTATACCTTGCCAGAATCTTGCCTCTAAGCTCGCAAGTCTGCATGTCACTGGCAATAACAAGGCTGGCTATCACAGACTAGCAGGTTTCATTTGCATTTGCCACCAGAACTGTACAGTAGAGAGCACCAGCATAACTGCTTTACAAGTTTTGTATATACTGTTCAAGTAACTTGCTGAGTACAGGTGATCTCAGTGTAGGTAGGCTGTGAGCTAAGGACCCAGCAGCTTCTGTAAGCTCTACCTGGGTACCAAGCCTGATGTGTTATGTGGCTTTCCTGTCTCAGACATCTCAAATACACATTTAGCATAACTATCCTTGGGTGGTAAACTAAAATGGCTCCTGTCTGAATAAGGCTGTAATTTTATTATGATCCTAATCATCACACACAACTCTAAACAGTTTTTGTTTTTGTTTTTTTTTTACATAATATCTGTGTGAAGGACTACTTCCCACTCTATCTGCAAGGTTACTGGTTACAGTCCTACCGTATATGTGATATTATTCTTACATAATTAGCACCCTCAGCAGGTGGTACTTCAGATAATGATTTTAGCTTATTAGTTATTGCTTATAATGGTTCTCCATAAATTACTGAAAATCAAGGTATACATGCTAAACGACTAATAACTTTCACTTTCCATTTTACAGGTTTTTTTCTGATTTTCCCATCAACGCAGTGAAATAGATCAATGTAACAGTAAGAATTGTTTACTGCTGCTTAAAGAGCACACAAATTGATTGACAGTAGACTAATTTTTGCACATTCTTATTATTTTAACTCCACTGGAGTACACAGCAGAGGACAAGAAGGACAACACATTTTTCTAGGAATTCTGGTCCTGCTGCGTTTGGAATTGACTATATCTCTGTGAACTTAATCAATTTGACTCTGAAGAAGTACCACTAGAAAGGATGAATACAGCGATACAGTCGCTGTCGAAACATTTCCTCTCCACTTGCAGCCTTGAGCTTATAGCAAAAAGCATCTCAACAAAAATACATCAGAAGTGCAAAAACAAAACAAAGCCATCAATAAATAACCACAAAGGGAGAGCAGTGAAAAGTAAAGATCTGAACAAAGCTAGAATGCAGCAGACCTTTTTTTTTTTTTTTTTTTTTTTTTTTTTTTTTTAGGTTAACCTGAATAGTGTTGATTACTGCAGTGGAAAAATACTTGAGAGAAAAAAATTGAGTCATGACTTCTTCCCTTGAGTTCCCACACTCTCACTGTTGAGCAGAACTATAATTGCACTTTATTGAACATGTGGTCAGGCTAATCAGGAATAAAAGAGTCCTGAGTGAGACTTTGCCCTTTGCAAACCAGCCCACAAATTGTTTTAGAACAGCTTTCTAATATATCAGGGAAGGGGAAACTATTTGAAGATAATTTGACTTTAATATGCATTAACTACCAGCACAAATACTTAAGGGAGGAAATGTTCTTTTTTTTTCTGAAAAAGCATTTCTACTTAATCAGCAATGAGAAGCCAGAGGAAAATGAAATGAAAAAGACAATGAAGAAAGGAAAAGAGAAAAGAAAGAAAAAAACTTCGGTTCAGAGACTGTATCTGACACTCCATGCTTCCCAGTGTTCCAAGCTGGCTATAATACTGAAATACCCAGCGTGACTCACTGCAATCAATATCCAGTGTTCTGGATGCCCTACAAACCAGACAGGAATTTCAGCATTTGAGGGAATGTACACTAAATAGGAGTATAATAGAAAGAAAAAAAAAAAGGCATAAAAAGGAGAAAGTCAAGGAAGGATGCTGAGAAGAAGTTAAAAACAATTAATTTAAAGGATAATCCTTCATAACCCCTTCCACTTAAGATCTTGCCTCAGTAGTTTCAAAGCTGGAAATTTTAACCTTTAAAAGATGAAATATTTTAGCCATTCTTAACTCACTAAAAAATAAAAGTTAAAAAGAGTTGTCAGAATGGAATGGGTAGATCAGATGATTTTCTTAATCACATTTCTGTCTTTCTGAATCAAAATGAGTTCCAGTTAGTTTGTATTTCTCTTTTACAGTTATTTAGAAATTCTAAATATGAGTTAGATCTGCAATTAAACACAGTAATAGGTTTATTTAGAAGAAAAAGGAAAAGTAAAACTGCAGCCTTCCCCTGCCAAGCATTTAATGGCCTTCTGTGTCCTCTGCTGTGGAAAGGTGTGGTATGAAGATTCCGAAGGGTGAGTAGCAAAACTGCTATCTTGAACTTCCAGAGGGCGGACTTTGACCTGTTCAGGACTCTTGTTGCAGGGGTCCCTTGGGAGGGAGTCGCTTCTTAAGGGTAAAGGGGTCCAGGAAATCTAGGCACTCCTCAAGATGGAAATCTTAAAGGCGCAAGAACAGGCTTTTCCTGAATGCCATAAGGCAAGCCATGGGGAAAGAAGACTGGTCTGGATGAACCAGGAACTATTGTTGAGACTTTGGAAGAAAAAGAGTCTATGTCCTCTGGAAGAAGGGACAGGCTACCTGGGAGGATTACAAGGAAGATGCTAAAGTATGCAGGGAGGAAGTTAGGAAGACAAAAGCACAACTTGAACTCAGACTGGCCACTGCAGTAAAAGAGAATAAGAAATCCTTTTACAAATATATCAAAGGCCAACAGGTAGTGGTTAATGGAGTTAAGTCCAGCTGGTGGCACAAGTGGTGTCCCCCAGGGGTCGGTACTGGGGCCCATCTTTTTTAATATGTTGATTGATGATCTAGATGAGGGGATTGAGTGTACCCTTAGTAAGTTTGCATATGACACCAAGTTGGGAGGTGGTGTTGATCTGCCTGAGGGTAGGGAGGCCCTTCAGAGGGATCTGGATAAACTGGATCACTGGACTGAGGTGGATGGGATTAGGTTCAATAAGGCCAAGTGCTGGGTCCTTGTACTTTGGCCACAATAACCCCATGCAGCGCTATAGGCTTGGGGATGAGTGGATGTGAAGAGGAAAGGAACCTGGGGGTGTTGGTTTGTTGCTCAGCTGAACATGAGACAGCAGTGTGCCCAGGTGGCCAAGAGGGCCAATGCCATCCTGGTCTGCATTAGAAATAGTGTGGCCAGCAGGAGCAGGGAGGTAATCATTCCCCTGTACTTAGCACTGGTGAGGCCACATCTCAAGTACTGTATTCATTTTGGGGCCCCTCACTACAAGAAAGACATTGAAGCCCTGGAGCATGTCCAGAGAAGGGCAACAAAACTGGTGAAGAGTCTGGAAACAAGTCTTGTGAGGAGCGGCTGAGAGAGCTGGGATTGTTTAGTCTGGAGGAGGCTCAGGGGAAACCTCATTGCACTCTACAACTTCCTGGAGGGAGGTTGTGATGAGGAGGGGTTTGGCCTCTTCTCCCAGGCAACAAACAAGATCTGATGAAACGTCAAGTTGCACTAGAGGAAATTTAGATTAGACGTAAGGAAAACCTTTTTCTGTCAGAGAGTGATCAGGCACTGGAGTGGCCTACCCAGGGAGGTGGTGGAGTCACCATCCCTGGAAGTGTTCAAGAGACTACTGGATGAGGAGCTATGAGATATGGTTTAGGGGCTTGTGGTAGCAATGGTAATGGGAGGAGGTTGGACTAGATGATCTTGTAGGTTCTTTCTTGTAGGTTCTTGTGATTCTATGATTGTATGATCTTGCCTTTGCTACCTGGCTGTAAAGATAGTGCTCAGCATCTATGAAGCTTATGGATTTGTTTTTGTTTTTTCCTCAGTATGTTGTCAAACCTAGTGTTGCAGAATCCTAATGCTAGAAGTTGAGTCAAAGATATAGCTCAATCTGAACAGAGAAGATCTAAGTACAGGTGGTCGTGCAGTGGTGATATCCTTCATAGGATCTGTAACCACACTCCTGTAACTCTTGTTCTGGGAAATAATTCTAACTACTTGACAGAGGGAAGATTAAGGACTTTCAATAGGCTTTTGAGACAGCTGCAGTCCTCAGACTTTTCAAGGTATGGACATATTGTACCCTACAGTTGCATAGCTTTTGTAATCATTTCTCATTGATATATAAACTTTTAAACTTCCTTTGCAGCCACACTGCAAAGATTTTCTACTTTTCAAATAGCATCCCCTCTTTCCAGAGGTTCATGGAAAAAATCCTTGTCAGTAATAGGTTAATTAGAATTTTAATTATTTTCTAATTGTATGATGTCTTCTCTTGTTTTGTTTCCTAATCAATGAATTCCACATTTCCTTTTGACCTTATCTTAAATCCGTAATTATTTGCAAAGTGGTACACTGTATTAAAGTGTCTATCAAGGTGCATTATAAAAGAACTTCCATATATGTGTGTGTGTACGTGTGTGTGTTTAAGAAGCGTGCTCAAAAGAGTAATATTAATTTGTAGCAGCAAATTACAGATAACTATTGCAAGTACTATTAGAAAAGGATATTTTTGTTTTGGGCAATATTTCAAGATTGTAAAATAACCTGCAGGTCTTCACACGTCCACTTACTTGCCCTCAGCATTTCAACAGGGGAGGATGATCATTTTATATGCACAATATTCAAGAGTTACACCTATCAGAGAGTTTGCACAAATGTCTGAAAAATAAATCTTGACTCTTAAAGGTAATGAGTATTCAGTATACTATATGAATTCATTTCTATGACACAATTAGATGTCTTTCAAAAATAAGGGCTGGCATTTGGACATGTTGCTTTCCATTTACTGTATCACTGGAGGGATTTTTGCATCTGTGAGAAGACTGTACGTTTAAAGTATAATTTACTTAAACACACAAATAAGTATTTCTATGCCTTCCTTGCTACTTCTTATGTTTTCTATTATTTTCTCCTTATGAATGCAAAAATATATGCTTCTCTTTTCCTTGAGCTGTGCTTAGACTCTGTGGCCTCTGTCATTTTAAACTAAAACTACACAACCTAAAATTTGTTATCTGACCAGATCCCTGAATCCTACGTTGCTGTTTATGAAATATATTGCCATTGGACTTGAGCAGTTTGCCCAAGATAGGAATTTTCTTGTTGGATGAACAACTCCTCCCTTGGATAAAACTTTAAAAGTTGTCTGGTTTTGCAGAGTCCTTAAGAATTTGAATTAATTGGTTTCAAAAGTAGCATTGTGTCAATCAAAGACAAATAATGGTTGTGAAAGAAAGAAAAAAAGAAAAAGAAAAAGAAAAGAAAAGAAAAAAGAAAAGAAAAAGGAAAAAAAGAAAAGAAAATCCCTATGAATTGTGTGCTACACTGGAAATCTGTCAAGTCCCATTCAACATCAACGAAGACTTCCGTGACCTTTGATTAGCCTTATGTTACCCTCCAGCTAAATGACTTAGTAGCTATTAAAGCTGAAACACACATCCTACCTCGCATAATGAAAGAGTACTTAATATTTATTCAGCCATGAGCAGCTTTTAAAACTAGTGTACAACGATATCTAATCTACAGTGATCTTCCCTCTTAGGAAAATATCATTCTTTTATCTGATTACTTCTGGAAGTGATAAAAATAAGGCATTTATTTGATTATAATACTTAAAATTAAGAGTCAGTGGATTCAACTTCATCTCACAAATTGTTTTTCCTTCAGCAATCTACCAATTGCTTGTAACACTATTAAGAGGGAGTTCAGAGGTGCAGAGGTATACCCATCAAGGACATTTTAGATGTATATTATTTCCTCACTTTTCGATATGTGTTTCTGTCTTAGGTCCTCTGTAATGCTTTCTTCCTTTTTACCTTCAAATGTCCTCTACTGAAAAGAAATGTGAAAAGCACTAAATGAAAGAAATTTGTAGTCCAATTTATGAAGAAAGGTTAATATTCTTACATTCTCTTCTTAGGATAAGTTGTTGAAACTTCTTTCCTTTAAAGTATAATATGTAAAAATGAATGTAAAAATACAGGTACTAGAGCATCTGTCTAAAGTCACATGAAAGGGTTGTTTAAGTTCAGCATCTTACCTCCACCAGTGGCCGACAACATAAAACTGGGGAATAATAATGAAGAACTGCAAACATATGAGGAAGTCTCTTTTCCCATGCACACTGTTCAGCTTTCAGCAATCTGTGGCTCTGGGATGCCCTTAAACAGTGATACAAGAGACATCTCAAAGTATGCTGATGCAATTTAGGCAGCTTTTCTCATCCCCAGTTGGCATATCCCTTCCTGTTACCACTGAACAAGAATACATTGCTCATTTTTTCCTAAATCAGGGAGATACCAGCCTTTACTGCCCTCTGTTCTTCCACAGAATCACAGAATTGTAGGAGTTGAAAGGAATCTCTGTAGAACATCCAGTCCAACCTCTCTGCTAAAGCAGGTTTCCTAGATTAGGCTGCACAGGAAAGTGCAAAGACAGGTGTTGAATATCTCCAGAGAAGGAGACAGCCTTGATGAGCAATCTTTTCCAGTGCTCCGTCACTTTCAAAGTAAAGAAGTTATTCCTCATTTTCACTTTCCTTTTTTCATTTTAACTTGTTATGTTCCAACTTGTGCCCATTGCCCTTTGTTGTGTTGCTGGGCACTGCCAAAAAGAGTCTGGCACCATCCACTTAATACCAGCCCCTTAGGTATTTGTAAGCATTGACAAGATCCTCCCACAGTCTTCTCTTTTCCAGGCTGAACAGTATGGTAGATTCATTAGGCCCCCAGCCATCTCTGTGACCCTCCACTGCACTCTCCAGTAGTTCCATATCTTTCTTGAAACTGGGAAGCCCAGAACTGGACACAGTGCTCCAGATATGGCTCACGAGTGCAGAGCAGAGAGGGAGGATCACCACCCTTGACCTGCTGGCCATGCTATTTGGTGCACCCCAAGATACCACTGGTCTTCTTAGCTCCAAGGGCACACTGTTGGCTCATGATGAACCTGTTGTTCCACCAGGACCCCCAGGTCCTTCTCTGCAGGCCTCCTTTCCAGCAGGTTGTCCACTAACCTGTATTGATGCATGCAGGTTCAAGACTCTAAGCTTGCTCTTGTTTAACTTCATAAGATCCCTCTCCGTCCAACCCTCCCACCTGTCTAGATCTCCTGAATGGCAGTGCAGCCTTCTGGTGTGTGAGCCATTCCTTCCAGCTATATATCATCACCAAACTTGCTGAGGGTGCACCCTATCCCTTCATCCAGGTCAATGATGACGGTGTTAAACAAGTCTGGATCCAGTATCAACCTTTGGGGAATGCCAAAAGCTAGAAGGCCTCCAATTAATCTCTCTGTCATAAATCACAGTTTTCTGAGCTCTGTCAGTCAGACAGTTCTCAATGAACCTCAGTGCCCACTCATCTATCCCACACTTACCTATGAGGATGTTATGGGATACAGCATGAAAAACCTTGCTAAAGTACTACTTTGAACACGGCTGGTGAGTTGTACTTACTATGCTGAGAATGCATTCTATACTGCAATTCCTTGGCAAATCCTCCACCGAAATCAGGCACCTGAAAGCTGACTACTTCCCACAGCTGTTGTTATGTAAAAAAAGTGCAGTTTCACAATACTTGCATTTAACTGCTGCTAAGTCTAGAAGCATCTGAAATCAATAAATGATGCTTCCTCAGGAAAATGTCCATATGAATGTTCCCTTCAGATTTGCTTAGAAAAGATAAAATCCATAGCAGCTACACACCCAGCTTGCACTGAATCTCTCCTGACATCTGAAATGGTTTCTTTATTTTTACCTATAGAACTTGCTCTATTCAGGAAGCCAAAAATTCAACTTCAGGTTTAACATCATGGCCCAAAATGATGTGTCCAGCTGTATTATTATTGACTGTGAATAAGTAAATTCAGGTTGAACTCTGAAAACGTTCTTACCTGTATCAGCTGCATCTTACATATATGCTCTGGATATAACTTCTTTGAGTCCTTCCAGCTAAAGCTATTTTGCTTTCTAAGGGTTCATAAAACACTTATTGTACCAGGCAGAATTAATGAGTACGGTCTTTTATGGTTAGGATGCCCACTGAAGAGAAGGTATGTATAGGTTACAGGTCCTTGTTGTCACAATTATGTCTGACAACAGAAAATAGTTAACCTCCACTCAGTTCTTTACTGTCCTCAGTATTTTTACTCAGTGGTTTGACTGCTCTACAAAGCATTATTCGTGACACCAATTAATTTTTACTTGGTAATTTCATCTGGAATCCTGATGTCACTCTTCAGTATTCAAATTTCTGGTATGTTAAACACTTCATTCTGATTCAGCTGGGTTGCATATAATTATATCTGCGTTCTCCTTATTGGTCTTTCCCTCAGATAACAGAAGCACTTGTTTCTTTTCACTGTATTGATGCTCTGTTGATATTCAGTTCTCTGAGATACGGATTACTTTAAGGTTAAATGTAAAAATTTGTTCAGCTGCTGTAAATCTCTTCCATTGTGAGTGTTAGACTGAGTTTGTGATACAAGTGTACATTTTTTGATATAGATATATCTCCTGTCTCTACAGTTATTTTCTTTGGAAGAGAATACAAATAAAATACCCTGAGTTCTCCTCAGAGATTGAGAATTGAAAGGTCTTTATTTTAGAATACTTCAAATTAAACTATGACTTACAATTTACCAGGTTCTTGTATAACTATCTCTGCCTCATATTCCACATTTAACTGCTTTGTTTTTGATTCCTTAACCATACAGTGTGTGTTGTTGAGCCCAGCTACGTCATATATCATACCACAGTTTTCTAGAGGTAACAGGCTATAACTCTGTATATAGCTAGTTTTAGAGCTTGTAATAAGAGTCTGAAAGGAAAAAGAGACAATAATTATCATTAGTCAAGAATGTTCATGTTGAATCAAAGAAGTGGAGAATACTCCCAAAAGTTGATTGTTTGTGACATCTGGTTTGCACTGGGCATTTCATTCCTGAGCCTATGCTGTTCTTCATTTTGCTCTGCTGTCTTGTTCTATCCTTCACAGTTATATTTCAAATGACCTTCACCTCTAGAGAAAATGGTGTTAGTCTTGGCTTTTCTAATACTTTTGTGTTTTTAATGAGAAGTCTTGTGTTCTACAGACTTACTGGACAGCCCTGTTGGTTTCAGTAGGGTAATGACATCAGGTGCTTTTTAGCATCCCTGTTGTATATTTATCACCTCTTGTTTGCTTTTTTCAGCTCCTGATTTCTACTCATATTTCTGATATCAAAGTTTATCTGATAAACCGGTGGAGATGTTCGAGTTTACATGTAAGAAAATGGGACCATGAGAGGGCTTGTATGAACTGTTCAGTCTGATAGTTTGTGGTGTCTCTGTTGTGAGTACTGCTTTTTTTTTTTTTTTCCCCCTGAAGTTTCCACTCTCTGAAATGATCTGTAGACATCTATAACCTAGATACCTCCATCTGAGTTAGTCACTTGAGTTAATGAAGAGAACTCAACTCTTTTAGTTAATGAAGAGAAAGAACTTTTAAGCTACTAGTAATCTGATTTGTTTTAGAGAAGTACTAGAAGATGAGGTACATGGCACTACAGAAGTTCTTATTTGTCTTTGCTTTTTGCCTCAAGAGGAAAATAGGTGAGATTAAGTCAAATTAATCCCAGTGTTTATCACTTTTGCTCATTCATCCCAGAAAAGCTTCAAATTCTGCTAAATCTTAAGGGAAGGGAAGGGAAGGGGAAGGGGAAAGGGAATGAGTGGAAGGGGAAGGAGTGGAAGGGGAAGGAGTGAAAGGGGAAAGGGGAGGGGAAGTGGGAGGGGAAGGAGAAGGGGAAGGGGAAAGGGAAGGGGAAGGGGAAGGGGAAGGGGAAGGGGAAGGGGAAGGAGAGGGGGAAAGGGAAGGGGGGGAAGGGGGGAGAAACGGAAGGGTAAGGGGGAAGGGAGGGCGAAGGGTAAGGGGGAGGGGATGGGAGCAACCACAAACCCTATACCTGTATATCCTCACAGTGGTTTTCTGCTATTTCATGCTCTTTTCCTTCTCCTTCTTCCAATATTTCACTGGAATTAGCATTCAGGAATTTTCCTCTTTGCAGTCTTTTACATTTCCCAAAGGAATAATACTTCTTCAGTTCTGCAGTTTTTGCTCTCTCTCCACTTGAGTCCAGTTGTGTTTGCTATAACTTCAAACACACTGCCCCCAAATGCTGCTATTTTTTCTTCAATTCTAATTTCCAGTTGATATTTCTATGCTTTTATCACTGCCTAATCTGTCCCTGAGTTCAAAATAGAATTTCCTAGAGTACAGTTCTCGTTTTAGATTTGTACTGCTCATTTTCTTTTTCAGCATCTTTTTACTCTCCAGCTCAACATGCATTTTGGCATAGAAGGACTCTGACAGCTGCTGTTGCTTTCTTCCCTATATGATCTTGAGTCTTAGACAGATCTGAATTTCATTTTATGCAAAGTGGTTTATATTATTTTTTTTAGTGTGCCATCTTAAGAGTTTTGTGTTTTCCTGAGACAGAAAAAGAACAGAAGGAAAAAAAAGCATAAGTTGGTCAACGGTTTCTAAGCCCCAGTATTTTTTCCATGTCTTTACACATTCCTTTGACGTAACAATGACATGAAGCATACCTGTGTCAAAGAGGAATTTTTCTGTATTCAACTATTGGCTCTTTGAATGAGATATATTTTTGTCTCAGTCTCCTCACTGTTGCACAGAAAACACCCCAATATGGTTTTTCAGCATCTGAATAACAAGCTATGCTGAAACCAGTAATATGATGCCTTAATTTTAGTTTGAATAATATGTTCTCTGTAAAGTATGAACCTCTACTAGGTGCTTATATTTACTGGTGTCCGAGGAGCTGAAGGAGCTGATTTTATTTTATTTTATTTTATTTTATTTTATTTTATTTTATTTTATTTTATTTTATTTTATTGATGGAGGGAGGGGGTCAGGGTATGGGAAGCAATTATGTCTGAAACAATACCCTCCGACGACAAGGTTTTCAGATTTATGGTTTTATCTCTTTTATCATGAGATATGATTTCTTTGACAAGACTATGTTTCTCTTTCAAACACATCCAGTTCAGAGGGAACAGTCATGAAACAGATAAATAAAACTGAGTTGGGAAAGAGTTCAGAAGAATCTACTTTAACCACTAGGTGAGAGATTATTGGCAAGAATTACTGGGGCCAAAATAGTGATGGGAAACAGATTCCCTTGGCAGTAATGCTAACATCTGTAATACCAGAAACTGCCAAACTGCAAAAAAAGGATCTTATCTTCAGTATTGTTCCCATAAATATTGTTCCCATACATCATACATCTGTAACTAACTTTTTTTTTTTTTTTTTAATTGGTGCTGAAATTAAATTCCTCAGAGTATTGCCTCCCAGAGACTGGCTTTAACCAGAAGCTTTTGTGCAGCATGAAAAATCATACCAGTCTATATTTTCATGCTGATTGAACAGTCAACCTCAGCCAGTTGTGATATGAGCTATATCATGTCTCTCAGACATTAGAAAAAATAAAAGTTCAAGTTCTATCAAAAATCAAACTTGGATATACCAAGCCATAAATGAGAAAGAGAATTATTGGATTATCAGGACCAGTTCCACTTTTCTGGCAATATTTTGATAGAAAAAAGCTTGAATAGTTCGCTAACTTAAGGAAACAGCTCAGAATTTAAGCCTAAGTAGTGATAAAAATAACAATTACAAAACAAAACCTTTGATTCTCAAGTACAAGTCCTGTCAATAATATTACAAGCAGCTACTGATAGGTCTTACATAGACTTTAGTTATTGGATCATGCATGAGCTTTATACTGCTAAAGGCAGTAATGCACTGAGTCCTAATAGTTACAGATGGCTTAACTGGGAGATCCCGTTAAATCCTTTTTAGCAAGATGCATTCCTTCTTCATTTCCTGAGAATCTTCTGTAAGAATCTGGCTTGTAATTGCCGCATATGTAGCATGCCTTTTGACACAGCCTATAGATTCCTCTTTAAGTAGACCTTCTTTTCAAAGGGCAAGTGAGAATTTACCTTTTCAGGGAAATTTCTCAGGAATTCGAAATACTGTGAAATGGCCTCAAGTAAAAGATGACATCTGCTGACAATATGACTGGGTAATAGTTGATGGAATTCAAGGGGATAATTAAAGGAGTTTGGAGGGAAAATAATAAAAGAAATCTGTGGAAGTATACTTGTGCTTCAGATGATGGTAATGGCACTGGTATTTATTTCACTTCTGAGAGAAATCTCTGTTCCCTATGCTCTCTTACAGTTAGAATTGCTGAGGGTTATGACTGTGTCAGCCTTTATGAAAAATAGAAGGAAAAAGAAAATGAAAAATGAGAACATTTATAATGGAAATTTTAACAAAAATACTTCTCTTCCATCAATTTCCCTTTTAATTTCAAATCGTATGGCCATTTCTGGCATCAACAACTAAGTCATTCTTTGTGTAGAGCTGCTTCCTTTCTGTGTCGTTTCTATCTCCATTGAAAAAAATCTTACTCTGAATCATTTGAAAGGATAGAATTTAACATATTTTGACAACTTGAGTACTTGAGGAATCTTTCCTCTAACTTATGAAAGCAATGGAACTTTGTATCTTTTGTGCTGACAGATAAAATATGTCATTACTATATATTAAGACAATTAAATATATAATAATAGCAATCTCTTTTTGACAATGCTAATACTGTTTTCAGAGACTATTTTCCAAACTACCTTTTGAATAGTTAAGGTTTGGAATGTTACAAATTGGAGATTCACAGTAGCAAGAGGCAATAATATAGAGATACTTGGAGCCCATATGTATATAGAATAGTTGTTGTGTAATGAAGAATTGCATTGATTTCACCGGACTGAACTTCAGAAGAAAAGCTGAAAAAATTGAAGCATGTATGGCTCTTCCCATCTAATGCTGAAAGAAAACTTCAGGGCTGGATAAAAGCTATTTTCTACTCAACCCTTAACCTTCTGAAGCATGCAAGGCATTCATCCAACATTTGTATTTGCTTTGTTATTCCTTCCTTTTCAGTTTTGTTCAGTTTCCATAATGTTTCATAGTGACATTTCCTTAGCCTCAGCTTTCCTACAGTTATCTCATTCTTTCAGTAAAAAAGCCCTAGCAAAGTGGAAAATTATTAGTAAAACCAAATTCTACCATCTCATCATGGAAATAGATCCACTGGCAAAACACAGCATTTGGTTGTAGCAGCTCAAAAAAGGTGACTATAGGTCAGTTCATGTTCTTGACATCCCAAATTACCTTAGCAAGCAGTTTCACGTTGCTTAGTTTTTCAGCACTTTCCATCTATAATGCCATCAACTGGACTTTTGGCATCACGTACTTAAGTTCAAATTATTGCCATCAAACAAATTTGTCTAACACCTGGACAAATTTTTGCAATTTTTTTTTTTTAAAAGACTAAGAATACTCTGAAATGAAGCACTAGTACTTTCTTCTTCTGCAATTTTTTTCACGGGCATTGTTGTGTTGTACAGATCCAAGTATATCATTGGTATAAAGTGAACAAGAAGAGTACTCAAGTGTTTTCTGCATATATACGAAGAGATAAACTCCTAAATATTATTGTTCTTCTAAAAGAGTTAGAAGACTATAGGTCTGGAGCTCTTGAAGAAGTAATTAGTATACGTAGATGCTGCAAATGAAATATCACTAATAATAATATCTAAAGCATTCTCCTACTGTTCTCATCTTCCCATTTTCCTTTCCCTACTGTGAACTGGGACTTATCAGAAGGGTAAAATGATAGGAAAGGTTATAAGTGTTCCTCTGCCTATCTTGCAAACACATGCATAGTAACCTCTGACAGTAATTCCATCTATGTTTAAAACTAGTTTTATTCTTAGTGCAATCATTAAGGGGCTTTTTACATAATCCCAGAATCACATCCCTTAAAGCTTAGAACAAAGAATGTAATTGTTTACCTCAACTCCTATCAGGCTGTGCTTTTGTTTTCCTAAGCAGAGCACCTGAACAGTAAAGTCATCCTTAAATCACGTGCCATAAAAACCATATTGTTTTATGTAGTGTATTTTGGCTTACTAGCGTGGCATATCATAGTGTCTTTAAGAACAAATGGGAGCAGTTGACTGTAGATCATTAAGCAGATGTCTAGTCATAAGGCCTCTAATTACCATTGTGCACTTAATGGAAACCAGTGACCTATGGCAAGTCTTACTCAATGTCCTGCTCCTTCTTGCTCACCCTCCCGCACAGCAGTTTGCCCCCTTCCCTTTGAGAGTTGTTCAGAAGGAAGTAGAGACTTAGCCTCTCATTGCCCACAGTGACATATGTCTTCTTAGCTTTTATGGAAGGCAAGCTGTTTCTCAGCTGATCTCTAAACATGCTTATCTGATTCTGCTTGAAAAACTGAGTTTCTCCTTTGGACATGCAGAAAGTAATCTATTCAGTCATTCAGTTCTAATTTGCATATTGGTTTCCTGCTTGTCTATGAAGGAAAGGTAAAGAAAAACACTGAAAATACTGCAGACATCTGGAGAGGAAAGCAACAATGCTGATATAGGACACTGGCAGTATTCATATTCTTAATGAAACACAAAATGTTTAAGGGGTTGCTAAGGAGTTGCCTTCATCATTTCTCCCCTGGCAAATAATCCCTTTTTTCCATGGCTGTTTTTGTTTTTCATTTTTCCTTTCTTTTTGTTCTTTTATCTGCCTTAGTTTCTCAGGATATCTTGTTTGTCTCTTTGCTTGATTTTAAGACCATGAGGTCCTGGAGCACAGGCAAGAAGTTCCCTTGCACGTAAAGCATGTAGTGCTACTGAAAAACCTGAACAGTGACAACGATAAGAGCTGGTTAGAGCAGTACCAAGTGATCATTTCATACCATGAAAACATTTTTGTTCAAAATAGAGGATGTTCTATGCTTTTAATAGCTTTTCCCACAGAAAAATTTCTGAGTTGTGGAAATAAGTTTTCAGTAAAAGAGATGAAATGGACAATTCAAACAAGTCCCCTTTGTGTTTTTTTTTTTTTTTTTTTAAATACAAGTAGACTTCTTCATAGAAATTTTTTTAAAATTCAGAGGTTTCAGAAAATTTACATTCTGCTGTCAGATCTCAGTCAAAGTTCTAAGTAACTAAATTAGATTCTTTGACTGATGTGTAATTCAGATTCCATTTCGTCCTTTTTTTCTGGTTGTTTTTTTTTTTCTTTTCTAACTCTTATCTAATAGTCTACTCATAATTTACTTTCCACACCATGTATTTTTAAGAATTTTGATGAGGTGTCTTTGACTAGCTCTTTTAAATGATTCACATTTTCACTCATATAAACTTTGCTCTACTCTGAAAGAGGGAAGAGGCCTTGTAATTTCTTGGTTGAAATCCTGGGTCCTTTGAACTTAAATGTATGCCTGCACTAAGATTCAGTCCAACCCCAATTTCCTCTTTATCTCTCAATCTCCACTCCTTAGGAAGGTTGTGATCATTGCTACCTATTTACCCATGGCTATTTTCTATATGATGAAAGCTACTTTAAAAATCAAGGTAGAGTGCTTTCTTCACAATCACTCACACCAGAGATACACCAGAGGTATTCTGCGTACTGTGACAACATTAAATAATCCTTTGCACTACATATATAAGGCATGTATCACTAAAGACATGAAAATGCAGGGACCGTATGCATCACTGAAAGGTATGCTGCAGTTCACTCTTATGAGTTATGAAAGTCTGAACAAAGCCCTAATTTTATGTTCATTCTTCCAATACAACTTAATTCCCTGTCTGTGATGGAAGTATAACTTTTGAGCTGCTCTAAGACTGTTCTTTATTTACTTAAATCAGATGTACTTTTGTTTGTAACCCTTCCCCTACAAGCACAGGTATGACACAGATTTTACTTGTCTGTTTGTGCCTCTTAGGAAAGCAAGGCAGTTGAAAGCCATGGTATGTAGCCCAACACAGATCGTTTGAAATGCTACGGCTTACTCCTGTCCATTTGCTGTGGTTCACCTCCCCTCATCTGCATCAGCCCAACCACAGTGGCACCTTGCTAGGAAATGGGTTAGGGATACAGTCTGTGTCATGATGATACTTTGGGGAAGGAATGGATATCAGAACTGTTTTCTGTCCAAATAATTTCACAATCCCAAATTTGTGCATCCTCATTAACAGTTGCACAAGTGTATTTGAGGACCCTAATCTGTGCATTGTTAGGATTAGAGGGCTTCTCACTGATTTCATCACAAAGTCAATGGATTCATGGGAATCTATTAAGAATTTTAAAGAAAAATACAGAGAAATTCACGAGATTACAAAATTGTTCTTTTTCTTTCAGCTTTTCTACCTCACAGTGTTGTTACAGGCAATTCACAAAATGTTTGCAAAGCACTTTGGGATGCTGAGATAGAAACCAGGATCTGAACCATTATAAAGAACAATTGATTATAAAAATGTAAATTAAAGTAATTATATATGCAAACTTTCATTAAGCTGTTTAATACAACACTTAATAGAGTTTCATTCTTTATGCCTGTGTGTAAATTATGCAGCTTGTTATGACATCATTTATTTCATTTGCACATGCACAGTTTTATTCTACCTACAAAATGTGCATGCATTTAAAATAAACCTAATCTCTCACTGCTTACTGTAAACACCTGTAAGTTTGAAAGCAAGTCACTATGTTCTGCTCTTTAGAAAAAAGGAAACAAATAAACAAGCAGGAAGAAGAACTTCTGTGGTTTGCAGACTTTGATCAGTCTGAAAGAGCAGTTCCTTTGCCCTCAGCCTTTCCGAGTACCCCGCGTTGCCCTCTGGCCAGCAATCAGAGCAAACAGATTCTTCTTGCTTCTGCTTCACTGCATCTGTTCCAACTCCTGCCATGCACAGAAAATCAGTACTCTTGAAAGAAATTTTGAAAAACAGAATTTAAAAAGCTGAACAGGTGTTCAGGTCAATAGTTTCATTTTAAATATTGATGTTGAAAATTTCTTACTCTTTTCCCCATAATAAAAATTAACCAATGATTCACCAGACTGAATAATGTTGTTTCTCTGAACAATGGTTAGAACATTAAACAAACATGAAGATCTATTTCTATGTGCCTTAGCTTTCAAAAGATATTGGGTGGGTTTTTTTTTGTTTTTTTTTTTTCAAGGCTGAAGTGTTTTGGTTTTTATTTGCTAAATAAATATATAAAAATATGAGCCGTGATATCTAAAGGTGAACGGCAAACTAATTAACTATGACTCAATAGCAGAAAACCTGTGCAGACTTGAATGTTAAAAATAGACTTACCATATGTTCGTGTTACACTTAATATTTTGCAAGGATATAAACTTAAATTAAGAAGCCTGCCTTGTTTAGATGCCTACTTTAAAACCTCTCTTATTAAAACTCATGTTCCCGGAGATCCACTGAAGAATCTCAGTTTCTCCTGTTAAGAATCCTATGTTTCTTGCATCAAGCAGTTTTCTTCCATCAACCTGAGGGTGAAATTCCTGCTTTCAGGATCTCCTTTTCTGCTTCAGCTATTTTGGGCATCGTGTCTCTTTTGGTAAATATTAAGGGCATTTAAATTGGGAGTCTCTTCCACCAAGACTTTACAGGACAAATTGCTGATCCAGCCTTCTCAGCCTGTACTGAAGAGACCCATTAAGTGAAAACAGTGATGCTGACTTTTCAGTTCTGGCATCACAGAACAGAGTGCTTGGCCAGAATGGGGAATCTCTCTGTCAAAGTGACTGGGGCATCTCCTCAGAACAGCGAAGAAGTGTCACCCATCACTCAAAAAGTAGCCAAAGCCTCCTGAGATTAACCTGAGCACAAGCTCTCCCATCTCTCCTCCTATATAACATAATGTTGGTGACACCTGACAGCAGATACCAATAGGGTGTCACAGTAGAGTAGGTAGTCCCTTTGAGGAATAAAGGGAAAATTAGGAGTCCCAGCAGCTGTTCTAAGCACTTTGCCATTTTTATTTTGCAGTCATTTATATGCTAACATAAAATTGTTCCCATCAGAGTGCTTTTTCTCTCTGCCAGGTCAATAGCTACTTGTCTTAAACCCAGGAAAGTTTTACCTTCAGGAAGGGTGAAGGTGTGGGGATAATGTGGGTCAATTTAAATCTGAAATGTAGTGAGCTTTTTAATGGCAGATGCAAAACTACATGACCAGAGCATGATCCCAAGGGTCAGACTCACCCAAATACCTTCAAGATGCATTGGCAGATGCCCAGTTAATGAGTTAGTGTAGATGGTAGATGTAATGGTAGAGCCTACAGGGCTGGAAAGCAGGTATTTGACTGCTCTCCACAGCTTTTAGGCTCATAAATACTACTTGTAGCTCATCTGCAAATCAACTCAGGGGCTAAAATATTCTAGAAGCAGCTCATATGAAATGCGCCATGATCTTGACTTGTCACTAGATTTTCCCTAAGGCAATGCATTTGGGTTAGCTATGTTCATCATCTCTACTCAAGAATTACTTTGTATAACAGTATTTATTTTGCTTCTAAACTTGGGTTAGATGGGTTTAGAACAAAGCATCTTTACACAATGTCTGAGGCTGTGTGGGTGCACTGAGATTCTGAGTCAAAGGAAAAAATCTTTGATCTTCTCTGTGACTCGTTGATTTTAACAATGAAAGCTGCTATATGCATGTTGTTGGAGTGAAGTTACACAGCAAAACCACTGTAATATTCAGTATGGCAGATCAAATCCTGGCTATAGAAAGACTCAGATGTATAGAGTAGAAAATTTAGCCCTATAGCTTTCTATTTGGTAAGACTGAATTTTGTTGTTATGAAACTCTGGGCAAAAGCCTTGAAGCAAGGGCCCATTAGACACAGAACTGCAACATCTTTTGCTTAGATGATCTGCTACACAGATTTCGCATCTGAAACCAGGGCCCACAAGAAGTCCAGTGAAAGAGTGCTAACGGAGAGAAGAGAAAAAACTCTGTTAACTTCTCAGTCTTAAAAATGACTCTCTGACTCCAGATTGAAGGGAATATACCACACCATGTTAACACTCATTTATCTCAAACAAGCTTAAAACTAAGACTAGTTTCTTGAGCAAGTAACCAGTTAACAATTCACAGGTTAAAATCCTTGTTTTCTATAATTTGAAGAAGGATCTAAAACTGTTGCCACCTTATTTCATGTGTCTTAGCCACCATATTCAGAGATATTCATATTGATATATAAAATAATGTTAAAAGTATCAACTGTAAAATATTTAATTAAAATTAGATACTGAACTCAGGGCACAGATATACCTGCATTTCAGCTACTGTTTCAACCCAGTCCTGATAACAAGTAAATCCATGCACTTAGCTATTCAGATATATACAGATTGTATAGGAAGCAGATTGTGATTGGCGAAAAGGTTAGCTGGGTTGTGCTGGTTTGAAAACTGCTTTGCATGTGCCACAATTAAGTATATCGTATGAAAATCTAACAAGGTTTACCTTGCAACTAGATGAGCAATGCCAAAACTGGAGCTGTACATGATGCAATCAGTGGTAGAAGAGTTGCTGTTAAGAAAGGATCAGCATTCAAACATCAAAGATTTTTGCTCTATCTTTCTCCAGAGTTACGTAGAAGCTGGAAATATGTACAAATATTGATTTATTGACTGAAGTATCTCATCTATTTATGATCCTCATGCTAGGAAATCTTAGAGGAGAAACAAACTTAGTTTGCATAGTTTTACTCTGCTCTTTTAATAATGCTCAACTTTATGCCAAAATTTACAGCTGTGGCAGTTCTATTCTGCCAGTTCACATTAAAGTTTTATTAACAGCCTTGTCATTCTTCTTACCACGTTATCTTTTGATGATAGCCTTTGTCTTCTTAGATTAATTTCTTTTCGGTGCTAATTACATATAGTTCTTTTACAACCTGCCAAAGTAGTCTGTGGGACTAAAAGGAAGCATCAAAATCATCATCATTCCAAAAATTATGACTGCAGACAACTTTATCCCTTTTGTAAACTTATCTCAAAACTACTTTTTTTCCTTCCCCAGACCTTAACAATTACTGGATATTATAGATCTCATTCCTCTGACATTCAGAAACATTCTTGTTCTCAGCCTATATTTATTCCTGGGCAGATTATAACTGTCCTTTATTGTTAAATCTTAAAGATGGGTGACTTCGAATTTTATCATTCTGATTTATTCATTATGAATGCAAGCTCAACATAGTTAAAAAAAAAATTTCTGATTTTCCACATGCATATTCATTAGCAGGTGGAAAGGATCATACACAATCACAGTGCTTACTGAGGCAATTTGCCTGCATCTGCCCACTATTTAATGTTTCATGTCACCTGTGCTTTAGACTTATTTCTGTCAGTGCTGTAGCACTGAACAATCAGTTTCCTGTATATGTGATGATAGAGAATGACTCCTCCAGATCAAGAAAGAGGTCCAAAGGGAGGAAATGACTTACCAAAAATTTATATTGAACTCTATGCTTGAGATCAGAGGAGAATTCATAGTGACTGATTGACAGAGATGCGTCCATGCATGATCCATTCCACATTTGGCATCATCAGCGGTAATTCTACCACCTGTATGTCCATGTGAAGATATGAAGAAGGAATATGGAACATTATGGAGCAAGCCAGTGGTGCTGGAGAGCTGAAAGTGTATTATAGGTAAAAATGATAGACAGCTTGGGCAACTGGAATGAATCTTTCCAGCCAGAGAAGGAGGGATAGTAGAGATAGAAGACTATATTTATTTACTTATTTAATTTATTTACTTAGCACAGAAAAAGGCTTTTTATATCAAACTGCTTAGGACAACTGTTTATTGTCTGATTTGTCCAAGGTCAGGCATTTCCGGCTGTTTACAAGGAAAGCACGTTATGCTACGTATGCATTGTGGTGCCTCTCACGCTTTCTTCCTGTTCTTTTTGTTGACCCAAAGTCTACTGGTTTCAGTGCAACTGCACAGGCTCAAAACTAAAGTAGCCCCTGTCTTAATAATGTCAGTCAAGCTATCCATCATGCATGTGATACCATGTCAACTTCTATGTGCACTGCTGTGATACTTTCATGCTGAGCTGTAATTATAATATATCTTATCTCTAATTATTTTCAGGACTTCCACTGAAATAGGAATCTATCATTGACAATATGTGCTAAAAACATAATCACAGATACACAAAAAATAAATCCACATTTTTTGCTTTTCACTCATTCAGAAGTGATTTCTGTTATTCCTTGTAGTGCAAAAAAAAATGAGCTTTCTCAGTTGTTATGGGAGCAAATACACTCACCTATTTGCAGCACACCTGTTAAGTTGCTGTGCCAAGGAACCTTTTGGAACGGAGATTCTTTTCTAAGTGAAATCCACATTTTAATCCTTGATTAAATCTCCTGAAATTCTGTGCTGTACAGTACATATTTTCTTAATTTCTCATTATTTTTGATCATTTTTTTTTATGATGGAAGGCTGATGTCACTACATTTTTTTATTGGACTTCCAAAATGTAAGAGTTGTTAACCTATCTCATTTCCTTCCTGAGGGAGACATTAGATTTAATGAAGCAGTAATCCTGACATTCTTGAGTTGGATTGGCAATCAGTTTCATGTAATTGGATTAGTAGAATATTCTGAGCTGGAAGATCCTCTGACAATTTGCATATAGATGTGTACAGTGCTTCACCATTATTTAAATTCTGATTATTTGTATTCACACGGTTGACCTGAGGCTTCCTAATGAGATGTCACCTCATTTTACTATTTAGTGTTTATACTAGTCCAATCATTTTTATTTGTCACCACATAGTTAAAAGGTTGATGGAGGAACGCTCATGAGGAATCACTGGATATGAGAGAGTTTGGATGTGAGCCCACAGAGGTTCTTTGCAGGTGTTAACCATCTACTCCATAGAGTATTTCTCTGAGATTTTTTTTCTTTGGAACTCAAAATATACCCTCTCTGACTAAACAATAATCTACAGTGCTTCTTCCTAGATCTTTTCTGAACTTTCATGGTTGTAGTTTCCCTTCTGGTAGTGAAGATTTCTAGTACTCTGAAAAGCTCCTCAATGTTCCTTGTATCTATCTCGAACCATTAAAATCTACTAGACATCTTTTGGAGATTACTTTCACAGTATCTCACACGTAAACTGGAAGAATGACATGAATATTTCAGCTCTACAAAAAAAAAAAAAGAAAAAAAGCTTCTGGAGATACTGCTCACTGAATGCTATCATATATATATTTAAAGATTAGATACCTGATTATAGATGCTTAGGCAGGAAAGCACTCGATCAGGACATCATTACCTTAAAATGTCATCTCAGTCATTAAGTCTGTGTATATCTATTTTCACTGTTCAGTGACGGTTAAGTATCATGACTTTTTTTTTTTTTTTTTTTTTTGCAGGGTAAGAGAGGAAACCTGAAAAGATACCCCCCTACAAATGATAATTTGAATTTCTGTAGACTCTGAATATTCTTATGTCTTCACATAGTTTTCTATTTGGCATTGACCTATTTCGAAAGGAAGTTCTCACCCTATCTTGGCGTGAAAGTACTTCTACAAACCTAACAAGAAAGGATTTCCTGAGATCTGTTTAAGTAAAAATTTTCCTAGCTTGGTTATTTTTTGTTTCCTACTGTAAATGGAGCTTTGCAGAGGCTTGTTATAGGTCTGACATATTTGCAATGTATTCTTTAGAATATTAACTACTTGACCTTTTTTAAACAGTCACTACTCAAGAAAGCAACAATTTGACCCGAAAACACCCAAGGAATTCCAAACAGATCTGGGGTATAAACTTATGGTAAAGGACCTGAAGCTTTACAAAACTCTTTGGATATGAGCTAGTGCATTATGCTCGCTGTTTTGCTGAAAACTGGGATCAGAAGAGGCCAATGACATTTTATGTGACTGCAGCAGTTGTAAAGGTTAAACGATGAAAGACAATGTTGCAGCTGTTTTTGATATGCAGCAGGTCTTGATTAGAAGCATCTGAGTGAATTCTTAGAAGATATGAAACTGCATAGGAAGTAAAGATTACCCCAGGGGAATAAAACTATTACCTTCAGTTTTACTTACTACGCAGATTGTGGCAAAGGGCAAAGACTGGCCTGAGTTTAGATCAATATACTTTTATGTAGGGAGCTGTGTCATATGTAGAGAAAGAGAGTTTCTGCGTCAAGAATCTACACACCAACTTGTAGGTTAGCACAATATTCAGGATTTCCTACCTGAACTGTTTTATTACTAGCAGAAAATCTGCCTTTCCTCTTCTGTCCTTTCTCCTCCTTTCCTCCACTCTTTCTCTTTAACACTGAATAGTCCTTCAGCCTCTTTGTCATATTAACCTCTCTCCCCATTAACAGCAGTATCCCAGTCTGTCTTTGTGTTTTTAAATCATAGATTTGCCTATTTGCCTCTCACACAGAAAAAGAAAAAATGTCTCTTCGTGGAAAAATAGAATTGTTATCTGATTTGATATGAGTCTTCTACTGTATTTGAAACTTATATATGATGCTCTGGCTTTTGACTCTGAGACAAATATTTCTGTCTTTCATTCCTGCTCCTTTTTTTTGTCTCCCTCCGAAAATCAGCTGTTAAAAAAGTTACTGTGCGTATTTTAGTGCCCAACACAATCAAGGACAAGTGTGGAAGCAGTAATTGAACTCAGTCAGTCAGAGCTCTGCATTTGGAATCACCATCTAGATCCCAAAGAGCTGCCTCAGAGAAAAGAAGCATCAGTGATGATTTTCTCATTTGATCTGCCCACAATGGATAATTGTAATTCTGTCCTGGTGGGTTTATTAAAAACGTCTTTGCAAAAGCCTCCTCCTCCCATACTCTGACAGAGAAGAGAATAGGCTGTAATCCCCCTCCCCCCCCCTTTTTTTTTTTTGTACAGAGTACTGCTTGCCACTTTGACAAGGAGAATGAATTCCAGACACAAGATACCAGGTGTTTATTGTTAAGCTGGTCAGTGCTCTGGATTCATTTTCTAAGCTATCAATACCATGTCCCTATCATTTTCAGCACTCACCTACTGAAAATGTGTTGTTCATAAAGCAAAGAGTTCTTAAAGGTGTAAAAATGTTTTTGCTATCTGTTTTCTGTGACTTGACAGCAATCCTCTCAGAAGCCTTAAGTAGTGTTAGGCTTCCTTTCAGTTCAAGATACCATGAGTAGAAAAGACTCAACGGGCTTCATCTAAAACATAATTACTAACCTAAACTGGGAACTAACTCTCTAAATCCCAAACATTAATCCTGAATATATTGAAGTTCAGTGTCCAAAATGCTTTCAGGAAATTTACATTCTCTACATCTGGGGAAGTCCAGGAAAGAACAATACAAGAACAGAATGGTTATATAGAGTGCCTTTGTTTAATCTGTCACTGATGAGGGGATTCAGATCAAGCATTTCATCAGTCCCTTTCAAAGCTGCCCTAAATACCTGGTTGGGAGTAGTCCTCAGGTGTGTCTGTGTGCCACTCTGTGGGTGTGCTTTGAGATGGCGGAGCAGAAACACTGGAAGAACTCTTATTGAGGAAAATATTCCAGCGCCTGGATAATTTATTTTTTTTTTTTTAATATCATATATAAAATACACAAATACTGGCAAATATAGAGGACATAATATTTCCTCCTGGGTCTGTGTCTCGAAGGGAAATATATGTTTCTCCTCTATGAAAGCAGTTCTGAAATGAGCAAGAAGACTTTCCTCAGAGAATATTCAAAGATACAAATATACTGAGAGTGAGGTGCCTCTAAATTTCTGTGAGTATCCATGTGTTTCTTATTAAAAATAATTAAACATTGCATCACATCTTGGACATCTTGGACCTTCCCTCAACGTTCTTAAATATAGTGAAGTATAATAACGAAAAACAAGATGCTATAATCATTTCATTCTGGAGCCAGGCACTTTGAAGACTGAGATGCCCTGAAGGTATTCAAGGCCAGGCAGCCCAACCTAGGCAGCCTGACCTGGTGGCATCCCCAGGCAGCCCAACCCAGGGGATGGCAGCTCTGCCCATGGCTGGGGGGTTGGATCTTGATGATCTTTAAGTCTACTTCAACTTAAGCAATTCTATAAGTCTGTGATTGTAATGCTCAGCATCATAATGTCCAAGCCTGTTATTCAACTTGGTTTTATTCTATTTAGCACGTGGTCTGACTCATAGGTCTATAAGTTGAACTGGTTTTGTATTGAATTTACAGATTGAAAATGACATTACTGAAATAACATATTCATTCTCAGGACAGTGTACGTGTGGAGGAACTACTATGTGAGAGAAAGCATTTTTCTTTAATAAAAAACTGTTTATTTCAGTCTGTCTTGAAATAGAAAAACAAAACGTTTCACTAAAAAAAACAATTATTTTGTGTGTTTGATCATAGCTGAGAAATCTGATTATCACTTTTATTTTTACACTGATAAAGGGCATGCATACAGAACAAAACAGTAGTCATATACATACTTTTCTTGACAAATATTTCTTTCACACCTGGAATTTTCATTCCAGAAATCCTCAAATATAATTTCTGTAAACAAAATATTCAACTGATTAATATGTCTCATTAACCTTCAACCTCAGAATCTTCCACGTGTTCACAATGTCAGCAAGTCAGATAGAAGTCTGACTATCATAGTGGTCACATCTGTTAGAAGAAGGCAGACCCAGCCTTTCAGAGCCAATTATATTAAAATGCATTAGATTACCATTAGGTTGAAAAAAAAATCACCTAAACAGACTGCTTTTGGGAGCAGGGACAGAAGTCCTTCCTGTCAAATCTCTATAACTGATATCTCCTATCTCTGGCAGCTGAAGCTAATTATATTTCTACTCACACTTAATTTTTCTTCTTTCTCAGGGAACAAAGAAAAGTTAAGTGCCTGTCTACCTGAAAATGATCACAGAGTATTAGGGTCACATATCTACAGAGGCACTTCTAAACTTTCAGGCCAAATGGAGATGTGCATAATGAACGTAATTAGCTATCAATCAGATAGATGAACTTAGAAAGAAGGTGGCCAAAGCGGCTCTCTGTATTTAGATGGTATTTGAGAGGATCAGGCTCAGCCAAGCAGACTGGCATTTAGTCCAGGGTTTGTGAAAAACTCTGAGATTAGAACAGATATGAATTACACAGGAAAGGAATAAGAATCTGCAGCAAGAAGCAATTTAGAACAAATAGGTAGCAGCTATTCTGTATCACATCTGATGCCTCAAAATTGAAATGAAATATGATCCAGAAGGTGATAAGTGAACAAACACAATTGATTCATAGGAAGAGGAGGAGGGAGATGGATTGGAACATTGCTATTGACTTTGTTGTGTTACACCAGGGAATGGAGACAGAATGAAATATGTTTAGCTTAAATCTGAACTTCCATTCTCAACCTTTTGAATAAAAATAAACACTGTTGCATCACGACTTGGAACATTCTCAATCTCCTATTTCCATTATCTGTAGCTGCACAGCGTTACCTTTTGGATATCAAGGATTACACCTAATTTTAAGTTAAGTAGATAGGTCTGATAGATGACTAGTTACACTGGAGTTGATATCTTGTATTATAGAGCAGGAAATTAAAAATAGAGGAAATGTTTTTTGTGAACACATCAATTGTCTAATACCAGACACAACTTACTAATGAGGAAGAGCTACATCAATCCTAGGATCTGATATTATTTATATTTTCTAAGTCCTAGAATTCCCTTCTATCAACTATAAATGTGTCTGATTTCTACAGTGAAATAGCACAAAAGTACAGAAGGAAGGTTGTCTTCTTAATTTAAAGGAATAAAGGTAATTAGTGGGGATGAAAGTATGTATTTTTAAGAAAATGAATTTCCTCAATTGACTAAGTGGTACAAAGAATTGTCAAGATGATGTATTTCTATCATATAGATAATACATTCAAATCTGTTAGATTTTTACAGAAGATGTTATAAATTAGTACCTCAGGGTTATGATGTTTAATTAGGTGAACATCAATATTAATAACCAGCTGTGACTGTCATCTACATTTTATCTGGTTGAATACCATAGAACATATTACACTGGAACATGTATGTGTAGAGTTGGAAAAGTAGGAAGAAAACCAATGAGATTTTGAAGAAAATTTATTGAAACCATCATCTAATTGCTAATTAGCTTCCCCAAAAATCCGGTATCTGCAATGATTAATGTGCTCTTAACAGTAGAAAGGAATGAATCATTCTGGCACATGAAGTTTTGCTTAATAGTATAACTAATCTTTCAGTTTATGGGGGAAAATGTTATTGCACATTTTCCCCACTCTTTTCTGATGGCAATGTAGCATTTGAATGACATTCAAACCACACCTTTTATTCTTACCTGAGACTGATTAGTCTGACCTAACATTTTGATAATATTTTAATTTTCCCCTAAATGTTCAATTATTGATATTGGCTGGACATCTTCTTATCATCGCTTTTACTACACAATGAGAAAGTAAATCTACTTTACCATATCCTACGCTTCTTAGAAGTGAGGCATTTGCTCTTACATTTGTAGAAAAGATACCACCCCCCAAAAAACAAGCAAACAAACAAACAAACAAACAAACAAAGTAATTCGTGAACTCAGGAGGAAGACTCATGTAAAAATCTGAAAGATTTGAAGTCATCAAGGTGATCGTAAACATTTTCTCATAGGTGGAACATAGAACTACAACAATAGGTCAGCACTACCTATGTGTTGATACCTTTGTGGTAACACTGTACAGATTTCTCAAGCTTCCCAGGAAAAACTATTAAATGAGTTTCTACAAGAACATATAACAAATATGGAAAGCAGCAGTGTCAGAAGAGGCGTGGTTATATTTGCAGAAATACTGGGACCCAAGTATTCTAAACACTTGGTACAGGGGGGTAGCAGGGCTGTTCCAAACTGCCTGCAGCACAGCTGCCAGCTACAACTCTGGTCATGATGCTAACTTCTGCAGCCTGAAAGACCTCTCTTCCACTCTTGTGATAAAAACTTGCCACTGTTCTCCAGTAAATCAGGAATTTCCCAAAGTGCTTTGCATTTTCTCAGTTCACAGGATAAACAGCTACAGATAGAAGAGCTTCCTAAAGACAACTGCAAGTTCAAGCAAGATAGTGAAGTGTACTTCACTTTTTTTTCAAATATTCCCTAGCCACTCACATCTGTTTTGACATACCTGGAGAATGTGTGTAATTGTCATAGGACAGAGCAGTCTGACTTCAATTTCATGGCAAAAACTGAAAGACATTTACTCACTGCCTGTTATTTCACAGAAGTGACCTGGTGGCTTCATACTGTGGGTTACCCAAAGAATAAGTAATGTGCATCTTCAATAGAAGGGATTTTCCCCAAATGGGTGTCTGGGTGTCATCTGTTTTGTTGTTGTTGTTGTTGTTGTTGTTTGTTTGTTTTCCTCCCTCCTCTTTTTTGCAATAATTCAGGTTCTTGGTAATGAAAGTACTTAAACATGTTTTTCCTTGTGCATATGAGTACTTTTGAGAGCGACTGCTGAGGACCACCTTTTACAGGTTCCAGGCTGCTGCTTCTCTTTCAGTCTTCTGATAAACAAGGAACATGATGTTGGAAGGCCCACTGGGATAGAGAGAGGGCAAATTGTAGCAGTGCAGCAACTGGAACGTAACCGAGCTTATGACTTCGATAGTTCTCCAGTGTTGAGCATTCAGTTTTAACAGCACCATCTCTTTGCCAGGGCAACTGTGAGAAAGAGTCTTCCTTCTTGCTTCAAAGAACAAGTGGGTGAAGCCCCCACTACTGAAAGTACTGTAGAAGAGAGGGCAGATTGGGTGCTCACAGTATTTGGTGTGATATAAGGCCCCCACAGCTTTTAGCATTTCATTGACTGGGAGTACAAATATCAAACCTGGGTCATGGAGTCCCTTTGAGGAAGTCTCCTATAGTTAGTTTAAATTAGGTGTTTCAGCCCTGGAAAATCCTAATATTGGTCTCTGGCCTATGGCAGAGACACCAACGAAGCGTCAGTGTGTTTAAGGCTACTATGTGAAAGGAATACAAATAGTGTAATAAGAGAAGCATTGAATGCACCTCAGTGCATTGAAGAAACACTAAGGAAGAAGAGAGGAAAAATATTAAAGGAGAACAAACATCTCTATCATCTTTGTGAGTTTGTTACATGCTGAATGTATTTATATGTAATGCTCATATCACCAAAAGTAACCAGTGCTTTGTAGTGCCATGCTGTGAAACATGCCCTAAAGCAACTGACTCCCCAGAAAATGATGTTACAGCATAAGTGTATCAATGGCTTTATTGCTCCACGGTGTCATTTTCAGCAGCTTGTGCTTTTGGGAGCAAAATAAGGCAATGCTTTCTTGTGAAGATTATTTTTGTTAAATCTATCCATGCAGTTAAAGCCTAGCCTTTTCTTAGGTGGATAATGGCCATGACCCAGAGGCTTTAAGTATGCTTTTCATAAGGGAAATTTTGCATTTAAAAGTTAACTTTATATATTTTAAATAGTGTTGGTATCTAAGAGGAAAGATGTTTTTACATGAAATATCTCATTTTTTTTTCCAATAATCTGTACGTGTATTTTTGCAGTACTGGTTACATTATTGTCAGTCAGTCCAAAGCCATTACAAGCCTTACTGATCGGCTATCAAGAGCATTAAACCTTGAGAACTTACACATCCCAAGGTGCTTTCCCTCAAAGACTTTCAATTAAACTAATCCTATACCTCATTTAACCAAGGAAGTGACAATAGTACAGGTCATACAGTTGTGCTAATGTGTGTTCTAGGAATCTGCAGAGGAGAGAACAGGGTGATTTTATCCCAGGGGCACGAAAGAGAAAAGGAGACTGATGGGTTTATCTGAGAAAATATTCATAAGGTTCTTGATACCTGATAAGAGAATGAAAAAGGCAATGTGCCACCGAAAAGGAGGACAAGTAGAAGAGTTGAGACTGAAATCTATTGGATGAAGCTTTTCAAACATGAAAGAGAAGTACATGAAGAAGTCATCCATTCTCGACTGATTGAGTAAACTAAGGCAGTAGCTAGGTTCCAGGATACCTGTATTACAATTGTGACCATATCTCCTGAGCTATGTAGGTTTCACAACCTGGTTTAATTTACTGCATTTCCCCTTCAGCTCACCCTGATAGTCCAACAAAGAAGACTTTCCATGCCCTGCAGTTCATCACACAGGAGGAGCTCTGGCTATAAGCACTTAAAGACAGTGAGAGCACAGAGCACAGTGTGCCAGAGATTGAGAGATTGATATCTGGTAAGGATCTTCAGAACATTTACTAACACAGCCTGTTACTTGCTGCTGAATACCAAGCCATTCAGTCTTTCATGTTCATATTCTGCAAAGGCTATCTTCCAAGTGGTTCTGGACCACTGAGGCCACTGAGTGCTTCCTATTAGCACACTGTCCTCTTTCACTCTGAAGAACAGCACACTGTTTAGCAGCTATTGACCATTCAGCAGGCAGCCAGTGATCCTGCATGTCCACTCCAGTTTCCGGGAGGCTCTTGAAGCAAAAGTAAGTTGCTTACAACTTGGAGGGGTAACGTAAGAATATGGTCTATCTTGCTCAGCAGAAACAGAACAATTCTTCCTCAGGGCAAGGTACTGCTGCACAGTATGTTCCCATTTGTGACATAGGGTATCAGAGATTAATATTTCACTTCCTCAGGTTTGACTGCCCTCAGTCTGGAAGATTACGAGCTTCTGGATCTTTTCATCCCAATTAGTTGCTTTATGAAAGGAATATCAGGCTGAAGTAACAGCAACACCCTAGGAAAGGTCAAGGTGAGGCAGAGAGAAGGATGAAGCAGTGGGGAGAGAAGAAAAGAGTAAAAAGAGTAAAAAATTACTTAGTACAACTGTTTCTCAATTTACTGTGCCTCTTTACAATGCGTGTGAATGGCTCCAGACAGTTTTCCAGCACTGAGTGCAAATATCACAGGTGGAAGTACATTCAAGTTTAAATACTTAAATTTAAGGTTTGATAAAAGCTAGTTTTCTAAGATTGTTATAGTAAGTGGAGATGTAGCCAACACAGTTTGTGGAGACTTGGGAGAAGACTGCTGGCTGGTGAATGTCTGTCTCAGGCTGAGGTGGATCACTGTCTAGGTGCAATGGCCATTCTTATTGATAGATAGACTGTATCTCCTTTGTTTGTTCTGGGAGCGTGAACACCTCACAAGCAGGTGGCTCCTGATGCATATTTGATACAGATGTCTTCATGGGAGAAAGCTCTTTCTGTGTACCAAGTTCAAAGGGAAGCTGGAGAGGATGGAAGTGGCATGCAGGGTTGACAAAAGTGTTCGTGTGGCAGAGAAATGACAAGAGATTCAAAGAGGGCTGGTTGGTTGGCCAGGATGTTCTTTGGCATTCAGTATGCTAACACACACACACAGAAATAAATAAACTCCATATAGACACGTGTACTACCATTAAAATAATGCAACTTGTGCAGATAATAATTTATAAGTTTCCCCCACCACTTTATTAAGCTGGCATACAGGATATGGCAAGGACTGAGTCCAGACTGAATATTTATACTGAGATTATAACCCAGTGAAAATGGAGACTTGTAATACTAACACAATGAGATGTTCTAACTGCAGCTTTGCCAGGAGACACCCAGGAGCCTTATCTGAGGCCCATTTAAACCAGAGGAAAGCTTCCCACAGACTTCAGTCTGTTTTTGGAACAGGCCTCGAATGTGTTTAATGTTGCCTGCACATTAAACATCTATTTATCTCTGCTTTTCTGAATCAGTCAAAAATTTGCTATACCCAAATCCTTTTAACTGCCAGACTCAGGAGAGCAAACTGTTTTCAGCATGGCATGCAAGGAGTGAAATGAACAACTTCCATTAATACTAAGAGGCAAAGAGTGGGTAATTCTGTATATGTTACAAAAACTTTACTTCATAAAATGTGCTGCATTACACATAAAAGATGTTCTTATTTTTTTCAGTTCCTAGATATTTATTGGACATTTCTACCACCAGCTATTTCTTTCTGTGGAATGGTCTTCTATCTGTTTGGGAGAATAGTATATTGATACATAAATTTTGTCCAAAATATGCAAGAGTCATATTTTAAACATGAGCCCTATGTAAGTGATAGTCCATAGATTTAAATCTTTTTTTCTATGTAGAAAAAACAAATTGTATCTTTACATTCTACAATGCAAGTGTTTAATTGTTTCAGCAAAACTGATAGGAAAGTAAAGAGCTGATTTTATGTATTTCTTTCAAGAATAAGCAAAATATATCTGTATAGATTTTTAGATAGAAAATTGTATACATAAATTCACAAGCTTTCCCTTTTGACATCAAATCTTTTATTAGATTTTTTAATGCAATTCCTTGTTTTTTTTTTTTCTTTCTTTTCATTACAGTGAAATGCTGAGGGCTCATAGGATAAACACTGAATCAGAATTTTATCAAAATACTAATTTTTTTTCCTCCAGTATATGGACTAGCCAAAGTATCCCACTGTTTGGTTATAAGGAATTCTAGATTTTTGTTATACCACGTGCAAAAACCTATATACAAACTCTTAAAGGTTAACATACCACATCTTAAATGCTGTCAGCACAACCCTGTGATGAACAAGACTGATGTATTTTGATTCTGCTTTTCTGCATGGTATCCAATAGCAAGTAATAGGTCACCAAGTGAATCTGGAATATTTCAGAACAAGTAATGTTAGCTACCTTGTTCATCTATGTTCAACAGCTCTGTTAAAGGTAAGAGGACACTTCATTATTTGAGATCTTTTTAATAGTCACTTCTGTCATGCCTGTTGTGCCTGGGCAGTATTTCTTTCTACTCATCTTCTGACTCAGGCTGGCACGCATTCACAGAGGGAGGCTCCTGTGATCCTTTTCTCAAAGTACTGACTACAGGTTTTATTTTGGGTTAGTTAGTTTTTGTTTGGGGGTGTTTTTTTTTTTGTTTTTGTTTTTGTTTTTGTTTCTTTGCGTATGTTTTACATTTCTAAACCACATATTATTATCTCTTTTTAAAAAGATAAGACTTTATTTTTGAATATAACACTGTACATCTCTTTTGTCTATGTTACTGGATAATTTTGCAGGTTCCTATTGAGGAACTTTTCATAAACTAGATCATCAAAAGCATAAATTCTGCTGGGCTTCCTGTATTCTTTGGAATTTCTTTCTTAGGGATTGAAAATGATCAGAGGGCTGAAGCACCTCCCCTATGTGCACAGGCTGAGAGAGCTGGGGCTCTTGAGCCTGGAGAAGGATTTGAGGAGACCTTATGCTGCCTCATAAGACTAGTGCTCCAGACCCCTCACCATCTTCGTTATCCTTCACTGAACGTGCACCAGGGCCTCGATGTCTTTCTTGTAGTGAGGGCACAAAACTGAATACGATACTTGAGATGCGGCTTCACCAGAGCTGAGTACAAGGTGACAATCATGTCTCTGTTCCTGCTGGCAAAGCTGTTTCTAATACAAGCCAGGATGCCATTGACCTCCTTGGCCATCTGGGCACACTGCTGGCTCATGCTCAGCTGAGCATCAGCCAACAACCCCAAGGCTTGTTTCTTCTATGCAGTCCTCCAGCCACTCTGCCCCAAGCCTGTAGTGTTGCCTGGGGTTGTTGTGGCCTAAGTGCAGGACTTGGCACCTGGTCTTGTTGAACCCCAAACCATGGGCCTCAGCACAATGTTCCAGCCCTTCCACATCCCTCTGCAGGGTCTTCCTACCCCTAAGCAAATCAACACTTCCTCCCAACTTGGAGTCATCTGTACTGAAACATCATCACCTAAACATGGTTAGATTCCTGATACTCTCAGCTTGGCCCAGAGATTAATTATACTAGTAGTCAGCTGCAGATGATCCTGCACCACTGCTCTGGGCCCCATGGTCTGCATTGCCTCACAGAGTTAAATATGCCCCATGGATTAATAGATGTTAGTGCGGTCTCCTCTTAGGTATTTCCTCTGGTATATTTGGTATTTGGTGCAGTAAGTGATTATTGCACTGGTACTTGGAATGCTCTGACATAAGGGAATGAAATGGAAAAACTAGAACTACTCTGACATTGTGATCCTGCAGACTTTGCTAAGTCAGGGACAAAATCAGCATTTTTTACCTTCCACAGTAACTCACTGTTAAAATACACTGATGCGAACCAAAGCTCAGAGTGAATTTAAAAAAATGTATGTTATAAGCTAATATGCATAAAGATATTCAAATTTATATATGAAAGGTAGAAGCTCTGACAATCAAAGGATTAAGCCACCCAATCCCTATCAGGGGTGAAGATAAAATGCACCCCTAATATGCAGCTTATTTCCCAACTGCATGCATATGAAATTTCTTGCATCTGCTTCTGAAACTTCAGTTCCTGTTACTGATTGAATTTGTGATAGTCTGATTTTCTTTCAGCACTTTTTTTTCCAGTACGTACAAGTTTTTGAAAATCACTTTTTTGATATGTTGGTGGAAGATAACTGGCAAAATTCTTCAGGGATTGGTATCACCTTCTCTGGCAACAAAATGCAACATCTTTCATGAACTGCATGCATTTAAAGGTATGTCCAGGGTTTGGAGCATTGTTCCTGTTCTGAGGGGATTTCTCCAGCGTAAGGATGGAAATAGGATCAGTAAGATATTGAATATAAAGCCCAGGATCTGGGAATTTCCCATCAGCAAAGCACAGAAATGGTAGAAAAGTAAAAACAAAACAAAAAAAAAAGCAAACAAAAAAAAGCAAACAAAACAAACAAAAAAATCATCACCACCACCAACAAAAAGCACAGTAGCAAAAGCACTTTTCAGCAACAGGATGATGGGTGAAAATGCAGACTGTTGTTCTACTTACATAGGACCCACCTTTTGCTCCAACCCGACTGGAAGCATTTGTTTACACTCCCATATATAAAGCACTGAGTAATCTGGACCTCTGGGATATCCAGTAGCAGAGTAGCTGGCCCTGGGAAGCAATGGTCACTGCAGCTCATTGCTCCCAGAGCACCAACCTCTGCTGCTGGATGGTTGCTGTTGCCAGACAGCAAGGAGTACTCAGAGGAAACTACAGCACAGAATGAGGCAAATGTATAGCAGAAGGGTATGTCCACTGAAAAGATCTACAAAGAAACATCACTTGGGAAGGAGCCTAAGAGATCTCCGCGCTGTGTATTTGTGATTTATGAATGTTTATGGAACTGTCCCCTGCCTTGCCCTAATCTTCTCCCCATATAAACACTGCAAGAAAAGTTGTCTGTGAATTGCTGTACTACAAAGCACACTGCAAGGCAGCATTCTGCTCCTCACAGTAGTCCCTTGCTGTTTTTCACTTCCCACTATCTCAGTCTCCACCATCCCATCTCCAATTTCTCTCAAAGACCTCTTCCGTGCCACATGCAAGATCAGCCAAAGAGAAAACATACTAAATATTTCTGAATCAGTTTCAATGTTATCTTCTTCACTGTTGCATCTATAATATAAAAGGGTCCTTTTGTGATTTAATTCAGAATTACATATTTTTATTTTTTTTGCAGACAAGCCTGGGTGACCATTTTCTTGTCTGTAATTCACTAGTCTTCTGTGTATTACCTCAATAAAATGCCAGAATACTCCCACAGCACTCTTTCTATTCAGGATCTTGAACTCCATCATGTTAACTGAATGTTAGAGCATATGTTCATATGCTCTTGGACTACACTGTTATTTAAATAACATCTGCAATTTCACTCTTTTCTTACTGCCGTTAAAAATCACTGGGATTTTAGATACTGGCATGGAGGTTAACGTTATTCCTAGCATGACTCCTCTCTAATCACTGAAACTACCCGAGGGATGAATTTGGGTCAAGGACTTTTCTTTACATCATTTTATTTAATAGGTCTATTACCTCTGTATATGCATGATATTAGAAATATTTCAGAACTAATCGTTTCTGAAATAATCATAATTCTTTCACAGAAGAGATGTCCCGAAGAGCTACCTTTACCAACGCATTATGTATAGCTAACTAGCCATTACTTTAGTTGTCTGACAAATTAATCAAGTAGATCACTCATTGCTGTGCTTTTCTGAAACCCATAAAAGATAATGGACATAAAAATGGACAAGATGTTTGATTTCATTTAGCTTCTAGTTTATTGCCTACTTCATAAGAGAATGTAAATAAGAACCCAGCATCAGGGCTATTGTATTTCTCATAAATCTGTTGGTCACCAGTTTCCGATGTATATGCAGTTTTTCACTTTCTGCCTTGCGAGAATGTCTTATCAAGTGGTGTAAACCAAAGAAGCATTACAAAGATCGGCCAAAGTAAATTACAGTGTCATAGAATCATAGAACTGCTCAAGTTGGAAAAAACCTAAAAGATCATCGATTCCAATGACAACATGACCTTATTACCCTAACTAACAACCCTCCACTAAATCATGTCCCCGAAGCACCACATCCAAATGGTTTTTAAACACAGTCAGAGATGGTGACTCAACCACCTCACTGGGGAGCCAGTGCTTCACGATCCTTTCTGTAAAAAAGTGTTTCCTGATATCTAATCTAAACTTACCCTGGTGCAACTTGAGGCCATTTCCCCTTGTCCTGTCACCTGTCACCAGTGACAAGAGACCAACCCCACTCTTGCTGTAAGTACCTTTCAGATACCAGAAGAGAGCAATAAGGTCTCCCCTCAGCCTCCTTTTCCCCAGAATAAACAGCCCCAGTTCCTTCAGTCTCTCCTCATAGGGCACATTCTCCAAGCCCTTCACAAGCCTTGTTGCCCTTCTTTGGACCTGCTCCAGCACCTCAGTGTCTTTTCTGTACTGAGGTGCCCAAAACTGAACACAGTACTTGAGGTGAGGCCTCACCAGTGCCGAGTACAGAGGCAGGATGACTTCCCTAGTCCTGCTCGCCTTTGCTGATATAAGCCAGGATGTCATTGGACTTCTTGGTTACCTGGGCACACTGCTGGCTCAAAATCAGCTGGCTGGCCGTCAGAAGCACAAAGAACAGGTTTCTTCCTTTCTATGAGGGAAATGAGTAGATATAGACACATTGTACAGAATTTTTTTCATATTTGCAGTTCTAAGTATAATGTTGAGCAGAGTCATATTGAACAGCCAAAGCAAAATAGACCTAGTATTGTGGAAGTAAAGTTAAAGTCAGGCCTTTAAGTTGAAGAAACTCTGAGACTACTTAAGTACTTTAGCTGGGAAGTGATGATAAAACCTAATAACAATTAACATTCATTTAGTATTTTGAGCTTTACCACCAATTATAATGGAACAATTTCTTCCCACATAAGAATACAGGTATAAATATTTTGATTAGGCACTTACAACAGGGCTGATGCTGGCACGAGCAGAACCACATGGCCCTCTTCTGCAAGGTTGACTAGGGGCAAGCAATTAATATGGGTCTGCTGTTTCCATTTCTGCCCTTGTATCAGTGTCTTACTTGACTTACTACCACCCTCAAAGGTCTCTGCCTTTATTAAGTCTGTCTAAATGTGCTTAAGTGAATTTACTCCTCTACTTCTCGTAAATGCTTGTTACTTATTTGGGGATTCTGAAACCTTTTGGCTATCTTATGAATTAGGAAATCCATTGCTAAGGTAGTCAACATACTCATTCAAAACAAAACTCAGCCAACAAACACTAGTCTTAAACAAGCAGTTCACAAAGAACAAATTAATTTAGGATTTGAATTGCTATTATTTTTTACATTATACTTACATTTTTGTAGACCGAATATCTTTACTGTTACAAGCTTATTTTAAACTTTAGCCAAAGCTAGCATATAATATACCATTTGAATTTACACTAGCTGTAGACATGTCATATATGAGAGAATTTTTAAATTACATCATTTTTGAGAAATTTTTTAGATTTGTGTTGAAGGCTAATTAAATGGTGCCTGATTGTAAAGTACAATCAGCTATATTGAATGAATATTCAAATAACTTAAAGATTCATTATTACCTGCATATGTCTTATGCAGTCATGAGACTTCATATCCAAGGATGTTGCATTTAAATCAAAATTCTCCTTTGGAAAAAAGTTACTTCTAATTAAAATCAGGGGAAATATTGATTTTAAGAATCCCTTACCTAAAAACAAACAAACAAAAAAACAACTAAAACAGAACACACACACACACAAAAAAAATCACAAAAAAAACCCAAACCTCACAAAGAAAGCCCTCCACATTTTATTTCCGTACTCTTTTGGAACAGAAGAGGTGAAGGTGGAGAGGAGTTGATCAGATTTTCTGCCCAAAACATCTTGTCAGTAGAAAAATCTACTTTATCATCAGCTCTACTGCCACCATTAATGCTACATTACAGCATTTTTATTGTTTGAAGCTCTGAGTTGGTGAAGCAGCAGCTCAAAGATTTAAACTCCAGAAAGAGTTGCAGAAAAGGATTAAAAGAAAGGTCAATGATTCCAGAGATAAAACAGTGAAAATACATCTGTTTTCAGGATCTATGTGCATTAAGATAAAAGAGAGAATAGATTGTTACTTTACTTTTTCCGATCTATTTAGTCAAATAGTTTATTTCAGCATCAACTCTAAAGAATATACAAATATCAAATTCAGTAATATTTGGTGCCCTCCTTCATCATGGTGGCAGTTCAAGTCAAACTGTGAAATACCTGATCTTTTGCAAATTAAGAAAGATTTTGCTGGCCCTTAACATAGCAGAAAGAAGTAATCTCACAATTAAAGATGTTGATGTTCTAGTCCTATTTCACCTGAGATATTTCATGGAAATGAAATATACCTGTACAGAAAAAAAAAAAAGACAAAAGGGTAAGTGAAGAGAGACAGAAGTATTTCTGATAAGGAGAGCTGTGTGTAAGGGTAATGAAAAGGGTTTGTGCTCTGTATTGATTTCGGAAAACAAGTCTCAGCAGTTGCTTTCTGATAGAGTACTATAAACTGAATTAACTACAGAAATGACTAATTCTGCATTGTCAGTGTTGCAGCTGGGAAAACTATAGACTGGAGAAGAAGAAATCCTGAAGAAATTCTAAGCATAGAAATCTCCTTCTTCCTTACTTTCAACTTTCCCTTTTAATTGCATAGTAATATACTGTTATCGTTGCTAGTAACAGATCATAAACTTTGTGCCAAGTTTTCAAGACCTTGAGACAAAGGTTTGTAAGGCTTGCTCTGATTCAACTTTTCTGAACCTGATAAAAAACTAAAGTGTGTGTTTCAATTTTAATTGCATTATTGCTATTTTTGAGATTTTTTTTCCTCTATAAGTATTCTATATAACTATATAGAACTGTAACAGAAAAAACAGATTTAGATAAAAAATTATTGAATTAAATTTTTAAGATTTCAGATATACTAATAATAAACTCCTGGATTTGTATGTCATCTGCTCTCTTCCGCTCATAAAGAAGATACTGAGGCTAGTAACTGAACATAAGAAACACGTAGCTATATTACCCATGTACCAAATATAGGTAATACTCTAGCCCAACTCCCTTTTTCTAATTTTAGCAATGCAGGTGAGTGTTGGGTACTCTTTAGGACCCTCCGCTTGATATTAGAAGTAATTATAGGATTTATTTACTGAGAATGATCCTGACCTTTCTGGAATCATTTTCAAAGCTTTCTGGATTTTACTTACCAGTCCTGAATGAGATCAAAAGTCTCAAATCTGGCTTCTTGACAGTAGGTAATTGCAGGAAATGTGAAAGTGAAGCACTGTGGCCAATATCCCTTAGACATAGCATCCAATATCTAGACAGTTTATTCAAGCACATATAATGACTCCCTTCTGCATTTCTCTGCTGACGAATTCTGTTTGTTGTTGTTGTTGTTGTTGTTGTTGTTTCTGTATCCTTTTTTTTTCTTTTTTCTTTTTTTTTTAGTGGACTGTTTTTTCCCATATTCCTCTATTCAATAAAGTTGTTTTGATTCATATATATGCCTGCTCACATATCCTCTACCAACCCTTATCATTTAAAACATTTCAAAACACAAAGTCAAGCAGTGCTTACTCTCTATTTCTGTTGTTTTAAAAAACTATTATAGCAGTCTCCTTCTCATGCTCAATCCTACTAGCAGGACTATGACCTGACAGGATTGTACCTGAGTCCTTCCTCACCTTTAAGGTCTGATCATAGAAAAGAATCTTTATTCCTACTACTCAGTCCTCTCCATTTATTTTATTATTTTTTTTAACGCATAGGTCTTTTTGGCTTCTATTCCCTTCCGTATGACCCTACATCATTAATTTCTGCATGTAATCTTTCCAGAAAAGGACAGGACTGCCTCTTGGATTCTCTTTCCTCTTTTCAGTTCATCTTTCTCCATCATCAGGTGTCCTTTCTTCTGATAACATATTGAGAATCTCTGCTGCTCACCAGGTGATCATAAAACCTTTTTTCTGGTCACATTTTGCATACACTTTTTTTTTACTCTGAGCACTTAGAAAAACTCCCCCTGTAAACAATCGCTTTCTTTCCATGGCAATGTAGAAAAGTTGTCTAGATATAAAAATGTGTGTTAAGAAAACTGTCTATTTTTCCCTCAAACTGGTAAAAAGAAGGATGAGATTATATTCAAACAAGTTAGTAATCTCCTTTGCCAGAAAGTGACCAGCTATGTTTGTGCTAAGAATTGCATATACACACAAGGGAAACTATCATCAGCATTTCTATTAAATTGATATTTTCCTTCCTTTCCAATGACATCCTCCTTGCTCTCCCCATAACAAACATGAAATATCAGTTGCAGTCAGACTCATGCTGTTTAGTGGCCTGGATACCAGTTTTTGCTATCAAAAGTAGTGTTCACCATAAAAGGTTTACACGTGCCTATGAAATATGCACGTGCTTTCTTCATCATTTCTCTCCTCAGTGGGATCTTTTTTATCTTTTCATGGGGGATTTTTCACAGAAAGCTCCAAATTGTCGGTTTGACATGAGACGACTGAGAGCTCCTCCTCTTTAAAAGTACACACATATTTGTGCCTACAGGTGCACACAGGTAAAGGTTTTCATGGTTTTCTTTCTATAGTAATAATCAAAATAAATACCAAAGGAGGCATTGTTTATACTGTGACAACTTTCTTTTCTGTTTTGTGAAAGTGAACATTTAAGATTCTGTGATAATGGCTCAAAATGAAAAGAATATATGAACAAGAATGCTGGTACACTCTCCTCAGAATAATAATATGAAAATTAAAAAGTTTCTTAGATGCACTACCTTCCAAATGACCCTGTCTGGCCTTTCTCATTTGAATAAATAATCCAAAATAACAATGGACCACAAGTTCACAACTGGAAGGCTAGTTGTTCACGAGAAATGTAAAAATTAAAGCTAAATAAACCTTCCATCTCTGTAGAAAGCTCAGAGGCTTTGTGAAATGATAAAGGAAGACCACAGAAAGGAATGCCAACAGGGCATGAGAGCAAACAGGATTATCTGCTGGGATGTGCTCTTTAAACTGTGATAATGTTTAACTTCTTACAAGCAGGTGTGATGTTTGACACCTCTTTTCATGCAAAGCCTGGCCCCAGGTCACCCACAGGCACATGGTACTAATAGATTTCAGCAGATTCCGTAGAAGAGCACTATAAAAAGAAAAGGAGCTACATTTATGCAGCAGATAAAGTCAACACATTTTAAAATGGAAATGACATTATTTGCAAACATCGTGTTTTTTTCCTGCTCCCTCCTGCTCAGCAAACTAACGTCGCATTATCAAGTATTTAAAAGTTTATACCAAAGAAAAAGTATTGACCTTCAAGGTAATGCTATTAAAAATGTAATTTGATTCAAATGAATGGAGTTGAAAAGAATCATTGCATAAAGAGCAATACTGTCTTAATTAACAGTGCATTAATGTGCAGAAGCAGAAGGTCAGAGACATTAATGTATTTGCAAAAAAAGACCGATCAGAAGTCACAAATCCTTAAAATACTAATGAACATTTCTAAAACTCTCATTTAATGCAAAAGTCAGATACTTTTCTTTACCAGTATACTTCAGGAAATAGAAGGAAAATCCTGCCCTCCCCCCTCCCCCCCCCAAAATCATATCAAATCACTTGAACAGAAACCATGATCTTACAATAATCCCTCCTTTATCCCACTTTGATCAGGCTTTGATGAAATACTGTTCACCAGTACAGTCAACACTGTACTGGGTGAAATCTTAAGTTTGTTGGAAAAAGGTGGCTAGAGCATATTCTGTTAATAAATACTCACTTGGATTAACTGAAGTTTTGAGAAAATATGCAATCTTGTTCTCACTTTTTTAAGGACATAAGGCAACCTAAGACCTGAAGAGAATTGCAAGAAGGCATAATTCTCTTTATGTTCTTCTGTAAAATAATATTTTTGTAGGGAAATAAATGACAAACATGCATGAACCTAATTTTTTGCCTCTGAAGATTTCCTCCCCTCCCCTTACCTTCCCTCCCCTCCCCTCCTCTCCCCTTCCCTCTACTCCTCTCCTCTTTCCTTTCTTCTCCTGCTAGGGCACAAAAATAGTTACCCCAAAATTCTCACATTCTTTTTATTAGGAAGAAGTAAGAAAAGGGAGTAAAATGAAGCTCATTTTAATTTTTTGTCTTGGCAGCCATTCTCACTAACTGCAAGCCTGCCCATATTGTAAGATGCTGCAGCAATAATTCTGACAAATTTCCTATCTCCTAAGCTGAATCAAAATGATTACTAAAGTACTAATAATTTGATAGTTGGAGTTTAGATATATTTTGGGCAATATGATAAACATGCTTAGAGCTTGACAACCCAGACTACCCTTCCACGTTTAAGGAACAGAGCAGAAATCTATCTTTTCTACTGGATACTCCTTGGAGAAGGATTGCCTTTAAATTTCTGAATTTGGGGTGTTTAAATGCCTTGCTGGTTTGGAAAAAAACAGTAACAAGCAAAGTGCGTGCATTTCTGAGAGGAGGTGTGTCTGTGAATACTCAGGCACTGCAAATCCAAACTTTTATTCTATTTGTTCACCTTTCTACTTATTTCTTGAATGTATGAAATTCTAAATTTTAACAGCACTAAGCTGCTTCTCCATTTTCCCTCTACATCCTTTAAACATCAAAGAGCTTGTCTATTTTTGTGTCTCTTTTACTCCCATCTCATCAGTGCTATCCTCCCCTGGTGGCAATATTAATTCAAAATCCTTTGACAGGAAGTTTTAAAGATGCGTATGTCAGAGGAAGCTGCAGCATCACCATAGTATTATGCAAAAAGGCCTATTGTAAAATAAATCCCTACACCACAGCAATTTTAGCTTCTCGTTTAGTCATTTATATAAGATGTGCTATAATCATGGTGAAGGCATAACTTATTGTTGGACTGATAGATCCCATACAATCAGTGCATTGTAAAATATGATGAAAATCAAGTTTTATTCTGGCAATTCAGCATTACATGACAATAGAGCCACTGCTCCACAGTCCTTTCTTTTCTTTGCTGACTGAATCTGCTTTTCCCGGAGGTTTTGAGATGCAGCCAAGTTTTGTCGACAGTCCTTCTCAGGAGCTATTCTCCATCTGACTGAAAGAGCATCAGCTGGCTCCCTGGCCCTTGCACATGGAATTCCCCCAGTAGCTCTAAAAGCATAAGTCATATGAAGCATCCAGTCCCTCACAGAACATTATTCCTTTTCCCCTTCTGAACAGAGATTTGAGGTTGCAGAAACCAAGCTGGGGAAGGCCTTATCTGACAAGTTACTTTTTTCTTCAGAATAACTCCAGGATTTTTGTGATGCTAAATAGTTTTCATGGTAGCATAGATAAGTTTCAGAGCACCAGTGCAAAGTACTTAAAGGGAAAGTGCAGGTGCAGCATGACAAATGGAAACCACTAAAGACATATATTCAGAGATCGTATCTTCATAAAACAAACCAGAAATTTGTATTGTTGGATGGAAGCACACTACAAAGGCCATGTACATCTCTATTTTATCAGAAGAAAAATGACTTCTTTTTTTAATCCAGCAATTCCTTTTTTACTCTGCTATAGATATCCTTGAACAGAGATGGTTCATAACAACACAACACAACAACAGGAGGCAACCTGTTTTTACAAGTATCTCTGTCTAAATGTATACGCATTTCTTATAAAACAGTTTTGCACCAAAAGCAGATACAGATAGAATGATTAAAACAGAATATAGATTCTTCAGGATTCCTCCATAGCTCCTTTAAAGAACTGAGAGACACTATAGCATTTCTTGAGAGAATCTGCCCTACATTTTCATCCAAAACATTTAGTATTTAACTTAATTGAATACTGTGATGTTTGCTGTCCAAAATCCATTTTCTCTGGCCAAAATTCATATCGTAATTTGTAATATCATATCACATTATACCATACCAGTCATACTGTATTATACTATAGCACATTGTATCATGTGGTACTTGGTATATTAAAATCTCTGCACTTTTTGCTCCATTCTTTATTCTCAGGAAAGTGATACATAGAATGCATTTTGTGATGTCATTATTATAAGTATAGAATTAAAAAAAAAAAACAAACTTTTAATACTGATTGTGAAGTCTGAGATCATTGTGATCTGTTAGGAAAGGAAGTTCTAAAATCATTGTCAGATTTTCTGCACATGAACTTCACTTTTGAGATTAACAGTTTGATGGTTGTGCCCACTCAACAAGCAACTATAACTTAGGTCAACATAATTGAAGGATTTGATGATTAATGGAGGATAGTCAGAACATTTCTTCAGGTATTTATTCTTTGTATTCTGTACATTGAAATGCTGTGAATTGTTCCAAAAGAATGTCACTTTGAGGTGTAGTTTAGCCAAGTAACAAATCCTTCAAAAGTCATGAAGTCTTCTGTTACACTACTGCTTCCTAATGATTTAAATGGATGCTGCACAAAAACTTTAAGGGACATAAATGAAAACCAGTATGCTAAAACAGTACAAGTGAACCATCAATATTTGTGTTTATAGTATCATCAAGATATAACAGCAAGATATAACAAGTTTTTTGTTGTAAAATTTTTACTTCGCTTCTCATTTCAAAATCATTTCCACATGGAATTTTAAATATAGTTGATGAAGAATATTTTAGTTAGAAATTAAATCCAAAATGCCCGTGTGACCCAGGTCAAGTTACAGTTTCTTACATCATCTTATCAACTGCATGCATTTTTCTTAAGGCAAAGGCAACACTACTTTCTAGCCAAATTTATGAGGGGAAAAGACATGGACAAATACATTTGGAAAGCCAATGAATTGTAACATACTCTAGTGAAAAAAGAAAAAAAGAGTCAAGTTTGTTAAAAATTGATAGAGTAAGCCTCATCTGACATCATTTTGTCCTAGATATTGAAATCTTTGATAAAACAGCATAGCCAGCTAGTCATAAGAGGTGATTCTCCCACTGTGTTTAGCGCTGATGAAACCTCATCTTGAAAATTCCAAGCTCCACAATATAATTTGTCACGGTCCTTGAAAGCATCCAGAAGAGGGTAATGAAGCTCGAAGGCATGTCCTGTGAGAAGAGGCTGGGGCATGGGCTGTCCAGTCTTGGGCAGAGGAGGCCGAGGGATGACCTCACTGCTCTCTGCAGCTCCTGAGGAGGGGAAGCAGAGGGAGGTGCTGGGCTCTGCTCCTGAGAACTGGTGGCAAAATGGGAACAGCACAGCTCTGCCAGGGGAGGGTCAGGATGGGCAGCAGGAAGCATTTCTGAGCTGTGAGGGTGGTCAGACAATGGGAGAGACTTCCTAGTTATGTTGGTTATGGACCATGATTGTCAGTGCTTGAGGCAGATTTGGACAATGCCCTCAGTAATGTGCTTTAACTTTTGGGTTGCCCTGAAATGCTCAGGCAGTTGGAAACGATGATCTCTGAAGGTCCTTTCTAAGTGAACTATCCTCTCGTATCCTCTCGTATCCTATCCTATCCTATCCTATCCTATCCTATCCTATCCTATCCTGTCCTGTCCTGTCCTGTCCTATTCTGTCCTGTCCTGTCCTGTCCTGTCCTAAGCTTGATGAAATTGGTGCATTATTCCAACAAGATAGTATGTTTATTTTAGGCTATTTTTTACTGAAAAATAAACTTTAATGCATTTGATTTTTATCATGATCAAATGAAATTACAGAAGGAGAGAGCATATGTCTAAAAATTTTGAGTGATTTTGGGGAAAAACTGGCATTTCTTTCAAGCTGAGTGACAGGTTGTAGGAGGTTGAATAACACGGTCAGACATTTAGAGTTTGTTTGGCTGAATGAGAGAACAATGTTAGCAGAGAAAAAAAATATTTCTTTCTCGTCACTTTTAATTAACTCAGAGCACTTCAATAAATACTGCAACTTGGCAGTATGACTTGAAATTGGTAGAAACATAGATGACTTAAAGACTGGCTGTGTTTTTGTGGCTGAAGTCCACAGTTACTTGTTTACCACTAAAATGAAAATATTTAGCTTATATTTATAGGCACTTTAGAAATAACAAGCTAAATTCTGTTTTACTGCCACAGTGACTCTGATATTAATAAGGTGGGACCTAGATAAACTCCTTGAGAAATTTCTGTAAAGCACATCGAGATATTTCATGGCCCAGGATCAACACAAGCAGTCCCAATAGAAGAGTTCTGTTAGAGGTGATCTGAAGTATGGAAAAGGTAAGACTGTCAGTATGTGACACAACCTGAGCAACCCTGGATTGCCTAGGGCTGAGGCATGTAGTACTCTCCATTCATTTTATCTCAGAGCAACTCAGAATTAGGCTGGTGGAAAGGCATTTCTTTGACCACCATTTTTTGAGGATATCAAGCTGTAAAGTTTATGAGCATCTCTCTCTGGTAGTTGGCACCCAATTCTTAGAATTATATATGCCCCATAACATGATTGCAAACAATTTTTAATAAGTAAATATTATAAGAATACAAATATAAAGGACAAGAACAAAGATTCATCACTAGCTTATTTTTGACTCAGAACAGTAGAAGATTGTTAAAATTATGGAAATGGAGCATCCACGTGCTGTTGCTTCCCTACACTACTGTTTCAGCAAGTTGAGGTTCAGGAACTTTCTGAATCCAAAAGTGTTACTTTTTTAGGTAATAGTCTTGAGTGATTTCTATTTCCATTATTTTTCTGCTTTTCTTTGAACTCATTTAAGGATAACCTGAGGATTTTAGATATAACAAGACTATGAATTTTGTTATAGAGAAACAACACTGAGAAGAGGTGCAAATGGCTTCAAGCTACTCTGCAAACTTCAGTAACCACTAAATTCCTACAACTGTAAGGACACGGACAGTCCAAGAATAACTAAGAAATTCAGAGTTCTAAATTTATGGCCTGATCTGCAAATCCCTGGGCAGACTGAGCAAGTTTTTGAATGACATGATTCAGAAAAGAGAATATACTGAAATTTCATCTAACATAATCCTTATGCAAACACTGTGGGTAGTGCTGTCAATAGTGAAATAAACAGTAAATCTGAAGGCTGGAGGTAGGACTGTAATGCCTTGCCAGTAGATCAGTGCTCAATAATATTGGCAGTGACCTAGGATTATATGTGAATAAATAAAAAAGCTGGTTTTGCCCACTGATACTAGATTAATATGTGCCAAAATGTATTTTTTCTGGAATTATCTGTAGAAGAAACACATAGTCAAAGAAGCCAGCTTTCAAAAATGTCTTTCTTTGTAACACTTCTTTTCTATAATTCAGTTAAAGTAGGCTCCTTGCCTTAACTGCATCCTAAGGTGTGGTGATTCTTATGATCACTTTTTAGCATATTACTGCAAGTGAAGTAACCCTTTTTTGGAAATTTTATTTAAATGGAAAGCTGAAGTCGAATTTTATATTTACTAAAAGGTTTATCATACAGTACCTCAAATGTGTTCATTAGTGAAACAGAGCAGCAGGTCTTTGCTAATGTCTTCATCTTACTTGTAAAAGATGGAAAATTTGAGTTCAATTCATCAAATGCATGCATCTACACTGTAGATGGCTACACCTGAATTCTCTGTTATATAATCACTGGAAAAAAATGAACATTTCCTGTATATCATTTAATTCATCTCATCCCAAAGTCTAAAATAGACAAGCTGTTAAATGTGTGGGTTTTTTTTGTCTGTTGTTGTTTTTGTTTTGTTTCTCTCTTTCCACTGAGTGTAGCCTGACTAAATATAGAGATCTAAATTTAGTGAAATCAATACCCACCTAAGGTACTGAAAAGAAGTGAAAAATAGTGGAAAGTACACCTGCAGAATTTGTTTTCAGTCTCATTTCAGTGTATGAAGTTTCAAGACACAGAAGAAGGCAGATAAAAGCATGAGTTTAACATCCAGAAAGAGGAAACTTATCTTCCTTTCACTGTTCATTTTCAGAGTCGGCACTGGGTTTGGCAGAGCAACTGGTCATACTCCAATACCTTATTTTTTCTTTATTACTTTGAAAAGCATATAGCTAAAACACACTGACATATCAGTTGACACGCCCCTCTGATGCATTATTCACCAGACCACCTAGTTAACATTTTAAATCTCTCTGTTAGTATTACAGCAGCTCCCCAGTTCTGCACTGTATAGACTTTTGTATTGGACAGCACCAGGATAGTCTTCTCTTTGCAGTTCTGCATTATATTGAAAACTCTAGAAATGCTGGACACAGGAATAAGCCTAAATGAACCAACTGGTGCTTCCTGAATAAATTAAGTCTCTGTTGTAAGATGCATTACTTGCATTAATATATATATATATATATATAAGAGGATAATATAATATATATATATATGAGGATAATATAAATTCAATGGCAATGCAGCAATTTTCTTAAAGTGTTTTGAAAAAGTCATCCTTGCTATATTATATGTTACAACAAAGCTTATCTTAATCATTGATTCTAACATATTTTCTAGGCTAACCTGACAAATATTAATTCTTTTTTCAATAACCAACTTCCATTTCCCCACAGGTTTTTAAGTCCATTCATTTTCTAAGATATTTGCTTAACAGAAGCAATAATTAGCCTGTTGCAACTTTTTCTCTTAAATCTTAGAAGACTTGACATGAAAAAAAAATGAAATTTATTATAAACACTGACTAATACTCATTTATGCTAATAATATTTCTTTAGGAAGAAATCATACTAGCAAATTCCAGTGCAGTAGGCAAAACTATAAAGATTAGTCTAATGTTTTATTTCAGCTACTCAATCCTACAATTATTCACTAACTGGGATATCAGTGTAAGACTTATGTTGCTAATGTTCACTAAGAGTCTTCTTTAAAAATAGATTTTAATTTTAGCATAAAACCTTGTGTACTGTGACTAATAACTAAATTAAAATTTTGATTCTCTGTCAGATAACATGCTATTGTGCTAGTATAATCTTTAAATAAATAAATATATATATAATTTAGTTGAGATTTCAAACTGAGACCAAGAGTACTTTAGAAACACAGAAATAGTTCCCAGATGTTTACAGGCACCATGCTGAAAATTCCTTAAGTATATTTCCTAACATTTTTAAAATCTCCCCTACTGAAAACGTAATTCACTTTCTCCATCTTCAGTGAGATGATTGCAAAGACTCAAAATCTAGTTGCTACACTCAGTTACAAAAATACTGCTTTCTTTCTTCCTTTACACACAAGTTTTCTTCTGAAAAAATAGTTTGTAGGCACGGGGTGGAATACACATTTAATTTTGAGACCTGGGAATGATAAGGTTCAGTTCTAAATATGCACATTAAAATTCTGGTTCACATCTGCATATTTGTATTTATATGTAGTTCACCTCTGCATATATGTATTTATATCTACTTGTCCTTATTAAGGGATATTTGGATATTATTATTTGGATTAAGGGATATTTATTATCCATATGTTGTAAATAATAAAATAATGAAGAAAATAAACTCATCTTTCTTTCTTGCAGTTCATTAAAGATTTCTATGTAAAATGTAATCAAATGTAATCAAAATGTTTAGACTGCCTTTGTGAAATACTGTACTGATATTTTGTAAAACCTTATGTGTGACTTTCAGGCGCTTCCTTCCCCTTTTTCCTCTTTTCTGCTGTCTTCTGCTCAACACTGCCCTTCTTTTGCCATTGTTTACTGCAACAGTTTACCCATATCTTTGTCAGAACACAACTCATCAAAATTTGGCCACAGTTATAAGTACTGTGTCTTTTGAAACAATGCCTTAAGTCACAACTGGGCCATCAATAATTATTGTTGCATATAATTACATATGCAATTAAATACACTAGAGAATTTAAGTAATACCAGAAAATTAGCACGCAAGATTGTATTTATTGAATATATTAGCTATGTAATTCATAGTCAAAGCAAAGCTTGACTAGTGGAATCACCACAATTAATAACTGGTGTTTAACTTTTTCACAGGAGTTTCAGGGAATTGAGCTTTGGTATCTAATAGTTCAGAGCTTTAATTTTCTGATTGTTAGTGTTTGCAAAGGTTTAGAAACTTGTTTAAGCCTGAGACGTGAAATGCCAGGAGCTTATACTGTAGAATGCATCAGTTGTTCACGAGATACCAGACATGAAGTATAGTAAATCTCACATGGAACAGGTGAAGGAGAAAAAGAGAGATTACATTTAAATAAGGAAAACCTGACAAATTCAGTATCTCCTCTTTGCAGGAAGCAAGAGGAAATTGCAATTCCTCAGAAAGTTTCCCTTAAAAAATGCCCTGCTATCAAAACCAGATTTACTTCTAAATGTTTTGAGATGGTCTGCCATCCTTGCAATAATAAATTAGTTGTATATTCAGTCTCCTGCCCTCATTTCCTCTCTGCCTCATGGATACTCCTCTGAATTACTGTTGTTTTGGAAGCTGACAAGAGATATTAACTGAGGAGTCTGGTCATCACTGATTGTATAGTAAAATTTATCTTATTTTCTGAAGAGCTGAATAGTGACACAGGTAAGCATAAGAGGTCTTCGAGTTCCAAAGGATATTCTAATTCACATTCCTAAGAAAAAATACCACCATATGCATCACAACACTTGCAGTTTTGCCTGTAACTTTAAGGACTTCATATTTTTAGCTCACTGATATTTTTTATTGCGCTAGAACCATTACAATGATACGTGCCAGTAGTACTTTTATGTCCTATGAATGTCCTATTTCTGCAATGTATACAGAATTACAAGCTGAAATCTAAAACGTCTACTGGCAATTTAACAATTCTTGAAGATATCCATCTACCAGACAAAGTATCCACTCTGTCTGCTACATCACATCACTGACTGAGCTAAAGGCTCAATCTTCCAGAATCAGTGTGGAGAAGACGACAATCTTTCTCTTGCAACACAGTAACTCTTGGTCTCATACCAGCTTGAAGAACACGGAGCCCTATCACACCCATTGTGCTGTCCAGATTTGGTGCTTTTTGACAGCCACTTGTTTTGGCTGATGAAGGATGGATTGCACGAGCAACATTTTCCTACCAACGACACTGTCATAGCAGCTATGAAACAGTAGGCCACCTCCACTGGTGCAGATTTTTACAAGCACAGCATGCAAGCCCTTGTTCATCTTTGGAAAAAATACATAACTAAGGGTGATTATTACATTGAAAAATAGTGTTTTGTATCTGAGAATTTGCTCTATCAAAAAAATGTTATTGTGTTATTTCCATGTTGCTTCCATGGAAATCATAGAATTATAGAATCACTAAGGTTGGAAAAGACCAGTAAGATCATCGAGTCCAATCGTCCACCTACCACCATTATTTCCCCACTAATCCATGTGCCTTAGTACAACATCAACACATTTCGTGAATACCTTCAAGGATGGTAATTCAGTCACCTCCCTGGGCAGCCCATTCCAGTGCCTGATCATTCTTGTAAAGAAATTTTTCCTAACATCCAACCTGAACCACCCTTGGCACAACTTATGGGCATTCTCTCTCTATTGCTAGTTACACAGAAAAAGAGGCCAACACCCATCTTGCCACTACCTCCTTTCAGGAAATTTTAGAGTGCAGTAAGGTCTCCCCTAAGCCTCCTTTTCTCCAGATTAAACAATCCTCAGTGGCTCCTGTTGAGGCTTGTACTCCAGACTCCTCACAAACTTCAGTGTTCTTAAACAAAAATAAACAAATTAAAGGCTAAAGGCAGGTAGCTTTATGTATAAAAAAAAATATACGAAAGCAGGAAGCCTATTAGAGAGCTATTTTCTGGGGGTAGGGTTAGAAACAATAAGTATACATCCTGAATCTTTTTTTCCTCCATTTTGCTTAGTGTTGGATGCAAGACGACCACGTGTAGCTTTGAGGTCAGCCACATTTGTGAAGCAATTGAAAGGGAGACCTCCTTTTCAGCTTCGCATATGAAGACATATATTACTCAGATATCTTTCTTTGTAATGAAATGAGAGGTACAAGGATGCAACAAGTCCAAGCTGCAGCCTCAGAAATAGCAGTGGTCACTGGAGCATTGCTGATCAAGCACTTCAAAGACTCATACCATGTCTTTCCTCCCAAAAGTCAGCTATTTGCAGTAATAATAGCTGGCAGGATCTGACTGTTCAGAATCACTGGCACCTCACCAGGAAACTGAAAGTCTATTTAAAGTGGATTTGAACATATTGTAAACAAAGCAGAATATATCATGCTTTAAAGTCAAGGACAACTGTCAGTTCTGCAGAGGGGCTGGATGAGGCAAGAAGGACTTACACAGTTGCTTGGAACTGTAAACATTCAAAGCTAATAAGAAAAGAGGCCCAGCAGCAATGAAATGTGAGATTAGCCAGACAGCAATTATCCCAGTAATAATACGGTATATGTTTCTTCTTTACTGCTCTTGTGTGGATTACAAAATGGATTCTAAAGCAGAGCAGGATAAGCCTGGGAATACTGTACTTATATTCATTATAGGAGCCAGCAGGAAAATCTGCAGAGACTTCTAGTCTCACTGAGGCCATTGCTTGGCCTTACAGATAAGAAACAATAGCAACAAAACTTTAAAGCTTAAGAAGGAAGAAATAAAATCAGAAAAAACATGCTAGATTTTCCTTGTTAAGTTCAATTATTTAGTGGACCAGATCTTTTTTTTTTTTCTTCTGCATGTAAATGATAAAATTGCTTCTGCTCTATCATTTTTCTCTGTAATTACATACAAACCTGAATGCTGAGGGATCATCTCCTCTGATAAAATATTTTCTAGAAATAAAATTTTATTGAAAAAAAATTACAATTTTGTTTGATCTCCAACTAACGAATTCTGTTTCTCTCTCCAATTTCAGTTAATGTCAAAACAAAGGATAATATGCTGTTGTCTGTGGTTACTGACTTTCCCTCATCTCTTCCTTTGTTTTATTCTCAGTGTTCTAAAGGTCACAGCAACCCAGGCACCATGTCAATTTATTTTCATCCCATCTGTTTACATTATCTGTTATCAAGCTTTTCTTTTCTGATTTACTTTATCTGTTGCCAAAGTACCACTCATTTCCTTCCAAGTTGGGAAAAAAAAAAAATAAAGAAAGAAAAAAAAAGAAAAATCAATTTTGGAAAAAACTTACATATACATTATAAACATACACATATATATACATATATATACAGTTCAGAATGTTTGTTTCATTGAATTTTAATCCCAACGTCCACTAGTCAAAACATTTTGATCTAAAAGTTACCATCTTACTCTGCAGAATTCTCTCCATTTTTTTCTGAAAAGGAATTATGAATCTAAACACTCCTTATTTTACTCTTCTCTCTGTAAACCTTAGAGTTTAAAGGTCATGGAATTTTGAGTTAGTCTCAGTTTAGCTGCAAAAATTTTGACAATTTTCTGATATTGTAATTGGCAGAAATTACAGCATTGATAAATCTGTAACCAATGAAAAGTGCTGGAAACACACAAGAAAATGTGCAAAAGCCAACAGATGCAGAATATTGATGGAGAGCAATTGGTGCACTGCCTAATGCCTTGCACTTATAATTGAGAAGCTATTTTGTCTTTCTTTCTTTCTTTCTCTCTTAACAAGATTGTTCTTCCAGCTTTCTAAGTGACATAGAATCAAATGAGCACTAAGGTCCATCTCAGGTTAGTGTTCAGCTTCTCTGGCAACAGCCCTCACTGCTATGGGATGTCCTTCTGGAGCACAGCAGTGCCACAGCTACTGTGTCAACTCATTCTTTGTCATGTTATCTCATCAGTAGAATTTGTCTTTCAGTTCTACATTCATGTACTAGTAAACAGAGTATAGTGAAATCTCCAAGTCCTTTTCTTCTTGGTTATAACTGTGAACACTGAATGAGATTATCACCCATGGAGTTAAAGCTCTGAGAAAACAGGTCTCTCTTCTCATGCTTAAATATACGTGATTTGTAGTTCTTAGCCTTTCAGAAGCCTTGTTCCTTGCCACTCTGACATGGACTGAAAATAATTAGTCAGTATTCATTATATGGTTGCAGAATCTCCTTCTCTGGAGACATTCAAGACCCACCTGGACACTCTCCTGTGCAAGTTACTGTAGGGAATTTCTTTAGCAGGGGTTGGACCAAGTGATTTCCGGGGGTCCTTTCTAATCCCTACAGTTCTGTGATTCTGTGATTCTGTAAATCCTCTGGAAGCCTCTGGCTGGAGAGAAACAAGGGGCTGACTGATGTCTCTTAATGTGACTTTCTTTCCAGAAGAGAATAATGGTCTTGCTTTCACTTGTGAGACTTTTCTAAGAGATGTTATAAAGCCACGAGAGTTGGATTAATTCAAATTCTGGATCCTAGTTGTGTGAGACCTAGCACTACCTCCTGGCTCTAATGCTGGCTGTCAAAAATCTTTCTGTTTTCAAACTAATAACAATAATAATGATAAGCATAATACAGAAAAAAAAAATAGCTTTGAAGTCCTTCAGTTCTCTCATTAAAGGAACACTGAAAATTTTGGAAATGTAAACTATGGGAGAAGAAGAATTTCACAATGGTATATAAGGTAAAAAGAAAAGCGAAAACAGTGAAAGCACCTTAGGACATTCAAAAGAACTCCCCATTCAGTAGCCCAGATGCTGATACCACAGTCTGAAACCCAGATTTCTGGGTTGGCCAGATCTCTCCAGTCTTGGCTGTTTGCTTTCCTTTCAAACAGTTGTTTAGTGAATTATTAAATACAGAATGATTTCAGGTATTCTCTGCCTCTATTTTCCTTTCCTTCCTGATAAGATAGGCTTATAAGTTTCAACATTCATTTTGTTGTGACTCAAAAGTAACATTTGCAGTGGAAAATGTTATGAAATGGAAAATATTATGAAAAAGACTTTCATAAAATAATCTCTGAAATCTAATTGTCGCTGTCAGTCATAATAAAAATGTCTCCTTTATTGCCTAAAACCAGAATGGGGAAAAGGCTCTTAAACAACTGAATTATATTGACATAGCAAGTCACTGAAAGCACTAACTAATTAGCTTAGTGGTATTGCTGTAATGTACTACAGTGCAATCACATAATTTAGACACTTTCTGGTCTTTAAAAGATACTTGAACATTTTCTATTTTGTTTTCTGCAGATTTGAAGTCAGTACAATAGCCACCAACTTACTGAAAACAGCATTTTGCCAGTGCTGATGCTTTTGAAAAATCTCATCCTCAAAGCAGTGTAGAAATAATTGGGTAAGTGTGTTGGCATAGACCAGGGATGGAAAACCAAATTGCTTTTTAACACCAACTAATGGGATGTAATGGACTAGATTTAATTAGAATCTCTAAGGAATTGCTGACCAGAACAAAAGAGACCATTATGTTCTTAAGAAAACAGGTATTTATAGAAAAATATATATATAATAGAATCAAAGCCAAAATTACATCTTCAACTCCTCTGCAGAGATCTCTGGGTATTTAAGAAGCCCTGAGATTCTACTAGAAAATATTGTCACTTTTCCTCCAACAATCAGTAAAAAACTGGAATGGAATTTGTGATTTATATGACTCTACCTGGAATAATTACATGTGATAAGGCTGTTACGATCAGCAATACCATGATCAGAATGCATACTTTCACTTTGCAGTTGCATCTTTGAAATATTTCATAATTGCTGGAGGAAAAAAATTTCTTTTTGCTGGAGGAAAGAAAAGGTCTTCTGCTACTGCAGATTATTCTATGCTTTGGACTAAAGCAAAATGGAAGCAAAAAAATCACATTGCCTTCCCTTATTCCATGTAACCAGAATTGTAGTTTTTAATAAATTTTTCAATCTGTTTATTTATTAGATTCTTTTTGGATATTTTTTATATAATGAATAAAGGCAATAGAAGTTTTATTTCAGCTGTTTTGATTTTCTCTAAAATACTTGCCAGTGTGAAAATATAGACTTCTTTGATATGTGTTTTGATATTACTTAAAAAGATTTTGAGTACAAGAGGTTATGTAAAATCCAAATTTCCTTTCTGTAAATTTTTTTCTATACTATTTACCAAATCAAGAGAAGACTTAAATCAAGCTCTTCTGAGTCTCATCAGCCTTAGGATAAAACATTAAGAGGTTGGGGGAAAATGCGTTCTGACAATTATCCTGTTATGGATATGTGTTTCCTGAAAAATTATTTTTCTACTAGTACTAGGAATATGGCTAATTACTGGGATTTGGCTTGAAAATCAAAAAGCTCAATTTTGCATTTTAGTTTCTCTAATTTATGCTACGTAAAATTATTTATCTTGCTGAAAAGTAGTACTATTTAACTAAATTGTCAAATACCTGGAGAGTAACAAAGAGCACGTTATCATTTCTCCCATGTATTGTCCTTCCATCCACTTAGCCTTGTCTTAATTATTCTATGATAGCAAAGCTTGAAATAAAGGATAAACAGAGTTGAGCCCCTTCTATCTTATGTTTTGCTCCAGCGTGTTTTCAGTTTAATTTCTTCTTTCCACTAACTGGTAGTACTCCACTTCTTAGCACCTTTGAAAGTGAAATAAAGGAAATGAAGATTCAGTAAGAAGTTAGTATTATAGCTCTCCACAGTAGCTAGCTAGTTTTTATAGCTTGGTCATTTACTCATTTCTCCATGGTGGTTTATTTTATTTTTCATTATAAATAAAGGCCCAAGTGAATGAAAGAAAGCAGTAACATCACAGTGTGGAAAGAGAGATGATGAAGAAAACAGAGTCAGTCCTACTGGAATATGAGATACAATCTAACATTTTATATTGTGAGTTTACAAGGCAGGATGGTAAAGTACATTAATTCTTCTTCATTTTTCCCCCTGAAATAAAACATCTATGTTTTATAGAAAAAAAATTATAGATATTAAAAAAAAATAACTATCTGTTGAGGATTTTGTTTATAATTTTTGTTTGTTTTTTTGTCATCTGACTATTTCCAGATTTTTAAAAAGAATCTACAAAGCCTGACTGTCATGGGCAACCAGTGCTGCACTAGACTGAAACAGTCAATCGCTCTGCATTTATTTGTCAGATGTAGATGAATTATTCTAGTTTGGGTGCAGAGCTCTCTTTGAGCTGGTTAAAACAACGTAGCTGGATTTGGATGTATAGATTGCCCTTCTAGGCTCCTGCACCAGTCCCTTTCTGAAAGCAATAATAATAACAAAGCATATTTTCTTCTGAATGAAAAGCTTACATATTATCTCTGCTCATGCATTTCTGTGAAAAGCTCATATTCTTCCTGTACACTTAAAAGTGCTTACTGGCTATTCACATCTAACAAATCTGTAAAGGTTTTTACAAAGTTGTGTTTATCATGTCGGCTAGACTTTTTTTTCAGTGCTTTAAGATGTCCTATTACTCATGAACCTATAAGGCATAAGTGTTCATTCTGCATACCACCCACACAACACATTTTAATCACATCGTATACAATGTTTTTGTTCATATTTTGACTATTTCCTACTTAATTCTATGGAAATGGTCGTTGTTACTGGCAGATTATTGACACTACCAAAAGGCAGAATTCAATTTATTTGTCTCCTGTTTTTAAATGCAGCTATCTCACTAATTACTATCCTTTTCTTCTATCTGTAAATGCAGTCAGTCTCATTGAAGTGCTCTGTATTCTCTCACCAACTTTACAGAGACTGGATAAAAGCAAACCCAAAGGAAAGTGCTACTCCTGAAAAGCTTATTTGTTAGTGTACTTAGAAGTCTGGAGAAAACAGTTAAAAGCTTTTCAATATAAATGTTTAGGCTACAAAGTGAATTAGATCATTTTATTTTTGTTGTTTGGTCTCTTTCCTACACCCTTTTTTAAATGGCTAGTGGTTTGCAGTGACTGAGCTCCCTATTTGGAGTGATGGTAGTTAATGATATGTCATCATTCTGATAAGAGTTTTAATTATTTCCCCTTATTTGTCATCTTCCACCTCTGAAATATTACATTACTGCACTATCTTTGATTACACAAACATTTATCTCTCAAAAAGGGACAATACTTGGTCATTTCTTCCATGTTTTTGAATAGAGGCAGCCTTTTCATTCCTCATTCTACTGTGAAATGTGGAATCAATAAAAATATTTAACATATTACTCAAAGATCAAGTAGTTAGAGAAAAGAGAACTATCCTATCCTGCATACTCATTTCACCAATGGTATATATTGAAGCAATATATTGGACAATACATTCTATTTAAAGCAAGGCATTTGAAATGGAGTTCCATATTGATCTGAAAAAAATTAATCTCTTTATAAATGATTCTAGCTTTCATTTTGAACTTCTTGCTCTGCATTCCCAATGTGTCAAAGAAACAAGCCTAGTAGCTGTTATCTTATGCCCTCCCCATTGTTATGTTTCATCTAAAAATTTATGACAGTGGTTAAAAATGTTAAAGGATCACAGCATAACTTATTCTATGCCTATCATTTTACATATAGTCCTACTGCATAAATTTGCAAGACTGAAGAACGAGTGAAGTTCCATTCCATAAGATATATCAAGAAAGACCAATTATAGTATCATAGAATCAGAATTTCTCAGGTTGGAAAAGACCTTAAAGATCATCAAGTCCAACCACAACCTAGCCATACTACCCTAACTCTAATGACTCTTCGCTAAATCATGTCTCTGAGCACCACATCCAAATGGTTTTTAAACATATTTAGAGATGGTGACTCAACCACCTCCCTGGAGAGCCTATTCCAGTCCTTAACAACCCTTTCTGTAAAGAAGTTTTTCCTGATATCCAACCTAAAATGATTTTGACCAGTGATTTTTACCAGTGATTTTTACCGTGAATTGTTAGCCAGTTTAAGGGTAGGAAAAACCATCAGGTGACCTAGCTTAAGCTTTATCAGTTACATTAACTTTTCTCAAGAGTGAAGCTGTTACATACTGTTGATAGACTGAGCAATCCTTTTTGGATGTGGTCTCAGCCATGTTTTCTCACTCTACATTTTTGCTTTAATAGAAATCTAAAGTATAGTGATAAATCTGTTTTCTCTGGCAACTCCAAAACCAGTAATTCTGATATGTCTCAGATAACAGCTATGGTGCATGTACACATGCATATGTTCCTGTGTAATATTCATAGGCATTATACTTCAGAAGCAATTTGAAAGTCTGTATAATTGGGAGCTCTGTCACAGTGGAGGATAGTGGAGAACAGATTACCTTAATGAATAAATCCGTGGCTGCAGGACCAAGTAGAAACAAAAGCATAGTCCCTGTAGTCTAACCCAGGAATTTTCTTTTTCTGGATCAAAATCTGCATCTCCATCTGAATATTTGACCCAGAAAAAGTTAAACGTTATGTTATGTTATCTCTTACTGTACAAGTCTAAAAAGTAGGGCTTTCCTAGCTCTGTGACCGCTCATCTGAAAGGCAGTGTTGAGAAATGAAGTAGAAATTATATACCTAGCTGTATACTATCAGGAAAAGATACATCTTCCCACGTACAAGCAGCTACCTGAAGCTCTTGAAAGTCTAATAAAAAACTACAAATATGGGCAACTCACCCCACGGACTCCAAGGTTGGAAGGCATAGGTTTGTCTTTCATGTAGATTAAGATCACAGGACTTCTCCCGGAATTGGCTAAGGAGTATCTTTACATTGATTATTCTTATTTTAATACTTCAGACAGTGGTAACTGTTATTGCCTGTCCTAAAAAAATAATTGTATTTACATAAGAGAGATATATTAAAATAAAGAAATGCATGTTATAGTTGTTGTTTATGTTTTTCATTTAATTTCAACCATCGGTGATGAGATCTTGAAAAGACTTATTCAGTGAGACTAGAAGACCTGCATCTCATGATTTCAATTTTCTTCATCATATACAGTGACACATACCTCAAATTTGCCTTCTTATTTGATATGCTAAATCACTCACCATGCTATACAACCTACGTTGTATAGAGGCTGTTTTACTCTCATTCTATATTTGCATATACTCTGTCAGATGAACAAGATCATGATTCAGTTATAATTTTAGTCTTACCGAAACCACATAAATGTATTGCATGCACTTTAGGTGTTTTTGTGGAATCATTAGGCTTTAGCACCCTCATGCTAATAATTGTTCTGGTTCTATCTTTAATTTCTGGCAGCCTGGCAGCTTCCAACAGGTACATGATGCTTAACATTCTAGAAATGCCTCAACTTACTATGAACCAAGCTGACTAGCTTAGACTTGATCCCTATTTTCTCGATGACATGAGTTTGTTCAGATTGCCAATTAATATCTCCTCTTGCAACTTTTTCTTCTATAGATTTTGCAATGTGGAGAACTGTTTGCACTGACAGGAAGCTCACCTGCATACCCATATAGGTCTCTTCCAGCTTTTACCCATCACTTTGATGTTTTCTTAGAAAGTATATTCAATGTAGCTGTAAGATTGGTTTAACATTTATGATTCCACTTTAGCTTTTCTTAATATCAAGTCACCAACAATCTGCACTTCAGTGAACAATACACCTGATTCAATTTTATTCAGTCACTGTGATGTAAGTGCCTGATAAAATACCATCTCTCCTTGCTAGAATTTGACATTTCAGTTTTACTAAGGTACACCCTATGAGAAGAAAGTAATCCAAAGAATGAATTTCTGGGTGCAGAGAGAGAGATATCCTAGAGGTGAAACTACTCATCTGGCAGTGACAAAACTACCCATTAGCTACACCACAGAATCACTAGAGGAAGAAAAAAAGAGTATTCACATTTTAAATTTCACTTTGCTGCTATGTTATACAGTGTAATGATTGTTTTGAAGAATTATTTCTGCTACTGTCCCATCACTACAGCAGTATACCTTAAGAATGAAGGAATTCTGACAAACTGAAAGAAGTCTGTTTTCTAAATATGAATACCTGAAATCAAGAAAAGGTCTTTTTAACTTTTTTTTTTTAATTTTATTTTTTATTTTTAATTTAGCTGGTTCCCTAAAAGAATACCAAGGAAGATTAGTGAGACAATAAGCATGACTTCACCAAGGAGAAGTTCTTCCTAACCAACCTAGTGGCGTAACTGCATCAGTGGACAAGAGAAGAGCGACTGATATCATCTATAATCTATGTCTTCATCAGTGACATTGACAGTGGGATCAAGTGTACCCTCAGCAAGTTTATGGATGTCACCAAGCTGTGTGGTGTGGTCAACACACAAGGGGGATGGGATGTCATTAAGGGAGACCTAGACAGACTCAAGAGGTGGGACCAGGAAAACCTAATGAGGTTCAAAAAAGCCAAGTGTAAGGTCTTGCATCTGGGCTGCAACAACCCCCATTATCTCTACAAGGTGGCAGATGAAATGACAGAGAATAGCCCCATGAAAAACTCGGACAAATAGGTGGATGGGAAGCTGGACATGAGCCAGAAATGTGCCCTTGCAGCCCAGAAAGCCAACCATATCCTGGGCTACATCAAAAGGAGCATGACCAGCAGGTCGAGGGAGGTGATCCTGCCCACATACTTTGTGCTAGTGATATCTCACCCAGAGAGATATTCAAGGTCAGGCTGGGTGGAGCTACTCCACTGTAGGAGTCTCTGTTAGTTGCAGGGGAGTCAGACTAGATGACCTTTAAATGCTCCTTCCAATTCAAACGATTCTATGATTCAGAATACTTTAGAAATGTCTCAGATTTTGTAACTGTATGGTATGTAAAATTTCCTCATTGTCTTTTATAGATATTTTACAGTTGTACTACAGTTGGCCTAGTTTGAAAACACAGACCACTTTGACAGATCTTGGTGTAGAGCAGGCCAGCCTGTCATATGAAATAGCAACTTCTGTATCCTACATACCTTACAGCAGTGAAGTAGATTCTCTGAAAAGACAAATTTTTGGCAACCAGGTAGTAGGAAGGCTAATGATGATTTATAAATATTAAGCAGATCCCACATCTACTTAGTACAGAAACACTAACTACTATCCCAGAGCAGTGTAATCACATTCACACAGCAGTCTGCCAAAATTAATTAGCCTGGACACTTTTCTGAAGAACTAATTATCCTGACTGAAGCATCACAGAATCACAAAATCACAGAATCACAGAATGGCCAGGGTTGGACCTCAAGGATCATGAAGTTCCAACCCCCCTGCCACATGCAGGGCCACCAACGTCTACATTTAATACTAGACCAGGCTGCACAGGGCCCCATCCAATCTGGCCTTGAACACTTCCAGGGTCAGGGCATCCACAGCCTCTCTGGGCAGCCTGTTCCAGTACCTCACCACTCTCTCTGTAAAGAACTTCCCCCTGACATACAACCTAAATCTTCCCTCCCTCAACTTAAAACCATTTCCCCTTGTCCTGCCATCCCATTATAGTTATACTATTTGTTTGAAGTCAACGATATCACCATTTTGGATGGATCTGGTAGCTCTTACTAAGGACTTCACCTTTTCAACAAGTTGTGAGCCAAATACTTCTCTAATTTCTCTGAGTCATCATGCTACACAAGGCATTTACTCCTGTCACACCATACTTGATGAATAAATGGTAGCAAAGCATGTCAGTACACTAAAGCTACACTTCTGAATATTAAAACAAGCAGAACCATTGTGCTTGTTTGTAGGCCAAATTTCATCTTAAGTGTTAATAACAAGAAATTGTCTTAAAACATGGATATTAATCTATTTAACTAATTAAATAAATCTGTACTTGTTTAAAACCACATTGTAGCTACAGATGTTTATTTTTACTGTCTCTGTTTAATTCTTTTCTGAGCTTAGTGAATCCCTTGCATATAAGGATATAGTGTTTAATCCTAGTTTAGATGCATAAGAACTTGTTATGTAGAGTAAAAAAAAAAAAGATAACGGTCCTCTTTTTTTTTTTTTTTCAATATCTTTTACCAGCCAAGTTCTTCTATCACTCTGCGTGTACATTCACAGGCAATGAACATTATGAATCAGATCCATCCCAAATTTATGGCCCACTGAATCCAGGATTATTTTCTGATTCTTTAGGATAGTGTTTGCACATGTAGACAAAAAAATATTGCCCTTTTTCCCCTGAATCACCCAATTTTTCAATAGTTTCAATGAAGCAGCACTGTTTTCCAAGTTTCCCAATACTGTGTTGCAATGCATACACTTTGTATATTAGATAACATCTTAGCCAGAATGTTACCAGACAGTACAATATATAGCCTAAATATGCATTATATATATATATAAAACACTTTCTGATAAAATTCTCCACAATGTTACCAGGGAATCACATTCAGTAATTCTTCATTAGTCAAAGAGAAAAAAATAAAAGTCACTATAAAATCTTGTAAACCTAATATGGACCTGGTCTGCAAAGATTTGTTATTTCATAATAACATAGGTGTAGTTGCTAGACCTAATCATACATTTTGAAACATAGCATTCTGGATAGCAGTGGGATGACATGATTCTAGTTAGTTGAGACTTATGGAAGATTATCATTGTAAATTGTGAATTGGTATTTATCTAAAACACTTTTTAAGTCAGATTCCCCTACCTTTGAAAAAAATAACTCACAGCTACCAGCAGCTACCAGCACATGAAGTTTTCTGTGCACTTTTCTGAAGCAGGGCTTAAAAGCACAGAAAAAACATTATACATGTATTATAAACAAAGGATGCTTCGAAAGTAATGACTCCTACTCTCTTATATTGACCCACTATGTCAGTGGTGGATATTGGTATTATGGCAGTAGAGGCTGAACCTTCCTGACAATATTACATCACATTTTGTTTACAAGCACCAGATGGCAGCAGAAGGGCAGTCCAACAAAATGGTGTTTGACATGAAAATGCATATGAAACAAAGGTCTGTCATTGAATTCCTGCAGGCAGAAAAAAATTTGCACCCACTGGCATTCACTGATGTTTCTGAACATTTATAGAGAACAGAAAGTGGATGTGAGCACCATGAGGTGGTGGGTGGTGTGTTTCAGCAGTGGTGACAGCAACCTGAAAGTCAAGCCATGATGGCCATGCAAAACCATCACACCACCAAATGAAGAGGATCTCGATAGTGATTTGTAGGTGAGAATTTGCTCTATCAAGCAGTGTCATTGTGCTCTTTGTATCTGTTGCAGTTTCTATGGAAATAAATCCGAGCAACTTATCTATATAATATACATAACAACTGTTCACATAAGCATAATAGGTTAACACATTTTCTTCTTCTTTTTAATGTTCCTCAGACATTTCCCACACTTGATTCACTGCATAGCTGTGAAATCAAAACAAGAGCTTAGTGTTAACTTGTATAGTAAACTAAAAGGGACCCTACAAGACCAGAGAAAAAATACAGATTAAATTCTCAAAAGAAAGTATGATTAAGAACATGATCTTAGGTCTTGATTTAAAATTTATTTAAATCCCTGGGAAAACTCGTTCAGTTGCAGTGAGTTTTGGATAAAGCCTTTAAAAAATATTGAAGGCCCATAAGTCAGAGACCTCTGATAGCACAGGAGCATGTGTGCCTTTGAAGTTTTCTCCTAGACACTGAAGATGCTAATTTTGTTGTAAGCAGAGAAAGTCTTTTTTTCTCCTTGACTGCTCTTATTCTCAAATAAAACAACTGAATCAATACAAATATTGGCTGCTTTCAGGGTTAGTTTTCATGATGAGCTTTGAACAGAAACAATGAGTGTATGAGCATAAAGAAGCTTGTTCAAAAGACATTTGAAAGTCTGCCAAACAGCTCTTTCTGCAGCTGTATTGCCCATTTGAGATGGGTTGAGTTCAGGTTGTAGAACTCTCTGTGGACCCTCCTCAAGTCTGGTACAGACTTGCAAGGCACAATTTGCTCTGAACTGATGTTTAACACTGAATACTGATTTGAAACATGGCAAGAACACTAGAAAACAAAACCTAAAGGCATCTTTTTTACAGTTGACTTTTCTCTCATCTCCCAGCTCTGATCTCTTTGCCAAATAGTAGATATACTATATTTGTCTGTCACTTTCTCTCATCTTTCTCTGAGAAATGGAATTTCATTGTGTTTTAAGAATATCTCTCTGTCTGGAGCATAATTCTACCCTATTGCAGATATCTATAGTTCAGATTATTTTTAAACTAAGTTAATTATCTTTGATTGTTTTTTAGTCAATAGTGAGAGTTTTATGTGTTAGAATTCATCTAACCTCACTGTGGCAAAAGAATTACATCTGTCAGTGTTTGTGCTTCTTAACTGATTAAAAAAAATGTATGCCATCAGCTCTGATATAGGTATGGATACTGGAGAGATTTAAAGTTTGTTGTGATGACTCACTGCATGAGTTGTTGTCATCAGGGCAATTTACTCATAACATAAATGAACAAAAATGAAAAAATAAGGAAAGTAATAATCTGAATTCCCAGAATTAAGGCTGACCGTTTAATGGATGTAATCTATCCAAAAAGCAAGCAAAGATACCCTAAGTAAAAGAAGTACCTACCACTATCACATGCAGTATGGTTGCATATAATTCTCCTGCCAGATAATCTTATATACTCCTACTCCACCTACATTCAAAATAAAGTAATTTGTCTAGGGCTGTAAAGAAGATGCAACCAAAGCAAATCATATGAGGTCAACATCTGCTCATCCAGTTTCCTTTTTATATTTTAATAATTGAGTTACCATGAGCACTTAGACGCAGGTTTGGGTGCTGATGCAGAATTATTTTTTTTGGTAGGAAAATTGATTTTCCTGATGCAGGAAAAGACAAATAGTTTGCTGAAGGAATATTCCAACACCATTCCACTTTTTTGTTTCTGGAAGTGCTGTTTTCAAAAGCTTCGTGTACTCTGAGGGAAATAAGAGAGCGCTTTTTCAAAATGAAAGGAAGCTGCAGACTTCCATGGAGCTATATGAATGAGGTCTTCACTGTTACAAAAGCTGATTAATTGAAAAGATGTTGGTTTCTCTTTATCTAAATAATCTTTTTGCTCACTCTTTCTTGGCAAAGTGTAACAGTATCTTTTGAGGGAGGATAGAAGTTCTGATCTTTCATTTCATTTATTTTTTTCCAATCAGCTGTGATCAACATGTCCATTAATGACTTAATTATTACTTGTTTATTTATGATAAGTTCACTGCTGAAAGGAAATCCCACAAAATATGCAACTGAAAACGGTGACAAATAACACAAAGCAAAAATACTGTAGAAAAGTTGAACAATTAATCAATATCACACTTTATAGTACTGTGCATGCACTAATGCATTGCTTTCAGCAACACAACAGCTGTTCTATGCATTTGCAACTTCCGCATGTAATTCTTTATTTGTGATAAATTACAGCACAGTTGGCCTGCCTGCATTGCAGCATGAATAAATGTGACTAGAGTTATATCACACCTTGCAAATGCTTTCTGGGAAAGCGACCTCTAGGCAAGCCTGCTTAAGTAGGTGGCCATATCTTCCAGTAAGCTGGGCAAAGGGACAGTGGTCAGGAAATGCTACCATTCTAGCAATGGCTAGCTTGCGGTAAGACTCCGTGGCTTATTTCTTTTTTATTATTATAATTAAATATGCTATAGGAGAGACAGAAATTAGTACTTTGGGAATTAATAGGGCAAATAAAACCAACAAGCAAACAAGAAAAAATCTTTGACGTTGTTCATTGTGTTTAAATTCCTATTATTGCAAAAACAATGAATGATTAATTACTATCCACTTTTAGCATTCTTTTTTATTTCTGAATTTTCAAAAGTTGCCCAGAGGGATCCTGTCCTTTCTCCTTTTCAGTGTTTTCAGGTCACCTATGCGACAGAAGGTTCTAGATTTCACAGTGAGCCATACATTTTATGGGACTGCAACAGTGAAACTCAGAATTATGTCCTGTTACACTGACCTTAAAAAGGATCTTTAAATATATAGAGGGCCATATGGGTATAAAAATACTTATCACTTGTAGGAATTCAAGGTCAGGCTGGATGGGATCCTGGGCAGCCTGACCTAGTGGTTGGCAACTCTGCCCATGGCAGAGGGTTGGAACTAGGTGATCTGTAATGTCCCCTCTAACATAAGCCATTGCATGATTCTTTGATATAATTCTACAATTAACTGAAAATGCGAGCATTCAGACTTTAGAACATTATATCCATAGTATGCAAGGTGTTTAGTATAAAAAATACGCATTAAAAATACTAAGGAATTGATTTCATTTCAAGTGTACTAATCAAAGCTAGAAATTCTTTGGAACGCAAGAAAGTGAGAGAAGTAGAAATCATAAAATCATAGAATCATCACGGTTGGAAAAGACCTACAAGATCACCCAGTCCAACTATTCACCTATCAGCAATAGTTCTCACTAAACCAGGTCCCTTAACACAACATCTAAACATTCCTTGAACATCTCCGGGGTCGGTGACTCCACCACCTCCCTGGTCAGCCCATTCCAGAGCTTGACCACTCTTTTGGAAAAGTAGTATTTCCTAACGTCCAGTCTGAATCTCCCTTGGGGCCACTTGAGGTCATTTCCTTTCGTCCTATCACTAGTTACATGAAAGAAGAGGCCAGCCCCCAGCCCACTACAACCTCCCTTCAGGTAGTTACAGAGAGCGATCCGAACAGTCCAAGACGAGAAAGGATGGAGAATGAGGACAACAGAGTACTGAAGCGGAGATGAAAATGAGAATGAGCTTGGAAGGTAAAAGAAGAGTAGGAAAACTGGAGAGAGATTTTAAAAAAGTGATGTTTAAAAATGGGAATAGTGTAAGCACATGGCATAAGCAGATGCATCTGCTGTTTAATTTTGTTCTTACTGACTTTTGAAGATTTCGTGTAATGATTTGAATGCAATTAAAACCCAAGCTTTTGATACTTGGGTAATATCTTCAAGACTATGGTACTTCTAAGAATGCAAAATGAGTTTCACTTTCTTCCTTTATTTCATCAGGTGAAGGTAAAATTTAAATGGATTAAAACTATGGTCAGATAAAACGAGGGAACAAAAAACTATCAGTGGAAATTTATTGCAAAGACATTGTCTCTTGCTGCATGATTCTCTTGGTTGCAAACTACTGGAAACTAGAAAACCTCTTCAGATATCTACCATTAATTGGAGTAAGATGTCCTTAAGTATCCTTTCCTCAGTTAATGTCAAGACATTGAACACTTGGTTGGTCTTTTACTGTAAATATTTCTGATTGAATATCTATTCTTGAAATATAGGCTGTGATCACAGAATTACAGAATTGCAAGGGTTGGAAGGCACTTCTAGAGATCATCAAGTCCAGCTCGCCAGCTAAAGCTAGCTCCCTAATGTAGGTCACACAGGTAGGTGTCCAGATGAGTGCTGAGTATTTCCAAAGGAGGAGACTCCAACAGCTCTCTGGGCAGCCTGTTTCAGTGCTTTGTCACTCTCACCATAAATAAACTCTTCTTCATATTTGTGTGGAACTTCCTATGTTCCAGTTTTTGGCCATTATTCCCTTGATCGAGCAAATCACTTGGGAACCAACTTTACTTCAGGCAGAAAAATTTCTTATTAATTTTGCTAGAACTATTCAAGTGTTTGAACCTATTTAAGTTCATTCTTATATTGTAACACTAATGTGGCAGCTGTCACAAGAAAGGCTGTCCTGCATTTTAAAAAACTAATTCTTTTACAAAGTCATTTTGCTGAGGGGTCAAAAAGTATAAGAAAAGCATTAAATCTATGGTACTATTTCATGAAATGACATTTTGAGTGTTTTCTATAATTGATAAAATTAATAGATAATAATTATGTAATTATTTAAGAGATTCCAGATTGCAGCTGGCATCTTTTAAATATTACATAACTATTCATTTACTGTAAAATATAGCAAATGATATAATAAAATGCTTTAGAATCTAAGCTAATCTGCTTAATATATATAAATACCTGTAAAGCACTATGTGCTGTATGAATTTCAGCATTTTACTATAACATATCAATCTGTTCATGGCATATGACAAATAGAAAATACAGTGTCTTCAATAATTAGCAAAAATCTACACATGTTAATATAGCCTTTTCATGACAACTTTTAATATTTTAATTTGGCTTACCATACATACTGAGTTATCAATTAATGAAGCATTAGCAGGTACTAAAGCCATTGTTTATTACTCTTTCATGCATGATAAAAGGCTTTCCAAACAATATTCAGCTCAGAGCTTAAGTTCTTTAACTCTTCAGGACGATGAATGATTAAGACACTCAAAATTGATTTGATTCTTCTTCACTGAAATTGACTGTAAAACTCACATCAGTTCTGGAACTTACAGGTTTACACAGGTTCAAAGTACACTTAGATTCAAGCATAATAAATCTATTTATGGGGTACTATGTATCTTTGTCTGCTAAGTGGAAAGACAAAAATATAGTTTGAATATCAGAATGGGACAACCCACACTGTTGAATTGTTATCTTTCCCTTATATGGCTGATGAGTTAGAAAGCAAACATTTATTTGGGAAATACCTGGACATAAAGCAGGATATTACAGGGAGATTAGGCCAGCAATTGCCTTGGTAGTTACCCTCCTGTAGAGGAAGAGAATGCATCTTAAAGGACAAGGGCTGCCTGCCTGCACCCAAACCCAACAACAGTTAACAAGTATTAATCCCTACCTCAAGCCAGAACAGTGTAGCAAATTGTGGAGGCTGGGAGAGTATGTGGGGAGTATAGCTCCTATTCTTACGCTTTCCCCCTGCTGCTGGCTACAGCTGTCCCAGCAGGATCCTGGGTCTGAGTGGTGTTATGAGGAGGATCTCTGATGAACCCAACAGCAGCACATTGAGACAACGCTGGTTGTAAGAAATTCTTGCAAGGTATAAAAGTTCAGAGCAGTTTATACCTTGAAGAACAGACACGGTGCCTACAACCAGCAATATCACATGCTCCACAGCCTCTACAGGAGTGAGTGATCCAGTTGTGATGGCACTAAGATCTCCAGAGCTACAAAAAGTAAATGGACATAGTCTAAAGGTCAAATTAGGACCATGATCTGCTTAAGCTGCCCTGCAGGCATTTAAACTTGAAATGTGTATTCCTGAAGTGTTGGCTAAACTTTAATTCAGCTTTGGATGAAGGGCCACAGATGTGACATATTCTACCTTGGTTCTCTGAGGGCAAAACTGAGGAAGGAGATAGTGAAGTTCTTGAATAGATTTAGCTTCATGTGCATTTCCCAGATTCTATATTTCCCTCAGTCTTCTTTATGGAAAATTTGTAATCAAACAAGTAACGAATGTTAAGCAATATACTATTTTGTATCTATTCCCTCATTAGAAACGTGGCTTTATACTCCTGAATAGAAAAAACATCACCAACAAAACATGCCATTCAAATAACAGGAATAATGCATTAGTCATTTTCAAAAGACATAACAAAAGCAGATTTTTCTCATCACTTCTGTGCTTTCTAATAGGTAGAATAGATTGTTACATCATTTGGCACATATTCACTGTCTATTAATGCTTAAATTGGTTTATATTAATCTGCAGCTTTCAGTTTGCACTGTGCATACGTACTGCAACTTCTGAATGCTGCCAGCAATTTTTTGGAGTATGTTACTACACTGCAACTGTTCAGTACAAGAAGTGAGAAGTAGAAAGCAGGCATAAAACTGTAGGCTGTAGTCTTTCTGTTGCCATCTAAGGGATTACAATTTCTATCAGGGATTTTATGACCATTTAAAGCATTGTTTTACTTATTTGAACCCTTTTTCCCCAACTCTACCGTATGTTCCTATTGATTGCTAATTATTATTCTTTAATGATGCTGTGGAAAACGTGCCTTCTAGTAATGTCATTGCATGTTCTATTGCAATGTTTTTCAAGTCTATAATCTGTGTGTTACAGGATATTTTCTCAACACATCCCCAGAACGGGATGTGTAATATCCTCAGCAATTTGTGACTTCTTACATAATTTTTAGAGCTATCTGTAATGATGAATTAATTCTATAAGAGCTCTGTCTATCTTCTGTAATATTTGAAAAGAAACACTAGTCAAATTTATCTGAACAGTGTTTCAATAAAAGCACAGTTGTTCAAAGTCTCAGATAATGGTTTGTGTTACAAATTTTTTTTAACGAGGGAGGAAGAAACTTCCATAACACTGTCCCAAAGCTGAATAGCATTAAATTTTCAGCAAAGCTCACAAGCATTAGTGTAGCTTTCTGTCTGTGGTTAGCCCTGTTGGAATTATATAAATTAAAGCATATAGTCACATACAATTGAGAAGAAATGGATCTGTACATGTTCTAAAGTTATTATGCAAGTTACACATTGACCAATTTGTGTGGGGTTGCCTACATCAGAGAGCATACAGAACAGCTTCAAACAGCTGTTTCTAGAGGACATACTAAAAAGATTATTAATGCTGTCAAAGGGAATTTTTAATATTTTTGTTTTTAGAGAGGCATTTTTTTGAATATTCTTCTACAGAATTCAGCTAGTTTTGCTCCAGTCCTTCTACAACAGCATTATAAATAGTATGAACATCACATTTTGAAACGAAGATGCACAAAGACAGTATTTTTAGTTCCAGTAAAAGGAGTTTTTTTCATCTTCGTAGTACTATTTCAAGGCCTTTACAACTGACAATGAACATAGAGAGCCCTATAATCAGATGTTCATTTTAGATTGTTCATCATGGAACAAATATGTCGGTCAGAAAAACACAAATTTATATTTATTTCTGTAGACTTAAAACCATGACAGTTATCAAACTGATAGATGTTTTTTTGCATTTCTTTAGGCTTGTTGAAGTTACCCAAGTTGAATATAATAAAATTACATATTCTCCTATTGACATCCAGAACCTTTTCACATCTGAATTAAATAATAGTAAAAGTAAATAATTAATCTGCTGCTGTTTTGTTCATTTTGTATCAAGATGTGAGATAGCCATGGGCAAGGGGGAGGGAGCATATGGATATGGAAGAACTTGGGGGAACGTGAATAAAGTGATGGATGCATTATGAATAAAATTCAGGGATGTTCAATTACAGTGGGCTGTTTGCCAATTACTATGAAAGGTAGAACTGGCTAAAAAACAGTAACAATTACTGAAAAATGATGAGGAGGATTATAATACACTACATAATAGAACTTAATATTTTGTCCTATTTTTTGTAAGAAAATATGAGGTAGATTCTGCCTTCTGCCCTTAAAAAAAAAAAAAAAAAAAAATCACATTTCCATTTTGTCTGATTTAGAGTAAAGAGTGAATTTTGAAATTAAAGCAAGTTAGTTGATATAGCTGCCAGTCTTCTTATTATACAGAGTAATTCTTCCAATTGTTGGTCCATAGACTAAGTAAAATTGCATTACTTCATAACATTTACATAATTGTATTATCACTCAATTTGTTATTTGCCCAATAAATAATAGCAATCATCCTTGAGAGCTTTTTCAACATCCTGGAATGCTATATGCATTCTAAGCTGTTCCTTTCTGTTCTTTGTCACACTTTTTGCCCTATAGGAAGTAAGGACTGAGTTTGGTAGATTTGCACACCTATTGCTAAAGGCTTACAATTTGCTTGTAAATTTTCTTGCCTCCATCTGGCTTATATAAACTAGTCACAGGGCCACTCTAGCCCTATATTTGTTTGGATAATGACAGAATGGTGGTATTATTAACTATTTATTTCAATGGGTCGATTCATTAGATTTTATGAGAAAGAATGGAAGAAGTGATTTTGCCACACAGGAATCTCATCTATCCTTCAAAATCAAAATTTTCTCTCTCACTCTCTATCTCTCTCTATCACTCCCTCTTCTTCTCTCTGTGTCTTCAACATTAGCCTAGAGATTTGTTTAGGATGAAGTTCAAATCAAACACATAATTTTTTCAAACAACCATGTACCTTCAAAATCCTTTAAATTAGGGGAAGATTGTTTAAATGAAGCTTAGCATGAAAATGAAGCTTATAACTGAAGTATGTGATGACAGTTAAGAAAATATAAGATACAGGTTTGGATCTAATATCAGGTCACACATTTTTTGATTTCTCTGCATATCATCTTCAAGTTTTCTTGAGTGTCGTCATTTCTAAAAGTACTCTGCAGCTGTCCATATATACTTTAGAGAAGTTATGACAATGTAAAATGGCTGAGAGTTTAACATTGACTGCAACTGCCATATTTTATGTAGCTGTAAAAATAGAATATCTCCTGTGCCTGGAATAGTTACATTTAAAATAGCAGGACAGGTTATCAGGTTTCCATCAAAATTTCCACCATATCTTGGAGAACAGGTTGCAAAGATGTGTTTTAAAATTATTTCCAGTCTCTGGTCTAAATTCAAATGTTTGTAGATCCTCAGTGTTCAGCCAATTCTCCCAATAAAAATTATTGCTTTCTAAACAGAGCCATGTATCTATCTGGTTATCACATAGGTTTACTGACTAATTAAAGAACATAGAATTGGCCAACATAATCTGTAACTTATAGTACTTTCTACTATATAGAAGTAGAGTAACTACTATAGAAGAAGAGTAACTACTGCTCTCTGTAAATGGAATCAGAGCAAAACCAGGTTTTTTGAAAGGTTTTATCATGGTCTCTGATGACAACTGAAAGTTTCCTTCTTTTCAGTTATGGGTTTGTAAATGTGCTAATGTAGATTCATAGAAGATGCAACTTACTTTTGAACCATAACAGGCCACTGGAAGTGATATAAGATGTCATCTGTAAAAATTCACCTGCAAAAGATTCACAGCAGATATCAGACTGAATGTTCCATCTTTCAGTTTACTCCATGTGCATTTAACCTGCAGTTCCTTCCCCCACGCTTAGACCTCACTTCAGCAAAACCAGAAAGCTTGAGAAAGTGCTTTAAGAATTTTATGTATGGGTACATACAACAACTGTACAAAGACAACCAAATCATTATACACATAAGTGGAATGGAATGGCAGAAAGCATCTTTCTCCTAATTTGTTTCTACGGCCTTGCTAAATGAGACACAAAACTTTTTTGGAAGTAGTAACCTTACAGGTACTCCCATGAAAAAATATCTCCTGTGCAAAACTCTAAAAGAAATATATCCTTTCCAGATATAACTTTTCTGGATTAGCACAAGGACTTTTGACTTATTGAAGATATTAAGCTGAAGAGCTAGGAGACAGATAATTTTTTATGCTTTGGCTTTTTTTTATAAATGAATTCCCTTCACGATTTAGCTGATTACAGTTTTAAAATGAAAATGTTTGATTTATTGCAAACATTGTACTGAAAAATGGAAGAACTGACTTGTTTAAGAGTTAAGATTCATTTCAGAATTTTTCAGAGGGAGCTGTTTTCAGCTATCTTTTTAAGTGCAAGATTGAAGTCTCTCGGCATATTCTCACGCCTCAGAGATTCTCATTAGAAGAAGTTATAGCAGCTGAATATAAGGTAGAAAGTGTTGGACTTCTGTATATTTCAGCATGAGCATTTTTCACTTGATCTTTTCCCCAAAAACTGAGTCTAATGTGGAAACTATCTGGCACCCTACCTGTTTTATGCATAAAAAAAAAGTGGCTCACTACTTTTTCTCCTTTATAATAGGCACCATTAAAATTCTGAAGCCAACATCCCACTACTTGCAATAACCACAATAACCTCCTGCATTTAGAATGTCAAGTGACACTCTAAATGACAAATGCTGAGCTCTTAATATCTCCAACTCTATTAACGTATGAAGCGTATTATTCCTTCTGCAGTAAGACACTGAGGGAACTGCACTAATAGAGTATAGGTAAGATCATATCAGATTTACTTCCCCATGCTATTGTCATGCTTCTGGCAACCCAGACAAAGCCTGTGAGAAGATTTCCCTCTCTTCCAGGGAGAACTGAGACCCATCTCTGAAAAAGAGCATCTGTGTTTCTGTGGCAGGCAGAGAAATGAAGATAATTATACGTTACCACTGCAGTACCAGAGATAAGAAGCACCAATGACAGCATTGGCATCAATTCCCCTTTTGTCCAGGGAAAGAGGATCTTTGATGTTCGTCCTGTGGATGGACAGCTGTCTTCCAGAGAATATGTAGTATGCATGAGAAAGAGAACTGCAACATTCCTTACTTTCTAATACTTAAAATCCCCTATCTACCTAGCAGAATGACATTAGAAATTCAAGGTTTGACAAGAAAAGACTTTTAGTGAGAGTGACCATTTTACTAGCATGTGCTAGCAAATTGCTGACAAAATACACTGGTACAAGTCAGGACACTTACAGATGCAGAAAGAAGGGGACAATGGAACTGTAGCATCCAGGTCATCAACAGCAGGAAAACGAGATTCCGCATCTCCTGGGAATAATGAAATGATAATGCCCTGAATATGAATGTGTATCTGAGTGAAGATTTGTCAGTGGAATGAAAGAACCCTGAAGTGATGAAGAAAACACCAATTTTTACATTGAGGAAATACGTAAGAGTAATAAATAAAGCCCCAAATCTCTTTCTTCATTAAAATAGGTGATCTTCAATTTACAAGCAGAAAAGTTAGAGGACTTGGAAATATTTGTGTACAGTATCTGATGATGCCAAGTCTGACTTCCTGCTGTAATTATCATGGTGAATAAATAGAGGGAAATTAGAGAGAAAATAAATGTATTCAAATGTGTTTTATTCATTCAATTTACTATACAGTCCTTACTGAAATGAAAGCAGTAAAGACCAGAGGATTTGACCCACTTTGAGGACATGGAGCAGCTATATGTCATTCTGCCAGCATAGTCAAGCTTTCATCAGAAGTACACAGGTGGATACAGTGGCATTAGCAGGATTTGTACAATGAGCAGGCACTAATGGAATCTTTATATAGAAATTCCTTAAATTGTGAGCTTGAGCTGCCTGCCCTGAATGCTGAAATGCTGTGGGACACATGCTTTGGCATGGTAAACTGGCATACCTCAATAGAGTTATGCTGAATTTCTCCAACACTGCACCTGACCCTCAGTGCTCAAAGAGATGTTAGCACAAAATGACTCAGTTAAGATCTGAGACCCTGAGGTCACTGGTAAACATCTGAAGCCCAACAGACTGTCCTTTTTAATCTTTCTGTTGTTATACTTCTTACATTATTTAATAACAAAACAAATGTCTCCTTGTCTATTGTGATGCTATGTTTTGCAACTTGTCAAATTGTAGAATGAATGTAGCACCTTTAGATCAGAGCAAAATTCCTCAATCCAAAATTAACGCTGCAAATGTAGACACCAGGGAAGCAGCATTCTGTGATTTCTAAGCTCTGCCGTGCCTGGTTTTCGGTTTTACTCAGAAATTTGCACCATGGCACAGATGGTTTGATATGTTAATCTTTTACATTTCCAGCTCTTTGATCAGCAACCACTTGCATAACCAAAGAAAGAATTAAACAATTGAAATGCAAAACACCACTAAAGAAAAGGACATATCTGATTCTCTACTCTTCATATAGTTAAAATTTCTATTGAATATCAGAGGTATGTGCACATGTGTAAGCCTGGATGGACAACGTTTGTCCCAGCCTTAGTGATTTTGCAATATATTTTAGTTATTTAGTGTCTTATGGAAAATCATATGGTTTTCTAAAACATGCTTGTGTTTCTTCTAACATTTATTCACTGATCTTTTCTGAAGAAACAACGAGCTGGAAGCCACATAGCCTCCTGTGTTTTCAAAACCATAGTTCTAATATAACGGGAATCACACTGTATAGTTATTTGCCCGTGTTTTGACAAGGTAAGATTTTTTTCACTATTCTTCCCACAGCAGGCACATTACTGCTTTGTTGGCTAGGTTTAAATTCCTAGCCAATTTACAGTTTCGTAGCCCTTCTTCTTCCTTGATGTTTTGTCCACTGATGCACTTGTAACAAGACACTATATCTCCTCTCAGCCTTCTGGCTAAAGAAGACTATCTTTCATTTGCTTTGTATGAGAGAGATTCTTTATTCTTCTTTTAACTTATCACAGACCTTCTTTATTCTTTTTTCTCCTCCAGGACTTCTTTCCTTGATATGAAGGATCAGAAACGCACGCAACATTCCAGCCAAAGCCATACCAGGATTTTCTACAGTGGAACTAATTATTTTGTACTTCTGACCTTATCTGCCTGGTTCTTCACTTTTCTTGCCCCTTACTCATAAACAGATCCTCGTCCTTGGCTGACAGGACAAAAACATGACTCACTGATACAAAATATATTGGACAAAGATGTATGATTTTCATCCCGTATCTTGAAGTCTCAACTCCTGTGTAGAAGCTAGATAAAGAGGAGGCAGTAGGCTGCTGATTCTGGGATGTAGTAGAACCTCTTGTTTTGGAACCAAAAAAGCTTATCCCATGGAAGCTATGCATCCTTATGCCTCCTGTTCTCCTCTAACTGTGGCAGCTAAAGGTCAAATAAATAATGGCACTGTTTACCACTCCCTCGATCAGAGGGCCTTTTCTCTTCATACTCTGCCTGTTACGTGTTTGATATGATTAACTCTGTCTCTGACAGAATGCCAGATACACATGTATGAGAGAGACAGCTTCTCAGCCTGCCCCAAAGGCCTCCGTTTGAACTGTCCTCCTCCATGCCAGCTTTTGTCCAAAAAGGCTGCAAGGAACACGGCATCTGAGAATGCCGCAGCTGGAGATCACCACACATTCACACTAGAACACAGCAATCCATGTCTTACCTCGTATTTGAACACCTGCAGCATTACATTTGACCTACATAGTAAGAACATAGCTCTTTGGGGCCGGGTCTTTCACAGACAAAAACCAGTACAGTCCTGTAGAATGTAGAGGAGCTAGGCTAAATGGTACTGACAATGAATCAGGTCCCTGGTTTGTACTTGCTGAGATTATGATTTGGGCAGAGCCCCAAAGGCAGATCTGCCACCTGTTTACAGGATTTCTGCTTTGCAGTTATGACAGTAAGTCAGAAATCTTAATGTGCCAGTTTAACTGAGGGAGCCTGAATACATAATTATTTCTAGGAGATGAGCAACATATCAGCTGCCAAGTAATAGTGTCCCCAGTGGACATCCACAATTTTAGTACTCCATTTTCTTCACAATTTTTCTTTCAGTGCAGCCCTTAAGAAACAAACAAACCTACAACCAATAGCATGTGGTTTTGTTTCAATTACTGGCCTTCAGCTAGTGCTTTGACAGCATAGATTTAAATACAAATATTTGTATATAAAGCCGCAGGTTAGCTACAGTAGAGCACAGGACGCTGACTTTGACACATAATTACCCTTTCACCACTGGAACTATGCTCAGCACCCAATTCTGGATGTAAGTTATTTATTGCCTCTTTTGAATCTCCCCTATCTGCTTCTCTGCACCGCAGAAGCTGTGGCGTCATTTCTGCTTTAAAGGTGCAGTGACCAGCTTCTTTTCCAATACATAATTCACAAGTCACTTCCCCAACACATTTGTCATTATGATTACTCAAGTTCAGCAAAAATCAAGTCCTCAGCCAATGCAAAATCAGTACAACTCAGGGACCAGGTTCGTTGTCAGTACCACTTAGCATAGCTCCTCCACAGTCAGCATGCTCCATTTCATGAAATACAATGAGCTACTCTGATTTATGTCACAGAACATAAATCTACAGACAAGGAACCAGCATTGGTTATGGCCTCCAGCCTTGTCAGATGTTCAAATCAAGACCTGGAAATAACAACGAGCTCAAACTAAAACTCAGAGCTTTTAAACGGAAAATCCTTTCCCATACAGTAAGGGCTTGTTTACATACGATCCGTATTGGAAAAAAATTAGCTATGGACTTCCAATACAATTTTCCTGCTTATCTCATATACCAGAAGAGAGTGGAAATTATTTTAAACAGATTAACTCATTGCACACATAATATAGACTAAATATATTTACAAGAGGAATTTATTTTCAATCTATTCTGCTTGAAATTCACCCTTGCTGAATTCCCAAGTTGCTGTCCTGTCTAAGAAGTCTGAGTTCATACTTTGTCCCAAAGGCTATAAAGGTGTCAAGATCAGAATAGCCCCTTCAAAAGAAGAAACAAATTTAAGACTTAACATCTTTTTCTCTCTGCAGCTATTGTGTAACAAGAGTAGAACTTTTTGCTAGACTTAACTCAAGATTTAACTTCCTGGTTGATTTAAACTTGATGTTAAGGCAGAAGCAGAGTGTTTATTCAAACAATCGGCATGATGTCCATTTTCCATGTAGAAGCTCTGAACACATACTGTGCACTGGGACACCAAATTACTAAGTGAAATGTTAATGCTGTGCCTACATGCACATCATATCTTGCACTAATGGAGCTTACATGAACTTTCAAGCCATCTGGGGAATACTGAATCACTGTAATAGTTTTTTTTGCAGGTTAACTAACATGAAGGGATGGGAAAAATAAGCTTTTTTTTTACCCCATTGGAGTTTGCTCTGATGCCCACTGCAGTTTCTGAACTACATGATGTCTAACTTCCAGTCTGCAGAAAAAAATCAAAACCAACACATACTATATTTTGCCTTTGGTATAATACATGGAAAATATTGCTAATGCTATCCTTATTAGATATATATGGTTCTATAAAAGTAAACAAGGTTTGAAGCATTTTTCTTGTGAAATTGTTTACTGTTTGTTACAGCTGGAAGCTCAGTCTCTTTAATCTTCTATTATATAGCAGTTCCTCTATCTTCATGATTATTATCCTTTGCTCTGCTCTGAGCTCCATCTAGTTTGTTTACATTTTGCAGGAAAAGAGATGCCCAAATTTCTAAGTGCAACATTTCAGGTTCAGTCTCTATATAGATACGGTCTTTTACGTTCCATGAGAGGAATAAATATCTTCTCTTTGTAGATCAAGGTTGAAATGGTCCTTTAGTTGCCATGTTACTTTGCAAATATATCTGACGAGTAAGTTAAAAAATAAAAGGTTTAGGAGGAAAAAAAAAGTGACGGTTACTGATGAGACTTGTAAGAAATGATTATCAGTCTTACATTAAAAGGTCGTCAGCCTTACCTCCTGCCATAATAAACATCCTGGTAATAGCTGATTTGACTAAATTAGTTTTTATACCAGTGTTATTGATCATTGATTTAACTGCCCTGTAAATTATCTAAAAATCCTCATAAGTCTTACAAGCAGTGTTAATTCTCAAATAATCACAAGTGAATAAAGCATTGATGCCAGTAAACTCATTCATGCAGCACCTGTGAATATTGCTGAGAACACTGAGCATCGCAGATAACATCAGTGACTCCTGTCTCAGATGCTGCACTGAGAAATCTGTGTTCCAGAAACGAAGTCCTGCTCTGGCCCACCAGTGGGCACAGTGGGGCCACAGAGTATGAATGTGAGTTGATATTGCAGCCAGGTTCATAAATACATAAAGTTTGTAAGTTTAGAGACAAAATTTAGGTGCAAATATGCCCGGTTTAATTTTCTTCACCCGCAAGGGACAAAACAATTTTTTAAAGCTAGCACTTGAGTTGTCCATAGAACTAGCACAAGAGTTATATCATTTACCCTCTCTACAGGTAAAGCATCCCATGTAAAAGTACGTGTTCTTAGTGAGAAAATGGGTAATTGCAGGCATTTCTGTCTACAGGTGCCGTCATTTCTGTCCTGTTGTGAGAGAAATGCCATTTGGTAAAAAGCACGTTGACTTTCCTCTAACAAAGTTGTCTGACAACACAGGGTTCTGCATGCTCACTCGAGAAGAGGGTAAACTGGCTTTTCTTATAGCCTGAGATGCCTTCATATTTCAACGTGCTATGACTTCTTATTTCCCAATTATTATGCCAAAACACTGCCCCTCAGCTCAGCTGGGAACATAAAAGTTACAAGAGAACAAGAAGAGTTCTGCCAGGAGAAACACTTGGGTTCCAGAGTTTGATTTGATAAAAAAAAAAAAAGGAAAAGGAAAAGGAAAAAGGAAAAGAGAAAAAGAGACAAAGAAGAAATAAAACTGGCAAGGCCCAGTCAGCAAGGACTAAAAGGACAGAAAATTGTTTCCCCACTGTGGCAATTGACAAAATAAAAGCAGAATAAAAGGAAGAAAACTTCTCCTGATTAACAAATTGTTGAAAATTATTTCCTACTAGACCACAAGAAGCAGAATTTTTTCTGAATCAAGTAATTCCCTGGAGTGCTCCAGGACTAACATGGCTCCTTTTTGCTCCTTACTTATAGCAAAATTGTACTGTTGCTATCTTACCTTAAAAGACTTTCAGTCCTGCAATGTAGACAGTGATGCAAAACATAGGTAAGCCCTGAAGTGCACTGAGTTTTAGAAGATAATTCAGATGAGCTTAAAAGACAGATTATGCAGTCTTGTCAGCATTCACCTACTGCAGAGAAGTGGAAAGGTGAATAAAGGATTATGAGAAGAGGCTGCGGAATAGTAGACTTTCTGCTTACTGACGCTATTTCAGTGAAGTTCCTGTTATCCTGTTAAATCAACAATGAATTATCAATCTTTCAATAGAGAAACATAGTATCTACTTTTTAGAAGCAGAGTAATTTATTGCCACATTTTGGAGATAGACACTTTCTCAGAAAAATATTTCAATATATTAAATGCATTATTGCTCTAAGGATAGACTCACAGATTTATCTAAGAATGATCACAAATGAAATATTTTCATAACAGATATTAGGACAAGTGACATTGCTCTAATTCTTGTTTTTATAATTTGAGAATGCTGTATTTTCATTAAGAGCTTCGAATATCTTATTAGAAATTACGCGGTAGTTATCCCAACAGAAAAGTGTAGCTTTTCATTTGAAACTGTAATACTTTTATAACAGTGATTTAATTAAAAAAATAAAAATGAAGATGGGAAATTGGCCAAAATCTACAATTTAATATTCTTTTCTTCTTTATCTTCTTTTTTTAGAAAAAAAAACCCCAAAAACACAGAAACAAAACAAACAAAACAAACTCCACCACTCTCTCTTTAAACATTCAGTTAAAAAAAATCCAGCCAGTTTTGTCATTTTTAATGCTTTATAGACTTTTAAAATGCTCTCCCTCAAACATCACTTTTAAAAACTATGGGCAACAAAGATAAATGTTGAATTTTCTTACATAAATGTTTGTAAGAAAATGTCAAAGTACCTCACTCATCCCACTCCTATTACCATCAAATAATGTAGTTACACATATGAAGTTCAGCAGTCTGGAAAACGGTTGCATATTTGTCCTTTTAACTTGGAGAGATGAAACCAGAAAAACAGTATGAGTTTCACTAAGACACAGAAAAGTAAGTTTGATAATGAAACATAAAATCCTCTCCTTCAGATGAACCGAACACATTAATTTGGACAGAGAAATACTCCCTTCTCTTTTTAAATTGTTTTTCAAAGCAGTTCCTATAACAGAGATGTAATATAACAATGTTATTCCAGTGGACAATTGAGCTGAACACCAGAAAATGTGTTATTTTCAAAACCACTGCTTTGTATAGTAGGTTTTTTTTTGGTTGTTGTTTTTTTTTTCTTCGTTTGCTTTGTATTTGAAGGAAGATATTCCTGTCTTACAGTTGGCTTGTAATAGCCAATGACGTATTTTTTTCAGGCAAAGTGTCATGACAATTTTAACTATGAGCCAGATGTACCCAGCTCCACAGTGTTGCACAGTAATTGAGTTCCGATTTGTAACAAGTCCAGTTCACCTCCTATTCATGCACCTCTTCCATGATGTAAGGTTGTCTTCTTCTCTGGCCTGACTCAGGAAGTTCAAGCCTTCAGCTTATTCAGCATTGTTGTAGTGGGCAGAGTTGATGGTTTATTCAGGTTCCAAGACATCCTGAAGGATTCTGGATCCCAAAAGACAGTGTACATCACTTTACCTGTCACTGTTTACATCACTGAGGGCTGCATCTAATATTTTTACTTTGATGGGGAATTCTCGTGGTACTACTCCATGGACTGCACACGCACACGCAAAAACAAAACACCAAAAGCTCACATTTAGAAATGTTGCAGAGAAGTTGTTAGCAAGAGAAGAGTGCTTTTCTGCTGATCTACTTCTCACTGGTAAAGCTACTGCAGGAATGAAGTTCTTCAGTCAAGAATCAGCAATTTAAATATTTTTAATAGATTTCTATACTTATTTGTTTTTAGAAACTTCAAGTGTTCATACTGTTTCTCTAATAAATAAACTTTACTTATGTATGGACTAGGAATAATCCAGCCTAAATTCTACTGAAAAATTTGATAGACTTCCAGCAAAGAGAATATATAGTTTCTAGTATGAAATATATGATTTTCTTGCCTCTACCAAATGTTTCTCCTTTCAGCTAGCAATCTAAGATTCTCTATGGTAGGATGAAAACCAGGAATAGTAATGGTTCAGACTTACAGGGTATACTATACATGCTTGATGCTTCGAAAAGTCAGGGGAAAATCTCATCCCTGTTGAAGTTAGAGGGAATAGGCTTGTATTTCAGTTTTACTTGTTTGACCTCAAAATGTTCATTTACAGACTAGAATTATTGTCTTCATTTGAAAATGCCAGAGAAAAGCTTGATTGGTTTCACACATTTCCTAGCATTTGAATAGTTAAATCTTCCCTTATTAGTGCTGCTTTGAAGTGGGGTTTTTTTTTGTTTTTTACTGTTGTTGTTGTTGCTGGTTTCTATTTGTTTTTTTGTTGTTGTTTCTTTGTTTTTGTGGCTGTTTGAATGTTTTAAGAAGAAAAAAACCCAATATCTTTATCTAGAACTCAGATACCCACTAACAACCGATAAACTGAAGATACCTTACAAGTGAACAAATTAGCCCACTTATATCTTTTTGCTCTACCACTGAAATAATTTGAAACTTAACTGCCTAAGTTTGTATTAGATACTGTGTTTTGCTCATCTTCAACTTTGTGGCCAATAAGAAAATAAAATTCATTGATTAGAATATAAAAATAGAGAACATTAATGAGAAAAATTTAAACTAGAGAAAGGATTTATCTAACAGGAAACCAAGCAGAAAAGCATTAATTCCCTAGATAAGTGTTAAGAAGAAAATTGTTTAGATGCATATCAAAAATGCATGTTTTAACTTTTAATATTCTTCCTAGAGATAGATTTTTTTATTATTTCTGAAAGTAAAATATAAAATTACTCAAAGAAAGAAATTCACTGGAATGTCAATTCTATCATCTGTTAAGACTAGAGCCAGGTCAGATATTATCTCTTGTCCAATACCGAGTAATGGGTTGATTTTTCTTAGGTACATAGAAGATATTTTCTTTCATACTGAGAGATTAAAGGCTACCACAAAAGTCAATGTTTTCTTATTATAACACCTGCTCCTCTTATTTTCTGCGTTATATCTTCAGTCTGAAGGAGAAGAAAATGACAAACTGACATTGGTAGATAACATCTTTTATTTTCTTACCAGATCCTAGAAATATTAAAAATATCTTCTGAAATGTAAGTTTCTCTTATTTTGTCATCTACATAGAACATACAAGCTGTAGTAATTTTAGCAATTATAACTCATTTATCCTATTAGAGATGATTGAGACAAATGGGCACAGGGATGGAGTGCCCATTGTTTTTTAGTTCTGCTTTCTTTTGTATATCTTTTTCTGTTGCTCTGTGCTCATCTATGCACCTTTCTGGAGTACAAATAAGGCATAATACATTAGCATATTTGATCAGAATGCTAAATATATGCTCGTGTATGACTTATGTAGGAAGAAGCATAAGGGAGAATCAGTCCTCTTGTCTTTTTGAAAGCAAAATTTATTGCAGTAATCCAGGAAGAGGAGAAATCAGTAAGAACACAGTGCTAATTCTAACAGGAACGTTGGTGAAGCAGCAAAACCATGCATTTTTGCTAGATTTCTGTGAACCGATCTGTCCACCTCATCATGGCATTATTCTCCTAGACACTTACATGATATGATGGTTTGTTGTTTGTTTGCTTGTTTTGTATTGAAATAGAGACAATGAATCTATGGCACTGGGAAAGCAAAAGGACTTTAGAGCAGTCCACTGAAACTAACTGAAGTGATCTGTCTCAGAAAACACTCCACTTTCTCCATCTGCTCTAAAACAATGAGATTACTATGAGCTATAATCTCTTGGAACGTAATTTTTAATCTGCATGCAGATTTCTCATACACCCATTAACTCTCTTCATTTGAAAAGTCTAATTAGAAGCATTGTTGTTTTCTCTCTTCGTCTCTCTTCTCCTATCCTAAGTTACATTTTGTGTGGAGAAACAAAATAAGCATTGAAGAGAGCATAGTGTAAAACACTTAGTGCTCAATTTTAAGTTTCTTAAAAAAAAAAAAAAATCTAAAAGAAGTTTTTAAAATCAGAAGTACTAGACAAAATATTTTTTAAACCTGATAGCTTTTGCCTAATAGTTAAAATATTCTATTCCTGAAATGATGCTTCAGGGTACAGTGGATATTTGGCTGGTTTCAACACAATTCCCCTTTCAATAAAACATTTATTTGCCTCACATCAGGCCACTCCAGTGACAGAACAGATGTGGAGAGAATCAGAATGTCTATATTCCTTGCTAGGCAGGTTTGTACATGCATTGCAAAATCAGAGAAGAGATTTAGGGCAGATTTGATAATCTATAAAGTATTCTCATACTTGAATATTCAGTCTTTTCAGCAAAAAGCCTCAGGGATGACTGTTCTTAAGCAGATCTAGTGTAGACACCCAGATATTTCATATCAAGAGATCTCTCAGATCAGAACAAATTCAGCTAAAATTACTAATGTATGTAGACTTTTTATGACAACATATATTAGTATATTGAACATATGTCAGTGACATGCGCTGGCAGCCAAAAGGGCCAACCATAACCTGGGGTGCACCAGGCCTAGCATTGCCAGCCCAGAGAGGGGAGGGACTGTCCCACTGTGCTCTGCACTGTGTGGCCTCATCTTGAGAAGTTTTGTGTGGAGTTTTTTGCATCGCAACATCAGAAGAACATAACACTATTTAACAGCACCAGAAGGAGCTGTACAAAGATGGTGAAGGGAGTAGAAGACAAGATATATGAGTAGCGGCTGAGGTCCCTCAGTTTGTTCAGCCCAGAGCAGAAAAGGTTGAAGGGAGGACTCATGGTGTCCTACTGCTCTTCAAGAGGGGATTGGGAGGGTAGCACTGACCTCTCCTTTCTGGTGACAACATCAGGGCCTGAGCGAATAGCATAGACCTGTGTTAGGGGAGGGTCAGACAGATGTTAGGAAAAAGTTCTTTACCAGAAGGTGGTCAGGCACTGGGACAGGCTCCCCACTGCCGTGGTCATAGCCTCAAACTACTGAAATTTAAGAAGTGTCTGGACAACATTCTCAGAAATCTGGTTTGAATTATAAAGGTTGGAAAAGACTTCCAAGATTCAATATTTCCCCACTAAACCACGTCCCTTAGGGCAACATATACATATTTCTTGAATACCTCCAGGGATGGTGACTCAACCACCTTCCTGTGCAGCCCATTCCAGCACCTGACCACTCTTTTGGAGAAGAAATTTTTCCTAATATTCAACCTGAACCTCCCTTGGAACTACTTGAGGCCATTCCCTGTCATCCTATTGCTGTTGATAGAGGAGAAAACCTCCACCTCACCACAACTTTCTTTTTGGTAGTTGTAGAGAGCGACAATGGCCCTGAAGTTCCTCTACTCCAGATTGATTAATTCCATCAGCCACTCCTCCTACAATTTGTGTTTCAGCCCTTTTACCAGCTTCTTTGCCCTTCTCTGGATATACTCCAGTGCCTCAGCATCTTGTAGTGAGGAGCCCAGAAGTGAATATAATACGTGAAATGCAGCCTCACCAGAGCTGAGTACAGGGGGGCAATCACTTCCCTGCTCCTGCTGGCAACACCATTTCTGATACAAGCCAGGATGCCACTAGCCTTCTTGGCTGTCTGTGCATACTGCTGGTACATGTTCAGCTGGCTGTTGACTTGCACCGACACATTCTTTTCCTCTCTGCAGCTTTCCAGCAACTCTGCCCCAAGCCTGTAGCAATACATGAGGTTGTTGTAACTGAAGTGCAGGACCTGGCACTTGGTCTTGTTAAAGCTCATACAATTGGACTCAGCCCACTGAACCAGCCTACCCAGACCTCTCTTTAAAACACTCATACCCTCAAGCAAATTGACACTTGGTGTCATCTGCAAATGACACCTCTGACCCTTTGTCCAGATCATCAGTAAAGATATTAAAAAGAGCTAGCCCCACTACTGACCCCTGAGGAACACCACTATTTACCAGGACCAGCTGGCTTTAACACCATTTACCACAGCTCTGTGGGCCTCGTCTTATTTCTCAGAGAGACCTACAATTAAAGTCGGTGAGAACTTTAAAAGGAGAAAAATATTTGTATTAATATATGACCAAAGAAAAAAAGAATAATTTTTTAAAAATAATTTTCCCTGACAAAGACTCCTTTTCAATCATAACTGGGACAAAATGTTCTTTTTTTTCATCTCAAGTAAAAACAAAAGCACCCAGCTGTGGCAATTTTTGAGAAAACAGAGAAAAGTGCTAGTCCATGGATTTATAGTTTCTTGTTCATCCGTCCTGATAATTTTATGAATGTATTCAAAATATTCACAACCAGAGCTGCAGATGTCCATCAAATTCCAGCCACAGACAATTCCATTTATCTTTGTGTGAGATCACAAACAATATTCCCTCACCATACTGAATGGACATCTTGGACAGATGGCACATTCTTCAGCCCTTTAAAAAACAGAATTTGTAGAAGTCCCAAAAGTCTGAGATAATGAAGAAAAAGATAAGCTTAGAAGACTGGGAACACCAAGGGGACACCATTAACAGCAGGGAACATTTACTATGCTTACAGTCTTCTTTAATGACATATTGTAAAAATTGTCCTGGTATCCAAAATTGCATATAAACACGGTGATGAACAACTTAATACCTTACACACTTTGTGCTTCTGAATGATTTGCTTCAGCCACATTGGCATACTCTAATAAAAAGATGAAGGATATTAAAATACATCAATAAAATCAGAAAGGATTTTACATTAGTGTTGTTGATTTTCTCCTTGTTTTTCCTCTTGTTTTAAGCAAAAAGTTCATATTTAATTTGAAATAGATCATCTTTAAGATTGTTGTGATAATATGTAATATAATCATTTTGTAAAACATACTTCATTGTTGTATCCAAAAGCTTTGCTTTACCACTGAATGAGAAGGGAAGGCTGTAGTTCAAATCAACTAATTTAAACCAGGAATCACCTACTGTGTTTCTGATCAATAGCAGACAGAAATACATTTTTACCTTTTAGTCTGAGTCTGTTGCCATAAAAACAGGTACAAATAAATTGCTGACATCAAATCTCTCAAGTCTTTGAAAACTCAGTACAGTTGTTTTCATTTTTAATGAGTTGACAGACTGAGTTGTCACTTAGCAGATTTGTGACTCTTTGTGCTAAACAGTAATGCTCTCTGTCTACGACATAAACAGAATATTTGCACCATAAAACTATTTACAGCTTTATTCTCTGGCTTGCATTATAATGTAAACCTCAGAAAAAAAGGATGTGCATTTCAACCTCTAGTATCTGCCTCCACAACGCACACAGGCAAGATTATTTAGCCATTTCCTCCTCAAAGTCTAGTTCAGAGATACCTTACTGTTATAGACAGTTTCATCATGAAAGGCTGAATACAAATAAATAAAAAGTTGTAAGGAATAGTCAACTTACTTGAAAATTGTAGTTATTTTCATTTCAGTTATTTATTTTCAAATCTATTTTTAGCTAAATAGTTTGGTGTGAACCTTTGAACCGGTAAAAAAACTATCTTGATTACTTAATAAAAGGATTTCTTTAATGCTTTTAATTTTATTTTTGTCATTAGAAATCTTCCATTCAGATTGTTGCAGGAACACAATGTGCATACAATGTATGATATGATACGATAACATTTTGTAGAAATAGCATGACTACTATATCTTATTACATTACATTTTAGGTACAGTGTGTGTATACTTTAAAAATAATGATATATACAAAAATAGAAAATATAATAATTGCCATATTATCAGGTATTATTCAATAAGTGACTCTTTCAATACACTTTTGGCCTCTATACTGAAATCAGCTGTCAACAGGATATTTTACAGGATTTGAATTGCTGCAACTGAAGATGAAACATAAATCTCTAAGTAACTAGCCTAAACCTCATATCCGGGATCCAGCTTATAGGTAGTATAGAGAGACAGCAGTGTTTTAGGATAAGAGTGGTTTTCTGTAGTGTCTGAGTTACTTGCACTGAGTTTCTCCATGGTGCTTAAGATTTCTCCGAGAAAAAAATAATCTCATAAATTTCATATATTTGCCTGTATAAATGAGAATATACCAATTTGATGGTACCATAACCACCAAATTGAATTAACACACAGAGTATGATTTGCTCATATATTTTTACTAGTTTACATTCTGACTCTTTGTAAGAACAGGAAAAGGTTAAAAGAGATTAATGGTACTGGATTGTATTACTGCAATTTTAGGGTTCATGAACCTAAAAGCAAGTTGGTATCTTTAATAAGAAAAATGTCCCAAAATGGAAAGGGAACACTTGAGTTCTCAGCCATAAGAATGTCTACAGAATGTGATGGGTACCACTGGCCACAAAAAGCTTTTCAAGATGTAGGTTAGATGCTAGGAAGAAATTTCTTTTATGGAGAATGGTGAGGCACTGGAATAGGTTGCTTAGGGAAGCTGTGGATGTCCCATACGTAGAGGTGCTCAAGGCCAGGGTGGATGGGGTCCTGGGCAGTCTGATCCAGTGCGTGGCAATCCTGCCAACGGCAGTGAGTTGGAACTGGGTAGTCTTTAATGTGCTCTCCGATCTAAGCTGTTCTACAATTCTATGATTTTCTCACCTCCTATCACAGAGAAATGAGGTCTCACCTCACTTCAGATTAAATACTCCCCATTCTCTCTGTTGTTCCTGGTGACTCTTGCTTTCTGTTCCCTACAGCAGCTTTGTTGTTCTTAGCACACAGAAGTGCAACTCTTAGAGCAAAGGGCCTAAAACTGAATACAGTACTCAAGGTGTGGTCTCACCAGTGCTGAGTACAGAGAGACAATCACTTCCCTAATGCTGCTGGCCACACTATGTCTGATGCAGGCCAAGATGTTGCTGGCCTTCTTGACCTGGGTGCACTAGTGGCTCATTTTCAGATGATTGCCAACTAGCATCCCCAGGTTCTTGTCTGAAGGACAACTTTCCAGTCATTAGATGGCTGATTTAGTTGCCGAGCCGCTCTCCATCATATTTGAAATATGGCTGTCTGGTGAAGTCCCTGGTGATTTGAAAAAGGGAAACATTACTCCCATTTTTAAGAAAGGGAGAATACCCCAGGAACTACAGGCCAGTGAGCCTCACCTCTGTGCTTGAAGATCATGGAGCAGATCCTCCCAGAAGCTATGTTAAAGCACATACAAGATAAAGAGGTGATTCGGGACAGTCAGCATGGCTTCACCAAGGGCGGATCGTGCCTGACCAATCTGGTGGCCTTATATGATGGAGTGATGCCTTTGGTGGACAGGGAAAGGGCAATGGATGTCATTTACCTGGACTTCTGCAAGGCCTTTGACCATATCCTTCTCTCAAAATTGGAGAGGTGTGGATTTGAAGGATGGACTGTTCAATGGACTAGGAATTGGCTGGCTGGACACAGCCAATGGGTGTGATTAATGGTTCTGTGTCAGGATGGAGATCAGTCACAAGTGGTGTCCCTCAGGGGTCGGTCTCAGGACTGCTGCTCTTCAACATCTTTATCAATGATATAGACGATGGCATCGAGTGCACCCTCAGCAAGTTCATGTATGACACCAAGCTGAGAGGTGCAGTCAATACATTGGAAGGAAGGGAAGTCATCCAGAGGGACCTGGACAGGTTGGAGAAATGGGTCCATGAAAACCTTATGAAGTTCAGTAAGGCCAAGTGCAGGGTGCTGCACTTGGGTCGAGGGCAATCCCAGGTATTTAAAGAAACAGGGGGAAGATCTCCTTGAGAACAGCCCTGCAGAGAAAGACTTGGGGGTCCTGGTAAAAGAGAAGCTGGACATGAGCCAGGAATGTGTGCTTGCAGCCTGAAAGGCCAACTGTGTTCTGGGCTGCATTAAAAGAGAAGTGGCCAGCAGGGAGAGAGAGGTGATTTTCCTCTCTTGTGAGGCCCCATCTGGAGTACTGCATCCAGGCCTGGGGCCCTCTGTACAGTAAGGACATGGAGCTCTTGGAGAGAGTCCAGAGGAGGGCCACTAAGATGATCAGTGGGCTGGAGCACCTCTCCTATGAGGAAAGTTTGAGGGAACTGGGCTTGTTTAGCTTAGAGAACAGAAGGCTCCAGGGAGACCTCATTGTGGCCTTCCAGTACTTGCAGGAAGTGTATAAACAGGAGGGGGAATGGTTTTTAAACTGAGACAGGGGAGGTTTAGGTTAGATATTAGGAGGAAGTTTTTTCAACAGACAGTGGTGATGTACTGGAACAGGGAGGTTGTGGATGCCCCATCACTGGAGGCATTCAAGGCCAGGCTGGATGTGGCTCTGGGCAGCCTGGTCTGGTGGTTGACAACCCTGCAGGGGAGTTGAAACTACACTGTGGTCCTTTTCAATCCAGGTCATTCTATAATTCTATGAGGCACAGAAAACTTAATTCACATGAGTCATTCATCTACTTTCAGCTGTGTTCACATCTGAAGAAGGTAATAAGATCTGTTAACAAATTCCTGTCACACACCAGGTTATACTAACAGCATCTTATTTTTATGGAATATCAGCACATGAACCACTGTTAATATTAACTTTTAGGTCATATAAATATAGAAACTAATAATACCTAAAGAATATCAACAGTGATTGTTGTTCTGCCTTTTTGGAGCAAGTTTCACGCAAAGACACAATGGTGCCTTAAATATATTCTTATGACAGTAGGTGATCATTCGAAGACTAAAAACTGTGAGGCTTCAACATGCCAGTTATAATATAGAATGTCACACTAATTTCATCTAGATGATTCTGTAATTCTACTCTAATTTGCTAAATAGCTTGGTAACTTTGATAATCTCTTGCTGTCAAGAATCTTTTACAACAGATATAACTTCAACAATGTACTTTATCTTGTTGTTGGAAGACATTCAAGAAATTTGTTGGTTTTTTTTCAAGCCACAGAGCTATGATACTTTTCAAAACTGTAATCATATCATTTGATATGGCACAGCATAAAATCAATAAAGTAATATAAAATAAGATAAATGAGATATCTTTCTTGGGAATCGCTTGGCTTAAAATATGACAAGCTTTGTGCAAAAAAAAAGTGACTAGTTGATGAAAATCTCTCTTGAGCATGAGCAAATTGGATTATCAATTAGCAGTATGTCTTCAAAAATCTCCTTTTCTTAAGCCTCCTTCAGTTCCAGCATAATTCGTCAAATGCCAGTGAAAAATATCTGTGATATGCAGCAAAACCTTGCTTGCAGACTGCCATTTTCTTCTAAAAACAAAAGCTTGGTAAGCTTGACTAAACCTGTCTGTTAAAATCCCTTGCAGCAAAAACAAAGCATGAAGAATTTCTTTAAATTAATTATTTCAGTGATTTAACACAATATTAAAGTCAAGCTGAAAAACTGTCGGCCACTTCAAGGTCCCAGGGTAAATCTCCATACTTAGAAACAAAATGGGACTATGGAATATAACTATAAACCTGAAAACTTCAGGAATGTTTTTCTTTCATCCTCACAGAAGTAAGGGATCTTCTACTCACCTTCCAATGGACTGGGATGTTCTTTCTTCATAGGATCATAGAATAGTTTGGGTTGGAAGTTCTTTTTTTTTCCTCTGTCTTTCTGTATATCAGAAAACCAATATGTCTCAAATCCTAAAATATGGTAGCCTTGGTCTGGGCAAAATTTAATTTTGTATGTCTGGGTTAACAGAAAATCTTTGACTTAATGATTCTTCTGAATCTGGGTCTTACTCTACCGTCTGGGAATTTCAACTTATTTTTATTGATATTTTTAATGTATAAAGGCACGCAAAAACATAGGCTTTGCAGTACACAATTCTAACCTTCTTTCTTGAAATGTTCTACTAACAGCAAATGTTTCATCAAAATAAGACCAGATCCATATGTTCCTTGGAAATAAAGAGCGCAGAATTAGAAAATGATGAATATTACTATTTAAAAAATCCTCTGGCTCCCCCATTGAATTGAATGGAACAATTCAAATTTCCCATATTTATTGACATGAATATTCTCTGTTTTTTTTCCAACTTTCTTTGCATTGTGAATTTAACAGCACACCAAGGACCATAAAGCAAATGTAGTCCATTTGAGATCACATTTCAATGGTATGCTATTTTTAATTTTAACTCTGTGTCTTCATTCACCTCCTGGATATTAGTGCCTCCAGGAGTACAGTTAACTCTTAATCTCACAAGCAATTGGAATAACAGCTGATCTCAGCTCTGCTTATGCTGTTTTATTTTAAGCATAGTTTAATATCTATAAAATATGTCAGGTTAACATCACTAGAAATGGAAGATTTTTGTTTGTCCCAGAGCAGCTATATCACAGAAAGTGGCAACTTCCTTACAAGTAAGTCCTTCTCTGCACTGATCTGCCTGGATTATAGGCACAGGATCAGAAAAGTTTTCAAATTCCTCTCTTTGCCATAGAGAAAAAATATTTTTCATACTATTTTTCATAAATTAAAGAGATTCCATCTGAAAGCTAATGAAATATTTTACCTGCTCCTCCTACAGAAACACATCCTATGGCAATGCTACAGGCTTGGGGCAGAGTGGCTGGAAGATTGTGTTGAAGGAACGGACATGGAGGCATTGGTCAACACTCAGCTAAACAAGAGCTAGCAGTGTGCCCAGGCAGCCAAAGAGACCAATGGCACCCTGGCTTGTATCAGAAATAGTGTTGCCAGCAGGAACAGGGATGTGATCATCCCCCTGTACTCAGCTCTGGTGAGGCCGCACCCTGACTACTCTGTTAAGCCCCTCACTACAAGAGAGATATTGATGCCATGGAGCATGTAACAAAGTTGGTAAAGGGGCTGGAGCACAAGTCTTATGAGAAGCTGCTGAGGGAACTGGAATTGTTCAATCTGGAGAAGAAGAGGCTGTGGTGAGGTGGTGGTCAGCCTTTTCTCCTGTGTAACTAGTGATAACAAATGGCCTCAAGTTGTTCCAGGGAACGTTCAGATTGGATATTAGGAAAAATTTCTTCTCCAAAAGAGTAGTAAGGTGCTGGAATGGGCTGCTCAGGAAGATAGTTGAGTCACTGTCCCTGAAGGTGTTCAAGAAATGTGTAGATGTTGTACTAATGGACGTGGCTTAGTGGGGAAATATTGGTGGTAGGTGAATGGTTGGACTGGATCATCTTGCAAGTCTTTTCCAACCTTGGTGATTCTATGATTATTCCACAACCTCACTATTATAACAGCTAGAAAATTTCCAGCCAGAATCTGTTTCACTCCACTGTATGACCATGTGGTCTCGTGCCTCTTTAATGAGTTCACTTAAGCCATCTTTTCCTCATTCTGCCATTTAGCCCAGAAAACTACTCAGAGGCAGCAGCCACAATCTCTCACAGCCTGGCTCTGAGAAATCTGATCTAGTGATAGGTGTCCCTGCTTATTGTGGGAAAATAGGGCTAGATGACCTTTAAGGTCCCTTTCAACTCAATCGATTCCATGATTCTTTTGCTATTCTGACTAAACCAATGTCTTCAACTTGCTACTTGATGGACAGTTTACCTGTTCAAATTAAATAATGAATACAATTATCTTCATTTTACTCCTAGAATAGCACCATTAAATCAGGTTCAGAAATGAAACACATATCTGGAAGGAGGTAATCTTTGAGTTTCTGAGTCTTCATCCAGTCTCTCAAAGGAACAGCGCACTCTTGCTCTGGTATTAGTGATAAGGCTGAGTAAGGGACAATTCCAGCCCCACACTTTGGTACTTCCTCTGATATCAATTTAAAAATGTTCAAACATGCCACTATATCTTAAAATCCATTTGCTAGCTGTAGCCTTGAGACTTTCCTTCTAATAGTCTGCAAGTCTGTATACGTTTCCCAGACTACATCCTTCCTAAAATAAGCTTTGTTTTGGTCAGTACTCTGTTAGTCACAACGTCTGGAAATCCATCTACTTTTGGAAAGACCCTGTTTAGTATGAATAATTAGCACTTCAGTGAAGCTACAGTTATTAAACAGAATAAAATCTGAACTTGGTAGAGCTCACTCAGCAAACAAGAATGGGACCTTATAACAACTCAAATCATGGGCAATTTTCTAAAGGTTATAGTAACAATCTGAAATACACAGCTATTTTCATAGCATTAGCTATCTATGGGTACACAGACAAGCTTTAGTATCTCAAAACAGAAGACAAAACTGCACTAGATATTTATTTTGTGACATGGTTTTCACAAGCAAAGTCTTGTCTTTACTCCATTGCACAGTTGGGACAGGGACAGTTGAAAAGAAAAAGAAACATCAGAAACCATGAAGATGATTTTTCACCAGCATTCATAGCATAAGCATTGTTTCATGACCATATTTGGTTATGAGTATCTGAAAGCGATTCCAACCATTATTACTTTCAGCTACTATGCACTGACAAGGCCAATGTGTCAGCTGCATGGATAGAAGAACAGGACTTTTTTTTCCCCCAAGTGCTGTACATCAGTGTCTAAAAGAGAGGAAAAAAGAGAGAGTAAAATATTTCTCAGACTGTTTTTCTTTGATATATTTCAGGCTTTGATAAACAGAAAGAATGAGTCAGTGTTTGGCTTCACAGAACTATCACAAGAAAAACCTTTCACTCTTATCTCAGATGATGTTCAAATTGCAGACAGACTGCAACGAAATGGAAAATTACCACAAATAAAAATAATGGCTTGAAAGTGAGTATATGGACGGGGAAATTGTTAAAGATGCAGAGTTTAATTATGCTTAGTCACTCTCCGCATCAACTTATTGTCCATTAAAATCAAACTTGGGGAGAGATCACTGCTCAGGTTAAAACAATTTCAGAGACAGAATTAAACATCTTGAACACTGGAGACCTTTTTATGAGACATGTTTCCAGATAAATTTCCTGATTCTGTGGCTGGAATAGATCGACGTGTTTGTACTTTCCTCACTATTATTTATGTTTCCTATGGAAAGTCCGAGTTTATAAGACAGTTATGCATATATTAATGCTAAATGTCCATTCAGTGACTAGTATGAAAACAGCCTACAAAATACTTAGAAAGAGAACATTTCTGTGATTAAAAGACTATTTGTTTCTGATATATATCTAAAGTGCACTCTTAAATTCCATTCTGGTTACATTATCTGTTAAGTTCAGAGTAAGAGCAGCATCACTGGGGAGCCCATGGTAAGCTATAAAATGTGTACGTGGTCAGACAGAATGAGAAAGAGAGCATCAACAAACACTGTGTGACTCTGTGGTGCATGAATAGTGTGGAAATCTGAACATATAGATCAGACTGCAATTATAAAAGGGTAATTATAAAACATATGAGTTTTTCTTGGAAGAGTGTAATGGATTTGTACTGTCTTGTCTCAGCATTCATGTACTAATGCTGCTTTGGAATGAATACAACAGGGAGATACCTCCTATACAATAAATCTAGTTGTCAATTTCATCAGATCTGTGGTATCATATCGCAAAACAGGGTCAGCTGACAACATTCAGGCATTGATGTCTTTAGAATTACAACACTGGTTATACAAGCTTTTCATATACACATGCATGGGCAGCTGACAAGAACAACAGAGAACATCCTAACAGCCTACTTGTGAATAAAAGAAAATGGCCACTTTTCCATCTTGGTCTCCTTTAGGCATATTGGAACATCTTACAGAATCTTCTGGCAGTAAGAAAGTACGGAAGCCACTATGTCACTCTTTTCTGCCTCCTAAATTTTATCAAATGGTTACAAAAACTGTCACTACCCTACTGCGAAACATATCCCAAAAGAATGGGTTGCCTGAAAGCAGTGGTGGCAGTTCTTGCTTCATTTCAATCATTCAAGGAGTCCGAAGCTTTCTCTCAAACACCACAAGTCTATTCCAGAAGACAGCTGTTTTTTCAAAAAGCTTCTATAATGTTCTAAGTTCATATATTTAGCAGTATCCATCACAGCTTAGCTTCCAGTGTCCATTTTAATTACCTCATGAGAGATGGCAAGTAGTAAGTAGGTTGAATTTTTCCATGTTAACAAGTTGCATCTAGAGTCTCTGTTGGACTTCTGTGGTAATTTTTTTTGAGTTCTGGATTATATTTCAGCAATTGGAAAAATGAATTACTTCTGAATGCAAAATTCAGCTAGTCTTGTCTCTGTTCCTAAACATATTTTCACAATCTGGCAATGAGAGATGCAAACTTTTCACACATGATAAACAACCTAGCAAAATTGCATACCAGGAATACAACTTTCATGGGAAATATCAAGTTTTCATTCAAGCAATAACAGTTTCCTGCCAAATTTTTAAGAGTTTCATAACAATAGTTTTTTTAAACTATAATAAATATGTCTGAACCTTATTGAGCCCTATTGATTTAATTCCCAATTACATTTTATAAGAATTTTCATAAGATAAACTTTGTGAACTTGAGGAGCCAAAGAAATAGATGAATTTTTTGCCATTATTTTCATTGTGGATTTGTATGACAAATATTCTGCTGTTATCTGAAAGTATAGCACATTCCCTGAGGTATTAATTGTACAACCGTTTGTTTTATAAAAGGCATTTACATGTAAATCACAAGTAAATTACAAACATTCCCTTGTTCTTTTTCTTTTTCTTTTTCTTTTTCTTTTTTTTTTTTTTTTTACCAATAAAATGCAATCTATATTGTAAATACAATTATGATGGCAGTCACTTCTATTTTTTCTGTGAATAATATCCCATTTTAAATTTCTGAAGACTTATTTTTATGGCATTGCTTATTTTCAAACATACCTGATATGGAATTATCTATCTTACTTTATATGAGTTCTATTTGTTTCTGTCACTTTGTCTTAAAAGGCAAAAAAAACCCCACGAAAAAACAACAACAACAACAAAAAACAACAACAAAAAAAAACCCAAACACATAAATATGTTTTAAATAATAATTAAAAAAAAAGATAGGTTTTCTTATCCCAAGAAGTCTGACAGGACTACATTAAACCTGAAAATATTTAAAGGAACACAGCCTGTCACTAGCATTTGATTTTCCACAGAACATTCTCTAAAAAAATGAGGTAAACATTCTCCTACCTGTGTGTAGACAATTTTGTAGATAGCCAGCAGGAAGCACATTGTCATTTGTGTTTGTTAAATGAACAGTTGCGTATGAAGTACTACAGAAAATGCACCCAAGATGTACATGTTAGATGCCATCAAAGTGCAATGGATTGTTGTTAAATTGCAATCGGATGGTCCATGTGTGCAACACAAACAAAAGGACTGCCAAGGCAATCTGCAGCACTGGAAGAAGGTGGAGTTTGGCAGTTTCCATATCCTTGGGAAGTCCTGAGTAGTCATGTTCAACTTGACTTCTCTTACTTAACCTTTTATTCCATCTACCCGAGCAAACATTACCAACAAATGGATCCTTAAGGAAAAATTAAGAGGTTGATGGAAATATCAATATAAAATCAATATAACAACATATAAAGCTAAAAAAAAAAGTGTTTACAAACTAGTCTTAAAACTTAAGGACAAATGACAGTGCCACTTATTATGTCTCTATTCTCATAAAGGAATAAATCCTCAGGCAATGGAATATACTACCTCTAATTTCATATTTGATAAGAGTTTTTCCATTTAAATCCAGGTAGATTTTAAGTTTCTTGTAGTTTTTACATCATTCACTGCATAAAAGTACTAATACATTTGTTATAAATGTAAACGACATGCAGATGCAGATTCACACATTCAACAACTAGCAATTGTAAAATTGATTTTTGTGATAATTCCTTCAGAACTAAAATAAAAATCATATTCTGACAAATACAAAGCAAAAATGTCTTCATTAAAAAAAATAAATTTATGAAATCAAAATATGAATAGCATTGCAAGACTGAAATTAGAATGAGTATCTGAATATTGCAATAGTTCTCTAAAAAAAAAAAAAAATTACCGTAAAATGTTTAAAATGTGTAATTTCCCACATACTTTGTAGAAGCTAGTCTACAAGAATGAATACATATCCTGTTACCCCATTTTCCATTCAGAAGAAGTGTTACACACAAACAAAAGTTCATCTCCAAAATTTTTCTATTTTTTTTTCCTCTCAGTAATAATGATCTTAATTAATGCATCTCTGAAGAGAATGTGCCTCATATTTCTAAGATTTTTTAGAAAATTATGCTGGTTGGAGACACAGGGATACTGGCGACTTCAGAACCCCTGAAGAAAATCCAGCATTAAGGGTTTGATTGTATTTGATGAGTAGAATAGCCTTCATTTCTTTAAAGGCTATGGGAAGAGGCAGGAGAGCATGGGAGTTGTTAGATGAAGCCTTGTATAAGAGCAGAAGTTGTTCAGAGTCACTTTCAATTCCCTAAAATCCATAAGATGCCTCAGTGTCTTCCCACTGAAGAAGATGAAGAACCATTTGTTAGACTGCACTGCAAGAAAGCCCACTGTGCTCAATGCTACAGGAATACACACAGAGACTGTCAGAGATTCTGGATTACTTTTCAGTTGCTCTTAGGGATTTTACTTACAGAGCAAGAGGATGCAAATTAACACAGGTGAAATATAAGAGATGTACAAAGAAGTAACTTTCCAAAAATTGCATCAAGAAAGATAACATTCAGCTGACTGCCAAAGAGAACTTTCAAAATCCTAAGACCTTATTTTCATTCATTCCATTATATTTGAAAGGTTGTGGCAGTTCCCACGGATTGGAAAAGGGGAAATTATAACCCCCCTTTTTGAGAAGGGAAAAAGAGATCCAGGGAAAAACAGGACAGTCAGTTTTACCTCTGTCTGGCAAGATCACAGAGCAGATGCTCCTGAAGGCTCTACTAAGGCACATGGAAAATAAAGATGAGGTGATTAGTGGTATTCAACATGGCTTCACCAAGAGCAAGTTATGCCTGACAAATTATGTGGCCTTTTATGATAAACTTACAGCATCAGTGGATAAAGGAAGAGCAACTGGTGTCACCTACCTGGACTTGTGCAAAATGTTTGTCACTGTTCCACATGACATCCTGGTCACCAAAATGGAGAAAGATGGATGTGATGCATGGCCCACTCTCTGGATAAGGGATTGGCTGAATGGCTGCACTCAGAGAGTTGCAGTCAATGGCTCAATGAGCAAGTGGAGCCTGGTGACAACTGGCATTCCTCAGGGATTAGTGCTATTTAACATCTCTGTCGACAAGGTGGATTGTAGAATCAAGTGTACCCCCAGCAACTTTACAGTTGACATCAAACTGAGTGGTGCAGTTGACACACTAGAGAGAAGGGATGCTATCCAGAGGAACTTGAACAGGCTTGAGAGGTGGGCCTATGTCAATCTCATGAAGTTCAACAAGGCCAAGTTTGAGGTCCTGCACATGGGTTAGGGCAATCCCAAATATAGTCACAGGTTGGGCAAAGAATGGCTTAAGAGTCAGAATTTGTCTAATTCCAACTGATTACTCCAATTACTGTATCTGTCAAAACTCCTAAGGAGAAGTGTTTGCAAGATGTAGAATTTAAATTTTTAGCTGACTTAAATACTGATCTGTCTTTTTTGCTCTCTATCCTTATTTCATTGGTTTGCTTTTTGAGGGTTTTTGTTTGTTTGTTTGTTTGTTTGTTTTGTTTGTTTTGCTTTTGGTCAAATCTTACAGAAATCTTTCTTCAGAACTGAAGTACAAAAGAATAGTAGATATGAATGATCCTTTCTCCTTGTAATTGTCCTCTGTTAAAGTGGAAATGACCAAAATTCTGATTATGTTATGCAGTAATACTCAATATATCTAATGCCTCTGCCAAAATTGTTCCTTAAGAAGACTGAGGTTAAAGAGGAACATTTCATTTCATCAAGCCTGGCATCATAGAACTTATGAGTACTGAAATAATTTTCTAGTGTCTTCCTTTCTGAAGCAAGTATTTTACATGCATTACATTCCAGTGCATTGTTTCCTGGAATAGGAGATTATCTTTTACAAGATCACTCATGGCTAGTAATTTTCAGAAAGCCCATAAAAGTTCAGAAGGCCAAACACAAATCTGAATAGTAGGAAGTTACTTTTTTTTTCATGCACTATGTGTGAAAATACATTAAGCTGAAATGTCCTAGTAAGACGACTTTCCTTCTCCTTTTCCTCTCTCCTGGTAAAGGACCTTAAAAGCAAAGATTTATATTACAATTATTATGTTCTGAAGAGAAAGCAATAGAAATCACCACTCAAGCATACTATCTGAGATTCAAACTGTTCAACTTCAGATTTGAAAAGCATAAAATACACAATTCTTGTGGTATATAGGATAAACTCTCTTCTTCTTAAAAATATATATATATATTTTAGTCACTCATGCATTTAATTAGAACTTCAAAAAATAGATTACTTTAATTGAAAATGTTATATACTATATAATTTGGGATTTTTTTTCCTAGGGAAATCTAAATTAGCATAGTTAATGAAATTACTTTTCTCTTTTGCTTTGTCAGTACACTAAATCTCATCCACAGTTTTCTATTTGAAATAAGTAAATAAATACACAAAACAAATAATCTGCTAAAGCAAATGATAACTTTTTTACCCAGGGATTACAAAAGCTATTAAGGCAAATTTCAGTGAACTGTATCAACAGTACTTTAACATTAACTTTTAATACTTTACAGATGTTTTTTATTGGGAAAACAGACATCACTTTCTCTAAATACCGGAGAGATTTTTACTGTAGCAAGCTCAAATCTTGCTTTTATGATGTGTACTATCTTCTGGATACTCTGTCAAGAAGTTCACAAGTCATGAGCTTATTTGAAGCTGATCTGTACTGTAATAAGGAAAAACAATCTATTTTCTGTTAATTGATGTATGAGCTGAAAACAGCAGCTGATGAAGATCAAACAGGAATTTGACTTCCCAGATACCGCTGGACAAATGGTTATGAACAGGTTTTGGTATGGACACTCTCTGTCCATTATCCAGCACCAGAGGCGTGCTACATTTCTAAGTGGGTTTGCATGACATGGAAAATTCAGGCTGCAGTTGCACAGTTTCTCTGTGGAGGTGAGAGTCTGTGCCATACCATCTCCACCTCTCTTGCCTCAAATCTCTCAAACATTAGAAAAAAATCTGACTTCAAGATATTGAAAAGGATACATACAGCAAAAACATGTAAGCAATTGGGAAGATATAGAAAGTTCAGCTGACTAAAATACAGTTCAGTCTATATTTCTTTTCTAAAATATTTTGATTTCTTTCTTTCTTTGTTTCTTTCTTTCTTTCTTTCTTTCTTTCTTTCTTTCTTTCTTTCTTTCTTTCTTTCTTTCTTTCTTTTTTTTTTCAAAAATCCAGAAATATATTACAAAAACGGCATTCAAGGATTGGTTTGAAATCAGAATATATTGTTTAAACAGATTCAAAGATTCTGGGAACCATTCCAAAACTAACGTTAAAATGTTTCAGTCCCTTGAAGCCATCATAGGGTGAATATGCCTGTTTTTTCTTCTTCACAACTTCTTTCACAAATAATTTAAAATCTGATTAAAAAAATATGATAATAAGATTAATTGTGGATTCCATGTTTGTGGCCAGATTAGTAAATAATTTTATTGACATATTTATCTTTCCCTACTTTTAATAAAATATCTTTTCTTATTTTTAGACTTAATTTACTATGCTGTTGCTGCTCCTTTTAATACTAGGATCATCCTTAAACATTATTCTTTCAGGGGAATGTGAGTGCAGAGAAAGACCAACTTGTGTATACAACATATTTTACAAATATTGGATATATAGGAGAGGGGTTGAGATACTATCAAATCCCTTTTATTTGATAGTTTCATGATTTAGTAGTTAGTTTATGACACTTACTGTCCTTTTTTTTTTTTTTTTTTTTTTTTTTTTTTTTTTTTTTTAATGAGAATACACTGCCTAACCGGTCAGTGCATTTTCACTTAAATTATTTGGTAATATAGACAACAAGTTTGTGTGAAAATCAGAGCTTTTAAACTAGGCGTTAAAAAGAAATCTAATACTTTTTTGGTAGATCTGTCTATCGAATGACAAATTGATGGCAGGAAAAATGTGTGCTGCTATTTGAAATGTAATCATTGAATTCTAAGATTACTTTATTAAAAAAAAAAATACAAAGGAAAAAAACTTATTAGGTTAGCTTTTGCATATGGAAAATCTATTTCAAATCAAACTGCTGTGAATCCTATTTGAATATTTCCAGCAGAGAACATTATTTTCTAAATTAGTAAGAAAGGATTTTTAATGTATGCAAAATAAACATAACAAAAACAAAATTCCAAATGGATATATCACCAGGAACACAGCTCAGTGGCTGAGTAGCTGTGGGGTAAAAACACATTTCTAAATGACTTATAAGGAAACATCACTTTATTTGATGGCTAAAGTAAACTTTTTTTTTTTTTTAAGATTAATTTGCTTTGAATGTTTTATACATACATCACTAGCATTTTGACACTGTGGTTGTTTTAAAAGTTGGTATGTCTGAAGGCTGTAATTTAAAGGCAGAATTCTAGTTTTATTTTGTGTTTTATATTTCAAGTTATCAAATATGAGCATTAATAATATTATTTCAAATGAGTATTGTTAAGTAATGTAAAGTGCCTAAGGCAATAGATATTTAGGGATTAGAAATGTGTTGATGGTTATGGGGAAACTGCTAACATTCTTACAATGAAAATGTGAGAACTATGTCTATTTTCAGTAGGATATCATTTAATTTTTAAAAGAAAGTTTTGCAGTGAAATAGGCACAAGTCTATTATTGTCTTGTATTTATCTATTTTTATGTCCTGTAATATGTCCTTTAATATTGTAAAATCAAGTTATTTCCTAATGATTATGACTTTAATATTACAATACAAATGGAAGTGTATGAAGCATTAATATTTTAGAATTTAATATATCCGTACATACAAGACAGCTGTAAAGAACTTGAGATTTTCATTTGTAAAGGAGCTGCTTACAACAATTTGAAAATTTACTTATAAATGTTTGCCCTCATACTTATTCAGAGAGCACATACCCTTCCTCAGCTTTTGAACTTAAAAGTCAATTGCTTGATGCTTTCATTTGTTCAGAAAACGTCTTCTTTTGAAAGTTGGAAATTGAATAAAACTGGACAAAATGTGAGAAAATAATAAACTTATATATCTGTTATAATAATATAATAATAATAATAATAAAACTTGTATATCTGCCATTGTGAATAGAATTTGGTATAGTTTTGCTGGTGATGAGTCCATTATTTGTACGGAAGATAAGCTCCAGTTTTTCTCTTGCAAAAGGTGTAGATGAGTGATCAGGAAAATTTTTGATCCTGTTGAACAGATTGAATGAAAAGTCTGAATATCAGTAGTCTCCCTGAAAATGCATAATTACAGATTCCAGAAACATTTGATCATCTCTGCCATCTTATACATCTTTATTGTGCCCCAGTGATGTACGTGAAGAGAAGAATAATTTGGTTTTTGACAGACTCTGCCAGTTTGTATAATGCTAACATAGTGCTTTTGAAAAAGTTACCAGAAGAGTGCTATTAAAATCAAACTTTAATTGAGGCGTCCAATTCATTCTCATTCTGATCTCATCAGTTTTCAGTCACATGTGACACGTTGCCAGCTTACAGTTCTTGTAATAAAAACTTATAATAAAAGGTGGCCCTGTGGGAAAATAAAAGCCAAGATGAGAAGAGCTTATTGTCTGAAATGAATTCAACTTGGGACTGATGGCTTTTAGTAAGATAAGTAGCTAAGACTGTTCACTGACAGCAATCTCTTATTTATTTACAGTAAAATCCTATTTATCTGAAGGTCTCAGCACACATCTTAAATTCAGTTAACTGGAAGTATTTGTCACACAGATCTGATCAACAGGATTGCTCTGTATATTTCAAGGTATGACAGTTAAAGGATGCATCTTTCCTGCACATCTGATGTAGAAGAAGACACAAACTTTCACAAAGCTCAGCCTAGTAGAGCTCTGAAACTGCTCCTATCTAAGGCCAGAGGCAGTGCTCAGTTTAGCCAGTTTTCAAATAGTGGTGTGCTCAGATAGATCCTGATGAAGGCATGCCACCTACACCTACTACATAATCAACTTAGAAAGACTAAATTAATAAATTATATATATATATCATTCCAATGAAATTACAAGGAAAACCTTGTACATAGAAGATAAATATCCATTCTTCATTACATTAGCAAGCTTGCTTAAGTCAGTGCCATGTAAATCTCTCTGCTGCTTTATTTCCCTTCTGAGTAGCCACCTGTCATAGTCTTCCAGTCTGTTTTCTGCTCTGTTGTGACATTTCTGTCTGTGTCTCATTCATATCTCTGTGATTCGTTCTAACTGCGCTACAATTTGGGTATCTAAATTCAGTGTCAGAATTAAGATTGCATCTTCAACATTTGTATTACAGTATAATGTTCAAGATTTTCTCTGTTATTCTAAGGTATCTACTTATCTTTCAGTATTGGCAAATAGCAATGACTCAGAAATCAATTCATATAGACTCTGAATATAAAGCAGCTATGGGGCTGTCCTTTTAATGTCTAAGGCTGATTTCAAGCTGACAAATGATGGTTTTAAAAATCAAAATCTGGGTGGAAAAACTGTCTTCACAAAAATGGTTTTGCTACCTGCTACATCAATACTAAGAACGACTGTGGCTGCAGCAACCATTGTGCAGGGTCTTACAAATAACTGTGGTCTGATGCTCACAGAGATGCCTGCTGTAGTGACACTGATACTTTCAGTAAGTATACTGCAGCAGAATCTTCAAGATACAAGAACACCATGAACTGATATGGCATTTGTTCTGTAAATAGCAGCAAGAATAGCTTAGCACACTGCACTATTGGGTTTTCAGAGCATGCTATCCTTTAACAGCTTGAAAGAATTGAGAATCAATGCCGAAATGTAAGAGACAATTTTGAATAATTAACAAGGGTCAATTCAGATCCTTGCCTTACAAATAGCTTTCACAAACTTCTGCAAAGTGTGAAATGCCATTTGAATCTCTACTTCAGCCAGTGATAGCATAAAGAAATCTGGTTTAGAAAGAAAAATATCACCACTATTAAGAAGAAAAAACTGTCTTAAAATCATCCTCTAAAACAGAGTTCAAAATCTCCATCCCACTTGCTGTCATGATTCAACATAGGAATATGGATTTCAGTCTTGCTATGGGCTAATCATCCTTCTGGTTCTTATCTCTCTGTGGATGGAGGACTCCTCAATGTCTGCCGGTTAGTATTAAGGGATCCAAAGAACTCAGGATAAAGTCCGCTTACAGAGTAGGGTTGAAAGGTATTTCTCTAACTCTATTTTGACACTGGGTGAACGTACATCATAATAAAGATGCTCATCTAATCCTCAGTATGTGCTATTTTAGACATACTGAAGGATGGAAACTAAGCCAATTTATTACAGATTAATATAAAAGGATACAACAAACATGTAAAGACAGAAACACATCAAAATTTAAAAGAAATGAGAAAGGCAAGAGACATCACAGACTATGAGAACTCATTCTACTATGCCAGTCATACTAAGAGCAGAGGTGCTAGTCTGTAGTAACTCTGGTTTGAAAATGTGTTGGCATACAATACCGAGATGCTGTATGGTGCTTGGTAATCTTTTTACATCTGTTTTCACTAACAGTCATCACATGAATGTAGATGATTTTGATCAAGCATGTAAATGGTTGTAGAGGATATAAATGAATAATGTATCATGATAGATATGATAGGGTGAAGTGGGCTTTAATTTCGTCAGGACAGATTCAGGTAAGGCATAAGAAAAAGCTTCAGAAAACTAGTAGGGATAATGAGAGACTGAAATATTTTGCCTGGGGAAAGTGTGGAGTCTTCATCTTTGGACAGGCAATAGTTTGTCAAGAGTAGTTCATGATAGGAATAGCATCTATCACAGTCTGACTGCCATGAGACAGAAGGAAAGTCTAGATGACAATACTAAGTCTCTTTGAACTCTCATTTTTCTCTGATTTTTAGAGTTTATTCTTATTTGAAGAGCTAACAAATAAGACTGAATCTATTGGCTTTTTGTTACATATGTACCTGCAATCTTTAAGATTTCTGATAGCCTTTGGGAAGAAGTACTTGGCTATTACAGCTGTCAATAAGTTTTATAACATCTATAGGGCAGATTAGTATTTGTAAACAAACGTTGCCAGACAAATTGAAGTCAGTCTTTCCTTTGACTTCAAGAGTAGATCAGCTGCAGCATGTAGATTTAGGAAGCTAAGCTAGCAGCTAGTCTCCCAAGACTCTTTTTTGCCTACACATAGAGAGGCACCTTAAGACTCACGCATGAGACTAATTTATGTGCCCTGAAGATCAGCCAAAGAACTGAGCAGGTTAAGTACTGACACAGACTGTTTAAACCATGAGCCAGTAGCTGGATGGTATTAGTACACTCCTCCCATGTCTTCACAGTGCTTAAATTAACAAACGAGAAGCTATCATTAATACACAGTATTTAAAGAGAAGATATGGAACATATAATGTGGAAAAAATAGGAAGAAATTAATCACATTCACAGAGTTTATAGATTTTGCTGCAAACTCTCCTCCCAGTTCTGTGCAATAAATAATACCAGGACAAACTAATTGTTTTCTCTAACAACTCTATGTGATATATTTCTAAAATAGGCTGATTATGTAAATATCTAGTCTAGAGTAAAAGAAAGCAAACATACTCTATTTGGATTCTACTCAGACTGGTAGTAAAAATAAGGGAGTTTTAAGTAAATGTGTTTTAGGAGTAAAAAAAAACCATTTTGTAGAAAGAATAAAATAAACACAGTATTTTCTATTCAGTTGTTGGGTTGGTTTTTTTTTGGGGGGTGAGGGGGAGGATACAGATTCTTATAAATTATAGAATCAGACAAAAAATAAAGAACACAGAATAAGTTTTACCTAGTCTTCAACTTTCCAATATGCATTCAATTAGAATTGTACTAGAAGTAAGATATCTCCTCCTTCCATCTGTAAGGTTCAATACGTTTTCTTACCTAACAAGATTTGGCTGAGTAACTATTTGACTTGAAGAGAATATTGATGATTCACAAAATAACATTTGCTTTTCACTGTCCACTAAAACAAATGCTCACAGGACTATCAGGTAGCATTCTGCACATTGAGAAAATGTGCAAAGAATAAGGATCAGGTTTCGACTGAATGGCATAAGAATGAACTGAGAGTATCATGTTCAGTTGATTAGTTGGTTGGCTTTGGTACTATAACTGAAACACCATCTGATTGAACTTTAAAATGTTTATTTTTACCCCATCTCAATACTTACTCTGGATATCACCTATAGTCTGTCATTTCATTGAATTATTTGTTCAGCACAGTGAAGTGCTGAAGCTAATAAGTATCCAAACCCTCACTGAACTGTGGATTAGTTTAAGAGAAAAGGAAAGTATTTGCCGTGCACAAAAAATAGGAAAGCCTGCACTATTCTGAGGGAGTGTAACTGTAACTGTGATATTTAGAATTATTACATACAGTCGTGAGACAGCTGTCACCTATCTAATTAAAAGGATACATGTCATATTAGTACTATGATTACCACGTAAATTAATCTAAGAATCCACATTTATTTTTTTTAAATATCATTTTTTATATACAACTCACGTGGATATTTAAAAAAAAGTCTTTCGCTTGTGGTGTGAAATTCAGTAATAAGATTGCAATATTTTCCAACCAAACTACAAAGTCTTTGTCACAATGACAAAAGTGTCTTCAACAGGACTTCCCCTTGGCATCCTGCCTGTGCTGGGGGTGCTTGCATTTCTTCCACGGGCAGCAGAATACAAAGTGCTGCACATTGAAGACTTTATTGCACCCTGCTGTTGCTGCTGCAAGGGAAGGACTGTTTCCCCCCAAGCCTTCTCATAAAAGGAGATCTGTGTTGGACTGCTGACGGGGATGTTTAACATTGCCCATGCTAGTATCCTGCAGAGTTATGGAGGTTAATGACTTCCAAAGCTCAGATAATGCTGCGGAAATTGACAGTGAATAAATAATTCATATCTACTTTTCTATGACAAAAAGAAAAGAAAAAAAAAAAAGAGAGAGAAAAGAAATATGTGTGTAGCTTGACTCAGTTTCAAGCTACCATTAAAGTATTTGATTTCATTGTAAATGTCATTTTTGCCCATTTACTTCTTTTGACAGCAGGGCCTCTTCCAGAGGCTTGATGACAGTATAATGGAAAGTTAATAAACGGATCAGTACACTGTTTTCCATCTTTCCAGATGTTTCCTTCATTATGCCAGACACATTACATCCCAAGCAGAAAGCTGCAAAGAGTGAAAAGTTTAGTGTCATTTAGTATCTCTTAGGAGACGAGATGTGCCATTCAAAAAAATGCAGGATGCTTCCTTGTTTGGCTGGAAGCAAACGGTTCATTCTGTTCAGAATATGATACACAAAAATAAGCACTTAACAAAAAGCAAACAACAAAAAAAGCCATAGTGGACCTCAAGAAACTATAAATAGAAAAATCTTATTATATGTGCTTTTTATTGTAGATGAGACAGTTCCTATACTTCTATCTCTTTCTGACAACCACAGGCATCGAGCAAATGCATTTGGTTAGTACTACTTACTGTTGTATCTCTAGCACTAGCTGTTTCAATCACAGCAGGATAGACAGAAGCAATGCTAATAAGCACTCTGAAAAATCTCATAGTGTCTGAATTTAGAGTGTAGTTGCTGTTTTATAGGGTCTAGATGAGAGACTGTAAATGATGTTTGCCACTGAATGATGGAAAAAAAAGGACTATACAGGAACATTCAAACCTTTAGTAATGAATTTAAGAGCCTGGGGGTAATTAGGCACAATAAATAAATAAATAATAAATAAATAAATAAAACAAAAGCACAAATAAACTCTATGTCCTGTCTAAATGATGTCTCACATAACCTATTTTCTGTTTAGAAATCAGCCCATAACAAGTTATTATATTCAGAAGTAGTTTAGTTGACATTTGCATATGAATATATAAACACTAGCTGTTGAGATCTGTTACTGTATGGGTAAAAGTATGGTTGTCATATTGCTTATTGATATAAATATGTGAGGAGGGAAAAAGCATTTTAAGATTTTGAAAGAGTTTTTATCCACCCAAAGGCTGCTCATTCTGAAATGTTCAGTTCAGAATTTCTTTTCTCACATTCAAAGAAACAATCTGTGTTTGCCACTTTCCTATTTTATCAAAGCTTTTACGTGCAGCTCTGGATTTTTGATTTAACCTGCTAGAGTGAAACCCACAGCCTTATCATTTCATTCCTACTTCAGGAATATAGAAGCCATCATTTTACAAAGCCAGTAGCTTTTCTGCTTCAGAGCTAATGTAATTTAGTTGGATCCTCTAATAAGGTTTTATTTCATATATGCTGTATAAATCCTATGTGCTTACGTTACTCCTTAGAGAACTTACAGACAAAAATATCACATAAAGAATAGTGATTGTGTTGACCATTAACCTCAACAACTTGCAGGGGCATGTAAAATATTCATTATAGTGGAATCTGATCAGTAGAAGCGGTTTATTCAAGCTAAGGCATCAACTATAGAAAGGCGCCCACAGATAACTGTCTATACTGTCACCTTTTCCAGACCAAATATTTTCTTTTCTCCTACGTACATTATTTGAATGTCATGCCTCAGCTGCTTTTCTTACAGTAATACCCTTTCTCTTACAAGAACAGTATTGAAAAGAAAATATTATGCAAAACACCTGCTGTGCCATAATTAACTTCTAAATGATTTTTTGTCGATTAGTATTATAACTTGACTTAATAAAATAACTGTTGGAATATATGTTATATTGATTAATGAAAAAGAACTACCTCACTATACTCAAATTGTACTTTTAAAGGCTTTTTAAATCTATAATACTTTGTGATTGCTTCCATGAACAATTTGCATGCCTTTGATTGAATGCAAATATAATTTTATTTTTTTTTCTATAATTTTGTGTAAATGCATGCAACTCCAGTATATATTGAAAAACAGAACTGTCTGCTTAGAACCTAGTGATGCAAAGTCTCTGTGCTGCTAGGTTCTCTCCCAGTTCTGGCAGAATAAGGCTGTTTATGAAATTAAATTTACTCTCTAATTTTGGCATGATCACATGCTAACATAGGGAACTTTCCTGGCAACCTGGCAATACATAAATGCTTTCTGCATGACCTCTGCTTTCTCTGGTGAATCATTTCTATGGTATACTTTGTGTGTGGTAATGTACAGATTCTTTTCTCCATTATTGAAAGTATAGCTTCATTTACTATTTGCTTTGTGCAATTTTAAATGTATATTAACTTCCTTGTCAATTTTTATGTAATATTTTGGAAAAAAAGATTTTAAACCTTGATTCAAAATGAGATTTTGATCAATCTCAGAATTATCCCACCACCTTTTGTGAATGCCCCAAAGCTCTTCAACTTTGACAAAGTTCACATGCTTAGTTCTCAATTGATAAGAAATGTAAACATAAATTTACCAAGGTAGTCTACTTTTACCTCTCTCTTTTTTTCTTAGAGCTCAGCTACTGAATGGAGTTCTGTCCGGAATGTAATGACGACAAGGTTTGTCAAGAAGTAGAGATGTCCTCTTCTTCAATGGAACGTGGCATAGGTAACAAAAATGTCTTAATTCCTGATGAATTCAAAACTCCTTCATGAAAAGAAAAAAACAACAGAACAAGTCCAGATAGGAAAGTATTCACTACAGAAGCTGGTGACTGCTTTTCTCTTCCACATTGCTGGTGATATTGTTGATTGTTTTATAGGTTCTCCTTTCCTTGTACACTTTGTTAGTGGAAACTGGGATCAAACAGATTTTAAATAATCAGCTGTACATTGCTATTTAGAAGCTTCAAGCCAGGACTGAATACAAATCTTTGGATCAGAGTTCCAGCCCCTCCATTAGCCACCTGTTCCAAATGGCTCACAAGTCCAGAAATCTTTGAACCTTTTTTTATGTACTTAACTGCTTTTTTTCTCTTGTTTAGTAGTTGAGATTACCTACAGAGAGGGTGAACTCAAAGTAAATTCACTCTGGGCATTCTTGATTAGAACAAAAAGTTTGGTAAGTGCTGCCAGCACACGACTACAAAACTTAGTTACCAAGCATCACTTTTCAAATACTTTCTGGCAGCTGCTCTGTGGCTAGAAAAGGGAGGTGGCTACTCCCCTAACACTTAACAGTAGGTTTTGTTGAAAGCAGTAATCAGCAACTGATGAAATGTTAACTATCATTCTTTTCTATGGCAGCATGTTCACTTTTTATACATATAGTCCAACAGAAACAGGATTTGACTGGTCAACAGGGAAATTATATACAAGTTTTCAGAAACCTAGTCATAAAGACAGTACTGAACCTTATGAAAGAAGACAAGAAACTCAAACATGACATTATTTGTTTTTAAATTTCAGAGGATATGCATGTTGAGGAATTTCGAACCAAAAGACATGAAACAAATTCACTAGACTATGTTAGCATCAATAAAGCTGTTTCTGTTTGTGTAACATTGTCTATTAAACCATTTATCTCACAAATTCCGCAACAGAAAGGGGTACAAACAATATCTGTGCTCCCACCAAATCCAGTGCTGCACTGCACTGGGGTAGAAAGCACACCCTACCTGTGTAGCAGCCCTTAGTGAGGATCCTTATCAGCTAAAAGGAATCATGGCTTTCACTACCAATTGGAAAAATATTGATTTCATTACCTGATGATGTAGTATCTGCCCCCAGGCACCACAAGCCATGTTGGAATACTGATATTGTGCTTATCATCATGAATAATGTCAGTGGGAGCTGTAGAAGTGAGCTCATGGCCCCGTTGTGCTGTGGTCTCACCACTGATTGATAGTAGGAGAAAATCTTTGAAACTCAGGAACAATGGTTTCCATTCCCTGTTATAGAAGAAACTGAGTTTCGTTAGTTGGAGACTGTGACCTCTTACTTCACCATAGGTGAAGACTTCAAATAACACCCTGGTCTGTCTTGTCTGTCTCTGTGGCCTTCAGTTGAAGCATGTTCATTTTCTCCTGGAGATGTAATGTCTCCTTGTCAGTGAAGGCCACAAAAGCAAAGGAACATGTTCCCTAACAAGGAAAACTGCAGAGAATTGACTAGCAGACTAACAACTCTCTTCTGTAGTTATGAAGGAAATGAGTTTAAGGACTCATAATTTAACAAAATGTGAACACACTGATAAAGTGAAAGAAATAAAAAAGGAAACTCCAGAGAAGAGAGCAAATTGCATTCAAAGTTCCTTTCTTAACTTTCTCACTTTGGTTGCATGCTATCAGGAGAATCATTTGAGTCCTTCTTTAAACTCAAATCCCTACCAGTATTTTGTTTATGAGATCAGTACAAGACCTTCAGCATCCCAAGATTCTGGTATGCTCGTGTGCTTTGGAATCATAGCAAAAACAAGAACTCTCAGTTTGATACCTTGCAAATTGCAATATAACTAAATGAAGGAAAAGCAATCTGTAAAAGGAGATGGAGGAATACAACACAGGAAAATCCACCAGCAAAATATCAACATCCCACAGTTTGACCTCAATTTAGGCCTCTTTCAGGACTGGTATTTCAGAATGAGATGTTTCTTCTGCATGTAGACATTTTAACCTCTGTGGATCTTTTTTTTCAAGAATACTCTATAGCATAAAATTGAGTCTGCATCATCTGTGTTGTCTGGACTTAATATTGTGATTGTTTATCATTTAAATATTTTCAGCAGCCCTGATTGCAAAAACCACAATAAAACTTCTAGGATGAAACTTGATTTTACACGACTTATTGCAAAATTATAAGATTTGATAGCATAGGCTATTATAATAATTTCATGGCATACAATTTACGAGAAATATATTACTTTACAATTTATACTCTTTTTAAAAATAGTTTTTATAAAATGGTTAGATCATATAGATGCCAGGAAGCATTCGCTATGTTATGAATATCAAAGTCAAAATATTAAAAAAATGTCCCCAGTACATAACAATTTTAATCCATTTATCAGGGACTGGGCGTCAGCAGATGAGACTTTCTTTATATAAACATATACATAGCAGATTGCCTTAGAACTATTAATATCTTTATGATCCCTCAAGTGTATATTTAACAGTTGAGATTCATTGTATGTTGGCATCTGCACAACTGTAGTCTCTAAAAGCAACAAATGTGAATCACCACAACAGTGAATCCTTACAGAATGCTGCCTTATATGATGCATACTATTTTTTCTGAGAAGTCTTGGAAATTAAAGTGTTCCTGGTTAATTGGCTGTAAGGTCTTCCAAACTTAGAGCTTGTTTGTACACATCCATTTGGAATGCACCCACATTCAGTGCACTACTTTAATTAACAAAATCAGCCATTTTCAATAACTGAATGCATTTATATGTGAGTTCCTGAATCTCATTCACTTTTTACAAATATAAAATCTACATGTTTATTATGCTTTTTTTTTTTTTTTTCTTCTTTAGTCAGGATAGTAAATAAACTTTCCTATATTCATGGTTAATGAAATTAGACTTTATGGAGTTTTTACATTTATTGAGGAGGCATGAAACATGTCATATTGATAACAACAGATTTTAGAGGCAGCCTTAATACAGGAAAGATGGCACTTAATCCAGAAAATGTCAATGCAAATTCACAACTCATCACAACAATATGTGATATGAAAGCACAATTCTTCGTACCTTGAAAAGAAAGAGTTAATACATGTAAAAGTATGTTTAGCTTCTATATCTAAAGGTGGACAACATTTCTAGTTTTCAGATAGGAAAAGGAGATATAAGGATTGATTCCCCACTGTTCTCCCTACTCCTTAAATTATTTTTTTAGAGAAGAAGGCTTCATAGCAAGAGGAAATATCTTGTGAACTGATTGATTCTGTTAGAAAAACAGACAAGATTTCTGAATTAAGCAACCAGATCAGAAAAATAAATAAATTAATTAAAAGATATGTCATTGTCACTCTTCACTCTGGTTTCTTTTTTCTTCACATTGCGTGAAGAAAATTCTTCTTCACCAATCTAGACACATTCTTACACATAATCATAACATGATAAAAATGAAACAGCATGTCTTTTAAAGGAATATAAAGAAATGAATCTATTTCACTGGATTACTTGAATTTAAGTGAGCAAGACTACTTCATTTATTTTTCCAGATTTTCAATAGGACTTTGATAATAAGTGTATCAAAAGATTGAACAAAAATATGATGTTATACTTACATTGAAGAGTTTGAATTTTATGCTATAAACAGTACACCAAGAATAGTAATGGGATCGTATCAAAACACATACCTTTTCAAATGATTTCACCTAACAGCAATTGTGTTCTTTTTGTAGAATTTCAATCAAATCCTAACTTTAATATATTGTATATTGTATAGAGGTTTACAGTTTTATTTGAATGAAGTGTTGCACAAAAATATAGGATGGTCTATAAAATGAGAAGTACCAATGCATCTTGAATCAAAAACTGCCTGGTTACTTCAAGGGCCTCTCTGAGGTACTCTGCAAGTGTCACTCTGAGACACTGTGGTATGATACACCACACTTGGACTATGGCAAGTTCTAGGATTTACACTTGAAAGTACTTGAAGACCAGAAGTGACTAGTGAGATCATTGTGTCTGACCTTCTATACCACAAGTAGTATAAATTCTCAGTGAAAGGATTTAATGCCAGAAATGGAAACATACATCTATTTGAAAACAGAATTGCCATCTCCCCTGGAAGTCTGTTCCAATGCACTTTCAGCTTTAATTGTACTTTCTGCTTGGAAACTCTGTCTTATTTCAAAGCCAAAGATCATATTCCAGTCATTCAATCTTGTTATGCCTCTTTCTGATGTACTGAAAAAAACTCTCCTTACATATCTTTTCCATGTGTAAGTACCAGATTAACAAGTAATTCATTGACCTTTGTGATAAGATAAACAGAGAAGCTGATATCAGAAGAGCAGACCAATTTGTTGCAATCTGTGATCCGAAAAAGAAATGGCATCACTACCTAAAAGACTAATTTCTACAGTATACAGGAATACTTGTCAGGACTTGAAATAGGCACCAGTGTTATGACATTGAGAAAAAAAAGAAAAAAAACACATTAGACACTTAAACATTTTGGGGACTTGAGAAGTAACAGAGAAAGTGCATGGATAATGTTCTCAAAAATCTCTCTCCAAACAATGGTAGAGAAAACATAATAAAGTTGAATCTTTGCTTAAGTAAGCAATATTTCATCGACATTTTAATTTCATATATCTAGAAAAGGCAGACCTTATGGTTGTGGCATAAAAAAAGAGTTTTTAGATAATACTCTTTCAAATAAATAAGTTGGAAACAATTTTTCAAAAGGTAGAAGCATGAATTCTAAAGTTTCCTTGACACAAAAATGCTTGTGTATGTTGAACTGTTCTTCATCTCACATTTATACATCCTCTTCTTCCACCTAAAAGAGAGAGGGCACAAATTCAACTTAAAGTGGAAAATATTTACTGGGATATGTAGAGTCAATCACATACTCACTGGCATCAGAGTTAGACTGAGCCTTTAATAATGGAGACACCACGTTATCTTCATAATCTAATTTTGAATCCTTCTGGATGAAAGTCATTATCATTATTATTGAATTTTATCCATTTAATTGTGTCCTCTAGGGTGTTGCACTAATTGACTTTTCTATAACTGCAACTGTATTTTTATGCATTATCAGTCATCTTAATAAATAAGCATTATAATGGTTCCAACTGGGACTACTTAGTTAAAGGTCATGTTTTGTTCAAAAGTAACATAGTTTAAATGTTGTCAAGTTTAGAATTAAGAAGATAAAATGTAATTAAACTTTTTACCTCAGTTGTTCTCTCTGAAATTATTTCAGAATGACTACAGTCAAGAGCATAAGAAAATTCATATTTTAAAGTTAGGTTTTATGTGCCCTGTGATAGTCTAGTAAAAGCCTATTCTTTGGTTAGCGATTGTGACATTTTAATCAGAAAGATAAAATATATTGCAACAAATTTAAACCTTTTGTATTGAACCACCCAAAATTCAGGAATATTTAGTACAGACTATATGAACTCAGCTGATTCCCGAGTTTCTTTCTTTTTCTCATTCTTATTAAGTTTTAATCCCATTAACCCTTAAAATTTAAACTTAAAGAGAATGCGTTCTTTTTTCAAGAAATTGACACTTCTACAGCAGCTGAAATCTGAGCACTGGAAATACAGAACTGTGAGAGAGAATCCACGACACCAAATGATTATTTTTTTTAAAAATGGTATGTTGGACTAGAATGGGATTACATTCCCATTGCAATGGTAGTTTAGAAAAGATGAAATCACTAGATAAATCATCAAGCTGGGAATGGAAAGCCAAAGCTTGTTTAATTGCTTAATTCAAATGCACAAGTTATTATGATAATTACAGTAAATTGAAATGGTCATGATAAAGTTTTCCCTTGTGTTCACATGGAACTTCCTATGTTCCTTTTTTTTCCCATTTTCCCTTGTTCAGAGACTGTCCCCATCTACTTGAATTCCACCCATTAGATATTTTTAAGATCCCTCTTCAGTCTTCTGTTCTCCAGGCTAAGCAGCCCTGGGTCTCTCAGCCTTTCCCCATAAGGGAAATGCTCCAGGCCTCTATTCATCTTCGTAGCCCTCCAAAAGACTCTCTCTGGATGTTCCTAGTCATGGATATTCTGTTTCTGAAGGACACTCTATTTCTGTAAAATCATATTAAAACCGTTTTTCTGTTAAAATCTTCAGAACCTACAGTCTGATAATAAAATGTATGAACTCTGTTCATATGAATGAAAAACAAGTGCTTCAAATTAAAGCCAAGCTGAGTGTGCTGTGATAACACAACATCTGCTAGAGTGAAAGAAGAACAATTTTTCTTTCTTGTTACTGATGTGTTGAATTTAATTGTCCTGTAAATTTGTCTAATCATACTATCTGATTAATATCAGTTCATCTTTTACCAAAATGGCTGTAAGTTCCACATGTTGTTTAATAATGTAGCTGTTTCTCACTCATTCAAGGGCCTCCTGGTGCCACTATATTCTAAACTTACTGTGATCACTATGCTGAAGAGACACAAGAATATGTATGAATCTAAAATATGAGTCAATGAGATCTGATACTTGGCATCTAGCTCTAGTGTTGCTTTGATTTTGAGTGCTATTCTGTATCCTTTATTTAAACAAATATTTGATTTCAACCTCATGAGCTAGTACAGGATATTTCTCCTTCTCTTCAATTTTTTTTCCTTTGTAAAAAAAAAAAAAAGAAGAAGAAGAAGAAAAAGAAAAAGAAGAAAAAAAGAGAGAGAGAGAGGGTGAGGGAGGGGAAGGGGGCACTAATCCCCAAAAGAAAGTAGTGAGGAGTATCATTAACTAAATAACATATATTAACTAATAGACACCACGGACGCTACAGATGGAGTGTTTTCATATTTTTTCAGAAATTCTGAAGAACCTATTCTGCAGATTGCTTTTGCCAATCAGTCTCCTTGTAGAAATCAAAACGGAACAAGACCACTACAGTAGTCCACAAGATAATGTTAAGAATGTTTGAAGATATGGTGTGTCTTTTATATCCAACCAATATTGTCACTACATTAAAAGAACACTATTATTTTTGCTGTGATTGTATTTATAATAGCACTACCTTTCAATAGCATTATGTTTGAAATAATAAGAATCATTAAGTGGCCTTATCAGCCTATTTTCCTACTGAGAGAAGTGCATGTAATACATGAATGTATAAATGCAATTTATATTCAACAAAAGTATAGGAGATATGAGTAGCTGGAGATAGCGAGTGTACAAAAAATAATTCCAAAATACATGGTCAATATTTACATTAAGTTTGCTTCATTTTGAAGAAGAAAATATAGCAGTAACAAAGGCAAAGTTTACCTGCTCGAGTTTCCATAAACAGTCCCTTCTCTTCCTGATTTTGTGATCCGAAACACTATTAAGCATGTCAAACTGAAAAGTGTAGCAGGATTAAAAGCAACTTTTAATTTCTGGATGGCGCAGCTTGCAGTGTGATAACCTCATTGTTCCTGAAGAAAAGTCCATCTTCTACTTTTGCTGGGCCATAACAAAGAAAGATGGACTTGAGTTTGCATGCTATATGTAGTATCACTATTGGATGGAAATATTTTCAAAGCTTTGTACAATGAAAGAAATTGTAAGAAAGAATTGAAAGAAAATACAAGTGTCTTGGTCAGCAAGTTTCACTTCTTACGAGTTAACCTGCAAGGCTAAGCATTTTGTGTCTGCATACATAACTGAAAAGCTGAAATGAGCGATAGGTCTACTCAAGCACTGGCAAAAGTTAAAGTGATGCTAAGTATAATAAGTTTGAAACACTAGGAACATACAATTGTTCTGAAATCCCATTAGGAAGATGTATTATTATTAGATTCTGCTGTTGTTTCAGTAGGGCAAAACATATAAAATACAAATCAGTGGGCACAAAGGTTAGGATTAAATCTAAGATGTCAGTTTTCTAAACAAAGTCGCTAATCAATTCCTTTGCTTGGGAAGGCAGATGCACCATTTTGAAAAGCCACAAGAACGAGGGTGTAGAACACATGTCTTGCTGTTTTAGACTTTGCAATCTAACTGGAGAAACTTACTTTGTGCCAATAGGCATTGCAAACAACTCACTCAACTTCCCTGCCAATATGGCAATTTGCATAGCATTACCCACAATGCTTCACATTGTGTCTTTGCTTTGAAAACAGATTTAATTGAGCCTTGCTGAGCTGCATTAATGTGTCTGTTTAAATTGAGCAAATCTAATTAGCTCGCATGAAAGTTATGCCACCTCTGGTGCAGCAAAGCTAATGCAATTAAAGTCAGCCAGATGTATTGAGTATTGTAAACATGCAGTCTGACTGGTGGAGAATAGTTCTGTATTCATCAGAGACTGGACAGTTTTGTAACACATTAACAACAGCTGCACTCTCTACAGTGTACAAATATATATTTTGCTGCGTATATGACTTTTAAAATGCCAAGGATTCTGCATTCTACAACAGTACACATTATAAGATTAGAACAATCTCATCTACATCTGTGCAAACCCAAGAATACTTATTTTTAAAGGGGTTACTACTTTTAAGTATAGCAATTGCTACAAAATCAATATTTACTGAACATTGTATACCAAAAAGCTGTTTACACTGAAAATAATTTAGAAATTTTTGACTATTAATGTGTCTTTACAATCTGGGTTTCTAACAAAACTAGAATGGGACAGTAATTGAAAACTCCAGGATATTCTTTGAAAGGAATCAGAAGATAATTAATATGGTAAAAATGTATTTTATTTGAGTGACTATTTTCACTACAGATTTGTTAGATTAGAAACAATGTTATAATTAGCTGCTATCTATAAACACGACATTGCTTGAGATGCTCCCATGATTTTTCATCCTCATCCCACTTTTTTTTTAAAATAATGATCTTGGAACCTAGTTTTGTAGATGTAGATGTCATGCAAAAAAAAAGTATTCAGTATTTAAAGCATCTGAAAGTCAAAGACTCTCCTGCCAATAAGGTAGTTTGCACAGCATTACCCATAACATTTCAAATTGTGCTTTTGCTTTAAAACCTCACTTAGTGGAGGTTACTTACAGAATTGGCTATATCTTTAATGTAGTCATTCATTGTTTCTGCTCTATATTTCCTGTCTAGAAGAAAGCCAAGCTGACTGAAAAAAATTGACTTTTCCTGTGCTAATCAATAGTCGTCTTCTTCCTTATTTATTCAATTAAGTATAATTGCAGAAAATAGTAATAAAGTCTGATGTTTCACACTGTAGAAAAGGCACTCACTGGAAAATAAAGTAGATTATGCTCTCCTTTTATTCATCCTAGATTTTGAACTTCTGAGTCTTTCTCTTTCCTGTCTTTAAAATGGATATAGCAGTACCCCAAGGAATATATATATATTTATATAATTTTATTCAAGTAAGTCTCAGAAGCATATAAATACTATGGAATGAAGTAAAGTGTGTAATTTTATTGTTCAGAAGTAGTAGGCTAATTATAGATTTAAAAAAGTATTTGCAGACCATCTTGGGTACACTGTTAAAAAAAAAAAAAAATCATTGTAACCATTGTATTTTTAGAATAGGCATAAAAACTGTGAAAATAAGACACACTAATAAGGAATTCAATCTTAAAAATGCTAATAACATTTCCTCTTTAAGATGAAAAATCATCTTAAAGAAGTTCAAGAGAAAGTTTCCTTCATTTAGCTGTGTGTCTCAAATACTAGACTTTCTCTTTTGAGAGGATTTCTAAAGATGATAAGGCAGGGAAAATAAAAAATGTTTTTTCTTTTATTGATTATTTGGATTTATCTATAGAAATATTATTCAGTATATATTGCCATTGACACCATTCCCCAAAATCTTCACTATGGAAGAGGAATGGATTTGATGGTGGGATGGTTTAATACGTACTTATTTTACATACAGATTTTCACAACGAGTGCCTGCTGATTACCTGAAACAAATGAAAACAGCTAAGAATCCACTTTAAACTCTTTGTCCAACAATCCACTGTTTTATTACCCTACACTTATATGCTTTTCATGCAAAAACTCTAAGGAAGACTTCAGGTACAGCCTTTACATTATTCCTATGCTATCTTATCATGCAATTATTTTCCTCCCACCTCTCTTCTTTCAGACTAAGTCATGGCAATGGCACTCAGGGGATATCAGGATTGAAAGAACTGGATTCCTTGAATCAGATTGTGTAGGGAGGAATACGTAGTCTCAAAGAAGAACACTAGGTGTATTATTTGTTTTCTGGAGTTTTATTTTATAGCTCTCTGATGTTCTTAATTTTATAAAAACATTTTTATTTTGGGTGCTCAGACATATGCATTAACTTGTTTGGCCATCTCTTACAAGCCACCATTTTCAGAAACATTAAAATGTGTGACATCTATCACGAGAGTCAAAAGATTACCTCCAAAAAGAGCAATCTGAGAATCATCTATTATTCTGGTGGCAATTTGATATACCTTTAATTTGGGCAGGAAGGCATTTCACAGAATAGCAGAGTCCTCTCAGCTGTAATTTCCAGCAGCAGCTGAAATTCTATGTAACTTCTATGCTTCTTCATTCAGCGCCCTGTTCCTGCTCTGCTCCTCTTTACCTTAATCTACACCTTCACGGAGTTTGTGCCACTAGAAAGACAGTGATTTTTCTAAAACAAATTTGTTTTCTGGAAAATGCATATTGTTTTGGCACTTGAAAGCAGAAATGGAAAAAACAAATCCAGAGTGAGAAAGAAGCAAAGTTTTATGATTAAAATAAGCCAGGACCCCACCTGTCACAGTGACTTGTTTATCCTGAAGAAACATCAGCTGAACAAAATAGAAGCTGATAGAAGAAAGGTGGGAAACCATACACAAAGAGAAATGCAGTCACTGAACAGAATGCTTGTTAAATAAGAAAAACAATTACCATGATCTAATCAGGATATACTTCTCAAAAGATAAGAAAAAAGAGCAGTTGCAACTTGACATTTATTGCTGCTGGTTCAGCGCTGCCATAGGTTCATCAGCACCTTCAGAACTGCTCATTTGCAGACATAAATGGGTCTTTTTTTTTCACAGGGGAAGAGGGACACTCATTACTGTCTAGATAAAGCTCTGTGTCAGGCTGGATGCAAACAAAAGACTAAAAGATTCAGGACCATTAAAAGAATTATGAAAGACCAACAAGTGGCTGAAACATAAAAACTCTTAATGTGCACTTTATTTTCAAAAGAGGCAGTATCCTAGCTACTTGGTTATTAGTAATCAACATATCATATTTGCTAGCTGTAACTCCAGAGATTTTATTACCTACAGCCTCTCAGAACATGAAAATTATTTAATCCTATCACACTACATAAATTAAAATTTAAAAAGTTTTAATCCAGAGTCAAATATTTAAAAATAATTCACAAAGAATTCTGTAAACCTTGCAGATGGCACAGTTGAGATGGGTTAGGTATGAGACTGTTCAGTTTATTAGTCTTCATAATCCAGTTTGCCTGCAAGGCACATAGAAAATGTCCCTGCTATGTTGTAGAACTGGGTTCTTGGGGTTGACAAGCTGTAATCAATGTTGAGATGAAAACAGCAACGAGGCTGAAAAATCCACACCACATCCACGTCCAGAGAACAGCAACCATAGGCTTTGTGCCTTGGTCAAGTGGATCACAAACTCTTGACTGTGGGGAGTTTGTGGAAGCAGAGGAGGGAGTTGCCCACCTCCTTGCTATTTCTTTGACTTCTCTCAGTGAGCAAGTTCATGTCCAAACACTTGGTAGTTAATTAGTATAAGCACAGATAAGTGCTTATACTCTGTTCCATATTCAGCTTTATCACTTTCTGTAGTACTTTGTAATGATTTTGTCTGATAAATATCTGGTATTCCAATAAAACAAAGATCACATAGACAGAGTCACACTACACGAAACTTTGTTTACTGAGGAAAGCAATTGCAGATGACTAAGAAAGTCCTGTGTAATTAACATATAATGATAAATCTATTTTCACCAGGAGCATAGAAATCCCTCTTGCTTATCCTGCACAGAAACTGATTAAAACTGGAATTGCTCCAGACCTTAAACCTTAAGAAGATCTGTTGAATAATATAAAAAATAATTTATTATCATTTTCTAACATATCTTCAGAAGTCATACTCCCTATATGTATCATGGTTATATAAATTGTTTTGGAGTTATTTTGCTATGCAGTTTCAATTCGAAGATTTCTAGTTTATAAACCATTCAGGGTGCCAAGTGAGACTGTTACACTGATTATAAGTATAGAAGATAAATTGATTAAGCATTTATAATAAAAGCAAAGAAGCAAACCAGGTAGCTGGGTAGGATACAGATGTAATGAACAGGACCGCAGGACTGCAGGTGTAAAGGAAGAACAACAACTCTAATTAACAAAAACTGGAAGAATAATGTGACCAAAACAAAACACAAACTGAAAGAATAACATGGATAACTTACAACAAACTCATTATTTTATTTTATTTTATTGAGAGCCTTTAATCTTTGAAAATAAAATGACAATTATTTGTTATTATAATTAGTTTACAAGCCAATGTTGGGAAAATGTGCACATAATATTTAGGGGAGATTTACTTTTGCAGGACAGATCAGAACCCAGCAGCTACATTAGTTATTAAAATAATGCATGAAGTTACTTACACAACACTTTCTGTAGAGAAAGCAGGAGTTTGTGCCTAATATAGTTAACAGAGAGCAAAAATAAACAGAGCTTTTCTGAACAGATTTGGTATGAATCTATTTGTATCTATTTCAAGATAATAATCCAAATGAGAACAAGACTAAGGCTCCTCTGTTATTTCCACTCTATTGGCTATATCAATTTGAGGTGCACAGTGATGCAATTGCATGAATCTGAAGCTGTCAGTTGCAAAGTTAGTTCTGACAGAAGGCCCTTTTTAAAATGAAATAATAAAATAATAAAAATGTACACTTGTCAACTTGGTGTGCCATATTACAGGACAAAGTCTGCTCTCATAATGAATCCGTTCACTAAATTCTTTTGCCACCACTTTCAAAAAAACTACAGATTTAAAAAGCATCCATCTTTAAGCATTTGTAAGTTTAAAAAATGGAATAAAAGCATTATGAACAGAGAAAACTCTGCTTTAAGCAATCCAACATACGTTTACTTCCATCCCTCATGGAACAGTATCAAAATTCTGATTTGTTTTTGGGATTACAGGGCAGGAGCTCTGAAAATCTATCCCAGGTCAGGTGTTCGTAGGTTTTTTTTTCAGCAGTTCCACTTCAGATGTAATTTCATAAGGGCAAATGGGTTTGCTATAATTTTAAATAATTTACATCTTTTATAAACCTCCTAGAGCTTATGGAAGATATTCAGCATTGTTTTAACTCTTCTATGCAAGGAAGCTCTCTCTACAGCCTTTTCCTCCAGTCTAGTACTACTTTTCATGCATTTGGCTGAAATAAATGCTCCCAAAGAAACTCTCAGAACCACAGTTGTACAGGTGTTATGTCTCAGCTTTTCTCCCTTGATAACTCTTGATCATTGCAATCCACACAGTATCTAGAACACTCAATAGACTGAGTTTTTTTTCTCAAAAATAACAGAAATCTTAGGAATATGAAAGAGGCTTTTAAAAACAAACCACTCCATTCTGTATGCCTTTCCACATGCAGAGCATAACTGCTAGGAGGTCTAACCACTCCTTAGCCAGCACTTACTTAAAACAGTATTTTCCTCATCTGAGCTTATAAGTTTCCCTACCTGCACATTTAATACATCAAACAAAGTCTCTACTCTCATTTTTGTAGTCCCATTCCAATCAGTGGGACTGCTTGGGGGCTCCCATGTGCATCCTGTAGCAGAAACAGCGCAAAGCTGCTTTGAATTTAACGGAAGCTATTTTTGACAAGCAAAGCAAAAATTTGCTGGGCAAGTTTGCTTTAAAGCAAGAGGCAAGATAACATTTTCTTCTTTCCTCTGTTACTAATCATTCTGACTTCCGTAGTTGTCAAATACTGTTCTTGAACCTATATTATTTCTTTAACAATACATTAAATACGGACAGAGGTCTCTGCTGTGTTTCTCTTTAGTTTGTGAGGAAGGCATAGGTACTTGAAAGCTCCTAACGGGGTAATTATTGCCTGATGTAATTTACTGGTAAAAGTACAGTGCTCTGAGATGCAGTGGAAAAAGGAAGAACTCACAGCAGCTGAGTATAGGCAATATGTGCCTCTACATGATACTGAGTGGATTAGCTATGGTAGAAAAGAGAAAAAATATATACAAGTTTCAAGAAAAATTTGTCAACCCTCTATATAAAACAGAGTTGTTTCTTTGCTTTATTCTTCATTTTGCGTGCTATTTCTTTGTTGACAAAGAAATTGTAGAAGTACACTGGCTATGACAAGATCAGCTTTTAGCCTGTATAACTTTCAGCAAAGAGAGTGTAGGAAAACTTTTAATGAGAAAGACTGTTGCTTCTTTTGATCCCTCAGCTACCAGAGAGTACCACAGACTGCAAGAGATATTTCACTTACCCCTACATAAAGCCAGCTGAAGTGACTGGAGACCCACTGGAGGTGTGGACTTGTGCAGCTCAATCAGTGCCTTTGAAAGCAGATACTCTCTGTAGGCTATCTGGTGGGCTGTGAGGGAGGACTCTGAAAGGTAGGGGTGAGAAGAAAACTTTTGTTGTCAGAAAAATCATCCTCCACTCTGTACTGTTAAAATGCACAAAATCTATCCCAGGGTTGAAGTTAAAGCAGCTTCAAGAACTTGAGGCCATCCAGTACTGTTAGAAGCAAGAATGACTGTAATTCAGAAACTTTTGAAGTCTTACCTCTGTTAGCCTATTGTGGCATCAAATTGGGTCAATTAGGAAGATCAAAACAGCTGCAGTGATTTGAAAGGATGTATGAGGAACTGTGAACTTTGTCAGGTGAAGCCTCAGATCCCTAGTTTATGAGACTGAGAATTGTATCCCAGAAAACAGAAGAGGTGCAGGGAGTGAAATCTAAATGTGTCTGAAAGGCTTAAAAATGAATATAGATCCTGACATCCTGCCAGCTCACAAGCATGTAGGCTCTGCAGTTGGCTGTACTCCTTCCATAAAATGTGAAAAGGTGCCTGGGAGACCAGAGTCCTGTACTGGTTCCTGTGTGCTAGGCCCATCTGGCTCGGCAATAGCTTAGCTGAGTTACAAGTTTGGGTTGTGAGACCTAAATATCTGGGGACTAAACTCATGCTATCTGCAAGGATGGTTCTCTCATACAGGACATAAACTTAATGCTGCCAAACTGGACTTACTTTCTGTATGAATTGTCATTTTGAGACTCTTAACAGGATTTCCAGTCCTACTGTTAGCACTGGAATAAGAAAGAAGCCATGTCCGCTGGAGTAATATCTGCGGAGATGAGAAGCTGAAAGGCGTTACGTCAATAAAGTTCTGGTCTAAGATTCATTATCTCCAGAAAATTGCTTGACACAGCTCAGAACTGCATTACATTACCAAATGATGGTGCCAGAGTGCTGTGCCCAGATAAGGGATGATATGCTACTCAGATATCTGCCATCTCATGGAAAGAGCAAAGTTATTTATGTGAGCTAACACACAGAGGTGCAATCAGTTTTGAAATCAGTGCAAAATCTTTCTTCCTGCTGAGCTCAATTGTGAGATCTAGAGCATTCATTAAAAACAAAAAAGTGTGCAGCCCTCATATCTGGGCACTGTGCTGTAAGTTTTCATATGAAATGACCTCGAGCTCACAGAAGCCCTGCAATTTCACCTCATACAAATTAATCCTGCACAAACGCAGTATGATACATGAATCATGTAAAATCTTTCAGTAGTATTTTTAAGGCCTAGTGGGACACCTGTTCAGAGGAAGAAAAAAATAACCTAATACTTGTATCAAGGATTTACTGACTAGCAGTTTTCAAAGAGGTTGCATTTATCAAACATTGTTTAATGGCTGTATGTTGTCCAGAGTTTTCAAAAGAATTTTTGTGCATACAGATTTGTGGTCCAGAACACAAGTTCTGTTGAGATAGCAGGGAGAAAGATGGAGAACTGGTCTTCTGAAGACTTGTGTTTCAAAGATTCCCTGGAGGAAAGGTAGCTTCACAGTGACATCTTTAGGAAGTTCATTTTTGACCAAAGGAAATGCTCATATCTAACTGTATTTCCTGGTGGTTCTTTGGGTATAACAGAAGCTACCCCAGATGGGATGTGGCACATTTCTCAACTGGTCCTTTATACCATTCCCAAACAAGATGTTGTTCAACAAGAGCAGATGTCTGGCTTTGTATTTTAATATATGACCAGTTAACATATGTAGCCATAGTTGAAGGTCTTGGATATACTTCAGGTATACTCCAATATTCCAGACATAATTAGGTCCTGGCCACAGGATTCATAGATGTAGCTACACATCAATAATTTTAAAATGCAGATATATTTTCAGAGAAAAAGAATAAAAGAAAATTAATTTTGCTGCAGATTCAGTGTCGTACTCGAACCCTCTTTACACCACTTTCCAGGACACATTAAGGATGAGTAGTACAACTTTAACCAAAGACTCCAGCTAAGGCACTTAATATGTGATTGTTGTGGCAGGTTAAATACACGAACTAATGAATGCTGCTCAGCTTGTAGAGAACCATTTACCAGGATGAAATACCTAGTGATAAATAATAAATACTCAAGACCTTTGGGGGAACTGGGGTCTTCTTGAAGCAGAGTTTGAAAATGAGGTATGAAAAAGCAGAAGGCAATATCTGTTTTGCAGTTTTTCCAGTTCTCAACCAGCCTTTGCAAGTATTCACCTTTAGGAATCAGTTCCAAGTTAGTCAAAAGATGGTCAGGAGGAGTTTCTATTATAAAGGATTTATTTTTTATTTGGCTCTGCTAATAAACTAAAAGGCTCTCATGCATCACAACTGAATACTATCCCATAATAATTCAAAATATCATTGTCATCCTCAGCATGGTTTTGTATTGTGTTGATTAGGACTAGTACAGGCTAAGACTTAGGCACTGTTCAGTACTTTTTGCAGGTTAAGGGACTTTCCCATTACACAGATTCAGTGTAGTTACTCTGACAGAGTATAAGTGACTGTAACTGTACAGATGTAGCTGTGACACTGTGGGCTTCAGTGCCAGAAAACATATTCTGTCCAATTTTATGAATTTAAATACTGCAATTAAATACTGTAATTAATGTATAATGGCAATAATCTGCAGAATTCCCTGAGTTGCCCATATGGTTTTTCTGTGCAGAAATAGTTTGCATTAACACAAAATGGACAATCAATTAGACAAACTTAGATTTCATCAAAACATTTTTGAAATATATACAGTTGCAGCTTGGGAATATTTTCAGTAATTCCTGTGCTAGACTGGATGTCCCAGCCTTCCAGCAGTGTATACTGTTGTGTCTTCTCCCAGAACAGAGATCTAGAGATACATTTTTCTTTAATCCCAAAGGAGACACTTAGAGAGCTGTAAAGAGAATCAGATAACAGGTAGGAAAAATAATGTTTCAGCCACACTATTCTGTCTGTTATAGTTTGTTTATTGTTCCCAGGCTACTTTCTCAAGGAGAAATATCATAGACTTCCACCTTCACATGAAAAGCTGAGATTCTTCTTTACCACTTCTGTCCTTTCAGTGAGTTAACCATGAATTCCAGAAACTGATCTCAGCCTTGGAAAATACGAATAGTTTTAAGAATAATCAAGTTCTCTTTAGCCCAGCGCAGCCTTAATCAGCTGATGTAAGATTGCTTCTTTGAATAAATTATAATTAGGACTACTAACTGTTGGCAAATTCTGACCTCTTGATTAGATTTTATGTATAGATCTTATAATTTCCTATAAATCGAATAATTTCCTCCTTTTTTTTTTTTTTTTTTAAAGAAACAGCCTATTTCACATTTATGTAAACAAGCACATAATCACAGCAAAAGACATCAAACTGCAACAGGATGTCACTTCATTAATTTTATTACACAAAGTACTCAAGTCCTTGACTTTTTTGGAGGATGTCCGTAAGATTACAGAAACGATGGTCTCTGCCATATTTTCCATTAAATTGAAAGGACATAAGTATGGGCACTAAAGTAGTCTTTGAACTTCATGAAATCTCCAAGATTTTTTTTCAAATATTCATTGGATGAGATTATGTATTTTTAAAATTTCTCTGACCTTGAACATCTTGGATTACTTAGAGGAAAATAATCTTGATGAAATTCACCACAGCTGAAATGCTGTCCTTTTCCAAAATAGTTTCTATAAGAACCAGAAGAAACAATATTAGTGAAATGCAAATGAGAATGAAAACACCCTAGTTTAATTATTTAAAAATTTATTTATTCTAATGTTATTTGTACAGCAAAACTCCTACCAATCTTTGTAGGTTGTTAAAGTGTAGCTTCCTTTTGCAGACTTGGAATTTCATTATCACTAGAATCTAGTAACCTTTTTAGCAAGTAATATGTCTTAATAATCTGGGGATACAGTTACAGAGAAAGTATTACATTATTTTCTGCACTGTGTCTTTGGCTCTACTTTAAACTGGTGTTATTACAGTTACTATACCTGTTGATAATCTAGATTAGTCTTAAATGAGACTATTTTTAAAATTATAATCACTGATCAGACATCCTTAGCAGTGCCCTTTTGTCAAAAGGATACTTTTTCATTAGATTGGGGTGTAATTGTATGAAAAAAAAAGAAAAAAAAAAAGAAAGAAAGAAAAAATCCATGTAATCAAGTAAAACGCTTTGGCCCTTACTGTCTGATTGAACTATTGTGTAAAGGATAATCCTGTTTGACAACCTGCTGAATTTATGCCAGGTAGTTCATGTATTCTTCTCATTAGCTTTGCCATCTTTTTCAAGTACTGTAAATCATGGCACATTTTAAAGAAATGACAAATGTTTATGTATGAAGATTGAAGTAATCTTCTGAAACTGGTCACTTTCTCTGAATGGGGCATAACAATGATAAATACCAAAAGAAAAGCAGTGCTGTTTTTCTTGAATGTGATCTAGGTAATCACGTAGTGTAGCCTCATGAAAGTATCTGAGTGTGTACATAGGAGAGCTGGAGAAAATTAGCTTTTTCATGAATGCATGAAAAAAAGCAGAATATTCTTTAATTTTCTCACACAATAAACCTCTCAAACATCTTAATGATACATCAACTTGAAACTGCTACAACTTCTCATCAATGATTACAATTAGCACAGCTCTAATTCTGAAAGTTACAACTTAACTTATAGCAATGTACTCAGTTGCTTTATTTATTTATTTATTTATTTTCTGTTTCCCACATATGATGGCAAAAACTTGTAGAAGGAACTCGAAATGGTAGTAACTCATAGGTAGTGGAAGACAAGAGCTGGAAACCACCTAAACAAGGAAAGCTTGTATGCTGTATGATGTAGTAGAAATGGAGAAGAAATTGAATTTCAGTCCTCTGAATATCATATATATATAATTAACTTATTCAAAGACAAATCATAACAAAACCTAAGCAGATGAATATTCATAGATCTAAAAATCCATTTTGGTTTAGAATTATATCTCGCTTTTGCTTTTGCTAATATTTTTAGATGACTGGTTTGGAAACACGACCCTTTGCTACCCAACTTTTTCTGTTGAAAAGCTACCAAACCTTGATTTACAGCAGTGAAATTCACCTGGAGTAGGTGGAAAATCTCATTGTAAGGGAAAAATGAGAAAATTTTAGTCAGTGGCAGTAGATCTCCATTCAGTCTCCAGCATACTAAATTTGCTGACCTGTTCCAGTCCCCTGAGTTTGAGGTATGGCCATTTTGTGCCAAGCATGTCATCTGCCACCATCTGGAAATTGAATCTGGATGGCAAAAATAACTTCACCACTTTTCCAGAATTTCTGGTTACTTCAGAGAAATGACAACTGTACATGAACAGTCAAGGTGTGTCGAACTCACAGCCAAGGCACAGATGGACTCAACTGCATGCAGACAACAGAACTGATGGCTGCTGAAAAGAATGGAGAAAAATCTGTGTCCTCCTTGCAGCAGCATGCTTTGGTTGCACTGAACACCCTGCTCATGAGTTACAGGGTATGTGCACCCATATTCTCACTGAGATTTCCCAGCACAGAAACAGAGGACAGGAGCAAAGGAACCTGGTGAGATAGCATACTTAAGAATCAACACAATGTGTTCCAGGTTGGCAAGCTGTATGGACAAACAGCAGGATTCTGTGACATATACCCAGTGCTAGCCCAATTTAACCACACTTCAGTGCATGCTCTCTCACAAGCTGGTTAAACTGAGCTTTCTCCACAAAACACTTCAATTCTGCAATTTCCACAGGAAAAACACTTTATATCCAGGTGAAATTGATAACACCTTTCTGATTACTCAGATACACCTTGCTCTGCTGATGTTAGAATTTGCCTGATATGGTATGCCTCCTGAAAAATATTTAGTGACAAGAGAACAGTCAAACAATAAAACAAATACAGAGCTGCCAAATGTAAAATATTTGTTGTGATGTATGCTTTATTCTGTTCTTGTGGCTTGACCCTGATAGGCAGCTAAGGCCCATACATCCTCTTGCCCTGTTCTCCACAGTGGGATGGTGAAGAAAATCAGAAAGGTAAAAGAGAGAACACTTGTGGATTGAGATAACAACTGTTTAAGAGATAAAGCAAAAGCTGCAGGTAGTAATTGTAATAGCTAAAACAAAACCAGTAAAGATATACATTTGGATATACACATAGCCTCTCAGCCTCCTCCCACTTGTATTCATAATTGCAGGACTTGTGTTTGCTGTATATTGGCTTCTCTCTTCTTCTACAGCTCTGTGCATCTGATAAATGAAGTATCAGATTCAGTAAAGGGATAAGCATGAATTCACATTCTCAAACCACTGTTTTGATAAGGTCTCCGTCACATGCTTTGATGAAATTGTTGCATGTGAAATATGACCCTGCCATGTTATCATATGAGAACTGTTTTGTAAGCATAAGTATCCAAAATCCTGTGAGTTCTTCAACTTTGTAAAAGAATTTACTCTGAAATTTTTCAATACTTTGATAATACCACAATCATTTAGTGGTATTTAGTATAAACAGAATTCTGATGGAAAGCTAAATAAACTACAGCAATTCCATTAAATTTTGTCAATCAAACTGTAATCTGATCAAAAAGAATATCAAATTAATTAAATAGAATCTTGCTTCTGTGAGTTCATATTGATTAATGCTAGTTCTATTACCAGATTTAATTTAATATGATGCTTATTTTTTGATTGCTTACAAATAGCAGTTTTATTCCAAATCTATTCAGACTTCATGCATGCACCATGAGACTATGACACATATATACAGAAATCACTCTTGTATGTGAGTGTTTTATATATGTGGGAAACATGTTGAGGAAAGCTTTTGTAGATGTTCTCTCTTAGGGAACTCACTATATTCTTAAAGATGTGTTCAGGCTCACTTCTAGAATTCCTAGACTAATTTAGTCCAGCACATAAAATAAAATGATGAACTGAACAGATATACTTAAGTGCATGCTTACACACTGCACTGAATTCATTTTGCAGCTTCTTATGTTCCAGAATCAAAACCTAAGTTTTCTACTTGAAATAGAAGATAAAATACTAAATTTCCGTAAGTAACCCCACATCTCCTTCTCAAGTCAATATCCCAAATTCTGATTACAGGTGCATCTTAGTGAGCCCCTAGTCACTATGAAGACAATTCATTTTGCACAAGTGGAAATGAGAGCCTAAGAAAAACTGCTGAAATTCACACTTTTCTTTTATGAGGTACTGAAAAGCAATGTCAGAATGTGAGTATGTGATAACAAGAATGTTAAGCCATCTTAATATTTTTCAGTTTTCAGCTAAACAGGAGGCAGCTAATCTTGGAGGGAACATTTCACTTTTAATAACCATTAAGAATGAAAGACCACTAATGCTGAATATTAGTTAAATAAAAGCATTGAGATATTTGAATCTTTAAAGTTCGGCTGATCATAAAAATGTGGCTAAACCTTGCATATACAGATTTTGGAACTGAATGAGATAGAATTATAAATATCTCATTGTCTCTGAAACTATGAGTAAAAACAAGAAGAAATGCTCACAGTTCCGTATTCATGACAGAAATGTAACTGTTCATGACAGTTACATGTTACAGAAATGTAACTGTCTACTCAGTGCAGGACTTCCTATTTCATAGAATCGTAGAATCATAGAATCCTTAGAGTTGGAATGGACCTCAAAAGGCCATCTATTCCAACTCTCCTGACAATGAGCAGGGACATCGGAGCTGTATCAGGTTGCCCAGGGCCCTATCCAGCCTTGTCTTGTAAGTTTCCAGGGCATCAACTACATCTCTGGGCAACCTGTTCCAGCACCTCATCACACTTCTCTCAGCCTGTCCTTGATGGAGAGGTGTTCCATACTGTGGATTATTTTTGTGGCTTTTCTCTGGACGTTCTCTAACAGATCCACATCTGTCTTGTACTTAGGACTCCACATCTGGATGCAGTACTTCAGGTTAGGCCTCACCAATGCAGAATAGAGAGGAAGGATCATCTCCCCCACCCTGCTGGCCATGCTTCTTTTGATGCAGGCCAGGAAACAGTCGGCTTTTTGGGCTGTGAGGGTACATTGCTGGCTCATTTCCAGCTTCCCATCCAACAGTACCCCCAGGTGTTCTTTGGCAAGGCTGCACTCAATTCTTTCTATCTGACCTAAATGTCATCTTTGCCTTTTATAAAGAAGAAAATTCATTTGGGTCAAGTTGGAATAAACATCTGATTTTGAAACTTTAAAAGATCAAGTCAATTTTGTTGTCCAGATAGGTTATGGAGATACTCAAAACCCAACAGGACATGGTCCTCAGCAGCCCACTCCAGATCCTGATTTGAGCATATTGGACTAGATCATGCCTAGAGGCTCCTTCCAGCTCCAGCCATTCTGTGATTCTGTGAAAAAGTTTAGATTAACATGAAGGCAAAATATAAAAAGTCCACTTGCAATTATTATACTTTTTTTTTTTTTCACTTTTCTTTATTTTCTATTGATTTGTCTACTTCCTAAATTTGTCTGTGTTCTACAAAGAGACATAAATACTTGTCTTTCTCTCCCTTTCTTATGTGTTTTGTTATTCAGGGAGCAGCGGTGAAAGAGAATTTGTCCCTAGAGCACAGTGAACTTTCCCTGGAGACACACACAGTAATATTTGGAGTGAAAGTCAAGTTGTTTAAATGGTGCGTCACAGACTCAGAAGAGCTTTGTGAAGTCTCAAGGACTGTTACAAGTGGCAGGGTTAACACTGTGATATATTTCTCTTAGGAGTTAATTGAATCCTATGTGTGAGACAAGTTACACATCCAAGAATGGGATCTGTGTATGCCACCAGGTTTCACATATGATAAAGTGTGTGCATTTAAATACAAAATCACAAAGGTGAATCGGAAATGTCACTTTTGCAACCATTATCCTTATTTATATTTGAGAGGGCTGCTCACACCTTTCTTCTAAGGGTACTTCAGTGGCATGAGGCATACATAGAGCCCTTTTGTCATTTTCCCTCGAAGACAAAACTCCACAGGACGTTATTCCTTTTCTCCAGTAGCTCAAATCTTAGTCCATCCATCCAAATAATTAAGGAGAATAGGAATGTACCATTTAAATGCATATGAAATTGATCAGGGTCTGGATATGGAGTAAAATTGACAGTTATGAGAGAATTCACAGATTTTTTACATTTTTACTGAAGCTACCAAATTTATCTTTTATCTCCTTATGAATCAATTGAGAAAATAACAATAGAGAAGTATGGATTATTCTTCATAGCTTCATTATAATCATAAGCTACACTGTTGCTGTGATGGGAGCAGTTACAAAGGTAACTCAATGTGGCATGGACTCACAATATTCTTCCCAGATATACTCATGAGAAGGTTTGTATATGTTGTTTTAAGAGTAACTTTTCAAATATTTAAGCAGATGGAGCATCCGTTTCTATCAGGTCTATAAAAAGGGTGAGGTGTTAATAAAGACTTCATTATTGACACAGCAAATGTGAGAAAGATTACTGTTGCTTTTAAAAGCAGTAAACACTGTGAGAGATGCAATCTGTCCACTGATGGTGAAAATTTTCCGAAGGTCTGACCCTCTTTCATCGTTATACTCTATTAACGGCATAGCAAAAAAAGAGCTCTCTGTTAAAGAGGCAGGAGAAAAGCAGGGTGAAATGCTGGAAGAAAAGATACTTGGTAGTAATCATGGTGAATAACTCTAGCTGTAGAATTTCAATAAATGACATTAACTTTATGGTCACAATAAAATTGGAAATAGTAAAGGTTATATTCTTTTTGAGGAGAAAAAGCGAGTTGTTTCAAGTTTAGGGGGAATCACGAAGGCATTTGAAAATGTCTGAAAATGTACTATGAAGCTCTGAAGTTCAGCTACAGTGAACCAGGAAAGAGGAATAAAAATCTACAAATAAGCGTAATGTAAGATGTAATTATACTAAAATCACATGGGACCTATGAATGTACATGTGAATGTGCATGTGCACAATTGCAAGTTCCAGGAGGGAAAACTTCAAGGACGTAAGTCTTTACTGCTATGTAATGTGACAGGTATTAGTTAACTATTCCTCTTATATTGTTTGCTTGCTTTTCACTTTGCCGCCGTTCCTCTCTCCCATGCTGACTGTAACGATCGCAAGGAGAGAATGTTGCCAACACTTCCCTCGTCTCCTTCCTGCCTCAACAATTGCAATCACTTCTGTGAACTGCTATTTAATTGCAATGCCTTCTCTCCTTATAGAGTGTTGTGTTCAGCATATTTTTAGAATTCCTAATAAAAAATTATCACCCTCAAAGGCTTAGACATCTAAATTGGGACAGCAGTGGTTTCTGGATTCCACTCCCAGCCCTGTTGTGCTGTTCAGAAAAATAGCGTGAGATCATTGTTCTTGAAATATATAAGCCACAGCATGGCCATTTTGATATTCCTTTGCATAATCACAAAAAAACATTAATATTAGCATGATTTGCATGGCACTAACAATTAGTTCTGAGCCACTTCTCAGAACAAAGTTCTCTGTTCACTTCTAAAATAAGCCAATAAAGGGAAGGAGTGTTTTGGTCAGAAGAGAAGACTAATATGGAGTATTTGTTAGACAGAGCGGTTTTTTAATAAACACTGATTTGTGGCCCTATTTGATTTACCTATAACTCTAGTGGCATTTCCTACAGGACAATTCCTCAAAATTTGAATCTTTCCAGAGACCATTTGCATTGAAGTGTATATATACATATATACATTTATATGGTTACACATGAAGATTTCCAACAATCCAACAGTGTATTGACAGTTAACAAAGGTGTGCTACCTGGGAGTGACTGATCTGTCATTCAGTTTCACCTTGTTCAAAGACTATGTTAGCACCTAACATTCCATGGCGCTGCTTTTGTTTTTTCTATGCTAGTGTGCGATGGTCCTTCTTCCAGTCAAACATAATAAAAGCTAAAAAAAATAAAAACAATCTTTTTTTATGCATAGTTAACACCTTTTTCTTCATAATGCCTTATCCTCAAAAGCAGCTTTATAGAACTAAACCAAAAATTGATAATTACATGTTGCTGGAGAACACTGTTTTTTCCAGATTTAGCTATAGGATCCAGAGTTATTGACAGTACTTTTCCTACTGTTAGAATTTCTTTTGTGCTGAGAAAATTCCAATAACACACTTTGATTAACAACAAAGGAAGGAGAAAATATATTTATTTAGGATGAGTATTTCAAAGACATTCACTATGTTCAAATTAAATGTGTTTATTTAAATGAATTTACATATAGTTTAGGTTTAATTCTCAAGGTCTGAGAATTTTGCAGCATACATCTGGAATCAGAAGAATATCTGTACCTTGTGTGTAGGTTAGGAATGTTTTCACAAACATCCTATAGTTTGTCATAGTCAAATACTTAACCTGAGTGCATAACAATATCAGCAAATGCTGCTTCTGGAATGGAGAAGGTAACACAGTCTTCAAAACTGCAGGCCCTGGGACTTAACTGAGGAAAATTACTGATACTGAATAAAGCAGCAGAACAAGAAATTAATTCAAACTTCACCTAAGTTTTTACAGAAAAAAAAAATGGTATTTTATTAACTCTGATGTTGCAAATATTCTTTAAATTTTATATTTTTACCAATATTAGTATATTGTAAACAATTTTTTATGCATGTATTTCTCAAACTAGTCTTCTACATTAAAAAGCTCATCAAAAATGTTCTAAGACATTTTCCCAGCAGCTAAAACTACTTGTGAATTGTAACCATGGATTTTCATTTCAGGGAAGAACAACAATACATATTCATGAAATGTACAGGAAATATTTCAGATATGTCACCCTACTGACAATACTCCAGGGCTAATTTTACTTTCCTAGCTCCTTCACATGACTCAAAATCCACAAGATTCCAGTGAAAATACACTACTAAATGCTTAGGAGCCATTCTACTGCTCTCCTTAAATTTTGCTTGTTCCATACTCCCTCCCCAAACAATCTGTTCCTTCCCTTTCAGTTCACTCAGTGAATGCTGTTCTAATGTTCTCCCATCATTTGTTTGTCTCCAAACTGCCAAAACAGTAAGTTCTTTAAAAAAGATTGCATGGTGCTCATCCTTCTGGGCTACTTGCTTTCCCTTGAACATCAAAATGTCTTCTAATCTTGAATATTCAGACTATGAATGTTTTGGGGAAATAAATACTTCTCATTCAAGGATTATACCTGTGACAAGGTAATTTCATATCAATACAGTCTTTGTACACTACCAAAATAAAATGGATCAGTGGCATTTTATGATTTTATTACTAAGCTTGCTATGCCATAGTATGGATGCTACATTTTTATTCTTTTCATTTATGGCTTCAGGATCAGCATTCCCTTTACAACCAAAAGATGAGACTGGAATTTAAATACTTTGTATTCTATATAGGAATAGACTTTTTTATTATACATCTGATAACTGCATGCTTCTCACTGCTTACTGTTACTTATCAACTTTTTGCTTTGCCATAAGGAGCATAAAATGAGCATACCAATAGATTCCATTGTGCTAGGGTTAATTATTATTAAGTAAGGGATTGTTGACTACTTTCCTTCTACTCGCCTTTTCAGAACCATAAAACAGGTAATCTTTTCCCAGGCAATCAGTTTTATTATTCTCAAACAGACTAACTAGAAGGACTCTGTGAAACAATCTGTGACACTGATTATAGAACAGTAAGGCTTGAAATATTCTTGAGAGCCATGGACAGATATAAACAGATATATGAAGCAGAAAAGAGGATAAAATGAAAAATATCTTAAGGATGAGCAAGAGAAATACCAAAGGGACACTTCAGAGAAAAAGCTCTTGTGTTCACTCAAGCAAGTCAAAAATCTGAATGCAAGGAAAGTGAAACTATAAAGAGAATGGCAGTAGCATTCATATGCTCTCAAGTAGATAACACAGGAATCCATGTGTTCTGGAGGAAACAGGGCAGTATGTACAGGGAAGTATATTCAATATTCGTAAATCAAAAAGAAAAATGGTAGGACTGGAAATCCTTAAAGTAGAGCTCAACAAATGAGAATATCTTTAAGGAGATGAAATTTCTTTTAGATTAGTAATGTTATTCGTTCACTGCAAAAGAAGATGACATTTTTTTCTGACTGGAAATGGATATCTAATACTAATGTGAATTTATGGATGAATATCATGCTAATAGGAAATCCTCATCAGTCAGGCAGGTAGTCTTGGCCACTCACACTGGTGTTTTAAAAATTTATCCAGAGATTATCAGCATCAGTGATGTCTCTGAAAGAATAACTGAATATTCAGTGCACTTTTTTATGTGAGTCATAAAAATAGAACATGATAATAAGTAAAATCTGCAACAAGCCCTGAAACATAAAGTTATGCATTGACCCTTATCATCACTAGAGAAGGCACACACTATAAAGTGGCAGTGAAGAAGATAGGAGGGAATATACCTTATATAACGATCTCATCCAGACTTTTTAGAAGACAGTAAATGTCTCCTTAGATGACAGCAAAAGTCTTCTAAGTCATTTGGGTTGTTGCCTCAGTTCCCCAAAGCTTCACCTCCTCAGTAGCATCCCATGCTACCAGAAACATTTGGATGTGCACGGGCAGTTTTCCAAAGGAAACTCTGGAGAACACTGCAAAGGTATTGGCTTCTAACAGATGTCTTCATATTTATTAGGTCTCCTTGCTTTCAGTCTCCACAGCAATGATTGTAACTTGGGAACATCATAATTATGAGAGTTTAGTGATCATCTTTTTCTTTGTCAGTCCTATTGCATAATTTCCATGCCAAAAAATATATATACACATACATATATATATAACTAAAGGCTAATATGGTAGAAGACACTGTCTTGGTGGAAAAGAAAAATTAGCAGACTTAAGTAGAAAGCAAAATCGCAGCAGAAAAACTTAGAAAATAAAAAAGAAAATTTTAAGCAATAGCTACCATCACAAGTCTACACATCTGGCTCTGATATCTTGTTGCTGAGCAACATGTACATTCATAACAATACCTGAGCTTGATTTGGCCATATGAAGATTTGTCAGTCTGTAATCAAGATACAGTCAACCTGAAAAGTACAAGAAACCAGCAGTTTTTACCTGAAATCCATTTTATTTCATATTCAGTGACAATAATTTCTATAAAAAGTGCAGGTTATTCAGTCAATGTTAGCTCCTTACTTCATGCTTTGAAACTCAGTTATGCTGCTATATAGGGACAGGGAATTACAGCACTTGGGAAGCATTTTGTATTTGCAAAGCTCCATTCAAAAGCTAATTATTGAAAAGTGATATAGCTTGACCCTCTGGTTGTATATTCTGGCAGGACTACACTCAGGGACAATTCTTGGAGGTTAGCAGCTTTCACAGTCCATCCTGAACTATGCCGCAGTATTCCTGAATGAGTCTTGTGAGAAAACTAAAGAGCAAGTTTTGCTGATCCTAGTCACATTCAGTCTAAACAAATAACTTACAATTACTTCATTAGGATTTTATTAGTCCAGCTGACTAACACTCTATACTGTGAATAACATTAATGGGGGATCCTCGTAGTGAACAGACTTAAATAGTAATAAGAGACAGGCAGACTGAAAGAACAAAGCAATTGTCATTGGAGATTACTCTATATATATATATTTATTTCAAATGAGCAGTGAACAGAACTATATAAATATATGTATATATATACTTTCTTTTTCCAGAGTTCCCAGCCTGAAAGCATTTCCTTAAAATCATGATGCATTCACAGAGCTTCTTTCATAGTCATTAACGGTAGAAAACCATCTGTATGAATGTTATTTTCCTATAGCAGAAACAATACATAGTGATTAAGTTATAGATAGAAAGGATTTAATGTTAGCTACATGGTCTCATTGCTTGGTTAATGCTTGCAAGCTACATACTGTATTGTGAGAGATCTACCTGTTATCTGTATCTGTAAACCAAAGTGATGAGTAATATAACTGTTCCTTTGTCCTCACTACTGAAAAGTAGAAGCAGTATCTCCATTTAACAACACTCTGATGTGTTAAGCCCTGAGCAAAACTCTTTTCTCTTTCCACATTAAGAACCTTAGAGTGCCTATAATGTTGTCTCAGGGAAAGCAACAAAATGGTGGGACCTTTTGTACTCACTTTAAAGAAGATGTGTTTCTTCAAAAAAGAGTGCATTCTGGTTCTTCTGATGAGAACAGTGAAGCCCTCTTACTAGTGCAATAAAATGTAAAAACTGGCACTGGTCAGTCCATCACACCTTGGTTTTAATACGTATTTAATAAGTATTGATTACTTATTTGTAATCAATAACATATGTGGTTTTTATTTTTTAAATTTAAATGTGAGGCGTAAAGGTTCACTTGATAAGCTTGATAATTTTCATTCATTGTTTATGCTCCAATGCCAGACTCTTTTTATATTATCAGTTGTCTTTCTGCTAGCTATGTGAGAAATATGGTTGGTGACTCTTATGCCTCTGTTCATGATCATTATTCTGTTTGTTGTGAAAGAATATCAAGTTAACTCTGAACTCAATAATTTTGTATCTCTGGACAACAACAAAAATATCTTTAAGTAACTCCCAGTATAAAAATGTTCAGGGATAACACAACTTTCAGACCATGCATGTTATACATCCAGGTATATATTCACACTCAGAGAAGTGTGTGGAAGAGGATCAGAAAAGGTAAGTTTCACAAAAACTCAGCTCCTGCAGCATTGGAAAGAGACTAAGGAGAAAAATGGAAAGCTTTCCCTTCCTGATTGTTGCAATATCTAGAACAGACCAGACTAATCGCAAAAGTGATAATGAGTTGTGTGAATTCTTACTGTGGTTTAATTGCTCCTCTGTCAATTTCCTATGTTTATTGAGGAAAATAAATTCTTATTTAAGAGTAATCTGTTCTGTACTATTGCGAGAACCCAGCAGGCTTCTGAAGGGAGATTTCAGACTTTCACTACAACAGATAGGGCTTTCTGAATAAATAAATAAATAAATAAATGAACAAACCACTACTAGCAAAAGTCACAGAGCTCAAAGGCTCAAATGGTATGATGAAAATTACGGATTTTGACCTTAAGTTAAGCGCAAGCTGAGCTAAGTCTGACAAGCTTAATGAGATAAGTATAAACTAGCCACAGAAAAAAAAAAAAAGAAGGGATTTTTAGAACCTTCCTTCTAGAAGTGCAAGAACCATGTGGCAGGACAGTGAAGAATCATGCTCTTTCACTAGAGATATGTGGAAGAGAGAGACACTGAGCCATGAAACATAAAATGCAAACTACTCAATAGACCAAATGAGCCTGGTAGCAGTTTGCATTGCGGCAGTGAAGCTACTGTTACCACTCCCTGGTATCATGGAGTGCTGCTGGTCTTGTAGTTCTCCTTTTGCTGCCATTGGTAATCTTATATTCTGAAAGAAATGTAGTTTTATAAATCTTGGCTTTCTCACAAACTGGATATTAAGCAGTACAAAACACAATGGCTAGTGCCTGCATTTCTAACCAAAGTGAACTTGAAAAATTCATTATTTTTGAAGCTCACATTGAGATTTCACCCTATAGTTTTCCTGATGAGGTGGTGAGTTGTTTTTTTGTTTGTTTGTTTGTCTGTTTATATGTGTGTGTGTTTATCTGTTTGTTTTCTGGAGATTTTTTTTTTTCAAATGAAGGAAAGAAACACATATCTTTGTTTGCCATATGCTTTAATGTTCACTAAAAATTACTTTGGAACAAAAACTGGCAGGGAAACACAATTTGTAGTGTGTCTGCAGAGTAATACTCCTGCTTGTAATGAATGAAATCTAATCTTTTCAATGAGTTTACACTCCGTAGCACAATGTGACACATATGGTAAACTGATGTAGGCCAACATAAATATCAGTAGTAATAATATGGGGGGAAAAATCCATAGGAATTCAAAATGAGAAGAGACATTATAATGTAGTTTGCTTTGCTGTTAATTCAAGACTCTGATTCAGCATTAGGCTGAAATAAAATGCATGAACAGACAGTCAGAGAAAGAAGTTTTGGGGCCTAATGGCAACAGAATACTAGGGAGAGGAAATTCAAACCAAATTCAAATCCAGAGCTAAATTTGCACTCAAGAAAAGATATGTTAGTGTGGAGTTTCCTTTCTTTTTTTAGCATAAAGCATTAAAATAGACATGATTTAGAATATTACCTTTACAGAATGGTTTTCCACAGATAAGAAGATAGATATATTTAAACATACATTTAATAACTATGCAGAAAACTTGAAAGAAGTTCAAAGCAGTTTATTTAAACATCCATTGTCTAGAAAATTAGCAAAAAAATCTTCAAAAGAAAAACTATTTGGATGTAGAAAATTGATTGGTCTGAGTAGTAGTATATGGTATCCTCCAGATTTATATTTAATTTGTGAATTCCATTAAATATTCTTGTCCAGTGAGATGCCTAAAAGCAGATAAAAAAACAGAATGATGTTCAAATTCATGGAGACACTCTCCAGCACAATAGCAAATTCTTAATTCCACTTCACAATCCAATCTTAATTGACAGCTATCAATCAAAGCTTAACTTCTCACAGATGCTATTTTATGCTCAGACTATGCAGTTGAAACATTAAGGAAAATACCCACAAGACACCAAATGAAAAACAGGTAGGAAGCTGAGTATACTAAGTACACTTAACACCTTCTTAGAAAGAAACATGGTGGTTTTTGTGGTTATTATTTTTTTTTTTTTTGCTTTGAATTAGTTAATTTACATAAAAGATTCCTTGATTCCTTGGAACCAGATTATGTTCTGCAGGAAGAAACGATCATGCGATAACAAGTTTAGAAGGACACCAATACATTTTGATAGCCACATGTACATGTGAGCTACTACTGAACAACATGTGTAGTGCACTGCATATCTCCTAGATTCCAATAATTTTAAATTCAACAAATATCTGAATTTAAGCATGTTATTACAATTTACTGATTTTTTTAATATGTTTTAATGCATTGCAAATTTGAGGGAACCATAAGACTATTGCAAGGTAAAGGAAGCTGAAATTTTTCACCAAAGACATTGCTTTACCTTTTTTTTTTTTTCTTTTTTTTCTTTTTTTTTTTTAGCACAAAGGGCTGTTACTCAATACTTGTTTAGCAGTGAAATAGATAGTGTAATTGAAACTACTGTTTTGTTTTTGTGAGAATATACTACTGAGCAAAAATGCAGCTTTCAAACTTCTGCAGAGCAACTATTTCAAGATAACTCTAGACTTTGAAAAACAGTGCTACTGAAATTTCTTTGAAGTTTCTTTTTGTCAGTCAGCACATTATAAAGACTGGTCATATACACAGACAAAACAGAAGATTGTTTTCTGGAGCAGAACTCTTAACCTAGAAAGGGAGGCTTTGTATATTCTGCCAGTTGTAGATATTCATATTTATAATTAAACCTCAGAGCGACACAAATCCATGACAAGAAGTCATTAAGAAACTGGTTAATTTCTCTCTATATAAACATGCACTAAATTAAATAACAAAGACATCTAGAGACAGGAATTTGAAAGCTTTCAGAAATAAAATGTGCAGTTTTATGTAAGCATTTCTAACTAAAATTTCAATAGTGAAAAACAAGAAACAAAAAGTTTTAGAAAATTGTCAATATTCTGCTTTGTGTTTTTGTTATAGAAAGATTAAAAGATAATATGAATAAGACTGACTAGTAGAGGAAGAAATCTTAAGAGATGTTACTATAATCACGAAAAAGTGTAATGAATTTTACAAACATAAAAGAAAATCAGACACTATGACAAAAATGATTCACTGCATATTTCAATGACTCAATGGCTGCTCAACTTCTTTCTTAGCCCAAAGGACAAAGTTGGTGTAGTCACCTCCTATTTCACTAAGGTGCCATTTACTGTGAAGAACTCAACCATAATGGCAGTGTCAGAGAGTATTTTTCCATACAAATTTAACTGTTATTCTTTATTCAGAAGGTCAGTTGTACTGTTTCTAATTTCTGATGTGGAATTTTAGGCAAAGGAAGAGTAGTCAGTGTTAACACAGGAGTGTAGCAATTCTTACCATCGCTGCTAGAAGTGTAAACCTAATTGATTTTAGAAGCTTTGCTTGAAAGATCCTTATGTAATTTGGTCACTGAACTGAAAAATATAGCAGTTAAAAAATTGAATGATTTGTCTAGATAAAGAAGATTACTTCTAACTCAGAACAATTAATATTATTCTATTATATGAATTTTCATATATAAAGCACTCTTAAAAAGAGAATGGGGAAATGTCTCTCTTCTGTTTCAGGCATTTATTTTAGAATAGAATAGATCCTCATCTTAAGGAAATATATATTTTTTAATCTTGAATGTTGAGTAGTAAGGGACCAGCTGTAATTAGAAAGATAAGTTTCAGATAGTTAACATCAGATGGGATGAATACAACCAGTTAATCACTTCCCACAGTGGGGGAGGGAAGCTCTAAATACTGTAAATAGTATCCTACAGTCATTTATGTTGTTTTCAGGCTTTATGCCCAATTAAATAAATAACATCATATTTACTGCAAACCATCTAAAAGCCATTACGTTTTGCAGCTGGGGGGAAATTCTGAAAATCCCATAATCTGTTTCTTCCAGCCATAATCCGTCTTTTTCTGGATAGCCAGATTCTTTCTTCAACTCCTGAGCCATATCTGAGAAAAGGTTACCATATGTCTAGATTTTTCATGACAACGTGTCTTTTCCAGCTGGAAGTTTCACACTTCAGGATTTTGAGTACTTCTATCACTTGTCCAGGAATTCTGGGCATGTTAACTCACTAACAGCTAACTGTTTCCTTCTGAAAAGTCCTAGCCTGAAATATGGCAGCTCTAATTAGGGGAAAACCATCTGTCGCTGTAGTGCTTTGATTTGAACATAGCTAGATATATTTATCTGGACAGCTGCAACTTTGCAATTGCTGCACTAATGAATATTTTCTGGCTGCAATTTTTGCAGCAGCAGCAGTTACATTTACTTTTCTTTCCCAGCTGCAGCTGCACCAACAAAAGAATGAAAAGAAAGGAACCAAGAAGAAGCAGAGCATCTGTAGGTGCTGATTCACAAGGGACTTTCTTGGAAACCTCTTTGCTTCATATTTTTGTGTTTGAGGGTCAGGGAAAAGAAAGATTGATCAACAGCCTCAGACTTCAAGATGTGAATAGGAGTTTACTGAAGAGCTTTACAGGGCTTTTCTGACTTACAGAGCCAGCTTACCCAGTGAACATCATTGTCCATTCACTAGAATGTGACTGTCACTATATTGAGACTGAACTGTATAGCAGTTGCTGCCCAATTTGGCAGAAACAGATCAGCTGTTGATGTTGTTATGCTGAAGATGAATAAGCCTATTAAAAAGGTTGTGTAGATGCAAATTCTAAAAATCAAAAACCTATTGGTGTTTTGGCACATGGTCATGGGGTTACCTAACTGCATTGGCCCACATTTCTATCTTTTGCCAACGCAAGACTTGAATTTATAACTGGAAACCTGGAAGAAGACTCGGCTCACAGAGACACATCCAGAAGTGCAAATGACAATCATATTTCACTAGGAACAGCAGTTTATTCTCCTTTTTGCAGAAAGACTGATTTGCTGTCATAGACAACACCACAGATATTGAAAAAGAGACTTCTTTTACCCAGAAAAATTTGCTAATTGTCTGCCTCTATGGTTGATGAAGTTTTAAAGGGACAATAAGCCAGAAGAACTGCCTAAATATCTGTAAGAATGCAGTACAATATGTGTTCTCCTATGATCTTCTGCCAAGTTATGGGATCTTCTCTTTAACTTTTTCCTGGTTGTTGCCCAACTGGTCATTCATTTCACCACAAGGGGCTTGATGGGAGTGCATGGAAGACCCTAGAGACTATAAGAATCACATCTGTCCCCAGTCAATAATTTTGGACTTCTTTATTGGACTTTCAGGGAAGGGAGCATAGTTTTGTGATGCCTTACTCCTTCAATATTTCCACATTTATGACCATGTAATCCTTCTCTTTCATCCCTCTTCTTATCATTTTCATTTGTCATCCTTCACACTAGAAGGATGTTCCCATTTTTCCTTTTGCTTCCAGGGTTTGTTTTTAGGGGTAGAACAGGAACATAGATGTAAAAAGAAGCAAAAAGGAACAGTTAAAAGAAGACATATATAAACTGTAATTTCTATATACCCAGACACACTTCCATTGTCCAGCTTTTGCTTGTTTAAGAGAACTTTCAGTGTTGAATGTATGCTTTTAGTAACTTTTTAACATGTCAATGCTCAGACTCCTTATGAGCCAGTAAGAAATGTTGGCACCCGAAGATCTAACTTTTTCAGGGAAGGTCACAGGTATTGTACTTTCTTTTTGCCTGTTCTTAATCTGTCCACTGTCCACATTTGATGTAAGATTTTTTTTTGTACTGTCAGAAAAAATGATGCAGAGATCCCTAGACATACAATTTATCCCAATCACACTTTTTACATTCCTATTACATACTCATTAGTTGTCAGTATTTTTCACACTTATCATTTTTTATGATTTCGTGCACTTGGAATTGAAAAAAAAGAATAATTCAAAATTATTTATGTTACTGAAGTATTATGAAGATGTGCAAAGAGAAGAGACGATGTACTTTTGGATTAAGTAACAAGAGCTGGAACTTGCAAAAACGCAAAATAGAAACACAGCAGTTATGCTGCATGAATGGGTACACCATAATGCCCAGAGTTCAATACACAGCAATATTCAGTTATCTATTTTTTAGTCAGAATAGGTCAAAACAAGTCATTTACTGTCCTCCTCCATTACAAAAATATATGAACTTGCAGATCTATTTGTCCCATATAACAAAAATCTGAATGTGATTTGCTTTTGTCTTCTTTTTACATGTCAAAATACTTATAATGCTTAGTCTTTTTCTAGAGGTTATAGATCATATAATATATTTCTAAGTCTCTGCAATGTGTTTTGATAATTAGTCAATAAAAATACCTGACAATTATTGATCATTAATTTCTCAAAAGCTCCTTTGCCTTTAAATCATTTTAGCAATGCTCTCATAAAATACAACTTGTTTACTATTACTCTTTTATATGTACTGTAGCTGTCACACCATTACAATTACCCTCTATTTTTGCCATCTGGAAACAGAAGGAGATCTTATCTTCTTTATACTGTATGGAAAATAATTACTAGAAATGTCTTGTATCATAACTGAAGGAAGATTTTTACACCACATCTTGATTGCTGTCTAATTTTATAAGACAAATGTATAACAATGCAGATTAGAAGAACCTATATTTCTGATACTGCAATGTTCTTTAAATTTCAGAAAGGAATTCTTACATCTGGACAATCACACACTACTTCTAAAGCCTTCATAAAAAGGTTTCATAAAACTCCATAAAGTATTTTTATCACCCAGATATGAAACAACTTGAGGAATCAGAAAGTTGTCTGGGAAAAGCCTGCAATTACACCCTTTTTAACATAATAATAAATAAGTTTTATAAAGGTAATTGGTAATAATGGACAAATTCCACTAGATTTGAAACATCGCTTAGCTCAGATTAGCAGCCAAAACTGCAGATATTTATCTGAACTTGGACAATCTATCCAAACATAATGAGAAAAGATAAAAAGAAAGCCCCCAGTCCTGCATTTCTGTCAGCTTGGGCAGTCTCATAAATATGCACGGTATCTCTCTCCAAACCTTGGAATTTCTCTCACAGGCAAAGGTCTGACCATGTGCAGTAACTGCAAGAAATTTTCCCCTATGAAGTATGCAAGATAGCCCTCTTAACCAGGAAACCTCGATAGCAAGTTATTTTTCAGCCTTTTGCTCCTCATGCTTCTGATCTAAAGAGGAAAGTTGAAGGGAGAATGAGAACAAATATCAGGAGGCACGCTTTTAAAGCATACAAGAAGATCTGGATGGAATTGAAAGGGTGAACAACTTCTTGACTCATGACTAGATAAGAAAAAAGAAATGGTTTCAAAGCCAATGTGAAAAAAGGTCACTCAAAAGATATCTTGTATTTGCCATACATATAGGGAGGGGGACCTACATGTAAGCCATGGATAAAAAAATTGCAAAAATATCGCTGGCATCTCTCAATCATCATTTATTGCCATAAAAGGAAGAAAGTTCCTATATCTGCATGGTTAGAATGGTGAAAATACAAATACCTAAGTATGTGTGGAAATTCAAAATAAATCAAATTTTGATGCCTGAGGGCATCTATAATGATGAGAGAATCTGTAATATAGAGCAAACAATGTCAGACAAACAAGAGCAGTCATGGATCAAATTTCTGATTAAAAAAATGCCCTGGCAAATTCAAATACTGTCTCATTATAGTTTTACATCTTTATAAAATGTAAAGACCCACTCTTCATTGGATACGTGATCTGTTGCAGCAAAATAAATATCTTCCCATCCCTGATCATTATCTGGCGTGGAGATTGAAAAAGAGCGGCAAAGCAAACATCTGCAAAAAGACTCTCTCATTTAAAAGATTAACTCTAATATAAAATTACTTTATCTTGTCTTGCAACTATTTTGAAACTCATTAAATTTACAACAGTCACTTCATATGGAAATTATTTCTCTCCCCTGAAGAGACTGTTAACTGTAGTCACGTATTTCATGGTCCATGATTATATGAACATGTCCTGTTTCAGCAAGGAGTTTGAAATCTGTACAACATTAATGCAATGACAAAGCCTCAGCATGGAACTCAAGGGGTCTTTCTTGCCTTTTCTTCACATCTGCCTACAGAGAAGCTGACAATGCACGCTTCACCTTGTTAATTCAGCATTAGATTAAGTGGACTGGTATATTTGTTGGCTGGATTTTAGCAAATAAGTAGAAGAAGTAATTGCCGTCATAAGCAAAGCAACAAATCTGCTTTACATTTTAATTTAATGTGTTTGTATGGGATCTTAATCCTTAGAACAGTTACACCCTACTGTAGCTAGCTATTAAGGTGAGGCATAAAGTATCCTTCTAATAGTCATCAGCATTTGCATTTTCAGCTTGGAAAAAATTGTTTTGGAAAGGTTTATGCATTTGGAAATATTACAGTCAATATTTTGCAAGCTGATCAGCTACTGTTTTTTCTAGGAAGAAAACTGCAATACCATTCCTCTTTATATAAGTTGTTAAACAAGAATGCTGGTGAATTTTAAATAATTGCTGCTATGAAAGGTAGTTATATATTTTGTAAATAAAACTATCCATTTGTAAGCAGTTTTAGAGACCAATATAATCTAATATTTTTGTTTAGTTTTTGCTTGTCAAACCCATTAGAATAAGCAAAACATCCTTGAAATCAAAAGTATTTCTTCACTCATTACCTTATTAGGTGTATCACATATTGCTTTCACTAGTGGAGCAAAATCTTAACCTAATGTTACTTACTTGCTTATTTTTGACACAGTCTGTTGGTTCACAAGTCAAGACCTGGAGGGCACCAGCCGGCCTATGTGGTCATGAGCAGCCTCTCTGGGACCACCAGCCCCATGAGCAGCCTCAGAACGGAACCAGACCAGAGCCCAGTGGCCCTGCTGACCCCAGCAATGCTCCCTGGACAGACCACAGTTCTGTCTCATGGGAAGCCCCACTCCTGATGCTCCCCAGCACTGCAATGCACAGCTTCCACATAACGTCTCTTGGATGCAAAAATTGCTTACATCTTCTTGGACTACAAAAAAGCTAAGCTCTGCCTAAGTACCATCTGGAAAGGATTTACATTCTTCCATAGGATAAATCTCACCTTTAAGCACCAAGCTGCTGTATTCATTTTCATGGGAGCTAACTCAACATATTATGGTCCCCAGCTGCTCTGACAACTGCTCTAAGAAACACAGATGAAACCAGGAGCAACACAGGTTTACAATAAAGAATTTGTAGAGAACTAGTAAAAGAATAAGCGTTAACTTCCACTTTACATAATCAATGAAAGGTTTAACAGTAAAGTGTAACAATAATTGTACATTAGGGAGATTTGTGAATCACTGCCAAGCATACACACAGGCTACAAAGCTGGGCAGACAAAGCTTCATTATCCACTGATTTTCTAAGCAACTTTCCAATACAGACTTGCCCTCTTCAGAGTCGGACAACTCAGTGCCTGCAAAGCCTTGCAATAACCAGACCTCTGTATCCTGAGGAGTTTCCACAGCTTTTGCTAACTCGAAACTGGAACAGGAAAGTAACAGTTTAAAAGAAAAATGTCAAACTGCACACAAATAAGTCGAATACTAGTGTGAGATAGAATTGCCACTATAAGACTGCAGAATATGACCCATGACTATAAGAACTATCATGTTTGATCTGCATGGAGATCATGGAGAAAGGGAAATCTATTAGATGTCCCTTTGAATTTAGCTATTTTAAAAACGTCCTCTGTAAGTACCTGTCTTAGATACACATTATCAATATTTTGCTTGTTATATGGAGATGGGTGCCTTTCCCTGTCATGATGATGGCAGTTGCTATTATGGTTTTGGTCCAGTTCTCTTATTTCTCACATTTCTGTATTGAGATTATGTGCAAAACGGGGACTTTTAACAGTCCTAGATAGCTTTCAGCTGTTGGAGAGGGAAAAGAAGGGTTTATTGCTCTTGTTGCTTTTAGGATCTACTTAAACATAATTAGGAAAATAGCAGAATTTGCAAACTATGGTTCTCATGTTTCATGAAAGAACAGTTAGTCACACTACATAGGTAGTCTATTATTGTGATTCAATTCCTTCACAAAAAAATGAGTGCCAACAGAATCATCAAGAAACTAGTTAATGGCAAGAGGTCTTTGCATGCAGTCACAATGTCACACACAAAATAGCGTTGAGGTATTTCCTATAAGGTTCAGAAAAGCATGGTATCAAGGATCATCAGACAAGATAACAGTTTTTTCAATGAGATATGCTGATAGTGTTAAATTTTCATAATTTACCTCGGATAGATTTTTAGCTAAGATCAGAATGGCTATTTCTTCTATGAGTAGAGTGAATGAAATCAATTTGTATTTTTGACTGCTTTTTAAAGTTTATGATTTATAGCTTCTAAACCTGTGTGATTGAGTATCTGGTTTTAAATCAGCCTATGGGTTGAAGACACACCCATACAAATCCTCTCTTTTCTTATAAATGACCTATCAGTAAATTTTGCTGTTATCTTTCATGTTTGAAACAACCGTTCTCAGCAATATCTTTAATTATAATGAAAATTGAAGTGTTCCAATTAATGAGTGGTACAGCATTATATGTGCATTTTCTCAAGATCTAGAATGACATAAATTCTAGCCTATTCTAACTATCTTCTTATAAACTAGACTGATTCTATTTCTTTCCTCAAGTCATGGTTCCATACAGTGGGAGGATCATGCATGTTTCAGTGGTACAATGCGTCTGCCAGGCACGTGTCTTGCAAAGCTTACTTGGTTCTCACATATTGTGTCAGCAATGTAGCTAACTGACAACGAATTAGGAAAAGATAGAATCACTGATCACACATACAATCAGACTAGACACTTACAGACTTAATTATGAATGGCAGCCCAAGCCAGAACTTCAGTGCTGGCTCACTTCATTCCTTCATCTGTGTACCCACAGGAATTACAGTTCTAATGCCTCTGTCACTGGGGAAATTACATGATTAAACTAGCTTTCACAGGGAAATCAATTACTTCTCAGATTTTTAAGTATATTTTTACATTCCAGAGACATCTTCAGGACTTCATATTAAAATGGCACTTCTTCAATATTATTTAACTACTTTCATTTTTCATTTTCTTAGAAGTCGTGTTTCTGTTGTGATTCACTCAATGGTTTACTTATAGGGCAGTATTATATTGTCTAACTGGCCATATGCAGAGAAGAATTCTTTATTTCAGAAATGTCATATCCACATTTGTACCCATTTTATGACTGTCTTTTATGTATATGCACACATGTACCTATGTGTGTGTTTAGGTACATAAGGGAATATACTAAAACTTCATATCTTGTCTGGTCAGATTTTTTTTATGCAGTTCCAATCTAACCTGTCTAATGAGACAGCGTCTAACAGCAGTCACGTTGACAGTAAAAGTAATGGCTTTACAGAAGCAGTAACCTGTTGCTGTACATTGCTATATTGAAAAATGGATGCTCTTGTTTGGAGCACATCTTTTTATTGAGTGACTACAGTGTGCATGATGGAAGATACGTGCAAGAGAAGAACATTCCTAATCACCAAATGTTCTGATAAAGATGACCAATTAATCTCTGTCTATAAGAAATGAGGATAGGAATTAAATCCTATAAACTAGGGTGAAGACAAAGCTCAAATAAAACTTAATAATATTAAAGTTCTTTGTAACTCTCTTCTCACAGTCTGTGCAAATTACTTTGCATTCATGTTAGTCCATGACTTAATACAATTTCTGAGATCTAGTATGTTAACAGTGATGAGAAAAGCTGAAAACTATAAGTTATCCTGGCAATGAATATTATCAAAACCCTTCTGACTAGTCGCATTTAGATTAGCTCATTTTTTCTCACTGTTATCTTTAGGAAGTTTACCACAGCAGAGCTAGTGGGAAACCCCGGTTCTGAAGAGGAAGCCCAGCTGATGTCCCACCTGGCCAAAACACTCAAAGAACTCAGGAACTCTAAGAGCTTGTTAAGAAGCTCTTATTCCGTGAAGTTTTGGGTTTTTTTTCTTTGTTTGTTAGGTTGATTGGTTGGTTTTGTTTTTAACATTATGGTATTAGTCTTTATATACTAGACTTTATATGCTAGTTTTTATATGCAGATTCTTTTCTCTGGCCCTTTTCACATAACAGACATAATTCTTTCACTCCTGCAAAAATACTCGGAGTCTATCACAAATCACAAATGATGATTAAGTGTTGAATATTTCTGAGCTTCAAGTTGAGGGAGTTAATGGGAAGTTTAAAATATCTTGTGACACTGAGCTTGTGGTCATTTGTTTTTATTGTCATCTTTAGAGAAAAATCAAAATAGGGTAAGAAATTCACTCTTTTGCAATATATAACATAGGCTTTTGAGAGATTACTTTGGTAACAATATTACCAAAGGCTTAAAAAGATAGACTGTCAGCTCAAAACATCTATTAAGATTAGCTGCAATAAAACCTGCAGGTGAAACTCATTGCACTTGCATGAAATCAATGATCAAGCTATATGCAAGAGAAGCTTAGAGACCTCCAGGTGCTGCATTTTATCCTTCCAACCTGCTGCCTAAACTGCAGGATGCAGAGCTTCCTCAAAGCCTTAATCTTTTGATAGCAGATTAGAGAGAGTAGCATTGCATTGCAGGAGCAAACAGACCTGCATAAACCCGCCTCCCTTGGCATCTTGACACACAGTCCTCCCACTCGTGCTCCTCTGCAGAAGTGCTGCTGGAGTTGTACTGCCACAGAATGGGACCCTGCCTCTCAGAAAACATTTTTCAGTTAAGAGAACTAATTTGAATTCCAGGCTAATTTAGGCCATTTCTATGAGATAAAAGATTCTTTAGGGTTGATTAATAATGTAGAAAGGTTGACAGAGTGAAAATGCTTCATTGTCTGAAAAATTCTATCAGTACTATGAATTTACAAAGAGTATTAAGGACATTTTAAAAACCAAGATATCATGAAGGGATATTAGCACTGATCAATGCACACCAACATTTCAAGTTAGGAAAAATATTTGAAACGTAGAAAACATTTGTCATATTTTAAAAGCATCACAAATTGCCAAAATGAAATCGTTCTTTCATTTTCATGAAAATAGAGTATAGTATTTGATGTAGTACTACAATTGCATCTAAGTTTTGCTTACAAATTTCAGCAAAAGCCCAAAAAGAAAATCCCTGTCAGGTGGTAAGCTCTAGTCAATGGTATGTCATCCACTCTGCTCTCAATTTAGTTTTAAAAGGCTTAACAACTGTCAATTTGAAGAAACGAGTTTGGAATAACAATGACAATCTCATCCTGTTTATTGATTTTAGGCATTTTATTATGTTTTATCCAGTGCTAAAATTCTGAGACTCTACATCAGCTTTCAGATATCTTTACACGAAAACTTTAACACAAGGGGTTGGATTTGGAATAGATTTTTCCTGGCTAACTAACAACAACATGTTCAACAGCAGTAAGTTCTCCATATTGGACACTATGTCAACAATGAAAATATAAAACTAAAAATTAAAATATAATCAGTACTGGGTTTAAAAAGAAGGTTTCTCTTCAATAGGAATCCAGAGTAAGGGGCTGAATTTCAGGTTTAGCTGAGTTTCTGATCAGTTTCTCAGTTTTTTGATCTCGGTCTAGAAAAATCCATGACTTATACTTAAAGTACAGTGATGAATTAGTTTATCATTTTTCTGTCAACTGTGTGTTTTATTCTATTTTTCTTCGCACCATTGAAGGGATATTAAATTTTTTCCTGAGTTCAGTGTATGTCTTCACCCACCTACTGTTATCCTGTTATTTCCCCAGCACCTTACTTAAAGAGAGAGTGCAATAAGAATTTCATTATTTCTTTACTATAAGGACTAAACTATTCTGGGCAAATTGGTTTAACACAGCAGAGGAGAAAGCATAAAGGAATGTCTGCTGGATTGGCAGCTTTGAGAACAAACTGACAAAGCTACAGTCACAGTGACAGAAGGGAAAGGCCCTGGGACTGAGGAGCCAAATACCAGGATGAGCAAAACCAAGCAAACAATAATATAGGTTTCAAATGATCCCAAATCAAGACTGCAGGTGTAAAAAAAAATAAATATATAAAAAAAATTCATGTCTGCCAAAAGGAGTTAGACTTAGTCTTTCATAGCATCCATCTGAAATTGACAGCATAATATAAGCTGAATGCAGCAGTTATATGTTTGCCATTTAGGATTTATGTCATACTGTGTCCTATCTATAAGCCTGGGCCTGAGAGCAGCTGCTATGACATAAATCACCACCAATGAAAATAGTAGGCACTTTTTCTCCTTTTTTTTTTTGTTTTTTTTCCTCTTGAGACTGCAGAGAAGGTAAGCAAGGAAGACAAAGTGGAAGAAATTTAAAAATGAATATGAAAAGAAGAAAGAATTCATTCTTTAATATTTTGTACAATTTCCAGCCTTCACAGTGTTTTAAGTGTGTGTAGCTTTTTTAAACTAGGAAGCAGCAACAGTACAATCTCTCTTCAGAAACTACAAGCAGCCAGTGAAAAGCAATTGCAATTATTAATGGATTATTTTCTTCCATGGATAGTGTCTACATCATAAGAGTGGATAATATTTGCTAAATACTCCAGAACAGTAGTTGGGAAAAATTTTGTTCTTGCTGTTGCTGTCACCACTAAATTGCTAACAATTTAAGAGTTTTCTTATATTCCCTCAGAATCTTACTTTTTCTTCCATTTGTTGTTGCTTTTGTAGTACTTGGGTCTATTTTTAGTTTCAGCTCTTTTGCTGGTGCAGCTTATTGTGAAGGAATTTGGAGCTGAGAACTGCCTATGTCCTAGATAACTGTCCTGCATATCCCACAGACTTTTTATCCAGGATAAACTTGGTATACTAGCACATGGCTCACTGCTATCATTTGTTGCTGTACAAAGTCAACAAAATGGACTCAAAGCAAGTAGCAGATCAGAATTTCCACCTGCAATTAATTCACACTGAATTTAATTCTTCCAGTGTTGCCCAGAAGTAAGGCAGTGTAGGCCAGTTTTCTGGTTTCTCTACCTCATCAACAGTCAGAGGCACCTTCCTCTTATTCATTTTTTTTCCCATTGGCTCGAGAGGAGGATTTCATTCTTAGGTAGCTAAGTTACATGAGATGAATTTCATGCTTCGTATGTCTTTTCCTGAAGACCTATGTTGAGGCAACTGCCTGTGCTGAGTACTGAAAGAACCTCTGAAGAGAGATAAAATGTCAGCTATGACATAATGTTTATTTTCTGTATCTCTTGCTCTGTGTTATGTGACTGGAAGTAGTTTATATTCCTGATTCTATTTATTAAAAAAAGAAAACTGTGGTTTAAAATGTTAATGAAGAAGAGATATGCCAGAAAGAAATACTAACACTGCAAATAAATGATTTTATCAAATATAGTCTTCTACATATGCTCCATTAAAAAATAATCATCATCATCATTATTTGTAATAATCTTGTTCTATCAATTAAAAAAAACTATTAATAAACCTTCAAATGAAATTGTTTGAAACATAGCAGTTGTACTCAAATGTGAGAAAATTAAACAATTTTGTATTTTTGCTGGAAAGTATTTTGTTACAAATAAAATGTTTTGTGTCATAGTTTATTTTTTCTCTATGACTCATCTCTACCTCTCTTTCTCTGTTATCCTGCTTTTTAACAGCCAATGAAGCTAAAATAAAAATTAATTCTGATTACTATATTTGTCAGGCTTTAGGAATGTGTTATAACCAATATTCACTTTGTCCAAAAGAAGGGGAGCCCTTAGCTTCATGTAATGTGATGGAAGGTAACACATACAGGCTTAATAGAGTTTTGAATGGGTATCTTTGAGACAGTTTTGACTAATCTGTTTTAGCATGCACACATGCATCTTCTCCTTTTTTTTCCCCTTTCCACAGTCCAATACTTTTGCTTAAATATGACTGTAGAACATCTGAGGATTTGATCAGAGATAAAGCAATTACAAAAGAAGAAGCACTCCCATTTTCCTCTTTCATCTGATCCAATACTCCTGTTGTTACTAAATAGCTGTGACAATGAATAGCAGGTTAGTGCTCCCCTAGGCATGAGCAGCTGATTTCAATGCTACCAATAATGAAGTTTATAGCTTTCTCCAAGTTTTCAGCATGAATTTCCTTTCAGACTAGAACCACTCTGACAATAGGATTGCATCAAGTTGGTGGGAAGATGTTCAGCACTCCAGCGCCTTATACAGCTTTTGCCAAATGTCTTCTAAATTGCGTTGTAATGTTTATCTTCTTGAAGGGTGTAATAAATGTTCAAAAGAATTAATGGTTCTGTGCAGCAATGGCAGGGGGCAGAACTCCTTAAGTCAAGTAGAGGCAAGATTGCATTAAACAGCTGGCTTCATAAAGCACGTATAAAATATGTGATAAAAACCCAGGAAGACCCACAGGATTCCACAAGTTCCACCACAGGAGTCCAGCACTGTTTAGCAGAAATCGGTTATTTAGACATTGTTTCTACTGTAGGGAGAAGAACAAAGGAAAGGCCAAGATGCAGACTTCATTTCAGCCACTGGGTCTATAAAACATTAAACATTTGTTTTTCAGATGCAAGAGTAGTAGAAGTCTTCAAGAATTCTGTATGGATCTGCTCTTTATCCAAACAAAATGTCAGGTTTTTCAGGAATTGAGTTATGTAATATTCTGTATTTATTTTTTGATTAAAGGAATAAATTACAAAGAACCAGTGTCAATCTTTCCTATTACCTTGTTCCACCAAAACAAAAATTTAAATAGCATGGAACATATTCAGCAATTTAAATTACCCTTTTTGAGAATTTTATGCCACAGACAAACTATGAAATTACCCTTTTTCTTTTTGTCTTAATCATTGCTCCAGCTTGCCAACAGTGATTAATACAGCACCCTAATTACCCAAATCCCACTAGTTTCGTATTATTTACAGAAGATCCATAGTTTAAAGTAAAAATCTGATGACAAAATAGGTACAATTTGGCTTTATTATGAACCTTTTATTTGATACTTATGGGTAGGCTGGGGAAAAAAAGAGTTTCTCTAGATCTGAAATCTAAAAGAATGTATTATAAAACTTGAAGGAAGAGACAATTTAGGGGTCAATATTATCAAACCTATGGTTTTATTTTCCAGATGTGTCTCTCTCTCACCAAGGGCACCTAGCTGAAAGCTAAGACATACATATAATAAACACAAAGTGACAAAAAGGATATTTACTCAAAATTTAAGTCTCCACTGCCAGAAAAAAAAAAAAAAAGAAAAGAAAAGAAAACAAAGAAACACAAATGAGCCAAACTGTCTCAACACAAAGCATGCTAAAGCTCCTTGTCTCCAAGTGTTTTACTGCTGTCCATGACCAGATGGAATCCCTTAATCTGCTGAGCCAAATACCTCAGCTTTCATCAGTGCCTGATCTAAAATGCCTTAGTGTATATGAGACATTCTTGCAGGGATGACAGGTATAATAATTTATCCACACAATTTTTGGAGCAGCATCTGAAAGCCAAGCCAGCATATTGCATAGCACCTTATATTCCACGTCTCCAAATGCTCTATGGAGTATTTGTATATTTTAGGTGAATCATGAAATTATTGAAAAGTAAACCAGACAACCAGGAAAAATCATAACAACTGACTTTTCTTTAAGTGTAAACTAAAAGTACACGAGACTGTTTGTATCATTCAGTCCTAGCTTCAAATGAACATGAAAGCAAAAAAGAAAGACTAACAAAAATCAGACTATAGCTATATGTTTTAAAAACAATAATTGTGTCTGTGGACCAGATTAATTACAATATAAAGGATACAGGATCAACTGAAAAAAACAGTTTTAGTAAACAGATTAGAGATAAGGAATGACAATATCTTAAATGACAGGTGTTACTTGTCTTTACCTTTCTACTAAATGAATTGTCGTTTATGAGCCCCTGCCTGGTTGGAGTAGAGCAGATATTGAGGAAGGGAAGGGAAAGGGGCGAAGAAGTATAGAATCAAAAAGTATAGAATCAAAAGGCTGTTAGATTCTACTTGAATACAGTGTCTTTTATATACAGAGGGGTGTTATTGTAGGAGAAACTCTCATAAAGGACTGTGTTTCCTACAGGAAAATGTCTTACAAAAAGAGGAAGAGAGAAGGAGAGAAATGGGTTATGTAGAGATGGGGGATCTGGGACTATTTGAAATTCTTGGCGTGAACAAATAGATGACCACAATTCTGAGGCACTGGTGCCAAAAGACTTTTATCAACAGCTTTTTACTGTAGATGTTGAGTTTGTCATTTGAGCAAAATGTTTTGGAGCACCTCCAAATATACCTATCTAAAATGCTGGAAGTAGCTATTTTGAGGGTAATTTCTATTACAGTAGAGCACAATCAGTAACGATGACAAGATGCTCTAAAGAGGTCTACTTAAATGTATGTAGGAGACTGTCAGCTGATACTGCTGTCAGTCATAGAATCACAAAAACAGACAAGCAAACAAACAAACAAAAAGAAAACAAACACCAGTAGGAACCAGAAGCAAGCACATTTCTAGAAAGTAAGAGTTAGTCCACCAGAAGAAGAATGTCCAAACATGGCAGAAGAAATTTAAAGCCTACAGTCAACACACAGAAAAAACACACACACACAAATACCCATCAGTTATGGTACATCACTTAATTTCTCATGACCTCAGTAAATTATAAACTTCATCTTATTCTCTGCCTGGACAGAAGAAGCATTTTATTCATTTACAGTTAGTGTAACTTTGACATGACTGTAGAATTTGGAGAGCTGGACCCAGAATCTTGTTTGCATTCTGTGTAATACTTATCTGAAAGGAGAATTGTACTCCTGGATGCAAGTGATACCTCCATCAGCAGAAAGTGATGCACTTTCATTGTACTTTACATTCACTTTTGGTCACCAATCAGAACAGCTAGAAGAAATTTAGGTCATTTATGTGTATCTTGGAGATGGTATTTATAGTATCTCAATGAAGCATTTGATTTTAGTACAATGAGCTCAATGAACTCAGTGTATTGTGTCTATAAGTCAGGCAGCAATGTGAGCTGCCTCTGAATTCAGTGCATTGCAATATTAATCTCAAGTGCTTTACAAAGATCAGCTTTGCAGATACAGACAAATGGGTCTAGATAAAGAACCCTAGAATGAGCCATGTATATTTCCTGTTTTCTTACTCAATTTCTTTGAAATTCCTGTCCCATTTTTTCCACCTACTACTTTAAAGATGTAAAAAGACATACAGAGCAGCAACACACAAAAGCTTATTGTGCTACATTATTACATACATACACACAAATTAGTTTTCATAATATAACCTCAAATTCTTTCAAAAATAGACATTTATTAAAAGCTATTTAGGTTACCTCTGGTTTGCAGTTGAAAGTGGAGTCCTATTTAAATGAAAAATAAATGGAAATCATTACTAAATTAATAAATACTATTGAAAGACATGGTAGTTGTTATCTTCTGATCTGTCTTTACAGTGATCTTCAATACCAGATCTGAAAATAACCAATGACTCAGAATACTTTTTATGTTAAACTTCATAATGCTGATAATCAATTTCCCCAGAAGAGACAGATTTTAGCATTTCAAAATTTTCTAAAAAGCGTCACAAGCCTTATCGACAGGAAAATACAATCAAATTCTTAATTTCTTGATTATTATTATTTTTTTTGTTTAATGAAACTAATATAAGCAGCATCTAAAATTTTGCTATAAATTATGTATACTGAATTCTACCCACTTACTTCTAGGGAATTAAAACTGTTAAAAGAATGTTTCATCCAGTTATTAAAATGTTAGTGTTAAAGCACAATTATCCACTACAAGACTACGCTAGTATTGTTTTTTTCATTTGCTCAAGTTTAATCACCATGATTTTGGTACTATCATCCCTACGTGAATATAATTCCTACAATTTTTACACTAAACCAATTTTTATCTCAGGATGACACAATATTCTGGATCTGTAACAGAAGGGGATAGTATCCATAATACTATTCATTCTGTAAATAGGCTGGATACCAACTGAAAATTGTAAGATTCAGAATTTCTCCTGATCACTTGGTCTCAAACCTCTTAAAAGCTGATTTAAATTTCACTGCAGGAGATTCATATAATTAGCTCATTAGTTTTGTATCTTAAATTCACATTGCAACATATGGTTTTTAGCAAACTTTCCAGAGAGTTTTCCTTATTGTAAATACTAAGTTTGAATGATGTAGCTCACCTGTCACTTTCCTGACAGATTTTTCATGCAACATGATACAACTACAAAAGTACATCATTACTCAGCTTTCCTTAAACTCCAACTTCAAAACTGTCCTCTGCTGAGGGCTGTTAAAAACAACAATATATCAATAGGCACTAGAGCATTCTTGGGCAATCAGATGGAAGGAATCAACATGTAGATATTTCTCTCTCTCTGTTAGATGCAACTAATGTATATACAGTATATGCTAGATTATTTGATGAGATGAATCTTTACATGATTTCAGCAATAAATACCACAAAAGCAAGTGAAAACATAAAAGTGAGACAAAAATGAGATGTCAAAAATTCTTTCATTGAGAAACAAATTTGATTTGAAATGAAACTTTTCACGAAATTCTTCCAATTTTTTTTTTTTTTTTTTTTTTTTTTTTTTTTTTTTTTTTTTTTTTTTTTTTTTTTTTTTTTACTTTTCATTTCCCATTAGCTCCACTGTTGGCTGGTTGAAAAGTTAAAGGGTAGGATTAAAGATACAATTTGAAGAAAAATGAATCAAACAGAGAAATGTGCTTGATAGGAATTGAAAGTAAGGGTGCTGGGGGACAAAAAACAGTTCTCAGGATTATTTAGTGGAAAAGAAAGGGAATGAGAGTGAACTGGTTAAGTAAAGGTAGTTAAGTTCATCCTTGTCCCTGCTTCAACAGAACACTTGGAGTTCTTTTGCTCAAGGACCTGGGTTTGCTTGATCGTAATGCAGGAAAATGGAGAAATGATGCTGAGGGAGAACAGTCAGTAGTTCATGTACATAAGGCTGATAATTAATTATTATATTGATATATAATAGTGTTATACAGTTTTCAGCAAGATGTAATGATATGGAATAAGGGGTGGATACGGTCATATTTTATTGTCATATTCCACACGACAGCATCATATCATAAGCGCTCAGTATGGGGGGATAGGTTGGAGCTGTAGTTCCTGGCTTCTCAGAGTGCTTCAGTTTCCCATATGGTTTCCAGCTTTGAGAAGAAGGGAGCAGTTCCTGATTTTCCTGGAACTGCAATGCCCAAAATGCTTTGGTGGGTTTCTGTTTCCAAGAATAAAATATAAAAACAACATGGAACTGAAGAACAAGGCTCATCCACAATAGTCAACCCTGAACGAAGGCCAGAAAGTTTTCAGAGATTTTCTTTTTACATTTGCTTTTTATTATTACTATTTATTATCCTTCATTATTCTGAATTATCTCACACTTTTCTTAGTAGACTAGTTCAACCCCCATCTAACTGATCAGCTTTCATTCTTCTCCCTCCCCATTCAGATTCCGGGAAAGAGAGAAGGGGGAGGAGTGGAAGTCCACTGTTGTACAACAGTCACTCTTCAAAATGCGACGGTGATCCTGGGAAAAATGTTGGCTGTCCACTCTTGTACAAAGGGAGGAATGGCTTTTAAAGCCAGAATGTTCCCTTCTTTCTTGAAAAGGCAGCTTTCAATAACAGAGGGAGAGCCATTTTCACACAAATACACGTTGCTAATGCCAATGTTCTAACCAGTTTTTCCATAAATTCTGAATTTGGTCTTACAGAACCATCTAAAAATTGACAAACAACCATTTACTTATGATAGTTACTATTTAGTATAGAGGATCAAAATTTTACTTTCTACTTCATACATCTTAGGCTCATCTGAGACATATTAAGTGCAAGGCTTTTCAGTAGGTTCAGTGTAAGTCTATTTTTAAAATGTCTTCCAGCAGACGAGATAATTTCTAAGATTGGTTAGCATTCTACCATGTCATTAATATAAAAGAAATATCTCAATTTAACTATCAGTCTCTGAAATTACCACTCTTGGTATGCTAATGAAATCCCTGTTATAATGAAAAATTATAGATAAATGAATGGAAAGGTGGGGCCATTCAATTAAAGATGTTTTATTAGTAATTCACTGAAAGTAGAGAATGAAAATTTAGTCCACCCATTTTTCTTGTGACAAGAATCCTTTTAACTGGAGGTAAGTTTACTGAAATTTCAAGAATTGTCTATCTAAGAACAGAAGGAAATGCTGGAAGATATAAAGTGGAGACAAACATAAGCAGCAAGACAACAAACCATTTATGAATTTGTACCAGCACAGAAACTCAAAAACAGAAAGAAAAAATAGCAAATCAGTCAGAAGACACTATTATGTAGTATCTACATTAACATCTGAAATGGGTTACATAGACTCTCCTTACTTCCAGAGAAGAGAACTGGACTCTAAAAGGATGTGAGATGTCGTACTTATTTTAGATGTTTACATCAGGATGAAATGAGTTGCTGCTTAGAGAAATCATCTTCTCCTCAGTATAAAGGAATATATAAAGAAATACAAGGGTGACTATTTTAGCTGTAGACCTCCAACCTTAGCTTTGCATCAGGAATGTAACCAGCTAAAACTAGTATTTAACTAGTAGTCCTGAGTCCACTTTTCATGTCTCTGCTTTGAAGGAACAGACATGCATGAAAGCGAAGTCCTTAAGAAAGATTGCTACATAGTACCTTTCTGCTTATATTATTTAGAATACAACAAGGGCAATGAATTAGTTTCATTGATGATTAAGTCAGTGGATTTTTGAAAGATTAATTAGGGCTAATTAATTTGATTTTTAGAAATTCTACCATAATTTATTCAAAATATTGATGACAGTTCATAAAGATTAAAGGTGTGACAAAGGAAAAAGTAGCATTAAAGCTCATAAGCCACCATAGATTTAACTTGAATTTTAATAGGTATTTTCAGGAAAGGATATAAAAAAGAAATCAATAAAGCATACATTATAAATGAAACACAGAGGTTTTCAAGTTTGACTGTACTACTACTTTTTTTTTCTTTTCAAATTTGTTAAGTGGCTAATAGCAGGGGATTACGTGTTCCAGTTATATCTTATCAATATGCAAGCTAATTGCCTTTGTTAGGATTTCAAGTCATCCTGAATTTGGAATTTAAACAGGAAGAAATTCCTGGCTGGCAATGTATTTGTGATAAGTCATCATCATTAGATATAAACATATCCAAGTTCAGGACACAAGTGTTAGAAAAAGGTAAGGAAGAATTACATTTAAAAAAATAAAAATAAAGGAGGAAAAAGGAAGAAATCAGGAAACCCCTAGTGGAGACTGCTGTGAAAGACAAGGCTTATGATTCCTTCAACATTTTCTTAAAAACAGATTATGCGAAAAGTAACTGATTGTTTTTTTTGTTTGTTTGTTTTTGCTTTGCTTTTGCTTTGTAGTAAGAAATAAAGAAGGCTGGAGGGAAGGAGACAGTAATTAACAACTCACATTGTCAATATATTGAAGAGAACTGTAGAGAAATTTTTAGAAGTCAAAATAAAAAACTTTCTGGTAAGTCAAGGGAGCTCACTGTTTTGTAATAGCTTGAGGGACCATGTTACTTACAAAACCACTGAAAAACCCTTCTTTTTGTTCCCAAGTGGTAAAGAGGAAAACTGTTTTGTATTTATATATGAATTTTAAGAAATCACGGGTTTAAGGGAACAGGTAATTAGTAATCAGCAAAAAATCTTTTTATTTTATTTTCCTTGAAAAAATAGCTGTTTGCCCATCTTTATTTTGGTCTTTTTTAAGGGGAGCTGCTATTCCATCTGGGCTCTTGGGACTTCAGGGATATGGCTATAATTCCAGTACCTTTTATTAACAGATGAGTGAGATTTTCTTTTCCAATGGAAAAAAAAAATCTACAAAGGACCGTTACAGTAGATAATTTATAATCTTGTTTTTTCATCTAGTGGCTCGAAGTATTCATTAGTTTTACATCAGAAGGACTGGTAATTTCACAATGAAGGGAGTTGAGTTCATCCAACTTCATCTTCGAAAATATTTCTTTTACAGGATCCAGAAAGTCTTTCATTTTTCAAGATCAGTAAGTATATGCACAGTGCTTTTTCAGTCACTTCTTAAAGGGGCTTTTGAGTAAACAAGAAAACTCAAGAAAGTGGGTTTTCTTATTATCTACCAGGGCTGCTTCAAAAGTAATGTTTCCTACTTTATTATGTTGGCCCAAAACATCAAAGGCAGATGGTGGTATGGTAGTAAAGGTCAAACCTTCCCTCCACATATTCCATTGCATTCTGTTGCCATGTGACAATTGACTGCAAAGGGGCAATCGAACATGGAAGTGTGTAGGAAGAAAAGGTGGGTCATTAAAAACTATATCATTTACATCCATCAATGCTTACTGAGCATTTATGGAGACAAAGAATGGATTTGAGTACAGTGAGGAGGTAAAGGAGGTAAGTGATTTATCTAAGCAGTGCAAAAGCAGCGTGAAAGACAAGCCACGTTCCATGAACCATGCAGACTTTTTAGAAGCACAGCATGCTTGTAAAATCTTGCTTGTTCATCACTGCTAAAAAACACATAGTTAAATGTGGTGACTGCTGAAAGACAGAGAAAGTTCTCGGCTACAAAACACTATTAAACTGTGCTATTGTGTTCTTTGTATCTGTTACAATTTCCATGGAAATAAATAGCAGGCATTACTTTTGGAGTGACCTGTGTATAACAGAAAGATAGTGTCTATCATATTGTTTATTACAGTACAATTCCTACTGATGCCATCTATCTAGACAGCAGTAAGGCCTTTGACACAGGCCTTACTTCTCTCTAATAGATAGGAAAGAGATGGATTTGATGAGTAGAATGTTTGACGGATGGAGACCTGATTGCAAGATCATACCCAAAGAGGGATGGTCAATAGTGCAGTGTGTGACTGGAGATCAGTGATGAGTAGCACTCCTCAAAGGTCTGCATTGGGACTGATGCTCTTTAATATCTTACTGAATGTCAACAATGAGATTGAGTGCACCCTCAGCAAATTTGTGGATGACACCAAGCTGTGTGGTACAGTCAAAGCCAAGGACAGGATTTAATTCAGAGATACCTAGACAGACTCAACCAGTGGGCTCAGGAGAGCCTCATGATGTTCAAAAAATCCAAGTCCGAGGTCTTGCATTTGGGTCTTGGTAGCCTACGCTATAAGCACAAACTGGGGGATGAAAGAATACAGCACAGCCCTACCAAAAAGGAGTTGGGGTCATAGTGAATGGTAAGCTGGGCTTGAGCCAGCAACATGCCCTCACAGTCCAGAAAGCCAACCATATGCTGGACTACATCAAAAGAAACACGGCCAACAAGTCAAGGGAGGAGATCCTGCCCCTCTACTCTGTGCTGGTGAAACCTCATCTGTAGTTTTGCATCCAAATGTGGAGTTCAGTACAAGAAGGACATAGACCTTGTGTTGGAGCACATCCAGAGGAGGGCCACAAAATGATACAAGGGATGGAATACCTCCTCTACAAGGATGAGCAAAGAGACCTGGGATTGCTCAGCCTGGAGGAAAGAAAGCTCCAGGAGATCTGACAGTGGTCTTTCAGTATTTAAAGGAGGGCTATAAGAAAAACGAGGACAAATTCTTTAGGAGGGTCTGTTGTGATAGGACAAAGGGAAAATGGTTTGAAACTAAAAGAGGAGAGATTTAGATTGGATTCAAGAAAGATTTTTCTGTTTATTTTTTTAAACAGTAAGGGTTGTGAGCCACTGGAACAGGCTGTGACGGATGCCCAGTGAAGTGACGGATGCTCTATCCCTGGAGACATTTAAAGGAAGACTGGACCTGATCTAACTGTAGAAGTCTCTGTTCAGTACAGGAGAGTTCAACTAGATGATCTTCAAAGATTCCTTCCACCTCGAAGAATTCTCTGATTCTATGAACTTGGAGGTAAGTCATTCTGCTGAATCAAAAACATGTGTTTTTGCACTAACACTAAGCCAAGGGTAGGAAATGAAATATCAAGACTAATGTTGAATTATGAGATGTGAAAGCTTTGAAGTAGAATTGCAGAAATATCTTCCTCATGTAAATAATACACAAAAATCTAGTGTCACGTTAAAATAAATTTATATCCAAGTTATTAATGAATTTCAAGAAACTTGTTTTCACTTCATTTGCCAAAAGGGTCCAAAGGCAGATTAGAGACAAAAGGATACAGACTTGTTCTGCTACTGAATTACTGCTCTAAACCTTTGTGTCTATTTACCAATCTACATGTAACATGGACTTTCGTGTCCCTTGCTTTGCTCTTCATGTTTTGCGGGTCATTGTTAATTGAGATGTGTAACTCCGTTGGTCTGGGCCCTCTTCTTCAAATAAGAGACAATGAAGGAAATGAAAAATTTTGAGAGAGAATGGGACAGTATCTGTTGGACAGATTAATGATTTTTATGTAACCAAATTCCAAGATTACAGCTACCCTAAAGAGAAATACAAGATATGTTGTAAGTGCTACAAAAAGGAATACTCCCGACTTCAAGAAACCAATACTTCCAATCTGGAAGAGGTAGTATTTTGTGTACGTAGAATCCCTCACATGAAAATTTCCCAAATGTATGTGTCTCATGAAAATATCTCAGTAATCACTACTGACCTGAGCAAGTGTTACAGAACAGACTTCTGATATAGAATGTTTTTCTAAAAATCTAGTGATACTCATCTATTGATACTGGTAGATTCTGAATGAATTAAGTACTGCTCACTTAACAGTGATCAAAAAGAAAATAGAAAGAGTGGGAAAGAAATACTATGCATATAAAACATACAGTACAATACCACCTCTATTATTTACACTCTAATTGGCCTAATGTTTCACAACAGCTGACAATGAGAAATAATAATAGAGGTGATGAAATATTAACATATATAGCACTGTAGAAAAAAGTCCATAGTTATGATTGACTATTACCATTTATTTGCCAGATAACAAATTACTAACTTAAGCAAGTGTTTCCTACAGACATTCAACCATACATTTTCATCATGTAGAAATCATTCTCTCTGAAAAGTTCTCTTCCTAGTATTCAAGGCTTGCTATGTAATGCTTAACTTTTCAGACCTTTTACATTGTGTTATCACTTCCGCAAGCAAGCCCTCAGATCTCAAGAAGGGAATCTTGAGGAACTGTTCTACTTCCAGGATAGTAACAGCAACAACATGATTAAAACCTAGAGTGATTCTGACTTTTTTTTTTTTTTTTTTTTTTACGCCTGACAAGGAAAAAGCAAGTCTACTGTCTACATGAGAATTTTATCCAACTGCACAGACGTAGGTCATAAATAATGTGAGATCCACTCAAGCCCTTATAAACCATTTAACTTCCTTAAATTTAAATAAATCATAAATTCATTTTTCTTGTGCATAATTAAAAAAAGTAGAAAAGACCTTGTCCTACAACTTTATGGACAAAAGCCACACAGCTGAGGGAAGCTCTGTTCCTTGAAAGAGCAATTAGGAAAGCAGCAATATCTAGAATTTCTCCAGCAGTCTCTGATATCTCCACATTTTTCATACCATTTGGAGAGTTGTCTCAAAACTACAAAATACGTTGTTGACAAATTATCATTAGAACTCTTCTTTTACAAATAAAGGGGAGCACATACATACACTTGAAATTATCAGAGAAAATCAGAAGCTGATACCTAAAAAAAAATCCATAATTCAACATTAAACAAAATTCAACACTGCATTTTGAAAACTTTTCTGCCTAGGGTAAAGGTGATATCCACAAAACCTGTAATGCACAAATGAGTTAGTCCTACTTTTTTACCCTTTGTATTTGTTACGGGAAAGAATATGGGTGGAGAACAGTGGGAGCTCACAGAACATATGTTGTTTCTTGCTATGTAGTGCAGAAGGAAACATTAATTAGGAAAACAAAAAATATCAGCAATATCTTCTAAAGTAGTACTGCTCATCTTTTTCACACCATACAATCATCCTATATCAGACAAAAAGTTTCAGTATTTTCTGCTCATAACTACCAGAAACCCTCTCTCCAGGCCGTAAACATGGTGCTGTGATCATGTTACCACCGTCAGGCAGAACATGGCCCTGACTTGTCCTGTGAGACACTAGGAACTAAAGCAATGTAACAGATTAAGGCTTTCTTGAAATACTCTGAAAAGTATATTGACCAACAGCGACAAGCTATACTATTGCCTGTGAGACCATCAGATTCTACCAGTGAGCAGCAAGCTGTGGAACTGCTGTATTCCAGCCTACCTCCTCCTTGCCTCTCCTTTCACACCCAGATATATTGGTGCCCTAAATGTCGCAAAACAATTCTTCTATTGTACCTCCCACCTTTTTCTGCAATCTTAGTGCTTTCAGCTGAGGGCTGTAGACCCAGGAGAGGTTCTGCAAGGAGAGGGGAATGACAGCTGGTAGTGGGCAGGAGCAAGGACAGCCCTTACTCAGACAGCTCTCATTGCTTCCAGAGCACACCTGCCCAGCATCAAGCAGCTCATTTCAGCAGGGCTTGAGCATGTAGCTTCGCAGACTTCTTTTTTGCAGTAGTACTCCTTCTTTAGGCACTCTCACCCTCCAGGCTTTTTCTTCTTGTTCCCCTTTAAGTTATCACATGAGGTGTGCAGGTACAAGCAGTTAGTATGGCTTTGCACATCAGATCACGCTTAAAAGACCAAAAGTCCCAGATTTTTCAATCTAGTGCTACAAGACAAGGAATGTCAGAATTTAACAGCACTCTCCTTGTCCCAGCCTGCTATTTTTCATTTCTACTAAGTAGCTTTGGTCATCTGTTTTAAAATTCAGCTCCACAGAACTGCTGCTCAGCACAGTTCAAGGCAAGCTGCGAGCTTCAGCAAGAAGGAGCGAGGGAGACTGACTCAAGCCAGCCTCGTGTCAAAGAGGATTCAAGATCCAAGACTGCTTTCCATGTAGCCTTATTAGTTTAATATAAATAATGAAGAACGAAAGCAGATGAGATATGGATGTACATTGTTCTTTACCAGTTTTTGGTTTGCTTTTGTTTGGTTGTTTTTACAGAGTAGTCAGTTCTGGCAGGACTGAAGTTCAACACTAAAAATGAACTTCTAAACTTATAAAACAAGATATTCCTGTGCTTACCTCTCAGAACTTTTGGGTGCTTAAAACTTCTGATAGCAGTTGAGAAGGGGTTTCAGTATCTAAATCTTGGGAATAAGTTCCTCGAGGGTTTCTTGAGGATTATTTAAATAATTCAGTTACTCTGCCTTTGTGTCTCATTTCAGAGGAAATGTGCATTTTCTTAACATCTTCATTTCTTAACAATTTCATTCTAGCAAGCTTGAGGTACTTTCCTATGACTTTTTCATTTTCACCTTAAATCTGTTATATATAATTAAGATATACAAGAGGGTTCAAGTCAGAATAAAATCAAGTAGAGAGAAACACTATTGATCAGAAAAAAAAGCACTTGTGTTCCTACTTTTCTTACCACTCAGTTAAAATGAGTTTTCAGAATAGTGCTGTTTCTCCCAGAATGCAAATTCCACTGACATTTTAACATAGCTAGATATGATACATACAGGTGGGGGTCCCCACAGGCAAATAATACAGTGACACAGTAGATGTGGTTTGTGTTGATATACTGTGGATGTCTAAACAAGCTACCACCTCTGGGCCCACGCTGCTCTTCTGCCTCTTCAATAGGTGTTTCAGGATTTGAAATATCCTTCACTACAGGCTTATGCAATCAGTTCAACAAAGGTATAAAGCTGGGAGGAGGAATATCAAATGGAATGCCTTCTTCAGGAGGAGTGATAAGTACTCATCAACTGAAGAGCCAGCAGACAGGGAGGATACTGCAGAAGCTTATTAAAAAAAATCACTTTTTCTGCACTACCTGTATTAGACAACATTAATCACTGTTCCCCACAATATTAAAAAGAAATGGACTATATATAGAATATTTTTTCCACAAAGAAATGCAGCTTGGGAATTCATTGCCATCTAATATTTTTTATAAGATAAATATGAATGGTTTCATAAAAAATTAGAAAATGTATCTTACAGAAGAAATGTCTGTCAAGAGCTCTTAAGCATACCCAGGCAACTATATTCTCTGGCTCCGATAGAGGAGTTGATAAATGGAAGCTGAAATCAAATATTTGGGAAGATCTGCACTTAGCCTGTTATTCACTTTTCAAGACTACGTGCTACTTACTAACCACTGCCTTAAGACAATATAGGCTTTAAATTGCTCTCAGTAAGCAACTTCTAATACTCAGTGAGAATGAAGCTCTTTAAGTTAGCAAATACATACTGATGATCCCTGGATCGCTATATATATATTTCAGAATTTCCCTAACAAGCATGAATTGTTGATGTTACTTTAGAAAACAGAATGTTTGCAACTCCTCCATATGTACCAAACACAAAATTGGAGTGCCAAGTTTTACTCTGAATAAAAGTTTCCTTCTTTCTCCCTGGCTTGTTATTACAGGACTGCCTTCCCTTACACATCAAAGTAAAAACATCTGTGTCACAATCACAGCCATGACTTGTGAAAGTATGTCATTAGAAGTGTTAAGTTATTGAAGATAATGATAAAAAATCATCTTGTAGAAGCTACTTGTGCCTGTATTCATAAAAGCAAAAGAACAAAATTTTTCAGAGATAACATTAGAGAAATTTGACATGCTTCTTTTATTGGGTAGTTCATTGATTCTGCAAAAATGTCCCTTCTCCTTAGAGACATTTTTTTTTTTATAGCTGGTGCAATGTGAAGTTAAGAAAAAAACCTCTTGAATCCACCATGCTGTGTCAATTACCATAGTTCTTCAAACACTATCACAAGTGATATAATTAGTAGAGCTAGAAAATGCATAAGATGACGGAATCAATTTAACCATGTTGTGTTTATAATAATTACTGCTGCACTTCTCTGAAAATTGAACTGCTTGTCCTCCTGTCCCCATTACTAAAATGCTCCTTCTGTTGTGTGCACTTATGTAAAAATATATAAAGACCTTCTGCCTAGTTCCCATTCCCTCTCTGTACAGGAGACTGGAATTTAAATCATCTATAAGGGCATTTCACTTCAATAGAGACAATAACTACGGACAATGAGAAACATGTTTCTATCATTAAAACTAAAACTTCTTAAAGAGTGGAATAGATCTCGTTTCAAGGAACCGTTACCAATCCTGTTCATAAAGTAACAAAATCCTTCTGAAAACGAATGAAGCTTTTCACTGGGAAAGCTCATTTAAGGTACAGGAAAGCCTTTTAATTTTCAGCTTGCTTTTATTAAGTTCAATTGATAACCATTTCCTGTTGAAATAAGAAGAAATTGGATCTCTAGACAACAAAATTACAGTGTTGGTGCTTTCACTAAAAAGTTGCACTTAATGGCAAGGACTTTTTATGAAATCTTGTTTCTATTTCTTTGTATTTCTATTTTTTATTTTGCCAAAGTTTTTGTTTGTTTTGCTTTTACATCTAATTGGAAAGCTAAGAATGAGCTATTATATCGTGACCTTTCCATAACATTTTCCATTGGGACATTAACAGTAGGTTATTTATCATTTTGCAGGGAAAGAATAGATTTCCTGTCTCTTCTCTTGGGGAAACCTTGCTTTCACTTGTTTCATTGACTAAATGTGCTCATTATTAGGTCTCAAGTGTATGCCTGGGGTGTAGCTCCTGTAATGATTAAGTTTTCTGGGCAAATAAACACTACAGCAAATGTTTATGGTACTTAAAATTCTCACAGTTAATTTATTTTTTTCTGGCCTCTCTTGATTAACTTCAAGTTTGCTTTTTCCTTTGTTGTTTGCCGCTATATGCACTTGTGACATCTCAGCTGTAGCTTTCATGATTAATTGTCATTGTTGTGTTTTTGTTATCATAAAAACTTAGGACAGAGAAGCTTTCTAATGAGTAATTTTCCAAGGATAATGTTCACATGTAACTTGTCTTTCTTGCATATGAGCTTTTTGAGTTTGACAATGACTATTTAAAGCAACACAAATCTTTCACACTCTTCTCATACTTCTGTCACATACACTTTCACACAAAATACGACCAGAGTATTATTTTAACATTGAAACCTACTGCTCCCCAGCACACAGCTAATTCACTCCTGTGAAAATTCCTTTAAAGATCTGGGCCTCATTCTTTTCCCTGTTCCAACTTAAAAAATGAATTGTTTGATTTAATGATGCAATTGATTTTAATAATTTAACTAAATGTAATTATCCATCTCATGCTAGAGAAGTACATCTTCTAACTTCCTAGTTGTACTCCTGGATTGGCTGGTAATTAATTGTAGCCAGATCTAGATTAGCTGTAAAATCTCTGCTGTAGTTGACTTTATCTGACAAATCTTGATTCAACTTCACAGCTCTTTTTCTAGCTATTTCCAGATCAGACTGACATTCAGTATTAATCTTTCTAAATTAAAGGCAAGATGACCAGTCTGTCTTGTCTATCAATTCAGTGCAGTAAAAAAATATGAAGGCTCCCAGATATACAGTGCACACTTTCCATGATGTAAATAAATGGCAATGATTACTGATCAATAAGAGATCCTGGAAATGAGCTTGCATATGAAATCCATGACTATAATTTTTTTTTAGCTTACCCCCTAGCTGTATTCTTGACCACTCTACCTACTTCATCCCAGGATTTATCTGCTACATAGAGGACAAGGCTTGTGGACCACAGCTGATGAGTTCGGATTGGCCTCGAGGTCAGAAATTAGTCCCTGAATCTCTTGTACTCAGCATTATAGATAAAGAACAGATGACCATAGACACAATATTTTCAAGGATTCTTGAAGAGTAATGAACACAGAAACAGTATTAGAAGGCAACAGAGTAAAATAAATTTTGAGAAAATATTTTTTTTGTTGAGAAATTGGCTTTGAAACTCAAAAACAGATTCTTTACTGTTGCATAAAATGTTAAGAGCTTTTGGAAGACTGAAACTGTAAGAACTGTAATAAGCTACTAAATAATGTTACAGAAAAAAACAGAGCAGAAATAAATGTTCTATTCTCCTTTACAGATTAAAAGAATAAAGAGCACAAAATTCATTTCTGCACTCTGTGGAAAAAGTCTCAGAAAGTCTTCCTATGTTTTTCACTGGTTAATCCAGAACAATTATAGATCCTGTATATTTTTTATGCATTTGCACACTAAGATTATTTAGAAAAGGTGACACTGGGCAAGATGTATTTGAGATTAAAAGTTTTATTGCTGGACCTAAATATTTCCCAAGAGTGTATATATAAAGATAAAGTATCAAACACTTTCAAGCATAACCTGCTTTTTATCTGCAAAGCCTAGGGCACTTTTTCTTAAATAGAGAGCTTAACTGTTCCCCCTACCCCCTGCTTTTCCCCTATAAGAATATGTTGCTGTTTTCTTCATAAAAAGCAAAAAATCCTAACCAGTATTGGACTCGGATAAAGACATAAACCCAGTCATGATCTGAAGACAGAACACAGGGAGTGAAATTGCATTGCCATGATATGATTTTGTATCCCAAAAGAGAGTCAAGTCAGGAGGACCATTTCTACTGAAGGTTAGTGTATCTCCCACATTCAGTTAACATGAATGTGAAACCAGATTAAGGAACAAATTAAAAAAACATTGCCTTTAAATAAAGACTGTAGGTTTTCTTGGCACCTGGCATGAAAGTAATATTCACAGTTGTTTCTGAGCATACGATGTGATTCTATCAGGAAAGCTTATGCAAATTGACCCAGTTCCACAGATAGGAAACTTAATTGGTCTAATCGCAGTTACCATAGATAATTTCATTATTCAAGCAGTTTTTTTTTTTTTTTAATGGCTCTGGGATACAAAACTTTTGTCAAATCATTTGCAAATATTATTAGTGAAAGTGTAGCAATAACGCTGTCACTGGCTTAATGCTTGTACTAGTTTTCTTGTAGAATTCAGCATTTGATTCAGTATAGATCCAGACAGTCACCAAGGATTTAAGCACTGTAATCATTAATCAGACGAAAAATCCAGCACTTAAAAGAAGAAGTAGAATATACTAATCCATCTTCAACAATAGAAGAAGTGTGATATAAGCTATACTTCATTATTAAATAATTACATGTTATTCTAAAAGAAATATACTTAATAAGCAATAAGATTTTTGAATATGTTGCTAATATGTATGTTAAAGAAACACCTTAGTAATTTATGAAGAGGGAAATAAATGGATATTCCAGCAATCACATAATTGCAGTAATCAGGAAGAAGGATTGCAATATAAAGTAATTTCAGCAAAAAAGCCCTTTTAGAAGAGTTGTTCAGTCCACTTTAAAGTTTTGTTTCACAGAAATTTGAATGGTGATAAAAATATTTGAAACTTCTTTTGCCCATTGAAGACACTTCTTTCTGAGATATCTTCGCTCTGATGGGTTTTTACAATGCAGTGTCTTTTCTACATGTTGTCCATTCCACTATCCTTAATCCTTACCAATATCACTAAAGAGAACTTGGCACTTGCTACATAAAACACAACATGACAGTATAATGAAAAGGGCTTACAAATTAAAGCATATGTTGTTCACTTTTTCCCTTTAAGTTGTGAACAAAATACTTTGCAAAAGGTCAAGGCCAGTAATGGATGTAAGAGGCTACACGGCAGTATTTGAATCATTTTGCTTTTAACGCAAGATGACGGAATGTAAAACCTTGACAGACAGGCTTCCCCTACAGTATATTTTACATTAAACAATCATTTCACAAAAAGGCAAAATTAGGCCTAAAAGAAAAACCTCAAATTCATACTTTACTCCTTCCCCCTCCCAGGATGAACAACATAGAGTATGCGTTCTACTCCAATAAGTCTCGTATTAGCTTCTGACAACTAAGGAAGGAGTTGAAGACGGCCTATATTCGCTGAATGAAGTTTCTCTGGCAGCACTCAGTAGTCAAACCCTGCTTCTCCTAAACTGAACCCTAACCCATTCAGTACAGAGAATCAGCAGAGAAGTACTGTAAGTGCACTTCTACAGAACACTCATAGACCCAAGGTATTAATCTTGTAAGTGAAGCTTCCTTTATAAGCTAATAACAACCACTTCCTTTTTAGGTTAATAACTGTAACAGCCTGAGGGGAAAAAGAGATCAGACCCAGTGCATATAGGTGTAAAGCCTTCAGATTCCAGCAGGAGTTCTGCTTGCTTATGCTACAGTTTAATATGATTACTTTCGTCCTTACAATACAGTTAATGGGATAATGACTGTAGATTAGCTCTTTGAATAGATTCTTTTGCCATTAAGCTTTAAAAATACGTAGAGATCGCTCAAACATCATAAACCTATTGTTTTTAAAAGAACCAGGACTATGGAACAATGGTCTGAGAAAGACAACAAAAATTCAGCCAGTTTACAGCAAAGTTATCTATGGTATCTGACTTTATTTGAAGGCAGATCTAATATTTTCCTTAAGAATTTTTTAATATGTGAAACTATACACACAGACCATACCTTCATATATGTAAAATATATTGTAATTGCCTACTTCAGGGAAAGAAAAGGTTTTGGTCACACCTGACAAATACATATTTCCTCATTTATTTAGCAGACCTTGCAGACTCCAAAAGGGAAGTTAAATTCAGTGCCATGGGCTGAATAGTAGAGCACCAAAGAATGTGAAAAATAGTCCCTGTTTTCTTCTGCAGAAAATTTTTAAATATCAAGAGCAACTCATTCCATATTAAAAATATTTTAAAGTAAAATGCAGAAGCACGTTGTAAAACACAAGGTAATATCTCTAGATTTCCTAACCACAGAGCATTAAGAGAAAAATCACATCATTACATTTCTGTGTGTGGATTGAAAATAGGTTGAAAATAGGAGCATCTGTTCTGGGGACACGTAGGGGAAAACATTAAAAACTTCTAAGGTTGACATGAGTGATTCAATACATATTTGACAGTTACTGATGGTATTTTGTAGTACTGCTAACATGGATCATAGAAGAAACAGATACGAAAGCAAACTGAAATAAAACTAAAGAATATACAAACAGCAATTACACAAACAAATCCAAGAAAATAGCTCCAAGTGGTTCCTAGCAATGCCCATTAAGCTTGTTTTAGTTTTTTTGTGTGTTTCACACCACTTGAAGGCACGGCATACTGACTTACTGGAGTAAGTAAACACTAAAAATGAGTTCTGGTTTATTTGAATATCGATGCATTACACAAAAAAAATGTAATTCATAATAGCAAAAAAATGAAATAAAAGTATTTTAAAGGTGGGCTATCATTTATTTCCTTTTTTATGAAATTTTATATTTTTCACTTGGATGAATTACATAGGCACAAGAGCAGAGAAATCAAGTTGACATTCAAAAAAGAAAATTTACATTCAAATACAAAGTGAAATTTACCCTCTCTGTACAGTGAGTTGAAAGATATAATGCTGCATGTCTGTTTTCAGTGGTGTTTACAGACATCAATATCAAAAACTTGAGTGAAATATCCCTTTAAAATTGGCAATAAATATAAGACAATGAAGCTCGCTTTCTGACTAAATGTGAACAACGGGGTACACAAAATAATGTTTAGATGCAGAAATAAAACATTACAAAAAATTATCTAGCTCTGAAAAGGGAAAAAATTGTTCTATAAAATTATCTCAGTGCAGTAGTTGGTGTCAACAAGAGTCTAATGAAGGTTTTAGATTCACAGGCATGTTATTCATTCCAGCTGGAATTACCTAGTGTGGAAGGTAAAGAGCCCACTAGAAACTTGAAATTACTTATTAATAAGATGAACAATTGGTTTTCCAAGTCATCAGTGCATCAAATAGCCTACTAAACATTGTACAAGCCTATCACTGAAGGTCACAGTACTTTAAAATTTACCCAGAATTGCCAGATGAAATAAGCACCTGCCGATTCTGCTGTGTCTAGGATCACTGACCAGTAGCTAGAACTGAAAGCTTATTTTAATTTAGTGCACGGAAGTGAGAAATTCCCTGCTGCAGGAATGCTCTGTTGAATGCATAGGTGTGAAACAAGTTTTACACACTTGCTCTCACAAACTAGTATTACCTGACATGCAAGATGACAGCTAACCTTAGATATGAACAAAACTCATCCATCTCAATTGCTAATGGACTACTTCTATTTTGTAGAATGTGTTTCAGAATATATTTATTCCTGTGTGCCAAGTGGTAGCAAATTTAGAGGTCCTTCGCACCTATTCTCCAGCCTGAGAAAAAGGCAAAAAGTTTCTGAGGAAATCAGTCTTTGAATTTTATACTGTTCTGAATACAAACAATAGTTACTTGAGGAAAGTAGTTAGTCTCCCTTGTCATTTTTCATAGAAAATAAACAGTCTCTTAACTTCTCAGATGGTGTTTTGTCTTCAGCATTTATGAGGAGACATCTATCTGCACTCCCTTCCTCACAACCTTTTAGACACTTCAGTCTTTCAACAGTGTTGGTGAACTTATGTAGTTTAGAATAACTTTTACAAGAACTTAACATGAGAGATTAAGAATATCAGTTGATATTGACAATGTGTCTTTAGATTTTCACAGCAGTTTCCAGTCTTTGCAATACTTCAGTAATTCTGCTTAAAATAATTTCCCCAACAGTGTATGCATCTGAACACTTCGAAAAAACAATCAGCCATATATTAGAAAGAAGATGCTTCTGGAAACTGGTGAACACAGTATTCCCAGATTACAACCTCCAACTTTCTTTTACTGAAGAACTATAGAGTTTCCAAACCCTACAAGGTAATATTAAAATTATGTCATATCGAGTTGATTGTAGAGTTGTAACACATACAGTAAGTACTCCTACAAATAATGGATCAACAAATTTCAGTTGCAGTTGATTATCAAGGATCAGTGACTGCAGATTCATGCTTGGAGTTACTGTTATTTAGGCAGATGCACAGAAGAGCCTGCCTGGCCAAGACCAGCAGACCTACAAGTTATGTGTAAACTGCTCTTTCCAGCAGGTTGCTCTTTCTGAACACTATGATCACTTAACCCAAAGCACTCCTGACAAATGCACGTTGCTCTACTCCTGCTGAGAAGCTGTCCGTATGCTGCTTGCTCTGGATGTCACAAGTGAGTTAAAGTTTTGAACGTAACTAAAACTAGCAAATGTTCAGCGCTAGCCTGAATTTTTAGAAGTGTTTCACCTTAAGACTTTCTTTTGAAATAAAAGGGTCTGCTGCTCTGCAATGATTTTGCCTTGAAGCTGTGACCTAATTGCTCCTATCAAAAGCTGTAATGCTCCTACCTGAGCATTTTTGTAGACTCCGCTAGGAGCAACAAGCAGATTATGTGCCCAAAACACCAGAAGTCTTGTTTCAACAAAAGTTCAACTCTGGATAAGACCAAGGTCACAGATGGATATTAACAGAAATGTTAAACTAAGAGCAGCACCTGTCCTACAGTAGAAGAGATGCTTTGCATCCAAGTAAGAAAAAGGATTGGTGGAGTCAGGAGTGGCGTAACAACGTGACTGATGTATTTGCATAGCATTTTGTTGCCAACGATGCATAAGTCACTGCAGAAGTTAATTGTTACATCCCTCTCCTCTAATGGAGAAGGGAATCTCATATTTATGAAAAAAGCCTTTATAAATCTACCTTTGAGTCCTGTTTCCTCCTCAGTCACGCAGTATTCCAAAGTCACTTTTCTATCAGCTGTTCAAAATTTTTTCAGTATTAAATAGCTCACTTTCATTTAATCCTTGATATTTGGTGATATCATACTTCTGGGAGTTGTCCTACACACAAGTATTTCAGAAAAAAATAAATGCTGAAGGCTCATACAAGACATCGCTGCTTTTCTCCCCGGAAACAGAATTTGTTTGTTTTTGTCTTTACTTTTATAGAATCTATCCTGAGATTGCCTTAAAGTAGTTATTGTACCATAGTACATAGTAGTTATTGTACCATATTGTTACAGTTCTTGTAAGGACAAACAGCAACAGATATAGTTGCTTTAAACTTAAGAAAGGTAGTGATCACAACCCAACAATAAAGAAGGAATCACTCACCCCTCTCCAAGGATCAGGGCTCAGCAAACATTCCAAAGGAGGTAATCTCCAAGTAGAGGTGTTTTCTTTGTAGCTGCCAGCCCTTAAATGAGGTTAGAGAGAGCTACCCTTTCCAGTCACTCAGGTGAATTGTTTCCACCTGTGCTTCCAGGGCTGGCTACAACTCTTTCCCAGGTGCTCAATCACTGGTCAGGCCATGACCTAATAGCTCCCAAGCAGTGTTTTATCACTGTGCTCTGGGAGTATCAGTGTAAATGAAAGTATCAGACATTAAGCAGACAGACGTTCAAGTTATGAGGAAGAATAAGCAATATCAGAGAACCAAGTCTCTGGTGTTGTTGAAGAGTATAGTATTAAATGCTCTGAATCCTGAAAGTTTTTGCATAGAAGATAGTCTAATCCAAGCAAGAACACTTAAGATTAAAATTAAATGGGTTCATTCAAAATGGCAAAAATGTAAGTCCAGTATATGATTACAGTCTGCAGACAGACTGGTAGAGAAATGAAGGAAATTTGTCTTAAAGTATTAGAATTAACTTAAGCCTTAAATTCCAAAATCAGAATGACAAAGCTCTGTAAGAAGAATCAATTGCTTTAAAGCATACTTGAATGTGTTTTTTTTTTTTGTTTTTTGTTTTGTTTTTTGTAGCAGTAATAGGAGGAAAGAGAATTATAATACTTACCTTTATTTAGAAGAAAAGCCCTACTCAAATTATTTTCTGTATATTGATGAATACCAGATTACAACAATGAAATACAATGTCTCATTATTTGGGACTGTTCTGCTCACAGAGAAAAAGAACACCTTCTGACAGGCTCTTAGCATGCAAGTATTCACAGGTAGGCCAATGGTCGTATACAAGAGATGCCTTCCCTTCAGTAGCTGGCCCTTTTATGAGCCCAGAGTGGTTCTACCCTGGGTCCAACCCTTCTGGTCACATAGGTAACACAGGTACAATTTGCCTGTGCTTTCTGGGCCAGCAACATGCCTTCACCAGGTGCTCAACCACCAGTTCAATCTGTGACCTAACAGCTCCCCTACAAGGATCATTACTGCAATATCTAGCATTTGCTGCTCTCCATTTCAGTTTAGTTTTTGTTGTTGTCTTTTCTTTATTACAAAAACAGAATTACTATTATTAAAAAGCTCTCATATTTATTTCCTTAGATAATCCATTTCATTAATCATTGAAGGTGGCAGTTAGACATAATCAGTTGTGCTGATTAATGAAATGGTTTGTCTAAGGAAATAAACATATGAGGCTTTATAAAGGTTGTCCTCTGAATCTAGAAAAGAGACAAATCTGAGACAAAGTTAAGCTAAATTGAATGCACTGGTTATTTTTAAACCTGATTTAAATTGTCTCCCCATGCTTCCCTTTTTGATTGGTTGGGTTTTTTGTTAGCATTCTCCAAGAAAATTGAAGATGAAAATATTTGTGACTGAATTTCTAAACTTCTATTGCCATTTGAATGTTTGTTTTCTCCTAAATATATGGGAATTTTGTTTTTGAATATTTCTAATGTTTCAGGTTAGGGAATTTGTCAGCAGAATAGGACACAAAATTCTCACTTTTGTCTGAGATATCCCTCAGAACCAGAACGTAGTGAAACAGTAAAACTGTAAATACATACAAGATTTATTACAAGAAAACCATGGAAAGCAAATTATGTTTTTCATTTTTAAGAATTACCTATATTGTATCTCAATTGTTTGAGACCTGATACAAATCTGTTGTTATGAGAGAGTTGTTCAGTCTGAATGGGAAATTATTATGAAAATTAAATCCTGGTTGGCACTGTGTTTTTTTATAAATGACTTTGAAGCCAGCGGAAGTTAAGGAAAATCATGTGTGTAAAAAGAATTACTGAAATTGTTCAGGGGATTAAATAGTTCCTTTTCTTTAATTTGTACAATTTCTTTGTTCTAGATGCAGCTTTGAATATAACAGCTATATGCTGGCCTTATCTAGGATAGCAATTAAAACATCTCTCCTCATCACATAATTACATCTCTGGAGACAGATATGAATTCCATACTTACGTTTTAACCTTGACTATAATTTCCTGGTTCATGTGTCTAAGTTTTCATAAACTTCTAGCTCAAATTATTTTATCCTTGGAAGTGTGTGGTAGGGATGATATTATCTGAATAAAAAGACCATATCACCTAAGATAAAGTGAGCAAAGGAAAAAGAGTGGTAAGAAATGCAAAACAGCATTTCTATTTCTTGAGGATTTGCAAACTAAACCACTAAAAGAAAAGTAATTCTAGAGACATAAGCAGTCATAATATTGTGCTTCTTTGGTACAAAGTTGATGCATGTGAGAGAAATCACTAAAGGGATCTAATGTATTAGAGAACTTCTGTCTTATTGATTTCAGTTCACTGTATGTAATCCACTCCAGTGTGAAATAGCAGCTTGGACTTCTAAAGTGCAGGGGTCAGTATTTAAGAACTGCGTCCTAGCACCAAGCGACTACTACAGCAGACTTCTAATAAACAAAACGTTCTACTGTTAATCTAACTTGCACGCTACAGATGATAGAAAATGTTAGGTGCATGGGTTGAACATATTTTCCCTTTACTTTTTCAAAATATGAAAAGAGGGCAGGTAGTCTTCAGAAGGACTGCTGTTGTTTGTTTTGCAAGGCGCAATAATGAAGAAAAATAAAAAAGACATTAGAAGTAAAACTGAACAGGAGAAGTTAGTCAGGACAGTTAAAACTATTGATGAAATCATGGTAGTTTTACTTGAGGCCAGACCGTGTTTCATGTCTTGCAGTTTCCCTTTCCTTACCAATTCCCTGGCTTGGCAGACTGCAGAGCATTTTCTCATTAATTCTGGTTTATCACAAAACATGTCATTAACCAATGATACCTAGGTAAACATTTCTATACTCTAAGGATCTGGAACAGTGTCTAAAGAATATGTATGACAATGGTGTAGGTTAGGGCTCTCCAGAAGCAAAGCGAATGTGTCCTGGAGCAAAGTTGATTTTTTCAACTGGAGTAAAGTTGATTTTTTCTTCATAGTGTTTAATACAATGCTGTGTTTGGGCTTTAGGAGAAAAACAATGTTGATAACACACTGATGTTTTAGTTGTTGCTGAGTAGCACTGCTCAGTGCCAGGGCTGTTTTGGTTTCCTCAGCTTCTCATGCTGTCTTGCGAGTGAGGTGTATTTGGGTATTCAAGGAGCTGGGAGGGGGCAGAACCAGGATAGTGGGCCTAAACTGGCCAAAATGATCTGACATAATGTGGAAAAAAATTGAAAAGTTGTGAAGAGTGAAAACAACTGTGAAGAGTTGTTTGTGCAAACAGCCAGTATTTGAGTATTAGCTGGACACTGGTTGGCAGGTGGTAAGCAATTGCTTGTGCATCACTTGTTTTATATATATAAATTATTATCATAGCTATTATTCTTTCTTTTTCCTCTTCCTTTTTTCTGCCTTGTTACATAGTTTTTATCTTAACCCACAAGTTCTACATGTTTTGTTTTGTTTTTTTTAATTATTATTATTTTTTTATTCCTGTCCACATCCCAGTGGGAGGAGAGATGGAGAGCAAATGACTCTGTGGTGCTTAGCTACCTGCTGGGTTAAACCAGAACAATGTGGTGTTCTAATGCTAAGCACTATACAATGGCAATGGAGAGGTATATATAATTTCTTCCAGAAAAAACTTCTTTTTTTTCAGAAAAACTTCTTAAAATCGCGTTTGGAGAAATAAGGTTAAAGTAAGGAGAAATATTATAGTGACATATATTTAAAAACATAATACTGTGGCATACATTAAAAAATAGCTAGAGGAATTAAACTGAAGAGTAGGAATAAATGGCTAATTCTCAGCTTTTTCTTTCTTTCTTTATTTTTTTAAATCTGAAATGCTTTAGGATTAGTACAATACATGTGTTAGGAACAGTGTTAAATTTATTTTGAGACACTTGTACAAGGAACACTGACATTTAAAGCCCTAGAGGAATTTGAATTTTGCTTGAGTCCATGTTCTAACTCTATTCATGGAATAAACATTGTTGCTCAAATACTCTTATGCTGCAAATAGATCAGTGAAGGTTTGTATGAATTTCCTTTAAATTCCAACAAACTCTTTCAGAATGTGGTTTCTTGTGAATTTCAAGGTCAAACGTGATGTGGCCGATCTCCACCAAACAAGAAGTCATATATCAAATGGCTTACATATGGCTTAGGTCTCAGACTCTTAAGAATTTACATCACAGTGAAAACCACTTTATCTTTAAAAATATAGTTTAATTCTAACTGATGTTGATTTCTTGGTGTAAATAAGAAATCTCAGTGGAGATTTATAATGTTTTCCTTTCTATTTTGAGACATGACTTTAGCAGTGGTCAGTTGCATTGTTAGGAAAACCTAGCATTACATCAGGCAGCCCCTAGGAAATAGTTCAGAGGGACACCAACAGGCAATACAGAAAAGAAGTACCTATACTCTTTTCTTCATCAGTGAAAATGACTACTAAGAAATTCTTTAAAAGTATCTGTTCCGTGCTGCTATCTCTCTCTTTGGATCAATCAGTAAAAGACAGAGCAGAAATCTGACCATGGACACAAAGATGAATTTGGGGAAGAAGGCTTATGTTTCAGAAAAAAAAGATTGATGGAAGCTGTCTGAAACATTAAGATTGTGGTGGTCCATCTCCCTTGATTTGCTGAACATCCTTCTTTTGATACAACCCAGGATACAATTGGCCTTCCAGGCTGCAAGAGCATACTGACAGCTCATGCTGAGCTTTTCATCCTCCAGAACCCCTCAAGTCCTTCTCCAATAGGCTACTCTTAATGATTTCTTCTCCCAGTCTTACTCCAGCCTAGGATTGCTCTGACCCAATTGCAACACTTTGCACTTGGTCTTGTTAAACCTCATTAGGTTCAAACAGATCCACTTCTTGAGCTTGTCTGCGTACCTTTGAATGGCATTCCTTCCTTCTGTCATATCACCATTTGGTTTGGTATTACCTGCAAACTTGCCAAGGGTGTAATGATAAAGGGCAACTATCACACAAATTGTAATGGTGAATGAATACTAGAGGATTCTTGTAGATTTTATAAAGATGAATGGCATAATTCATCTTTATAAAACATATAATTCATCTTTATAAAACAGCAGAGGAAATTCTTCACAGATAAGACTATTCATGCCCATTCATTCATTCTTTTGCCTACATTTTCTAAAATAACTGTAACGTCTTGAAACAAATATCTTAAATGACACTTTAACAGTTACCTGGTTAGACCACTAATAAAATGAAAATGTTATACGGGCATACTAAAGACTATAAGAAGAAAAACTAGAAACACGACAAAACAGTTATTTCTAAAGTGCTATTGATATACTTGTTTTTAAGCTTGCCTTTTGTTTTTGTTGTGTTCGTTCTCAAAATGTTTAATATTATTTCAGACAAGATAATGCACAGAGGAGTAGACACTAATGAGATAATTTACTAATGAAAACTGAAATTATAAATAGTTACACTTAAAATCATTGGTGCTCCTGAGAATACTTGAAATATCAAAGGGCACTTCAAGGCTATTACAACTCTGACTACTTACAGTGTGAAAGACATTAAAAAAAAAACAAGGCATGATAGAGTAAAAGACTTAAATTTATGAAATTTCCACAGTGATACAAGGTATATTCATAAAAAGAAGAATAGAATATTTTATTTAACTGTATAAATAAATATAGCTAGGGTTTTTTTCTCCTAAATTATACTGTATGCCTTTTTTCCATGTTTTCATTTTTTTAGAAAGGCTATTATACCACCCTTATTTAATGAATAACTCAGAAAAATTTCAACTGTCAATTTCAAAAGATTACTGTTTGAACCGGCTCATTTTGGCATCTGATACCATCTTGCAGGATATGAGCTACTACAGCTAACAGCAATTAACAATCTTCATTTTGCAAATCCATGTTAACTTGAGGCTGTCATCATAAAAGTGTCTCTGATGAATGCTTAAATAGGATGGATATGGCAACATATATGCTTCAGTGAAATTGTTGATGACCAGTATCAGATTACAGAGGACACTGAATGAATAACTTTGCCAATCCTCAGGGGATGAAGTGTGATATATTGACTATACTCAAAGAGACAAGAGAGTCTCACTAGAGAAATTTATTTTTTTTTTTACTCTCAAAGAAGTGCATATCCCAAAGCAATACATTACTTTCCTTTCGCTCGCTGGCCTTGATTTAAGCTTCTTATAAAATTACAGAATTTGCAGATCTATTTTAATAAAAACTCTACTAAACCTTAAATGAATATTAGCAAAGGATTTTTTTTTCTGGTGATTCAGATATTTCTAAAGTTAGATACAGGTATCCAACTAAGTAGCATGCATTATAAGTGAAATATGTCTGTGTAATTTATTTCATACCTTATAAGATCTTTTTACTAAATATTGTAATATCTATCCAAGGTTACATGCAAAGTCTTCAAAAAACTTTTCATCTCCAAATGATATGATGTGCTAATCTGTGAACATTTTCCTCTTTAAATTAACTAAAATATCCAAGATAGATTTGTTGGTTTTTTTTTTAACACCATCAATACTGAGAGTAAAACTCTTTGTTTTTGTTACAGGAAAGAGAGAACATAATAATAGTGATAGAGGGAACTGTCAGATATTATTTCTTTAACAAATCAAACATAATAGCTTCTAGCTGTCATATTTGCAAAAGGACCAGTTCTGACACTTCATTAAACAAAAGGGGAGCAAAGTTTTATCCAAATGCAGTGTAGACTGTGATGTGCCCTGCAACTTTAGGGAACTTATCTGACCACACCAGGCACATTCTCTCCTATTGTCACATTTTCTTCCTTTGGAAGATAAGATGTCCGATTACTTTCATTTTTCACATAGCTGTTTTCTGTATTTTCCCCCATTTTATGCAAGAAAGTCTGTGATCAGGTTTCTCCACAGGAGGAGCATGAACACAGCATACACTTGTAAACTTACTTAAGGTTTGAGCGTTTGGACTAGACTATCAATTAGGTTGTCTGTTAAAGATAAATACAGTTAAGTGCATATAAATCAATTAATTCAAAACACTTGGTATCGTAGAATTGTATTGAGGTCCATAGAACCTCTAAAGAGCATCAACCAATGGGAAAAGAGAATCCAGGTGGGATTATGCAGCATCTTATCGACATCTTGAAAACATTCGGTGATGTGGATTCCATATTTAGATCTCCATACCTAAGGCTTATTTAAAAGAAAGTAAAATAATCACAATATTTATTTTAGAATATATCCTATTGACAACTTTGACTAATTATTTCAAACAAACCACCAAGATAGATAACCTTTTAGTTAGAAGATTTGGCATCAAAACTTATGGAACAGTGCAATGTTTATTTTAAGTTCTATAATCAACTACACTTTTAAGAACAATATGAATTTACACATCTGTACATTTGTGTGCATAAAAGTACATTTATTTATATATGTATGTCTGCTTACATAAACATTGTTTGAATTAAGGTGTTAGCCATTTTAGGACAACTCTTAAGTCTCTTTCTTTCCTATATGTATAGATGTATTTCTCTGAATATTTGGTGATGCTCATTAAGAATTTTTACTAGTTTGCAGAATGGAGGCTGCATATGAGTTGTATAGGACATACTAAATATGAAAGATAGTAGAAAGTAAGAGGTTTTGCTCTGGGATCAATGGAACTGCATAATAAACATTAAGTAAACATTAAGCCACTTTTTGCTGAGCATTTTTTGGTTTTATCAAACTGAAAACAAGTATTTAATTGGAATTAATTAAAAAAAAATCAGTTGGGAAATAAAAGAAGGAAAGAAAAGAACAATTTTGCATCAAGGTTCAAAACACATAGGTGACTGTAGACTTCTTTGTACAACACCCATTGTTTAAGAAACTCATATAAGACACAATGGCTCTCTGTTCTTCCATGGGGAGCTGCTCTGCTGTGCCCTGCTCTGGAAAGTAACTATCACCATGCTCCAGATTATTCAGATTATAATGACCTCTACTTCTGAGGCTGTTCAATTTTCTTTTAAATTGAGTATTTGTTTAAGTTAGTTCCCCAGTTTGTTGTCTGAGGGGAGCAGTGAGACTGCGGAACGCTCTTTACTCCCTCTTTCTAGTGAGGAAAAATGAAATGGGGTCACAAAGCGAAGGAAATTATATACTGCTGATCAGAACACATTTCATTTATGTATTCTTTTCATTCATTGTTGAAAAAAATTATCAACTCAACACCATTTTCAACAGCACTATAGGTGTGTGTAAACATTTAATAAACAATTTTATTTCACTTGCACATGTTCAGTATCTTAAATTAATTGGCAGGTACTGTTAAGAATTTTAGAATAGGATAAATAACCTGCATCTTCTGAGTCCAAATGGGTAATATTGCTTCTTTGACAACTGGTTTATTTATTTTGGAGGTTTGCCCTTACAAAGAAACTCTTTATTTAACAGTTTCTAATGCTGAATCTAGCATCCAAATTTAACATGACAGCTCCTCATGGACAAATTAAATTTTACAAGCTATTTACTTGGATGAATATTTACTAAGTTGGCAAAAGAAACATTTAATATGGATGTTTTTGTCTCAGCTTTTTCTGATTGCTTTACTTAAAGAAATATTAAACTCGTGTTTCCTCTCCTTATACTTTTACACAAGCTGTTTTGAAATCTGATCAGTGACAATCGAAAACTGCTCAGGGGTTGCACTGAGGTATCTAGATGCATCTTAAGGAATGAGGTCTGAAAGTGGGCTAAACTGGCAGACTTGAACAACTTGGAGAAGAACAAAGATGTCAAAGTGAAAAGACAGCGTGATCTCAAACAGCCAGCTCAGCTGGGAATGGGAATGTGAGCTGTATGCCCTAGCAAGCTTAGTGGCAGATACCAAACTTACCCACTGGGGACAGTGTACCACCACTACTAAGACTCTCCCTGTGATGAAATTTTACCATTTAGGAGAGCATGAAGCTTTACCAAGAGGGGAAAAAAGCACTGTCTCTCCACTCTCAGCAGAGTGGAGTGTCCTGTTGCTTTGCCCTGATGTGAAATTTAAAATTTTAATCCTACATATTTCAGAAATAAAGACTCACGTTTGATAGCTGAAAGACTTTGTAATTTGGCCTAATTTCTCAGAAGTGTTTCTTAATGACCATCTACCTACTGCTAGAAAAAAACTGAGTATGGCTAGCTTCATACCTTTGCAGAATCTTTCTGAAAGTGAAAATGGAAAAGATGTGCCTTTGTAGAAAATGAAAGACAGATAGGAAGTTTGTTTTACGTTTCACTTACTGTCTGAAAACTAATATGATCTTTTTACTATTCTACCAACTAAATAGACAAAAATAAATTGTGGAAAATATTCTTTACCTCACAAGCTGCTACTGTATTCTGATGAAAAGTGGTGACAAATTTAAAGAAATATTCATTATCTAAGTGATATAATAAGAAATTATGTGATTCTTTGAGTAAGTTAGTATTCATAAGACATGGTGAATTATTCAGTGAACAGCTTTCTACAACTCTGGAGTTGCTTCCAGATCATAGAGAACTGAAATTATTCGGCAAATAGTGGCAATACTGATATTGAAAATAAATATTCTAAACGTGACTAGCACAAAAATTATGGCAAAATGAGTTAGATATTTAATCATATCTTATTAATTGTTTATATAACTCAATTAATTTTGCCATAATTTTTCAATTGGTTTTTATATAAAAGGTTTTATAAATTACTATTACTGTGGATCTATGTCCCATGTTCATGATTCAACAAGAGATGTGATGTAGAAGTTAATTTAAGCTTTTAATGTGGAAATAAACAATGATAGCTATACTCACTTCTGACACACAGGTGATAGCATTTGTATAGACCACATTTCAGGAAAGATTTTTTGGAGCCTTACCATGGAATATATTCGAAGGATAATAAAGACTTCAACATTAAGGAATTGTTTAAGGAATGCAAAACCTTCCCTTTTAGGTTGTGCAGGTACTGATTTTTTTTTTTGTATTTTTTATAATTTGCCTTTTAATTTTCTGTAGTTGCAGATATTAATGTTGTGAGGAACCCCAGCTTTGTTTCCCTGGATAGCTGTCCATGACTTTAAAGCAGTACTGAAATAAATAATAATATATAGGTAGTATATAGGTTTGTAGTCAGCTGGGTATGGGCCAGCTCAAATTTTGATAAAGTTAAGGTACAGTAAAAAATCTTCTCAGTTTAGAGGATGATTTTATTTACATGTTCCAAAATGCCACACTTAATTACTTGTCCTGAAATTTGGTGTTTTTGACAGGTCTGACTGGAAGGTCTCCAGTTCCAAATCTGAGGCCATATAAATAAGGTTTCTCTGAGATAAGACACCCAGAATAAATGTCTCAAAATGATAGATGCTGCAGCCTTCATAAGAGAATGTGAAAAACTGTGGATCAAATCAGTGCCCATACTTCAAAAGTGTTTGTTAGTATCTGAGCCTCACTTTCCATCTTCTGAGAGACATTACCTCCAAAAGGCTTTTCTGGGAGAGATTACATTTGTGGCACATATTTTCAGTCACTTGGAACACCAGCTACAGACAGCATAATAAAAGAAGCACAACTACTGTTTGAAGGCTGGTGTCTGTGACCTGGGGTAAACAAGCAGAATGAAGATCTGACTGAAAACTTGTGTGTCTTGGGGGTAAGGTAGTAAGTACAGCGTACCAGGGCAGGCAGACACAGAGCTAGAGATTCCTGGCTGACAATAACATCGACAAGTTTTAAAATGCAAATGCCTTATAAGACTTATAACAGGTGACTGAAAGAGTGCAAAGATGTTAGCAAGGAGAAGCATAAAATAATTCTGTGATTCCAACATGAGAAAAGGTGTAATAATACCACACCTCTCATACATTTCCTGTTACTGTAGTTCTTACATAGTAAGTCAAGTTTTCTGACACTAGGTCTGTGAATTCCTCTGGTGGACTGATTACGCAAGAAAGCACCTGTAATTTTTCTTGCACAATACCCTTTTTGAAACTTGCATGAAAGATAGACTTTACAAGTATCAGTAGCTAATGTGAAAGTAGAATTATGTCTTTATTCTTTCTACTTCTTTTCCTTTTTGGAAACTAAAGAGTAAACAAAAAATTGGAAACTAGAAATTAAATGGCAATTGTTTACTTGAATGCAGAACTGCAGAGTGCAACAGAGCTCAGACCTCTAAAAGATGTGAAAAGTTTGTCTTTGATCTGTGCTGTAAAACACCAATAGCATATATTCACTCCTTTTGTCTTTGAACAGTTTTTAACAGTAGCACCTATGTCTTTGTCAATCAATCCATGAAGAAGCTTGGTCTACAGGATGAATGCTGAATTAGAAAAACTTCACAAATCTTTCCCTTGATTTTAAAAACTCACAATCACATTAAATACCACATCTTCAGATTTCATGACCACCGTCATCTCATCCCTAACTGTTGACGCTCTCCTTGGCAGTCGATCTACTAACACCATGTACAGGACACAACACTGAAACTTGAAATGTCAAAACCCTCAGGTCTTATGTGTGGCTTTTTCCTGTGGTTACCTGGCTGGAGATCTGATGGAAAGGATCAGCCCCTTGTTAGGCAGGCACAGTCCATCCCTTCGGTTTTAATTTAAAAGTGCAGTTTTGCAAAGTAGCTCTGTGGCATCCTTCAGTTAGCCTTACCAATTAACTCACTGAGTAGAAATTGAGACTTTATTTACAGCCTCACAAAGAAATCTTGAGTTTTAATCTTATTCATAACAGATATTTGTGTTTTTTTGCTTTTTTGAAGAAGTGAATTCCATTGTGAAAAAATTAAGATCTGTAGTAGAACGTTTCAAGTTCTGTGGAAATTTATAGTGATTATATTTTTTAAAACAAGAACTGTACTTACTTTAGCCACCTTCCTTCCATCTTGCATTGAGTCTCCATGAAGATTCCACTTCATTTGCAGAAAGGTACATGAAAGACAATTTTCAGAGTAGCACCTATGAGACATCATTGAAAGCCTTGTCTTTGCACTCAGAAATCTCTGTCACATTGTGCTTATACAAAAGGAACCACTTTGGCTATTGAATGGGATACGTCTGGAGCTTAAGGTATTAACCACAGCAACCTGTGCTGCAGCCATCTGTCCACATTAAAATACAGCCTTGTTCAATGCACGCCAGGCCCAGGAGCGGAAATGCACTCTTATGGAAAGTGAGCTTGCTGATTAACTAGAGAAATTGGAATAACTTCATGTGGCTACTTCTGGCCAAGCACCACTGCTCAAATTTCCAAAGCCATCAATCTATAGAATATTATGCTTGACATGCTATTTGTTGAATAAATGTGAGGGAAAAGAGAATCTGGCCTATTGACTAGATTATTTGTTGTGATTCATTTATTCACATCTATTACTCAGTGCCTGAAAAGCAGCTGTCTTCAAGATGATGTATGTTCTAAAGGGTATTGGCACAGCTACCCTTAAGGTCTGACCAGATTAGCTCTTTCCTAAATTAAAGTAAAACAGAGTAAAAAACAAGATTAAAGTAAATATTAATAAAAAAAACAGTTCATCAATAATCTAACATGTCAAATAAAATATAGGAAATGGAGGAGATGACAGAAAATTAATAGATGTGCTAAAAGCAGCCTCATAGCCTATTACCGAGTGCTGCAAAATTTACTGTCAAAGAGATGCTATAAATTTGTGACAAAATACTGGAAGGAACACAAATGGGAAACAAACCTTCAAAGTCAGTGCTGAAATGCTTGCAGTGCTGGAAAACACTTCTACTAACTAGGCTGCTGTGAAAGGTGGAGAAATTTTGGTCAGTTACATAGAAGCATGTGAGCTTGGTCTAAAGCCTATCAGAGAAAAATTTGTTGACGGATATAGATACATAAACCTTAAGAATTTAACTGCAATTATTAATTTTGATTAGATCTAAGATAAAAAATGATAATAAACCTCTCACAGTAGTTTAAATATATAGTTAGGAATCATGGTCAGAAACTGTCCTTTTGAATACACTTTAGGGCCACTATGAGCCTTAAATCCTGAAGATGTGTTTAATTCATATATACATTAATATATGGTAAATAAAACTTAATATGTTACTTCTAAGAGTTCTATTTTGTGTAGTAAAGTTAAAAAAAAAAGAAAAAAAATCCCTTAAATCTTAGGATGGGTCAGTTTTCTTTTGTGTGAACTCAGGATTTTTCTGATGCCATATAAGACACATCTGTGTGCTGGCATTCTGACAATGCACAATTGTCATCATGCAACAATTTTCATGGATAAAAAGGACACTGTGGTTTCCCTTGTCAAGTGAATATTAAGAGAACAGACTTTCCTAACACTGGATTTTGACCTGTCCATCATGTTCTTCAGTCAGTGCTAAAGTCCATGTCTACTGATTGTGCTCAGGGATAGTATCCATTCTTCTAACAATATGGAAGATGACAAGTCTGCTCATCTCTGTGGCATTAAATTTGTCAGAAACTGATTTGACAACCTCAAAAGAAGCTTGGGGTGGAATTCTACTAATAGAGAGCTGAAAACAGGTGACTCATCTTGTGCTCCTTTTATAACCAGGGCAAAGAAAAATGTAGTGATTCATCTTATATACTTTTAAAACAGAGAAGGATTGGTGAGAGATGATTGGTGAGACTGGTGAAGGTCTACAGCTTTCTTGGACAGAGTGACCACAAAATGGTAGAGTTCTCGATTCTTGGGGAAGTCAGGAGTGGAACAGCAAAACTGCTATCTTGGATTTCTGGAGGGCAGACTTTGAACTGTTCAGGACTACTGGTAGGTAGAGTTCCTTAAGATTCGGTCCTGAGGGGTAGAATTGTCCAGAAAGGCTGGTTGCTCCTCATGCAGGAAGTCTTAGAGGCTGAGGAGCAGACTATCCCCCTGAGCCACAAGATGAACCAGCAGGGAAGAAGATCAGTGTGGATGAACAGAGAGCTTTTCCTGAGGCTCCAGGAGAAAAAAGAATCTACCTTCTGTGGAAGAAGGGATGAGAAGCTCAGGGAGGATAGAAAGAAATTGTTAGGATGTGCAGGAAGAAAAATCAGAAAGGCAAAAGCCCACTTGAACTCAAATTGGTTATTGGGGTAAAAGAGAATAAAAGACTTTTTTACAAATATATCAACAGTAAGAGGACTAAGGAGAATCTCTGTCCTTTACTGGATGCAGCAGAGAACATGATTACTGAGAATGAAGAAAAAGGCTGAGGTTTTCAATGCCTTCTTTACATCTGTTTTTAATAGTTAGACCAGGTATCCTTGGTGTACTCTATCCCCTCACCTGTAAGTCTCAGATGGGGTGCAGAATAAGTCCTCCATAATCCAGGTGGAAAAAGTCCTTTTACTCAATTTGGACTGCCACAAGTCCATGGTGCTGGATGGGATCCACCCGAGGGTGCTGGGGGAGCTGATGAACACGATTGTCAACCCACTTTTGATCATCTATCAGTGTTTCTGGTCAACTAGAGAGATTCTAGAGGATCGGAGGCTTGTCAAAGTGACTCTCATCTACAAGAAGGGTTGTAAGGAGGATCCAGGGAACTACATACCTGTCAGCCTCACCTCAGTGCCAGGAAAGGTTATGGAGCAGATCATCTTGAGGAAGATCACATGGATGTGGGGGGGGGTGATCAGGCCTAGCCAGTATGGGTTCATGAAAGGTACGTCCTGCTTGACTGACCTGATCTCCTTCTATGATCTCGTGACCTCCTGGTGGATGAGGGAAAGACTGTTGACATAGTCTATCTAAACTTCAGCAAAGCCTCTGACACTGTATCCCACAGTGTTCTCCTGGAGAAACTGGCTTGGGCAGGTATACTTTTTCCTGGGTAAAGAACTGGCTGGAGGCCCAGAGAATGGTGGTGAATGGAGTTGAATACAGCTGGTGACTGGTCACGACTGGGTATTGGGTCCTGTCTTCTTCAGTGTCTATATTGATGACCTAGACAAGGGCACTGAGTGCACCCTAAGTTTGCAAATGACACCAAGTTGGGAGAAAGTGTTCATCTGCCTGGGGGTGGGAAAGCCCTTCAGAGGGATCTAGACAGACTGGATAACTGGGCTAAGGCCAACGGGATGAAGTTCAACAAGATCAAGTTTAGGGTTCTGCACTTTGGCCACAACACCAGATAATGCTAAAGGCTTGAGGCAGAGTGAATGGAAAACTGTGTAGAGGACCTAGGGTTATTGGTCAACACTCAGTTCAACATGAGCCAGCAGTGTGCCCAGGTGGCCAAGAAGACCAATGGCATCCTGGCTTGTATCAGAAATAGCGTTGCCAGCAGGAGCACAGAAGTGATCATCTCTCTGTACTCAGCCCTGGTGAGGCTGCATCTTGAGTACTGTGTTCAGTTTTGAGCCCCTCAGTACAGAAAAGTCATCAGGGCACTAGAGTATTTTTAGAGAAGGACAGTGAAGATGGTGAGGGGTATGGAGCACACGCCTTATAAGGAGTGGCTGAGGGAACTGGGATTGTTCAGTCTAGAGAAGAGGAGGGTCAAGGGAGACCTTATCGCCCCTCTACAACTACCTGAATGGAGGTTGTGGTGAGATGGGAATCAGCCTCTTCTCCCATGTAGCTAGGACTCGAGAAAACGGCCTCCAGTTGCAGCAGGGGATGTTCAGATTGCAAGTTAGGAAATACCTCTTCTCTGAGTGAGTAGTCAAGTGCTGGAACAGGGTACCTAGGGAGGTGATGGAATCACTGACACTGGAGATGTTCAAGAAACTTTTAAATGTACTGAGGGACATGCTTTAGTGGGAAATATTGGTGATGGGTGGACAATTGGACTGGATGATTTTGGAATTCTTTTCCAACCTTGGTGGTTCTATGATCCAATGAAATCATCTTTATGCTGAAATCTGGCACAATGGAAATGCCCATGCCTCCTCATTAACTATGAAGGGAGTTTATATGATTATCTCAGATCTAGACATGTGCAATGCATCTTCCTGTTTCTACTTTGAAAATATTTCCTTGTGGGGTACTCAGCAATTGTAATACATGGTAAAGTTGAGGAAATATATCAGAACAACAGCAAAGTATTTTTAGGCCAAGATCTCTTCTTCTGCTTAATCACTGGGTACTACATATGGTCCTTTGGGGTACCATATTGTGGGACTGCATCCCCATGCATTCATCAGATTTGGAAGTGCTTTGTTCTGGTCCAGCAGTCTCTGACACAGATGGTTTAGATGGATTCCTGTTCCAGCTCAGATCATCACTCCAGCCCTAAAATGACTATCGATATGCTTGAATGTCTGAATAAAAGTCTAGGAAAAAATCAGACCAGATGATCACAGTGGCACCTGCTAGCTCAAAATCTGGTTATCTGTGTGGAAAAGAAAGGCACAATCTCATCATATAGTAAAATCAGATCTGTTTTGTGACAATGACCTTTCTCATGACCTCACTTGGGCACCTTTCTATGTGGCTGCTTATGTAGGTTTTGGAGGATGGCTATTGCATTTATAGGTACCGACATATACTTCTACAATACTTCTACATGATGGTGTTAATGTACCTTCAAATAACAGCTGATGGAGTGAAAACATACAGGCACTCTTGGCATACTCATAGACTTCTCAAGCTTGCTATAGAAGTAAACACTTAACTCGATAGCTTTCACTGAAATATTAGCAGCCATGTGTTCTCTTCCTGTGAGTAAAAATATAGAGATTCTTTGTGTCTGCATTTCTTGGTCTGTAGTGGTTAAAATCTATCAGCCTCAGAGCATTTTTTTCAAGATCATTTTATGTTCATAAAATGCTTAAAAATATTTGGGGGGAAAAAAAAAGTATAAAAAGACATAAGGTTTGCTGCTGTATAAATATTATTTCCTCATTTTTTTCTCCATGTTGAATTATAGGGAACTATTCATGGAGATATTACATATATGATTTTATTTTTTTAAAGTGACAATAAACTCGCTTCTCTACACAGAATATTTTGAAATCAGAAAAAGATTGTGTAATAACAACAATAAAATGATCTATCTGGTGAAGCAATTAGGCTATCCAGTCCACTTACTCTTAATTCCACATCTGTGTGAACATACTTTAACTGTTTTAATAGCAATCAATGCTTTTTGAATGTACATATGTTCTCATAAACTTTCTTGTCTCCCTCTCACATAAGGAATGTGTGACATGCTTTAATGTACTCCTTGTAAAAGTAGTGCAAGAGGGGGATGAAAATAAAAAGACCTCCACTGATTTAAATGTTACAGTCTTGGCACAGGTTAAACACCCATAAAAATTTACTGTCAAGATTAAGAGAAGAGTCTTCAGATAGTACCTGAGAAAATGACCTGTTGGTGCTTAAGAATGTGAACTAGCTTATAAATGGGATAACACCAGTCTTCGGAGAACTGGATTTTCTGACCTGATAAATGAGGCTTTTCGTTCTGCATGATTCTTTTATTTTTCTGTCCTTGTCATTTTTATCTCCATTTGACAATGTTTGGCAGACTGAACAAAAAGAAGGAAAAACATTTTTTGAAAAATAATTTGTTATGTCACTCTATGGATAAAGAAGGGGAATGAAGATGCATTATATTGTGAGTTGTACCAGTACATTTTAGGCAAGCCCAAGGAATCTTTCTTGGACAGTTGGAATCAGCAAATTGCAACCCTTGAACTAGAATTTACTGAGCTTCTCAGTAACACAGCACAGCATGTACACAACAGTACCCAGAGATGAAAGAGATGAGTAAAACTTGTCTGTTTCCCTAAGTCTGTATGCTTACAAAAGAGCATTCTGTATAAAGAAGTAGAAGACGGACTGCCTTGGCTTTTCAATGACTTGGGAAGTAGTTCAGATGGGCAACTGGTATACTCTCTTTTTTGTAAGATTTAAATAGATGGAAATATTATTAAAATTAGAAATATTTCCTTTCTCATTACCTTCTGTACTCTCATTTTGTTATCTCTGGAGTTATCTCTAGATCTAAGTCCGTGACAGGGGCGCAAGCCCAGAAGGAGACAAAAGAAATAGGGTTAAAAAAACTACCCCACCTTTTGCAGTGTAGCCAGCCATGGCCCGTGACACCTGTGGGCCTTGTGCTCCGAGAGAGGGGGAGAGGGGGAAGGGTAGGAAGATAGCAGATGGGTCTAAAAAAAACCAACAGCAACGATCTGAGGAGGAATGATAATTTACTAAATCAAACAAAACAAAATGACAGAGAAAATTATGTCAAAAACACGAGGTTTTACACTAGTAGACTGCATGTGCTTTTTTGCCACGGCAAACTGAGAGCAACTCAGAGGGATGGAGAGGAGCTGCTGCCCTGCCAGAAGTTTCACCTTTCTTCCTCTGCGTGCTAGTCCTCCCCTCCGAGAATCCAAAATGCCCAAAAAGGCAGTCCATGAAACCGGAACATTAACTCTTGAACTCCCACATGATGTTCTGATGTGGACAACAAAAATCACAAAACCACATCAAGAAGTTACATCTTCACCATGCTGATGGTCAACAGGAATGCCAATTATCACATGTACAAAATGTATGTGTAGGAAACCAAGATGATAAGACTTGCTTGCATTGGGTTCTACCTCTTTATTTGGCTCATTTGGATTGGCGTAACTTTCACAGATGTTTGAAATTAGAACAAAAGGAAAAAAAAAACAATTTAGAATTTTTCCCTGAGAAGAAAACTGAAAAAGTGGTGACATTCTTATGAAAAAGTTCCAGATTTTAAGTAAATGTTTTCTTTTTTTTTCATTATTTTCTGGCTTCTCTTTACTAAATTGTTTTTTTTTTTGTTTGTTTGTTTTTTGGTTTTCTGTTAATATTAATAGCAACTATTATAATCAGACAAAAACATCACTCTACCTCCTATTTCTTAACTGTATCTGTTCCTATTTTTAGAATTTCAAGGGGAAATAGAGATCTAAGGGAAGTTCATAGCTGACTGACAGCAGTTCCCCACCCCTGCAGGTAGTATGGATGTGGGCTGAGTGTACAGATGGTCCTAAAGAGACCTGGGAGCCACCAGTGAATTCTGGAGCTATTTTCTTGGCTTGCTTCCTCCTCCAGCCAGAATTGTAGTGTGTGCAGCAGTCTGTGTGCCAGTACAGCATGCTGCAGTCACATGATACAGTTCCAACATATAAAACATATTTCATCTGCTTATGTGCCACATACAAGTTCAGAGCCATGAACTGGGTATTCCTGCCTTAGGCACAGAAGTCCATCATAATTAAACAAACATCATTTCCAGAGAAAAAATTTAGCCCAGTTGAAACTATCAAAAAAGTATTTGAATGTTTTTAATCCAAGGCCAGGTGACATTTTGACACTGTAATGCCATGAAGTACACTTGCAAAGATCTTCGCCTGCAATATTAAAAAAATCAAACTTTAATCCTTTAATTTCTCATCTTGTGATCTTTCACATCAATGCTGTGCTTGAAAAACTACTCATGTATCTGTATGGCTTGGCACTGTGTTCATGAAACTGGATATTCATAATTGTGGCAAGCCAAACCACCATTTCAGATCATATCTCCTTTTGTATGAAATATAATCAACCTGCTTCTCTCTCTGAAGAAACATTATCATGATAGCATTTATTCTAGACAATAAGACAAAAATTGTTACTCTTTCAGTAACAGCATTCTTGCAGCTCAGTCAAGAGTCAAGCAACAAATACTGTGTGCTCTGTATTTTCACCTGTGAAAATACTGACAGTTCTCAGTATCTTAAATCTACACTTCAATAACAGTAGTAAGCATAATATGTCAATGTTCCCGTACAAGCTTGTGACTGAGTTACTAGATACTCACTGAATGTCCACTGAAGGCCACAAGAAATAGAGAAGATGGTAAAAAGAAGTTTTGAGAATATCGGACCCATTTCATCACTTTTACCCTGCATTATTATTTCATATAAATATTGACAAATGATTCCAGTGAGTTGGTGGCTCAAGTCATCATTTTTATAATATAGTGGCAGAGTAAAGGATATTCAGAGTGTGTGTGAACCCAGAAATCTGTAAAGAATGTCAAATACTCAGGCATGATGAGTGTGATTCATCTCACTTTATAGTCAGTAAGGAGATAAAGGGATATTTAAGAAGCAATTCATTTTATCCTAAACTAAACATCTAAAATAGTCTAGATGAATTGTGCCCTATATGCTCTTACTGTTTCCCATTGCCAGTGGATGAAAATTTGGTGAGTAATTCAGATTTAGTGTTTACTGTGCCAGTGTTTAAAGATAAATTTGACTGGATGTTTTTTAAAGATGTGTTGCTAAGTAGAATGAATATATCAGAATCAGCTTTCAGTTAAAAGACAACACTCACACTCACTTCAGAAAGAGAGCTCTAAATCTATGGTGGAGGAGGGATTTTACTGGCCTTTAATACATGTCAAAGTCTAATGGGGTCTTGAAGCTACATTTTACTTTCTAGTACTGACTATCCCACATTTCAGACATGTAACACCATGACACATTACTAAGATTATGTTATTTAAATTATCTTTTTGTTTTGACAGATAAGATTTCCTCTGTAAAAAAAGCTGCTCATCAATCCTAATGTGTAATATTTAAAAGATGTCTTTATTTTCTTAAAACCTTTATGATGACTTAGCTCCTTCCAGCTGGTTGTACTGCTACCTAAGACAATTTAGACAACAGAACAACTGCTAGTACTCATACTCTTGAAGGATAAAGGGCTTACAGATTTAGACCTTTTGTCTTGAGCTCAATCTAAAAATGTTCTCCTAACCTGTATCACTTATCTTCAAGAAGGAAACTGCTCATTTCTGACACAAGACTGCACTGAGATGCTAAATAAAAATAATTAATTCTATTCACAAAAATGAGCTATACTGAGAGGCTGAGTCTCTTATTTTTCTAATGGTATAGATCAATCAATTGTATTATGGGAAATATCAGTGCTGTACTATGGTAGCGAGGATGTTTAGGGGCAAAGAATTTTCAAGGGAAAAGCATAAACACTCAGTAGGCCCTACATGCATAATTGAACTAAGTCTAAAGAAAAGAGGAGGATATTCAGTACCAGGTTGCAGTCCAATGCAATGATGCTTCCATCACTCCTGCCCAAGAAAACTCAAGGGTAGGGGGTCTGTAATAATGGAAGTCTCTGGAGGATGACTCTTTTTAATGTCAGAAGATAGAAAAATTCTCTTGCATCTAGAAAATTTACTGCTAGCAATGCTTAGTATTTAAATACAGAAATTCTTTTACCATCATCTTAGCAAGGTGTCAAGAATGAAAAGAAATTCTATAAGAAAACATAATGATGTAATAATATCTGAACATCTTCCTCATTCATAATTCAATTGGTTTCTTTACTAAATGCAGAACAGAATTACTAATTTGCAAGCCTCTTCTACTATGTTGAGGTAATTCTTCCCTGACTAGTTCTAATTCCTGTAAAAATAGCTTATTCTGTCAGATGGAAAGCCAGCAAAAATCCCCAGGAATAAAACATTACACCAGAATAAAACTTGGAGGCCATATTTTGTCTATCACAACTGAGACAAGTTCTATGAAACATTATAGAAACAGTATCTCAGAGTAGAGTTGGCTCCAGGTATTTTAAACTTCATGCATATTCCTGTAATGGAAACACACTGGGTCTTAATACACAGAATATTTGATGCATCGCTAGTGCTCATGAAAGCTGTAAGGCTAAATTCTTCCCTTACCCCCTCATCAAGAACACCCACATGGCATGGTACTGTGAAAGTCAAAAGCTGGCTCAGCAAAAGCGATCCTTTGAAAATTAAATGAGCAATTTCCATTTATTTTGAGATGTATAATGGCACATCTGAATAATAAGAAAAATCCAGGTAAGTCAAATCTGACATCCAGTCAACCTCTGTCTAACAGGAACTATTTTAACACATTTTAGTAGCACTCCAAGTGATTATTTATACACTGAAAAAGCTTGGTCTGTCAGCCTTTCACAAAACAATTTATTCTCCTTTGAAAAACAGAGCTCTTCCTAGGAGGACATAATATTTGTCACACCCAGAATTCTGTTCCTATGGTAATATCTAAAATTCTGTAAATCAAGGAGTAATTTGGGTGGGGCAACACTATACTGTATATTTAAGAAGATTTTCAAATTAATATTTTATGCAGTAAGAGATTAGAGACAATATTTTCTGTCAGCCCAAGCTGAATATATTAACTTCTTCAATTTCCCTTTAATGTTTATATAGAATATGCTGCAATCTGTCAAGCTTCTAAGAAAAGTTCTATCCATCTATCATGAGAAAACTTTATAATGTCTTCATTAATTAATTTGTCACCAAAATTAGAGTATCCTCCCGAAATTTACTGATGTTGTAAAGTCAAGAGACTTCATCAGGACACAGGAGAATCCAGCTATTATAAAAGAAGGAAGTTGATACAATAATGAGTAGATGTGGCTCTGAGGAACATGGTTTAGTGGGCATGGTGATGATGTACTTACAGTTGGACTACATGATCCCAGTGTCTTTTCCAAACGTTATGATTCTGTGATTCTGTGATTCTAAGATGTGACTGGTCTTAGGTATTGCACTAACAGTATTGGCATGAACTTCAGCACTGAAAGGCCCTGCTATTATGGACCAAAGAAAGGTTCCTGATAAGGAGTCAAAGTTCTTTGGGTGAAAAATGGCCAAAAAGGCTGGAGATGTGGGGTTCCAAATGGACCCAAGAACATCATGACCTACGTTATAGTTCAGATTTTAAAATCTGAAGCAACAGGATATATATTCGGGAAGCAATAGGAAATACATAAAATATAAAATTGAATGACCGAAGTATTTTAAGTCTAAAAAATGTTAATGACATCACCACATAGCATTATGAACGCATTTGCAAGACCATGTACAATTCTGAAAAGCCATCTTTGCTGAAGAAGAAGGACAACTGAAAAAAAATGAGGAACTGGGTATGCAGTAGATCAAAAAACTTTTTTTTTGTTTAGCCCATTGATCTAGAAGGGGCACAGTAGTTGCTGTAATGGATAATTTTAATACAAGTTTGAATGTTTTTACAGAAAATACCTAAAACTTTATGTAAAAGTGAAACCTGAATGGTTTTAGAGTGGAGTTTTGTCTGTGTTTTAAAAAGACATTTATAGAAGACTGTTGAAGCTAACATATCCTTCTGATCTTATTCCTACAGAGCAGGATACACATGTAGTTAAATAGACAAAGCTGTGATTGCCTATTAGGTTATGCTGAGTTCTTCTTGCAGTTCCTAAAGTGATATTCTTCTTGTTGTTTTTAACTATTTGTAACTCAGTGTTTCTCTTCAGATACACATTAGAATGACATACTACCCAAAGGATTTAACAGTCTAAAGTAAGAACAAATAAGCACACTTTTATTTCTGTAATAGAGGTAGATAGAAAAAAATTTACCTTCCTATCGAAGACATGCTAATGAAATATTGGTAGGTAGCATTTTGGGCAGGCAAGGAGATATCTATTATAAGAAATATAAGAAATATCTGTTATAAGAAATTATAAGACAGCTATTTCTTTTAACATTTATTTAAAATAAATATTTTTTATAAACTAAGAGTGTAAAAATGTACTGGAGAGATTGACTTTAGAGAAGTAATAAACAATATAGAATGAAAGATATTGTGTTGTTTTGTATTGTTTTGTCTTAAAAAATACAGTTCTGGATCTGTTGTCAGTACATCTATCTTTTACCAATATGATTACAATTTGCAGTTGGACTGCACTGTGACAATATGATGCACAGACTTAGGGTTAAATATGTCTGAGGGCTGTGGGCTGGTAGGTTCAAAAATATAGATCCTGTCTCATAGCTGCATAGTTACTGCTGTGTTTGCTTTTCCTCATTACTTCTCCCTAAGCATTTGCTATTGGCCATTCTCAGACAATGGACTTGGTGGACCTTTGGTCTGACCTCTTAACAGGGAGGCTTTCACACTCCAGATTCTCTTAAGCCCAGGGGAGAGCTATGTTTTGAACTTTCCTCTTATCTGCTGTATGTCACTGGTGTTAAGTAGCTACAGAGAGAGAAAGAAAGAAAGAAAGAAAGAAAGGAAGGAAAAAAAGAAGATATCACTAAGGGAGCAGAGTGCAATTTCAGCAGCATTCAGCAGAGTTCCAGGACTAAAATTCTGAGAAACAGATAAATAAGGATAAATACTCTTTTTCTTTTTAAAATACATTTTATTTTCATTAAGTTTATTCACTAACAAATAAAAATAAATCTACATTTTTTCCCCCATGCCACTGAATTTTCATATTTACTCATCAAATTACAGTCAATATAATTGTTTTTTTATGATATGATCACCAAAATTCATCATATTCAATAATGTGCAAATGATCAGTCGCAGAACATTATCAATTGCAGTTGTATCAATTTAATCTGTGTTGATGTGCAAGCATCCTTGTTACAGAGACATATTTGAGCAAATAGCTCTCAAATATCATTGAGATAGTCAGGGAAAGAAAATAGTTCAGTATGGTACTCCTGTGAGGGTTTCTGAGATATGAAGAGAACAATACCATTCATTATGTGCCACTGGCCTTGACTAATAGATTTCTTTCAGCAGACTTCTCTGATAGCTGATAGACTTACAAGATTTCTTTTTATCTTTTTATTTTGATGGGGTTTGTAGTTTACAGCAAAGTTCTATTAACTTGTTTTCTTTTGCTTGTTTTCATGAACTGTGTCAAACAATATTTGGCTTTGTATATGTCTGGATACATATGTTGGAATATGCTAGATTATTTTTTCAGAATATTCTGTACACAAGTGTAACATTTAACACTTTAGATATGAAATTTACTATGGAGAAAAAAAAGAAGAAGCAAAAGGACAAGCGGAAGAGGAAGAGGAAGAGGAAGAGGAAGAGGAAGAGGAAGAGGAAGAGGAAGAGGAAGAGGAAGAGGAAGATTCTTGATTCAAAATTCTTCTTCACTATCTTATCTAAATAACCCCAAAGATTCCTATGCTGCCTTCATTTTTAACATGCAGTGTGGCTTAGCTGCCAAGAACTACCTCTATGTTGTGCCTGTGTAGTTGTACCTCAGTCATGATCAATATGATGAGTTCAGTATCTTTCTCAGATCTACATCTAATCCAGAAAGCAAAGGTGCGATTCAGTTGGTTAAATACAATTGACTAGTTCAATAGGGTCATCTAGCTTCAAAAGCTGCTGCTCTTGAAGGGCAAAATGCCTGTGATGTACCTCTCAGCATCTTGTTGGCTGTATAAAGACATTAAGCAATTACATTTAGAAAACTGATTTGCAGACTATAAACTTAGTTCCCAATGAAGATACACACATCTGCAGAGCAACATGTAAACTATATGTTCCCATTTCTAATTAAACAGAATGAGTAATCATACTGAATTATATTCAAGATCAAAGGTGCACAATCTCTTAGGAGTCTTCTGACTAAAGCCATCTGTCTAAACAAAGATGACATATCAGATGCTATAAAGTAGGCAAAATGCAACATTCTTCTAGTGTCAGCAAATAGATTGGTGAACATGCCCTCCAAAACTGCAGTTCTGCAATAGATCCTGAATCAAATCTGTTCATTTTCTTTTACCTTTTTAGTGGTGATGACTTGTTTGAAACTTCTTTCTAACACCACTACACACCAATACCCTAGACACCCTTACTTGCCAAATGCAAATAGGGAGGTTTAATTTCATCCTAGTCCTTCCTGAAACCTCTCTTCTTTCCAATTGTACAGGAGAAGTGGGTAAGGCATATTAATTACGAGTTTGGTTTCCTACCATCATTCTTCTGGAAGCACTGTTTTCTGTCTCCCATATCATTTTAAATAGTTGCATTGAATTGATTGTATGTAGTTCATTCAGTCTCAGCACGATTTTGCTTTCTCACTGTCTTCAGGATAATTAGGATTTAAAAAAAAAAAAAAAAAAAAAAGACTAGGAAGTTGCAACACCTCATTTTCACATTAAAAATTGTTATAAGCCTTGAAAGTAGCATAGCATAGTAACAATTACCTGGAAAATGATAAATGGTACTAATTTTTCCTATATTTTCAATATAGATTTTAATTGTGAGGCATCCTCTGTTTGCAGTGAAGAAAGGAGACTATAGTTCTTCAAGAATTTTTAATTAGCAACTAGTCCACATTGATTTCACATAATGATACCAGACTAAGATGAAAATACATATTTTACAGTTTGAAATATGCACACACAATAAATAAACAGCAAATGATAATTAATATTTCTGTCTAATTATTGGCATAAGAGTTCAAGTAACCAAATATTTTTCTTGAACTCTGAGCTGACTGTCATTCAATGATACAATACAATGTATTATCATCAAATCATTTTGTATTATGTTAAGCCATGACAGAGCACAGAATGCCTTGCAAAAAGACAGAGCCTGTCAGTTCATCAGCTTCTTCCTGACACGATCCAGCTGTGCATTTAAACAAACGCATGCCAGTTATTAGAAAGGCTTCCAAATCTAGCAGTAATTGTCAGTTAAAGTAGCAACTGTTTTGAGCTGGCTGTATCTTCTGAATATCAGATATTAACAGGGAGAGAGGTAAAGAAGATACCTTTGTATACTGTATGGGAATCTATAGACTTCAGAGTAATTTATTTTCCAATAGTTCCATATAAACTGGTCCGCATGTTCACGAAATATGTATTTCTATACACTGCAGAGTATACACTGCAATATGGCCCTTACCTAAATCATTATTGTTCCAAGGAGTAGCAGATATTTTCTTTGAGTCACTCCACTTTCTTGCCTTTCTTGTTCCTCTTGTGCACTAAAACCATAGAGGCACCAGAGGCTGTGGTGTGAAAAAAAAATATGGAGGAACATAGCTCTTGGCTTCCAGACTTTTTTGGGACAAATAAATATCTTGGGTGTAAGTTTCATCATCCTCACTTATGAATTACCTCACCCAACAATGTGTATGGTCAAGGAAGAGACCCTTTTTTACAGCTTGTAATTTCTCAGTCTTTGCCTTCCATCTATGTGTCAATGGTAGGGATGTGCAAAACGACTGTTTTTACTCAGCTTCAAGAAACACAAAACCTGCACAGATAGATGAGCTTTTACTCCTAGCTCAGAATGTTGTTATCTAATGAATTCTCTGTCCTTAGGTCTCCACGTTACAGAAGTTCAGACACCTAAATTTTCTTCTAATCTTGGGAAAGTGCCATGGCTCTGTATAGTACTCCTAGGACCTGTCAGAATTTACTTTGCTCTATCTCCTCAGCTGCACAAAACGCCAGAATAGAAGTGATATTGTTCCAACAATGTTGATTCAGAAGAGCTAGCTTATTTCCAAAATATGTCTTGAAGACAGGGAAAGATAGAAATCCAGACAACAGTTAAGCATACAAGCAGATGCAAACACAAGTTCCAGTTAATACAATGCACAGCAGACACTCTTCACTACAGCTGTATTGAGAAATCAAGAATTTCAGTCTCTTAAAAGAGTTCTCTTTTAAACAATGTTTCTGAGGGACTTTTAACTCAACCCTTAAGAGAAAAAAATCACTGTGGCATGAAAGCTGATATATATAAAGTATGCAATGTGGGAGCAATTTTTTCAAACAAAGCAATACACCTTCATTTAGAAAAATGAAATTGTACAGGCTGTTAACCTATAATCCTGACTATAGTTACGACATTTTCTCTACGTGTATCAAAGGAGTGTTTAATTACACATAGGAAATGTCGAGCTAGTTAGGATAATGCACATTTCTGAATTTTAAAAGACTGAAAAAAGTACTTTAGCCAGTCACGTATTAGAGAAAATTAGATGCTTAACTGATATTCATGTAAAACATTATCCTGAGTTCCAAAATGAGAGGTATGTTGTTGTTGTTTTTTCCTGATGGTTCTCTTAAGTTTATAATCTGATGAGCCATGTCTTATTTCTGATACACATCATAATAGAACTGATCAGAAATACTATAAAAACTACCAACTGGCTAAAGCCAGATGATGATGAATGAGGTCCACCACAATCTTTATAGTAGTCATGGATTCGCATTCCAAAAGGTAATGAATCTGGTGCAGTGATCATACATATTAACTTTGAGTCTACAGTACCTCTAGGACTTGGACTACGCTGCCTTCTTTTTCCAGTTTACAGCTCTGAGTCTCTAGATGCACTAACATGTTTCACTACAAAATTTCAATAGCATTAAAGTATTAATTTTACTAGGAAAAAAGCTAGACAGTCTTTTCCATCCCAGCACCACTGACATACAATGTACCTTCAGTCTTCTTTAAAGTATGAAGAGCTTTTAGATGAGATGCTTTTAAGAAAAATAATAATCCAAATTAAAGGCACATGTTTTTGAGAATCAACTCACATATGTGTCATTTCATGCTATTTAGTGGATATTATCTGGAGCAGTTGGAGAAAGGTAACTCAGAGTACCACAGGCAGAAGGCCAAGCATACATTAAGTAGCAGGAACCATTATTATGCCTCAATTAGAAGACAGACCAAAGAAAATATTAATTTCTAATATTGTGGCCAGGCTGCAGAATGCATTGAACTATTACAATTTACTAGTGATGGACACAGTAGAAAATCCTAAGAGAGACTTAAATTACTTTGCAGAATTAGAAAATCATCAGCTTGAAGTTTTTAGAAATGTGCAAGCCATTACTGAATGTTTCATTAAATTACAGGGAATAAAAATTAGCAGACTCTTAAATACCCACTGGCAGTAACTATCAGAAAGAAATGAGTACTTTGCTCCTTCCTGATTCCTGACACATCTTTCACGGGACTTGTCAGAAATAAAGGACATGTAGGAAAAACCTTTGCCCCGTTCCTTCTTATTCATAGCTAAATTTGAAGTCTGGACTTATAGCTGTGAGCTGATATGAAAGAGACAATAAAGGAGAAAGATCTGCCTCTTGACACTGCCAGTTTGCTGAGAAGACTTTTTATACTGCCACTCTACATATGGATTCTTGAGGAAAATATTTCATTTCAAGTGCAAGCATTTTGGTAAACAAATGTCCTTCCTTTGAGGTGCCATAAGAGTACAAAAATACAATAACCATAGCTTCTGCTTCTGAAAAGTATGGCTTATTTTTGTCTGCACCATTTCTATTTCATCAAGCCATTCTGTAGGGAGCAAATGATGTGCCAAGTCCCATTCAGTTCCACTAGTTACATCCCAAAGAGAACACAGATTCAGTTTGCTAGAATTCAAAAAGTTGTGCTATCTTCAGCAACATGGGAGTGGATAATCTGCTTGTAGACATTATCTTTCAAGCTTTTACTTACATGACAAAACAGAATATCTAACCGTAGGGCTAAGCTCCATATTTTGAGTTTATTTTTTTTTCTGCTTTTACTCAGTAGATCTTTATTTTAAGTTTGGCTTTACTGAAATTCAAACAACTGTTTATATCAGAAAGACTCACACCTGCCAAGATGCCAGTATGTAATCAGCTCTGTACTCTGTGAGTAGTCCTATTGAATTCAAAGAAACTACTCACAATTTGAAGCATGAATATTTATACAACCAGAGAATCAAAGCAGATCTACTTATTCAGTGTATGTTGTATGTAACAGTAGTAGAGTCTGGCAACGGTAAGCAATGTCAGTTCCTCTTAGTAGACCGAAGTAAGTCCTCATTCCTTTTCCTAAACCTTTGTTAATAGTTCGAGCTGCCATTTGTTCCTCTGTTTTTAATTATCACCTGTTTCAAACATCACTTAATTCTGCCTTATTTCAGATGTTATTAAACTTCCTTTGTAAACTGGGTGTCATACCTTAAGGACATTATTTTTTCTAAAGAATATCCTAAAACCTACTCTAGAGAATTTTCAGTAGTTAGAATTATAAAGCAGTTTTGGTATCTCCATCATTTCAACAGTATTTTAAGTCTATGCTGCACTAAGAGTTTATCATCAATACCAGTTGTCATTGCAATAAATGTAAGAGACGCAAATTAGAGAAAGTGGTCTCTTTCAGATAGCAACAGACACTGAGCTACTGAGCATCCTGTTTAAAGCTTATTTATCACTCTGTGAGAAAATTTTCAATTAGTTCTGTTTATTTGTGCTTGCTTGTAAAATGGTTTTAAGGATTAGGATCTTCTATTAGCTAATTTTCTTATAGAATTAGAAAATATCTGAGTTGACTGGTATCACTTCATACTATCACAGCATTCATATAAAGGACATGAAGGAAAATACAAGGGGAAACTCAATTCCTTTTTGTACATGTGAGAGCTTTTTCTAAGTAGGTATAATTCTCACTTATCCATTACATAAAATTATGAAAACAAAACTATATTTCAGGAAATTTTTATTTAAACTACATCTTTCTAATGAAAACAATCTCAGAAAACCTTTTTAATCCACAGTCGCTGAACTGTAATAATAACCACATATCTGGTAAAATCAGTAACAATTAAAAAAAGGGAAGAATTGAAGAAAACTGGTTGACAACAAGGTCAGGTGATGGTAAACCTATCAAGCACATGACCTGTTAGTAATTTCAAGGATCTTATATATGTGGAGATATTCCACAGGCTGAGTCACTCCACACTTATTAAAATCTCCACATTTTTTTCCTAATGTTGTGAAAGTGAGGGTTCTGTCCTTGAAAATAATAAGCAAGTTTTTTATAGTTTTGGATCATGTTAAGACTTCAAGCCTTCCACTCCGCTGGAATAGATGAGAGTCTTCTGTTTTCCTCTGTATGCTCCTACATGTGTACAGTCTCATCAAGTCAAAACCAACAAAAAGTGAAGTTTATTTTAGATTCCAATATATCTCCTCAGAGACCCTGCTAACATCATCAGTCAAGTTATTTTCTGGAAACTGCTGTCTGATTAAGCCTGAAATGTTTCAGAAAAGCAGATTTTAAGGAGGTCTAAAGCATTGAATGATGATTGGATTTCTGGCAAGCCTGTCTAGAGCAGGCATATCCAACCTGTGGCCCAGCACCTGCCCCGCAATGTCTGATCCCTACTGCTGCTGCAGCTCTGCCTGGCTGAGTGGCCCAGCCCAGCTCCAGGAGCACACCGCACCCAGGAGACAAACCTCAAAGATCTCTGACAAACACCTTGAGAATTTAATAAGAATTCAGCCACTGCCATCAAACCAGCCCGATGCATTGGTTTCACAAAAACAAGCCCACATATCCCACTGGTTCTGTGTTTTTGCTGCTTTCTTTTTTTTCTTTTAATAAAAAACATTAAAGATTAAAATAAATGTTGATACATATGTGCCTTTTATGAAGGCTGCTCTGAAGGTAATGCCTATTATTTTATCATATTGGCCCATGTTGTCAGAGGCAGATGATGATGGTATGGGAGTGGAGATTGAACCTTCCCACCAGTATCCCGTTATATGTTGCTGCCTTATGTCAGATGGTAGCAGAGGGGCAGTCTGATAAAATGGCTTCTGATGTGGAAATGTAGATGAAGCAAAGGTGTGGAATTGAATTCCTCCATGCAGAAAAAATGGCACCCACTGACATTCATCAATGCTTGCTGAATGTTTATGGAGCCAAACAGTGGATGTGAGCACAGAGAAGCAGTGGGTGCTGCATTTCAGCAGTGGCGATGGTGACAGTGGGTCACCTCCACTGGTGCAGATTTTGACAAGCACAGAATGCAGGCTCTTGCTCATTGCTGGTGAAAATGCATAGTTCATGGTGGTGACTATGTTGAAAAATAGTGTTTCGTAGCTGAGATTTTGCTCTACCAAACAGCAGGCATTACTTTTGGAGCAACCTTTGTGTATGCAGCCCAAGACAATTCCTGTTCACTCAGTGTGGCCCACGCAAGCCAAAAGGTTGGACACCCATGATCTAGAGACTCGGGATTGAGACCCACAGGATTAAAGCCCCATGGCATAGGCCAGGCTCAGCCACCATCCCATAGCTGGAAACTTTCAGTTCTCAGGCAGTTGCTCAGTCAAACAGCTGGAACTGATACCAGTAGTGGATCTGTTTCACCAAGCTGCTGAAGATATTAGGGGACTTTTCTCTTTGCAAGACATTTTCAGCAAATCTGGGAATTGAATTTAGAATTCTTCTGGAAACTTTGGAATTACAGATAGCGTGAGCACTGAACAGTTTCCTGAGCCCATGGTATCACCTGGAAAAGAGCCAATGTTTTCTGGACCACGAGGAGTTGAAGATGAAATCACAATGACGGGCAGTTTTTCTCTTTTAGAGTAATAAGGAATAGTGACATATGCTCTAATAAAAAAGCAGGAATGTTATCACAGATGTCCTGGGTCAGCTGCTAAAAATCGCAGAATTTGTGGCTCGAGATAAGGAAGATCACAACTCCTAGAAATTAAAAAAGTCAAAAACAATTCCTACAAATATTAAGCAAAAAATCAACTTCTATTCTCCCCTCATTTTCCCAGCTACCACCTTGTCCCTGATGGATTGCCACTATCAATAGTATACATGGTAACCATGTAGTATAAAAGCCAGTTTCATTTATCTTTTTCTTTTCTGCTTTATTTGGTTCCTAAGCAGGCTTGCCATGAACTTTAAATGCACATTGTTCATGATAGAAAGTGTCCTTTTAATTTTCTTTATGACATATTCCTTCTTTTGGACATGAGAATAGTGGACATGAGAATAATAATGTGAACAATGTTAGGTAATGAAAAGCTGCATTAGTCTGTAGCGCTCTCTTTACTAAAATATTTCAGAATTTTTCAAACATGATATGCTGCGGTGATGGCTGATATCATCACTATAAACATGATGATACAGATTAGCAATAAAAATACTCTGGAAGAAGGGTAGAGAGGAGAAAAAAAGCTTGAAAACATAATAACGGAATGAATGAGCTGCAATTCTTACTTTCTTAAGGAAGAAACTGATAATGAAGCAGAGCCCAACACAGCCTTCAGCTGATCTTTTTGGAACTAAATCAATTAAAGAGATGTGAAAGAAATATTATAACCATTTACAAGAACATTTGAGAAGAGAAAATTAAATTTATTTGGCACGGAGTTCCCTTGTCTGTGTACTACAAAGAGAACAAAGAATGTCAAGGGAATTGAAAGCTTGCCGAACTGTTCCACCTCTGGCTTTTAAAGATGAGATTTTCAGACAGAAACAGCAACACATTTTAAATAAATGAGCCCTGATATTGGTGTTACTCATTCATGGTGAAACAAAGAAATTAGTAGTAAGAAGAATATTTCAATTTTCAGGAAAAAAAAAAAATATATATATATATATATATATTAGATCAGAAAATGATTTAGATTCAATTGAACCAATTTTGGAAAGATTTTAAAATGAATCAGGAACAAAATTTTATCATAAATCATGAATAGAAACATTAGGCAACAGCAGAATGTGAATAGCAAGATTCGAGTCAAACATTGCAATATCTTCTTAGTGGAAGACAGGTTGAAATTATCCTCATACAATGGGAGGAGTACACATACAAGTACGCACCTGTTGTTATGCATCTTTAAGAACATTTCAGACAAGAACATCGTAATATAGTTGATTCTGTCTTGGATGATTTTTGGAATGTTACGTCGTTTGCAGCTGCTGTTCACCTTAGCACATAAGAACAAAATAGAAACATATGTTACAAGGAAGAATTTATAAAATCAAATTATCATTTGAGTGTGAACATGAGAACTAGAATTGTATTGTAGCTTCAGTACAAGAACTAATTGAAACAGCACCTTCAGATGATGCATAGGTATCCTTGATATAAAATTTTGAACTGGTAGTTGTGAGAATCCAAAATCCAAATTTTTTTTGTCTCAAAGCTTGCTTCCTGAGGTATTTCTTGTGATAAGACTGACTTGTCTAGGAGATGAGTGATGGGTGTTGCTGTGTGGCAATCAACATCACTGTGTGGACAATTTTAGCTGTTTGCCTCCAGAAGATAGTGCTCAGGAGTGTTTACTGGGGGATGATGCCATTGTATTCTGTGAAGGCAAGATACAAGTTGGTGCCTCCCTGCTCCCTCTTATCTGCTGGCAAGGCCAGGAAGATAGGAACAAAGGAGTTTCTGCTGAGATCCCAGACTCCGAAGCTGCCACTCCAAGGAGAGCTGACTCAACCACTTTGGGTTTGAGCTGTCACTCCAAAGACAGCTGACTCGACCACTTTGAAAGCATTGAAAAGGAGCTATCATCACCATGGTTGTCGTCGTCGCCATCGTCGTTGCCAACAGAACAACAACGCCCGAAGACCCACCGCTATTGAAGATCAATGACTGAACTACGAACCTCGCTGGATCCATGGTGGTGACTATGTCCCTCTTGCTTCCTATAAAGACTCCTTGCTTCTTCTTTCCTACCTTTTCTATCGCCATCCTTCCCTTCCCCATTACCCTAATTCATAATAGCGTCCGTCCTCCCCTTCACCATCTCCCTAATTAACATCTGTAATAAACTGGTCGGACCAACATTTGAACCGTTGTTTCTTAATCTCACGCCGGGGATATAGATATTAAAAGAACCTCCTCTCCCTCCTATAAATCGGAGCGAGACATTTTATTTAATGGCGTCACGGACAGGATCCCCATCGTGAGAGTGTTGTCCTTCCAGATATAGTCTGAAACTTTCTTTGTGTGTACCTCCTGGAGTTGCATGGAGCGATATTTTTGAAAAATTTAAACGTGAATCCTTCTCCAGGAAGACCGCTCCGTATTCTGAAACTTTACTTTTTATGTGTATACCTCTCGGGGACGTTTGAATTAACTTTGATTACGTGTGTGCCTCCTCGGGAAGACCTTTCTGCATTTTGTGATTTAAGTATCTTGTAACTTAAGTGTGAAATTTGAACTCTTTTGTGTGATTCCCTCAGAGAAAGGGAAGAGTGATTGGAGCATTTGCATTTCTTTAAATAGGTGTTGTGTGCCTCCCTGGGGGGGGAGGTAAGGAGTTACCTGAGCTTTTGAATACGTATACCTCCCTCTCTCCTAGTATAGACCTTTCAGCGAATTGAAAAATGAGTGACAACATTGCCATCATGAAAAGTGAAGATGTATTATTTGACCTTTTAGAAAAACATGGTGCTCGACCCTCTTTATCAGGTGTGGATTGGGCACGACAGAACTGGTATAACTTGCAGAGTGTTTCGGACCGTATTCGTGTTTTACAGAATGAGGCTCGTACCCGAGATGGAAAAGGAAAGTCGTTTATTTGTGCAGTACTTGGGGCTGCTTTAAAAGCTGCCGTGGAGTTCCGAGATGAAAAGCATTCGGTAGAAACCCAAACTATACAAGCACTACAGGAATCAGTTAAAGTAACACAAGAATTGGTAAAAACTCTGCAGAATCAAATAGTGAACTTTGAGGAACAATTAGAAAGAGAGAAACGTAATTCGGCTTTGTTGCAAATGGCTTTTAAGGAACTGTTAACGTCTAAGCATGCCGACAATACTGTCATCCATAGTCTGCCTCAAGAAAAAACTTTTCCTCAGGAGGAACTACAAAGAATGAAGGAAAGGCTAGATAAATTAGAAATGCCAATAGCCCCATTGCGCCCTTTGATAAAAACTGAATATACATTCGATAACGGTGAGGATCTAGATCCTCAAATGAATGTTAAGGAAATTCCCTTCTCAGCCACTGAACTAGCAAAATTGAAAAAAGATTTTAGCCGCTCCCCAAACGAATCAGAAACAGAGTATGTATGGAGGGTTAGCCTCACTGGTGGAGACCAGATTCTGCTAACAGAAAAGGAAGCGGAGGGTTATTGGGGACCAGGAGTATTTTTAACTACTGGCAACAATCGTGCTCCCTGGTCCTTAACACAGAGGGCTGCCTATTGGGTAGGTGGTCTCAACCCTTTAGAAAGAGGAGATCCTCTTGCTATTGTTGGAACAGTTGATCAGTTAGCAGAGAGTGTTCAAAAGGCTGCTTGTCTCCAAATGATGTATGATAGAAAGCTGCAGCCACACCATGAGTCACCTATGATGATGCCTGTTGATCCTGAAAGGATGACCCCCCTAATTAGGGGGCTTCCAGAGTCGTTAAAACCTATAGGTATACAACTGCAAGGAAAAATACAGGTAATGCCTCAGGGAGAGAGAGCCCGGGCAGCGTTGGAAGTTACCCCCAATCATCTGCAGTCAGGATTCAAAGTATGGACATGGGGGGAGGTTGCCCAAGAGTTAATTAACTATGGGAGAAAATATGGGCCAGTGGTTTCTTCCTCCAGTAAATTTGAGCCTAGGGGAATAAGACTTGCAGCGGTCAGCCTTGCCCCCAGGTCACCTAGCCCAAAGCTCAGTGGGACTGGCAGGGTCTCATTGCCAGTAAAAACGGGTAGGCGAAATATTGATCATAAACGTCATTGTCTCTGGACACTGGGCTGGCTAAAGGGTGTTCCACGAGATTTGATGAATGGATTAGCCACTGTCAAGTTAGAGAAATTAGTTAATTGGTGGCCAGAACAAAAGCTCAGGGATCTTGAGGAAAGCAAAACCCCAGGTCCTGGGGCCTTTCCCAGGGAACCTGAATGGCCATCCAAACCATTGGAAAAATGATGTCTTCGCCCCTCCCAAGTGAGCGGGGTGGGGGCGGTGAAGGGTGGATGCATTAGAAAGCTCACAACAAAGGGAAACCAGATCCTCGATTTAACACCTTCTTTCCAAAGGCCTCACCACTCTTGCCAGTTATCCCTGTGAGTCACGATTCACTGGCTGATAAGCCAGGGAAACCCTTTTATCTCCCTGGCCAGACTGTGTCGATTGACTCAGCTAACCTGAGGCCAGTTTCCCTAACCTTAACGGAATCCCTTAACAAATATCTTTGAAAGGCTAAAGACACCCCGAAAAAGGAATATGAAATCAACACTTGCTGGATTGTTCCCTCATTTTTTAACCATATTAACAAAGCCCAAAAAGGGCAAGTTGTTGTCTTGTTTTATTTTACAGAAGATCCATGTGGGACCTTGACAGAACGCAAAAAGATTAATAGCTGATTTTAACCATTTGTGTTTTGTGACAGAAATACAGAAGATTTGATCATGCTAGAATACTGAATATACCTCTTGATTACATTTTTTGGTTGCAATAGTGTTATGTTTTGTGTTGTTGTGAGTGCGGGTGGTAACTGATATCAGTTCTTGGATCTGTTAAGCTTCACAACTGGGTTCAGAGTTTTTACAGGTCATCCTGACTTACTGATACTCCCTGCACAGTGATAGCATTTCTTTTGAGCCCTTCTTTCACCCCTTTTTACCAAACTGATTGTGATTTGCATGTAACTCCTCCACAGTGTTTCCAAATTCCTAACAAACTGGGAAATGAATCAGGGGACCCATCTAATATATGTTAGATGTGGTCACGAAAGAAATCTATCATGAATACTTTTGCACTGATGCTTTTCAGTGTCACACCAGTCCAGGAGTTCCATCCAAAACATGGTTGTTGGAAAGTACCTAAGTTTTGATAAGAGATGCGTATGTTTCTGGGATTACTCCTCTTTGATGGTTTATACTGTGGGGGTATCCTACACACACTATCCTGTGAAATGTTCTGTAGACTGTAACAATACTTGAATTTGTCAAACTAGTATTTATATCTCTCAACATTTGAATTGCTTTGGAAATGTTCACGTGGAGAGTTCTCATGACACTAAATCATCTTAGAAAACATGCTTTTGGTGAATTAACTGAAGTGTAATATTGTATTGTATATTGTGCAAAAAACCACAACCTCTACTGAAGAATTCCCATCTGGATCCTGGCTTACACTGGGAGTTCCTGGGTGGGGAAAGCAGCTGACACAAATAGCTCTATCTATTTTACTTATTTATTTATTATTATTGGTTAAATGTATAGTTATTGCCAAATGTATGGTTGTCTCTTTTCACTTTCTACCTTCTATTCATTACAACATTTGTGTCACCACTCCTGAAGAGTCACTGGGTGGTGTCTGTGGCAAATTGAATGACTCTAATTGTTGTCTAAAGATTGATGATAATGGTAAAGTTGCTAAACAAATTGCCCATGGGTAAAACGTGTTCTATTTTATCTATTGTGTGTTGTTGCAACTCTTATGTTTGTACCTTGTATGATTCCATGTTTCATCCAACTTATACAACGAGTTGTATCTTCTATGTACTTTGTATCCACTTCAACTGATGATGAAAAGGTCCAACAGATCAGGGCAACATTTGTAACCAAGCCCAAGAAATCTTTTGTAGTAATTGTGTAACGATTATCTTCCCCTTCTCCCCCTCCCCCTCCTTCCCTCTTGCTTATTTGCTAGTTTTATTTTCTCCCTTTTCTTTTCCTCACCACCATGGAGGGTCACTTATGCTTCATTTCAAGCAATCTTTGAGCCACGGGGTGGTGTGAGAATCCTTCTTTGTTTTTTTTTTGTCTCAAAGCTTGCTTCCTGAGGTATTTCTTGTGATAAGACTGACTTGTCTAGGAGATGAGTGATGGGTGTTGCTGTGTGGCAATCAACATCACTGTGTGGACAATTTTAGCTGTTTGCCTCCAGAAGATAGTGCTCAGGAGTGTTTACTGGGGGATGATGCCATTGTATTCTGTGAAGGCAAGATACAAGTTGGTGCCTCCCTGCTCCCTCTTATCTGCTGGCAAGGCCAGGAAGATAGGAACAAAGGAGTTTCTGCTGAGATCCCAGACTCCGAAGCTGCCACTCCAAGGAGAGCTGACTCAACCACTTTGGGTTTGAGCTGTCACTCCAAAGACAGCTGACTCGACCACTTTGAAAGCATTGAAAAGGAGCTATCATCACCATGGTTGTCGTCGTCGCCATCGTCGTTGCCAACAGAACAACAACGCCCGAAGACCCACCGCTATTGAAGATCAATGACTGAACTACGAACCTCGCTGGATCCATGGTGGTGACTATGTCCCTCTTGCTTCCTATAAAGACTCCTTGCTTCTTCTTTCCTACCTTTTCTATTGCCATCCTTCCCTTCCCCATTACCCTAATTCATAATAGCGTCCGTCCTCCCCTTCACCATCTCCCTAATTAACATCTGTAATAAACTGGTCGGACCAACATTTGAACCGTTGTTTCTTAATCTCACGCCGGGGATATAGATATTAAAAGAACCTCCTCTCCCTCCTATAAATCGGAGCGAGACAGTAGTCAATAATTAATTTCAATTCACTTCAAACTATTGATCAATCCAATAATTTGTCTATTTTTATCCACAATAAAGGAACTTCGTGATGCAGAGATCTTTTTTCTTGTTTGGAAAGGGTTAACTTTCATTTTAGAAAACTTCAGAGGGATTAACTTTTTCTCATTGGAATTGTCAGTGAGGAAAACTGCCTTCTATTCAATGAATCAGCTAATTTATCATCAAACAAAACAAATAAAAAGCAACCAAGATAAAATCTGTGGGAAGCTTACTGTAGACAATAAGAGAGCAGCAATATACCTAAGTATTTGACTCATATGATGTTACAGTATCTGCTATTTAGCCTGCTATTCCCTCAATGGACAAAGATGTCTATAACAAGTGCCCCTCTGTCTCTGCCTCTCTGTTTTATTTCATTTCTGGTAGTAGGAGCTCAGGAAATAAGCTGACATTTGATAAATTTAAATAAAATAAATTAAATCCAAAGAAAGTACCACTCTGACCACTAAGTCAGAAGTTTTATGTATAAATCTTTTTATATTTCTATATATTCTATTTATATATCTATTTATCTTCTCCAAAGTTCTATTTATATATTACCAAAATATTTAAGCCCACATTTGATTTTTAAAACCAAGATTTACACCTGCATTGTAATTTTGGGAATCTCACCTCTCTGTTAGAAAAAAGAAAAGTAACTGAAATTTCATATTTTTAGTACTTCTTTTCAGCAACTGTAATTAGAGAAATTCCCTTGTGTTCGCTGCTCTTTTTTTAATTGCAGTTTGTAATTTATTGATTTAGGGTTTATTGCAAAGTACTGCTTTCATTGGTTGTATTACTGCTGCTTTCATTGGTTGTATTACTGCTTTAGGATTATTTTCAATTTAAACAGATTCAAAAGCACTTCATATTAAAAGTGCATATCTCCATGTTTATAAGCACTGTTTTGAGTGGCTTTTTATATTATGCATTTCTTTTGCTGTCAGTGCAGTCCCAAGCAATGTCAACCAGTGAATTCAGGACACTTGGAAGGATGTCTGAATACTTGTAAGTGCATCTTGAGAACCTTGGGAGTTAATAGTGTTCAGCTTTGACTTCGTAGTATTAACATCCACAGTATCAGTCTACAGGTACAGCAAATGTTCTGAATCAACCTTTTGGAATCAGGAAAGTACTAAAATTTGACAAGCGAATGCATAATGAATTTCATCAGATAGCCAATATCTATTTCTATGGAAATGGATGATTTATGATTCTTCTTCCTCTTCAACAAACAGGGCAAATGGAAACAAAGGCACATCAGTATCAATTATCAGGAGAAAAAGAAAAAAAAAAGGAAAAAAAAAAAAGAGAGAAGAGGAAATACTGGGGACAAATAATGTACCTACTCTAGACTGAAATGTCTGAAGTGGGAAATTCAATATCAAAACTGCAGTCTATTCTTAATTTCTTCATAGTGTGAAGGTTTTGTCTAGAAGACTTGAAAATCATGTGCTAAAAACTATTTCATTACAGTGTATAAAATAATGTGCCTAATAGATAAATAGATGGATAAATACAAGCAACTACAGAAAGGTAAAATTTTAACTATTATACAGGACCATTTTTAATGAACTTTTGGAGCATGGTCATAAGAAATATGCATATATTTCTAAAAAAGTCAACTAAAAGGTTTTGATATTTTTCAATGGTAAATGAAATAACTGTGCAATTAGCACAATGACCCAAAATGCATATGGCCTTAAGAAGACTTATATTTTATTGTGTAGAATAATATGACCGTGATATAAAGGTCTAATTCAGTGTTGCTAAATAACCTAATTATTAGAGTTCTTATAAGAATTTCTGGCATTCTGAGATGTTGCTCCAGTACCACAGTAGTTTCCTTTATGGAATTCTGCTCTTGCTTTTGTAACTTTTTTAGGCTTTCATTAAGGAAAGAATAAATTTTTTGAGACTTGCTTGTTTTAAGAGAAAGTGTACATGAGACTGGTTTGAAATAACCACACTGCCAGGTCACAATGAGAAATCATGCAAAAAAAAAATTCATTACATCTTGTTTCATACCATTACTCTTACTGAAAGTGAACAGCTGCTAGAGAGAGTGAGGGGGTCTTAGTGCAAGCCACTCTGTGTGTGTGAGTGAAACTGGTGCCAGCTACTGAAGCAGATGGATCCTAGGCTCAATAGTTAGAGAGGCCATAGCTTCTTGGATCTGAAATGACCCTGCAGACTTTGTGCCCAGAGAACTCCCCAGAAGTTGCTGAAGAGACTGCCATGAGTGAACTTGGTGCCAAGTACGGGAGTCAGACTGGGAACGTGGGCACCCCATCCTGTGGTGCCAGCTGTTGAAGTGGATGTCACTAGTTGGAGGGTCCTCTTTAGACCCAGGGAGGACTCCACAGGCTTTAAGTCTGCAGTGCCAGCTCTTGGAGGATGGCATGAGTGGACACGGTGTCAGATACTGGAGTCAGACCAGGCATGTAGGCCCACACACTGCAATGAGAGAGGTCCTAGCATCAGCTTCAGGAGCAAGTGGCAGTTTTCTACCTCCAGCCATGGCAGGGGAGTGCTGCATTCCCACATCAGCTTCTGGTGTGAGGGCAGGAAGAGTGAGATGAGTGCAGGCTCTGCACCACTGGCTGAAGTGGGGTTGTGTGTTGCAGCCCATATGCCTGGTACTGATGCTGGGGAGAGGTGTGTGCCTTTGCCAAAATGGTGTGCATGGCATGTGTGTATTTATTAGCACATTTACCTGGATAATCCAGTGTGTAGCAGAGTCCTTGGCTCAGAGCCAGGGTATCAGGTAAGCAGAATACACCCCAAGGCTGGGCTGAGACCCTGCTTCCTCAGGAACCTTAATGGCCCCCAGAGGCAGGGCAGGAGTGCTCCTACTTCAGAGCAGCTTGAGGAGGCAGCTGTGCTTTTTATCTCACTTTACAGCTTTAACCAAGGAACCCTGAATATTAAACAAAAATCATAAACACTCATTCTTCCACAACTGTGCTGATCAAGTTTATATCTACAGGCCATAACAGCTAGAAGCCCTGCCATGAGACTACTGGTGGTTAAGAGCTACTGATAAAGTTTGTAAAAAGCCTTGAAGCCTACATCATATGATTTCTTGAGGGAGGTCAGAGGATTAATTAGCCAGGACTGATGAGGTAAATCAGAATAGTACCATTGACTTCAACACAACTTTGTCAATTTACAGCACCCAAGGATATAACCCAAGTCCTAATGCTCCTCTTTTAAAGAAAAATGGACTCCATGAAGAAAAAATAAATCTTGGTAAACTAAATTTGTAATTCACTGAATTTTCACATTAGCAAAAGTATATAGCCCCTAAAATGGTACAATTAAAAATTCTGAGGTAATATTGCTGGAATGTCCATGTCTTTTTCTCTTATAGTGTACAAACATATTCAGTTTACAGATCAGACACCTGCAGACATAGCAGGAGTCTACACTTTCTACTTTTTCCTGTGACGAACTGTCAGCAGTAAAACTTGCTCAATAGAAGCTCAAAAAGTGCCAATCAGAACAGAAGTGACAGATTCAAAATTACACTGGCACTACCTCTTGCTCAATGCTAAATGAGTGCATTTCATTCCTATTATCCAAATATTGGTTGCAAAACCCATTTTCCTTTTATATCAGTTAGCATGAAATGACATCCTTTCACCTTACTTCTTCCTAAGAAACAGGCTCAGTGCTGTTTGGCTCACCATCCTGATGCAGCTACGACCTACAGTGAAATGAATCTGTACCTTTCTTTTCTTTCCCCAGTCTTTGTTATTCTAAAGTCTTGAAACACAACTATTTCCTGTAATCTTTCTCCCAGAAACACCTGCCAAGGATGAAAGAAGGCCACTTGGGTAAAATTCAACTCTGTAGCTGACGAAGACAAGGAAAACTTCATGGACTATTTCACTTAGAATATTTTATTTAGAACATTTGGGGAAGGGAAGTGATAATAAATAAAAGCAAGGATTATTTTTGGAGTTGCCTCTTGATTATTGACATTGAAAAACTGATTTTCCTTTCATATCACTGTCTTTCCACTGCTATAATAATATTCAATGTCAAAAAAGATGTATTTGTTACAGAAGGAACTTGTGTGTATTATAATATGGTTGGCTGGCTGAACTGAGTCTGTAATGTAGTTACATGCAGAACTGTCATCAAATCTACTATTGCTCTTTCTCCTCTGCCCTCATGCCCCTTATTGTGATAATGCTGTCTGTATGTATAGAACTTGAATAACCTATCTCATCCACTCTTATAGGTCATTGTTCCCCTCTTTTCTATTTAAAACTCCTTAGATCTTCCTAGTAATTCACTATAGCAAGTTATCTCAATGAATCAAATCAGTTCCTCTCTTCTTGCCTGATGCTTAGCACACCTGGCTTTTCTTCTAAAAATCACTTCCATATGCCAAATTATATCTCTTTACCATCATGCTGGAATACAGTATTTCTTAGGCAAAATTAATTTCATCTTTTAGGACATATATTTTTTCACACTCAAAGTAAAGATATGATATAGATTCTGAATATTCAGAGAACAGAAGCCACTATATTTTATTTGTAATGTCTCCTATTTTTACATGAAGAATTCTTGGTCAAATCCTGGAGGCCTGCTTCTTCTTTCAGTGCCACTCTTGTGTCTTGCAGTGAAAATAAATAACACAGAACATGGCCCTGTTTACTCTTTCATCCTACAGTAGGATTTTGTATTTTCACACATTACCACATCTGCACACAACTGTTCATAGATTAGCCTCAGATCAGTTCGCTTAAGTATCTACTCTGCAATGCTTAAGCATCAGGCCAAAATTCTGTTTTAAAATGCAAACTTTGGAATCCAGATTAAATATCCAGAAACATATTCATCATAAATTCATCAGAACTTCTAAAAAAATTACCCTTAAGGATAAATACCTTATGTCTAATTTACACTTAACTCTCTCTATATTTGATATATATAACAAAGCATATAGTAACCTCTAAGTACATAGCATTCCTATCTGTATGAAAGAACAAAATACATTTTCAGCATGGAATAAATTTTATGTTTGTGTTGTAAACTTCTGGAAAATAAAGACTGTCATAGAAATACTGACACAATTTAATACATTACATTCTTTGTATGGTACAAGAAATTTTGTCCTCTTCCATACACAAGAGAAAGAGGTGCTGCATAGAATAATGAGTATATCAAACAAGTTTTGTTGCTTTTTTTTTACTTATGTTTTCTTTTAATAATTTTCTGTAGGTTAATGAATTAATGTTTATGAATGACTTGATGATTACATACTGGAAATATTTTTCCTAGTTTGTTCTTATTTCCATTAAATTCCATGAAATTCAATTTATTTACTTAGTAGTAAAAAAAAAGTAGGAAAAAATTATTAATAAACATTTAAGTGATGAAAAATAGGAATAGATGCTCATTTAGCATTCCTCCAAGAATGTGAATAGGATATTATCTATATATATTTTAGAATGGCTCTGTATACATCTTAGTTTTCTTATGTCAGAGTAGGCAGCTTTATACTCACTTAAAAAGAATTCCTGTTACAGATGCATAAACAAAATTATCCTTTGATCCCTAAGAGCAGAAAAATAATCAAATTTACAAAATCTCTTTCAATGAACAGTTTGAAATATTACATTAGGCTTAGAACTTTTTCACTTGCTTTTCAACTAGAATTGGACATAACCTGTCCAATGTAACCCTAAGAAACTGTAAGACAACTAGGAAACAGAAATACATTACAGAAGGATTTGGCACCTGTTTTCTGGTGCTGCTCTTGTAATGCACCACAAACAGAGTGGAAAGCATTTATTCTTGCCAAGAGCTTGTGTTGTGGTTTAACCTCAGCAGCAGCTCAGCAATACATAGCCATTTGCTCATTCCCCTCTGAGTGGAATAAGGGAGAGAATTGGAAACAAAATAGAACTCGTGGGTTGAGTTAAAACCAATTTACTAAGGCAGAGAAGGAAAATAGAAAGAAAAATGCAATGATATATATATATCTATCTCCACAGTGCAATTATGTGCCACACACCAAACAGTGGCCAGCCAACGATACAACTGTTCATTAACCAACAGCTCGCCAGCACTACAATGTCTCACCACCACTGACAGATGCCCAGCAACCCCCAAGCTGTGGCCAGTCCACAGCCACTGCTGTGGGCAGTCCCCAGCACTTCGTGGCTTTCCACACGGTGTCATGTGATACGGAATAACTGGAATAACCCCTGGCTTAATTCAGGCACCTGTTCTAGTTCTGCCCAGCACCCTGCTGCTGTGCCATCATGGTGGCAGCTCTTCCATGCCAAATGGCCCTGCCCAGTCTGGCCCTATACTTATTCCCTCACTCAGCAACAGCCAAAAACACTGGTGTGTGTCTCATCTGAAACCAGGACAGCTGCACTCTTGGAGGAGAACCCAGGTGAAATGTACATTTTCAGCTGTGCCACAGAGTAGCAGAGTGGTTTTGCATTTGTTCCTTCTCTGCCCTTTTTCGTCTATCTGTTGTATTTAGACTGCAAATGCCTTTAGGGAAGATAATGGCACTACTTGCCCCTAGAAGAAAAGCAGGAAACCCAGTTATGGTTGATAGAATATTAATAAGAGCTTAGTCAAACATGGCTAATGAACTGGAGCAAAAATTCATAAAGGTGTGATTATTGCACAGCTATGTCATGTCAAAGCTGATACATGATTGATTGTTATTTTTAGAACACAAGCAGAGCTTGTGAGAAGGCTTAACTTTCATGATTTTCTCATTCATTTTGTTTGAACTGAAATGTCAACAAAGTCAATAACAAAAACCAGGGATTCAAAGAGGGACAATGTTCAACTGGTATTTCCATGTACAATTGTGCTTTTTACTCGAAAATCAAGCAATTAACAGTTGTAAATAAACAGTTGCTTGAAAATCAAGCAATTAACAGTTGTAAATCACACTGTATCAAAAGTGTGTATCTATCTTAAAATAATCCATCTCAGATCAAAAAAAATTTCTTACCATGTCAACTGGAGGGATGATTCAGTTATCAATAAACAGGCCCTTAGTGCTATGTTTCATAGAACATGCTATCCAGACTCCAACTGCCATTCCAGAAGGACATAGGATTTTTAAGCTTATATGTTCTCCCTACCAGGCCCCTTGGACATCTCAGATACTTCATATGGTCGTAAGTGGCACCACAACCTGATGCTGTGGCAAATGATTCCAGTATCAAAAACTTAGCTCTTCAGTATTATGGAACTTGTACTCTAAGTGAATATAAAGACAACTAGAATTGGTTCAAATTAAATCTCAATCTGTTTATCATCTCCTAAAATAACTTATCGAAAGAATACGAACACAGAATTTGGTGCGACTATTGTAGGAAAATCAGGCACATAGCTCGTGTAATATTAAACTGTATCATTTATATTAATCCCCTCAAAACTGTCTTTGTGGACCCATGTATGGAATCTGATAAAACAATAGTGTGGCCTCTTTAGTCAAATGTAGGTCTACATTAATCTTTGCAGAAGAAATTTACAGAGTTTTTTCATTGTATTGACTGCTATTGGATCCACTCAAACTTCCACAAACAGGCCCTGATGTCTCTCAGTGTTCTCTAGGCTACTTCTCCTGGCCTTCACCTGCAAATCTGTAAGGGCAAGGGTGCACCATGGTTCCTACATCACAGATATCGATCCTGTGCAGACTTCTCTGATATCTCAATGCTTCTCAAATGGCACTAGATGCCTGTCTGTAACCAAATCAAGATCCAAGTCTTCTATGACACTTAGGAAAGCCTAGGCACCTAATCTGCATCTAAACATCTGAATTTAGATACTTCAATTTGGAATTTCATCCGTCTCCTTCCTCGCTGTTCATAAGACCGTGTCATTTCGGAGCTGAAACTGCAGTGTTAAAATGCCAGAGGAATACTAAGAATTTAGGTTATGTAAGAAGTGTTTTATCGCGGTTCTTAGAAAGACTGAAACCAAGGAAACAGCTGGATAAGCTGTCTGTATGAACAGAAAATTCTTTCCAAAGGAAGTGCACATCTCCAGGTTTTTCTGAAATGATTCTACCTATAAGACTTACTAAAAATCCATCTTCCAGAACGCTTAGTCCATTCTGAATGAAATGCCCAGCTAAAGTAACCAAAACAAATAGTTGGCCTACAACATTATAAGACTTGTTATTTTTGCCTACTGTTTGCCTACAGTGCCAGATTGCATATAATTGTTCTCCTTTGTAGTGGATACAGTTTGCTTCACAATTATATTGCAACCTCAGTTGGCTGAAGTATTTTGGCTGTGGGTAGGAATGTCAAGATATCTACTTTCAAGAGATTTTCTCATATTGCCAGGTAGAGTGTAGCTTCTTTTCAAGCCAGTGTGCTGTTTTTAAAGTTATCTGTACAAAAGCTGATTTAGAAGCTAAGAAGATAAACAAGGGACAGAGTGAACTGTCTGTGAGCTCTTTTGGGTTTTATATCAACTGCCTGATTGGCTTTGTCTTGGATGTCCCTTTCAATCTTCTGCATTTAAGAATTTAACTATTATTAGAAACGCTTTATTACATCTGGGTAAATTTAGCTTTACATATCCAGCATGGTTTCTCACAGAGGAGTTGTAAATATGTTTTTCACACTGGCGATTTCACTTTGCGTGTATTTAGGCCTGTGGCAAAGTTTTGGTAAGAGCGTATTTAAGGAAGGAAGAACTGCTGCACAACAACTGCATCTCAGAAGAGGCCCATGGTGGAACAGATTGTACACCTGCAGCCCAAAGTCACCACACCATGCAGCCATGAAGGAGCCCACACAGGGTCCATTTGGAAAGGATGGCATCCTGCAAGAAGGACCTCAGGCAGAGCAGGTTCCATGCAGGAGTGGTAGAGGTGAAGCCTTGAGAACCGACCACAGCTCCCATTCCTCTTTCCTCTGCACTGCTCAGGTCAGGGAAGGTAGAAAAGGGGGAGGGTGGAGGAAAGTTCTTTTAGATTGTTTTTAATTTCTCACTGCTTTAATCTATTAGTAATAAGCTATAAATTACATTAATCTCTCTATGCTGATTCTGTTTTGCTGGTGACGGTAATTGGTGATTGATCTCCCTGTCCTTATCTCAACCTACTAGCTTATTTTTCATCACACTTTCTTCCCTTTTTCTCTGAGGATAGTGAGAGAGCAGCAGTGAGGATAGTGAGAGAGCAGTTTGTTGAAACTTAGCTGTCTATAAGATTAAAACCACCACAGAACCACAGAACATAATCTTAACTACAGTTCATAAAATCTCAAAAGGAAAGGGATTCTTTCTTATTCTGCATAATCACCAAACTATCTTTTCTTTTCCTTTGTTAAACTTAAGGCATGGGTGATTTGCAAGGAGGACAGCAAAGGTAACTGACAGATGTAATTGAAGTCAAAAAGAAGGAATAGCAAATTTTTGCGTAACAGCAGTTTCTTTGGACTTCCATGCTTTCACTTTTCTGAATCCTTTTTCTTATAGGATCATAGAATCATTTGAATTGGAAGGGATTCTTAAAACTCCCCTGCAATGAACAAGAATGCCTACAGCTAGATCAGGTTTCTCAAAGCCCCCACAGCCTGACGTTGAATATGTCCACAGGCAGGGCATCCACCACCTGTCTGGGCATCCTGTTCCAGTGTATCATCACCCTTACTGTGCAAATCCTCTACCTATATTCAATCTAAATCTCCTGTCTCTTAGTTTGAAACCATTTTTCCTTGTCCTGTCACAGGAGACTCTGCTAAAGAGTCCATCTACTTCTTTCTTATATCCCTCCTTTAGATATTGAAAGGCTGCTACTTCTAGAGAGGTGCACCGTGCTGACTGCCTTAACAGGAATTGTTCTCAAAAGATCCTTTCAGTAAATTGTAAGTTCTTTAACAAGTAAATGTAAGTTCTTAAACAGGGGAATTTCCTGTTAAAAATTAAAGGAATTTTGCGCCCTGTATTGAGCAAGCTCCTTAAAATGATAATACACATAAAAAAAACCAAAGCAAAACAAAACAAAACAACATATTGAGTGGTAGCTATTTCACATAGTATATACATCATTATTCCCTGTTGTGTTTATTTTCTTATGACAGTTTTAATGTTGATAGTTTTTGTGCCTTGTTGCAGAATGATACAAAAATATTTGGTTCTGCTCTTTTTAAAAGAATGCCAAGTCTTCTCTAAACTGAAGAAAAAAAAATAAATACTTAGAGATTAAATGAATAATTTTACACCTCATTACAGCTTGAAAGGATGAAAGTTTAGTTTCATTGCTGATGTGTTCCTTCCTTACAGAATGTACTGATTTCTATTAATTAAAGACATCATTTTTTGCAATCAGTGGTAGGAGTGAATTCTCATAAATTCGCATAAAGAAATCTGAAGTTGCTTTGTCTCACAGTGAGAAAAATAAATGCAGAATAAAATCTGAATATTTGCAGAGGAATGAGTTTATCTGTATTTTGCTATAGTGAAGGATTTTGCAAAGTGTCTTCACATTAAAATAAGTCTCAAAATGAAAATGCTTGTAAGATGATATAAGGTATTTTAAGGCGTTTAAAATAAGCAGTAAAAGAAATTTCAAAACATCAAAGCAAGGAATTTTTATAATGTGCTGCTGCATTATTTCCTTTGTTGTCTTTGTGTGAATATTTTAACTTAATACTTAGATACACGATCAAAGTTTCAGATATCCAAAAGGCATCATATATGTTCATTTTATAACCAGATTTTATGAAAAATATTATTACAGCTAGATCTACAATCTGAACTTCTATTTCAGTGTAGCTGCTTCAATGCAAAATATTTGAAGACAGCTCATTCCCTTGCAAATGAGTTTTCAGTAGACCTGCTGGTAGCCACGCACTTTGCCTGCTTTTTTTAAAACTGTTAGGGTTGGATGATCTGGATAAAATTATAATATAGAAAAATATAGAACAGGAGACATTTTGAGAGAGAAATAAATCTTTGCTAACATAGAGAGTACTACGTGCAAGAACTATGGATAAATAGGCTGTGAAAGGTGCATGCTGTCACTGTCTCAAGAATTGTAACATCATCAATAATTAAAATATCTGATGGATAACTTTTCTGGTCCAGAATGTGCTGGCATTTTGCTCTGCCACACACACCTCTGCTCCTCATGGCAAATATTTTCTCAGTTACTTTCCAACATATTAGACAGTTTAGAACAAATCCAGGCAAAGAGAAAATTGAATTTATATTCAGCTCCCAATAATCCATTTAGTTTCTCAGCCCTAGACTGCTAAGAGAATTGCTCTCTATGTCTAGTGTTAGATAATGGTCCTACATCAACTCTTCTAGCAAAGGAGTCTGCTTAATTGTCTCTTGTGAACATCAAGGCAAGGCTTAATGCTTCAAGATTCAACAACCCATACGTCACTCGAAAAAAATTGCTGTATTTCCCAGTATCTCTTCACTGTCAATGATATCTGTGCTAATGGTTCCTTCAAATCTGGAACATAACTGTTTGTTTGTACACACATGCAAGCTTACCTGACCTAGTTAAAGCAATATCTAAAACAATTATGAAGTACTGTGTTGTTACCTCTTCTGGAGGAAACGCTTCTAGGACATAAGCACTGGCAGATGACAGGAATAAAAACTAGACATCTGAATTAGTCAGAACAGTGGACCTCTTGCCTAATGTTGATTTTTTTGTGTGTTTTTGTTGTTGTTGTTGGTTTGGTTTGGTTTTTCCTGGTGCAGCAGCAGCATTGTATTGTCCAAGCAATATTGGAAAGAATGTAAGAAGACCAATTCATCTGATTTAGCAAATTAAGATTGTTGCCTTAAGTTCTGCATAAAACTATTAGAGATTATTAGAGATTGTCCAAAGGAGGGCTATGAAGATGGTGAATGATCTAGAGAGGAAAATGTATGAGTAGTGTCTAAAGTCCCTTAGTTTGTTCTGCCCAAAGAAGAGGAAGTTGAGGGGATAACTCATTGTAGCCTCCCCTCCACAGGATGGGTGCTAGTGACCAGGAACAGGACCCAAGGGAGAATAGCCAGAGAACAATTTGGTGGTCTGAAATTAATTTCTGACTTCTTACTCTTTCAAGATTTAAAAATTATTTAATATCATCCTTTTGTACATACAAATTTTGATGCTTTCTGTATTAAGATGAGGTACATGAGCATAATGGCCCTCACAAAGGTATCTAAGGTACAATTCTGACATGTCTTTGTAATTACTTTGTTACAGTATGAATGCTTTAATCAGAAATACTTCCTGACTTCATCCATAAATGATTTGCTGAGATTACATTGTATCTGTGGACGAATCAACTATATAATGCCTTACAAGAAAATGTGACTATGATCACTATGGCAGACATATTCACAGTGAGCAGTTAATAAAAATTCATTCTATTATCCCTGTAATGCCCATTGGCAAGATTACGTTTATTTTTTAAAATGGAATATTCATAAGAAAAAAAGTCATTAGGTGCACATAGATGTCGTTTATTCCACAGATTTTAGTTGAAAAGCTTGCTGAAATGATTCATTTTTAAAAAAAAATCAAGCTGTGTTTCTGAATTTCATTGAATGTGTAACTCAGATTGTGATGCCTCACAAGAGTATGGATGAATCCTAAATCTGGAGTAAATACAACTTACTTGAAGTCATTCTTCTTTTTCCGATTCTGGCACATCTGAGCTGACATTCATGATCTGGTTCCTAATGTAGATTTTCACGCACAGTGGTAATTACACCACTGTGTGATAAAGGGAGTACCAGTTGTTGTCTACTACTATCATTTACAGTTCATTTGGACATATTAAATCCTGTGGTGCACCGGGGATAAAGTCAAGTTGCACCACACCAGCCACTGAAGATTGCCTGTGGTTTCATAGGTAGCAGGGAGAGCCTAATTACTTCTGTTCCTCCTTTGGGACTGCAGTGAGTCCAAAAGGTCTCACCAGCTGCAGCTACTTTTAACAACAGTGGGATAATAACATGATGCAGTAGGACACTCAGTATGGCAAGAATTTCTGTACTTCCTGCCTCCAGAGAAAGTCATCCCTATTTAAACATTTTCCACATTATTATGTAAATATTAGCTACTACCAACAGCATCATGACATATGCTCAAAATATTAGGAATGGCTGCTGCTGTGCATCTGTAAATGGTATTTTAATTTATTCTAATGTGCATGTTTTACTGTCTTGTTGGAAGATTTAGGTAAAATTCAATAAGAAAATAATACTGAATAGGAATATTACCCATATTCTGAAAGTAGAATTAGCAGAATATCTGCCCTCCCTACAGAAAGCTGGGAAAACTGCAGATTGTAAGGTACCGCCAATCTCAAAGTTAATTTTTACTTTGGATTCTTCCTGAATGCACAGATTTGCTTTCTCTCAAAACAGTTTTACAGCTTTTATCTAAATGTTTTGTCATCCAAACAAATGTGGCCAAGCATGGAAAATATTAACCAAAAAAATACCCTGTGGGTTTTTTAGGATTCAATGAACACAGGAGACAAAGTGCTAGGAGAAAGGTTCTTCTCCATCCCGTAAAACCAGGTCAGTTACAAACAGTTTGTATTGGCTATTGTAATATTAGTAGTAACATTATTAATAGTGTTAGAATCAAATTCCAACTCTTGTAGTAGAAGATGTAATAAAACCATAGTGCTCGCTACTTCTTTATTAGGTATTTCAGTGAAAAGATTAGACCTCCGGCAGCATGTGTAAAAATGTGAAGCACACTATTCATACACCAGGTAATTAAGATGCTCTATCTTCGTGATAGCACCAGGGAATATTTTGTCTAATATTAATTTTTAAAATCTATCCTCACGTACACTGATTCTCAAGGGCTTCCTTCTCAACCCATGAAAGAGACCAAGTAGAAAGAAACAGGAGTATCAGAATCACCATCTGGATTTCAATCACCCAAGCACCATAGATGTTCTGCACAAGATGCTGCAAAATAAAGTTAAAAAACTTCTAAGTAGGCAAATTTAAAGTTAATTTGCTGCCACACAGCTCTCCTTATGATCAAAAATAATCAGGGAAGGGCTTCAGGCTTTAAGCCTGAGATCTAATAACACTTCTGCATAATTCAGCATTGACCAGGATAATGGGATACTCATCATATCTACAAACCTTTCAAATTGTGCTGGAATCCTATTAAATCATGGGATCAATTACTTCCCTTGGTCATAATTTATGATGTATAAATGCATGCTGTATATGCAAAAGATTGATTCATTTTAAAAAGATAGACCCTTCCTTGAATCTTCTCATTTCTAAGATGCAACGTATTTTCACATCACCTACATTTGTATTTTCATTCTTTATTAATCCCACTAACAGCTTCCTTCAAATCTCTGCTTATTGGATTTATGATTAATTAATCAGCAATACCCTTAATTACTTGCTGGAGTACACTCTTATATTTGGAGACATTTCAATGATATGATAATTCTATGTTATATGGAGATTATTTTTAGCCGTCAACAACTTCTTCATAAACTATTTAGAATCTCAGTGACCTATTTTGACAGTGCAGCACTGAAACCTGTTTCCTGTCTCATTTTTTTCTCACGGCATAACTGTAAAATTCAAAGGAGTTAAGATATTGGATGTGGTATTCATTATCATCCGATAATTACAGGATAATTACATTCTTTGAATGATTTGTTTTCTTATGATGACAGATAGGTAAATATTGATTGCAGTTTTCCTCAATGTACAGGGAGAGCTCTATGAAAATGTTTTGTCTTTCATCACCTAGTCATGGCACATAATAAAAAGAAAAGCTCTATATTGATACCAGCTCTGTATATGTGTCTCACTAATCTTTCATAATCCTTTTTCTGTTTAATTTTCTTGCTAAGTGCTTCTGAGATATTAAGCTGGGACATGAAAATCATGGGAATTTCTATGAGAAAAAAAAAAAAAAAAACACTTTCTGCTGATACTGCTTTTTATGCAATACCACAAAATATCAAGAAAAAAAAAAAGTTCTCTGTGAAAAGTAAACATCTGAGAAACATATGAAACATAGAGAGATGTTATTCAAAGCTGCAGACTTCCCAGAGTGGTAGCTCTCATCTACCTCTCAGAGGAGGAAGTTGCAGATCTAGCTCTTACAACAACCACTCTTCACACTGACTAATCCTGAAATACTTTTAACTCTTCCATCTTCAGCATGTTTATGGTATCATGCTTAAGGACCCTTCTCCAGACAGTCTCTGTGGACAATCTATAATATTATTTTTTTTTGCCTAAAACTCTTTTTCACACAACCTCTGGCAGAACTGGAAATGTATTATGGAGTTAAGCTCCTACTTAAGGTATCGATTCCCTTTGTGTAGAGTATGTTGCAATACTGTAATTCATTGTTCTGCATCAGCCATTTAGTTTGATTTGGGACTGCTCACTGGGGTGGATCAGTCAATGTCAAATCCCATGAATGAATACATGAGCACAGAGCACACAAAATAGGTCTCTTTTGATCAAAACTAAGCCAGAAGATGCTCTTCTGTAGTATATAGAATATAATCCAGCTTCAAGTGGGTGCTCAGTCTATGGGGTTGGACTAAACTTAGTATGAACCTAACCCGTGAAATAAATTTAATATGAATATCAGGTCTTCAAACACTATCCATTTCACAGTACGGATTTTATAGCATCACTCTGCCCTTCTTGCTGATGTTGGACAGCAAGAGTCCAGCTGCATAACTAATACTTTAGAAGAAAAAAAAAAAAAAAAAGTAGTTTAATAGGGCTTATTAGAGTTTTCAGCTTAAATATTTCTTTTCAGTTTCTCACAGAATGAGAAGTGACACAAGAAAAGCAAGTTTTATTTCTTCTACATTATTTCAGGTTTAAGGTCTACCCCATAGTGATACTTTTGACTCTTGTATCGCAGTTTTCCAGTCAGACATATTCATGTAAAGTTTCCACCTGGCAAGACAGACAAATTACAGGCCACCTTCTGAAAAGATTCAAGTGGAAAGCATATATATGTCTATTATCTTCAACAAAGAACCTAGTAGCATCTTTAAAAGAATCTTATTGTAAATTTACTTGACAATGAAGGAATATACAGCTCCTTATTAGGGAAAAAGAAAAAGAAAAGATATCAACACAGTTAATTCTCCATATATTTCTCTTTACAATCCTCTTTTTTTTTTTTTTTTTTTGGTCTGAATTCTGAATTTTACTCCCACCAGGTCTATACCACAATCAGATTATTTAAAGAAAGATAATGAGCTCAGGGGGTGGGAAGATAGAGGAACTGATGAGGATGCACTCTAAAGAGAAGTAATGAAAACATGACCTTTCATTAGGATGTCTTTGAGGTTGCTGTAATGCACACACACACATAGGAGCACAATTGGGCTAATAATAACAGTACATGATTTGGAGCAGAAAACTTTACTAAATACATAAATTAGTATGCTCTGCTGAATGGCTGCTCTGTTGTTTGGAAGATTTCGTTAACAAGGGATTATTGTAGTTCTGGTGTTACAGTTGTGCTTCAAACCGCAGTGGACTTGAAAGAGGTTCTAAAAAGAACCTCCAAGGATCATTGCAGACTGATGTCTGTAACTTTTTTGATCAAAAAATAGACTGGGCATTCTGACAAACTGAGAGATTTCTAGGCTAAAGACCTCACTGTTCTCCCTTTGCATATCATGTTTTTGATGCCTGTCAATGCAGAACCCTAATGGCTGAGAAATAGTAGGAATAGTAGGGGGGGGGATTTAGATTTTGTTTTCCAAGCACAGATTTAAAAAGTGGCATTCATCATTGCAAAGTAAAATCAAACCAGCTAGAAAAAGAACAGGAGAAAACCTCTGTCCTGCCAGTTGCTCCCTTAGTTATTTTTTTTGTCACTGCATATATAAAAATGTGCAAATGGCAGTCCTGTGCTTTCACAAACATAAAGAACTGCTTGAAACTGAGTATCAAAAGAGGAGTTGCTGGAACAAATTAGCAAATTAAATGCTGAGTAGTCACTAAGGCTGGAAAATGTTAAATTAAGGGTTTTGAAGAAATTTAAGAATGAAATAGATAAGCTGCTGGCAAGAATAAATAATCTCTGTTAACCACTCTATGCATTACATAGAGTTCAGCAAATATTTTGTCCAGCTTTAATATGGCTACAAGAGTTATCTTTGGCATTTTCTGTTTTCATAATCTAGTTTCATTTCCAAAGAGAAAACTGTGTGAAATGGTAATTAAAGACACACTTTTACACCTAGAGGAGTAAAAATTATAAAGACAACTACAATGGCTTGCATAAGGAAGAAGAAAGACTCATGCTTTACTTTTTTTTAGAATTTTGGAGTGTGGCAATGACATAAAGAATGAAAGAGAAAAAATATATTTTAGTAGGATGTTCTAAAATCTTTTGATAAACTCTCTCAAAAGGATATTATTAAGTGAATCTAGCAGTAAAGTACCATCAAGGATCAAAACTGGCTAAGACAAAACTAACATTTACAAACAAATGGTTGGCTTTCAAGATGAAAATTTATAGTGGTGTGTAAATGGCTTGCATAATATTTATAAAGCTCTGGAAAAGGGCTGGATAATAAAATAACTAAATTTGCAGATGATCTGGAGTACTTAACTTAGCCTAAACAGAAGTCCATGTAATTTTCAACAATTACACAGTATTTACTTGGATTAGTATTCTTTTGCATCAATACAAATTCCTTTCTGGCATTCCCTCAGTACAAAGGACTGGATCAAAAACTTGATGAACTTTCCGATGCATGGTGTAAGATCAGATGAAACTTATGGTGAGAGCGTTACTGTGTTTTGCTGCTCATGTTTTTATCTTTTTAAACTTGCAGAGAGATCTTTACAATTTGGAGAGAACCGGGCAACCACCAACCACGTTAATTTTAACAAGAGCAAGTGCCGATTTCTGCACCTGAGACAGGGCAACCTTGAATATAAGTGCAGGCTGGAGAGCAGCCCCACAAAAAGGGATCTAGGCATTCTACTTAATACCAACTTGAATATGAATCAGTAGTGTACCCTGGCAGCCATGATATAAGAAGGATATGTAACTATTTAAGAACATTCAAAGGTGGGCTGTGGAGATGGTGAAGGGTCTGGAGGGTCAGGCACATGAGGGTCAGCTGAGGTCCCTATGTTTGTTCAGCCTAGACCAGAGGCTTAGAAGAGACCTCATGGTGCCCTACAGGTCCTCAGGAAGGGAGCAGAGTGACAGTGCTGATCTCTGCCCTCTGGTGTCAGGGGAGGGTCAGACTGGGGATTAGGATAAGGTCCTTCACCAGAGGTGGTCAGGCACTGGAACAGGCTACTGAGAGCAGTAGTCATGGCCCCAAGCTGCCAGAGTTCAAGGAGCATTTGGCCAACACTTTAAGATGCTGGGTTTGATTTTTGGATCATCCTGTGTGGAGCCAGGAGTTGGACTCGATGACCCTTGTGGCTTCCTTCCACCTCAGGATATTCTATTATTCTATTTTAACCTTGCTTTTTTTTCTCATAGTTCATAAGTAAAATGTGCAGTGGCTCATATTTTTTGACGCAAAGGCTGTACTCAAACAGTAGGTCTGCAAATTAGCCTGGGTATCTACCATTTAGGCATATAATCCCAATTTATAACTTCAAAATTCTTAACTGACTTTTCAACAACCACAAGAAGGTTGCCATTTGTACCAGATACTTGCATATATATTACAGCAGAGTTGTTCACATGGAGAACATTCAGTATCCCAAATCCCATGGTCAGTATTGCCACCTGCTTGTTAATTCTTTTAGTATGTAAGTAGCTGAATCAAAGAGAAATAAATCCAACTGCAGTCTGACCACCTTTCTGAAATGTTCTGTAGTGGAATTTTTAAGTGAGAAACTTCTCCCACTTTCTTTTCCTCTAATTCCTTGCATCCCTATTTGTGTGTTTCCTGTTTACCTTCAATAAGTAGTTCACATTTGTGAATATTAGGCAATGCTCTGAGAATTACATAGTTCGAGCACCAGTGTGTATGCCACAACCTTTTAATACTTATCTCCATGGTCAGTGCTTTTAGCACATTTTTGTTGCAAGTCTGAGGTGCCCAGCTCTTGATATATAGTGGGGAGACACTCTCATGGGTGAGAGATGTTTGAGTGCAGGCTGTGGAGTCTATTAAAATCTTCTCATGGGACACAGTGAGAATTCGGTGAGGGGTTTATGCCAGCTGTCATCCTTTACCTGGCATTGCTTTTTCAGCTGGTCAAACTCAACTGCCTACTGGAACTATATGGGACTGCTTTTCATCTCACCTTGTAAGCAAATGCACATACCCAAGATTTGTCTAGGATGCAATGAGGAAGCTTCTAGGATTAACGCTTTGCCCTAGATACAAAGAGATGCCCCTGGGTATCATAATGCTGATATATTCTGCAATGTTCAGTATCATCATAAATATGCATCCAACTCCCATCACCCTTTTATGTAAGCTTCCATTTCTGTCGTATCTTTCCTTCCTGACCCTCATAATTTAACAGCAACTTAAATGAAACCCAGGACTTTTCCTGGATTCTAAATCTCACTCATGGGGAACTGTAGTAGTTGTACTGTCAGAAAATGTAAGCTGGCAAAATGTCTCCGAAGCTGGAAGGAATCTGTCAGTTTTCACCTGCAGAGGAAGCAACTCGTGTATATAGGGTATGGTAATTACGCATTTCGTGCCTAATGGCTCAGTGCTATTTATAACAGGGATTTCCAAGAAGAAAAAGAATCCATCTCTCATAACACTGGGAAGCTCTGCTCATTGTTGAACTGGGACAGCCCACTTCATTTTCACTCTGCCCTAATTTGATATATTTTACTAATCCTTCTTAATTTAAATTTACTTCAGGCTAACAAAGGATATTATATTAATTTACATTTTTAGCTGCATGGTCTTCTGTCTTTCTTTTTTACATTTCATTTTTCACTCATCTTAACTCTTCACCTAAAAGATACTTTAGGTGCTAGAACAAATTCTCAGACAAGCTCAGGGTCTCATTGCAAATGTGGGTTATGCAGACCCTTTCTGCATGATCTAGCGTAGACAGAAAATTCAATATCACATGTGCACTTAGATTTCAGAATACAGAGTTTCTGCAGCTCGGCATGTTGAAGATTGGTCTATTCTCTGCAGAAATAGAGAATTAACCCTTTCTTTGGACTGACACAGATGTTCATATGAAGACATCAATAGATACAAGATCTCTCTTTTTTATCCTGTTAAGGTAAACATGCACCAGTAAGTGGATGAAGACAAAGGACAAGGAAAACAAGTGGAGACAAAGATATTGCTGCTTAAAGAATTTGAGACAGTTTGTGTATAAGACAATATAGAATAAAAATACAGACACATGAAATGTTTCACTGAAAAATCAGTGGAGCAAGGTTGGACTGTATGTTCCAACTCAGATTTTGTTTCCATCCTGTAAATCCTCACTGAGGTAATAGATGAAAACAGTTGGTGTTTTCCATTCACTAGCAATGAATTCTTCACCCCCTGCTCCTAAAGGAGGGCACCCTACTGGCAGAGGAGATGTAATTTTCACCAACAGAGGTAAATTGGCCCCTGCAGCTTGTCCTTTATATGCCATATATGATTTACTTAGGTTTTATTAACTAGAATAGCAGTTATTACATCCTGATAATGTTCACTGCCAAAAACAGAACATCTCACAGCAGTGGAGCTGTTGAAACACAGATCTACAATCACTTCATCTCTTAAGCCTTTACTCTACTGGTAATATTTTGACCAGAGGGACTATTTCTCTCAAATCTAGCAAATATTGAGAGACTCAACAACTAATTACAGTGTTGTATGAAGCAACAAAGTATGTAATTTTTTCCTGTGATTCCCAGGCTACAGGTGGCATTGTACATTTCAAAACACAGCCAGGAACTGATATTTTTCACAACATTCATTTCTATTCCAATTTGTACCACCCTAACTCCAGCGTTTTAATTGGCTTTCCATCTGCAGAATAGACTTTTCCTCCCTCCCTACAAATCCTGGACTTTGAACAACCTCCTTCATTATTGTCAGTTGCCATTCAAGGCTACGGGTGACATTGATTAATTGTCCAATTAGTTTAATTATAAGGAGGAAAAGATGTTCAAAGTAACAAATGTATCAGAAATGTTTAAAGTACAGTAGACAGATAGCCAAGTAAGAATTCAAACAGTTTTGCAAATTAATAAAGACAGAGAAGATGGTGTCTATTTAGAAAAAAGTACTGATTTTCAGTCAGAAAGTACAAAAGAGGTTACCAAAGACATCTTCAGCCTTTGAGAAGTGATTCTGGAAAACTATTTTAAGCATTGTTTGCTTACAAAAATTCTCATCACAACAATACAAAGAGCCTTAAAATTATTTTTGCGTTAGAATGTGTCATAGAGATGGCAAATTTTGGTGTCTTTTTTTTTTTTTTTTTTTCCTCTGAATGTCAGTGATCTTTGCATTATGTTATCTCTTTAGTAACACTGCTGGAAATAAAGAATCTGTGATTTTATCAATTTTGTTGATAATTATAAGCAGGAGGTAGTCACAGCTCAGAGACTTGTTTGTGTCTTGTGCTAGATTTTTTTTAACATTCGTAGAAAAACAAAGCTACTATCCATGGTAAGAAAATGCCACCTAAGACAAATCTAAAATTCTTCCAATTAACATGAATAATTAGAAATTGGAAAATTTCCAGTAAACTTCTCACACTCATCTAACTGAAAAATAAACACAGAAGCTAGTGGTGCTCAAAAAAGTGTAAAGAAACAGAAGTGACAGTGCCCACCGCAGACAAGACCATACAGATGTGTTCTTGGCTCTACATGCTAAGCAGAGAAGAGAGTTCTGCACATCCCCATATGGCAAGCAACAATTCCAGTACCATATGTTTGCACTACTAAATGCTCAACACACCTTGTTTTTAAAGCATAACACTGTGTACATCACTGGGGTTCAGCTTCGTGTAACTTATGGGAGTCATACTGCTCAGAGGTGAATACAGAATAACTACTACACAGACTTGCCTCATACAAGAGTTTGTATGGTGCAAACTGCTGGTAGTTTCAGTGAACCTGGGCATGAAAAAGATGTTATGGGGACACCCAGCATCATTCAGCTCAGGACCATATTAGCAGGTGATTTCACAGAGCACTTTCATCACAAATAGTGCAAAAAGTGCACTTCCACTTGAAATTTAACTGTCTGGTACCACAGAATTTATAGATCTAGCTTACCTGCTAATTCAAGAAAAATTCCCTAAAGAAGTAACCCATCTCCCTTTAGAAGCAGTTATTACTGTAACAGATTCCCACAGAGGCACCCTACTTGTACTCCCTTTTAATCAGTATTAAGACTCTTTTTTGGTGACTCTTCAGTCACTCTGAAGCTGACAGCAGAGCTTTGATAGCACCAAGGAGATGGGGCTCACTAATTGACTGTGTGTACACTGGCTCCAAATCTGCAAGTTACTTTTCCTCTGTCACTCACTGTGTGGAACCCAGTCTTATACAGTGCAGATCTGCGAAGATCTATTGGATAGAAAGAGTCTGATGTTGTTTGCCTTTGAATCAGTACACTGACCAGTGAATTAGATGGGGAACTGTCTGTCTTTAGAATGTATTGCCCATTTGGCTTAAAGCTATGAATATCATAAATAAAATGATGTATAGCTTATAGTGAGTTGACAAGATTAGAAAAACAGAGAATTCACTATATTTTATACTACTTTATGCTCCTTCTATGTAGTCTCTGTGTTATATGATTTAAATATATATATATATATATTCTAGCATGTAATTGAATTGGTAGAATTTTTAAATTGATTTCTACTTTCTCATCCAAAACACTTACACGTATTTCTTTCTGCAAGATGTTGTTGAAAGCAGCATATGATTCCATTCACAAGAAAATAGATAATTTCTTAGTTTCAAATTAAGCATGGAAAGATGCTATTTGATCAAAATTAAAAGTATTCTCCTTAAAAATTACGTCAAGATAATAAGTTTTTCTTGCCAATACCCATAAGCATTTTAGATTGAATTTCGTAAAATATATAAAAATTTGATAGGAACAGTCTTCTATTAAAAAAAAAAAAAAAAAAAAAAAAAGGCTGAAATCTTGCATACAGTCTTAAGGCATTTGTTGAACATCCAGGTTTTTGGTAAAGAATTATTCAAGAACAGCATCCAATAAATTTTACCTTTGTGGTTGATGATTCAAGAGAGTATACACTTGAGTACATAAAACATTCTGCCAGTAAGTGACCTTATCCTGGGCTGAAAGGTTTTGCTTGCTTCAGCCTTCTTTAATGAGTAGACTTCTCTGCTCTTCCTCGTAATGATCTGAGCAGAGTTTGCTCTTTTCCTTTCAAATGTGGATGCTGGAAGAGAGCATACCCCTCCCATATCCTAACATATTTTATGTATTTTGTTTTCACCTCAGAAAAGGATGAACTGTAACTTTCTGAAGAGTACCTTAGTCCCTAAGCTGTAAACGAGATTTGGGGCAGATGCTTTTATTACAGTACTAGCAATTGTATCAACATATGCCAACTCAAAAAAACCTCTGAGTTTGTGAGAGAAAAGAAGATGGATATGAGTGCTGTGTAATGGTTAGGATAATCACATGGGGGAAAAGATCGTTCCTCGATCTTAGATTTCAGGTGCTTTCACAAAGTCATCATCTAGTATCTTGGTCAGTATTGTTGTAAAGCATAGTATGGAAACGTAGAACGATGATAGACTTATTGAATTATTGAATAATTATTAAAATTATTGAATTTTAAAATTTACTTTAATACAAAGGTTGTTGTTTAAACCAGCAGGAGCACCACCACATAGCAGTTTGCTCATGACCTCCAAAATGGAATGAGAGAGAGAATTAGAAACAAAACAGAATTTGTGGATTGAGGGAAAAAAAAAAAAAAAAACTATTTACTAAGACAGAAAAGGAAAACAGAAACAAAAATGCAATGAGGAATATATATATATATATGTATATATTTCCACAATGCAATTACTAATCACCCACTAACTGGTGCTCACCTAACAATACAACTGCCCACTGACTGGCAGCCCACTGGTAATGCAGTGTCTCAGCACCAGTCAACAGACACCCAGCAGTGCTCCCAGCAGTAGCCAGACCCTAGTCAACTCCTCAACACTTTATGGCATTTCACATGGTGTCATGTGCTATGAAATTGGTCTGGCCTATTTCAGGCACCTGTGCTAGCTCTGCCCTGCACTCTGCTGCTGTGCTGTCATGGCAGCAGCTCTTCTCCACTGTGTGGGTGCAAAACTGGAGCACAGGAGGTTCCCTCTGAACATAAGAAAGTACTTTTGTGCTGTGCAGTGACAGAGCGCTGGCACAGGCTACCCAGAGGCTGTGAGATCTCTTGCCTGGAGATCTTCAGTAGCCATGTGGACGTGGGTCTGGACACTCCGCTCTGAGTGTCCCTGATTGAGCAGGGGTTGAACCAGATGGACCCAGAGAGCCCTGCCAACCTTAACCAACTAGTCTGTGATACTGTGACATACAGTGCCCTTTGGGGTCTATTAATATTAATGACTAGTGTATTTTCTGTGATTATCTGGATCAACAAAAATAACAGTTTAAATACTTTTCATGAAGTCTGAAAAATCAAATAAGTTGTATTTATAGAAATACATAGGCACATAAAGAAAACCTAATGAACATACCTATAAGATATTTTGAAACTAAATACAAAATTGCTCACATATAGCAAGTAGTTTTATGTGAGGCATACTTCCTGCATTAAAGAAACCTTTATTAAGTCAGGTTTTAAGGAAATCTCAGAAGCATTTCAAGCATTACATTTTATAGTTCTGCACAGTTAAAGAAAATATAAAAACAATTCACACATGAAGTGAAGTCACATTGAGCACTTTTTCGAAGTTTATATACTGTGCTTTGATCTTAAATGCAAGGAGAAAAATCTATGGTACTATTTTAGCACCCAAATAAAGGTTTCTAAATGTTAAGAGAAGAACCTAATTTGGCATCCCTACCAAATAGACGCTGGAAAAAAATTATCGTTCGCACATACAGTGAAAACTATCCTATACCATGTGTCAGTCCTTTCTGTCCATTTGCATATGCTGTCCAGGGATGAGGCAGAATTGCCTCAGGGAGGAAAAGGCTGCATGAAATAGTTAGAGCTAATGAGGAAAGAAGTTGACAGAAGCAATAAAGGAAAATGATATTATTTAAGTGTTATATCCAGATCACCTGATAACAGGGATAATACCACCTACTTAAAAACAGCACCAGAACAATGCTCAAGTTTGAGTTGCCCATCCAGCATGTTAATGCTACACAGTTTGCTAGAACTAAACAATCAGATCTTTGAAAATATGCAATGACAGGTAGTTGGTTCATCTTTATCTCTCACCGCTGGATATTAAGATGGAGGCAAAAATAAATAAATAAATAAATAAAAAGAAAACAGGAATCATTTTACAGTTCTACACCTTTGGCCACTCAGAATTTAAAACTATCCTTCTTTCCAAACTGGATTTGAGAAAAGGACAAAAAGAATCACCCATCTGTTCTGAATTTCACACATCTTAAAGTTTTCCCTTCTCTATCTTTCCAGAAACTTGTCTCTGCATGGCATGGTATTTTCTCCAGTGATCTACAAAAGAAATAAACAAGTATAAAATCCTCCTACTGAAGTTGCCAAGTAGCAAGACTTGAGGAGTCATATGGTAAATAGTGATCAGGCAAAACTATTCTGTGTTAGATTGCATCGAAAGAAGTCCAGTTAGCATTTATTACCTATGACTGTGCTGCCATTTAGAGGGACCTCAGAGGGCTGGAGAGATGGGCTGGCAGGACTTTCAGCAAAGGCAGAGTCCTACCTCTGGAGGAGGAGGAGTTGCCACAGGGACAAGCTGGGGTACACCAGCTGAAAAGAAGCTTTGCAGAAAAGGCTCCAGGTATCCCAGTGAATAATAATGTTTTTTTTACCGTAATGATGGTCAGCACTAGAACAGCTTATGGAACCTCCATTTTCCATTGAATGTCTGTTATGCAGATACACAAAAACGCATCTGGACATGAACTGCTTCCTCTAGGTTACTCTCCTTTAGCAGCGGTGTGGACTAGGCAATCTCCAGAGGTCAGTTCTGGCCTCAGCTATTTGGTGATTCTGTATTTCTATGAATTGAATAGAAATTTGATCATCGCAGCCTTTAGATGAAACAAAGAAAGTAACATCTCCAGATGAAAGTAAAAGGTAGTCAGATGAAACTGAAGTGTGTTCCTATTTCCATTGTAATGAGTTGAAGGCAGACTGTGTTACACACACAGCCAGAGGAAATGATCACAGTTGTCTCTTCAGGCCTGGCTGTTTCTGATGGGCCTCTACTCAGCATGAGTAGCAAACACAGCACTTCAAACAAAAAAAGATAGTTCTCAGCCTCTCGTCCCCCCCGTCACGACACCACAGAGAAACTTCACTGGTGTAATTAAAAGATGCAAATTAAAAATAGCATATAGAGTTCATTAAAAATCACTTATTTTAACATCTAAGTCAGAATGTGGCCAATATTCTTTGACTTCCAAACAGTTTAAAACTGGCTTTGTTCTCTATTTCCTTATCTGTAATGGTCTAATGACATGGGATAAGATCAGAAGAAGAAACTAAGCACCAGAAAGCATCAGTTTTCAACCACTTCATTGTCAAATCTTGGTGTATCGTGCTGTCATGGCAGGTGTCTGAGAAAATGATGTCCACAACAATTGTCAGGGTTGTTTGATCCACACATACCATAAAGCTAAATTAAGCCATTGCAGCATTTTTCCAGCTCACTCATTTAGCAACTAGGGTATTTCTACACTATACTGCTGCAGTAAGTAACCCTGGAACCTTCCCTGGTTTAGAGTTCTTCAGAGAACCATATGAATTGGAGGTAGTTAGTTACCTTTATACTTGTTGGCTGACATTTTGCTTTTACTTATTCCCTGGAGTAATGTGGCTGATTAAATACAGAGTCACATCCTCAAGTGCTATAAATTGGTACAGTTGAAGTGGCTGAGCTCAGGATTTCTGGCCAGAACACTACGAATCCTGAAGTCATAATTTTCTTTCACATATTACACCAATGCAGCTCCTGAATTCAGTAAAGTTACTGCTTTTTTATAGCAACATAGAAGCAGAATTTGCTCTATTATTTATTTAAAAAAATGTTTTATAATGATAAATCCCAAATATGAAGAAATATTAGTTTTCCTGTTGGGAAAAAAAGAAGACAAGTAAAGAATATGTGTTCATAACATATGCAGCTGAATGCAATACGTTGGCTATTCTGTTTGTCTATTAATTCTACTATTAACTAATAAAATAGAGGGGAAAAAAAAGGAAGAGAGCAGCGAATGTTTTGTGAAGATATATATATATTTAAATGCAATCTCTATCTTGTAAAAAATGTGGAATGATAATATGTTTCATACAGTGTTGGCCTTTTTTTCCAGTGTGTTAATGACCTTCTTGAATTATCACCTTCTCACCAGTCTATAAGTACACTAAGTCATTAATGACTCAGAACTGCTGTGTTAATAGAATATTCACATGTTTTAAACAGTCCAAACAGACACTAAACAGGCTTGTTGTCAGACTTGAAGCCAATACTTGTCTAATGAGAACCCAACAAGCAGTTTGAGTTAAGACTTATGCATCTATACCTTGGCAGTGGTCTTATTTCAATGCACAGATCAGGAATGATTTATTTCCCTTGGATTCCTACACCTGCTCTAGAGATGGAGGGACTTCTCTCTGCCTCACTCATGGCGGCCATGGCATTGTCCATGTTAGGGAATAGTGAGGCTCAGCCTGAGACAGAGGCACAGAAGCAGTCTGAAGGCAAAGTCAACATGTCAGACAAATGCAGATAGCCTCCTGAGCCAGGCAGTTAAGTGTTCAACATCAAGATGCACCATCACAGCTTGGTAAGTATGGGTTCAAAAGTTTAACTGTGTTTTGCCATACAGCACCTATAAGATATCTAACATAAATGGAAATGAGATGCATTATAACCTTTGAAAATACTGTGTGTAGATACTCAACTCCAAAACTGTAGGTATCTGTCTCCATAACTGCTTTCACATTCATTATCGCATCCCTTATGTACTAGTCAACCTCTTCTCTAATGAAAAATCCCGTACATCTTCCTTAAAAAAAAAAAACAGGTTAAAAATCTCAACAATGACAGCCTGAACTTTTAACACCAGTGATATGCCGGAATAAATTTAATTCCTGATGTGCTATTTTTACCTAATTTATATTCTTCACAATTTATTCCAGATTAGATTATCTGCTTGTTTTTCAACTGAATATTAGCAAATGTTGCTAGAGTCTTGGCCATGAGAATAAGATTGTAAAGATAATCTACCACACCCAGGTAAACTTAACAGTTTGTAGTCAGACGTAGCTTCTTGTTTATTAAATATGGACATATACATATGTGTGTTTGCATATCTGTGGGGAGGATTGTGAGAGCAACTTCACTCTAAATACTGCTACTCACTGATTCCTCTGAACTCAGCATTCAAATAGGAAATGGCAACAGTCTCAGAATCTATATTTCTCTGAATCCAGAACTGCGTGACATATTAGTTCTGAGTAAGATAAATGAGATATTTTTTGAGAGTTAACATTTAAAATTAAGAAACAGAAGTGATTATTTTTCTTAATTGAAAAACTACTGTGAAGCTTATTGGTAACAAATGGTACACCGGGATTAGCTGAACCAAATAACCAAGAGATAATCGCATAGAAGATAAGTGGCATATAAAAATATAATTTTAATTGTGGTCTGTTCTCCTTGAATTAATTGATAGTAAACAAAGTTTTATACATTCATCTTGAGTACATTTTTTTTAATTACCTCTCATTGGGCGATATTTCTGGTGCCTGTTATCCAAATCTTCTCATTACTTCCAGGAAGAAAACATAATGGATGAACAAAACATTTAATCCTATTTTTTTAGAATAAGAAGATAGCATTTTAAAATATACCTTAAAACCCATTTAGCATCAGATGTCAGCTACTCCTCCATATATTTTTCTATCTAGCATGTAATGAAGGGTTTTTACATCATTTTCCTCATTTCCCAGTCTCAGTGACAGATAATAGAGTGATGAGAAAGTGTATTCCTTAACAGCAGGATTTGTAAGCCATGCTTTATCTTCACTGGGTCAGCTAAAACCAACCTGAGAGCTCTGATAATTGGAAAAGAAATACTCTGTATAGCATCCTAGACAAAAAGAAAACAAGGATGCTGGAGTCTGGCAAGTATACTTGTGTGCTACACAGGTCTTGCTCCATGCCATCAGCCAAGGACCAAGCAGAAGAGCACTGGCAGAAATAAAATTGAAACTAAATTTATTCACTTCCCAAAGTTTTAACGCCTATTTCAGCTGGATAGATAGGTAAGTTCAAGAGCTGATTATGACCTGCTAAGCAGAGGATCATCATCAGGATTATAAACCTCCAAAAATAGAGACCTCAGTAATGGTATACACCTGACGGAGAGCGTGGGCATTAGCACTCATCAGAAAGAATGCAGAAACCCAGATGGAATTCTCAAGTAAACATGCATCTCTGGCTGCAAAGAGTGCCAGTCTTTCACTGGCATTGTGTGGCAGGAACACAACCTGTTTAGCCTGCTGACAAGGCTACATGATGAAATAGATTAACAGGTGTCAAGAGGTCCAAAAAAGAGAAGGAGCAGAGAAACCATGCTCTGTCATTGCTGAGATGGGATTAACCTCGAGAAAAAAACACAAAATCCAAGGCATTTTATATCCTCTCACTGGTAGGCTGAAGGCAACAGTTTAAAGAAATGGAGTGGATGGAGTCAAGTCCATATTCAAGGCTGTAAGTGAAACCCCTCTTTTCCCACTCATTGCCATCCCTTGGTGTCTCTGTACAGCAGGTATGAGGACTAGGATGTAGAATGCCCATCTGCAGGTAGCCAGTACTTCGAGAGAGGTGATCCTGCCCTCCACTCACTACTGGTGAGACATTATCTGGAGTATTGCATTCAGATGTGGAATCCTCAGTACAAGAGATATGTGGAGCTATGTCCAGAGGAGAGTCACAAAAGTGATGCAATGGATGGAACACGTCAACTAGAAGGACAGTCTGGGAGAGCTGGAGATGTTCAGCCTGGAGAAGAGAAGTCTCTGGGAAGACCTGAGAGTGGCCTTTCCATATCTAATAGTAGGTTGTAAGAAAATAAGGAACAGACTCTCTGGCAGGGTTTGTTGAGCTAGGGCAAGGGGAAATTATCTCACACTAAAAGAGGGAAGGTTTAGATTGGTTATAAGAAAAACTTCTTTTATGATAAGCATAATGAAGCACTACAACAGATTGTCCAGAGACATTTGGGATGCCCCATACCTGAAGATATTCAAGGTCAAGCTGTATGGGGCTCTAAGCAAAATGATCTAGATGTAGGTGTCCCTGTTCATTGCAAAGGAGTTGAAGTAAATGACCTTTAAAGGTTCCTTCCTACTCAAATTATTCTCTGATTCAATAATTCTATGGTTCTAAGACTTGAAAATCTGTCCCCAGGAGGTTTTCCCTGTGCTTTGTTCTGAGATGTGTTGATGCTCATCTACCATGAAAACACCTACTGTAGCCCTGTGGAAGGGAACGTGCCATCTCACATCACAGGTTTCCCTTTGCACTGCTGTGAGCTGGACATGGGCTCTGAAAGTGAGCCAAATAATTATTAACAGATGGAATCAGCTTTGACCTGAAGTTTGTGGTGTTCTAAGTGAGCATTACTAGACAAGAGAATAAAGATATTGGATCAGGATTACTGAAAGGGGGGAAAAAGCAGAAAAAAATAACCATCAGAAGTGAAAAAAAAGTACAAAAAGAACTTCGTACAACTCTGCCTCTGCTGAAAGGAGTTCTGAGTTGGTAGAATGAAAAATGAATGAATGAAATAATAATTGATATATAATTGATAATAATAGTAAATGAAAAATGAAAAGTGAAAAATGAAAAATGAAAAATGCTATATAAACATCACAGAGATATAAGACTTTCAGTCCTGCTCAATCAATATCTTGCAATTATAAACTTTAGTCTAACCAGCTTAGCTGCCTAGATGGTAGATATGATTTATTTTGCTTACATTTACCTACTTTGATTTTCTCTCTATTTTCCATTACTCTGATACTCACAAATAAACTCTGTTTTATTTAATCTAATTGCAATCAGAGTCTGTTATGACCACCGACAAGCGGTTCCCAAGAAAGCCCAGAGCTGCAGGAGGGGCTGGCAACAGGCAGCAAGTGCCAGCACAGAGCCACCAGAAGTGGGCTAGGAGGAAAGAGAAAGCGCAGAGACCACAGAAAAAAACATGCCTGGAAATGTGGAGTTCTCCTGCAAAATGATGGGATAAAGAATTCAGAATTCAGATGAATTCAGTTCTTCAACAGAAATGAAATGGGCCCTATTTATAAGCAGATCCTCATACAAACCACAAACGGAAGGAAACATACCTTTGATATTGCATGAAAAATAAATGTGATTAGCTGACTAGCTTTGAGTACTTCGTCACAAATTAAACATTGCCATGATTCACGCAATTTTGCTACTTAAGACTGCTGCAAACTACAACTAAGATAAACCAGTGTAGTTGTTAGGTGAAGAAAAAGCATATGCTTTGATTATAAGCATTAAGCCTTCCACTTTCACGGAGCAAGAGTTTTGAAAGTGTTTTGCCTAAATGCAGATTTTGAAATGTAATTCTTCTTCTCCCATTTTTCTTGTCTATTCTAGAGTGGCTGTGCAATCACCACGGATTTTGCATTAGAACCTTGCAGAAATAGGAGCTCGTGTTCCATATTCAGGCTTCGGTGTGCTTCACTGAGTAAATGAGGCCCTGACCATATTAATTACATTCACTGGGAAGCTCAACATGCTACCAGTGTCTCTGTAATTATTCAGTATGCTGTGTGTTATCATAGCAGCCATGTGGATCCATTCTCATTTTGCTTCTCTAAATGCTGCTGATCTAACCATTAGCATTCCTGCAATTCATTCTTCCAAGAAATAAGAGAAATAATAGAGTTTAATTCCACGTCTCTTTTTCAATTTTTCAGGCTTCCTATCCATAACCTCTTTCTCTCATAACAATTTACTAACTTGTGCATGAGGCTCCATGCCTAAATTAATTCTTATGGTTTACATATGACATGTATAAGAAGTTAAAACCTCATATATAAGAAAAAGATTGTCAAATTACCCCGCAAATATTTTTGTCTGTGAAAAGATCTCTTCCATTTGGGAATATTTGCACAGTAACACTAATGTTTTGAGATTCATAGCTGCTGTACAGACAGGAAAAGAAACAACCCAAACAAAAGAGAAAAAATGGGAAGAGTAGACAAAGGTATTTAAGCTATGGATATATGGTTTATCAGTCATCTGTTTTGTTTACCTCTTCATAATGCCTGATTAGCTTCTGACTCACATTACATGAACTCATTTACTGACAGGTGCAATGACTGGCATTTCTCAGACAAAAGAATAATGAATAGCAAAAAAAAAAAAAAAAAAGAATATTCTTTTGCATGTATGGTCATCCTTTTTAGCACTGCTAGTAGGAGGACCAAATAAAAGTCAGATATTGCAGAAATATTTGCATAAAGGCAGAAATCCATTTATCTAAATGTTCAGAAGAAGTCAATAGGAATAGAACATGAAAATTGAAGTGACTGATGTGTTCACAAACACTGCTTTGCAGTGTTCATGTAATTTTGTTCAGAGCCATTTGCATTACCTAGCATCACTCTGCAGCTATATTTTTTAATAAGGTGAGTTTTATGCTTGATTCTTTTGTGTCAAAAAAGGTTTCAAGTAATCTTATTATATAATCTAAAAACTAATTCAAAATGATTCCCATCAGCCATATTACAATGGAAACACTAAAGACAGAAATTCAAAACTACTGTTTTTTCTAGTATTACATTTTCTACACAGATTTGCCAGAAATCTTTTGTCACTCCCTGTTCAGATATGGTTACCAAAATAATCAGAGCTAAGGAGTGCTGAGGATCAGCCTTTCCATTTGATTAAAGACTTGGCAGTGTGAGGGTCGAAATTTCTGCTAGTGTAAACAGCTGTAAATTACTGATTTGGCTTTGGTGATTACTGTCAGGCTTATCTGAAGTATCCATCTCCAGCAGTTATAACATAAAAATATGCACAAAAATAAGCAACTGTTACCTAAAATTGAAAGTATAATTGAAAACTAAGTTCTAGTTTTACACTGGGAGATCCAGTGTGCCTATTATGTAGTGAATATGTGTTTGTGTAGGGACTATATTTGTACTTTAATGTATCTTCTATCTGTACATACATTTATCCTCACATTTTGTTGGATTTTTTTGTTTTGTTCAAAATACCAGGATAAAAATTCTTCCCCTAAATGTCTTTACTAAAAGCAGCAGTTATTATAAAAAGAAAAATCATAGAGAATTAAGGTAGCTCATTGTTGCATTTAAAGGAATTAATAGAAGAAAATTAATTCAAGAAAGAAATATGCTTGACTAAGAACTATTTTCTATTTGGCTAAGAATTATTTCCTATTTTACATTCTTTGTACTTAAAAGAAGGAGTTGTTGTGGAACTAGCACTCCTAGTGCAGCGACAAAGGCTTTAAATATCCTCACTGAGAAATGCTGAAAAAGAAACCTCAATAGAACATTCATTCTTTTCATCTTTTATACCATTTTATCTTCTGATCTATTTTATTTTATGCATACTTCTGTGGTGAACCTCAAATTCAGCAATACATGATACAACTCTGTTTTTGTTAGCACTAGGATGACAAAATCAGAAGATTAATTAAAGTTCAACCAAGCCTCCTACCTAGAATACATTATACTTAAACCATTGTTGGTTTTTAGCCTCTCATCTTCCACTGCAAAAGGAAGATGAGGAAAAATGTGGGCTTACTGCTAAATGGAGCTGGGAACCTGTGACAGAGGACATACCTGATGTTGGGGGAGCAAAGAAGATGGAGGCTGATTGTTCTTGGTGGTGCTCAGTAACAGGACAAGATGCAATGAACACAAACTGGAGCACTAGAGTTTCCTTCTGAACACAAGAATTTTTTCACTCTCTGTGTGGTCAAACACTTGAATGGTGTCGTGGTTTTGTTGGCATTAGCAAGAGTGACAGGGGCCTTCTCCCCGCTCCCAATTTCAGGGAAAAAATTGGAGACAGCATGAATGAGATCAAGATATATAACTAATTAACTACAAATGGTAAAAGAATGTAAGATAATGTGATATAAAAAGGCATTACAGGTAATAAATCAAACAAATCAGAGAGAAAGTATTTTCAATCATGCTGCTAGCTGCACTGCCCGGAAAAGTTGGGAGTTCTCTTCTGTCACCTGGAATCAGAAATCACACAGGGAGTACTGGAGACTTTTGGGAATTGTCGTCTGTCTCTTCTCAACATATCTTCTTGGAGAGCTGAAACCCACATGAGAAAAGTCTAGACTGCCAGGAATTAGGGCCCAGGAGGTTCAAATAGACTACTGGGAGCTAGGAGCCACAAAGTGTATCTTCCCAGTTCTATATTCCAGCACTAAACAGCTTGCCACATGATATGGATATGGACATATCGTGATATGGAATACCAATAAAACCAGGTCAAACAGGTTTCCCAGAGAACTTAGGAAGACTGCTCCATCCTGGCAGACATTTAAATACAGGCTGGAAACACTGCTGAGCAGCATGCTTTATGTGATCCTGCTTTGAGCAGGATGTCAGACTAGATGATCTCCAATCTTACTGTTCTGGATTTCTGAGGTTGTTGTCCCTATGCTCCAGAATTATGAGAGGCAGTTGGAGTGCTCCATTAACCATAACAAGTAACACAACCTAGATTCATTAAATCACACCCATACTGGCGGTCTTTATCTCTGGTGTGAGAGCAAAGATCTATGGGGTGTAATATCAGCCCAAATATTTTAAAAATAATCCATTTATAGTAGTTTATATGTCGAAGGGAACATAATCTGACCCAACAGAGGCTGGCTGAAGAGTCACGGATTTTCCTCTAGTGAGTAATACTACAGAGGAGCTGAGCTAGTGGTTGGTAGGATCAACTGGGAGAGGCAAGAAAGTTAACTTCACCTTTATGCAGCATCCAAAAAACAGATTATGATCTGTGCTATAGGAGATATTCTTGCTTTTAGAGATGAGCTTACTATCTAACAAGGTTTTTCCCATTTCTAGCTCCCTTGATTCTTGGGTGGGTCATGTTCAGTTGATTAGTCAGGGCTAGTCAGGCAAAAATGCAGAAAACAATACATTTTCATAAATACTGTCTTTGAGCTTTATTAAAATAAAATAAATAAATATCTTAAAATATCTTTTTGAGTGAAGTTTATATGAGACATTTGCCTCAGGCTGTAAAGATAGTGTGTGAATTGTCTTCTTTTGCATTTAAGCAGTGCAAAAGTAAGAGAAGGAATGATTATTTTATATAAATGTTGTAGAAGAAATGATTTAAATATCCTTCAGCACACCTTATGCCCAATTTCTATAGATGTGCAAGTGGTTTTGAACTGATGAAAAAGAACGTGACTGCTACATTAATCATTTGGAGACATACACTAATTTATAAATGCTTCTCTTCCCTTCAGCTTTCTGCCGAGTTTGGGTTTTGTAAATAGAACAGGAAGGGGAACTAAGTGTAGCAAGCAGCTACAGGGAATGTGTTTATTAAATGAATTTTAAAGGAAATATTTCCACACCCACAACTTTCCTTTTACGTTTTCTCTGTCTATTTTTCTTATTTTTCAAGGGTGTGTTTTTGAAAGCCATTTATCATCCTGGTAGTTAAACTTCTTTCAACGCCCTCTTGTCTGTCACTAAAATATAATGTGAACAATACTTTCTGCAGTTCAATTACCAAGATCATTCAGTTTCTTTCTTTTTCTGATGTCGGTGCAGAAGTGAGGAAATAAGATTAAAGACTGCTCCTTCTTTTCACCATTCTACACTCTTTTCATCCAGATATATGTGAAATTAGAAAGTTATCTGTTTATTACATCAATTCTATGGGTTGAGACAGAGAGATAGAGACTGAATGTATACATTGCCTTAACAGCAGCCCCAGTAACTGGTGTGACTGCCATGGAAGTATTAAAGTGTTTTAAACCAGAATTGCATGAATGTGTTCTTGACACACTTGTACTGATTCACCTCAAGTGTGGACTACTGACTCAGGTGCCTTGTTTCCCTCTTGTCAGAGATGACTTCACATAACAGTGTCTGTTGAGCCAAAGTGCCTTCTTGTAGACATTGTGTTCACACCGTCAAGTCTTACTGTTTCTAGTTGAATCTTTCTTAATTCACAAGATTCTTATTTTTAAATTTTATCTTAACCCTATCTTGTAAAAAAAAAAAAAAGTGTAATTTCTGAGGTGAACTGCTCCTCAGTTGCCTGGGAAAGAGACTTGAGTTTTATCTATGAAAGTCATAGAAAGCTGATACAGACAGAAAAGAGCCACAGAAAGATGGGAATGAGTGGTATAAAGGTAGGAAGATGTCAGTTTTCTTAACCTGAAGATAAACTTTCCTCGTGAAAATATTTCTTATCTTGCTAGGTAATAATGAGGCCTTAAAGAAGTACCCAAGCATGAGGAATCTGAGCTCAAGCTATTGGTATTATCAGTCAGGGATCCTTGATGATTACTGTGGATGGAGTTAGAACAGTGGAAATGAAATTCCATTAAAATACTCAAAAGACCACAGCTTTTAAGGTGAAATGAAGTTCTCAGTCCAGAGACTTGTCCTTAAATTACTTAATGACTTCAAAAGAATAATTTTTATATAGTTGGCCAAGGTATCAATATCTGACCTATGAAAAGAATCTGGAGTATATCTGTAGTCTTTCCCTCATTTTTCTAACATTTTCCCAAGATTGTGATGCTTAGAAAAACATTGAAATGCCCTTTCGGGAACACATCCAAACTCTACTTTGGAGGGTTTTTCATGAAGATAAATATACATTCAAATGTCTTCTAGTAGTTCATGAATCGTGCTGCTTAGATTATTTTCTGAGTTGTCAAAAGAAAAAACACCACTGTATTCATTTTTATCCTCCAACCTTTTGCCAAGTAATTTCGTTGCTTTTGTTTGTTGATTTGCTAGATCCTCCTTCAAAAAACAAACAAAAAACAAAACCAAACAACAACAAGAAAGGAATTTAAATTTAGTTCAACCAAAAACGAACAAAAGAAGATTGTTCACCATCTGAAATTTTAAAAAAAGGGGTAGGAGGGAAGAAAATAAAAACAAAACAACCCCACCATTTCCCCGGCTCTACCTTTAAGAAATCCTCCTCATTATGTCCATGCTCTGAACAAAATTATACTGTTCCAATCAGTGGTTTCAGCAACTACTTTGGTTTTCAAGCATTGTATACTTCGAATTCTGACTGGTGGCATGATTTCCCACCTGGGAATGTCATTCAGTGATTTCAAAGCCTTGCTATATACAATAGCATTAACAGAAGGAATGTTATGAATCAACACCATTACAATGAACCTTGTAAGCTGAGCTCTAGAGGGACTTGTTTCTCAGAAGCCGAATTTCCAAACTGCACACTACATTCCTAATATACATCAAGCAATATACAGATAAAAATAATAAAGAAATGTTTGGATGTTTTAAGTTTAGTAGAGTCACATTAAAAATACATTGAATAGAGCAATTTATTCTAAAAAGCCAGTGATAGATGGCATCAGGTTTTCTCATTTACATTCATTTTTATGGAAAATGCTAGCAATTTTCCTGTTGCATGGTATTTTCATTACTAAGTCAAAGAGCTATGATTGGCTTATTACTGGAGGAAAAGCTAGCATTTGTCTTTGTGATTGCAGTAACACTGAGAGATGTCAAAGATATATTAATATAATACTACCACTTACTAATGTCCAGCTCAAACATTCATTGTATGACTGCAATTTCTTTCATCTTGTAGTTCTGGAAATTACAAGTGTGAATAGCACTATATAAATTAAATAGTAAGGAACAATAACTGTGAAAAGCAGTTTGTTGATTTAGCTGTCCTTTTCCTGCAGATACTGTAAATGGAAATATCTGTAGAGTAAGTGCTGTAAAATTTTCAGCTACAAGAAGAAGAAAAAGTACTAAACCAGTTTTAAGTGAGAGGACAACTTTCTTAGCTGATTTTTGTAGTACCTATGGCCCTGGAAAAAAATGTGTTAGCAATCATTTCTACCAATACCATTTATGACACTAGTTACGGAGGTCAGTCATTTCTAAAGTTTGGTTTCATTTTAAACATTTCATACATTTTCAGTCACTTACAAAATGAGCATACCACGACTTAATCTCTACAGCTCATTTTTCCATTTTTAATTTTACTTTTATTTTGAGTAGTACCTCAAAGGCAGCAACAATGAAATCTAACAATATTTGTATACAAAACTGTTATTCATTAGGACTAGTTTCCAGCTAGGAACCAAGGGTGGTTTCACCCTTGAAGTAAAGTTTGGTTTTATTGTCTCTCCCTTCTTTAAATCCATATATGCATCATGGGATGATGTGGTGAGGTTTCCCATCACAAATACAGCTTCACAGATGATCGCAGCAACAGTTTCAAGACTGTATGCATGTTTTAAATCACAAAATCCCAAGGAAAAGTCAGTCTTTGTATTGCTTCCTGTCAAGAAATTCTAGCAAATATCTATAATTTGGCTCATACTATTTGTTTTACAAAACACTCTGCCTTCCAGCACTACTTGAATTCCCTTTGCAGACAGGCAGATACTTTATGTGGCATGTTTGCTCATGTGTTTTTCATTCTTATGTCCATTTTTAAATGGTTCCCATTAGTACTGATTTTCTTATGAAGTAACGACTCACTTTATTTTGCAGATATATTTTCTGTGATTCATTTGGTTGCTGATTCTTAATTTTCGAAGTGCAGATATTATCAGTGGTGCAATCGGTGCTGGTCAAGCACTACAGTGGAAATACAGATTGGTGTCAGTCTTTCATACTGAATTTTTATCTACATAAAATTACAATTGGTTAAAAACACAAATGGAGCACATACCCAAATAAATGAAGATACAAATACTAATTTGAGTCAAGACTAGTAGATTTGAAATTATTCTGGAGTTTTGGGATTATTCAAATGACAGAAGATAGAAAGGGAAGGGAAAGGGAGAAGGAAAGGAAAGAAGGGGAAAGGAAAATGGAATGGAGGGGAAGGGGGAGAGGGAGATGGAAAGGGAAAGGAGAAAAGGAAAAAGAAAAAAAGAAAAAGAAAAAAGAAAGAAAAAAGTGTTTATATGCCTGTATGTCAAATGATTTTTGCATAGAGTGAGAGTAGAATGAAAACATCTCCTAAGTCTGGATGGTGTAAACTTTGGTGCTCAAATGCTAGTAGACTTAAAAACAGCAATATTAACCCAGGTAATGGATTTCATGCTGTGCTCTAGTACATCAGGGAGAGCTATCTCTAGCTATTACTGGTTGAAAGGAAGATAAAGGTTCCTATTTTCTAAATAGGAAACCCTGCCTGCAGTGAAGCAGGATTCCCAGATTCACTTGAAAAGAAAGTATCAAATTCTGCCAGATATAGGAAAAGATGATTTCAGTGGGAATTACTCAGATGTGGAGGAAGAAGGATTAGAATTTGACCCCATTCTACTTGTAAGATTTGATTTTGAAGTAACAACTGAAGACGAATCAATAATTCAGCAATTGCTTTATCAACACCACATAGACTGTTTTTTAAGCCTATGCTTTCTCCTTTGTCAGTCTTACTCCGAGTCTGTGATTTGTTCTGTACTACCTAGCTGTCCTTAAATTTTGGTGTGCTTCTTGGGTCAGTACATTCTGAGTTTTCAAATCTCGAATGTTTAAAACTCCAAAAGGCAAATGAATAATTCCCAAATTCTTTTCTAAATATCAAATGATGTCCCTTGAAGGCACTTGCGTGCATCTGTACAGGTTGGGGGATGACCTGCTGGAGAGGAGCTCTGCGGAGAAAGAGCTGGGAGTTCTGTTGGACAACAGATTGGCTGTGAGCCAGCAGTGTGCCCTTGTGGCCAAGAAGGCCAGTCGTACCCAAAAGTGCATTAAAAAGAGTGGAGAAGGTTCTTTGCAAGAATCTGTTTGAAAAAGAGAATTAAAGCTATGTGCAGTTATATGTACAAAAGTCTGTAAAGTGACACACAGACATCTGGGGACATTTCCTATAACCTTAAATACTTTTGAGCATAGGCAAACTGCTGAAAAGAATTGCAAAATACATTTTCATGTGGAAGATTTTGTTCACAAACTAGTAAAGCCTATAGCAGGAAAATCTAGAGAGGAAAAGTCTGTAGCATCTACTTCATGGTGAATCTTTCATAGCAAGTTCCCAGCCCCTGTGAAAAAACAGGAGTTTTAGTTTTCCATGGCAACAGATTGCCTTAAATATGCATTGGTCTGAGAAGATTCATAAAATAAGGTATTTTTCTAGAGTGAGTGTCTCTCTTTTCCTATCTGGTAGGAACACTGTAAGCAGATTTGGATTACTGCAGGAATGAGACAGTTCTCAGTCCATGCACAAGAAGAGCCTCAACAGGGCTGGAAGCAGAGGTATACAGGGAGGTCTGTGGGCAGATTAATCAGCCAAGGTCTTAGGTAAACCTTGTCCAGGAAAGCAATACCTTGGGGCCTATCACCATGTCATGTTATTTAAAGCAGATCTGCTGATTCCAAAAGCCTTAATCGTCATGACAATAGAAACAACAGTAGATGAATCAATACAAACTCTACTCTGTATTCCATTTGAAAGTGTCTTTCATTAGTCTGGTGAGTATGGAAGGAAATAGTCTTCAGTCTTTAAGTAATTATTGTGACAGTTCTTGTTTACTATTTTTATTTCTCAACTTTTTATTCAAACTCATTTTATAGCCCTATAAAATTTGATAAAACTGTATTTGGTGCTTTAGCTAAATATTGATCAGTATGTTACAGGGAAATTACTATGCCTTCTGCTTGAACAGCAAGAAGTTATAAATTGTTTTTAAAAGAAAGTTCTACATACTGAGAGTCCCATTTTATTTTATTATCTGTAATACAGTACATTTTTACAATTAATTTCCCTAAATGTGCCCAATATTTTTATCATTTATCTAAAGTTCTACTAGAGTCTCAATGAAGTTACGTAGATTTTTAGTGGATAAGCATGTATCAGTAGCAATTACTGTATATTAACCAGATTGGAAATAGAAGTGAGGAGAGCTCTGCATTGTTAAGTGAAATTCAGATCTGATATAACTCAGAGAAAATGAACTTGAAATTTGTAGTCTAGTAGACTATGTCAAAATAAACTTTATTTTGTCAGTGTTATTTCTTTTAGTCTCCATCCCACAGCTTTTTTCTAAGTTATTGTTCATGGCTGCATCTCATTGAGAAAGCATCACTTACACAATAATAATAAATAAATAAATGCATTGAGTTCTGTTGACCTAGATGTATTTTCTTTCTTCTTTCACTGTAAAGGATAGGTAAAGAAAGATCACTGGGATCACCGTAATGCAGTATTACATCAGAGTTTTTCACTCAGTGCATTGTTTAATTTTGTTGCAATTGGCTTATAGCTGAATAAGCTTCTTTCAAGAATGTAAACAATGGGTTTGACTCTTCAGTAAAACCAAATATATTTCTCAATGTTTTTGTTTTTGTTTTTGTTTTCTGTTGAGGCATGCTTTCCAATGTTGGCTTTTACTAGAAGCTCCAAAGAAGAAATGTGTGAATTATCCACCTGCGATATCACTGCTGTATATAGAAGTCTCTGGAGAATCCAGTGTGTAAGCTGGATTAACCATTTCCTCATTATCTTTGAACATTCTTTAATTCTCAACTTCTAGTGTAAATGTACACCACTGGTAAGGACACTGCTTTACTATATAGCTCAGTGATGAAATCTGAGCTTTCACACATGCCAGATTAACCATGAGAAGAGCATGGTAAGATGTCCTCTACACATAAATTTGGCTTTTACCATATCTGTAGCATTGACAATAAACCAGCAAACAGTGTGTAGGCACCAAGAGCCATGGGCTGGTTTCTACTTTGAGTTTGTTTAAACATTAAAAAAAAAAAGTCTAATCTACTCAAGGAGACTGGAACAAACTGTTCTACTAGCCCATAAGTTGTTAGAATTTAGTGTTTGACTGCTCTTCTCAGTCTTTTCTTTCTGGTTCATTTGCACTTTGCAAATCTTTTCCTTCTCTGCTAATGGAAGCTATAGATAATTTAGAGCAGCACTGAGTACATAGACTTGTGCATTTTCCCCTAGGAAGCCAATGAGATTTTTTCTTGAATTAATCTTTCTTTTTTGGAGCTACATTGACTATATTGCAATGAACATTTCACATGAAATCAGAAAGGAAACTCTAGCAATTTTAAGTAGGTAACAAAAACTGCAGATAAGCATATCATTTGCCTTCCCAGATATGGATCACACATTTCAGTCATATAAATTTCACATCTCTTCACAGCATAGTTAACCACATTTTACAGACTCAAAAGCTAGATCTAGAGGAGATCTTCTGACTGACCTACACATTAGCAACTGCTGTATTCCAGTGGAGCATAGTAGTGCTCGATCCATAATTATGTTACCCAGTTCCATGCAAAATTCCTATTCTGATACCCAGAAACAGATGCTTTTCATGTCTCCATCATTATGTTCCATTGGTAACTGCCTGCACTGTTAAAAAATCTGTAGTTTATTCAAATATTAGCTTGTTTGTATTTTAAATACTAGCTATTTCTTGCTTCTGGCTTTCTGTACTAGATTTAAAAATCTTTTTTGTATATTTCTTGAAGAGACTTACCACGGTCATCTGTGTTTCTCAGTCATCTCAGTTAACTAAACATACTGAGTTCTCTAAAACATCTTCTCTAATATGTGAATTTTCTTATATTCATCTCCACTTTTTCAGTAAATTCACAGAAGTATTCTTGTGTTAGTTTTATTCAGTAAATCAAACAATAGGCATCAAAACAAAATGTGGTCCTCAGTCTCATGGAGCTTGTCTACTAACAAAAGCCAAGAGAGGGATGCAGGGGCAGAGTGGGAATAAAAGGAACCATTGGGACACCAGAGCCAACATGACAAATAGTTATCCCAGCACAGTCCCAGAATCAGCATGATGAGTAATTAACTTAGCACACCTAGAGACTAACAAGGTTTTTGTAGGCACCATGGCAAAGGATAACTTTAATGAGCGATTTGAAGGAAGATAATGATGTAGCTTCACAAATGCTTACAGGGAGCTTCACCCAAGCATAAGTAATTAGTTCTGATAGTGCTTACTATCTTGAATGGGCGTGGAGGTGTTAAAGGGTGACTGAATTAGATAGTTCAGGTACACCAGGCACGCTGTTTTCGAACAGTTTGACAGTTTACTGTTGCAAACACAACCAGCTTCTCCACACAGTTAATTAGATAAGATGAAGACTCACATTATACTGTTTCCAGTACTTTGTGGTGTTATTCATAAGTAGTAGAATTATCCTTATGACAGTGCACTGATGCTGTGTGTGTTTTCCCTAAAATGCCAGTAGATTATGCATAGTGAAATTTAGTAGGGTTGTTTTATTTACTTTCCTCTGAATCTGGAATTTCTTGATAATACATTGCCTTTTCTGGATCATATTTAAGAATGGGAAATAAAATATTGATTTTGTCATGCCAGTGAAGAAATGTGAACCTGTCAACATCTGTAGTCACTCCATCCAGCATCCTGATCCTCCGTCTTTCTGACAACTGTGAAGTGATGAAAAAATAGTCCTACTGGAGGGAAAAAAAAATTTGGACAATTAATCAACATTCAATCTGACTTTAACTGTTTGACAGTATGTAATAAAATTGCTTTTTCTTTTGACCAAGAAATGTTCCCTTCTGTTCTGAAACTAATCCATTCCGGCAGCATGCTCCATGCAGTTACATAACTACAATAAGTTCAAGACAGTATCAGCATCTTAAGAAAACATGATTTTAAACTAGCTTGTGGGAATTTAATTTCTGATCAAAAATTCTCAATTTCTTTTTGGATGGGATTTGCCACTATCCAGTCTATATCTCTAAGTCCAAATGTCATGGTTCACCACTCTTTGTGACCACTGATTGAGAGCTATAGCAAAATTCAGCCATCAAACAACACAGAAGTTCAGCAAATTTCACATAAAGTGTTGGGTGCGTTGTTGCAGATTTTATTGAATTTCTACATTATATATATATATATATATATATATATACATATAAATATGAGAAATTTCAAAACTGGATGTTGTGCTTCCCATGTCAGAACTGCTTTTTTTGAGTTGTTGAGCTATGTCTGTAGGTAAACAGAGTTCTAGATTTTTATCCATAGAGGTTTACTCTTTCTAGTGACACCATTTTCAAATCTGAGCACAGTGTCTCCTGAGAGATTCTCAGTAGTATTTCCCTGAGGATAAAGGACTGCCTAAGCCCAGAGTAGAAAGAAAAAAGGAAGGGGGAAGATCCATACAAAAGATGATGAACTGCTCTTATGCTGTAGAGGGGCAATTGGATTAGCAGGAGCAAAATGCATTGTTTCTGAGATATTCCTCTCTTCTTTTGCAGCTATTCCAAATAGCTCTCTCCAAACAGAAATATCTTGAAGATGCTTGATTTCTGGGGCCCATCAGGATTGGCTAAGAAGTAGGCTGTGGCTGTAATGTCACCTCCAGAAGGCTGCCTGCCTTGGACAGCTCCTCTTTTGCCTACAACTTCAACTAGGTCTGTCTATATTTGTATGACATGAAAATGCTATCTTTCCTCCATGCCACTGAATTCTTTATCAGATCCAAATCTGAATTTGGGGAAATAGGAGGAAATATCTATGCATTAGTTATAATGCACATTAGTTACGAATTCACTATACCTAGGCAGTCCTCAGTGTAAAAGAAAGTCATTATTTTTAAAGTTTAAAGTGGAGTTGTAATGTATTGAAAATTTAGGTCTTAACTGCCAATAGGAATTTTCCAAAATTGAATTGCAAATGTACTGCTCCCAAATTCAGTAGGATTTCCCCCTAGCTTTAAATGCAATGCTTTATTTGCTCAGAGAGACCACCTTTATCTTTCCATTAGATAACTGAATATTTTTGGCTTCCAGATGTTGCAAGTCTCTTTTGAGTTCATAGATCACAACCAAGAGAGGCAACGAAGTGCATCCAGGGGCAACAAAAAGCAGCCAGAGGCAGCTTCTTGGATACAAGACAGTAGCACTGATTAGTAAACTATTCCAGTCTTAAACAATTTAAAATCATCATTGAGCCTTGAATCACCAAAAAAAAAAAAAAAAAAAAGAGAGAGACGGAGAAAGAGAGAGAAAGAGAGAGAATTAATTTTACCCAGCTTTAATTTTCTAGCTACAAAGATTAGATACATTACTTTTTGACTACATGTTTACTCTGACTCAGAAATATTCATTCTAACCACACTATTTTGTCATTCTGCGATGAACAGAAGAGACTGATGAAAGATAACATGAGTAATCTGACTGGCCAGTGCATGGTTTTGATTTTCTGAATATTGTTAAAGCAAGATCATAAAATATAAAGAATGCTACTCACTAATAAGAACAATAGAATAAAAGTCTGTATTTCTGCATGACTGTGATATTAATCCAATCATGGATTGATTTAAAGAAAAAAAATCAACAGCTAGCTCTTTACAATATGTTCAGTCATCAACTGCTTCTAATTTATCTCTTGTCCCTGGGGAGAATTTTCTTGCCTGGTATTGCCTAATTAGAATTCAAAATTTTGACTTTTAGCAGACTGTATTGTCATCTCTTTAAATAAAAATCTAGTATTTAAATCAAGAGTCATTGTTCCATATTTACTGATATAAGGAAACAGTAGAGAACATCTTTAAACTTCCTGCAGCTAACAGAGGGAATTAAAGGGGATGGACTTAGAGAATAGCTTCAGAGAGATCACCTAACTTCAGCACCACTGCCACAAAACTCCCTTTGTTTTTGCTGTAAATATTGCTGATTAAGGAGAGAAAAACTTGTCTACTGATCCTTTTAATATCTTTCAAATCCCTACCCTTTAATCCATCATTTTTGAAGTGACAACACTTCTCACAACCTCATCCATTACATACAGTACAAATGGAAACATCCCTCAAATCAGACTCATCTTGAAGAATGCAGACATTGATGAAAACATATATATAAGTCTTAAACTGGGAGCTGAGCTAGTGAACTGTAGCACACTACTTTTAAACCAGCGTAGAGGTTTGTTTTCTTTCACTTACTTCTGAAAAACATTTCACATTCACTCTACTTTGTTTTCCAGCTGTCAAAGTTAGAAGCAAATCTAGTTTATCCCTATTGTTTTTGTGCTTTTATTTGAAACCACTTTATATTTGTCATTTTAAAATCTAGTGCACATAATTTTTAGTGTTCAAACTGAATTTAGAAAGCTGAAGGAAAACATTACAATGCATTTTGTCCATGCAAAGTTAACTGACTGCAAATATATAAACTCTAATAAGTTAAAAATACATATTTTTCTAAATCAAATTCATTTTCCTCAAAAGTGTATTTGAAAATGAAAACAAAATGCCTTTACTTTGGCATTTTAAACTGTGCTGTTGTTTTCAATCAACTGTGACTTTCCCTGAAGGTAAAGTCCCAGTTTATGCTGAACATAATACTTCAGGCTTCAGAATTTCTGATATTAGCATGAATTCCTGTCAAGCAGACAGGAATTGTTTCTATTCTGGAGATTAATTTGTAAGAATTTTGTCTCTTTTTGCCACACTGAGAAGAAAGAGTCTTTTTCTTCTCTACTTCCTAACAGATAAAAAAGATCCTTGAAATCCTCAGTGAGGAAGAGGCAAGCATTAAGAGAGTAAAGGACAGAACAGAGTAAGAAAACTGTGTACAAAATAAAGCAGCAGCAAAGACTTATTCGACAGGGTAGTTAGAGTCCAGGCAGTAAGACTGCCTTTCTGACAGTTAGTCTCCTAGTTTTCAAAGACAGCTGTTGGGTTGCAAACCAGGCAAACTACATGAAATGCAAGAAAACACAAAGAAACCACAGTATTAGTTTATTCTCATTTACCTGCAGAGGATAACTAGTTAATTAAACTGATGATGGCAGGACTACAGAGTTTAAGTACTGAACATCTCCTAATCTTTTGCAAAAGAAAGGAAAGAACTTTTAAAATTGCTAACTCCTCCTAAATAAGTGAGCAGTATTGCAACACTATTTCTTGATTGGATAAATATATCGGCAGCAAGGAGACCTTATTGCAGCCTTCCAGTATTTCAAAGAGGATTATAAAAAAGAGCGGAGTCAACTTTTTACAGGGGTAGACAGGGAGAATGAGTTTAAACTCAAGGAGGGAAAGCTTAGACTGGATGTCAGTTTTTCAAAAAGAGAGTGTAGTGAGGTGCTAGCACAGGCTGCCCAAAGAGGTTGTAGGTGCTCTGTGCCTGGAGGCATTCAAGGCCAGGTTAGATGGGACCCTGGGCAGCCTGTTTTAGTACCAGATCTGGAGGTTGGTTGCTCTGCAGGGGGGTTGGAGCTTGATGATCATCGGGTTCTCTTCCAACCCAAGCCATTCTATGATTCTATGATTCTGTGATTCTATTATACATATGTATATTTATATATATATAAATAATAATCATTATTTTTTTTTCCCAAGGGATATAATTTGGCCAAATGTAATTAAGAACTGGAACTTCACAAACTGATGTACACGGACCTAACATCTTCTCTGATACAAGGTCGCATCAAGGATAAAAATATCCCTTTCAATTTGGAGATTGAAAAGATCTATATGTTTGTCTGGTTCTTCCATGTAACATTTAAAATTCTTGCCTACAGAAAGGTTTCTATTTCCTCAGAGAAATTTAATTTTAAATGCACTATGTGCTCACTGGGGAAAAATTACCCAGACTAATAGAGCTCACTCTATTCTGCTCTCATATTCTTCCTGTATCACCAAGACAATACATATTTTGTTTTTCTTTATATCACAGAACTGCCTTGTTACTTTAGTGTTCCTTCCATTTATATTTCAACACTTTCAGAAAACATATTATTGAGGAAAAAACAGTTTGCAAATGTAAATGAAAAGTTCAACTTAAGTTTTCAAAGGCCATTGTTGCCCTTCTTGACTTCTATAATTTTCTTCTTTTTTTTCTTTTTTTTTAATATAAATGCAATTGGCAATTTCTGTGCTATGACTATGATGGATCCCTAATTGTATAAATCTTTCATATACTTATAGAATAAGTTATCTAATTGCATATAATTCCCCTCTAAATCTGTATAAACATCTGTAGATAAAAAATGAAACAAGTACATATATAGAAACGTTTAGTTATCTATTAATTTTAGCATAATTTCAGTCTGTATATTGTTAGACTGAATTATGGAATAACGTTTTGATATTTTCAGCACCATCAACCTGGCTACATGTGAATAACTTTTGTTTGGAAATTTTGAATTAAAAAATATGACAATTGTTTAACTTACACGTCTTCCTTTAAAAATATTATATACATTCTCTGCATGTAATTTAAGAATGCATAAACAGCCTATTTTTAATCACATACTTAAAAAATCCTACCACCCAAACAGGTAGTTCAAAGTTGTTCTGAAGACTTACTGTCTTCAAAATAAATTCATTCCAGTGAACAGCAAATATTTTTGCACAACCAGTCCAGCTGAAGGCAAGGTACCTGATAAATTTAAGCTGCAGCTTCTTACCATATAGGGCTGCAAAAATCCTCACAATTTTTTGTTTAGGTTCATATCTTCATCTGCTAATACTACTATGAATATCATGCTGGTCCTGCATTACCAGTATGTATTATATATTAGCATCTAAAATGTATGTCTACATAGAAATTTGAGTACGATTTTGCAGTCTTATCCAAACTCCAGACTGATCTCTTATCATGATGCTAAGGCCAACATGATGGCGCTGATCTTGTCAGTGTCCTCCGCATCAGAAGAAAAGAAAAATCGGAAAATCCTCAGACGAGGAAGGAACTGAAACAAAGTCTACATGGAGCTGGATGGCTTTTCCTGGTAGGTTTAGACAGAATAGTATTGAAGGGAGGCAGCTGTTCTGCAGAAATCACATTAAAAGAAAACAGTGAATTCATGTTAACAGCAACAACCAATTTACTGTAATTGAATTAGACATTCAATGGATTTTGTTAGTAAGCAATATAGGTAATTTTAAAAGATTTGGGGGAAACTATAGAAGTTAACTCTGGTTATTAAATCAGGTCTACATCCTGGGGGAATCTTTTGTAGTTTTGGGACACTTGATATTTGACCCAGATCCATTAAATGGAATTATTACATTAGAAATTCTTCAGAGTATAATCTCTGAGACAGAGTATTCTCCAGTCACTGTCTATAATTACAACATGGCATCAGGAGTGAAGGTTGAAAAAGAAGAGTGACTTAAGAAATAGTGGAATAGAACAGGAATAATTGGACAACGTGGAACATGAATTTAAAATCTAAAGGGGCTGAAACTCTGCAGGAGTACAGCAAATGACTGAAAAGGTTCAAGGAAGATAATTGTATCTTTGTGAAGCCAAGGGGAAGTCCTGAAAAGAGAAATGGAAAAGGCAGGTTTTCTCATTTTAATATTGCAAGGTATGGGATTAATTTAATGATCAAGAGATAAATTATAAAGAGCAAGCTATGCAACACACTATGTTACTGAAATTTAACAAGCATTACAATCCAAGTAGTGGGTTAATTTAGTACATATTTAAGAGTGTTGAGACAAATGCACTGTTTTGGTAGCTTTGACAAATCTTTAACTTAAGACTGTATTGGGTATCAGAAGTCTGTAAAAAGATATATGACTAAGAAAGAGTATTAGATTTACATTGAATTAGATTTAGAAAAAGAATATAATGATACCAGTCTGCATAATAGAGAGATTAAATTGTAATGTTGAAGGGGAAAAAATAACTTGCAGGTATGTCTCACATCACAGAAGTGGCCCAAACAAAAAAAGAATGCGAAATAGATGACAATACAAAACTGAATCAGGATAAGAAAGCAAGAATAACAGAAGAAAGTTCATACTTATCAGTGCTCAAATTTTCAGTGGAACCACTATATTAAAGGGAAGCTAAAGTGTTTGTAAAATTTGGCAATAAAAGAACTGAAAATACATAAGAAGTAAAAGAGTAAAAAAGAAGAGTCATTTCTGAGTACAGTCTATATTACAACAACACTCTCTGATGAATCTGAACATTAGAAAAATCCTGGTTTCATATACACCCGTTGTTCATGGACAAGCTAACATGATATGTAAAAGTACAATAAATGATTTTAAAGATAGAGCACGTGTAGGTAGGAAATGTTCTGATAGTTCAAAAAAAAAAGATTCTTTCCATTGAGGAAAGCTGAAGGTAAAATAAAGTCTTGAGAAGACAGAGAGCACGTGTAGGTAGGAAATGTTCTGATAGTTCAAAAAAAAAAGATTCTTTCCATTGAGGAAAGCTGAAGGTAAAATAAAGTCTTGAGAAGACAGAGTTTGAATTGTTGCAGGAAAGGGAGCACGTATTACAGGGCTGAAAGCGTGTCAGACCCTAAATCTTACTGACAGAGGTTATTGTGAAGAGACAGAAGGCTGAGAAGATGGAAAATAGAAATGACAAAGAAAAAGTAGGACTAAGTGAAACTGCAGAACAGAAGAGGCGTCACAGGGGAACTTAAGGGTAGTGTAGTCACAAGGAAAAAATCACACCACTCAGTGCCATAAAATTTTAAATTTTTTGCTAACCAGCATGGATAGAGTGAGTTGGTAGTACTTTCTGTTCTATAATATGCATGCATGTGTGCACAGTGCATAGGTACACCTTCACCAGCCTTGGTCTTGGAGAGGTACACCTTCACCAACTGGGAGAGGCACCACAGACTCAGGGTAGCAGAACAACCCACAGCCAGCCAACAGGCCTGAGCCTGGGCTTTCACATGGTGCTTCCTGCTTTGTGCTGGGAGGTCCTTCAGGGAGATATTTTCTTCAGAGAGTTCTTGTTTTACCTGTTTATTGCTTTTTAACATACCTAGTTGTTATAACTTTCTAAAAGCCTCGCTGTTCTGTTATACCAGGACAAAAGTACTTTCAGCTTTCTCCATATTTAAAGCCAGCTGGCTGTTTCTACATGTGTTTTCCTCACTGACTGATATTTCATCCTAAATGTGTTACATGACGTAGCATTCTTAAGAAATCTCTTTGTTTCTTGGTTTCTTTTCCACCTATTGCTAAGCCAATAATGGCGGGCAGATGTAGTTCAGAGATTCTGGGTGTGGCTCCACCATAATCATTATTTCTGCTCGGTTTATTTTCCTCATACAAATCATTATCTTCTAATGAGTAAGAGCTGGGCAGATGTAGCCAAGTTCTCAGTTAATAGATTTGAGCAGTCAGATAAGCTTCAATCAAGGACATTTAAAAAAAAAAAAAAAAAAAAAAGCCTATATTCTCAGAAAACTCAGAAGTTACATAAATAAAATTTGATCATAACAGTGAGCCTTTTGAAAAATTACATTCAGATCAGATTCAGAGTGCATTTAAGAACGTATAAAATTTACAAATAGTCCACAGATTGTGTGGGCATTTTTTATAAGTGCTACAAAATACCAGCTGATTTTGGATTATGATTCCACTTAACAGGATAAAGGGTGGAAAATATAACCATTACAGATTTGATTTCATGGGTAAATCAATACTTGCAAGATGTACCATGAGTCAAAATAATGACACATAGCAAACAAGTTATAGCACTTCAAAAATTATTTTAGGTATATTTCTTCAGTTCCAAGAGACATGCTGTCAAATGCAAAAATTAAAGCAAAACTATCTCAAATATTTAAAGGATTTTTAAAAGACCACTGTGCTAGCTCTCAGTCCTGGTAAGTTTTAGGACAGTACCTTCTTAATCCAAGTTCTTACTTGCTTGTTTTTTTTAGAAAAAGAAAACAAAGATTTAGACCTGACTACCTTCTTTTACAGCCAAAGCTGCTGAAAACGGTAATATTGTGAATTCTTTTCGAGTGTAATGAAAACAATAAGCAGAAGGGTCATACAAGTTAAAAGTGCAGTGACACAGCCATCTCATAGTGTGCATATACCTGAAATGTGGTATTCTTTTCCCATGAAGCCCTTTTTTTTTCCCAGTTATCATTCCTTGAGAAAATTATTCCGACTGCATCATCATGTGTGGTGGTATTTATACTGATGTGCAGCTTGGTGCTGGCCTGATAGGTGATCTGGCTTTTGAAAAAACTGTTAGTCTATAGAAGGAAGACCTTCTTCACCATACTAGAATCAGGAAATCAGATTAGTGCTTATGAAGAGGCTACAGAATTGCTTTTCATTTTCACCTTATGTTCCTGTCTCTAAATGTATGTTTATACAAAATTATGTCACTAATATTATAACATCATAAAAATATGATGAGTAGGACTTTTTTTTTATAGAGTAGTCTGCAACTTAAGCATTTTTAATGACAAATATAGAATTAAAGACATTAAAAATTAACTATGATTATTTATGGTAACTGCAATAAATGACTTGAAAAGACTCCAAATACATGCAAACTATACATGAAGCAGAAAGACAGATCCCTGACATAATTGTCAGGCTGCATCAAATTGGAACTGAAGGAATGCACCATGAGTATAAAGCCCTACTGTCTCCCATGTTGTATACCCAGAAGTTTTACTTCTCAGTACACCACCTTTTGCAGATGAGGGCAGACAGAGAAAAGGTGACATTCAAACAAGCATTCTTCAGTTCCTTCATGGCTGCAGCACACAAGTTTTGCAGCATTTTTTTTTTCCCAAGTGACTTCTCACAATTCACACGAGGCATGGAGATAGATATGAGTTTGATACAGAAAAATAAATGCATGAAATGGGAAGAAAGACTGCCCCAAGAGCAAATTTGACATTTTTTATTTACATAGCCACTCTGTCCTGTTTCGTGGACCTTCTACCAGTACTTGCTACCTGAAGTATGTAAGGTCCTCTCAAAGGAACCTGCTTTTTTCAAAGGTACACAGAGGGTGCAGAAAAGACTTATATATCTAAAGCGAAGATCTGAGTAAACTGTGTATCATGTCCTTAGATTCTGAATTGTTTCTGAGTAGTAATGAATCCAGAGGTAAATAGGTCAAGGTTTAGGAAACCCCAAATGACTCAAATTAACTACTGACAAGTTCGGTATTGCTAAAAGTGATACCAAGTATTCTCCATATAACTCGAGATCTGAACAGGGCCCTCAGGTTTTATGCACTCTAATTTTCTGAAAGTAAGGACCATTTAAATATCCATATACAAGGTGCCTTTTTTTTTCTTTTTTTAGCCATAAAGACTTCCATTGTTTGATCAAAAATTGTTCAGAAATTATTTTCTTTAAGCAAATTCTAATGGCTGTCACTATGATTTAAAGTCTTCTACAGAATCTCTCACATAAGGTATGGCTGCCTAAATTACTTTGGACCTAATTTTAGATAAACTGCTATAGCGAGTGTTGAATAAATGCATGAGTAAGCAAAGAAAAGCAAAACAGATATTTAGTGTTTGTGACTGGTGTTATCTTTCCAGAGTATTTGAATAGAAATAGTTTAGGTTCGTTAATTAGGTTCCACACAAAAAATTCATGTTCAAAGACATTACATTACATTCATCATCTCTCTAAAAGGCTTGTCATTGCATTACTACTGGCTAAAAAACAACTCAGCGCAGATCAATGCCAGATGCATTTCTCTGTAAGACACTTTCTCATCCCTTGGCACAGTAAAGGAAAGTATGAGGTGAACACTCAGAATGAACATGCATTTAAACCAAGTTTATTTTGCTGAAAAGAAAAGAAAAAAAAAAAAGCAGTCAAATAAAAAAGAGAATGTGGAAGAAAAATTGTATTACTCCATACTTAGATATATTATGATTGTACATACAACGTGTGCTTCTGAGCTGAATTTTTTGTCAATAAACATTTGAGATTATTCAATGACCACTGGCTTTGGATTTTTTTGTGTGTGTTCTGTTAACTTTAAAAACAATATAATGCCACAGTTAAAACTTTCTGGTTTTTTATCTTTCAATTTGAGGATGGAGAGGAAGGACCAAGAAAGTACAGTGAAACATTGAACTGTGATGTCTCTGCATATTCACAGGTTTCCTGAACCCTGAGTTAGGGAATCCAGTATTCAGCCTAGGGCTTCTAAGATATAGAAATGGTATATACCTAAAGCTAACACATACACCATATCAGGTGATTATAAAGGACCCTTTGTTTTAGTTACAGGGTTGCAGATAGATGTTTTTCCACTATTTTTTATTGTCAGTTCAATTTCACCCTTTATTTTCTCCAGTCAGAACCGTAAGAATCAAATTATTTGTACTGGAAGTCACACAACATCCAACTTTATCTAACTTTCACCGACCACTGAAAATTGGTTTTTCAGAGCTATCATTCTGCTTGGCCAAATCCCTTTGAAATCAATGGGATTTTGAGAGCAGAGTGACTGAGATGGTGTCCCTGATCAATAGGGAGAGCAAATTTTGAATACAGGTTAAAGATAAAAGCATCAGAGGTCACAAGATGAGCAATATTAAATACTCTACTTTACGTCAGGAATTTTTTCATGTATCAAATATGCCTCAAAATCAATTAAAAGGAAAAAAAACCACCTGTCTTCTATAAATAGGCAACAGCTGCAATTGATGTCTAAGCCATTATCTCTCATTAAGCTGAACTGAACTGCAGCTCAGCTCACACTGTACAAACACAGGTGGGTCATGAGAGTGACAGAAACCTCACCTTGTAGCTCCTTGTCACAAGGCGATTTCTGATAGTTATCAATTTAAGCCTCCTGAAAACTGCTGTAATGCTAGTTCCAGTGGCAGCACAGATTTGAATTGCAGCTTTGGATCAGCAGGACTGGGGCAAGAGGCAGCCTGTCTCGCACAGAGAGCAGTGGATAAGGAGGCTCAGCAGGGGAGAAATAAGCTTTACATTGACAGAAGGCAGGCCTCATCCACACCTTGTAGTCGCAGTATCTCTGTGATACCCCGATTAGCGAATGGTGGCTCAGCAACACTGTCTCTTCTGAGCATCCTTAGTGCAGTTCAGCATGAATGCAAGAAAAATCTCTTGCTGGGAAGTCAACTTTGGCAACATGGATGACCAGCACCGGCAAAAACCCAGGCAGCTGAGTTCAGCCAGCTTAAAACTTGCAGGGCATTGGAAAACAGCATATCCTAGTGATCCACTCTTGAATATCCTGGAGCTATTAGGGACATACCCAAAATAATCTGACACTAATCGATGGTGCCTTTGTGTGACCAATCTCCAGCCATATGCCAGCTGGAAACCCTTCCACTGTTAATATGTGTATTGAAAAATAGAATTTAAGCAGTCTTCTAATTATTTCCATCCAGCTGAGAATTCAAATTCTTTTGGAACTGGAATAGAGATCACTTCTCTGGGCGATGAGTGACATGCAGCTTCACTTTTGCAAGTAGGAAGATGCCAGTTTTGCAAACAGCAGCATATTTACTTTGATATTTTCAGTAATAAAACACTGAGATCAATAAGGAATAGTTTCTTACACACATAGTCATCATGGTTATTTAGCATGTTTTTTTTTTTATTGTTTATACATTACATCTCTATACCATTTTCTGAAGATATATGAAGTTATAGAAATGTTGCATAAATGCACACTTATGGCAATGGTTGACTTGTGGATGCCAGCCTGCTGTGCCAAGATCTGCAGTAATCATTCTTTTTCCAAGCTCTGGGTATACAGGGCTTATCAATCTCCTGATGAGTGTGAAGTCTACCCTACCAATTCTGAGGCAGACTTCTGATAGTACAATGAAAATAGCCTCTCACTTGTAAACAGCTGCCAAGTTTTGTTCACCTCAGTTATTCCAACCCTGTGATGACATCAGGGGAGCAGATGATATACACCCATAACTTTGTAGCCTTCAGAGTGTGCATGGAGGAGCAGAGCCCTTGCCCATCTAGTCAACATCTGAAATTTCTCAGCTGGGAATTTCACCTTGCCTGAGCTTTTACGTGCGTTTTAAGAGCAATGGAGACAGCTGGCACATCTTTTCTGTGAAGTTGTATGGTAGCACATATATACAGGGGTTGCACATGAAACATACAAGGAGGATGAAAGATTAATGCTGTGGCAAGGCTTGTGGAAAATAAGCATCCTCAAGAGCACTCCTGAAAGTGAGCGTGCCTTAAGCCTTCTGCAAGCATACTGGCAGCCTGCTGTGCAAATGCTGATGAGGATTCCCACTGCTGGTGCAGCTAGAGGGGAAGCCTCAGGGAACAGCGTAGTACTGCATGGTTCCTGTGGACATTCCCACTTGCATAGGAGCCTTGGCCCAGCACATTAGCGTACTTCATGATCACAGTGTGCTGTCACAGAACTTTTCATTCAGGAGAGGCACCATAGTGAGCACTCATATAAGGAAAGAGTTCATCTAACAAGCTGATCAGATACCCCTTGGGTGGCTGGGACCTGAGTCATCACTCTATTGCTCTACCTTTGTAACAGAAATGCTTTAATTTAAAGCTATTTAATTCCACTGGAAAACCAGTGCAATGCAGAAATAAATCAAGTGCACTGTATTTACATAAAGGCTAATATCCACAGCCAATGAAAACTGGAGTGGTTCTGCTAAAATCAGTGAAGTTGTACTGATTTACACTAGCTTAAGCTCCACTCCAGTATTTTAAAAATAATATTCTAAAAGCCTCAGATAATATATACTAGAACAACTCAATCAAGTTCATATATTAACTGATGATCTGATCTTTTGTTGAAATGAGAATGCTAGAATTCCCCTTTGGTTTGTCTAAAACATTGAAAAGGGATAACGTGGTTGCTGGATGGTATGCTACTAACCCAGAGGCACAGTAGTTCAGATGCTGCATACTACGTGGTTTCAGTTTGTCTAAGTTTGTACTCAGCAACGCTGTAAAAGTATTTCAGAGCCCTGACAGAATGGGTAGTAAGAAAGTAAACCTGCCCTATGACAATTCTTCATCATGCATCTCTCACTCTGCCAAATTTCAGAGTGAATGTTACATATGAATTTGCCCTCTGGAGCACGAGGACTCACTTTTGTTGGCTTTTTTTTTTCTCTTTTTTTTCTTTTTGTTTCTGTAGCTTCAATAAGTAGTGATCATGTCTCATCTAATTAAAAAGGGATATGGAAAAAACTGCAAATATAAAATTGAAAGCTCAGTGGATTTCACAAGCTCTTGGCATTTTTTGAGTTTAACTTCATTTCTGAGGAGAAGATAATTTAAGTAATAAGCAGATGCACATACAATTTTTCAATCTGTAGGTGAGTTGCATTTGCACAGAGATGAAAAAAAAATATCAAATATCTATCCCATTTTTCTCCACTCTCTTCTCTTTAAATATCCATATGTTATGATGACTGTTATTACTGGATTAGGGCATAGTCTCTAACAGTGCACTAGACACTTTACAGAAATCATAGCCATGTTCAGAAATAGCATACAATCTCAGGCATAATATGTGCAAATGCTCAGGCTTGTGGATAAATTCAGATGATACAGTTTAGTTCTTTTGAACTTGATGGGAATATTTCTGTGAGTAAACTAACTCATAAATTAAAAATGCTTGCAGTGTTAAATTTCAAATTTAAGTGAAATGTTGTCCCTCTGAGGTTTAAGAAAGGACATTGATTTTGGTGGTAATTCTACTTCAAAGGCAACAGATGTGTAGGTACACTAAACAAATAAAAAAAGACAAGAAGGTAAGTTCAGTTGTTCAGCTGAGGCACACAATTGCTATGATGATCCATTTAAATCTAGTCAAATGTTTTAGTGCTATTATTCTCCTTAAGAAAATCTACATTGCTGTGAAAAAATGGGAGAAAATAAACAAGTCAGAAAAGTCCATAGTATGGGGCTTTTTTTGTGTGCACCTTCAATACACAGATTTCTAAGAAAAGCTCCAATCAGTGAAAAGTCAATGCCAATCAAACCAGTGCAGGAAATCTTATCCTTATTCTAAGGATAAGAAGGCATCATTAAAATGACATAATCATGAATAATTATAGTAATGACCTTGCTTACATACGTCAGGGAAATCTGAGTCACTACCGGCTTCAGTCAAAGTGTATTGATTAAATACCAAAAGAGCAACGTCACTGGATCAAATCTATTTTTTTCATGTTTTCATGGGATGCGTTTGAATGACTGTCTTCATACTTAAAATCATCAGTGAGTTTGAAACCAGTGAGTTGACAGAACAGAGTTAGAAGATGGTTTTGAAAGGATTAGTAGCACAGACCTCATTTTGATGCCACAAAAGTTGAGAAACTTAAAATTCTGCTCTAGTACTTTCTTTGTTCTCAGGAGAAGTAGATTAGGCATTCAAATCTCTGAAACTTATGAATGTCTGTTGTCCCTCACAATTAAATTCAACATGACATACCTACAATTCATGCCTGAATGTTGGTAGCAATTTCATCTACATTATACCTGTATTTATCTATATTTTACCTGTATAGTGCAAAATTATGATTGCTGTACATTGCATTCCAAGTTACTTTGATTCAGTAAGACACAACATATGGTCATTTTATGCATTAACTAGTACAAAATGGTACTGCTGGAAAGGTACATTGCCTCTCCACTCACAGACATCCAGTTCTCCAATAGCAATATAAAAGCCTTTTGCCTGAGTCTCTGGCATACAAATGGATTATAGTAGCAGCTTGGAATCTATCTACCAGTCAAGTCATATTAGCCATGAAAGGTGTGTGCAGTAGGTTCTGCTGAATAGCATAAAGGATCACAGTGGTGGGAATAGAAAGGGAAGAAGCATTCAAAAAGAAAAGAATGTGAGCTTAGGAACAGCAAACAAAATTGCTGTGATGTGCACACTTTTGAATCATTTGATTTTCTTCCTTTTTTTCCTGTCTTTTAACAGCTCTTGTGTCTATATTTTTTTCTCCTCACTCTCCACTTCATGTTACTGTAGCTTTAATCTCATTGTTTCTTTGGTCTTTACAGCTTTCCCAAACGCACTGTAAATCAAAAGAAGTACATGCTGGACATTTTTAATCTTCAAGCCCACAAAACACTAAGTGTAAATTTGATATTACAAATACATTGGGATAGACTCCAGTGTTGAATTAACTCCCATTCTAATTACTTTGTCAGCAGAAATTTGCTGTTAAGAACAGGAATATATTCCTAATGACATTCTGAAACCATGCTTTTAACACCAATGAGTCACCAGTGATCTAGTGACCTTATATTTCTCAAACACAGAAGGCTTTACTCTGAAGGAACATGCTTTTTCCATGGCTCAACAGCTGGGAGAGACAGCCTTCTGAGTCATGCCTTAGCATGAACATGCTGTGCTGTGTGATCTCATGCTTTGGACGTTTTTGTTGGGGAAGAACACTCACTTCCCTGCCATATAATCATAAAAAAACAAACAAAAAAACAAACGAACAAACAAAAAAACTAGCTATGCATAAACTAACTCTTCAAAAATCCAGCATTTTAATGATCTAATGAGCCAAAGAAAGAAAAAAGGAGGAAAAAAATAAATCAATAGACTGAAATCAAAAAGTAAACTGTTCCTTCTGTTCTCAATTCTGTGGGTGCAGGTGTGCCTATTAGAAAATAATCCCCAAATGTTCTCTTTTTGACAGGCTGATATGTTTGAGGATTTAAACTGCAGAGAATGAAAATGTCACACATACCTTTAGGCTTTTTCTGTAGAGCTGAGTTTGATGTGATTTGATGGCTCACAGGGCTGGTTTAGAATTACCATAGTCATGCTCAATACCTGACCTCCCAAGGACTTGCTGGTGGCCCAAAAGTACAAACTATTCTGTGTATTTCCTTTTTCTGTCATCTGTCACCTTGGAACATCTGGAAGGAGAGTACACCTGAAGAATTTTTTTTTTTTTTTTAATGTTTATTTACCTATGGATTCTACAGGTTACTTATTAAATATAAAGAAGCAATAAAAATGGAGAATAAAAGAATTAGAACCTTACCTGGCAAGTAAAGAAAGGGAGGTGGGATTTCTTTACAGAGCTAAGACAGCTGGTTTATCTTGTCAGACACACACCTATTCAGCTTTTGTTCTTAATGAGCATGACCAGTTTACTTAGGGTGTACAAGTTAGGAAATAATCATTTCTAGGACAAAATTAGGAACGGATTTTCTTTTCCCATTCCTAGCTTACTACACTGAAGATACACCACACACGTGACCAGTAGGAAAAAAAAAACAACACAGCAACTTTAAACTAATAAGTACTGACTTTGTATATGTATGTAATCATAAGTGGCCAGATTTTGAATTTTATTTGTATTATGCTGTGTCTCTAGCTCAAACCATAGCTCCAGTCCTACATACATATGTCCATGCCTCTCTTTACATAACTTCACATATGTCTAAATCTATATAGCTACCAGTGAGCCATCGAGCAAAATACTGGAGAGAAAAATTAAGTGTATTCATCAGTTCTTTGGGGATAAGAAATTCTTGAGAATTAGTCCAAGAATGAGTTATAAGGTAATGTAAGATATCTAAAAAGTGGAATGGTATTTTTAGAAAAACATGCCTATGCTACTGTGCAAAAAGGAGGCTCACAAAATCTTATCTCACAAAGCATTGCTGACAAACATCATCCAACAACATTAGGTAGAAGAGGCTGCAGGAATGAAGTGCTGTGATTACGAAAAGAAGAAGAGGAGAAAAGAGAAAAAAAATGGGACAAATCAAATGTGTTATGTTTGGCAAATTGTTTGGAAGCAAGCCACCTTTTTCTTTCTGTCACAACTGAAATAAAAGCAAGGTGCTTTCATCTGTAACAGTGTTTACAAATCTGCAAAAACACATTTCCCCAAACAAAATTATTACTTAGGAGGTAAATTGAGGAAACAGCAATAATGCAATTATAAATGTTCACTCTGCACTAACAAATAACAACTATATAATTGCCATCACTGAATTTGAATAAGGCAGAGGATTTTTAAACAAAGAGGATCAACTTCATAACTAGTGAATGCTGGCCTTGCAAGCCAGCTTGCCATTCCCCTCTGCTCTCCCTAGGACCATAATCAGATTATTATTTAATCACAGATTGTTTGTACAACAGGAGGTGTTGAGATGTGAAAAATTACATATAAACATTTGGGAGGTTAAATTATAGACATCTCCTCAGAAAAACTCTCAGATATAGTTAACTTTTTTTGAGCTGATTTTCAATGCTACAGAGAGTTTCTAGTGAAAATCTGGGGGAGTCTTGTGCTTTCTTCTTATTTCTGCCTTCATTTTTATTTTATTTCTTTTTCTGTTTGAGACAACAAATTATATTCTGCAAAGATAGTTTACCTGGAGAGACATCCTTCTCCAGGGTTTCTTACTTCCCCTTAGGTAAAGAAGTAGCCAAAAGCTTTTAGCATCCAAAGATTATTTGGGAGTTAATATGAAAACTCTGTATCTCTGAGCCAAATCCTAAAACGTAGCTATTCACAAAGTAAAAGTCATTGTTTCCAAAGATTCTTTTAAGGAACAAATGCATAGGCTTAAAGAGATAAATAAATGTCTACCTTTTCCAGCAGTTGCTATACTGTTATGATCCTTGCATTCAGAAACCACCCAGCCCACCCATGGGAGACGAAGAAGTACATCTTTCATCTTTAACAGCATTAGAAAAATAAAATGTGGGCGGGTTCATTTCTAATTTTCCCGTTATTAGAGGTTTTAGAACCTGCTCGTAGAATCATAGAATTACAGAATGGCCTGGGTTGAAAAGGACCATAATGATCACCTAGTTTCAACCCCCCTGCTATGTGCAGGGTCGCCAGTCACTAGACCAGGCTGCCCACAGCCACATCCAGCCTGGTCTCGAATGTTTCCAGGAATCATGATCATCCCTAGTTTTCTTTTTCCTTTCCTTTCCTTTCCTTTCCTTTCCTTTCCTTTCCTTTCCTTTCCTTTCCTTTCCTTTCCTTTCCTTTCCTTTCCTTTCCTTTCCTTTCCTTTCCTTTCCTTTCCTTTCCTTTCCTTTCCTTTCCTTTCCTTTCCTTTCCTTTCCTTTCCTTTCCTTTCCTTTCCTTTCCTTTCCTTTCCTTTCCTTTCCTTTCCTTTCCTTTCCTTTCCTTTCCTTTGTCTCGAATGTTTCCAGGAATCATGATCATCCCTAGTTTTCTTTTTCCTTTCCTTTCCTTTCCTTTCCTTTCCTTTCCTTTCCTTTCCTTTCCTTTCCTTTCCTTTCCTTTCCTTTCCTTTCCTTTCCTTTCCTTTCCTTTCCTTTCCTTTCCTTTCCTTTCCTTTCCTTTCCTTTCCTTTCCTTTCCTTTCCTTTCCTTTCCTTTCCTTTCCTTTCCTTTCCTTTCCTTTTCTTTTCTTTTTCTTCAAAGGTGAGTAGTGGTTCTGGAAAGTCTTCAAAACTAAAATGCTTGAAATTTCCTCAGGAAAGAAAAAAATGATATTGTCTATACAGTAACTTTACTATGAATTTGGTTATTCATCTAGAGTAATTTGTCTTTAAAAGGCTTGGATCTTATTCACTTCAGTGTTATTCATGTTCCTCTTCATACGCTCTTGGATCATGAGATGTTTCATACTCAACAATGGAAATTGTACTGCACAGCACATTAAGTTGCTTATTTTCTGTTAGCCAACACTACTTCTCCTTCAGCTGTGAAATGTGGCACTCTCTTTCCTTACATGGATGGAATAGATGCCACTAGGAAGAAGATATTGACTCTTATCTCTGCAAATATGCTTCAAAATATTGTGTCTTTGACAAGAAAACAGCTGAAATATTTCTGACAAACTATGAATTCAATGCTGAAAGTATCTGCTAAAATGGGAGGTTTTGCACATGTGTGTAATTTCCTCCAAAACTGAGTCTGAAAGCTTATGCAATTAGAAAGACTGCACTAAATATCTACTGCTATTGATATAGCACCAACAAGGAGCACAAGGTTGAATGCAGACAAAGTTATTGGTGATTTGCTAAACTGAAGAGAATGACTGTTGATAATGCAGTGAGAAAGAGGCTACTGCACTATTGGATGTACTGTGATTGTTGTATGGCTAAGCAGAAGTTTATAGCCAATAGTGTAACAAATTTCCTGAAAACTATACGTAATTGTACTAAATTAATTTGGTACTTAACTTTTGAATTTCTCAGTCAAAAAGGATCCCAAAGTGAAATCATACTTTTCTGCCATTACTTCTTGATTGATTCCATAAATAGAAGTTGATTGTAATTGATTTTACTAGTGGAACTAGCAGACTTAAGGCATTGTATCAAAATCTGGCCAGAAATTCAAGGTATACTTGATACACCTGAAATACTTGGAGATAAAAACCTGGAAGCTTAAATATGACAATCCTCATTAATTACCAATTTTAAAATTGTACAATGCTAATCACCCCAATTCTAACAATTTCTTTTAACCTAGTGATTTATGGTAAATAAAAGTCTGTGGAAAATCCTAAACATTATCTCCTACAAGTAATTCAAGTATCTTGTGAAGTAAAATGTAACAGATGTTTATTAGAAATTCTGACAGTGTTTTCAGAGTAGAAACAAAACAAACCTTGTACGGCTGGAGCTGTCTTACAATTGTTTATACTGATATTTCTTCAATGTATTTACATGGAACAATAAAAATGAAACTTGACTTGCTGCAGTGCTCAGTTTAGATTAAAGAGATGGTGACTGTCATCAACTAGGAGTAACCTGAAATTGAAATGACCCTTTCAGTAGACTGTGATTCTTCAGATAAAGTAGGCTTTGTTTGCATCACTTATCTCTCTATAACTCAGTATTTTATTGTTGGCCTACATAAAGAGGCCTCCTTTGTGTAAAGCAGTGCCCACAATTACTTACTGGTGACTTGTAATCAAAACGCTTTTACACAAATTCTTTTCCCATTATAGAACTGACTAGAGAATGAAAATTCCATTTCACAACAAATGTTGAGCTTTTAAACTTCTATTTTCCTTCCTGACTCTGATAAAAATCAATTCTGCAAATGTTTTCAGAAAAAAAAAAAAAAATCATGTTATTCAGACTGCTATCTTCACTCTGTGCTTGTTTATTTGTAACCCTTTATTTTGAACTGACAAAAATAAAATCACAAAACATTCAGATAATTCACCTTTAAAATAACCACATGATTCTAAAAATTCATGTTGTTCTTTCTTCTTCCTCATTCAAGGAAGGTATTGGACAACTCAACTAAAGATCCTTCGGATCTTAAATTGATTTTCTTGACATAAAATATGCCCCAGATACGGGGGTCAATCCTGTGTAACAACTTCATTAATGGCCTGCACAATGGGACACAGTGCACTTTCTTCACTCTCTCTTTGTGCAAATGACACTAAACTGGGAGAAGTGGCTAATACGCCAGAATCATGCTGCCAGTCAGAGGGACATCAATGTGTTGGAGAAATGGGATGACTGGCTGTGACACTCAACAAAAGGAAAAGCAGAATCCTGCCTTTATAGCAAAATAATGCCAGGCACTGGAAAAGATTTGGGCCAGGAAGACTTAAAAGTAGTTTTGAAGAAAAAGTCCTGAGACCCCTGGTAGACTTTAAGTTGACCATGAGCTAGAAATGTGCCTTAGTGACAAAGAAGGCCCTGGACTGCCTTAGGAGGATCTCCAAATATCTTGTCCAGCCTGAACCACCGCATTATTCCATGAAAAAACCATTGTCAGCTGCATTACTCTGTGAATGTCCCAACAGAAGTAGATCCTGCAAAAATGGGCCCTCTTTCTTTTAATATGTGACTTCCTTCTGTTATCCCTACTGGTCTTCAGAAGTGTATACATTGCTGGAGTTCTGGTTTGTGAGTGCTGCCCCTTGTGAATCAAGAGTACGTGCTTTCCTCTAGTGGCAGGATGTTATTTCAACTTTCTTATTTAGCTGACCTTGTTGCTTCCAACTGCAATATCACCGTGCAGATATATTAGAAAGGTGCCATGGAAGGAGGCTGAGGTCCTTTTCCTCATCTGACCTTTATGTAATCAGTTCACCCAGTAGCTGTCATCTGAAGTCAATCTACTGGCCTTAAAAAGTTCATGCAATCTCAAATTGTTTTTCTATAGAGGATGATGCATCTACTAAACAAATTGGAATGAAGCTTGTTTACCTGTAGGCCATCAGAACAACAGTGGCATCCTGGTAAGGCAAGAAACACACAGACAATTTAATCTGCAACTAACAGGATAAATATATTTGGCATGGGAATAAAAGGAGGGGAAAAAAAAGATAAAAAATAAAAGAAAACCCAAGAGCTAAGACTTAAAGACAAGAGAATTTCATTGGACAAGCTTCTCTTTCTTTGTTTCTTAGAATAGTGCACTTTTTTATTTCTGGGGAATTTTTTTCCCTCTCAAGATTTTTTCTTTGTTCCACTGTACTCACTAAAATGATTGTCTATGTAACAGCAAAAGTTGAAGAGTACGAACATTCCTTTATCTGCAGGACGTCAAGGTGCATGCAGGTTCCCTCTGGGCTACCTGGAGGGAAAAGGCAGCGGCCTGTGCAATAAGCAGACGTTCACAGAAATACTTTAGACCTTCATGAACCTCATGGGAGGAAGAAAGCTTCAGGCTTCTGTAGCCTGGAAGAAGAGCAGGCAGGCTGGTAAGTTCAGGCCTCGGTAGCTCTGTGCTAAATACTATCTAGAAAGAAAGATGCTCTGAGAAATGCCAAGGGAAAAATAAGAGAAAGAATGAAAATCAATAGGAAAACCACCAATAATTTATATTTATCTCAGGTTACAATTGAATGACTATTGATAAACTGCAGAAATATTGTCTGGCATCTATCAGATATGTGACCAGCATACATTTACAGGTATGTTTCCAAACCTTCCTCTTGAGATCTTAACCACAGATTCCTCTAGCAGGAGTGCTCCAAGTGCTGCTTGTCAGTTATTTCTCAGTAACATTGTTCGTTTATAATACAATACGGGCCATGTTGCTTCAGGAGGAACCAATTAAGTGTATTCTATCTAGCACTAAATATAAGAAAAGGAACACCATCCATGGCATGTGACCTACTTTGGCACAAGGCTTTGGTACGCTTTTCTTAAGGAAGTACCCATCTATATCCTCTCATCCATTCAGTAATCCAGTACAGCAGGAATTTTTAATTTCGTTTTACATTCCTTAGCTATCCTCAGACATATGCTGTAAAATACAAAGTGCATAATTGAATTTTCATTGTTTTACTAACATTTCTCATCTCATTCTGACAGCAAATGTTGAACAGCTAGTGAGGGCCTGATACTGAGCAAACTGGTTATCATGAGGAGAAACAAGGAAAGCAAGCTTTAAAATTAAGTCACTCCCTTACAGGCCGGTGCTTGGGAACCTATAATGAGAAAGGCATGAAAGTCCCTTTAAAGGACTCCTGGCTGCTTCCACGCACTCTGGACATTACTTTTTAAAAGCATTGGCTTGTTCTTGACTCTTTTCAGAGAAGAGGACAGAAGGAAATGTTTGCGATTTATCTCTGTGCAGCTTCTATAAAAACAGATAATTCTGGAGTGATGCAATAATTTTTCATTTTCATTTCCAATCTGCTTTCCAGTGATCTAAATATTCTTCAGCTGAGATTCAGTAGCATGTTTTAGGATACAGATTTCCAGGCTTCTGGAATGCATAACACCCCAACTGCTTTGGTTTAGGATGACCTATGGTCCTACCTGGATCACCACTTTCTACCATCTTTCTGTGACTTTACTTTCTTCCTCACTGACTTACTCACTCACATTGTTTCCAAAATATTTCCAATAGTTTTATGCTGAGTAACAGCTCTCTTTATTATAGCTATTGTGTATATCTTTTTCTCTCTCTTATACTGCATTTGTTACAACCTAGGGTGCAGGCTGTTTGGGGAATGTTATGGGAAACATATTTAATTTCCCTTTTTTTAGATTCAATTGCATCTTTTGTCTCTGATCTCTCACTAGATGAACTCCTACTGCTGATATACTCCTATGGCAACCTGTTTCTATTATGACTATTTTTGTGCTTCTGGAATCTTGTGCTGAAATGCTAATAATATCTAAGTGAAACCTTTAAGTTTTAACAGCATAGGAGTCTCCCATAAATCAAACTAAAAATCTGCTCAATTATGTTCCTCAAAAAATATCTACAGTTCTAAATTAAACCATCTAATTTAGATGTAAAGTTGTGCCTAATAATAATAATCCTGAAAATATGCATCTTCCTTTTGACTAATAGACACAAATTAACCATCATTCTAAACCTGATATTACTACTAATATTGGTATCGTATCACTGAGGTGAACTTCTTGCTTGTGAAGTGTTATCATTGCAGACATCTGGCAAATTTGTTGTTAACTTCTAACACAATTGATATGCCATTTATTATTACAATATTCTGTTTCAACAAAAGAGTGCCCATTTCCCAGTGATGAACCATTTTGATGAATTCATGTAGGAATATAGATAATGAAAAAAAATGACAAGGGACTTATGAATTCAGTTTTCTTTCTTTTCCCATCCCAGCAGTGCACATTGCAATATTGCAAAATGACGTCTTATGAAGATGATACACAGGTACACCTCAGTCTCCATTTCAGGCTGCTTAACACAAATAGGAAAAATTATGCCAGTATCAGGAGAATGTCCTACAATGCTCAGGTTGTCCAGCAAACAAAAGCATTAGAGTAATTTACTCTTTCTACTACGTTTGACACATGCATTACTTGAAGCATTCATCTTTCCCTGTTACTGTTTTCTCTTGATACAAACATCAAATGAAATGAAAGTTCTAACTAAGTCTAATCAGACTAATATTACTTCTAGGTTTTAGAATATACATAAAACACTAGAATCATAATTGAAACTTCTTATTATCACTGCCACTCTATTATATTTTTTCTTGAGCAGCATAATGTGGTAATTATCCAAAAATATGGAAGAACAGAATAATATCAAAATGATCGTGCTTGCTTAGTTCAGTGGTCTATTTGCCTCAATCCAGTCTTTATTAATAATAGTTAATGACAGATGTTTCCAAAGAAAATATGAGAATGCCATGATCCTGTAAGGTGTTTATCAGGCACTTTTTCCTTAAGTCCTTTCATTTAAGGGGTGCAATTATATTCCACAGTGTGAATGGTTATATCCCTTTCTATCTTACCATATATGCCAAAATGTGGCATTCATTCAACAGTCGTAGAGATACTGTGCTCAACAACCTGACTCCTCTTCAGGCACAGAAAAGAGCCAGATTTTGATCCCTGTTCCCTTGCCACTCCCATCTTTTGAGCTATGACTGGTTTTTGGTGGGTTTTTTTTTTTTGTTTGTTTTGTTTTGTTTTGTTTTGTTTTTCCCATTTATTTTTTTAAGTTTAAGCAACTGATGGTAATGGAGAAGGTGCAGGAACAGCTCATGGCACTCTGTATTAGTCTGACATTTCCTAGTTGCAGGTTAGATGACCTAATTTTTTTCTTAATATGCTTAATGCACTGATAGACTTTAAATGTGCAGTTCATTTTCAATAATTATGTTGACAGTTTCAAAGTTTTTGCATAGGAATTCTCTGACTGCACATGCAAGAAATCCTGAAATGCAGGAAGAAGCATCCGCTTCTATTTGCTCCACCTGTAACATATTTTGTTCCAGGTATGTGTTTTTTGTTTCTTGGCAGGAGGGTGTTAATTGGCTTTTTTATTTATTTCAGCCACTGGAACTGATTCCAAAGCATGGTTCAGTAATCAGCTCTATCTTGGACAGCATCCACATGATTGAAAGATACAGAGATATTCATTACTGTCCAGTCCCACAGGGTGTTAGATGAAGCTTTTTAAACCCTTCCCTTATTAGGTCAGTATTTAGAATGTCTTTTATTTTTTTATTTTTTTCAAAACCCTACGAAGCATTCAGCCCTTGGAATTTATAACTTAATTTACCAGTTTGGTCTAGCATGTCCCACATGAGCGCTTCCAGGACTCTAAACACAGAGAGGAGGAAAAGAACAGTCCGGCACGATGATAAAGTCTAGCACTTTGCTGAACGGTCTTGTAAGCACAATAAAACCTGAAACAAAATACTTGTGGAAAGTATGCAATTTGCCTGTGCTCTAGGAAGCACACAGCACAGCCCAAGAGCAGCGTAAGTGGCATACTGTTCTGCCACTTCTGTTCTGACTCATCATGAAAGACTCTCACAGCAATTTGTTGGGAGTCCTGGAAAAAAAAAATGCCAGGAGAGTTTTGAAGGATGTGGAAACCGAAAAGCAGAAAGACTCATTCATGCTCATAGGATAGCACTGGAAAAAAGGGTGAAATGGCAGGGTAGAAGGAACAGTTGTGTAAAAGTCATTAGCTGAATGGAAATGTGTTACCGGTGGAAATCTTCTTCTGGAACTGAACCATGGTATCAGTCTGTTCCCAGCCACAACTTGGGTTGGTAATGGGGAAGCTGGTCACACACAACTATATTTGTTCTCCCTGAGGACAAGCTCAAAGAAGAAAAGTTATTAAAACAGTTCGTACCAAGCTACAAAAGAATGGAGGAGAAAATTTCAAGAAATTAATGTAAGAGGATATGAAAGGGAAACTGAAGTGAAGAAAAGTGTAGGGAAAATAGAGAGAAACTACAGTGAATTCTCTCTTGCAACACATTATAAATGAGTCCTGATTCGGGTGGCTTGGAAGGAATTAAATTTTGAATGGGAGCCCTCAGATTCTAAATGTAATTTCTTAGCAAACATAGTATAACTTCATATGTAATTTTACTCAATACATTACCTTTAAGCAAGCTTATTTCTTTGTGGGAAAACATGTCTAGGCTTCTCATTTTCATGTGGGTACTGAACAAATAGTCATCGGTGTTAAACTCAATATCAATATCTGAAGTGTCATTTATTGTATCATCAGTAAGAAGAAAGCTGTGCTGAAAAGCATTAATAAGCCAATTAATTCTTTACTTTGCCAAAGTAATTGACAGAATTCTATTTTGAATAATGCAGCAATTAAAGTTGAGTTGATGCAGGGCAATATTAGCATAAAGGCAGTTTTCCATGCTTGCTTTAACAGAACATAGAACAAACAAAATGGAAATATGAACTAAATGCCATCCATTATTCTTTTAATACCATCACCCTATCTTGCTGACTAGCAAGTCCACTAACACCAGATCTTAAATCATATATAAGCTGATGCAAATACCCTGATGTCTAACCCATAACAGCTATATGCAATAAATTCCATTAACCCATATCATTTTTCTCTGAGGATAAATATTGCCAGACTACAAATCTTTGACTAAATAGACGTTTCAAAATTGCCAGGAAGGAGTCAACATGATTTCATTCTGAATCAGTCAGGATCACATTAAGAATTGTGATACAGTTCATTACTTGTGAGATGTTACACAGCATTAGAGAGTCCTGTAGGCTTAATTTGACATTAAGTCATCAAACTATGTAAAATATTATAAGAAAACAAACTTCAAATACATTTACCTTTCAAATACATCTGAATTTTCTGCACATATGTATTTTCTGAGCCTGTGAAGGTAGGATATGATGATACACTGATATTTTAATAGAACAAAAAGAAGTATTAATATTAACCCTTATTTTTTTCTTAATCATTTAACTCGCAATTACATGTGAGGAAAATAAATACTGAAAAAGTTTAGTATAGCAGTTATTGCTATTTAAAAATTCTGCAACATTTGAATATTTTCTCTGTGCCAAGCTTCATACTAAAACAGTACGAATGGCTTGCTACTATTTATATGGGGAATGGTGTTTGTTGTCCATAAATTACTGGAAGGAATTCAGAACATTTCAGTCTTTATGTCAACATATTTTAGCCTTTGAATTGCATGCGTGTTTCATTTGTGCTTCAGTTTGAGCACTGTTCTAACCAATCAAAATAAGTAATGCATGATTGTGTACAATGTCATTTTAAAATATAACCAGTCAGATCAAAGATGAGAGACCTGTACTTCAGACAAAGTACTTCAGATGAAGTATGCATTATTCACAGGTGGAATTGTTTTCACATGATTTTAACTTCTCTTTTTGTGGTTGTTCGCGTGATAACAGATACTTTATGCCAGTCTCCCTATATTTATTAATTTCTCCTTTTCCTTTGCAAGGGGTATTTCTTTGGAATAAAGACCTGCTTAACTCAGACTATTTTTTATTTCTGTATCTCATTTTCTGGTCAGTGGGTTCACTGTTTTATCAGCTTCATGGAAAAGAAGCTTCCCACTTTTCACCTTCTATCTGCATAAGAATCTGTTAGGCTTCTCTGTGTGTAGATGCCCGGCCTTCAGAAGAGGAATGCACAGAAGGAACAAAGGGATCAGCCTGAGCTTTGCCACAGGACAGACTGGTCCAGGCCCAAATACAGCTATTGTGTAGTTTTAGGCAGCAAATACCACCAGTATGTGTTGTCTGAAGCATTTGCGAGCATTTTGCAAACTTGTTTGTCTTTGGACCCAGGTATTGTTGCACTTGAAATGTTTCAATATGAGTCCTTAATTTCATACCTGCCTTACGGAAATAATAGGAAACTACTTAATTAAAGATACTTTTTCTTAGAAATGGCTACAGGCATGGCTAACAATCAAGCTGCATGTATGCAGAATACACCATCTCTACAAGTTTTATTCATATTGCAAAATTTTGTAAGGCAAAAAGATTTCTAATTTCTGCTTCTTGTATAATATCTTGCTATTCTATCATGCTCTTCCTGATAACTTATTTTCTAGAAATATTTTTCTAGAAATATTTTCTACTCAAGAGATTGAAACACCAATGAATCAAACCTATGAATTTTCCATTGCTGGTAGTTTTTGAGAGCTCATTTCAGATAAGCATCTTCATGTTCAGCATGACAAGACAGGTACGTGTGACTCGTATTACAAAAGTATCTCATGTTCTATGTCACCATTAATTCCTACAATTCTGTAAACCTTGAGTAAATTGCATAAATGAAAAAGGCACAGACTGAATTCATAGTTCAGCAAAACAGTTCTAAGAAAGAATTTATGCTTCAGTAAATAAGATGTTCATGTACTAAGTTTGATGAAAGTAGGGTAGAATGAAAACCAAGTAGTCACGACAATGCAGCTGATGTATCAGAAAATAGGTATGAGTAGAAATTCTGTTTATGTCAGATGAGCAATGACTCAATTATGGTCCTATTACTATCCTTGAATAAATTATTAGTGAAGAATAAAGCCAGAGGCAATAATAAAGATTAGTGAGGCAAAGTACAATGGAATAGTAATTAGGATTCTGTGTTTACTATTTTTGTTATGCCTACAGTATGACATCCAAAACAGAGTGACTTAGAAATTGTTTGGATCTACACTGAATTTACAATATCATTTGCCCCATCACAAAAAGCTTTTTTGAACTAGAAATGGGGAGACTATCTCATCTTCATTTTGCATTGAAAAAAATCTCTGATAATACTTTATTTACCTGCTTTTTTAAATAAAACCTTGAAAGAAATCTGCTGTTTTGTAAGCTTGTTTTTGTAGGCAAAATAAAATTATCTAAATTATAATAATAAATCCCAACATTAAATAATGATGGTTTGCAAACTGGAATATATTTTGTATTCACGACTATGGCATAAACACTTTATTGTAGAACCCTAAGCATTTTATTTAGCTCTTACACATATGACTATCAGAAATGTAAAATCCAAGCCATTTGTTGTTTTTAATTTTAGCCTGAAAACTGAAGATTGGTATGGAATACTGGATTTAAAGTTGATGAGCAGGGGAAAGAAAGGTCCCCTAGTTTGAAACACCATCATCAGTTCCCTCACAAAAAAAAAAAAAAAAAAAAAAAGAAAAAAAAAAGGAAAAAAAAATAAGAATTTAAAGAATTTAAATCAGGTAAAGATTTGAACTTCACTGTTGAGCTTCATGAAAATTGATGAACGTTGTATAAAAGTTGTAGGTAATTCTTCGCTAGATAATAAGTATTTTCATTTGCAATGTATTGTGGGAATAATTTTAAAGAAATTGTATTGCTAATAATAATTAAAACAAAATACTGAATCATATATTTTTGAAAAGGCTCTAAAAGAAAATTCATTTTTTACACTTTTTGGTGCAAAAAATTTCATAACTCTCAAGATCAAGAAAAATTAACATGTAATATATTAATTATAGCATACTAATATTTTCTTACCTTCATTTTCATAGCAATTACTGCAAATTGCATATAATTTACATAATAATTGATATAATAATGCACATTACAATAGTATTGCACATTATAATAATTTATGTCAAAGAGCATAAATACCTTTTTTTTTAGTAATGATACTTTGAACCATTAAGCATTGACATGTATTCTTTTTTCCTTAATATTTGATCAAGTAGAGTGTACTAAAGTATGAGGTCTGAAAAGGAAAGGCCAACTTCAGAGATGCACAAATGTAGTTAGTGTTAATTTGGGATTGTTTTAGCATGGAAGTAATTTTTTATTCAAAATATTTGTCTCCGAGAGTGAATGTGCCTTTGATTGATACTGTAACTTTTTATCATGGGAAAAAAATATCTCAACTGAGACCACTGCTTCAGTGTACTGTATGATATATTTAAGTTGTTAGTGGACTACAGTGCAAGAAAATTACCAATAAACAAAGTATGGCCAACAAGCTGGGAAGCAGGAGTATTGTGTTTATGCTGTTCTTGTTGTACAACTCCTGGACTGAAGCAGGGAGCTTGAGAAAGAGAAGCTTCCCCAGCAAGTCAGAGATGCATGGGGAGCTTTCAATTCAGAGATGTATTGGGAGCAAACTTTTCTGGAAAGGCTTTCAACAGGAAAGCATGAGAAAAAGTCAAGAACATGGAGAACATAGTGTCCAGGTGAAATAGGTTTTTAAACTGTTTTGTTCAATGTCTCACTAACCACTAACCAGATCTGGTTTTTCTAGCATAATTGTCCTGCTTTTATTAGTATTTCATATCATGACATCACGCAGCAGGCTGTTGGGTGCGGATGCACACAGCACTATGGAGCTGTACTTCCTGGTTTCTCTGGTAGTCTCACATGAGTTCTGACTCTCGAAGAGGAAGATACACTGAGCTGTACTACATTTCCCACAGCCTCCATGTGATTTCCACTTCCAGATGATGGGGATCTCTGTCTTTTCTGGGGGGCCAGCCATGAGGGCCTGCCAATAAAGACTCAGACTAACTCTCTTTTACCTCTTGCTTATTTTTTGTTCATTTGATTTATTATTCTTAATTACTCTGTATTATCTCACATTTCTTTCAACAAATAGTTTCTTCTATCTCTGCCAGGTTTTCCTCTTCTCCCTCCCCCCTTCTCCTGAGGGGAGGGTGAGGTGTCATAGAATCATAGAATCATAGAATTGCTCAGGTTGGAAAAGACCTTCAAGATCATCAACTCCCACTGCAACCTAGTCATACTACCCTAACTCTAACAATCCACTGCTTAATCATGTCCCTGAGAACCACATCCAGATGGTTTTTAAACACGTTCAGGGATGGTAGGTAACTCAACCACCTCCCTGGGGAGCCTATTCCAGTGCTTAACAACCCTTTCTCTAAAACAGTTCATCCTGATAACCAACCTAAACTTCCCCAGGCACAACTTGATGCCCATGATTAACTCTTTGAACCATGACAATAACATCTTTTTTCTGGGTTATTATTTGTATTCTATCAAAACAGAATGTTAGAACCTTTTTGTGGTGTCTTTTGACAAATCACAACAGGAAAATAAGCATGACTCCAGCCTAGATTATTGTGCCAACAACTGTTTCAGTCATTTGGCTTTCCAGGAGCCTTCCTTGCATCAGCAAAACCTGCCCACCTTCCCTCTGATTACGAAGAATATTGTGTCAGTGCTAAACTTTAGAAGTCATGAGGCAGGTCCCTGAACTGATAGAATTCTTCAGGAATTATGCAGTTTGAAAAGTGCATCTCACTCTTTTCTCCTAGTCTCAAGGGACAGAATTCTGTCATAGCTTTAGGTTTTGCTGCGTTAGTTCATGGAATCACAGAATCATAGAATCATAGAAAGGCTTAGATTGGAAGGGATCTTCATGATTATTGAGTTCCAGTGCCTCACTGTGGGCAGGCCTGCAACCCACCAGATCAGGCTGCCCAGGGCCCTATCCTATCTGGCCTTGAATGTCTCCAAGGGGCATCCACAACTTCTCTAGGCAAACTGCTCCAGTGCCTCACCACCCTCTGAGTAAAGAATTTCTTCCTAACATGTAATCTATATCTCCCCCCTCTTAGTTTAAAGCCATTCCCCCTTGTTCTATCACTATCTGCCCATGTAAAAAGTCAGTCTCACTCATGTTTATAAGCTTCCTTCAGTAACTGGAAGGCTGCGGCCAGGTTTTCCCAACAGTCTTCTTTTCTCCAAGATTAACAAGGCCATCTCCCTCAATCTGCCTTCGTAGCAGAGGTGCTCCAGCTCTTTGATCATTTTCATGGTCCTCCTCAGGACCAACTCCAATAGCTCCTCATCCTTCTTGTCCCATGAACCCCGAGGCCTGGATGCAGTACTCCAGATGGAACCTCACAAGGGAAGAGTAGAGGGGGACAATCCCTTGACCTTCTGGCCATTCTTCTTTTGATGCAGCTGTTCATGAGCTTCATCTGTTTTATAGAGTTCTGCGTATTTTTGTTTCAGAAGCCAGAGCTATAAGAAACTTCATAAAGTGTACATTAAATTCAAATTGCAAGCATTATCAGCCCTAACTAATTCTGATTCCAACAGCTCAGGACTCAAAACTCCCATTAAAGAAATTCTATTCCATGTGCAAAATAACTGCAGGACTTCTCAAAAGCTGTTTTTTCCCAGTGTGCATTTTAAAGAGCATTTCTATTCAAAACAGTCAAAACCAACACATCTTCTCCCCATGTGCACACAATGCCTCTTTGCTCCCTTCAGTGAAGAAAATCAGTGTTTAGCACCTTTTTTTTCTACTGGTCTTGAAGAACTAACCCTTCTGAAATAGCTGATACATGACTTGTTATTACCTGGGCAATCACAAGTTATTTGCCCTGTTTTCATTGAGTGACCAAGCGGTCATGTGAATACAATTTCATTAAGATTAAGGAATGGTTGGAACAGAAGTATAATCTTTTTTATGTTTTTTACTAGAAAAAAAAAGTAATGTTATATGACTTGACTTTTTAGATTAGATTGAGTTTACAGGACTTACAGCTGGAAAAAGTCTTGTTTTTCTCCCTGTTCAAATGAACTCTTTCAATTTGGAATCAATTCAAGGACAATAAATGCAGAATGTTATGATGCTATTTCTACAGAACCACTTTTCAAGACTGGATCTAAACTTTGAAGTCAAATTTGTCAAAACATGTCAAGAAATGATGAAGTACCAATGAAGTCTGTACAGTACAAACTGAAGTAAGCCATATCCTTCCATTAATCCATCCTCACAGTCTGAATCTCTTCCCTGTTCAGTGTCAGGGGATTACTGAGTTTCAGCACTGTCAGCTCGCCTTACTTAGGGCAGATTCACCTCCTGGTCTCAGTGTATCTTTCTTTTCTGCTTAGGATTACAAACAGCAAATTGAGAAAGGCATTTTCATGCATACAGTACTCCTTTTGTGACTCTGAAGAAAAGAACTGCATTCATTGTCACATAGAATTGATATTATTAAGTGTACAAGATGTCCCTTGATTGAATACTTTTTCCTCTAGTTGCCTTATGGTTTTTCAACAAGCTTTGAAGGACTGTTATAAGTTATACACTTATTGAAATATTGTTCTCAAATGAACAGGGAGCAGGAGGAACAACACTGGGCAATGTGCTTCCTGTTATGACAGCAGAAAAAAAAGATATATTAACTTAAATACAGATTAAACTTGTTGACAGTTCATCACAATTATGACAACTATTTAAACAGCTATGAGCATTTTTTCTTATAGTCACTGAAATACACAAAAAATACACAAATATGTAAGAGATATCCAACAAAGGTTAGAAGTAATAATTTCTCATCTGAACAAGAAGCAGAATTGCAATGTGTTTTTCTGATTTACTAAAATCCAGAGGTGTATTGTTTTGATTTTTTGAGAATGTAACTGAAATTACCGGATACCAGCACTACATTACAGATGGTGTAGTGCTTGAAACTTTCCAAGATTCCTTGGCTCACTTGATAACCATTAAAACTAAAATAAGTGAAATTAATGCTTTAAGGTTTCTTCTATTAAAAATATATATATACATATGCAAGACACTAGTTCTTATTTAAGGCAGATTTCATAAGTTTTTGCTGCAATTAGTTATGTGAGTTGACTTTTGTTGTGATGGATTTTTTTTAAATATACTCTGTATCATACAACAAATAATAAATGCTATAACTGTAATAGAAGAAATTGCTAGCTATGAGTCATCTCTTCTTTACTCTTTCTGGAATGGGGAAAGTGGTCTAAAAAGGAGAAGGCAGACACAACCTATCCCAATCCCTAGAATTAAAAGAGCATCCTATGTCAGTCACAATAATCTCTTGAGAAAAGACAGAAATGAAGAACAGATGGTAAAAGAAGGGAATGAATCCTACTTATGGATTCCAGGTTTAGACAGGGATGTAGAGGATTTTGCCTGGATTTTGCTTGAGTGGAAGCAGCAGAAGGCTACACTCCCTCTCCACCCAAGAAGAACCATGGAGATGAGGCACCCAAGGACCTCCCTGGGCTGCTCACAGAACTCAAGGAGCATCCAGAATGGCACCCTCTAAAGGGCAACTATATTATCCCACTGACTAAGAAAAAAATAAGTCAATTTACAGTGTGTGAGAAAAGCGTCTCTCACATATCCGGCTATTAAAAATTCAGTCCTTGAGCTGTACTTTAACCATTTATATAGCAGCTGAAAGCAGAGCAAACCATAAATGTCATCCCCTTTCCATCATGATGAATGCCTGATGGACAGCCTCAAGCACACCACTGACATGCATGTCATCACACAACATAGCATCCAGGGCCTGCAAGACCCTGAGTTTGTACCTTGCACATAAGATGCTCTGGCAGCTCCTGTCACTGTATTCAGAAGTCTGGAAAATAGAAAGGTTAGAAGCCTAGGTTGAAGGGTCAAATTCAGATCATACCTTTAGAGACATCATAGAGGTAATCACTTATTCCTGAATTTTATTCCAACATTTTCTTTCCTGTCTTGTTTTCCCCAGAGGAATGAAAATTATATATATATTTGCATTTATACAGAAATCCAATGTTTGGACGATTACTCCATGTTCTTCCAGTAATATTATTTGCATATCCACTCAATGCTGGGTGAGAAAACGAAGTATAAAGCATCTTCCGGTGACATTTGCTGGAGTAGATTGTCAACAAATGTTCGTGACTGTTGTTGCACCACAGATTTAAAGAGCGATGTGAATAGAGCTCAATCTTCTTATTGAACATTATTCACACTTACATTGGAAAATAAATGACAATGCTATTTACTTTGTGCATATTTTTGAAATTATTACCCTATCTGGTATTTGATCTCCTTACCTGCTGAAATCTTGATTGTTTCACACATTTTAGCATAAAGAGAGAAGGATTAAAGTCTCCCAGTAAATGCATATAATCTAACTAGAAGCTGGAAGAGCTGTTATTGTTATTTTTAAGAAAGGTTCTTATCTGCTTGAATCATCCTGTACTTCCTGCTTAATGTAGTTATCAGCAGGGCTATATTACATGTTTTGAAGGCAGCTATTTCCAGCTTACTGTGCTTTGGACCTCTGGTCTTGAAAAACAATTTACAGATTTTAATATTGTCCCAGCTCATTTTACACTTGCTTTTGAAATTACAACACCATGAAGCTCACACAATTAACTGCAACATACTGTACAAACACTGAAAATTAAATACAGAGCAGATTTTGCATTGCATGGTATACAATTTGAAGGAAAGTTGGAAAGAATGGGAAAAATGTGAAGTCTCTGATATTAACTGAATCATATCTGAATATAAAAACATTACACTTTTCTGATACAGTGTGTCATTGTATAGCAAGATGTCATATCAGTACGCTTCTGTTGCTGGTGATAATATAAATCACTGCACCTCCTGTATTATTTAAGACAGTAACAGAGTTAAAACCTGGGAAAATGCAGTGTGAACAAAATTGTCTGCATATGTAGATAACATGAGTCTACTATATTTGTCAGATTTCAACTCTTTTACAAAAAAATTCAGTCACACATTCAAACTAAAGTAATGGTTTGTACAACAGTGTGGATTTTAAATTCAACCCAGAACTGTAACTGACACACAATAAAAGTGTATGAGAAAAAGAAAAAAAGAAAAAAAAAAAGTCAGTGAACTATAGAATTACATTAATAAATAGATTCAAATGGAACTAGGGTATTTCTGGCTTTTGAATGAATGCTGAGATAAAATATACGGGAATAAAGACAGCAAAAACATGACTGCTTGCCATATCTCCATTATAGTCACTGCTACATAAGTAAAAAACTGTGTTTAACAATATAACCTCACGTATGCGGCCTTCCTGTCTGCGTCTTTCTGACTGTAGCAATCTTTGGTAGAATAAACTTTATTCTAGAGAAAGGGATCTGCAGATACTAATAGTTATGTAACAATGTAATCATGGCATTATCTTGAATCATACCTCCATATAATGGCGAAACTCTTAAAAACAGCCAAAGTTTCATTAAGTTATTGACAAGATCCACTGAAAACTGTAGGCTAGATTGTGCAGACGCTCATATTCATGCAATTTCATTGAAGACAGAGAATAAAATTTACTACTTCCATACGAAACAATTGTTCATGATTTGCCACGAATCTTTCTTTTACTTTAAGAGAAAAAAGAGAAAAGAGAAAAGAGAAAAGAGAAAAGAGAAAAGAGAAAAGAGAAAAGAGAGAAAAGAGAAGAGAAGAGAAGAGAAGAGAAGAGAAGAGAAGAGAAGAGAAGAGAAGAGAAGAGAAGAGAAGAGAAGAGAAGAGAAGAGAAGAGAAGAGAAGAGAAGAGAAGAGAAGAGAAGAGAAGAGAGGGAAGGGGAAGGGTAGAGGAAAGGGAAGGGGAAGGGGAAAGGGAAGGGGAAGGGGGAAAGGGGAAGGGGAAGGGGAAAGGGAAGGGGAAGGGGAAGGGGAAGGAAAAAGTAAAAAAAAAAAAAACAACCACCTCGTGAGTGCAAAAAGCAAGAGAGCACGTGACAGAAACAAGTGTTTCTATAAGCTCTGTGTCCCGAAGCAGGGAGGTCACTAACATGGGCCTCACTCCTACTTCTTTAGATACTTATTTTTAGAAATTCTTGGAATTTACTCCATATTTTATCATCAGAAGTATTTGAAAATAGTCAAGATTCTGAAGAATGATTTGGGAAAAAAGTTGATGTAAAGGTACACAGCTCATTCCCAAATGTTTTTTGTCCTTTAGAAGCCTGGCAAGAATTCAGAGTGATCCATTGTGCAAACCTCCAATTTCCTAAGCTGCACGTATTAAATCTTACTTTTAGATAAATTTAATAATTTTTATAGCACTCTACCTTCAAAGTTCTTCCTGTAGGAAAGGGCAGCAGAAAATTTATGGGAAATAAAGATATGCTGAGTTCAGTTTTCTTTTACAGCAGAAGAATCGTTAGTCTTCTGTAATATAAATCACAACCAGCCTGAACGTTTAATTATATAAAAATTGCAAATGGAAAAACTCTCTTACTGCTCCACTCCAAAGATGTTCTGATAGAGAGCTGAAATAAGAAGAAAAATTCAATAAAGATCATAATCTATGACCTGGTTTCAGTAAAGGTTTCATGTTTATCACAGCTTTGTTATACTCTGATTTTGTTTGGCTTTAGTAGTAACAAACAGAACACACATTTAGCACATCGAAACTCTCATCTTGTTGATGAACTAAACATATTCTCATTGTTTCTTTTTCTCGCATCATTGGCAACAGGCTTTTGTGTCCAACTGTGATAATGTCCTGTGTTCAGAACATGCACGTCTCTGTATGAGTCTAACAATGGGCAATTGACATCTTGATGGCTTTCTTGTCCTCAGTAAGGGGATAAACAAACACATGCATATTCAACCCATGCTTAAAAGCAGAGAAGAGCTTGATCTGACTAGCAATGCTTTCCAACACCTTTAATGCATGTGTCAGGCACCATCTGTGAAAAGCACCCTTTTCCCTCCCCAGTGCTTCAAATAAGATACTCCTTGTGCTAAGAAGCCCAGACATTACAGATGTAAAGAAACACATGTTAATGGCCATCCATCAAGGCCTGGGGTTTCAGCATAAAAAATTCATAAGAGCAAAATGATTTCTAAATCAATGAATTGTTCTGTTTCTGCTCATATTATTCACCCAATACCACAATGAATTCCCATTACTTTATTTGTGGTGACCTAACTGTACTGTGACTAAGTAATTGCTTTAAAATATTGTGATTAAATATTCAGTTGGGAACTGCTGTTGAAATTAACATTTGTTTTAGAGAAGTCTTTGTCCTCATATCTTTTTGATCATTTGATTGATAATGCAGTCATCTCTTAATTGTGGGTAATTTTATGAGCTCTTTCCTGTATTTAAAATATTTTTTTTGTATTTATTTAACTACCTTGATGGTTAGATAACTTAAAAAAAAAAAAAAAAAGGCATTTTCTTAATCTAATTCTCCTGGAATTTCTTTATGAACTGTAATTTCTCTCTGCAAACAGATCCAGTGTGTACAACTCTTTTTTTTTTTTTTGGTAGTCTATTTTGCTTCTTCCCTGGAATAAATCTCAATTACTTAAAGCCAGATATAACCATACTCCGTCCAAGAAATATTTTGAGAAGGTTTCCTTCATTACCAACAATAGGAATTTACTCTGCTTTTCTGTAGTGATGACTGTAACATTTTATTTGAGTGAAGCTAAGAATTCAGAAGTGCATTAGATACCTAGATTTTCAGGCTACACACAAACAACACATTAATTCAAGAAATGCTAACAACCTACACAACCAAATAAGCCAGTGTGACGCCAAATAATAGAGACCAGCTCTAGCTTTCATAAATAGATTCCAGTTTTTTGTATTTAACTATTTATATGATATTTACTTGACACAAAACATTTTTCAAAGAGGCAATTGAATATTAGTTATTGTTAAATGTGTTATTTTCTTATGGTGCTTAATTCGATCAGGAGAAGTTGATGATGCATTGGAACACAGGGAAGTGTCCAGGGAAGTGGTGGAGTCACAGTCCCTGGAGGTATTTAAGGAGAGGGTAGATGTAATATTTAAGAGACATGGTTTAGTGGGCAATATTGGTGGTAGGTGGATGACTGGACTAGATGATCTTAGAGGCCTTTTCCAACTGCTATGATTCTATGATTCAGTTCTATGAACATTCTATGAGTATTTATTACCACAACACTCAAATTTTAGAGCTAATCAAAATGAGTTCATAGCATAATTAGAATCTCAATAAAAGTAAGATATTTACCTAAAACTCCTTGTTTTGCTTGCAAATGCATCATTCTAACTTTGCCAACTCTCTTACATTTCTAGCACTCATAACTCCCTTAATCCTGACTTCTTTCATACCACAAATTTGGTATTGGGGCAAAGATTTTAATTCTAACAAGTCAAAATTCATTCATTTGAGAACCTAGATATATCTTTTTTCAAATGAATTCCAGATCCTGAGAGTTTCCTTGGGGAAATCTTAAGTATAGTCTGTATTTTACAAACTTCAGAAACACTGAGCTGTTTTGTATACATTCAAAACAGTAAGCTAGTATTCCAAAGTTATTACACACTCCTAGAAGTATACAAATTAAATTAAATTTAGTTTTGTCTTTTATCAAGGAAAAGAGTTGTAAATAACAATTATTTCATATTCAAGTTTGCATTAAAGATAGCAGTATTTAATTATAGAATGTTTCCTGTCTGCACACTCACTCTTACTTGAAAGTAGAAATATTTAACATCTGTGACAATCTAAATACAGCTTTAAATAAGCTAAAGGCAAATACGTCCAGAGTTTCAGAATAGGAAACATAAATTAAATGGTGTCTCTTCACAGATCTCCATTATTCTGCTCTTAAAATGGCCCATATATGCTGGTCCATAATTTATGTACCTTGTTGTATAAGACTTACATTAAAAGGCCTGTTTTGATCACTGACAAACAGCTTATCAAACAATTTTAGGGTTGAGCAGGAGAAATTTGAACCCAGTGGAAGAATGATGGGTTCAGAGAAAAGATAGAGGAGGAATATTTGAATAATAAATAAAACTCATCTTTGCTCTCATTCATTAAATATTCATATTCTATAAGAGAAAATTCTGTACTGTCTTTCTGTCTTTTCATTTAGTGTTTTAGTTTAGTTTAGTTTAGTTTTGTTTTTTTTGCTACTTCTTCCATTTCTTTTGTGCCTCACATGCAAAGCAAACTTGATTTCGTAAAATTATAGAATCACAGAATTGTTAGAGTTGGAAGGGACTTTTAAAGGTCATCTAGTCCAACTCCTCTGCATGTACAGGGACATCCACAGGTCAATCAGGTGCTCAGAGCCTGGTCCAGCCTGGCCTTGAAAGTCTGTAGAGGCAGGGCTTCCACCACCTCTCTGGCAATCTGGTCCAGTGCCTCACCTCCCTCACTGTAAAAGACTTTTTCCCTATATATAAATCTGCTCTCTTTAAATTTGAAACCCTTGTCCTATCACCACAGACCCTGCTGAAGTGTCTGTCCCTTTCTTTCTTAAACCCTCCCTGCCTCGTTTGGAGACTGAAGATCTGCTCTCAGTGTGACAAAAAAAAACCTTCCCCAGTAAACACAAAGAAGTCATTATGTCACACAAGTACTGGTATCATCACAGTGCTTCAGAACTATCCTGATTATTAGAATTACTAGAATATCTTACAAGGCTGTTAGGCTATCAGTCTGGCAGAAAGTGTTTCTTCATGAGTAACATTTTAAAGGTGTATCTGTTTTGCCAACACCCACTCTAGCATGATATTGAGTGTCTGAGCCATTCTCAGATCTGTCTGCTGTTAGTGACGATCAGGTTCAAGATCATATAAAGAACCTGAAGGTACAGAAGTCCATGGGATCCGATGAAATCCATCTATCGGTTCTGAGGGAACTGGTGGATGAAGTTGCCAAGCTGCTATTCATCGTATCTGAAAGGTCATGGCAGTCTGGTGAGGTTCCCACTGGTTGTAAAAAAGGAAATATAACCCCCATTTTCAAGAAAGGGAAAAAAAAAAAGATCCAGGGAAATGTGGGCCAGTCAGTCTCACCTCTGTGCCTGGCAACATGATGGAGCAGACCATCCTGAAGACCCTGCTGAGGCACATGGAAAATAAAGATGAGAAGATTGATGGTAATCAAAATGGCTTCACCAAGGGCAATGCCTGAAAAACTTGGTGGCCTTTTATGATGGAGTTATAGAGTCAATGGATAAAGGAAGAGCAACTGATGTCAACCACCTGGACTTGTGCAAAGTTTTTGACACTGTCCCACTGTGATATCCTGTTGCCAAATTGGAAAAAAATGGATTTGATGGATGGACCACTCACTGGATAAGGAATTGGCTGAATGGTTGCACTCAGAGAGTTGCGGTCAATGACTCAACGTGCAAGAGGAGACAGATGATGAGTGGCATTTCTCAGGGATTGGTGCTGAGACTGATACCATCAGATCAGCAAGTTTGCAGACAACACCAAGCTGAGTGGTGCAGTTGACATGCTGGAGGGAAGAAGGGATGCCATCCAGAAGGACCTGGGCAGGATTAAGAGGTGGGCCCATGGCAACATCATAAGTTCAGAAATGCCAAAGGCAAGGTCCTGCACTTGGGTCAGGACAATCCCAAGCACATATACACGTTGGGAAAGAATGGCTTGAGAGCAGCCCTGAGGAGAAGGATTTGGGAGTGTTGACTGATGAGAGATTCAACATGAGCCAGCAATGTGCGCTTGTAGCCCAGAAGGCCAAATGTATCCTGGGTTGCACCAAGAGAAGTGTGACCAGCAGGTTAAGAGAGGTGATTCTGCCCCTCAACTCTGCTCTTGTGAGACACCACTTGGAGTACTGTGTCCAGTTCTGGAGCCCACAGCACAAGAAGGACATGGAGCTGTTGGAGTGAGTCCAGAGGAGGGCCACAAAGATGAGCAGAGGGCTGGACCACCTGAGGACAGGCTAAGAGAGCTGGGGCTCTTCAGCCTGGAGATGAGAAGGCTCCAGAGGCATCTTAGAGCAGCCTTCTAGTACCTGAATGAGGCCTACAGAAAAGCTGAGAAGGGACTTTTTAGAAGGACATGCAGCAACAGGACAAGGAAAAGTGCTTTTAATCTGGAAGAGGGTAGATTTAGACTAGATGTAAGGAAGAAATTGTTCACTGTGAGAGTGGTGAGACATTGAACAGGTTGACCAGCAAGGTTATGGATGCCCCCTCCTTGGAAGCATTCAAGGCCCGGCTGGATGGGGTTTTGAGTAACCTTGTCTAATGGGAGGTGTCCCTGCCTATAGCAGAAGGGTGGAACCAGATGATCTTAAAGGTTCCTTCCAACCTAGACCATTCTATGATTCTGTGATCTTCCTCTGAATTTTCTGAATCTCCCAACTACAAACCCATGAAAGCTAATGTATATGTAGAACAGATTCAGTAGTTTTTTGACAGTGAATAACCCATTTATGTTACTGTGTTTGCATATGTATGTGCATACAGACAAAAAGACTGTGCTGTATGCTGTTGTGCTAATCACTTCCCATTATTGTCATCAAGAAAACCTGAAACACCTCAAACCTCAGGAGGGGATACTGAATTACTGGGAAAGACAAAGATGACAAAATTTTACGTCTTCCTTTTTAAAATGGAGAAATTAATAGTAAGACTTGGTTATTTTTTCCCATTTTTTCCTTGTTGGAAAAATAACATCACATTCAACTAACTCTTTTTCAGATGATGCTCTGAAAAGAGATGAAAAAGGCATCTAGAAGTCTGGCATGACTGTGGAAGTCTAGAACAGCCCAGGAAGCAATGAAAATGAATGATGGACCAACATAGAAGGACCTTCTCTGCACACTGTGCTGTCTTTTAGAACCGCTGATGAAGGATCATAAGAAACAGTTGCTGAGATAAATGAAGATGAAAAAGGCAGTGGCATCCAGTAACTTTTTCTGCCTGTACTAAAAGCTAACTATGGTTGACAACATGAATAAAGGGAGTTCTAGTTAACACTTGGAACAATATCTAGTAATCAGAAAAATAAATAATAGTACTAATTTAAAATTTAAAAAAAGAAAATAAGCCCATCTCTTTCTCAGTACATAATTTACTGTAGCCTCCTCATTAAAATATTGTTTTTTATTGCTACTGTACAGTTTTGGGCGGATGACAATGCACGCCAGTGATGATGTACCCATGGGTCGGCCATGTATTTCTTCTTTGTGAATCTTTATGCTCAGTTGCAGGTCATGTGGCAATACGCTTCAGGAGTTAGCATTTTATTTTCTTAGCATGTTAGTGTTGATTTTGTTTGCTGTTTTGTTTGGAATTTATTTGCACTTGCTTATTATTGTGCCTAGATCCCCTGCACTGCTGATTTTTTATAGATCATTTTTCAGCTAAATTCCCTGATGTATGAATACTTGGGCAATAAATGGAACTAGTAACTTCAAAGCAGAGATTTTAATTGTAAATGAATACATAAAATTGATTATCTCAAGGGGTTATTGATACAGTGCTTTAATGTTGTGCTCCTATTATCTCACCACCTAAGATCTGAATCACTCCCTGGAAGTTCCTATCTCCATTGTAAATAAATGGTGCCTAGGGCAAGCAGTCTGCAAATGTAAACATGTCAGTTACTTGCCTAACATCAAATAGACCAAGTTCAGGTTTCAGTGTGTCTCATAGATCAGAATGACTTATATTCTTCAGATTAACATTATTTCTTATTCACTTAATTATTGAATGCTTACCTAGATAACCTATAGGTCAGCTACTGCAGTGCTAATCGTGCCAGTTTACAAAATTATGATGATCTATTTCAGTTCTTGTCCTCATCTGAAGTGAATAAAATTCAGATCAGGAGGTTTGAATTATTATCAAACTTAATTGACAGGAGTAGCTTTGAAAATTTGTCAATTCTTTTTGTACTTGCTGACTGGGATTAATAGACAGAATTAATCTAACCATATCCTCTTAAGTCTTCAAATATGTATGGGAGTAGATGTAGTGTTATCAGATTCAAGAGGAAATGTTTCATCTTGATGTCCTTTTTAATTTTATAAATTCAAGTTAGCTGTGATTTTCCAGAAAATAAATAAATAAATAAAAACAATTGCGTAGATAAACTTTACAACAGGTTATGTAGATAAATTCTACAATGTGTTTACTAAGCATTCATTTCACTTGTAAAGTCTTGATTCATAGCATTGCACTTGATTTCTTGCACATCCAAAATAGATAAGAATCCTGGTGATATTTATCCTTTTAACAATAATGAAATAAATAAAACACTAGATATGCTGGGAACTATAAATGTTTGTGCAGCTCCAATTGCCATTGTGGAACAATGATATCTAATCATGATCACATCTAAAAAAAAATCATTATGTTAGGTTATTAATGTATTTCTTAGGATAAATGAAGCATTATATTACAGTGAACTATATTTGCATCACATGTACTTAGGAAAGTCTGTGAAAAATAAAGGAGATGTGCTTTTCTTAGAAAAAAATTCCTCAGAAAAATTCATCAGAAGCAAGTGGAAAAGTATGGTTCAACCTGCCACTACTTATAAGAGTTCTTGGTTAGTCTCTAGATTTGAATTCTAAATAAGATTATAGAGCATAAATCTAATTTATTACAAAAAGCAATGTTTTTGTATTTTGAAATTGTCACTAAAGTATGCAGTAAAATCACAGAGGATTCTTCCTAGACAGCAATGACATAGATCTGCCCATATTAAACTAAATAGTGAAAACTCAGACTTATACAAATAGCAGAAATCATTGCATAAGAACTTTGAGTTTGATAACTAAGAGGACATTGTCACTATTTCAACGTTTTGAGTTTGCAATTCATGAACCACAATTACTCATCCTTTCATGAAACCAACTCCAAACTTAAATGTAAAGTTTTCCCGAGTCACACACAGCACAGCTGTTGTCACAAACAGATCAGCCTTACCACATTATAATCATAAAGCTTCCAGAAGCTTTGAAAAGAAGTGTTCACATCAAAAGTTGAAATTTGTTCATCACCATAATCCTTAAGTAGCATTAGATGATTATGGAAAAGAATCTTCAATACTCTGCAGAGCCTTAATTTTATGTTCTTAATTTTAATAAAATATTTTGCTGCTGCTGTACTTCTTTGCTGAAAAAAGCTGTTTGCCATTTTCTTTTTAAGCACCTATTTTATCCTCTGATATTGCTCCAATCAGGAGAAATACATAATAACAGCAAAGATTTAAATGAAGGTTTGTATTCCTATCTTCTTGTAAGTGTCCATTTATCACTGGGAGGTAGGGTTCAGCTTAAAACATCCCAAATTAGGGGCTTGTATGCAGGAAACTAACCATGTAGTAGATAGGTATGGATATAGTCAATGCAAACCTCAGGAACAGCTCGTGTTTAAATGGCACATCTTGTGCCATTTGAATTACCTAACAGACCCAGTGAATGACTCTGTGACTCTCTCAAGAGCATGGATGTCTCATTTTGTTTGTCACATTGGTAGTTTTATGCAAGATATTTTGGGAAATATGAAATAATACCCATGTTTATCTGCCTGATTTCAGTTCAGGAGGAGATGAATTTTAATCTCCATTGTGTCTCATTAGGAGCAGCCACTCATTGAATATGATGTTTAGAGTTCCAAACTATTCTAATTTCTAAATTCAGATGCCTAAATATAGACTTCTAGTGTCAACTCAAGCACTCTGCACTTCATGAGAGATATTGATGGACTATCTTAAAATGACAGGATGTCTATTGGAAATCACCACTTTTCTGAAGGGGGCATATAGAGGTCAGATGGGATATGCCTGGCCCTAAAACTTTGTTTGTTTGACCTGAGCTCCAGGAGTCAAATAAAAGTCTTGAATTGAAACTCTGGATCTTCATTTTCTATTGTTGTGCCTTCATCGCTCTCTTTACAGATAAATATCAAAACAATATGACAATAATATTTAGGCCAAAAAGGGATTTACAAGAGAGACAAAAGAGGTAATTGACCTTCTCATGGTGTCTAGTGAGACACTTCCTCTAAGTAATATGGTAAAAGTAGGAAAAGATTCCTGCGCATTACTTGCAAGACCACAGCTTCAGCCAGATTTGCACATCTGCTTTGTCATGCTCTACTTATTACACAAGGGTTCACAGCAGAGAAGAATTTGGTCCCCAGTTTGGGTTCAACTACTCTCACTCCTGGGAGAATTGTTTACTACAAGTTTTTTTCAGAGCTTAGAGAAGAAAGAGCCAGGTTGGATGGGGGCCTGGGCAGTCTGGTCTGGTATTAAATGAGGAGGTTGGTGGCCCTGCCTGTGGCAGGGGGGTTGGAGATTCATGATCCTTGAGGTCCCTTCCAACCCTGGCCATTCTGTGATTCTGTGATTCAAAGAGCTATATCAAAGCGTTTGCTTATTTGAGAATAAACAAACCAGTGTGATGGTACATGCACAGTCACAAACTTCTAATATATTGTTAAACAAAACCAAACTTCTTTGAGGTGTATTTGAGAATCTTTGGGGAGTATTTCTTTGTTGCTTTGTCATGCCAACAAATGTCTGTTTTGTCCAGGTTCTGGGTGAGTTATAAGCACTATTTTTAGCACAGCACTGCCTGGGGTCTGGTAAGATATACTAAGCTAGCTTCTGGTTTGGCTTGGTAAAGTATGCATAACTACTCTATATGCTAAAATTGCAGTCACATACAACACCAAACTGTGCCCATTCAGTACCCTGAATAACCATAAAATTATGCATAACACCACGTTTTTTGTTGCTCCTCAGTAGTGCTGTTGCACTATTCATTTGTCTAATCACAAATGAACTTAAAGATTTCAAGAAAATATAAAAAGGATAACTTACTCTCCCTAACCTACTCCTAAGTCCTGATTTATCCTTTAGGTAGTGAGATAGAAGGTGGGCATACACATACCTGCATCTATTCTATCTTCTGGCTTACTGGAATATGTCATTGTAGACTTCCCTGTGAAAACAATTTCTTGAAATACTGAAATATAAAGAAATGTTCAGTTTCTTTTCTTAAGAGACATTAATTCACTAAAAGAGAAACAGCAGTTATAGTGCGGTTGGATCCTGAAATAACCCTGCTAATTCAAATTTTTTTGATGCCCTGGGGACATGATTTAACCTCTCTAGCTCAGCTTTTCGTTTGTAAAATTAGGGTAGCAATATGTAATTGCTTTTCTGAATGAGGACAGTGTGAAAATTCAATAGTTTGTGTAGAATTCTATGTAAGTGCCAAGTAGGGCTAATATTTTAAAGAAATAGGAAAAAAAAAAGTTTATGCATACTTTTCCACTCTTTAAATAAGCAAAAAAGCGTTGTGTATGGAAAACTTGTAGAACATAATTTCATGACTAAAATGAAATCCAACAAGAAAACAAGTACCATAAATGAGGAGAAATAAATGAGTATGCTAACTGGAATATGATTAGCTTTGACTTATTTTATCCATACATATTATCATTTGCATGACAAGCTGATTGTACAAGCTCACTAACTTGGATCTGTGGTTTGAGACTTGTTTTGTTTAGGAGAAGACGTGCTTTGTTTAGGAGAAATCAGCTGAAACTGATTTTCAGCATTAAGCCAAAAAGCTCTGTATTAAAATAGTTTCATTTCTGGAGTGTTTTTTTTCAAACCATTCAGCAATATTGAAATTCTTCAAATTGCATCCATTTTAAAACTCCCATAAACCTCAACAGTGGTAGAATTATTGAATAATATGAAACACACTTGAAAAAATCTCTCTGTCATACCGCTTTATGACAAATTTATTTTTGTATCATCACTTGTACTCTAGCATCTCCAACATTTATATAATTAGTTTATTATAGGACTCTGAATCAATGATCTCCTGATGCTCTCTATTGCTGAAGACAAATAGAATTTACTCACTGAGTAGTGTGCTGTCATATTTAGGCCTTTACAAACAGTCATCTCTGCTTTTAATGATGTCTCTAAAGGAACAGGAAGCTGTTAAAGAAATTGAAGCACAGAGGTCACTCACTTGTATGAATTTAACAAACAGTACATTGTGCTGTACATCAGCAAAAGACTCTGAACTGTCTACAGAAAAGACTAGTACAGATCATGTTACAGCAGATTAACCTGAAGTTAGCTGTGGCATGAATAACTGTAATAGTGTATATCAAAAAGGAAAAACGACTTACCACAGCCATCTGAACATCTGAGCTGTCAAGACACTCAAAGCAATCACATCTCCACGAAATCTCCTTGTAATGATAATACCAAAGCACCCTTCAGTAGAATTAAGTGCTTCCTGTATTCATACTAAAAAAACTGCATATTTACTGAGAGGAAAAGAAAGCTATCTGACATTCAAAATAAGTAGATCAGTCAATAATGCTTGTAAAAATCAGCACCGGAGGAGATGACCCACTGTTTCACAGTTGCTCTGATGTTGCCCACACAGTCCATCTTTCATTGGCCCAAACAGACGGAAATCAAGAGGAGCCAAATCCAAAGTATACAGCGGGTGTGGTAGGATTGTCCAGCCAAAATTGGCAATGTGCCCCATGGTCTTAAAACTAGCATGGGACTAAGAGTAATTGTATTATAAGAGGAAGGTTGTCTTCTTCTCCGGTCTGACTCTGGAAGTTACAGTGCTCATCGTAGTCAGTGTCACAATGTAGCTGCCAGAGTTGATGATTTGTCTGAGTTCCAAGGAACCCAGAAGGATCATCCATTTCCTATCTCAAAAGACAGTGCACATCAATTTATCCACTGACAGCTGCATCTTGAACTTTTTCTTTAATGGGGAATTCACGTTTCCGCTCTGTGGACTGCTGTTTTTGACTCCAGCTCATAGTGGTTACAACACATCTTGTCACTGGTAATGATGCAATCAAGGAAACCATCACCTTCAGCCTCATATTTGTTTAATATATTCCAATGGACTTATACATGGTTTTCTTCCTGCTCCTGTGTGAGCAGTCATGGGACTCGCCCAGCGCAAATCGCAACATTCCAATATTGCCTCCATTGTTTGCAGTGCTCTGATGTTCAACTCTGTACACAAGCTTCCTGTCGTAATTTGCCAATTCACCCAGATGAGCTGATCAGTATCCTCTTTATTTTGCAGTGTGTCAGCTGTGTCTGACTGTCCAGAATGTGTCTTGTCTTTCAAGTCACTATCACCACTGCTAAAATTTATCACCCACTGCCTCACTGTGCACACACATCCACTGTTTGGCCTCCATAAACATTCAGCAAGCATCAGTTAATGTCAATGGATGCCATTCTTTTCATGTGAAGGAACTCAGTTCCAGACTTTTGCTTCATAGACGCTTTCATTCCAGACACCACTCTATCAGACTGCCCCTCTTCTGTCACCTGTCACATGGCAATGGAGTGTTGGTGGGAAGGTTCACCCTCTTTTGCCATGTCACCAACATCCCCTCTGATGCCATGGGCCAACATAGGAGGCATTACTTTCAGAGCAATCCCCATACTATCTCAGCTGAATAAGGAAGAGTAATATCATATCTGCTTCAGATACAGGAACGTATAAAACATAGTAGTGTAACAGTGCAGGAGATCTCACAACCACAGAAAAGTCTCGGGCTTTCTTACTAGTATATTTTTTCTTTATACATAGGCTTATGCACACACACATTCATACAAAAATATTTGGCAGTTGGTTTGAACAGATGGTGTCCTATACATCTCCAGGGGAAGAGCCTGTGGAAACACAGACAAAATGCATATTACCATCCTTAAAATACTCTATGAAAGAAATAAAGCACTGAAGAGAACTCTTATCCACGTGTCCAAAATGAGTCATAGCTCCCAAATAAGCCACCAGTACCTTAGGGTCAGATAAAGAAAAGCATGGTCATTTAACATGTGTTTGAATGAACAACCAAAACTGTTAGTGCAGATTCTCAGCAACATTCACATCAGAAGACTGACATTCTGGAAACACAGGGCATCAAGATTATATTTGGAATTGGATTTTACAAGCAGAATACTCAAAATTTTCCAGTAGAGGTGTTTTATGTAGAATGGGAAACAAACATCAGCTTTACGTATGTTTCAACTCATCCAGGAGAAAAATAAATAAATCCAGGACCTTCCAGAAAGATTCATCCTCAGGCAAAACAAATTCATACTAAGAAACACTAACATTGCTGACTTTTACTATCTACTTAATTCTCTCTATTCAGCCTTAAAAATTCTAATAGCTTATTTTATTTTGCAATTATATCTCTGTGTATCCAAAACCAAGTGGCTTTAGAGTTCAAGGAAGCTTATAATGTAAATTAAAATATCTTCACAGAAATACAGATCTGCATAAAAAAGCATCTATCTTGCTATAATCCCAGTCTAGAGGGATTTTTTTTTTTTTTTTTGCCTTGGAAGTATTCAGAAAGTTACATCGTCAAAATGCAATTGGAGTTAAAATTCTCTTTCTTGAGTTTAATAACTGAAAACATTCAGATTTCAGAAGACTTTCCTATTTGAGCAAAAGACAGCAATATCATAGAAAGACAATCTACATTAGAGATACAGATCACAGCTTCTAGAAGAGTAACTAAAGGTAAAGTAAATGGCATCAAGCTGTCAGCAAATGTACCTTAGAGGATTCTGAAGAATTCTAAAAGGTTTTAAAGATTAGATATCATGAGTTAGGTATCATAATTTGTCCCTTTTGTCATTCAAAAAGTGCTATTTATTGAAGCCTATTTGTGTACTTTATACAAATCTTCTTCCAGATTTCTCTCTCTCTCAAAAAAAAAAAAATAATAAAATAAAAACCCTGCATTGGTAATATAAATTGTGAACAATTCCATTTTGCTGTACTTTATTCAGCTGACTCCCCTCTTCATATTTGTTTTAAGTAATCCAAACAAATATTTAATTATCCATCTCCATCACAGAATTTATTATTACTCTTTAAACATTAAGGACTTGATTCAGCTGCTTTCCCAGAGATCTATTTACCACATCAGACATCTGAGGATTTCTACGGTTTCTACATAGAATTTGCAAATATAGCTCAGGACTTAATGGAGGAGACCAAGTTCCAGCAGAGCTCAATTGAGAACTGAACAGGATACTACTACCCCTTATACAATTGGCCCTGAATTGGAGATATGGTTTTAATTTTTCCTAATAAAACAACTCTAACTAACTGCCTCACAAGCTCTCTGAGACAAGTATGGTGCATTACTCCCCAGAAATATCTGCTCTGATCTGGTTCCAACAGAGCGAAGCCACATAACTACATAGGAGGCGCAAGCAACTAAGTCTCTCTAAAGAGAATACACATTAATATTTTTTCCCATGAGATTTCCTTGAACCCTGTTGCTCTCTGTCTGGGTTTGCACTGTGCAGGTACTGTGCCTGTCAGCAATCTAGACAGTGCTTTTGTCTTCCCATTCTTCCAATGTCGAGTAGGAACGTATTAAAGAATGAATTTGCAATATATTTAAAACCTGATTTCAAAAACCAATTTAGTTAGCTATCTCTCTTTCAACAAAACACAAACACTTAAAAGCAAGGAAATGAATGGATGCCATCACAAACTGTCTACTGCTGCCTCAGAAATTAATGCTTGTATCTCATCAAGTGTAATGAAATGCATATTTCATTACAATCCAGTGACCTTACCAGCGACCCATGGGAAGGTAGGTATTATTAGATGGGGAGGGCTGTTATCTTGATTTCAATGGCTGAATATTTTTTTTAAAGGAAAGATGTTACATGGACAACGCTAGCAGCTAATTATCTATTGACAGGAAAATGCCATGGTAAGATACTCTTGGTACATTAAGAAACTGTGTATATCCTCAAGCAAGGACAGAAGAATGGTTTCAGTTCACCCAAGATTTATGGCTGGATTCTGCCTACTGGCTTTAATTGTCTCACATAGACGCTACAATCAATACTTGCAATGTCCTTGCCTGGTCTTAGCAAGATGGCTCCGATTACCTAAATTACCTGCCTATCTTGTCTACACTCTGTATGTTTTCCATGAAATAAAAGAATAGGAAGGCCTGCAGAATGAATCAGAGTGGGATAATCTCTTTTACCTTGTAATCAAACTCTTCCTAGCCAAGCACAGCTGTCCCTGCAGGCCTGCCCAAGAGATGAGCCTTCACCAACCTTTGTAGCTCTGAAGGTACACAAGGATTCCCAGCTACAGGCAGGTCTCCCAATCCCTCCTTCAACAGGATATTATTTGGGTGATTTGCAGCAAGTTCTTTCCTCCTTCACCTCTGGGAGAAAAGGAGGAACAATTTTTAGACAGATCTATCTCACACCATTCACGTAAGGTGTGGTAAAAGTCCTGGAGGTCCACTGGGTAAGTAATGTTGCAGTAAGTAAGAAGTCAGATGCCAGCATTCAACTTTGTATTTTGATAAACATTCTGTGCAATACATTTTGTGCTTACATTTCATAAGAGCTATGCTGTATTTATTACACAGTTTCCAGTAAATCTACAATATTTTACATATGTAATTCACTTCAGTTTACAGTTGAAATGCTGTTTTGCAATAAACTGTCTGTCTCTACTCTCTGAAAAAGTAATACAGGAACACTGTGTCTGATAGGAATACCAGTAGCTTTATTAAACTTGAGAAAATTTTATCTATGTTCAGAGAAATTCAGCTCAAACTTGTTTGTTTATTCTTTAAACAATACCAATTTTAGATCATTCCTAACTATGCTTTTATTTGGTTTTCACTGCTTGAGATTTCAAAATGTATGACAGCCGCTGGCCTTACTGTTTTCACTAGGAATAATGAGGAAATTCTAAATATTGTGTTTGTTTACATCTCTGTCATTTTGGAAGGTAGAATGTTTCATTATTATTTTATTTAAACATGCAAAATAAAATTTGACATATATCTTTGCTTCTTTACATTATTCTTATATCTAGACAAATAAAATGAAAGTTGACATATGCTTTTGTTTATCAGTATCATAAATGCTACCTATGATCTGCCTGCACTTGAGCTGCAATGATGTGAAAGCCCTCTGGCCCTAGCTGCTATATAAACATACTAAAATACACTCTCCCTTGCCAGAATTATTCTATAACCTAAAGTGAGAAGGGGATGAGGAGAGGTTATCCAGAAGTGTTACATGTTGATTAGATAGGGTTGCTTCACTTCAACTCCCTATCTATGTAGGACAGAGTGTTTTAAATGTAATGATCTTCGCACTGCTATTAGCCTTGTGGTTTCCATTTTCATGCCAAGTTATCTATAGTGGAATATGGTGTGAAGAATGAAAAAAACATGGGCGTTAGTAAGACTTTCACATGCATTTGAATAGGAAAAAATAGTGGGTGGGAAGGATAGGGGGAGGAGTGGAGACCTGTGAAAGACAAGTGGGGGCACTCGGCTTCAGCACTGCAGGACAAGCAACAGTACACAGCTTTACAGCAAAACAAGAAGCTAGGGTAAAATATCTCTCTGGTGGTGCCAAAACCACAAATACTGCTGCCCACTTTGTCAATCCCACTGGACACTACCACCTTATGTTTGTCTCCCCAACACTGATGAGACTTGTTTTGTCTCTTTTCTTTGATTTACTGGACATCAATTTTGGCTAACTTTGTGTCTGGACTGTTTACCAGTTCCTCATTTGTAATATTCCTCTGTATTTAAAGTCCCTCTTACAATTTTTGTCCTTTTTTTTCACCGTCATTTCAACCCCATTTCTTCACGCTTGCTATTCAATATGTGTCAGTGTTTACGTCACCTTCATTTCTAAACTTTAATAACTAGACCTACATTCTGATTTCATGTCTACAAATTGAGACCAGGAAGGCAATAGTCAACCTGGTTTTTATCTTCCCACTAATTTAACTGGTACCACAGACAGAAAAAAAAAAAAAAAAAGATTTTTGTCTCATAAGTTCAGAAATATATGACAATATCACCATATTTACATAAAATGACAGTTCTGTCACTTTTATCCTTGCTCAGCAGAGGTCTGACACTATGCCTAACATTTAGCCTCAGCATAAATCTCATTAAAATCAGGCACGTGCTCACAGCTTTAAAATAGGCTCTCCTGGCAACAGATATCTTTAACTAGCTGGAAACACTTAACCATCCATAACTATCTTTCTGCACTGTGCTCTTGCTTCTATTGCTGCATGATCAATCTTCATTCCTGTCTCTTTGTGCCTGGACAGAAATTGCTTTGGTTCTTGAAAATCTAACTCAAATTTATTCCTGTCCCTTTCCCTTCCTCCTTCCTACATGTGTAGAAACCTTTGCCTTCTATCAGCAAACCTCATTGAGAAACAAACCAAACATACATCCTCTGAGAATCACAATGACTTTGAGCCCTCTTTCCTCCTTGTTTTGCAACTTTTTACCCAAGTAATTCTACAGGCCGCCTGTGGGAAATGTGGATTCTCACTTCTTCAGTTTCAGGTTGTTCAGCAAGATATTCTGTGTATTCCATTAATGATTTCAATTTCCGAAGTACAATCTTTCAAAGCATGGCAAGCTTTTGATAATAGTTGTTTACAGTAGTTTTCAGCCTTATTTTACCTTGATTGCTTCATATTTTAAGTAACAATTTTCTCATGGTTAATTATTACCCTTCTAGAAATATTTTTCTTATAAAGTCTCATGTTATGGTTTGTTTTCTGCTTTTTCTTTTATCAAGTTCTTTTTCCTTTTTTTTTTTTTTTATTTTTTTGAGGTTCACTTGATCTTTCAACAATTTGTACTCCGTGTTTACTATCTCATGTATATCTCCAAAGGGGATAACTCACAGTAAGTCAGGTTTACTTTAGACTGTATAAATTCTCTAAAATCTTATTATACTAAAGCTACTGATGAATTTTCAACTACTTCATCTATTTGAATCCTTCTCTTCTTTTCTATCACTATACACAACTGCTCTTACATTAATTACTCATTGAAATTTCAGGGCAGACATCTTTAAGAAGATTTTAGGTTTTTAGAAGGTAACTGATAGGTTGCAGCATGTGAGCTCAAAGTTTGGAGCTGAAGCATGCAATGCATGACCACTGCTTTGATTGCAACCCAACAGAAAGTTTCTGTTCTTTTGAAATCTGCAGCCTTCCATCCCTTACTGAACACGTGGTGAGTCAGCACAATGGGAGTGCAAGGTGATTATGTTAATTCATGTATGATAAGACTGTTCATCCAAAAATTTAAGAAGAAAGGAAACATGCATTCCTATCAGAGGAGGACTTTTTAGAAGTTTTTTTTTCCTTTGGAATTCACTTAGGCTGAGATCCTTGAGAGTATTACTATCCTGATTTTCATTTAAAATCTATGAAATCACTCAGTGACCAGAATGGCTGTTACATACATAAATAACATTTAATTCTTGGCCTATTGTCTTTTGAAGTTCTTTTTACAGAGTTTATTGAAACTAATGAAAAAAATAACATCAACTGTTTTGACCGTGGCCTGAAATAGAAAACTTCAGATTTCCCAGTTACATGATATTAGAAGTAAGCATATCCCTTTCATCTAAATATAACTCTGCATCTACCACTTCATATGTAAAATTCAGAAGTGTAACTCCACCACTATTATCACTGAGATGCTTTTCCGAAGCCACTTTCAGAAAAGCCATCAGAAATTGTTGCTGTATGTCATTTTCGGTATCAGTATTGAAGTTTCTGTCCACTGCAGATTAAAAGTCTCTTTCAAGCACCACTTTAAATTTAAGTTAATCACAGAAGCATTCCAGCTACCCCATAATCTCTACTGGAACATTTTCCTGGCATATTTAGACTACAAATGTATTCCTATCAGTACCATGGAAAGCAGGAGACTGTGAAACCTCTTTGCTATAACACGGTTCCTGAGGAGAATGAAAGCTTTTAATTTAGCAATCCTTTTACTGAGTATAGTATTATTGTGGCAGGGATATTTTCCTTTTAGAGCCAGGCTAATCCAAGAGAGTAATAAACACTACTATTCATTGTATTATATACTGACTATTACTCAATTTTATTTAAAAATCTCTTCTCTATGAAATAAGTTATTCAAAATGCCTGAAATAATAATTATTGTAATTAATATGATTGCAATATATCAGTTTATATATCAATGAAGATCATTAGAAATAATTAGATAAATGCCTTAAATATTAGAAACCAGGAAGTGCTAAAACTGAATCTAGCACATTTCATTGGTTCATATATATAGACATGTTTTTGTTCTTTAAAATATATATATATATATTTAAATGCATAAAGCAATTTATATTGCTTCTTTAATACCTTCCTTACTCAGAGTTTGATAATACAAATAGTCCTTTTAAAGTATAAAGTAGACATTGCTATAAGAACATACACATGAACACAAAAGATCAAGTGCTATCGCCAGAATTCATGACCCCAGCATCAGACAGTCAGTGCTATGGTTCTGTGTTGTAAATGCATAGAGAGAAGCAACTCATGAGAGATTTATGACTTTGACAGTTTAAGTCACCCTTTGCAGGTGACTAGCTTGCACCATGGGGCAGTTTTATACACATATTTAATCACTCAAGCCTATAACCTAACAGAAATTTAAACCTCTACCTTCCATTGCTATAAATTTATCAAGGACACTTTGATCAGTCAGGCAGTGTCTAGTGAGACTTTCAAAAACAACTAGGTATCTAGGGCAGGATTCAAGCCATCTAAATTCAGATGTCTCCAATATGAGTGTATAGAGCTGAGCTGGATATACAGATTCTGATTGCAGCAAATGCAGTATAGGTACAGCATGATTCCTTTGATCAAACGTAGAGGTTTGCTATAGATTGAGGGCTGAACTTATATCCTTAATTTAAATAAATTTCACAGAGAATTTAACTTTAATAGTCAATACCCTAGTTGACACATCTTTAAGTATTTTAATAACATTAAGAAATTTATCCTCACAGTCCCACTGGAAAACCTGCTCATTTTTTACAGAATTTGGATCAAGTGCTGATGGTATTTCCTATTAAGTAGTTATGAGTATCCATTACATTGTTTGGCTACGATCCAAAGTGAATCTGATCATACATTAATGTAAAGAGATAATTCATGAGACAAAATCAAGCAGAATCTGCTTCTCAACCTTCTCAATGGTGAGACACAGTAAATGAATTTGGACTTACTTCTTCTGGATAGGAGTGACTTTATGGCTACCTAAAGCATTCTTATTAATTCAGAGCAGAGTTTCTATGTATTGCATGTCTTCAGCATCAATTTTTCATTTACAGTTTGTTCACAGAACTCTTTGCCCTTGAAGAGTCATCTTCTTCAAAAGACTGAACTTTCTGTGTTACACTAAGGACAACTGTAAAATGTTTTTGGGAATTCAAACAACATTTCAGACTACTTTATTCAAACTACTCCTGATATTCGTAATGCCAGATCCTTCATGGAATAGGAATGTAGCATGCTAACAACATGATTCTGTCACTGGATATCCCTAAAAGAAGTCTACATTATGAAGCGTTATGAAATCAGCTACTTGCAGAGAACATTAGGCTGGAAATAAGCTACCTATTTTTCAGTTAATTAACTGAGGCTTATATTGGGGATATTATGGATTCACTATCGTTCAGTCTCGCTCTAATAAAATTCATCTGTCTTTACCTAAGGTGTACACTGTATTGATTGGAAAATACAGTCTTGATATATGAAGTACTTGGTAAACTTATGTCCTGCATTACAGGAGATCATTATTTCTGACCAATGTAGTCCTTTTTGCCCATAACAACTGAAGCTTTCTCTCATTTAGACCTTGAACCCAGGTCCACTGAATTCAGTGGAAAACTTTCATTCAGTACCAAGGGACATCTTCCTGCAAAAAAAGCTAAAGTATGTAGACTAATTTTTCAGGATTCTTGATTGCTGAGAAGGAAAAAAGAGTCCCATTTACCCCTGAAAAAGGGATTTACATAGTGGAACAAAGGGTTTCAATCTGCAGGGGCATGAATTTCACACAGGCAGCTTTCAGGATGGCTGTCTGTTACACTAATACAGTATATGTAGATTGTTCAGTAGAAAATGTGGAAAAAGTCAATATCACGGAATAAAAAATAATTTCTGATTATAATTTTAATATTGTAGCCTAAATTTACATTTGTAGGAGTATTTTGTATGATCACTTAGTATGAGGACCGATTTAGCCTTTAATTACCTTGCTATTAATATCTCGGGGAAGAAATGTAGAATGTAGGGACATCTAATTGTTTCTCACTCTGCCATTCATTAATAAATAACAGAGATGATCACTTTGTTGAGAGAGATATAATAATACTCTATTCATATCTAAATTATTGTGGTGAGATATTTCAGTGTGCTGTACATAGCATTCCTCAAATTTCAGTTACCATATGATCTCCTTAGGGTTCTCAGGTTGATATGTTTAAGATTAATGAGCCAGTGCGACATTTAAGAATATGCTTTTAATTATTATGTGTATCATTATATGAATTAATATAATCTGACTTCTTTATTACATGTTAACTAAATGGTGTCTGCCGCACTCTGAGATGAGGACCCAAAACTGGAAGTATTCTTATTGACATTGTTCTGATAATGGCAGCAAGTCAGACCAAACACAGAAGCATCAAAAATTCCATCAAGGGTCCTCTATAGGGACACCATCTACACATCCATTTGAATCTGAATTAAGAGTAGTGGATAAAAGTTACAAGTACACTAGTAACATCTATTTTGCAAGGATAACAATCTCACAAATAGGCATGTTCAAATGTATCTCCGCAAATGCTAAGAGCTTCATTGATGTCATGGATTTGGCTGGAATGTTACTGATGACAAGTCAATACAATAAGTTGATGATAAGTCACCAGTGGTGTTCCCCAGGGGTATGTACTATGGCCAGCCCCGTTTAATACCTTTATTTATGTTGTGGATGAAGGGACTGAGTGAACCCTCAGTATGTTTGCAGAGGACACCAAACTGGGAGGAAGTGCTGATCATCTTGAATGTAGGAAAGCTCTAGGTAGGGGTCTGGACAAACTAGATTGGAGGCCAATTTTATGAGATTCAAGAAATCTAAGTGCTGAGTCCTGCACTTGGATCAAAACAACCCCATGCAACTCTACAGCTTGGGGCAGAGTAGCTGGAAAATTGTGGGGTAGAAAAGAACGCTAGTCAAAGTCTACCTTGGGGTAGAAAGGTGCTAGTCAACAGCAGTCTGAACATAATCCAGCTATGTTCCAGTGGCACCCTATCTTGTATCAGAAATAGTGTAGCCAACAGTCTAGGAAAGTGATTGTCCCGCTGTAGTTGAAACTAGTGAGGCTGGACCTTGAGTACTGTGTTTTGGGACTCTCTACAAGTAAGGCATTGAGGCATTCTGGAGGATGTCTTTGGAAGATTAATGAAGCTGGTGAGGGGTCTTATGGGGAACAGCTGAGGGAACTGGGACCACCAGTTTTGTATGGACAACCAACTTTTGTTTGCTTTGTTGGTTTGTTTGGATGCTTCTCTTTTGGTGTTACCGGTACATCTGCCTGAACTTTATTGCCAAAGATTAAAATATTTACTTTTTTCCAATGAGAATATCTTGAAACTGGAAGTCAAAGCTAAAGTAATTTCTGTCTTCTACAAACACTGCTCTTTGGCTGGTAAGATCAAAAGAACAAGTACCTGACTGGAATGGAGGAGAGCCCATGAATTTTAATTTTTTTTATACTTTTTATACTTTTAAACCTATCTACATCACAGATCATGTCTATTTAACTACAGGTGCTACCTGGACAATTCTACCAAGTTTTTGATCTCCAGCCAAAAAACACCGACTTATATGACTTATATATGAATTTTGTAGGCCAATCTGTCTTTCCTCATGAGGAGTTCTGCAAAACTTTGCTACTAATGTCAAAGAGATAATAATGTTCTAACCAAGAAAACTGAAAAATACAGAAATTTTAGTAAATCCACATTGGATGATACCTGAAAGTTCACATTTCGCACACTTAAATATCATCTGATAGACTTCTAATCTGATGTCTATTATAAAACTATCACATTTTTTTTCTTCTTATGTATCCTCTCCTTACTCTTTTCATGAAACGTTTCCCCATTATCTAAACTGAAACCTCAGACTGGCTTTTTCCATTACTAAATCCAAGCCACCTGTATTTCCAGTTTCCAAGTTAGAGGATCATCATATTAAAAAAAAATAATAATAATAATTTAGGCAAGATACAAGCATGTCTCATACAAGATATGCCTATAAGCACACCTTTAATGCCACTATCCAAATCAGTTTTTCTACATGAAGTTCTTCCACTTGACTGCATCTGTAATACTGGTTAAATCGAAACTGCACAAACAATCTGGAAGTATAAGGGTTCTTATCCACAAAACACTGAGGAATTATAGCAATATTATCATGAATAATAAGAATTCATTTGCAGTGAATTATAAGGGATTTAAATCATTTGGTTTTTAACAGTCCTTTTACTTCTGCCTTTTTGACTGCATTCAAGGCTGCCAGTGTGTTACCTTGGCAGACAGATATACTCAGAATTACAATAATACAATCTGAGGAGGTCATGAGGACATGAATCTAATGAATCTAGGCTAATAATTACAGCTCATTTAATTACCTCTGAGATAAAGCAGGAGTTGTAATTTTTTTATAATTGATGTTGCTGACATCTTTGTACCTTTTAAGTTGTATTAGTTGTAAAATCTGCCATGTTAATGTTGAAGTTGATAAAAATGTCACAAAGTAAAGCAAAGATAATGGAACAGGAGAGTTTCTAAATGTCAAATGAGTATAAAGGTATTGATAGATAGATACTTTACTGCATTTATGTTGCACATGAGCTCTGCAATAAATGTAAAATAAATGTAAAACATGTGAAGAAGGAAATAAAGGTCTCTTGGATAAAATACAGCCAAGATTTTGTTTGGTCAAATTTTCTCAATGTGATTCTAATCTTTTTAAGATTGCTCTAAGCTATTATCATGAAAGCAGATGTGTTAGGCTGGATACTTGGTGAAATCCATATTGTTTTACAGACAACCATATTAAACTGTTGGCTAGGTTCAGGCCCTGAAACCGGTAAACTTGTAACTTCATGGCAACCATATTCAGGTAAATTGCCTTACGGAAGTTTTATATCTGCCATACCAGAAATGTGGAAAACAGCATTTTCAACAATTGAAAAAAGATCTTTTCTTATTCATAGCATTGATTATTCTTTCTCCATGGACTGATCATGTGCCATTTCAGCCAATGAGAGTTTTACGGTCAATGAGATTTTAACTTCAGCAGGAATAAGAGCAGGTCCTCTGTGCTTAATGGACCTTGAAATTAACACAACTTCCTTTTATTTTTGCTTTTTCTCCAACACCCCCAATACTGAGCAGATTTCAAAGCAGTATTTCAAAGCTCTATGTTCCTGCTGAGCCTTGGCTAGCAGAGAACAAAAGAAGCTGAACAGAGGTCCCACATGAACATAAGCTTTCTATGTGCTGTTGGTTGGTTGGTTCTTGAAAATAATTTTTGCCTTAGTCAGCAATTTAGGATCCCTTATTTCCTCACATCCTTGGCAAAATCTTGATGGCCAGGGATTTGGCCCATACATCCAAAAGATACTTACAGGCCAGATTGACAGAGTTCCCCTGGACCCAATGGGACCTTGGGCAACATGCTGGCATTAAGATTAGCAAGAAGCAGCAGCCCAGACAGAACAATCTTCTCTGTGCACCAAGGACCACTCTTCTCTCTGTAGTGCAGCTCTCCAGTGTCAGGTAAGAAGGATCACTTAATGGGGAAGACAGAAGATCAGATTATAATGCAGATACCTCACTAAAGTTGTATAGATCTGTCTCCTGCAGAGCAAGAACAATAATGTGCACTTTTCTACTCTAATTTAGGTTAAAAATTCTTTGAAATTATTTCTGCCTGAATTACATTTTTTGTGGCCTACTTGAACTATATTAGTCATAAACTGTTATAAAAACATTATGAATATTCATTATTTGTAGCGTCATCTGAAAGATAATAGCTAAAATGAATCCTCTTGTTGCCCTTTAAAAAAAAACAAAAATTTATACGTGTACACACAATGTACACGGGGTAAACTGTATCCTGTATAAAAATACCAACTCAAAAAAAGACTTGATCACATTGGAATCATAGCAGAATGAAAAAAAGAATTCATTCTTTGTGCAACCATTTCAAAATAGCAGTATTGGTCTCAAATTTTGAATTCATCATACTAGCTTATTGTTTTCCAGTTTTTGTTTTTTTGTTTTTTTTAGGTTTTACTCATTGTACGAATTTCATTCATTGATATATACCTAAGAGAGAAGACGAAGTTTTTCTCTGTTTATGATCTAACATGAAGTGATAGTCATTCAAGCTTTTGTTATTTCACAGAAAGTTTAGCTACAACACTGTTATTTCAAAAAAGCAAGAAGTGCATTGATTCAGAAATTTAATGTGGCATGTAACAGTGAAAAATGGATGAACAAGACTCTAGTGTCACCTATTAAAAACTTTTGGAAAACATAGAAATTCAAGAGGGAGGAAGTAATAAACTCTTTACCTTCTGCTTCTTTGATCTTGTATATACCAATGAAAACAACCAGTCATAGGAAAAGAAGAAAATCATCCTGAAGTGTCACAGTGTACAAAACGAGAGGACCATGCATATTCACTTCTCTTAGCACCTTTAAGGACAACATCTCTGAAAACAAAAAAAGAACCATACAGACTCCTCATCTCCTTTAATAATCTCATATGATTCTTCTGATATTTAATATTTACTGAGATGCTGCCAACTAACTAGTTGCAATCTAACGCTTCAAAACAATTTTTATTTTTTTTCTGTACTGATGAACTAGAATTGATATCAGTTACAGTTACATGATTTTGAAAAATTAGAGTTCTGTAAGACCTTTAACCAATGTAGCAATAAATTCTGTGGCTCCTATATGACATCATGATTACATTTGTACTTCTGTTTTAGTATTTGCCAATACTGTCTTTAAAATTCTTGGAACAGATCTTCTAGTTACTATTAACTTAAGACGTTCTTAAACAAAAGAAACAGAATTGTGAAACAAACAAAAACGAAATATCTACTACGTAAAAGGGGTCTCAAAATGACTGTGCACTCCAGCCCATTCTTATATCTCAACCACTTCAAAGTGAACTGATACCCAGAGTACAGAATTATGAATTCTTTAAAACATAGGAGCAATACTTCTTGCCAAGAAATATTTCTTAGACCAGGAAGAAAGTCAAATAATAGCAAGCCAAGAGAGGAAGTGACTAAGGAAAGGAGAGGAAATAATAGAGACAGAAGACATCAGTGATGCAGTGGGCAGACTGACACTGCTGGTCTCTCAAGTCCACTCCCACCTACTGTTCATGCTATTCACCCATAGGCACAGTCTTGCATTGGTGTCCAAAGCATAAATGAGTGGAAAAGTTAGAAGAGCTGATGTGACAATAAATCCAGCTTCTCCAGCCAGAAAGTCTGAAAATAAGCATGTTATATTCTGTCTACGAGCAGAAAGCTCAAATATAGTTTTTGCTGATTCTTTGGATGACTTTTATCTCATCCAGCTTTGGACATTGACAGTGTAGACACCACCTGAATTAATCCCCTTGGTTCATGGAAGGAAGCAGGTGCTTTAAAGGCAAAAATTATCTGACCTAGTTTATACTATTAATTTAAGATCAAACGTATTGGAAGCATGTCTTTCTATGTGTTAGCTTTAGAGCACAGCTATCCAACCTTTTGACTTGCCTGGTTTGTGTTGAGTGAAGAGGAATTGTCTGAGACTGTCTGTAAAATATATAATATAGTTATATATATAGTTATATATATATATAAACTATATATATAACTATTTAAATTAAAACTTTTTTTTTTTAAAGAAAGCAACAGAAACAAAAAACTAGTGCAATATTTGCCTTGTTTTTGTAAAACCAGTGCATGCAGCAGTCTGGTTTATTTGAAGCGCTTCCAACTGTTAGTGAGATCTCAAGGAGTTCATCAGAGATTTTTGATGAAATTTTGCTCTTCCTTTATTTGATCCTTGAAAATAGTTGTTTAAAAATGTATGTATTGATGAGAATAAGACCTGATTGTGAATGAGGGATATTTCTCTCTGCTAAGATAGGTCTTATAAAAGTACAGTAAAGAGACGTGATCAAATTTTTGGCTTGAATATCTGATTGCAACTCTATTCGTTCTGTTTGAAAATGTATTTATGATGGCTAAAAATGGAGCTGCAAATATACAAAAATATATATATATATATTTTTGCAGAAATCCTGAAACCTGTTTTCACATTCCTTTATCAAAATGGAAATCAAGGCTGCATATTTTTTGCTGTTCATGGGACTGTGTTTAGCCAATGTATTAAAATGCATAAAATTATCTACCATAACTTGAGTTTTCCATAATTTAATTTTGATTTCAAACTCTGTTACAGTTACAGATGAATTTTCACTTTGAAGACACACATTAAACTTGTTTCAATTAGTAGTCAAATCCACCAAAAGTACTATCTGTAGTGTGTAATGCCATTCTTCATTTTCATGTTTTTGCACAAATATTTCCTTTTGATCCTTTACATTAAATTGATTTCTTTTTGGAAATCATGAAATCTTTTTAGTACTATACCCAGCTTAGCCACCTTACTTCAGAAGAGTAAATTATGTCCCTGTAATCAAGATCCATACTTTTAAGGAACTCTTGGAATTAGTTATCATTCAATCCCTTGTCTTTATGAAATTCACAGTTTTTATGATGATTTGCATGCCGTTATCCTTTTTCAAAGTTTTAAGTTTCTTAATGTACGTTGCAATGCTATTTCACTCTCCTGGAGAAGCTTGCAGCCCGTGGCTTGGAGGGATATGGTTTAGTGGAAAATATTGGTTATAGGTGGGTAATTGGACTGGATGATCTTGGAGGTCTTTTCCAACCTTTATGATTCTATCATTCTATGATACATCAAATGTGAGTTGCTGGCAATTTCAACATCTTCTATTCATTTTATAGGTCCCTCTTTTTACCATCCTTCATTGAGATCCATTCAGTAGCTATACCAGATATGTTGACAAAGGTTAATAAAATCACTGTAATGTAATTTTCACTGCTTCATACAAATCAAGAGATGTAGTTGTGTCTTTTAATGGCAACAAAAAAGCTATTTCTTTGGTGACATATTCATTATCAATGTCTCTAATAAAAATGACTGGTTGAACCATATCTGTAGCATCAGTACTTTGATCTATCACAAAAGCATGACATTTGAAATCAACAGCTTTGCTCTCAAAGTTTCTTTCAATAGATTTTTCTCTTTCATCAGTTTGCCTGGCTACAGTCTGATGAAACAAGAGAGAAGACTCTCAGTGAGGCAGAGCAGCCTCCATGATGGCATGGGAGAAGGGGATGTCCTCAGGATGGGCTGCTTTGTAAGTATATAAAAAGGAGTGAATGAAGATCAATTAATTTTAATCCTGGTTTGTTGGGGTTTTTTGTTTGTTTGTTTTTTTCACCAAAGTAAAATCTCTCCTATGCTAGCTTCAGCAAATTTAAGTGGCTAACATTTAAATGGCTAACAAAGAGAAAATGACTGCAAGTAGTGACACATAACCCTTTTATCTCTGCTCCTGCACTTGTCTTGTTGTCTACAGATGCTTGGGGATAAGTACATGAATGTCTCTCTGAGGTGGAGTGCTCTCCTGAATCATGGCCTTAACAGTCAAGAGAGATGGCTATGAGAAACGTTTCTTATTTCACTCAAAATAAACCACCACTGGAATGGAAAAGACAGTTATCCAGCAGTATACAGCACCATTATCCAATAGTTCATGGCTGAAGATCCATAACTTCTTACTCAGAGGCAATTTGAGGTAAATACAGTATAGTTTTCTGATACAGAATTTAAAAGCTATCTTAGCTTTGCATTTCGATTTGCTTTTCCCTGAAGTGAACAAAATGTGTTGAAAATCTACATTTCAGTGCCACAGAAATGCATTTTTCTTGGCATCCCATATCCTGTTTTCTTCTTTCCTAAGTTTGCTGTTCTCAGCTTCCCAAGTGCAGCAATACCCCAGCTGCATCTGATAATTCTCAACTCAGTGACAAAAAAAAAAAAAAAAAAAAAAAAAGCAGAGGAAAAAAAGACCTCTCTGCAAAAATAATATAGTCATTTTCATGCCAAGTGAAAAAGATAAGTAAATGAACAGCTGGAATACAGTGAATGATTTTAACTAGTTTAAGAGAATTTTATATACAATCTTCTCTAAGTATTTCCTCCACACCTGCAGCTATCTCTTTTTTCTTCAACTCCTATTCCATTCTGATTTAAGATGATGATAACATGGGATCTTGAATCATTAGTTAAACTGGAAAAAAATCTAGGTTGCAAGAAACACAGTTAATTCTACTCTTTGAATTGGTGTTTGCTCCTTTTTGTTTTTCAATGATAAAGCTCCAGAATTATGTTTAACCATTATATTAGAGCGATGAAGAATTTTGCTTTGGTGAAACAATTTATTTTTCAATAATAATGCTAACTAAACCTTCATTGTAAATTGAGTTGTTTTCATTGTTTTTATTGAAACTCAGGAAATTCTTCCCCATATGGGAGTTGGGGATGAGGAAAGGAGGTGCCTAAGTATTTGCCTAAAAATGTTTAGCAGAATCAATTAACACAAGCCACGAGCATTGCACACTTCGGGAGATTATAAATTTCCATATTCACTTAAAATAAAGCCCATACACTCCATACTTTATTTCATTTTATTGTCTTACAGTCTGTCATAATATTACTTGATGAGCATAGTTACTTCTCTTGATGGTTAAATTTCTTGGACAATGGGGCTGGCATATCTTTTCCCAAAACTGAACATCATATAAGAGTATTTGCCATTTAGAAGGAATATTCTAAAGGACACACACACAACAAACAAATAAACAAACAACAACAACAACAAAAACAGAGATGGTAAAAAGTGGTAAAAAGCTGCTTGCCTGTTAGAACACAAATAATAATAGTTTACAAAGAACAGAACCAGTGGAGGGGTACTTATCTTTAAATGCCATTTGACTGACTGACATTTCTTCAGGCTTCATTACTCGCATTCAAGGAAGTAAATAAGTGAGTTGTATAGACTTTATGTTAATTTACTCTGGCAGTTAATTTACTCTAGCAGCATTGCCTTCTTGAGTATTACATGAAAGATGGTATTGAAGGATGATGAAAGCACACAGACCTCCCTCAGTCACTAATATTCAGACATTTTGGTTTCTTCCATACTTTGCCTGTGACTCCGTACGATGACAATTTATTTCAGTACAATAGGTATAAAAATGTATATACAAGTCTTTGTTATATACATATCATTTTCAACATTTTTGCATACCTGTCAAAATTGTCAGGAAAATTCAAAGCAGAAGATCTGATGAAGACCTTAATAAATTCACTAGTGATACCATGTGAGCCTGCTTTTTAGCAGATTTAGCATTACCAACACCTTAGGCTGCAAAACGTCTGAAAATAGGCAACAAAACTGCACCCACTTTCCCATGGCATGTGAAGCTACAGTTGACACAAAGCCTCCTGCCAAAAGTGCAAGTGCTGGAAGTTATATTTAACAGAACAGATATCCTTGTGTTTTTTTATTCACTAGCATCACTTTCATGGTGTTGATAGCAGTTCTCTCCACTGCAGAGAGAAAAATGGATTCAGCTGCTTTACACATAAAAGAGAATGGAAGTGGAGAAAACAGTATGTATTGTCCCATGTCAAATGTAAGGGCAGAGGGATGCGGGTGGCAGGAGTCCCATCTTTTTCAATTGGGCTGGAGTGAAGCCTACCCAAAGAGAGACTGCACTGCTCCAGCTCGCCAACAAGATATGCAGAAGCATGGCTTGGATGCTGCTGAAAAGCTGGTGAGACATAAAAGGGCCTCCCAACCGTGGTACACCATTTGGTTTTATTTACTTTTTTGTTTTCTCAGGGTATTTTCCAGAACAAGTTCTTTCTTTTGTTGGTTTGATTACTGCCCCTGTTTGTTTGCCTTATCTTTTGTAAGTTTGCCTCTGGAAAAAAAGAGAAATTGCTTTTTGAAAATGCAAGAGGGACTAAAAATGAAAAGAGTGTTGGGAGATGAGAAATCACCTTTTTTGTGAAAATCTTTCTGCTTTCGTTTCAATGCATAAGTTTTGTGCTATCCTTTGGCAGACACAGGGCAGCACAATTTTCTCACACTATGTTTTGTAAACTGATGAATCATGAGTGATTTCAAAAGAAAAGAACTGTTTTGGAAAGCATCTGAAGTTTGTGAACTTGAGAAGAAAACAAATTTGATCAAATATATGAAAATATCAATAGATACCATTATTGTTGCTTTGCCATCAGCATGAATTCAAAACACAGTTGTTGTTTTTTCCCAGAATATGAGAAATCTGAAAAGACAAAGCTAATCTTACCTTTACTTCAGTATTTTATTTGAATTATCTTTGTACTACCATCAGGCTCCAGCTTTATTCACTACCCACTGAATCAATTACCTTTCCTGATAAAACAATTTTCCAATGTTTCAGGCTTTAAAATATGTTATTTTACCAAGGCAACAGTCCCTGACTTCGTACTGAGAACCTTTTTTAAATTACTACACACCTCATTCGCCTTCTCTATAAAGAAATGCAATTTAGTGAGAATAAGTTTGTTAAATTAGAGCAGTAGGTGCATCAGACACTGGCAGTATTCTTTAAATGCTGTCTTATGAATCAGTGCAAATGTATGCATACAGGAGAATTGTCTTTAAATCAGAGATAATATAAAAATGCAGCATAGTGATGTTTGCTCTGTGAGGAAAATGAACTTTCTCCTAAAAATGCTCCACATCCAATGGAAAAAAAATGCAAAAAGTCTGTCCTGCAGTGCCAAATCAGATAATTCTTTTCACGTATTCAAACATTCCCTTCATACTTTTGTATATCATAGAATCATAAAATGGCCTGGTTGGAAAGGGCCTCAAAGATCATCTAGTTGCAACCCCCCTGCTATGTGCAGGGTTGCCAACCACAAGACCAGGCCTCCCAAAGCCACATCCAGCCTGGCCTTGAATGCCTCCAGGGATGGGGCATCCACAACCTCCTTGGGCAACCTTTATATGTTTAAAATTGAAGGTAATTCTTGCTTTATATTGTGTGTGCTATCATAGCACATAGAGGATCAAGTTATGCACAACAATAGCAGCTGATTAAAAAGGATTCGTTTCCAAATGTAGAAAGTATAGAGGAGATTTCTGTGCTCACGTTTCTTTATTTGTGAAAATATCAGGAGGTAGGAATGGATACAGCCTTCAAGGATTAGTGACTCTTGAACAAAAGGGTAATTTAGATATTTACTTTTTCCCAGATGGTCACAGCGGATTACCTCCTTCTCGTCATAGAGTCGTTTGGACATTCTTGAAGGCCTTCTTGTATTAGTGTTTCAGAAATTTGTTGTAATTGAAATACTCAGAACATAGCTCATTTCTCCAAGGGAAAGTAGATGATTCACAGCTGACAGAAACAGAAATTCTGGACTGTCCATTAATAGTTCTGCAAGGGATAGGATCCTCCAAGTGAAACGTCAGTGATGCTCAAGTCCTCTGATCCTCTGCCTGTAGGTGAGCAAATCTTTTCAGCAGGGCAGAGATTGCTCTGCTTTGCTAAATGTCCAGTGAGTTCCCTTTAACTTCTCCTTGACTGAGATTGTTCAGAAAACGAGTCAAAGTGAATCTTTGATAGCTGATAGAAAATTAGTCTGTGCCATTTTTCAGTTCTGGCTGCTTTCTCAGGGCTTATGCAGGCAGCCAAAGATTATTCAGATAACTATTCAGGACAGATCCCAACCTGGGAATTGGAAAACGTTAAAAAAGTGGAGATCTTTGATTTTGTTTGCAAATCGAAAAATATTTCCTGCAGTTTTCTGAGGTAGCATTTCTGTAGTCTGCAGCAAACCAATGCCAGTTTACACCATCTGAAGTGCTGGCTCTGACATTGCTTTGTCAGCCACTTCATCTCTCAGTGTCAAACCTCGCATCAGAAACAGCAGCACTGAGAAAACAGCTGATGTCTCTATTCTTTTTGCCAACCAGAGGACGCAGTGTCAGATACAACACCTGTTTAATCTCAAGCCTGGAAATAGTTTTCCCTCTGTTGTAGGGTTTTTTTTTTAAATAATGAGTTTTACCATGGCTTCCTTCTTTTTCCATGTGACATAATCTAGACCATGATTTTAAATAAAAAAGTTAGGGGGGAAGAAAAGATGTTGCTGAAGTCTAGGCAATGATACATCTTTTTGTGAATTTTTTGTACGTGATTTGTGTTCACAGAAGTCAGGAATATTTCCTTCATTAAAAATAAAAATCTTATGTGCTGATTTTTCTTTACTGTGAGAAAGGTTTTACTTAGGTATCAGTCTGATTTTAGCACCTTCAAATTTTAATCATAAAATCTATATACCACTGCTGCTTACAGGTGCCCAAAAGTCTGCAGGAACTTACAATTCTGAAGTAAAATCTCCCCAGAGACTTAATTTTTGCTTATGGAGGACTTCTGGAGAAGATAGCTGTTATAAGTCTCCAATTTGACAAAACTTTATTTTTCTGAATTCTGGAGAGAGTTATTTTGTGCCAGAAACACTTGTTTCAGTGTTTCCAGAAATGGATATTTTCAAAATTTCAGTTCATGAGGGTAAAAAAAGTTGAAAGGGAAGAAGTATCTCCAGCTTTTCTTGGATTTAATCCTTTGCCTTTTCTTTCTGATCAGCTTTTTCTTTTCAGACACAAAAACTTAAGCCTGTGAAGGATGGTGAAATCTTGAGGTACTTCTAATATATGTGGGGGAAAAAAAACATATATATGTAGTTTTGCTGCAATATTACCAGAAGTGTGTGATATGGATGCACAGTGTGTTAGTGTAGGGCTTTTCTGCAATGATCAGCACTGGTAAATACAGCCATTCTTCTTCACCAGTCAGTAAAATTTTCCCTGCCACAGAGGCTAACCTGTATGGAATGGGCTGTATCCGAGGCTGCAGGTTCACTTTGTTTTAAACCAAGGATGTCTATGTGCAAATACCTTAACAGAAATGGCTTCAAGGGTATTCGAGCTCCCAAGTCATGTCCGTGAAATGTTTGGGAATAAGTTAACTAGCAAGGGCCAAAATTAGACTGCGAACAGAGCAGACACAATCATTCTGCACTGTCTGACAATGGTTCCAAAAACTCTTTAATCCTTTTTTGTCATCAGAACCTAGGAAGCTGGCTGCCTCTTTGATTAAGCAAAAGGATGTCTATTGTTTTCTAGATTTTACTATACATAAAACCCTAATAGGAAGAGTTATAAAGGCATAAACACATACAAAGTTGCAATAGAATGTAGGGAAGTGTTCAAATCTCAGGTTCCAAAGATGTAAAGGATATTCTCATAGAGTCAATTAAGAGCCTAATTTGAGCCTCATAGTAGCTGGATATCTAAATATTTTGTATGTAGTTCACTATCCACTACCTCACTGTGCTCCACTGTTTCATCTCCATAAACATTCAGCAAGCATTGATGAATGTCAGTGGGTGCCATTTTTTCCACATGGAGGAATTCAGTGCCACACCTCTGCTTCATCTGCACTTCCATCTCAGACACCATTGTGTCAGACTACCCCTCTGCTGACATTTGTCACATGGAAACAACATGCAATATTGGTGGGAAGGTTCAACCTCTACTGCCATATCACCAACATCTTCCTCCAACATCATGGGCCAACATAATAAAATGGAGGCATTATTTTTGAGCAGCCCTCATTGTTATTGATATTTTCTCCTGAACAAGTCATCAACATACATACAAATACATAACACAAAGTAGTATATCTGTATATATGTAAATCCCAAAATATATTTGAAAATGTTCCCCTAAAGAATATAAATACCTGAAAGCTTGATGGGAGGGCTTGATGAGGGAATTTGATGATGCTAAGCCTTAAAACACACTTCATCCCTCAAAGAGAAACAGTTATGATTTCTGAAATGTAAGCTGTTTATTGAGTAGGTGGAGTTCGAGTTTTGTTGAGAAAGCATATTTTTATGCAGTGTTCAATGTTGTGCTCTGAGAGGTGTTTTGTAATCAACATTGGTGGCTTCTAAATATTTATATTTCTGATCTCTTTTTAGCCTATGTAGGAACCTGAAACAATAAATCAATCAATCAAACAAAACAAACAAATATAACTACATGACAGTGTACATTTGACCTTATTGACTACATTTATGCAAGCAAAAATTAAGAATTTAAGCTTGGCTTCAGCTACTACAAGCTTAATTTTTTTAAAACTGTGATGATCATGAAAATGTTTTCAATGAGAAGGAGTTTTTAACAGATTGACCTGTTAGGTCTTAGACCAGGGTTGCCCATCAGAGTGAAGTAAGTAAGGTTTAGGACCAGACCATTATAAATGATGATGCTGGACAATTATTATCCTGAGGAATAACTGCAAAAGGATGCAAACTCATTCCTGAGGAACAATAAAGTTGAAGTGAAACCACTCCTGAACAGCTTTGCATCATGATTAAGTTTGTGGGAAAGTGAGGCCATAAAGATAATAAACCAGGTCCTCCCTTAATTTACACTCCACTGCTGATTTACACTGACATATTTCAAAACAGTTAGAAAGATCACATTTTTCACAAATTGAGAGTTGCACAAAGCATTGTCCATGTGTTCCACTCAGTAGCCTTGTGTACATAGGCCAAGAAAATGAGATCAGGCATAATATGGAATTTAACAGAAGGCTTCACTCTACACGTTGTCTCAGAGCTGAGAACTGTCCAGATTATTTCTGTAAGAAACTATCTTGGAGGCTGTGATATCTTCCATGCAAAAAGAAAAATGCCTCTAAAAAAAAAAAAAAAAAAAGCTGCAGCATTTCATCAGTGTGTTCTTATGTCACTGACTGGGACAAAAAACATCAGGAAATGAAGAGACAGACAGAGCTGTTGCAGGCTTTTCTAGAAAGCAGCTGCTGCTGTTTTAGACAATGGGGCTCTGGCTATGTTTGTTGGTGACAGTGAAGGTGACTGAGGAGGGGCTAAAAATATGAATGCCAAGGGGGAGTATGCTAAGCACTCGTTCTGTCTGTCACTCTTGGGAAGCTACCATAAGTACTAATTGATCCAAAAGATCTTGCTGAAAGCAAATGAGGACAAGAGCTGGACAGTGAGCAAAACATCCAGTCAGAGCATACTAAAAACAGCTGAACCTTTGTTTGGGGCATAAAACATAGATTTGTATAAGTGGCAAGAGTCATCACCTCACAGATTAAATCAGAGGAATGGCCCCATGGGTGTGAGTCTTGCCAATCAGGTGGGAGTTTTGCTTTCTTAGGAGAGTTATAAAAGGTGCAGTGCTTCACCAGGATCCTTCCATGGATCCTTCCAAATATGAAAAAGGAGCAGGTCTGACAAGGTGTTCCCAGAGGTGAATTAGGTATCAGCTCCTTTACTGACAAACCACTACTATACAGTTGCTCAATGTACTTTTGTTCTCCTACTCTCACAGAAAACAAACTTAGATCTCCTTCCCCAGGTCAAGACCCTTTCTTGACAGATGTTTAACTCTTTTTTAGAAATATCCAGAGATCTCACTTTCTAATTTTTCAGTATGCTCAGAGAAGATGAGACATTTTCTAATGTCAAATCTGAATGCCTCAGCTACAGTTGAAGGACAGTACTTTTTGTCTGATCATCCACAAACAGAAAATAGATTTTTGTACAATTTTAAGGTAAATAGATTCTCCTGTTCTCTTCAATATTTGGGAAAGGCTTTGACATGTCTGTCAGGACAATGATAATAGAAGGGCAGTCAAAAGGACTTGGGGTTACTGGTGGACCAAAACTTGGATATGAACCAGCAGTGTGTGACTGCAGCCCAGAAAGTCAATCATATCATAGACTTAATGAAAGGAAACACGGCCATAATGCTGAGGAAAGCTATTCTCCTAATTTAATCTGCCTTTGTGATGATCCATCTGGAGTACTAACTACATTTGGGGCCAGCAGCACAAAAATGACACAGACATTTTAGAGCAGGTCCAGAGGAAGGCCACAAGGATGATCAGAGGATCTGGAACACACTTCTTATAAAGAAACACTGAAAGAGTAGTGGTTGTTCATCCTTGAGAAGAGAATGCTTCAGAGAGATATTATTATTTTTCGATATATAAAATTTCAGTGCATAAAAGGTGCTTATAAGAAAGATGCAGAAAGACATTCCCAGGGTTCGCAGTGACAAAGCAAAAGTATCATAGTTCAAGACTCAAAGAGAGTAGACTTAGATTGGATACAAAGAAAAGATTATTTACAGTAAGAATGGTGAGACACTGGAATATGTTGTCCAGTGAAGCAGCCGATGTCCCATCACTGGAAGTGTTCAATGTTGGATAGGGTTTCCAGCAACCTGATCAAGTGAAAGATATCATTGCCTACAGCAGAGTAGATAGCCTGCATGATCTTTAAAGATCCCTTCAAACTCAAACAGCTCTGTGATTCTATAAAAGCAATTTTCATGTAGCTACACTGGAGAAAAGAAGAAAGAAAGAGAAATCAATAGGAGTATGTTATCAGGAAGGCTGTGTGTGGGATCTAAATGGAAAATCAACTGCTATTTCTTCCCACTGAAGGCTCATCCTCTGGGTGTTTCAAGAGTAGGAACCATTTACTAAGTTCAAGAGAGAGATTGTGTAGAAAACTGCAAGATTTTTATTGCATTAAGGCAAAAAGGTAGTATGTATTACAAGTCAATCAGCAGTGACTTAAGCGTTAAGCTTAATTTGGCAGTTGGGGTTCACACTGTTGAGACTGTTGAGACTGCAAAGATGGAAGAACTGCAGCCACTAAAAGAGATCCAGAAGCGACAGAGACATTCAGGAATCAAAAATGCCCACCCTCATGTGTAGCAGTAAGTGCTACTGCATTATCAAACTCCAACCCCCGTACTGTGGGCAGGGCTGCCACTCACTAGATCAGGGTGGACAGGGCCCAAGCCTGGCCTTGAATGCCTATGGGGATGGGGCATGAAGTTAAAACTTGCTCAGATAAACTTGATGAAATGTAAATTCTTGCTTGTGGCTGTGAATATGGAAGAAGCTGACTTCCTAATGAACTAGTGAATAAAGCATGGATTGCTGATACAATGAATTTCCCACAGACTTGGGAAATTCATCACAGCTATCCAGTAGATCACAGGAGCTTCAAAGACAAAGAAAGTTCTTTTTTGAGTCTGTGAATTTAAACTTTTTTTAGAAACAGGCTATGTTTCCACCACAGAAAACACTTTCTGGAGAGGGCAAAGGGCAAAAAAAAGAGAGAGACTGAGAATGAGAGAGAGAAAGAATATTCCAAAAAGTGATGTAAAAGTGAGATGAAGTTGCCAAAGTAATGTGTGGAAGATGAATTAGCATCTGAAACATTCCATTGATAAATTCTTCAGGCATATCATTAAAGATAAGACAGACTTCTTTACATATCATTAACGGTGGTCAAAATTTCAGATCAGGGGCTGGCTTCATCAAAGGCATAACAGGTAGATAGATTTCCATATAATGAATGCATTTCTATTCATTAAATTCTGCAAGCAGAGGAATAATGAGTAGTGGAAGTGCTCATTATCAGATACTGATATTTATAGAAAACCACCACATTGTGGGAAAATAATATAGCCCAAATCAATATTTATGAAGGAATGCTTTCCTATAAATAGAGAAAAAAAACTTTGCTTTTTATCATCGGTTCTTTGGTTAATTATCCAGTTTTGCATTTTAATCAACAGAAACACACTATGTTTGTTAACCATGAAGTAACAAAAGTGCTCTATTCATTATTCCCTTGAGGAATGTGCTCCCTTGTTGGATAAGTGCAGCTCCCAGTGCAGCACTTATTCATTCTGCCCTGTATTTACTCTTTACTTCTGTGTTCATAAAAATGCTTTTTAGTTCATCCAAAACAAAAAAACAACCCAACACCAAAAGCAGTGGTGACATTAATAAATGGAACCTACAGAAAAATATTTTCAGGCAGAAAAAAGGCTTTGACCAGATCGGCCTTGAATTTTTTACTCTATTTTTTACCATGGAAAAAAAAAAATGTGATTGCAAATGACCCTTAGGTAGCTATCATTATCCTAAGTGAAAACACGATTATTCAATTAATTCTTTACATAGCAGAAAAATGTTGGGCCATATCATGGGATTTAAAAGCTTATATTCAATACACACAGATTTAATATTCATGCAAGTAAATCCTGTGGGTGCAGACTAAAACATAAACCATAGTATTTAATGAGATTCCCTATCTGAAAAATGTGGTTATGGCTAAACCTCCTCTCCTTTATAAGAAATCTAATATTTGATTTAGGTTAATGATGCCTCTTCTCAAATTAATCTTGTGTCTTTAATTATTCAAATCTTCAGCATTACTAAAACCATTCTAATTATTCCCATTGCTCAGTGGTATTAGCAAAAATTATACTTAAATTTAAAATCACTTTAATGGGGGCCATATTATTCTCACGCTCATTTGACTATTTAAGATTTCACCTCTGAGACAGAAGAGGTTGACTGCAGCCAACATCTCCTTTATTAAAGTCATCTTCTTTGCATTTTTACCAGCAACTTAATAAGAATCAAAGTAGACCATTCATTAGACTCTGCCCCCACTTTTCTAGTAGAAAATCCCACCCCTCGTATTATCTCCTCATTTATGCTTTTTAAAGTTTTATGATGCTAATATTCTTTTATGATATGTTAGGTTTATCACTGGCAAGGTTTTATGTACCTTTTCTGGTGAATTACCATTGAGAGATGAAGACTACTGTTTATTTTGGGGTAAATAAAATATCATGTGAGACTGCAATACTGGATCATATTTGTTTCCACTATTATTTGATGAAGTCAGAATATGCTGTGTAAATATAGGCACTAAATGCAGTAGACAGAGCCTTAGAAAAAGATGAGAGGAAAACATTTTAGAAGACCATTTATTGCATTATGTTTAATGCATTCATTTTTATCTCTTGGAGAATGTTTGGACTGTAAGACACAGAATCTCCTTTTAGCATGTTTCATTCTATTTAGTGGTTTTGACTCATCTGGGGACCTAACACTGTTTTCTAAAGTCAAAGATATTTTTCTTTTCTCCTTTTGTATTTTGGAAGTTACAGCTAAGAACTCCCAGTACTCTGTCATCTAAAACTTGATTCTAATCACAATCAGGCTGAAGCCCTTCCTGTGCAGAAGAAATCAACCAGCTCTATGGCACTGCTCTAGCACTGCAGTATAGACATCATACCCCAAAGGACTTACAGGTGTAGATGAGGACGGACCAGACCATGTTTATAGATGAAATATTTTCTAGTACAATAAAGAACAAAGCAATTTCTCAATGAGAGGTGAGAACTCCATACTCTTGACCAGTATGGAGCCTATGGCTTGCAGTCTATATGATAGATTGAAAGGCCAAGCAGGTTTATTGTGATCAGCGTAGGCTTGACAACCAGGTGATTATGCACTGGCTATCTTTATTAGAACATGATACATTGTTATGGATTGTTTTAAATTTGAGTATGCATATGCATGCTTGGATCTACAGGAAAATAGTTAGATACCAACACACTGAGTAAATGTGAGCTAAAGTCTATTCACTGCCTGTAAAGAACAAATGGGAAAAGGATTGTGTCTCTGGGTTGATCATTGCCGAAACACAGACTCCTCCCCTCTTTCTCTCTTTTGCATTTCCCCAGTCACAGCTCTTTTGACAACATCCACTCTTTAGCCTTAACTCACATTTTGAGATAGGTCAGTGAATCCATTTCAATCCCTGTAATCTTGTGCCCTGTTAGTGTCAAGCTGAAGGAAGATGAACAGAAGGAACATGAAGTTTTCCTTCCCCTGGGTTCACTCCCCAGAGAGGATCCCTAGTGAGAGTATCAGTTGGCATCATTATGATTTAATTTTCTGTAATTGCATCATTACATCCATTTCCAAGTATCTGGTGTTCTGCAAATGAATTAGAAACACATCAGGGTTCAACAAAAGGAGCAATACTCTCTCTCCTCTACTTGCCTCTTCATGGACTATCTTAAATAGACCAGATCAGGATAATAACTTGCTTGGGGAGCACTGCCTAGAATAATCAGATTTCTCAGGGGAAGGTAGTGATAATTATCAGGGCTGGACTTGTGTCTGACCTTCACACACACCAATTGTGCAGAGGAAATCTAGTGGAATCAGTATAATTCAGGAGGTTTCTCTGCTACATCAATGTATTTCTAAAAATATTTCATTTGCTTGGAGATTGGCTGGGAGGCTGCTATGCCTTGGGTTTTTTTGTTTGTTTGTTTAGAAGATAAAATACACCTTGTTGACAAGAAAATGTTGCCAGGTCTGAATTAATTTATTAATCACATGTTAAACATTGTCTAGTATCTGACAGCTTAGAAAGCATGCATTGCTGATGCAAATGGAGGCAGGGTGGTGTTCAGAGCCCAATTGGAGCCATCAAAAAGATATCATCAGTACAGACTAAACAGCAGTGCTGACATAATGTTAGTCATAACATCTGATAGAATCCAAAAGATCAGATGTAAGCTGATTCCTGGAATTTTTGTTGCATAGGTGCTGACTACAACCCACTTATTAATCCCTGGATCTCTAGCAGTAAGGTCGTGCCTGATCTGGTACACATTTAAAAACTACCTTTGTTACAGTTCTTGAATGTGGATTGCTGATTCCATAGACTACAATAATAACCCTTCCTGTCTTGTCAATGCATATGTATAGTCTCTTTAGAGAATTATTGATTCTTTAATAGATCTTGCATGCTTATGAACCCTTTCAAATGTACACTATTGAGCCATATGTCTGCACATTGAACATGTGACTTATTCTTAGCAAACATTTAAGACGTTAATTATTGACAACTAAATAGATCACTATAGCACCTCTGGAGATCCCAGCTTCAGTCAGAATAGTTGCCCTCAATGCACACTGAGAGACTCTCATTTAGGTGACAAATTTCAATTTTTTCAGCAGAATTCTCAAGTATAGGTCATCTGATGTATTCCTAAACACTTCTCTCAGTGTTTTAATGCAGTGTCACATTTGAGCTTTTGGTGGAACTCAGTGGGCCGGAAGTAACTTGGACATGATCACAAGAAATCACATACTATCACTTTTTCCTCTCCATACTAATAACTGATGTGACTCATGGATCCTCCCCTTCCTCCCCCCCCCCCCCGCAAAAAAAAAGCATAAAATAGGCCTAGAAATGATTTTACACCTATGCACATGCCACATTCCCCTGACAGGACAGGGACACTTAGGAAGGCCTTATCCGTTTTGAGTCCCATGTGTATACTGTATAAACAGTATGAAGTGCCTCAGTTGCTTATTCCCATACATGGCTCAGCTGGGACAGCATATAAAAAGCCATTCACAAGAAGTATAGGTTTTGGCTAAAAAGGTTAAAGAAGAGATCCCTAAAAAGAAATTAAGACAATTACTGTTATTCTGCAGACTGGAAACATGGATTCTTTTGGTCTCTGATTCTTTCCAGACTTTTTCGTCCAAATTTATTTCAAGTTTCTGCATATATTAAATGAAATCTTTCCCTTTATTTTTTTCAAAATTACTCTTGTAAAAGAACATTAAAAAAAAAAAAAAACAGAAGTGCTGTATGAGCAATTTCTGAATGAAACTATCTGGAAACTTTCTGAAATTTGTTTTGTGAAGACAAAATATTTTGCTATTTTATTTCATGGAAATGGTTTTGGATATTTTTCCCTCTCCAGTGATGCATGAATGTTATCTCTTGCTGAAATCAATTATAGAACAGCACAAATTTGGTTACTAATGTGTAGAATGCCTTTCATCTAGTAGAGGAGTATAGCAAACGGGAGTAGTCTATTTTTTCTCTCAGCTCCACATCCATAAATGGGTGCAATGACTCAGAATACAACCTCCTCTGTTCAGCTTCATGAATGGAAAGATTTAGTCACACTGGAATGGAGTCCATGAAGACAGCAGGCTTATCATAGGGTGCATTTTGAGAACCACTTAGCTGATGGAACATGTCCTTTAATCAGCCATATCAAGGGAACATTCCTTGGACTTGTACACAACTGTTCTGAGCTCTCACCTGAGATTATAAGAAAGAACTTTTCCTTTCAAAAATTTATTGCTGTCCAAAGTACATTGCAGAACAAAATAGAGCTCTCCTAGAGTTAAGCTGTTGACCATGCCCATACTCAGAACACGACAGCCTTGAGACTGATTGTTCCTTTTTGCATGAATAGTTTTAAAATCTCTGAGGAGAACGTCTTAAACGCTATGCTAACACCACACCAGTCCTGTCTAAGGGAAGGTATTGCTGATTTGCAATTTTCCCGGGAGCTCTTTCACTGTACTCTGCCCTCAGGGAGTAAGCTGTGGTAAGCAGTCTCCTTAAGACTTAAGACATACACTTCCATTCTGATGCTTTTATCTACTGATTCTTTGCTGTAAGCTAAGTACAAAGGTTCCTTTCAATTAGGGACTGAGGTCGGGTCACCCTAGCCCCACATCAGAGTTGTATTCCTCAGGGTGCCTCAGGAGATTCACCTTCTGATTCAGTGATTTTCTACATACAGTATTCTACATTCACAGCAAAGTGGACAGACAGACTGGAAGAACTGGCCATCTGGTCACCCTAGTCTGCTCACATGTCCACATGCTGAAGAAGTATACATCCCTTTTAGGAAAAGGAAGATTAGTCCCATCTATCCCAAAATCTCTTTGATATTTTTAGAGAATCCATTTAATGTTGTATAAAACACATAAAAACTAAAAGCTTTGTTTTGAAGGAAAACAGCAAATTCATTTTATGTGCGTCTGAATCTATGAAGTGCATCTGGAAAACAAAAGCAAATGGGGTCCTCCATATGATACAAACTGGAGACCTCAATACTCTGCCACATGCAGGTAAAAATGCTGAAGTTATTTACTAAAAAAAATCTATGCATCTCCATGGTAAAGCAGCATTCAAGCCAAAGACTTAGGACTGCAGTTTTAGAGGCATCTAAATCTTACCTATATCCATTAAAATTTTTCAAACAGTTTTGTATGTGCTTACTCTCAAAGAAAAAGTCCACATAAGAGAGAAGTAACATAAATGGTTCTGTCTATATTCACTTTTTTTCACTGAGAATGTAAGCTACAGTTTAATTGCAGTCTCTTGAGACTGGTAGATCCTGCTGCATTTGCAAACAATTTCATATTTCTTCCTTCCTGCATAAAGACTTTTAAACGTGTTTCACTGAAAACAAATCTTATCCTTTCTATCTCTTATTGCACCTCAGAAAGCTGAAGCATTTTAGATCTTCCCATGATATTTAACCCCTTTTGGTCATATGCAAAGTTTGTATTATTTATACAAATTTATTATGTAATCTTAGATATGCATATCATTTTACAGAAAATAAAGAAAGAGCACCTGCTCCAAACAGTATGAAGTCCAGGAATGCTGCTCCCTCGATGTCCTCCTTCCAGCTGCTGTGTCATTTTTGCTCCTATGTGAATAGCTCCTACTGGGATTCAAAATCAAATCAACATTAAGGGTAAACACAATAGTAACTGCAAAAAATAAATTTACCCTGAAGTTGTGTTTTGTTACTGCTGTGTTAGGATTTTTTCCTGTAATTAAAGATTTTCCAATCTGGTAATGAATTCTCTCCTTTGTACCTTGGACAGAGAGCAGGACAGAAACCTGGAACCCTCCCCGTTCTGGAGAATCAAACAAAGGACTGGCACTGAAAATTTTCCCCAGGGACCTTCCAAATTCCTAAGTCCCATGCAACTGACAGCACAGTTAAGATATACTCCAGAGCTCTTCTGCTCCTGCAGCACCTGGAGTTCAGGAACATGTGAATGAAACACCTCACATTTTCCTGTTTTCTGTGCCAAGCAGCAAATGGCCAGCAAGCCATCATTCACCTCCCACAAGGCCTGGTTATCTCATGGGGCCATGCATGACCCCCAGAAAAAGAAATACCTCTGAGCATACCTTCTCTCTGCCAGGTGAGCCAAAGCCCCATCATGTGAAGCAAAACCCAGGTCTTGAACAATACTTATGAAAAAATATCATAGAGCATGAGTAAAAGAAATCAGAAAGGAGTTCTTTTTAGAGGTGCTCCTACTGCACCATCCCCAGCACACCTTCACAGCTTGCTGTGTCAAAAATTGATTGCCATCACTTATTGCTCCTTCATGTCACCTCCTTCTGTGTGGAATCTGTCCAGCAAATTTCTGTGCAGCATTTAAGAAGTGATAAGAGAGATGACTGTGATTGAGCTTTTCCTTTGTATCCAGCAGATGGGACAAAACTTTCCTTAGAGAAACATAATTATTCCCATGTAAAGAAAAATTCTCTGGGAGTTGTCCCAGGGGGTCAGACCAAGGGGTACAGTTCATGCTTAGGCACAGATCATGCAACTCCGCTTACAGCAGAACGATGAGCCCACATCAATATCAGCACTGTGGAACCTGCAGCCAAGTGCAAACCAGTACACTGGTGCCTTGGAGAGCCCTGGGGGGAAAGGAGTATGAAAACAAGGGGAAAAAGTGGAAGAAGAAGAGTGCTTGTAGGAGCCTCCTGTAGCATGCTCACAGAGAGCTGGGAGGACAGTTAAATGGACTCTCCAGTCACTACTACAACTAACTTATATTTTTACTCAAATGCCTCTGAAGTATTACCTCTTCCCTTGTTATTTTTTAGCAGACAGCAGCATACTCTAAAACTCTAATTGTATATGTAAGTAATAACAATCTATCTGGAGGGCATATCCTGGGGATTAATGACCAGCTGGGAAGAACGTGATAGCCAGAAGTGCAGCTAGAGGCTATTGCACATCCTTGATCATTTAACCACTTAAACGCTGCTGAGTACATGCTGTCCATGGGGTAGACATTATCAGATACTTCTCTTTGTAGCAGACAAATCACTCTAAGTCAACAAAGAGCTGGAGCTGGTGCTTTAAAGAAATGCTGCTGCATCTCCCACAGCAGCACTGAATCTGTGACAGAACACAATAAAGATCCCCTGAAAACACCCTGTGCCATACTCATTATTGCTGTTATAAAATTAAAATGTTGGGTAGGGGAATAAGTATAGTAGGCCACAGTTACAATGCATTAAGCAGGGAATAACACCATTAAAGACAACAACATCCTGCTGCTCTGAAATCAGAATCACCCATTGTTGATTTGCTTGGTGTGATATTCTATTTTTGCAGTCTGTGGCATATGCGTGCCTTGCTGCTATGGTCCTTGGTGCTGTTGTTTTGGGATTTGTGCACAGAATAAAAGTATAGTCCTTGACCAAGAGAGTTTACAATAGTTTTAACAGGATTTTGCTTGAATATCTCTAAATAATTAATTCAGTGTAATCTACACAAGCCATTTCAGTTTACCAGAGCTACCTTATAGCACTCTACTTTGCTGATGACCATCATTACCTTTTAGAGTAAAATGCAACCAGCAGTAAGTTTGTTTTGTAGAGCTTTGAACAGTGTGAATGTTAAAGAGCTTATAGAGCTTATTAAAGAACAAACTGCTAACAGAAAATTGTATTCCCTCCTATCACTCATCTTAGGAAAAAAAAAAAAAAAGATGAAATAACAATGTGTAAGAAAGGGAAGATTTATTTTCCTAGTTCCTGAGCTTAGGCAACAACATCAACAAAAAGAGACCATATAATTAAAATGTCAACTGGAATATTTAGATCTGAAGCTAGAAAAAGAGACAAGAAGCTAAATTCTGATCCAAGCTGACATTGTTTTAAATCCTCATCATCTCCACTGAACTTAGTGAAATCACTCTGGATTAGCACAGCTGGTAATTGGGTCATAATCTGGTCCCTCTGTACATGGGCTTCCTACATGACATTTCAGCAAACTTACAAAAAGCTTTTTACAGATAGATTAAAGATCCCAGGGGCACCCCTAGTTCACAAATCAAAGCCCAAATCATTACTGGGCTCAGAACTTATCTGACATAAATTCAGCCTTGGAGCAAATGTCTATAGCCACAGCGTGAGACTTAGTGAATGACAGGAATGTTAAGGGTGGCTAGTCTTGCTGCCATTAAAAGAGAAGGGAGACTGCAGGCTTTGCTTTGGAACAACTTTAATCCTTTTTAAAAAGAACAGTGCTTTAAACTCATTACTTTGTTACTTTTAAAATTTCATTGAGTTTAACATCTTAATACCACAGCCATTCTTGCAAACAATAAATAATGGTCTGATTTGGCTTTGTTATGTTTGAGCCTCAGTGAAAGTTTTGTCAGTTTTAGGGCCAGCTCTCCCATAGCATACAGACAGAGATGAAGTCCCCGTTGTGTGCACATATCCTAGCTCCTCTGATTTCATCTCAAGATCAAACTCATAACTGTGTGGGGTTTGCTGTGCCTGTACTCTTTGTGATTAGTCACATAGAGTTCTTCTGCCCAGGCCCAAGGCTGTCAAAATGTATGAAAAGGTCAGAGAGGAAGAAAAAATGCTTGCACTCCTTCCTGCTTTACCTGTGCAAGGACCTGTCAGGTCTGTTTCTGCATCCACGCACTGGACCTTGTCCAGTGGGCCATGATGAAAATGAACACATCTCTTGCTTATCGCCTGCCTCAAATGAATGCTGTTCTTTCTCCTGGAGATGTCTAAAGTGCTGCCATGCAGCAAACTTCTTTGGATGTCCTGGTTATGTCAGGTGCCTCCACGGCCAGGCAGTTGTTCTTTGCTGTGTTCTCAATACAAACGAGTCCTGATCTGTCACAATAAATGCATTCTCAATGTGAAGACCATGAATGTCCTTATAACTGTTCTCTTTTTTCAGGGCTTTTTATCTCTTTGGGGACATGTGATAATGTCAGTGAATTATATAATTTATTTTATTTCAAGAGAATCACCTTTATCTCCTCAAAACTAAAATATGTTATCGGGTAAGCAGCTGATGTTGAGAGGCCTATACTTTGACAATCTGACATGGTGTTTACGTTCTGGAGAGCCTGCTAGAGATTTTGTAGTCCCAGCCCCTCCTAGTGATTTTATGCTATACTATTTCAGCAGTTATTGTTAAAACTTAGAAAACTGATGTTACTGCAATGGAATTGAAAGAGTTAGCAGTCTGGAAAATGGAGGGCAGCTATCTCACCCAAAAAAATAGGAGAAAGAAATATTCTGTGTTTTCATATTGCTACACATTTCATTTGTTTTCTGTTTGTGTGTTTTTTTCTAATTTTCCTAATAAACCTACACCATCTGTCTGAATACCACAGAGGCCCAAAGAAAATTGCAGTTTCCCTACTACGTACTGACCTGCTACCGTGTTTTAAGTCTAGTCAGTGAGGGAAGTGGTAATTGAAATCACCATAAATTAATTGCTCTGTTTTCAGGCAGTACAGAGAAAAATTAGTACTGGGTATAATAGAATGCAGAACAACTCATGAAAAAAGGTGCAGGCATTCTTACTAAGTGACCCTTATCTTTCTCTTTTGTCAGGAGAATTATTCATTAGCAAAGAAAATTTGCATTCATATATCAGTGCCCATAGCTATATTGTGCTTCACCAGCCATCTTACGTATAGAACTTGATCCCACAGATATGTACACATATGTTTAAATTTGCTCACGGAAATGGTCTCAAGTAAATCTAATGGGGTCATTGCAGAAGCATGCTTTTTTGCAGAACAGTTTACAATAATGTATCAGAGCTTTACATATTGGGCTCACATTTGTAATCAGAGATTTTTATTCACTAAGGCAGAGAAGGCAGATTCATATTACCTAGAAAAGCCCTGATCCCCCCTAAAGAATATCCACCTAAGGAAATCAGGTGGTTTCTATTGCTATCCTATGTATGAGACATAGAAAACTTAGTTTCTACAGATTTTTTTGTATGTTCTGACCCACCACGCTAACTTCAGCATATGTACTTGCGATCTGTGCCGTCTACCCATCTTGCCTCATGCCCATGTGGGAGAATGATGTGGCTGTTTTATGTTTTCACTGTCTTCTGCCTGGCAGACACTGTGGTCTTGGAGATATGCCCTGCGATTTTCTCCAATAAAAACCAGTAGAAATGCAAGATTAATTCAGACAAAGAAGAAAGCTACATATATAAATTAACTTGATTCATCATAATGAGCATGACAGAGTACTGCTAAAATTGGCCTCTTCAAACCAGCAATTAAAGATTTATACTGTGTGCAAACACACTTATTAAAGTATTATGTAAAGTATCCACATTTTACCGATTATCATGATAGATTACATTACAAAGTTAGAATAAAATACCCAACAAAGAGACTGGATTAGTTAATCATTTTGCTGAACTTGTATAGATTAATCTCCTGTGATGGTTTTATCTGGAAATGTAAGGCTAAATTTTCGTATCAAAACTTTAATTTTCCTAAGCACAACAATTAGCTGTGAAACATGGGGTACAATCATAGTAATAACTTTCCCTTTGCCCTGTCTTCTTTTGTATCTGTATCTGAACACAAAAAATGCCCAAACACATAATAATAATTAAAAAAAAAAAAAAAAAAAAACCTGACTCCAGGTCAAAGGGATGTTTTGAATAAATAAATGGTTTAATAGAATTGAATAATGGAAAAGGACGAAGGAAGAAAATGAAATTAGAGAGAAAAAGCAGAAGCAGTATTAAAACCCCCTTACTGTAGGCATGACTCCTGTATTATGAAGTAATACTTCTGCCTCCTGCCCAGGCTGAAAGGACCCTTCGTCATTTTGATGTTGGCTCCCCTTTTAAAGACAGTACAGAATGGTTCTCCAGGTGAGGAGAGCCTTGGAGAAGACTGGGGCTGCTATTCGTTCACAGTTACTATCAGAAACTATCCCCAAAAATAGGACTAATGTCAGTGCTGCAGGGTTATATATCAGCTTGTTAGGCTGGGCATTTTAAGAATGCATTTATATTTTCAGTCATCCACAGCAGCTTCTCCCCTGTCACACTCTTTGGAATGTGTGGGAGAAAGCAGGTCCACCACAGAGTAACAATCTCCTGGGGTTCACTATGCAAGACAGGGCCTCGAACCTCACAAATGGAAAAGGCAAAAAGTGGGAAGCAAAAAAGAAAAGAAAAAGAAAAAAGATCTTAGGTTCAATTCTTTGATTCAAACGTAGTCAAAATTTCATTTATCTGTGCACAAATGTAAAAATATATGGGTTTATCTGGGTAACATCCACAGGGGTCTTGGATCTGGCAGAGAACAGCATTTTCTTTCTTGTGGAAGTCTCTCTAATGCATTATGGTACTTCTTCTAAAGTGCTAACAGCTAACGCCCAGTAATTTTTTTTCTTTGGCTAGGACTTCTGAATCTGTGGAATAAATGAAACATGAGCCATGACTGCAGTCAATAAAATAGAAATGTGTGTGGTGTTTGTGGTTTTGTTCAGCACTCTTTAGGATTTAACACAACTGATGATCTGTTTGCTTTCTTTAGGAGTAGCTTTTACTCTACACTCTGCAAGAACTTCTCTGGTAACATTCCTTCCTTAAAACAAACACTGTGTGAATGGAGTGGGGAAAGCTCATTGGTTTTATTATTTGTTTTTCAACTTGTTTCTAATAGATCATCATCTCTTACCAAGACAGAAGAAAACTTACTCTTGCAGCTTACAGGTATAAAACAATGACTTAAGCATTTCAGTTTTAAAGAAGTGTGAACTATATGAGACATAAGCACACAAAAAGATAGAAGAAAGCTTTCTTTTTTCTTTTATTTTCAGAAAAAATTACACCCACTTAAGGACCAGCAGATTTGCAAAAAAGAACATGCCTGATGTAAGTTTCTTCGGAGAACTGTACTAGAGAAAATTGCCACACAGGGATATTTTAGACTTGATTTTAGACTTTTGTTTGTTAATGTCGCTTGTATTTCATTTCCTGCTAATTAAAAACTGTACTGTCTATTGAATTTGTACTAGTAGCTCATGGAACAATATTAAAAAGTAACTGAATTTCATCAAGGAAAGAAATGAAAATTTCTGCTCTGGATCATATCACAAATTCAAAATGTGCTTTGTATAGATTAGGGAAGGTGTTGTAGGCTTGGGTTTTGGAATGGTCGGAGTGCTTTGATTTTTTTTTTTCTTTTTTTTTTCAGGAGGGCCAATTTTGCATTTAAATAGAAACTGCTTCAAACTAGAAAATATTTCATTGCAAGCTGCATCACCTTCTGAAAGGCATTTCATGCTTTGTATTAGAAAAGCTTTATTTGAGAGGTTTGTACCCCAGGACCAGCAACAGAGGCAGTGCAACAAAATATAAGGATGGAGTCCTGAGAAAATACAAACACAAATTCTGAACCAATTTTCCTGCCTGATTTGCTGCCAGATGAACTTACCCCATATGCACACTAAACTGGCCAACTATAAGTCAAGTCTACTCAAAAACAGAACACCCGCATTTGAAGAGTTCTCTCCTCAGTGTAATGTTCTCTGTCATGAACGTATGGTCTCAGTAGAAAATGGCAGCCAGGTCTGTGGGCATCCACTGGTGGATGAATTACGTTAGTAAAATTTGTCAATCTTTTAGTAAAATGACACAGGAATAATTCACACTGACTGCTGTTCAATCTTCATACCCCAATCAGTCTGGTATTTTAGATTTAAAAATGCTTAATGAAGGAAAAGATTAAGGAAACAGTGAATCATTACCCCTGCTATGCTAGGTACAGCCTGAGAAAGAGAAATATCATTGGTTATGCCTTAATAAAGCAGTAGTGAAACAATTTTCAATCTTTCTGAAGCTATTAAGAAGACAAGTTGGTACTTATTTTTATTACTTAGATTTAACACTGTAGTAGCATTTGATGACATCAAAGGTCAGAATTTCAAAGTGCATTGTAGCAAACACAATATTAGACAGCCCTTTCCTCGGGTGGTAACCCAGCCAAAAAAAAATTGTAAGAGGAAAACAGACATTGAAGTGTCCACGCTTAGAGAAGTCAGGAGGTTTATGGCATAACCAAGAGTCTCTCAGATCTTCAGACGTTGAATGCTGCACTTTTTAAAAATTCTTCAAGTATTATTTTATATATTCTTTATGACATTCTGGGATGGCCTGCAATTTAGCAAGGTTAAAGCTGCCAGAGTCCAACTGTACACACGGCTCCATCAGCTCCTACTGTTTCCATGGACACACTAGTTAATTCCTTGACTTTTTCTTGATGCTGTCTTATTTAGAGGAAATTGGAAAGGAGGTGGGAGAGGAAATTTGTTCTAGAGAAGTGAGCGTTCTGCAAAACCCGGTGGAGCCTGCTGACTTCTATTGGGTTTTTATGCCTTCAAGAAATAGAATTTTCTTTATGTGTCCTAAATATTTTCACCATTTACCTTTTATCTTTATTTTAGTCTACTGTGCATTTGATATACAAGCATTTGAGCTCTTAATCAGCTATGCAAAATGAGAGATAATCTTGTCATCTCATTTTTAATCTCTTTTGATTCTGCAAATTGCTAAGGCAAAAGTAGTACCTGAAGTAAGCTCCTGGCAGTGGCTGCAGCCTTTTATGGCCCATGTTCACAGCTATACCTACTCTGATTTCTTTACTGTCATCATTTACAGCATCAAAGGGACAGTTAGCTCTCTTCTGCTCTGTTAAAAAAAAAAAATCAAAGCTAGTTTATTAAATTATATATACATGTACTTGACAAGTTGTTTTAGATGTCTAGCTTTAATATTCAGAGGAAAGTAGCTTGCTTTAGCATAATTAGTGACTAACGTTTTTTTTTAAAAAAAGGAAATATGTTTTTAAAATTTATGTTTTGCATCTCAGACTGAAATGTTTTCTTCTTACCCTGATGGAAAAAATGTGAACTCTTCACATCACTCTACAAAGCAAGTACAACACTTAATTCATTTCTGTGCAGCTAGAGTTGCTTTATGAGGCCTTATGAAGTCAAGAGCTTTCCAGAAATCACAACTCATGCTCTGCTTTGAAGAGCTTTTGGGAGCAAAAGGAAAATGGAATTACTTGAAGGGTCTCCATGGTCAAATACAAATGGATGTGCATCTGCTGAAGATAAGACAATGCTAGAAGCTCTTGTTGAGCATTTAGTAGAAGCACACTAAAGTAAAAATATTCAGTCTCAGGCAAACTGAACTGTAATCCTGCTCACCACAGGTCTCATGTGAATATGGACTTTGAAATGACAACATGACTCAAGATGTAAACATTGAAGGTAATTTTGACAAAAGTAGATTGTACCATCATAGGTTTGGCCACCTGAACTGAGGTACTCTGATGGTATATATTTTTAAAAGGGTTTCTTTTTATTTAACTACAGATTTTTTTTCTGACTACAATAAGCACTCCTATCTGAATTATTATTATTATTTTTTAAATCTGTTAAATATTATATCAGGTATATTTCAGATCTTCTTGCTTAACTCCTGAAAAGAAATAATTCATGTCCAGTTCTTGCAGTGGCATCATAAAAGTCTAACATTTTGCCATCGAGTTTCAAACCTAAAATGACACATCTTCAAAGATGAAAAAGTTACTTTTCTTCAAGAAGAAAAATACATGCATACAAGTCAATCTCTCGTCCCTTATTGTCTTTGGGTATTAAGACATGACACTTGGATTATTTTACTCATAATAACTATTTTCTTTCAGAAATTTTTCTTTCTTTCATGCACTCTCAGCTGCCTACCTCCTCTGCTATTTCTTGCCAGTGGTATTTGCTTCTATTGACAGCATGAGAAGATTCTCTCAAGGATCCAGCTTGGACAAGGCCATATTTGGCAGTTAACAGAGAAAATAAGAAGACAAGGGTTAGGAGCTGAATTCATGTCTAAGAATCAGGGCAACTCAGAAATGTAAGGGCACTGTGATTTTTATCAGAGATACATCTCATCCAGGACCAAAAGGAAAACGTATGTTATGAAGGCTAAACATAGTGCATGGGAAAAAAGGCTCCAGTAAGAAATGACAGGGAATTTTTAATGTCATACGTGTACAGTACGGGAGCTGAAGTGTTAAAGCTGATATGAACTAGTTGTTGATGACTATTTTTCGAAGTATAGGACATGACAATTGGAAATCTACATTCTGATTTACATTATTTTCAGAAATGCTGTAATTAATGTGTATGAAAAATGGTTAACAATTCAAATCTAAAAGACTGAAGACCCAGAAGATGTCCTGGATGAGTCTGTTCTATCTCAAAAAGCAAAAAATATGTGAAGCTGGTGATACTGTATGATGTGACAACGGAGTTCCAAATAGCTTCCATGGGCTTCACTCTTTCTCCAAAGGCTGGCATTTTTGCCAAAACAAGGAATGATAGCAACATGAAAACCTCATTTCACCTGTCAGACAGTGAATAAATGTGCATAGTACTCCAGTGACACATCAATGCATGCTTCCATTTAAACAACAAAGAAAACAGAAAGTGCAGAGCAATAGTACAGCCTTACACCACGGGTAAATCTGTATCCAACATCAATTCTTTCACTTTATCCCTTTGAGTGATTTAAAGTATTGAGTGGCTTATGAAGAACGGGGAAAGGATGTCCTCATTAAGCACTGAAAATCAGCAGATGACACTTGACCTGTATGTTATCATTCCAGCCATTTTATATTGATGCAGTAATAGTAAAAGACATCCCTCTAGTCTATGCGCACCTTCAGAGTACTGTCCATTTTCTCTCTGCCCTGCCTTTCCCTCAGCTGGGGAATGATCGAGAGGACTATTTGTTCTTCTCCTTGCATAATTCAGATTGGAAAAAAGGTTTTTATATCACTTTGTTTAGAACTACAGCCTGGGTACCCCAGTGCCACCACCATGCAAGCAGCCAATGGCAAGAAAGCTCACGTCTTAGCTTTCTCCAGGAATCTCTATTGAGAAAGAAAAGTCCAGATGTTGAAATGAGAAAAAACAGTCTACAAAGAAGCACAAAGTCACATTAGGTCAGTCACAGCTTCAGCCTCCTCCCTCCTCACAAATACACACAAACAGAGAGCACCTAAATAGCTCTGTGGTTAAAATAACAGTGGTTTAATGGGATAGGGTTTACAGAAAACTAAAATATGCCTTAATAGGTTGGCTATGAGCTCTCTAGGGACCTTGGATAATTAGGCTTTCCTAAGAAAGCAAGGCAGCAGGATAATTGCATGACTCTTAGTGGAACATTAGCCAAGAAGAATTGACCTTGACTATTTTCTAATACTTTTTCAGCTAGAGCTGGAAACGATTTCTCAGTGCAGATTAGAAGTGAAACCAAGTCTATTTGTTTTGACAATGATGATTTGTCAACACATTTTAGAATGAGTTTAAAGCTGTATTTCATCTCTGCCAGATGTTCTTCCTTTAGTTGCAAACACAGAGGTTTAACATTAAATTCTGAAAGAAGTAACAATATGAATGGAAAGATGTGTAAGAGCTTTTGTCTTTTAGTAAATCAAGCTGTTTATACATTTTACATTTTGTTATTGGAACTCATTAGCAGTAAGAATATTGTCATTTAAGAGTGTTGTTTTCAAACAAAAACAGATCTTTAATAAAGACAAGTTTTTTCTACTGTTCTACTGCCTACAACTGCAGTCATAGCTATTGCACATAATCAATATTCACCAGTTAAGCAAAAGATTTATTGCATGATAAATTATCATCCTTATCACAGTAACAGTATTTTGCCTATTTCCGAAATGCCTGAATTAATTCATGTCCTTTGGGAAACAACATTTTTTAAATTTATTCTTCCTGTTGCTTACAGATCAATAAACATTTCAGTAATGTATATGATTGCTGATTGTGACTGATATCATTTTAACCACTGTGATAAATATGAAATATAGTCATCATAAGAATAATGAAAATGAAATGAAAGGCAGGCAGACCTGCAATAAAGGAAGGATAGCAAATGCCAGAAGAGTATTCCTATTAGATGTCAGAAATAGTGTCATATAAAAGAGGCAAAGTTAAATGCTTTACCATTACTGTAATTTCAATTCAGAAAATGAAATGAGTTTGCTAACAGCAGCTACTGCTGGAGGGGAGAAGACAGTTAATTAATTTAAACTAGCTAACACTGATCTCACAGGATCACCTGGGGTCCAGTCTAGTTCCCATTGAAGACAGCAACAACAAGAGCAAGCTTTGATGAGCTTCCTGATATCAGTGTGATGTTTGCTCAGTTCTAAGAAAACAAATTATCAAAGCCATAGGAAATTTTAGCCATCACCAAAGCCTGTGTTTTTCTCATAGCTAGATATGAGATCTCTAAAAACTGTCTTTTTTTCATAACTAGCCAGTGTGTAGGAATTATTCACGATACTGCATTGTTAATTACTACTATGTAAAAAACATTTTCATCAAAACTATATTGTTGTTGTAAAATGTATTTCTGACTAATTGAATTTCCTCAGATACTGTTGTTTCCATGGAAATGCACTACTTTTAAACAAAAATAAGTTCTAAATGCAGAAAAGCTCTCTCAGACATCCCTTCATGTCCCAGTTCTCCACCAGCCACTATTTCCATCAGGCACAATGCTTTTCACCAGCAAGAGATTGTCCCTGTGGGATACACAGAAAGAACTCCCTCTGAGAGGCCACAGAGAGAATTGGGTATCTAAGCCACTGCACCAAGAGTTCCCAGTAAACAGTGTGGTGGATCTCACAGAACAACAACAACAACAAAAACAGTTTTCAAGTAATTTTCCAGCAGTTTCCTAAAAAAGAAAAACAATTTTATAATTCTAGCTTTAATATTCCTATTAATAATTATCTAACGTCACAGTGTTGGAAGGGATTCTAAGCCACTGATCTGGATAGGGTCCACAATATCTGAGACTCAGCAAGAAATGAAGTTTAATGAACAACAGTATTCAAAATGGTTGCTGTCATTATACTGTTGGAATACTGTTCACAATCATTCCTTTGAATATTAAAATATTTAGAATTTTTTTCATTTCAAACTTACCTCTATTTATTCATTTGGCGGATGAAAAACAATATGAGCCAGCATTGTGTTCTTGCAGCTCGAAAAGCAAATGGCATCCGGGCTCCATCAGAAAAGGGGTGGCCAGCAGGGACAGGGAGGTTATTGTCCCTCTCTATTCTGATGTTTTGAGGCCCCATCTGGAGTACTTCATCCAGGTCTGGAGCCCCCAGTACAAGAAGGACAGGGAGCTGCTGGAGAGGGTCCAGAGGAGGGCCACAAAGATGATCAGGAGACTGGAGCACCTCCCCTATGAAGACAGGCTGAGGGACCTGGGCTTGTTCAGCCTGGAGAAAAGAAGGCGTGGGGTGACCTAATTACAGCCTTTCAGTACCTAAAGGAAGCCTACAAACAGGAGGGGAATCAACTCTTGGAAAGGATAGATAACAGCAGGACAAAGGGAAATGGTTTTAAGTTGAGGGAGGGAAGAGTTAGGTTGGATGTCAGGGAGAAGTTCTTTACAGAGAGAGTGGTGAGGTGCTGGAACAGGCTGCCCAGAGAGGTTGTGGATGCCCCATCCCTGGGGGTGTTCAAGGCCAGATTGAATGGGGCCCTGGGCAGCCTGGTCTAGTATTAAATGGGGAGGTTGGTGGCCCTGCGTGGCGGGGGGATTGGAGATTCATGATCCTTGAGGTCCCTTCCAACCAGGCCATTCTGTGATTCTGTGATTCTGTGATTCTGATTCCATTCCTGTTTTTAAACAGCTCTTATGCTTCACTGCTGTTTGCATGGATCCTGAAGCAGTAGCACTATGTGGTGGTTTTTATTTTGTTTGTTTGTTTTGCCCAGTAGTTTAAACAGATCCTGAACTTTTACTCTCCCCCAGAAGAGCTTCTTCATTCTTTCTCTCTTCTCATTCCAATAGTTCTTCACTGTGTTTCATAGAATCATAGAATGATTTGAGTAGGAAGGGATCTTAAAGATCATCCTGTTTCAACCTCCTTCCATGGGCAGTGTTGACCCCCACCAGATCAGGCTGCCAGGGCCCCATCCAGCCTGGCCTTGAACACCTCCAGGGATGGCATACCCACAGCTTCTCTGGGCAGCCTGTGCCAGTGCCTCACCTCCTTCTGAGTGAAATATTTCTCCCTAACAACTAACATAAATCTTTTGTCTTTTAGTTTAAAACCATTCTCCCTTGTCCTATCACTATTTGCCCACATAAGATGTCAGTCTCCCTCCTGTTTATAAGCTCCCTTTAAGTATTAGAAGGTTGCAATGGGGTCTCCCTGGAGCTTTCTCCAGGCTGAACAAACATATCTCCCTTAACTACTCATCATACGAAAGCTGCTCCAGCCCTCTGATCAACTTTATAGCCTCCTCCAGACCTGTTCCAACAGCTTCACATCTTTCCTGGCCTGGATGCAGTACTCCAAGAATAGAGGGGAACAATCCCCTCCCTCTCTCTGATGGCCTCCCCTCTTTTGACGCAACCCACAGTACAGTTGGTCTTTTGGGCAAACATACTGCTGGCTCATGTCCAGTTTTTCATCCACCAAGAAACCACAAGTCCTTCTCCCCAGGAGCTCTCTTTTCTCAGTGAGTTCTTCTCCCATTCTCTACACATATCTGGGATTGTCCTGACAAAGAACAGTACAGGCTGCCTGCATCATTTTCTGCTCTTGTTTGAAATCTTCATCAACGACCTGGATGAAGAGGTAAGATTGTACTATTAGCAAGTTTGTTGATGATTCAAAGCTGGGAGGAGTGGCTGTCACACCAGAAGGCTATGCTGCCATTTATCAAGACTTGGACAGACTGAAGAGTTGGGAGGAGAGGAACATCATGAGGTTCACAAGGGCAAGTGTAGATTCCTACACCTGGGGAGGAATAACCATGTTCATCAGTAAAGGTTAGGGTCTGACCTGCTGGAAGAGCCTCTGCAGAGAAGGACATAGGTGTCCTGGTGGATGACATGTTGATCACAAGCGAGCAGAGTGCTCTTGTGACTCAGAAGGGCTACTGCATCCTGGAGGATTGTCAGTATTTTGAGAGAGGTCGAGGGATGTTATCATCCCACTCTGCTCTGCTCTGGTGCACCACATCTGGACTACTGTTTCCAGTTGAATCTTATTAGGTTCATGTATAACCATTTTTCTACCTTGTCCAGATCCTTTTGATTGGCATCTCTTCTATTTTATCAACCGCACTGCTCATCTTAGTGTGATCTTCAAATTTTTCCTGAGGGTTCTCTCGATCCCACTATCCAGATCATTGATAAAGATGTCGAAGACCACCTGTCCTAAGTCACAATCCTGGGAGGGATCACTCATCATCAGCCTCCACCTGACCTTAGAGCCACTGACCACAACACTCTGGCTGTGACTATCCAACCAATTCCTTATCCACTAAATAGTCCACCCTTCAAATCAGTCTTTGCAATTTAGAGATAAGGATGTAGACTGTATCAAAGGTCTTGTAGAAGTTCTTTGTCTATCTAGATGACATCAGTTGCTCTTCCTTTGTCAACTGATGCTGTCATTCCATCAAAGAAGGTCACTAGACAGGTTACACATGATCTACTTGCAGTGAAGATGGGCTGGCTGTCTTGGGTCACATCCTTGTCTTCCCTCCACATAACTTCCAGGAGGATCTGTTCAAAATCTTCTCAGACACAGATGGAAGGCTTAGCACTCTGTAGTTCCCTGGGGTATCCCTTTCTTCCTTTCTTAAAAATGAGAGTGATGTTTCCCTTTGTCCATTCACAGGGGACTTCACTGGACAGCTGCAACTTTTTTACTATTATGGAGAGTGACTTGTGAATTTAATCAGCCAGTTCCTTCAGGACATCGGGTTGCATGTCACCTGACCTCAGAGACCGATTCAGTCTCACCAGTTGGTCTTGAACTTGCTCTTTGCTTTCAGTGAGAGGGATTTTTTCTGCCCCAACCTCTGATAGAGGTCAGGTTCCAGTTTGTATACATGTATTTCTTTGTACATATTTCCCAGGTGGGACAATGTCCAAACCAGAATCTGTTTTGAGTTCATAGATATACTGAATTCAGCTATGTCCCTTTGCTCTTTCCTCTGCAAGCTCTCTTCCCAATTCACCTCCTTTCTGCTTACTGAGCGTTTTCTCATTAAAAATAAAAATAAAAATCCTCATCATGTCTGGATATCATTTTATTTTTGTTAAAACATATCTAAGTCATTAAGTTCTTTCTATGTGAAATCTCACTCCTCTGTATGAAAGAAGACTCTGAACTTCACACCAGCAACAAATTCATGAGCACTCTGACACTTCTGGTAGCAAGGAAATTTCTGAAAATGTTAAAACTCAATTTGACAAACTTTTTAAACTACTCCACCAGTAATTTCCTATGAACCTGACAGGGTCTTTTTCTATCAGTGCAACTTGTTCTCATCTTCTTTTAGCTAGTTCTTTTAATGCATTACAGTTCTCCTAGTAACCCTCATCTTCACCCTCTAAACTCATTATTTCCCATGTGCCACTATGCTGAGAGTTTTCCTAACATTAAAAAAAAAAAAAAAAAAAAAAAAGTGGTCTGCAGCATTTTCTCTGTCTTCAAACCTAGTTCTCATAAATAAATAAATAAATAAATAAATAAATAAGTCAAGAAAATCTGGCAAAACTTCTCTAAATTTCAAAGGCTTTTTTTTCCCATTTACTACTGTATATACAATTTAAACAATTTCTTCTCTTTTCTTGAACCTGCCTGCATGACTTTTTTATTCCCCAGTCATATATTCCGCCTTTCTATACAGAATTGGTTTGCTGAAAAATATTTCATAGCAAAACTGTGATCTGACAGAATTTTATTATAAAAAAATTATAGTTTTTTTTTTTCTTTTTTCCAGAAGAGTTACTTTTTTTCCTTTTAATGTTGAGTGCTTGGGGGAGAACAGTGTAAATCCATTAGTACCACTACAGTCATGGATTCTCCTTCTCCCATGGCTCGACCTTTCTTTATTATTCATTATGTCTTAGCAAAAGAGGGATTGTTAAAGGACTGTGCTAGACTAATTAAATAAAATTGGATCATATTAAATTTTTTTGCCTTGTGATCTAAGTTTAGAAGTGCAGCTAAGGCTTATGACTACTTTATCTAAAATTGAATGACTCACAAATTCAGATGGGAAAAAAAGTGAAAAGCCAGTGCCATTTTTTCAGTAGGCTTACCACTTTGAGATAGCAGTACCTGAAAATATTCTTTGCTTGGTGGCATGCCCTCAGGCCTGGAGATGACTTCTCTTCACCTTCTTTCACAGAATGTCTTGCTCTTACTCTAAAGAGTAAGAAAATCAGATTTTTTGACGAGTAATTTAATGCTGGTGTTTGGTGATTTCTATTTTAGAAAACTGTTCTGAGTCCTGATATATTTGAAAAGTCTGTGTCCCTGAACAGCTCTCATCTTTGCTCCCTCAGAGACTTATTCTTCTTTAGTGCTCCCACCTGTGTTGTGTATTTGAACTCCATAAGTCTGGCCTCTATACTTGTTGGAGCAGAACTAACAGCAGTAAAACTCTTCTACAAATCTTGGCGATTTTTGTTGGATATCTGCAAGTTCTTCAGCTGGGAAGTGCAGCTTCTTAGCCTTCTGGAAGGCAAAATTTAGAACTGCACTACAGCCAGCTCTACAGTTCTAAAGCTGGAGGGCTTTTTACTGAATATATTTCCCCAAGATGTGCATGCGTTTTCTTGTATCAAAGACTCCTCAATTTGTAGATAGATTAGTCTGTAGTTCCAAAAATACAATGGCTTTTTAACTTTGTGGTAACCATTTTCCATCATCTGAAAGTTCACAATTCTGAACAGGCAACAGATGATCTCTGAAGGAAATATCTTTCCAGAAACACAGATTTAAGATCAGCTTTGGAGAACACTTTCAAACTTCTCCACACAAAAGTTCTAAGTTAATCTTCTGACAAGTTCTGTCAGAAATCACTAATACTGATTTTTTTTAGGGTCATCTACTTTGGGGTGCAGTGGCTTTTTGTAAAGTATTGACATACTAGTTCTGTTTCTATAGCATTACATAACACCATTCTCAACAAGTAGTTTCCTGCTAGCAACTGGTTTCTTGATTTCTCCAACAAAAAAATTTTTTCCTGTTATATCATAGGGCAGTTTTCCAATGGATATATAATGTTTCTAGAGAAACCTGAAAAACAAAATAAACTCTCATATTTTATATGTTCTGTTATCTGTAAGGTATTTGCAATCCAGCTCCTTCATTTTATTTCACTTAATGCATTCAAAATAAGCGAAGAGGGTTTCAACAATACCAGTAATTTGGAGGTTTGTTACATTTGCTTAGGATTTGCATGGGGTGTGAATTCCGATAAGTGCACCTTTTTACTGTTGAAATAAGCAAATTAGCAAAATGTTTATCAACTGTATGCTAAGAGAGGACAAAAAAAGATAAGCTTTCCTTTGTCATTTCTTGTCTGCTTTTATCTTGGAAATAGTGATCTAATAATCTGCATGGGCAAAATTCTTTTCTTATCCAGATGCATGAAACTCCTTTTGAAACAAATGAAAGTTCCTAGTGTACATATTAGACTAGAATTCTGGCTACAGAGTTTGAAATGAAAAATATCTATTTGTTTATCTAATCCAGATTTCCTTCAGATCAGGTAAAAGATGTAAAAGTTTGCCTGTATTAAAAAAATACTTCACTGTCTACCAATTTAATTTAATGTGGTTATAATACAGAAAGTATCTGAATTTAACAGAAAAAGTCAGATCTTAATAATTTTAATGAATGGCTTGAGTTGGAAGGGACCTTAAAGATAATGGAGCTTCAATCTCCTGTCATTGGTAGTGTTGCCACCCACCAGATCAGACTGCCCAGGGCCCCATCCAATCTGGTCTTGAACTCACTCCTCCAGGGATGGGGCATTCACAGCTTCCCTGGGCAGCCTGTGCTACTGTCTCACCACCCTCCAAGTGATAAAAGCTTATGTGTAACTCAGGATTAGAACAATAAGTTATACAAGCCAGTTTCTCAGAAGAGAGCAAACTTGATGCTGAACAAGTTGCACAACTTATTCAGAGTAAGGTGCTGGATATCTAGATTATCAGATGCTGGGATGAATATACATTGTTTCTATGATCAGAAGAAAGAGATTTTGGATAAAAAAAAAAAAAAGTGTGTTTGGAGAAATGTATTTTTTAATTCTCAAACTTTATCTGTAACAAAGTATTTTTAAAAGATATCTAAATATTGGATAAACCTAATGACTGACTATACTGTTCAAAGATCATATTTTCCACTGTAAATTTGAGTATTGCTATTTGTTATATTCTTCATAGAAAAATATTTGTAACAAAATTATTTTCATCAACATGAAATCTACTGTTGATTCCCAAGTACATTTTCTAGGCATTCTTTTGCAGTTCATAATGCAGTTCATATAAAGTGTTCCATCACAAAAGCAAATATGTATAAAAGTAAGGGAAATATTTAGCAAAACTTTGAACTCTTCGCACAAATGACTGTCAAAAAGTGAAGATAATGGTACTGCAGCATATCAATAGTGTTACGCAATCCATAAGTCCTACATTTTTTTTCCTGATCTTGAGGGGAAGTATTTGGCATTTCTAAAAGTTAATTAATTCATTACAGAAAAGAAGTTTGGAAGTGAAAGTTTAAGCGAGTTTATAACCAATCCCAGTAATCTGCATATACTAAAGGAGGAAGGAAATTATTTTGAAATTTTATCGAAGAAAAATATGTCAGTACTATTTCAACAACCCCGAGGTCATGTTGATTTTAGATAGCTCCACTTTGGTCATACTCAAAAAGGGCAAATAAATATTTAATGAAAAAAGTTTCAGATGTTACCACAGAGTGCTGTTACTTGAGCTAAATGAGAAAAAAAATCAGGAAGGCAGCCACCCTCACTGGCATTATCAAAGAGAGAGATGGATCACAGCGAATGCCCCAAAGATCAATGACTGAACTGTGTCACTATGAAGTTCAGCAAAACTCTTCAGGTACCCAAGATTCCAATTTTTTTCACTTTAAGACCATAGATTACTAGTTCAAATGTTTTTATTGATCAAGCTATCAGGTGAGAAGCCAAGTGTCCAATCTTATAGTACTTCACAAGTCAAAAAAAACTGTAATCAGGAAAATGTACAGCTTTAAACATTGAGATTAATGCAAAATAAATTACTGTCAGGAATGTTGTATTTTCAGTGCTACTGAAAGATGGCTAATGTATATAAGCCAAGCAGAAATGAAAAGGTTGTACTATACACATTCAATTTAGTGAGCCAGTGATGACACTGATTACACAATTTCTGAATGTACTCCTCGTGAATGATTATTAACTCTTGAAATCTTGCTTTATCTTTGCATCTTATGGAATCTAAAAACTATTCAAATATTTTGCAATAAATCTTAATGACAAAAGAACACAAACGCTAACTAGGAAATAAGCTTGTGACCATGGTAGAAATACCAATTGTCTTCAAGTTGCAGAATATACATAGTAGAATATTTTACTAAAGCAAATCTCAATACACAGATGCATTTGCAATAGAAATTCAAATAAGTAGTGGTCATTAAACAAAATTTTGTATATGCAAAACATTTAGTACAAAATAAAAGTCTGTTTTTAAAAAATCACTTATCTATATTGATTGAGTCTATCACAGGAAAGGCAGCCTGTCATTACAGAAGCCATATTCAACAGCAATATTTAGAGAGAAGAATATATATATATATTTATGTGTATAAATGATTACAAAATGACAAGCATTTGCTAGCTCACAATCTATATGTTACAAGAGTGTAGCTCTCGTGCATGTAAAAGGGCAACAGGAACTGTACAAGGTTAAACTGCAAAACATACAGACTGAGTCTGCATGAGGCTGTTTCACAAACACAGTGATAAGTACATATTCTGCAGGGTTTCTGTCCTTATCAAAAATTTTAAGTGGTGAACTGCACTTTAAAACCTTGAAACTGTTCTCACCCTTCCAGCAGGGAGCATGAGCCTGGTTATTCAATACAGGCTGAAATAGTCCATTAAACTGTCCTCCTTGTGATCTTTGGCAGAGGACACAACACTGCGTGTAGAGAGCTAACCATGAAGGTTGCATATTTATTTTTAATTAATTTTCACAAAGCACAGGTTTTTGTTCTAATCCCATGATAAGAACTTGCATTCACCCAGTCAGGTTTGTACTTCTCCACCAGAATTTTTAAATGCGAAATGTCTGTAACTAAAGACAGGCAGGAGTTCAGCTACACCCAGAAGAAAAACCTAGCAAACACAAAAAATACCGGTTGGGTTTTTATTAAGATTGTGGGCAGGCATTGTTTAATTTTTGATAAAATCAAAATATTAAAAACAATATTCTGGTGCTAAATGATGCTGTAGCATCATACAATGCCCCCATTTTTGTGCAAGAATTGCAGGTTATCTGGATGTCAGTTTCCAAAAAACACCTTTTTCTTCCTTCTCTATATAGAAAGGAGATATATGGAGTTTGCCTATATGTTGCATGAATTTTATTTATTTGTCAATTTGAATAAATGATCAGACTCCTTAAAGAAGGGAAATATTATAGTGTGAAATTTTTAATTTAATCATAAAATATCTACTTTCTGCCCAAAACCAAAGTAATCCCTCCAAAATTTCTGTATTTGAAAGCTTGTAGCTGACTTTATTTCAGAGTCAAGCACTTCTTTAAACAACTCAGGGAGAAAAGGATGAATGTTCTCTTCATTTATTATGGCCAGAGAAAAGGAGTTCATTGTGTCACATGATATATGACACAAAGTGTAGTTTTATCTCTGGCTTTTGTAGCCTCTGATATACACAAATTAGTCTACATTTTCATGTGTTGCTTGTTTGTTTGTTTGTTTTCCTTTGGCAGCAAAAATTCATGAAATTCTTTCAAAAATCTTGCACAGAACAGTCTTGATTTTCAGATTCTTTTATTGTTGCTGTTTCAAATCTGGAAAAAACTATATACTATATGGTATTATATACTATATACAAAAATCAAATTAGGAGACAAAAATGAGAAAACATGAACAATGAAATCTGAGGAAAATTATAGATACTGAAGTTAAATTGTTGAAAGAAAATATTATTTTCTGGTTAGTGATAATTATCAGTGCCTGTATACATAAGTCACTCTGAAACTAATGCTTCCTGTTTATTTGCACAGCAACCACAAACACAAAGAGCACAGTAACTCTATTTGATAGAGCAAATTCTCAGCTACAAAGCACTCGTGTTCAACAGTCACCTCCATTAGCTATCCATTTTCACCAGTGATGATCAAGAGCCTTCATGCTGCATTCATAAACATTGGCACCAGCAGAAGTGACCCATTGCAACTGTCACCATTGCTGAAACACACCACTAAAAAGTCTATTGCTCATGAACCATATAAAAGTAAAAAATTAATGCCTTCTCAATATATTCATACCTTGCAATTGTTATTTATAAGCTAGTGATTACTCTTCTACAGCCCCCAAAAATATAATGGCAAACTTTAGATGTTTCTAATTAGAATACATTGTTCCTCGCCTCTGTATTCTTTTCCAGCGTAGATTCAGCAGTCTGAGCTGGGAGGCTGAGGGTTCAGTTTGTTTACCTTTACATTTATAGAATCATAGAATCATAGAATCACTCAGGTTGGAAAAGACCTTAAAGATCATCAAGTCCAAACACAACCTAACCATACTACCCTAACTAACAACCCTCCACTAAATCATGTCCCTGAGCACCACATCCAATTAGTTTTTAAACACATCCAGGGATGGTGACTCAACCACCTCACTGGGGAGCCTATTCCAGTGCTTAACAACCCTTTCTGTAAAGGAGTTTTTCCTGATATCCAACCTAAACTTACCCTGGCGCACCTTGAGGCCATTTCCCCTCATTCTGTCACCTGTCACCAGTGAGAAGAGACCAATCCCACTCTCACTTACTCTCATAAGCACCTTTCAGATATTGGAAGAGAGCAATAATGTCTCCCCTCAGCCTCCTTTTCCCCATACTGAACAGCCCCAGTTCCTTCAGTCTCTCCTCATAGGGCACATTCTCCAAGCCCTTCACAAGCCTTGTTCCCTTCTTTGGACCTGCTCCAGCACCTCAATGTCCTTTCTGTACTGAGGTGCCCAAAACTGAACACAGTACTCGAGGTGAGGCCCCACCAGTGCCGATTACAGGGGCAGGATGACTTCCCTAGTCCTACTCACCACTCCATTCCTGATACAAGCCAGGATGCCATTGGCCTTCTTAGCCACCTGGGCACACTGCTGACTCATATTCAGCCGACTGTCCATCAGAACACCAAGATCCCTTTCCATCAGGCAGCTTTCCAGCCACTCCTCCCCAAGCCTGGGGTTGTTGTGACCAAACTGCAGGACCAGACACTTCGCCCTATTGAAACTCATACAGTTTGCCTTGGCCCATCAATCCAGTCTATCCAAGTCCCTCTGTAGTGCCCTTCTCCCCTCAGGCAGATCAACACTCCCTCCCAACTTGGTGTTGTCTGCAAACTTACTGGGGTGCACTCAATCCCCTCATCAAGATCATTAATAAAGATATTAACAGATGAAATGAAAACAGTTCATGAAAACAGATGTTTTCATGATCTTTTGTTCATCAGTCACAAAAACTTTTTAATGTTTTCTTTTCTGCTTAAACAAATATTAATGTGTCAACTTGTACCTAAATTTCATCAAACTTCTGCACTTACTTTTAAAGAAGACCTTTACTGATATTTCTTCTGGAATATATAACAAATATAGAATGGTGTATTCCAACCGTGAATGATGAATAGGTAATAAAATATATTAAACATAAAGGATGACAAAACTGTGTTTTAGGTATCATTAAGACATCATACTGTCTTCCCTTCCTCTGCTACATACAAAAGGCCACAATGAACAGCAAAACTTGATAATAATGTCAAAGAAATTCTACTCTGGTTTCATCTATGTAAAACAAAAATGAAATTCTAATGAGTACTGAAGGTTTCTTTGAGTAATACAGTAATAATCAAATGTATCTGTGACTGAAAAATAACTTATTCTGCATTTCGATGACTAGAGGAAGGGTCACATCACTCCCATTTACAAGAAAGGGAGCAAGGAGGACCCCGGGAACTACAGGCCGGTGAGTCTCACCTCTGTGCCTGGGAAGATCATGGAACAGATCATCCTGGATGACATGCTTGATCACATGAGAAAAGGATGTGTGATCCGTGACAGCCGGCATGGCTTCACCAGAGGAAGGTGATGCTTGACCAATCTGGTGGCCTTTTATGATGGAGTGACGGCATCGGTGGACAAGGGAAAGGCGATCGATGTCATTTACCTGGACTTGAGCAAGGCTTTTGACATGGTCCCCCACCACATCCTTATCTCCAAATTGGAGGGATGTGAATTTGATGGGTGGAGCACTCGATGGATAAGAAACTGGTTGAAAGGCCGCAGACAGAAGGTGGTCGTCAATGGCTCTATGTCCAGGTGGAGGCCGGTAATGAGTGGCATCCCCCAGGGGTCTGTCTTGCGACCGATCCTCTTTAACATCTTTATCAATGACATCAATGACGGAATTGAGTGCACCCTCAGCAAGTTTGCTGATGACACCAAGCTGAGTAGTGTGGTCGACACGATTGAAGGAAGGGATGCCATGCAGAGGGACCTTGAGAGGCTAGAAAGGTGGGCCCGGGTGAACCTGATGAGGTTCAACACGGCAAAGTGCAGAGTTTTACACTTGGGCTCGAGGAATCCCAGGCATCCATACAGACTGGAAGGAGCGGTCCTTGAGAGCAGCCCTGTGGAGAAGGACCTGGGGGTCTTGATAGATGAAAAACTTAACATGAGCCAGCAATGTGCCCTTGCGGCTCGAAAAGTAAATGGTATCTGGGCTCCATCAAAAGAGGGGTGGCCAGCAGGGACAGGGAGGTGATTGTTCCCCTCTACTCTGCTCTTGTGAGGCCCCATTTGGAGTACTGCATCCAAGTGTGGAGCCCCCAGTACAAAAAAGACAGGGAACTGTTGGAGAGGGTCCGGAGGAGGGCCACGAAGATGATCAGGGGACTGGAACACCTCCCCTATGAGGACAGGCTGAAGGAGCTGGGCTTGTTCAGCCTGGAAAAAAGAAGGCTGCAGGATGACCTCATTGCAGCATTTCAGTACCTGAAGGGAGCCTACAAACAGGAGGGGAGTCAACTCTTTGAAAGGATAGATAACAGCAGAACAAAGGGAAATGGTTTGAAGTTGAGGGAGGGGAGATTTAGGTTGGACGTCAGGGGGAAATTCTTTACAGAGAGAGTGGTGAGGTGCTGGAACAGGCTGCCCAGAGAGGTTGTGGATGCCCCGTCCCTGGAAGTGTTCAAGGCCAGATTGGATAGGGCCCTGGGCAGCCTGGTCTAGCATTAGGTGGGAAGGTTGGTGGCCCTGCATGTGGCAGGGGGGTTGGAGATTCATAATCCTTGAGGTCCCTTCCAACCCTGGCAATTCTGTGATTCTGTGATTTATACCATAACGGGAGAAGACTAATTTTTCAATGATTTTTTTATTTTATAGATAAATGTATTCCTATATTCCACTTAAAACTTCTGAAGACTGTGAAAGCAATTAATGGCCCCCAGAACATCAGATTTGAGCAGCTGTAACTACAGAGAATGACTATTTCTTCTTCTTCAAAATAATGTCACCTCTAAAGGAAATTTTAACTGAACATTTGGACATCTCTGGTTCAGATAACACTGTCTGCATATAATTGCTCACATTACTGCAACCTTTTTCACAGGGATGAATTTTGCCCTTAGGCCCTAAGAGAGTGCCTTAAGAGCATATTTTGTATCACAGTGAAAAACTTGTGTGAACTGCCATATAGCAGAACTTATGCCATCCTATTTACATACTGGCTCAAAAATGCTGCAGGGAGTGCTTTTCAGCATGTCAGAAACCACACTGAATCCATCTCACAGTCTAGCACTGAGCATTCATCTCTATCAGTATTTCTTAAAAGATATCTGTCAATCTTCTAATAGCCCAATTTATTTTTATTAAGAAAATTACAGCTAAATGGCTACATATGGATGTATATTTTATACCATAACAGTATTTAGAGCATCTACTGAGATACAGAAGAATCTGGGCTAATTTCCATTCATCATCTGATGAGAGATAAATCTATTTCTCTAAAAGATTAAATATTCATTGTAATACTGGTGATTCTGGGTGTGGTATCTCCAGATGTTGATGCATTTTTTATGGCAAGCAAAAAATTTTTTCTGTCAAAGGTGCGCACAGAAAACAAGCTCTCAGTTGTTCTATATGGGGAAAAGACAGATCCCAGACTCTAGCAGCAAGTTTCTACCTTGCCCCAGGCACATTCTTCCACCACTTCTGGAATAAGCTCCCCTTATTCCATTCATAGTCGGAAACAACCTGTCCTGGGACCATCTATGTCTGTAAGCATCCCTCATGTTCTGGTACACTGCCACAGTTCAGGATTTCTTTGCCACTTGATATGGTAAAGGAAATGTATTACTACCAGAAATGTTCAAACTAACAACTACTTCTTTCAGCTTTCCTTATATTTTACAGATGTGAGCTTATATAAAATCTTATTGATAATTAATTCCAGAGACAAAACAACAGAAGTGATATTAATAAATATTTATACTCCATACCTTTGAATAATTTCAGGTATTCTTATTATCATAACAAAGCTAGAGAATTCTTTAAAATTCTACTGAAAACAGAAGAAAATGAGTAGTGTATGAAAACTTCGGATTGAGGTCATGCTTTTCAGCTCAATAAAAGCATTTTAAAATGTCTCTGATCAAAATACACATTTCAGATTGGATAAAGCAGCTGTTTAAGAGACACTACAATTTAGCATGTAGAATAAGGGTCTAAAAGAAAGCATTTTGTGCAACTCCTGCTGTGGGGTAGAAAATTGATGAATAACAGTTCTGCAAATAAAAGTTGAATGAATGACAAATACAATCTCTACACAGCAGTGAAGACCCACTTGGGCAAGTTTTGGAGAAAGATCAAGTATTAATAGAAATCTAGTTTAGTAGGTGAATAGAACTTAAAACCTGAAAAAAACACTGTGAAAATATGTAGGCAATAGGATCTCTGATATCTCAGTGCTGCCAGGGATAGTCCTTCAAATAGTTGTCTGAGAATAATGAATGCTTATGTGAGAAATTGAATCAGATCTCTACTCTGATCAGACTTAAGCATCTTTCAGACTTTCTTCCCCTAAAGACAGCACCAATAAGAGAGCCTACCAGGGGAGGTGCCCTACTAGACCTGCTGTTCACAAACAGAGAAGGACTGGTGGGAGATGTAGAGTGTAGGAGCTGTCTAGGGCAGACTGACCATGGAATGGTAGTTCTTGATTCTTGTTGAAGTCAGAAGGGAGTCACAAAACTGCTACCTTGGACTTCTGGAGGGTGGACGTGGAACTGTTCAGGACACTGGTAGGAATGGTCCCTTGGGATTCTGTCCTGAAGCGTAAAACAGTCCAGGAATGTTTCACACTCATCAAGAAGGAATTCACAGTGGCACAGGAGCAATCTGTCTGCCTATACAGATGTAAGACATAAGATGATCCAGCATGGAAGAAGATCAATGTGGATGAACAGGGAACTTTTTCTGAGGGTCCAGGAGAAAACCGTGGAAGAAGAAGGGATGGGCAACTTGGGGAGAGTAGAGAGAAGCTGTCAGGGATAAAATTAGAAAGGCAAAAGACAAGCTTGAATTCAACTTGGCCACTGCAGTAAAAATGAACAACAAACATTTTTTCAAATATATTAACAGTAAGAGGACTAAGGAGAAGCCTCACAATATATAAATTTAGTTTGAGTTGCCTTGTCTATAATTCCCTGCACACAACTGGAGCTTCAGAAGCACCAAGAAATATTCCTAATCAATTCTGATATTGTTTCCAAATGTGAAAGAGTCATTTCTTCTTCTGAACCTCCGGGTCTGATGTGGAGCTTCCACAGAAACAATGCTCATTATCCTTTCTCACTTCCCAATACTTTTAATACCTGAACCTAAGAAATAAAAAAGAAATCTGAGGTTTATCAGTGATTATCATAGAAAGGTAGCGAATTCCGATCATTCATTAATCTGGCAGTATTTGAGCACGTATGAACATTTTGATATTTGTTACCTGAAAGTTTTAAGAGAAACTCAAGAAATATTTAACAGGTATATGTATAATTTAAGTATAGACCTTCAAAGCAACTATTTCTGCAGAAATAATTTCAGAACAGGAGTATTTATTAGATATTTGAATTATTCCTGTTGTGGAAGGGAACAAAATAAAAGCAAGAGGAAAAGATGAATCAGAGCAAGAAGAGAACAGAATGAATTACCAAACAGAATAATTAGAATATGATGATTAAAGGCATATTGTTATTTTTGATTATTGCATAGCATGCTATATATATAATGTATTTTATCAATGCATTAATCAATACATTAATTTATTGCTGTGATAGTTTTCACTTTTAAATACTTTAAAGACTTCTGTAAGAATGTTTTATGTGATCTTGCTGTTATCACACTGTATGTCTGCAGAAGCTTGGAACGTGCCTAGTCTTCAAAGAAAAGCAGACTTACTGTATCTTTTATCTTATTTGCTTACTGGGCCTTTAAATAGCCTGTAGAAACCACATCAGTATAGTTAATTCATGATTGACTAATTAGAGATGTAATATGATTCTGTGCAATATAGAGCTGTAAATGTCTTGTACATTGATAGAGAATCAGATCTGTTACTCAAAGGTGATAGACAATGTAAAAAGAAGAGCTGCAAGTTAAAAGCAATTCAAATGAAGAGGTCAAAACAGAGGATTTTCTACTCTTTACTTAGAATTACATCAAAGAGGAGTAACAAAATCTAAGGAAGCAGTATAGAAAATACAAGCCTTTATTTAAACTTGGCTCAGTGTTCACACTGAACATTTTGCACAAGATAAAATCTCATGTCAAAAAGATAATAGAAAGAGTCAAAATTAGAATATTAGGAGAGCCATTCTATAATGAAGGGAAATGGTCTAAAGGAAACCCATTTTCACTCCTATGACCACTGGAATGCTGATATCTGGTAACCAATAATCACCTTGAAATAACTAAAGGGTTGAATATGTGATCTGAATATGCAACACAGTGGATAAGACAAGAAAAGAATACTAATATATATATATATTAGTTTCCAAAGATGAAGTAGACTCTGTAGCCCAATGAATTAAAATAGTTTATGTTGCACATACAGAAGTTTCTTCCCAGAGAAACATATGAGCCTTAATTACAAATAGTGTTGTGAAGAACAGCTTACAAAACAGTTAGCAAAAAGTCCTGATTTTTTTATATAAACATTGCATTTTTTTGCTTTTTTAAATTATTTTATGTATATTTACTCTACGATAGCAATATTTTGAAGTACTACAAATGTATTTGCTCTAGCAAGAACATAAAGAATATTTCTTATTTCTGCTGCACCATGGGACAGAGCTATTTTGTAGGGATCGTATGGAGGGAAGAGGGTAACATAATTTACCTGGCAGCTTTTTTAAATAGGATATACAGAGAGCAAATATTCCTTTGTTCCCTTCCACATCATTTATATGGAGACAAACATCACAGAGAAAATATTAGCAACCAGTAAAGGTGATTGGAAAGACTTTTGCCACACTGCAGAGGTTCTTGTAATTTTGATACTTTTTCTGTTTCAAATTACAATTAAAATAACCACAGTTAAATGTCTGCTTTCACATCACACTCAAACGTGCTACCATGAATCCAGACAAAAGGGAGTTTTCTAACATGGAAGTCTCAGCCACAGAAGAGAAATCTTTCTCAGCAATTGTGTCAGTAAAAGCAGTCCATGTTCCCAGGAGTTTAGGTCTCTGTGGGTAGTACATTTAATTCTCAAACAGCTCTAGGAGACCAAAAGTCATTCTGTACCATACAGTAGCTTGCCAAAGATTATTAAAGCACTGAACCAGTGCTTTATACAGTTGTGTTTGAAAGAAAAAAAAAAAAAAACTTTTGTGACTATAGTTTATTTTCTAGGAAGAAATGGAATAAATTATAGACAAGACTTCCCTTTGCTGGCACAAGCTGTCTACACAGAAAACATTGCCACTAGAACTGCACAACCTTACCTACATCAACAAACTTGCTGTACTATATAAAAAACCTAAGACAGGCACAATCACTCTGAGAGCTGCTTCTGCTGCAAAACTGGTCTCCTAGTCCTTAACCTTAAATATATTCTTAATTGCAATCCAGTCTTTATAAAGCACTGTATTACGTGGCACCATCACAATAGGCAAAATATGCATAAAGAAATGCATTCATGGGCACAGAAATTAAAATAATAAAGGAACACAACAGAATATAAAGGCAAGAACAGGTGAGCAATCCAGAGCAAATGCTTAAAGATATGCTTTACTCTTATTAAATTTACTGTCAATACTTGTTATTGCACTGCTGGCCTTTGTACATAATTTGGTCTCTAGGCTCTTTTAGTGGAAGAGAACAAAGAATATCTTAGAGAAGACAGTTGAAAATGCAATTTAGAATATTGCTGGAAGACCTTCCTCTTTTCTTTTCCCCTTTAAGTTTAACCACTTAACTGCCTTCAGATTATAAGGATTGGATTTTTCCCTTAGTTTTCTTTGTTTCATAAATGAATACTCCAAAATCTAATCGAGATGAATAATGGAAATATAGACTAAGATACATTCAAAATCAAGTGGCTTGACTTCACGTCCGTGGAAAATGTTATATGAGTAGCATGCAGACCATTAAGTAGTCTCTAGTATATGACCAGATATATTTTTGAGATTTCCATGGAAATGTTTTCAGCTATTAAATAAAAGTTGTTGTCTATTGATCCTTCTATATTTATACGTTCTGTTTAAAAGTCTATCAGCCAGTAACTGAGTGGAATCAAAATCAGCTGGACTGAGTTGACTAATCACAAACCACGAGTAACAAGTGTTTAAAATGAAATGTGTGGCTCCTGTGAAAACAACGTGTGTCAACTGTGAGTTGTTAAGAGTTATGGAACAAAAGATGATGCTGTGTTCCTAAAACCCTGAAGCTTTGAGGGTCAGTGTGTTCCTGAAGCACGAGATAAAGTTTTAGTACACAACACTCCTTGGCTGAATATATGTAAGCAATTCTAATCTGCTTCAGCCAAAGCTTGCTTACTGAAAACCATTTTAATAAGGGCCTGCAGGAGGACTACAGTTGCTTAAGCTTTCAAAATATCCCTTGTTGCCCATTTACGTCCAGAAATGCCTATGCTGGCATTTGTGATTCAATTTCTATTTTAATTTTGTTTAGTTTTTAAATGCTATTTGAAAAGACCTAAGACCTCCAACAATTTTCTAGGCATTGTAAATTTTGCAGGCTTTCTAATAATTACAAGAAGTGTAATACCATCTTGGATATGGTAAATATAGAGTCACTACTGCAGCAGTCCTTTTTCCTCAAAAAAAGTTGAGGAAATCTATTTTTAAAAGATTTTTTTTTTTTGTAAATTGTGAAATTTCTGACAGAAAAGCAAGAGACAGCAGAGTATTTTTCCTCTTGTGATTACATCTTAAAAGATGAAAATAACTTTTGAAGATTGAAATAAGTTTCTTATGTGAGATAAACAATCATTTATATTGGGTTGTACCATAAGGGGACAACAAGTGTTTCTCAGGATCAGAGCGTGATCCATTCAAAGAACGAAAACTACAGATAAAATAAATGCATAGTAATTATGTAAGAATTCACTAGCCTGCTGTAAAATAAGTCATCTGTTTTAAAAGTGTTCATATATTTCTTTCAATTATGTAAATTCTAGCCAAGGATTCCATTAAAGAACTGCTAGTGAGTGTTCTACCTTAAATCAGAACCATAAAAGTCAATAGATAAATATGCATGATAACACTAAATAAACATTGAGACTTTCAAGGTATTAACTGGAACCGACACCTTCTTAAGAAATAAATTATTTTATTTACAAATTTTCTTTTTTTCTACTTTGAGAGAGGATCAGAGCTTGTATACAAGGAGGCTGAAAATGCTTCTTTTTACAATTCCATGTCTCTCCACACTAACTTGCTGTACTTCAAAGGCTTTATGGATGAGATGCGTACTAGCTTATACTGAGATTCTTGCACAATAAAGAGACACCGAGTGTTCTGCAGCAGAAAGAGTCCAAGAACATCTATTATTCAAGTCTACAACAAAAAGAAGGAAAAACCCTTACAGTTCTTGAAGTACATGACCCTAGAGAGGACAATGTCCTCTATTCTGTTTTTTATAGTTTTTTTCTTGTTCAAATCCATGCAACAAAATAGAAAATATGATTGCAGATGAGATTAAATGATCTGCCAATGTAAACTAAATCAGTGAATAGATGCAGAACAAAAGAGTTCTCTTTCTTGCTGGTAATAACATGGAATTGCTGTCAAGTTTATGAAAGAAAAAGAATTGTAACAATTATTTAAATCGGTGAAGAATTCAGATGTCTACAGGTGGCCAAAAGCAAAGCAGTTGCAAGAGAAACATAAGTTTGTCAGTTCCTTAATGCAGCTCCCAGACAGAACTCTGGAAGGAGATGCTCAGAGGTCCCAAATGTTTAAGGAATCCAACTCCTTTCATCTTCTTTATACTGACTTGTGCCTCCAGGAATCTGCAGGACAGAAAACACTGCAGCAGATCTGGCTTCCCCTGTGCTGGCACCAGCAATACTTTGTCTTCAGAATGAAAAAAAATAACTTCACTAATACCTTCAGCACTCACCAGTCAATCTATCACAAAATTCTAGACCCCAGCACAGCATTTCTTGCTTTCTTTACCACATGAAACCATATCTGGAATTCATTACAGAAGGCAAATAAAAATCCTAAAATGGCAAAACTGGCTCACAACTCAGTCAACCTGATATCTCTCGTTTTTCTATCAGGAATTTCCCAGTTTACACACACACACACACACAACTTTTTGAAAATATTTTCTATTAAATTATTTTCCAAGTTGTTTTTTCAAGTTCAGATTTGGCTTATGGTTTAAAAAGAATATAGGGAGCCCAACTTGTCCTAACAGCTATCAGAGCAGGGCCAGTTTAGATTAGATTCACATTCTCCAGTAGTCACTCATCAACAGCAAAAGATAAAAACACAAATCTAAAGTGCGATTGATATCTTAAGTGCTGCAAGAAAAAAACCAACCAACCAACCAAAAAAAAGAAAAAAAAAAAAAAACCACCACCAAAGGCAAAAAAAAAAAAACCAAAAACGTAACAAAACTACAACAGAGAAGAACAGATGAGGAAAGCCACAGAGTTTATCTCCAGATTTAGATAAAGAGATTGTAAACAGAGTTAATCCCCAGATTTAGATAAAAAGATTATAAAAAAGCTATAATATGAATGTGTTAACAAGATGTGCACTATATTGTAATAACAACATCCTTCTGGAGCTTTATGAAAGATGCATTCAAAGATGTGGTGGTATATTTTCAGAACTCTGAAAAGTAAACTGTGTAAAGAATAATATACAACAGAGTGAGGCAGCAGCTGGGGCTGCTGCACATACGCACATCACATCACAATCACAGTCACAAAATGAGCTTGCAATGTACTGCTGCACCTCTAAAACTCAGACTTGTCGTCTTTTCATTTAATGTAATATGAGGACTGGGTAGTTCTTGTTGAAAGTGGGGAGCAGAAGACTTTCTTTGTTTTTTGAAATGTTTGGTAAATTACTACATTTTGTCCACTTTAAGCACTTTACAGTGCAGTGCTCCATGACTCACTGGGCATTTGAAAACTGTTTGCTGAAACAAATAAAGATTTTTTTTTTTTTTTTTTTTTAATGGACATAATTTATCCCTGGTCAAAGCCAAACACTAGGAACAAGAAGTGACTGATAGTAAAATAGTGCATATATGTCTTGTAAAAGTTTTCTGCAAAAGATACAAAAATATGTGGAAAACATTTAGAAAAGAACTATAGAGTTGATCTCAAGTCTGGAATAAAAATACCTCTACACTGACAGATTTAGAGCATACAATTTGTTGAGTCTGTCAAAAGAAACAGGAGCTGGAACTTGATTATAGTATGGAACTGCCTTGACAGGAAGAAAATAGGTTCCAACCACCTTTGTAATCTGTATAAAGTGCACACCAAGGAAAAGCATTTGGAGTCTGGAGCTAAACAAATTAATGAAAAGAAAAAGAGAAAAAAAAACCCCAAAACCTGTGTATTTTTCATTTGGGTTCCAAAATAATGTATCTGTAGTGTCTATCTTGTCCATATGTCCATCTCTACCTGCTTGTTCTTGAACCGCTTGATAAATCACTGCTGTTTTTGCCAAAGAAGCAGGTTTATTATCTCAGAAGTGCTGTTTCAGAAATAAGTAAGTCTATTTAAGCTGCCAGAAAATAAGGAACTGAAGGAGAAAGACTGCGTGGATTCTCCCCAGCAAGAGAAAGATACACTCAGCTCCCATAGGGCAGTAGAGAATCCATCCTGGAAAAGCCATTTTCCTTGCTCTCTAACAAAAACTTACATGGCAGTGTTATCCATGCTCTAACCATAAGAAAAACTTCCATTTCATTTCATACACTCCTAGATACTGGAGAGTCCAACTCTGAAACATTAATCCCCAGGAATACAATATGTAACTTCTACTATTTGAAAAACTAGCAGCTGAAAATGTACTAAGTTAATTAAACTCTGGGATAAAATAAGGAGGGAAGAAAAGCACCATTTTATTTTATTTTATTGGCATTTCCAGTAAGGTCACATTAGTCATTGTATACACGTGTAATAAGAAAGAGTGTTTCTCCTGAACAGTCTCACATCTACACAGAACAGAGTATCAAAGAGTAGAAAAAAAAAACTAAGAAGCATCAGAATTGCAGAGTCATTATGTCATTTAAAAAGGTATGGATTTTTTTTCTCAGAAAGTGGCCAGGAAAAATGGAACAATGAGCTATTGCCCATCTCAGTGAGAAAGATAATGCTCTGTTGGTCATGCATACATTGCAGGAGACTAAAGCACTGCACCCTTCACTCATAAGAGGAAGGCAGAAATATATTTGTTGATATAACTAAAAACAGGATGGTAATTTGAACAACAACAGCAAAAGCAAGATTTGAAATGGCTAGATATCCTTGATTATTAGCTACATAGAGAGTAGGGGGTGAATAATGAATCTAAGATCAAATTTTAGCAAAGCTAATATAGCTTGAAAGCAATACATCAGTTCCCGAGGATCTGTCAGCAACGCGTTACTGTGTCCTGGGTGAATCTCTGAGCATCTTGAGAGATGTCCCTATTCAAGGGGAGACAGCTGCTTCCAAAAAGATCTTTGCAAGGGGTTCTTAGGCTGCTTGATGTTTATGGGGTAAGATAATTGACTCATAGTCATACAACTTTTACAATTCATTCTATCAAACCAGGTGTCTGTTTTCAGGTGTCTAAGCACCAGTGGTGAAAACTTGTTTGTTACCAGTTCCAAGAATAAGGTCTTTTGCACTTCATTGTATTCACTATGCCTCGGACATAACAACCAGGCTGATTGGGAAGAGGAAGGACAAGGAGTGAACCAACACAACACACCAAGACTATGGTTGAGCTAGAATTCATATACTACCCTCACTGTTTTTCTTAAATGCAGTGCATACATGCTGAGAGTTATCCACCCAGAAATAGCTACTGATTGTGACTCAGGAAAAACTGGTTCCAACCAATTGAAGTGTTGCCTAAACGCTTGTTACAGTGTGTACAGCTAACTAAATAGTCTCTAATGGTTATTATAATAACAAAACATAATGGAGACAATAATGAAAAATAAAAACTACACAAAGAAGAATATACAAAAATGATAGTTTGTTTAGCTTCTTTTATTTGTATAGTGTATTTTTTTCCCCAAAGGTTGAATAAATTAATCCACTTGGTTCACCACAATGCTTTTTTCAAGAGCAACAGCTGATTTTAAAATGTCAGCACTGCCTTTTCTCTCTTCGGAAAGATGTCCATAAAATACCTTTTTTTCTAGTATTTACACAGCCACTAAAAACAGCTTAAAGATTCTTGGTGAAGCTTTAAAATTTTCACTGACAATAGAATTGTGCACCACAAAGCAGAGGCTGATTGGAAAGATCCAGTGAGCATTAGTAAAGGTTAGAGATTGTCCAACTTACTATTATGATGTAGTCAAAGTCATCTCAAATTTCTGTCACAGCTCTTATTTGAATGGCAGCAACAATCTATTTCTACACAGATCTGCAACAAGATTATGGCCAAAAAACCACAGAGCATGTGGGGTTTTCTGCTTCTTCTGACTGGGAAGCAATAGTTTGCTTCACAGATTGCTGATTTCTCTGCTACAGTAGTTTCATTAATACCTGTCTATTGTTAAAAGGTTGCACCCTCCCCAGCCAAGAACAAAATCAAAAACTAAGGAAATAACATTGAAAATCTGTCTATGTGATTTTTTTTTTTTTTTTTTTTTTAACAATAACAATGAAAGAGAAGAGTAAAAGTAATTGTTTCTTGCTATCAGTTTGACATATTATAAACCAAGCAGTTCTGGAAGAAATATTAGCAATCCAAGAATTCATTTGCCCAGCATGTGCACTCGTGCACTAGAAAAAGGCAGTGCACAAATGTGAGCACAACCATTTGAGAATTTGCATGATCTCATGTACACGGATGGGCAATAACGTGGGGAAAAGTAGGTTCAAATATTCATTCAATATTCTTCATTTTGCTCCTCTCTCCAGTACAGGGTTCACAAATATTTATGACCCTCCTACACACAAATACTCACAGAAAAAGCTTTAGTTGCAAAAATGTTCAAAGAAAGGAAAGTGCTAGTAAAAGGCAGTGTACATCAGACCTTCCTGCCTTCTAATAAATATATATAGGACAGTTACAGAAGCCAAAACAGAAGGACAAAGAAAATAGTCATGTAGAGAAACTGAGATGCTTTTGGATTTTGTTCCCTGAATGTAAATAAATTATATATTCTCACTTTCATAGTTTTTTTGTACATGTATATTATCTTCAATGATATAAATCAAGTAACACTAGATCTATGCCAGACATAAGTTAGCTTTGGTATTGAAATGGAAACTTGTGGAGAATTTGCCTTTATTTGTCTACGTGGGAACATTTTCTTAGGTGTTCATGAATCGATCTTGAAAGCTATTTGTTGATTTCAGAATCACTCAATGAGGAAACAGAAACATCCCACTTCTCTTTCATATTCTTAGAGTATGATGATATTGAAAAATCTCAACAAATACTATTGACAAAAGTTGCTAGATACAAGTTCTCCCACGAATGCATCTTGCCTTCTTTCATAGAGAAATTATCAGCTATCTCTGTGGCTTTTCCTGTCCCCTCAAAAGCCGGTAGGTAAAAGACATGCTGTCAAATAAAACTGCTACCATATGATTCCAAGGAAACTTTCTGGTGATTAACTTGTGCTGCACATTCCAGACATGATAAAAAGCAAAGACCCTGGAAATTTTGATCCTTCAAGTGGCCTGGGGACCAGGCTGATATTAATGAGCAAGCATCCTTACCGTTCCCTCTCACTGACTAATCTGAAGGTCTGCCATGTTTTCAATCACAGAAGAATCCTACAAGCTGTGACTCCTCTTCTTATAGGGTGATAATGAATAGCTGATATGAAAATGCCATAAATTACCAATAAGAGAATTTTTTACACACTTTGCAGCCAGTGGCTAAAAGTTTAAGGCAACCTAAAATCAGGCCCCTTTATATTTGGTGTGGTTCATTTAGCAAGACTTTTGTGCACACAAAATTCCTTGTAAAGCTAGGTTTGTGGTAGATTTCTTTCTTTCTCTATTTCAGTCTGATGATGTCCACTATCACAACTGAAATACATACTAACACAGTTTTGTAAATTTTTCAGAATAGCACTTTTGTAAGTACTTGCTTAGTTTTCATAGAGTGGGATGAGTTTTTACAAAACAATTATTTTTCCCTTTTCCCTTATCCCTTCTATGTGAAATCACTCTCATTTTCCTTTTAGTGAATTTTCTATTAACCTATGAAGTCACATTAGAATGCTTTATAGAGAAGTCCTGCTTGGTTAGCTATATTGCTGCTAAATTTCTCTCTCCCATGTGATTAAAAAATAAATATTCAGACACTTTATTCCCAAGATAAGCAACTATATAATTAATAGCTCCTCTTTGGTAACTGACCTTATAAAAAAAAATAGTTGATTTTGTTGTTTCAAATGAGCATAAATAATTCAAGAAATGTTTTTCTAAGTAGGTTGTCATCTATTAAGATGTTGCTTTTAAGACAACCTTTAATATAAAATATGTATAACTGCTATATGTATTATTAACAGGCACCCAAAATTGTTAACATAGTACCTTATTACCAGAAAAACAAATGAGGATTCTGGTACAGTCTTCTGTATCTAAAGAGAGATGTGAAAACAGACTGGTTTTTTTTCTTAAATGTATCTGCTTTCCCTTCATGGGAATTTAACCAACCTCAGTGTAAGAGCTTCGCAATGTTTCATCTCATTATTGCAAGTGTAGAAATAGCAGGAGAATATAAAATCTAGTCTCACTGAAAGGGAAAATGAAAACAGGTCTCACTAGAAGGAAAAATAAACATATTTGCCATTGAGAGGACAATCTGCTATTTCATTCTTTTGATGCAGTTCATGTTATGATGGTCACAATGTCAGGATTAATTAGACCAGAGGGTGGTGTAAATGCCAAAAGAAAAAGTTGCTGTACATCTGTTCTAATTTATCTCATGGATGTTCCTTCACCGAGTAAGTGAAGAATGTAGCTTGGGCCATCTGTGACCCAGATAGAGAGAGCAGGACAGCATGTTGCCTTGCGGGTGCCAGGACAGGAGTTGTGACAAGAAGGTCGAAGGACGGTCTGAAGAGTGCTGGAGTATTTCCATTTGTTGTGTGTAAACTGCTCAGTGGAGTGAGGTAGGAGAGAATCTCAGGTGGCTTCGGTGACCTTGGAAGTGTAAGTAAAGTTTGGATCCTGTCAGATAATCCACTCTAGGATAATCTCCAGTGTGTTAATAAAGAAATATACACAGCTGATTAGAGTCCATTTACTGATGTAGCATCAGGAAGAAACCCAGCCAGAAAACCACTGGGAGGAAGAAAAAATTGCCTCTAACATTCTTTTTAAACAGAACTTGAGACATTGCATAGGAAATAAAGAAAAATGGCAGAAGATGACATTTTGAGACTGAATAGCAGTTTTGTATTGACATGTACGTCCAATATAAACTTTAGAATAAATAAGATGGGGGTGGACTTACAAGATACAATGAACAACGTGAAAAGACTTGTGTGTTCAGATCAGCTGCATATACATTCAAAAGAGCAGGACAGCCAAATGTGCTAGCAGAAAGGCCACTTCTGATTTTCAAATAGTGAGTGGATCATGCAGGAAGACAGTCAAATCACAGTCACCTTGAATATATTTTTCACAAATTTTTCTGATACTTACAGGTATCAGAACAATGTCAAACAGGGACATCAATAATTTGTGCTTTTATGTGATCAATGCAACAGATAATGGAAATAAAAGAGGTTAAAAAGAATGAAAACAAGAAAAAATAACCTATTTGTGAGATGAGAAGGCACTTTTTAAACAGCCAGCTGGAGTTGCATTTGTAATAAGCAATGGCTGTTAGAAAGTCGGCGCAGTTTTGTTTTGAATAAGGGATAACATCCAGCAGTTTTGGTTTTTTTCCATGTGCTAGGAAAGAGTTTTGAGAGTTGCAATTAACAATCATGCTTCTACAGAGGTCAGACAAAAAGAAAAATAGTACAGAGAGTGAAAGGAATTAGCTAGAAGGGCTGTAATAGTAATAGGAGTAAGCACAGTACTTGGAGAAAGAAAGAGAGAGAGAGAAAAGTACTTTAGCAAAGCATCTACATTAATTAGTATAACTACAAAGGAACAAGAAAAAAAAAACATAAAGGACAAAATTATATGAAGCAGCAGGAATTTTAAGTGAATATTGTAAGAAATCGTCCCACAAGTGGAGCCCATGAAAGTGAAGAACAGCCTCTTCAGGAGCTGCTGAACCATATGTTTATAAAAAGATCCAGAGAAAGCATTAAAAAGACAGGCAGATGGAGTTAACAAGTTTTCATTACAGGTAGCTAAACTAAATAATACCTGCCTAGAGGTGATTTCCATCACTAATATTCTATAGTACTTCATTTAATTGAATTAATGAAAAATTGGAACTTTCATTCAAAAGCTCATTGAAACAGACTTAAAATTGTTCCAGGAAGGCTTTGCTTAACTATTAATTTGCTTTACTAGTACTCTTCTGAGCAAAAGGATTACCAAAAGATCCTACTCAAAGAAAGAATTGGGAATAATCACTGAGATCTTCCCACAGGCTCAGAGTTACAAAATAATCCTGACTTTATTTTTCAGAAAGCTTCCGGATTCATTCAAAACACCAACAGTGCTGAATTACTGTGTTATTGTTTTCTTCCTAATGTCTGCTATGCATCAGTGGTTATAATGGAGAGAGATTGATAGAAAGCTGAGATTTAGTAGCAACTCAGCAATTAAATTGAGCAACTAGTCTTTGTTCTACTGTTCCCTGGTGGATGCAATCCTGTTCATTAATCTACATGTTGATTATAGCCACTCCATGATATTGATCTGTGTTTCACAGGCCTGTGGTTGCAAGAACACGCAGTTTCCAGGGGCAGCTACAGCACTGCACATACTCTGAATTAATGCAGAAATATTTAAAACCAGAAAAAAAATCTAGTTGTCTTTAAGCTGATTTGAGCTCGTGTTCTTTTGCCACAATGTTTTATTTTTTCCCTCCACTTGCTGTTAACACAAATTAAACTAATTTAGACAAAAGAAGAAAAAAAAAAAACCACAAACACCTGTACAGTTATTTGTCTCAGTAAATTGTTGAATCGAGATTCAGTCTTTACCAGAACTTCTTCCCCTTGTTTACATAAATTTATGTGAAGAGGCAGAAGGAAGCCTGATATTTCTCATTTATTCTTCAGGACATATGAATGCATTTCTCCTCCTTGAATCTTCACTCTATAGTCTGAAACATCGTAATTTTTATTTGGATTTGCTCTAATTTAACAAGTGTTTCGTTTATTATTTGTTTATTTAAAGAATGTATGCTCATATGGAATAGTCCATCTGTGGATTCATCCATGCTTGAATCAGATAATTATCCTGCCAGCTGCCTGCTCTGTACATTCGCACCATCAGATACAAGACCAGAGGTGGAAGCTCTAGTGTGGAGAAGGCCCTCACACCTCAGATGAAAGAAAATATGAAGAGTCATGTAGGGGGGGGCAGTCTGAAGGAGTGGCATTATACATATTGTTATGCAAGGAGACAGAGAAGGTGTTGTAGAAGATATGCAGGAAAGTACAAGACAAATCATAACACCAAGGCTTCCTGGGAAAAAGTGTGTAATGCAGTAACACAAGAAAAGCAGGGCAGGTATCATCAGCATATGCACCTCAGGAGTTCAGCCCCATCTCTTTGAGGGAAGGACCACTGTGTGGTGACTCGCCTCTAGCAAGGCAGAGAAAACACTCCTCAACTATTTTTCTTCCAGGTATCTCCTGTGATGAAAAAAGACCCACTGGAAAGAAAAAAGAAATGTTGCTGAAAGGAGAACAGAAGAAAGAAAAATGACTGGAGAGAAGAAATGGTCTGATGGGGGGAAAAAAAAAAAGAATTTGAAATAAATAGAAGCAGCAAAGTACAAAAAGTAGAGGAGGGAAAGTAACATTAACCTGAAAATGGAAAGTTTTTTGCAATATTCATCTATAAGACTAAAGACAAAAAAGGATCCATGAAGCTATAAAATTAATTAACAGCAGGAAGGCTATCTATAATGAGATACCAGCCCAATGATGAGATACTGATGCATTCATAACCCAAGGATTTTTTCTTTCAACCAACAACCACAAACCATCAGATTTGACAGTATTGGATTTGGGCTCTTGGCTTCGCTGGCTTAGTGCAGAGATTTCTACACATCCATCATGTGTTCATGTGCAGGTGCTAATAAACGTAGTTCACATGCCATGAGATCCTTATCTGAGTCTGCTTCAAAGATTTTGCAAAGATTCTTTAGTATCTTCTGCTGGTGCTATACCATTTTATACAGATTTCAATTATTTAAAATATGCATTAGGTCAAGAACCATGTGAAAGCTCTGCCTCACTTGCAATGAACTTGCTAATGGCTGAGGTGGTTTAAGACCATCTTAATCACTGTTTAACTCAACATTTCACCAGGGATTACAGATCAGGCTTGATTAAAGCGAACCCATACATTGGCCACTGGAGTTCATAGCTTGACATCTTAATATAAACTCACCTCTATCAAGGAAGTTACATGAATATGCTGGACTGTGAAATGAAGCGTAAGCATACATTTGCTTTGCACTATTTCTTGCCAGCAACATTTGGCAGTGAGACAGAACAGGCAATCAAGGACAGCAGCATCTTAAAGTGGAGCTGGATCCATACAGTTCTATTCAAGTATTAAATCTTGATGTGGTGTTAATAGTAGCCACCTGAGAAGTGACTATCCCAAATCACATCAATTCCAGAGAGAAGCAAAACAGGTATTTACCCCCTGCATAGCTCAGAGAACTTTTCTATGTATTGTAGTATTCAGCTCTGTTTTTTTAACAATAGCTTCTGTGAATTTTTGAAAATATTTCCAAAAAAACAGATCAAAATCCATGGTGTGTTTACACTTCGGTGAAGTAGTGTGGATTGTTTTCTGCTTTCTGCTGGGCTTCTGAAGCATATAGACACCTTGTGCAGAACAAAGAAAGAAAAGAAAATACAACTCTAAATGAGCCAGACACTTTCTCTGACAATATTTTTTCTCTCAAATATTTGGTTGAACTCATTTTTCACTCTCTGTCTGCTTGATTCATTGACAGTGGTTCTTTGCCAGTGGAAACATCCACCCCAGTGGACAGCTAGTAGCAGCATGAATTTAAACTCTGCCAGATTTCGTGTTGCTCAGCTGGCAGGAATTACCTGGAAAATGCAGGTTGCATTTTCAGCTGGCAGCACATCTCCTGGCCATGGCTGCAAGCATCATAGCCCCCAGGCCCTGCATGAGCTCCTGGGGCCAGAAGATGCTGGGACTCCCACCCTCCACTAATTAGTTTCTTAAATTATGGTGTTATCACACTGCTGGGCAGCTTATTCCACCTCACTGCTCTGTCACTCCACCTCTTCAGAAGAATAGGGGGAGAAAATATAATGAAATATGGGCTGAGAGAAGGACAAGGAGATCACTCACCAATTACTATCATAGGAAAAATATATTCAGCATTGAGAAATGAATGTACTTTTTTAGCTATTACTAACAGACTAAAGAGGTGAGAACAAAAAGCAAACTGAAAAAACTGCAACTCCACATAGTACCCTATGGACTGCAGGGGAACAGCCTGCCCCACCATGGCCTCGGTGGCTTGAGCACCTCTGGCCCTCTTCCTGCACTGACCTTGTTGGCTTCAGGACTGCGTCTCTCGCATTGCTAGCTGTTTTCTCCCAGATACTTTTGTACAGCAGTTTTTCTCTTATATCTGCTTTCCAAGAGTGCTCCCAGCATCGCTCACAGCCCTGCTGTGGCAGCAGTGGGGCCCCGATCAAACTGAACAGCGCTGGGCTCCACTCACAGCAAAGCAGCCCCCCACTTGCCAGGTCTCACCATGTAAACCCCACAAATCTAGCTTCAGTCCTCTTTCACTGCTTGTTTTCCCCTTTTTCTAGAAATGGTCGTTTCCATGCCTGAGTTTGCTACTTCTGTTATACATTAGGTTTAGCCAGTTCTTGCCTTCTGATAATTTTCTTCTGTTTTCTGACCTAATATTTGTTTGATGAATCTCCTCTCACTTTTTTATTTATTTTGCTGTTTCCTCCCTCCAATAGCCCTACAGATGTTGACTGTTACTGCCTTTGCCATCAACCCGGCACTTCAGGCTGCCACTTTCAGCTTCTAGAGCAACACTTTTCCTGACTTTGATCCTAAATTACCTCTTTCATGTGAAGCTCATGCAAAAGGCCTTTGGAATTCAGATTTTCTGAGCTCGATATCTCAGGGCACTACTTGAGAGAAGAAAAGCCACCTGAATTTCATTAATGTCAAAGGGCTTGGACAAGCATGCTGCGGATCATCTGATCCTTTATAGATCAGACCTGTATCACAGTTCCTGCTCCCCCAGCTGGCACCAGTGCCCTTCATCCCACTCCCAGTGGCAACCTCAGGATGCTGGGGTGGTTGGTAGAGTCTGGCCCTCTGTAAACATGAGCATGTGATGTTTGACCTTGACCATCTCCTTGCTCTTAACAAATGCAGCATCTCCCCTTCTACAATTAGTCTTAGCTATGCTCTGCGCTTCATATGTGCTCATAAAGCTTCTCTGTGATGATGCAGTGTATCCTTCCTTTTATTTATTAGCTTTAGTCTTTTTCAAACAGCCTATCCAGCCTTACACCCGGAAGGTTGATTCACCATCTGTTTAAAGTGGAAAACATCAGGGTAAACAAGATTTGGGTAAGGAGGCTCAGAGTAAACAGGCCAAATCTTTCTAAAATGTTGGAGATGACAACACATCTTAATCATCCAGTTCTCTTTGTATTGAATGCAATCGTTTGCTTTGAAAGTTTTATCAGTCCTTAATTTTGTACCCTTTCTTCCCTTTCAGCACAGACTACAGCAGATGAGAGAGATGACTGAGAGGCAGGAGTAGGGAGGGAGGAGAGTTAACAAGTTGAAGGCAGGGGCTTTACATAAAAGCGAGTGTTACATATTTTTCCACATCAAAACACAAAGAATGGGCACTGAAATGAACTAAATATCTTTTTACAAATAGGTGCCTCAGGGCTAGTGGATTTTAATCTCAGATGCACAATGCACATGGTTGTCTATCTCAGAAAATCTGATGCTCTTAATGCTTGAACATCTAAGGGGATAAATTTTATGTGTTTTTCTGGGGTATAGAAGTGCCTGGAGTTTTGAAACTAAACCCTAATTTGTAGACTAAAGAAACCAAAACTTGCTTTACCTAGAATTGCCTTTTGCTTGTTTACATTTTAGGGAGTGTTTTGGCTCCAGAATTTAGAGGATTAAGTTCTTCCTTTAATTATTACAAGTGACCAGGAATTTATCTTCCCATTGTCGACATATTGAAAATTATGCAATTTACATTAGGATTTTAGAAAAGAAATCAGTATGTTCCCATGATAAACATGCCGTCTATCCTTCCTCACACTAGGGAAGCCAGTCAGGGGAAGTTAATTGCCTGGACTCGGCAGTGCGAAGAATAGCATTAATAAATGGGGTGTACTGGCTTGTATAAAGGACAGATGTGAGTTTTCTGCTCCACTGTACGATGAATTAATTCTCTCTCTTTTCTACTTTTTCTCAATTTATATATTGCAGTGACCACTGAAGAGCTGTGTTTACAGCTGGTTTGGCAAAATGTTTCCAGAGCCAAATCCTGGCCACATCTCAGACTGCATGGCCATATCCTTCGTCTTCTGCTCTCACCTCTGATCAAATCAGTCTGGGAAATTACTTGATTCTAAATAGTGAGTGACGTCTGTGTTGAAGATGGCATCTGGTGAGCACAAGGATGAGAAAGGTTTGCAAGTTCACCCATGCCTCATCTCACCTCCCATCACCTACACCTCCTCACCCTCTGCCTCTCCTCTGTTACCATGTGTTCCTGGAGACCAAAATTTTTGAGCTTTGTTATAGCCCTCACTGCAAATGCTTGCTTCAGTGGGAAAGATACAAAACAGAAAGTGGTCAAAATGGGTTTTGGCAAGACCAATAGCACTTCAGGCCAGGCCAGCTTCTGGCAAAGATTCCACATAGTCATCATCTGTGTGCTGGAACACAGACCCTGCAGCACTTCTGGCTTTCCACTCAGCTGAGGGAGGGTAAGATGTTGTGTGCGGCTTTCTGGCTCCTCTAGCTCCTGCTCACAGGAGCTTGTGCTTTCGCTGATGAGGTTGAAAGATTAGGGCAACTCAGCTAGTCCAGAGGGAGGAGGCAGCTGGCATCCCAAGCAGATTTGCAAAGCTAACGTGGCAGGAAGAACAAACTGACAACATCATCAGGGACGGCCCAGCCCCAGTTTGCTAAATGACTCCAAATAGCTCTCATCATTGTAGACACACCGCAGGCCAATAAAGATGCATGTTCCTATGAGCAGAGAAAGTGTTAACTGGCAGCATGCTTGTTCATCATGTGATTATTGGGCAGTAGCTATGAACACATCATGCCTTCACCCCTGAGCTGAAAGTGGACTCTTTTATGCCCAAAATCAAAGTCATAATCGGTTTTGGTATAATTTAAGGGTTTAAACTTCTTCTTTCAGAACTTTCCTATCATTTAAAGAGGCAGAGTATGTAATATTAGCCTTTTTTCACTTGTGTCACTAATAGCGCTTCTCCACTTTTGCAGGGAAATAGCCAGACACTATTTAAAAATACATAGTCTCGTTAAAATATCTTTTTGTCAGCAAAAAAAAAATTAGCTAAAATTATAGGAACCTCATCGCAGCCTGATGTACAGAGGATTTGCAAAGGCTTGAGAGTGAAGTAAGCATAAATCACATACCATGAGAGTCAAATCTATATATTTAAACATATACTCAATAAAATTTTTAAGCAGTCCCTTTTTTAAACATCTCCTTTCAAAGTTTCCATTTGCCAGGGACAAAGTGTGCCATTCAGCTGATAATTTCACATTGATTTATTTGATCTGCTGCAGGAGCCTGCAGCTCCCCACATACATGCCATGGTAAGTCTGTGTGATCTTGCGGTACATCCGCAGGCTAGATAAGATGTACAGAATATGGATTGAGGCTTCTACCGTACAGTGCTCTTCCAAATTCTTTCAGAATTTGAACTGAAGCCCAGCAAAATCAGTAGGACTCTTGACTATGATTATAGTGAGGTCTGGATCATGCAAAATATATAGATGTTTCAGAACACATATTCGCCAAAGACATCCCCTGTAGTCTTTTGAGACTAGGGAGTGAAAATATGAAAAAGGTATATATGTTTGATCACATGTTTGGGGGATTTTTTGGTTATTTTTTAGAAGAGCGAGAGAGAGATTTGAAGTTCCAGATCTGAAGCCCTAAAACAAAGAGGCTGTCCAAATTTCTTTTGAACATGATTGTTTTTAACAGAGAATGTGACCTGTGCATTGGCATACTGAACCCCTGAAACAGAATTCTAAAGCAAGCAAGCTTGAAAAACATAGCTTCCACTAGGTGTTTAAGTCTGGGTCAAAAAGCTTTTAAAACCTCCAGTGGTCTTTCCCATCAAGTCTAACTTGTCTAATGCACCATGCATTGTTTGATTAAAATTAAACACATAGCCCACCTCTCACTGTCTCACCTCTTTCTCTTTGCTGCTATGACTGTAGGATTTTCTGATGTTCTGGCTTAAACTCACACCTCCTGACAGTATCAAATTAAACAAGCTGCTGTCACAATTCCTCTTGCTAAAAGTAAAATATGATCATATCACAAAGAACGCTCTTTTAATCCTCTCATTAACACATAAAAACACATATTCACACTAATAAAATTACAAACACTGGCTAGTCTGTAGTGCTTCTTTCCCCTTCCACACGTCCTTTGGGAAAGTGACTGTCCTATTCCATATATTTTACATTGGATGCTATTTCATATTCCATTTACAATGAGATTGATTTAATCTTTTGCATAAACATTTAGTGCCCAGTATTTTCTCCCTTTGGAGGTTATTTTAGTTTTTAACTTTGTAGCTGATTAGACCTTTCACACAATAGAGCATTTTCTGGACATACACACATGCACACGCACACAAGGGAGGAACAACAGCTTTACTATAAATTGGTAGAAAAGGAGTAAATATTGACATTAGATCAAATTCCCAAGTCTCTGTTGAGGACTGTCAAGCTGCCATGACTTGTAATGTACAAAAAAGGAAAATTTAATTGCATGGTACAGAAGAGAAACAAAAGTTATCATCCATCCCTAGACAATATGTGTCTGGACAAATGCATCAGTGGGCTCTTCAATGTTTAGTGGTGCAATTACATTCCATATTATCAGTATGCAAACAATTACGGAGCATATAATCCACAGTCTTATATATATATATATATGTTTAAAATACTAAGAAGCAAATCCTGCCAAAGCATGCAGGATATTGTCTGCAGCATGACTCTCTTTTCCAAAATAAGAAGATGGAGTCTTTAAAAAATAATTTTGCATAACTCTAATGTTATGGAAAACACCCTATCTTCTTGCTATGCCATCCTGCTCAAATAACAAAGCAAAAGCTGACCCCATTTATCTTACTCTGCTGTTATTTAGCTGATCACTACGTTTGTAGCTTTCTGTTTTGTTTCTAAACCATCCAAGTTGTTATACAACCCACTCTGCACAAATGCTACCAGCCATCTTTGGCTATCTGGGCCCTCAAACACTAGCCCAAAAGCCTTGCATTCTTCAAACACCTTCAGCCATTCCCTGATATGCCCAACAGTATGCAGCACATACCTACTTCTGTGACAGAAAAGAATACTTACTTCATGACAGAAAAGAAAACAAAATCAGCCTGGTAGGCTATTGCACAGCCTTCACATTATTCCAAATACTTTCTTTGAACTGAAGAAAATAACACAGAGAAAAAAAAACCAGTTATTTCCTAGGTCCATCTGCATGCTATGCAGAGTCCAAACAAGGCATGAATGCAGAGCATGAACACAAGGTGACTAACCTTGAGCAATTTAAATAAAAATGTGCTGTGATTTAGTTTGGGATCAAGATACTGTTTCCTGAAGCAGATGTCTTTTAAGCAGTGTAGACATTGCCTGGAGGTGGAATATGTCTGTGCTGAATCATCCAAGACATGAACATCACACAGACATCTTAAAACAGCCACCAGAGTTTGTCTGCTGTGAAAAAGATGGGGATTCTCTGTAAGGTCCTTAGATATCAGCAGCTTAAGAAATTGAATCATTGCCCACAGAAGTAATGTGTTTGGAAAACAACAGCAGCCATAGAAATGTCCCTTCAGACCTTAACACCATTTATTTATTCCTGAACTCTTCACTGAAGCAACTCATCTCCTCTATGCCTTCATCCAGGGAAGTACTTGTAATTAGAGATTGTTTCCAGTGGTGAACAAGACCACCTTCTGGCCAAGAGACAAGAATCAAATCTGGAGTGAATTATGCATGGACTCCTGTAATAGCTGCCATAACATACGAAAAGACACAATTTAGATCTGAAGTTGCTAGCTGAGTCACAGCAGGAGAGGAATAGCTGGGATATTATCTTGGGGTCTGTGTGCTCTGCAGCACAGAGCTCTGTTGACTGCTAGCCATGGAGCTCACGTTAGAAGCTATAACAGTACAGATAAACGAACAGATAAATATATGAAAATGTGCAAAACACTACACAGTACTCCATAGGTTTGCTGTTTCACTTCCACCACATGATCAGAAGTGATTATGGAGACAAGAAGGAGACAGCTTTCCAAGAGCTGTTCACCAATAGTTTCTCACGTTATGACAACCTTGTGCATGGTACAAGATCAGCAGCAGGCCACGTGCAAATCTGGATCCCACCCTGGGGTGAGCTGTGAGCACCAAAATGCTCTGAAGTCCCTGACCACAGCAAAACAACCATCTGACCAGGGGAGACAGAGAAATGCTTGGGGAAAAAAGTAAATCATAGAATCATAGAATGTCTTGATTTGAAAGAGACCTCAAGGATTATCAAGTTCTAAATCCCCTGCCGGGGGGGTTATCAGCCACTAGATCAAGTTAAGATTGCCCAAGATCCCATTCAACCTGTCCTTGAAAACCGCTAGAGACAAGACATCCACAACCTCTCCAGGCAACCAGGTGTTTCAGCACTTCACCACTCTCTCAGTAAACTTCCCCCTGATATCTCATCTAAATCTCCCTTCCTTTAGTTTAAAAGCATTCATTACCCCTTGTCCTATCACTATCTACCAGTTTTAAAACTTGATTTCCCTCATGTTTATAAACTCCTTTTAAACACTGGAAAGCTGCACTGAGGTCTCCCTGCAGTTTTCTCTTTTCCAGGCTGAAGAAGTCCAGTTCCTTCAGACTATCTTCATAGGAGAGGCTATCCAGCCCTTGGACAATCTTTGTGGTCCTTCTCCAAAAGCTCCATATCTTTCCTGTGTTGGGGACCCCAGACATGAATGCAGTACTGCAGCTGGGGTCTCACAAGGACAGAATAGAGGAGGACAATCACCTCCCTCACCCTACTGACCACCCCTTTTCTAATGGAACCCAGGATACCACTGGCCTTCTGGACTGCAAGTGCACGCTGCTGGCTCATGTTAAGTTTTTCATCAACCAGGATCCCTAAGTCTTTCTCGCAGGGCTACTCTCAAGGAGTTCTCCCAGTATGTATATGTCTGGGATTACCTCAACTCAAGTGCTAAACCTTGCATTTTGCTTTGCTGAACTTCATTAATTTCCCAAGGGCCCAGCTTTCAAGTTTATCAGGATCCCTCTGAATGGTGTCTGTTACTTCTGCTGTATCAACCGCACCACTCAGCTTGGTGTCATCAGCAAACTTTCTGAGAGTGCACTCAATCCCATCATCTATGCCACTGATAAAGATGTTTAAGAGTATCAGATCCAAGGCAGATTCCTAGGGGACACCTCTCATTACCAGCTTCCACCTGGACATAGAGCCATTGACTACAGTTCTCTGGCTGGAGCCTTCCAACCAATTCCTTATCCACAGAATAGTCCATTCTTCAAATCCATATCTATCCAATTTAGAGATAAGGATCAGTGGGGACCATGTCAAAGAGTTTGCAGAAGTCCAGGTAGATGACATCAGTTGCCTTCCCTTAATCCACCAGTGCTGATACTATATCATAGAAAGCCACTAGACTGGTCAGGCATGACCTTCCCTTGGTAAAGCCATGCTGGCTGTCTCAGATCACCCTCTCATCCCTCAAGTGCCATAACATGTCTTCCAGGAGGATCTGTTCCATGATCTTCACAGGCACTGAGGTGAAGTTCACTGGCCTATGGTTTCCTGGGTCCTCCTCCCTCTCTTTCTTGTAAATGGGAGTGATCTTTCCCTTTTTCCCGTCCCCAAGGATTCCATCTAACAGCCTGTCATGGAGTTAACTAGATCAATCTATGCCCATGACAGAGGGCCAGTAGGCCCCTGGGCCCCCCTGGCCCCACAAAATGGGAAGGAAAAGGGAAAAGAAATAGGGAGACAGGAGATGGGCTCAAGGAAGGAGAAAAAAAAAATCAGCGGCAATGATCTCTAGAGGAAAACTTATTTTACTGATTATGATATCGGACTAATAAATCAAATAAAATAGGATAGAGTTCCTGAGACCAAGTCAAACCTGAAAAGTTTGGTACAGCTAGGAAAGCACCCTCCAGCATCCACTGCAAGGCAGTAAGAGACCACCCAACCAGGAAGGGCCAGATCCCATGATTTTCGCAATGTACAGGGATAGGTACCCAGAATTGGAGCATTAATACTTTAACTCCCAGTACACTACATGATGTTATGGTGTGGAATACCGAAAACCAAAAATCACAAAACCATGACACAGCTACAACTTTTGAAAGATGATGGAGTGGCTGGTATGCATGTCCTCCAGCTCCATGAACTTGTGCACATAGATTTACAGGCTTTGTTTATTTGAAAGACAGAGACAGTACATTAGTGGACAATATAAAATGGACAGCAGCTGACTGTCTCACCCTGATTCAGTGTCCTATCCTATATTTACAGGCAATTTTCAATGCATTCATAGCATAAATGACTAAATTTATTCCATTAAGATTAGCGGCTTACAGATGTTTCAAGTGTTACTGAAGAAAGTAAGGTTTCCATGGTAAATGCACACACATTTTCTGTGAAGTAAACAAATAAAATCCAGGTAATTTTTTGTGTATAGGTATTTCCTGAAGATTCAGAACAAGCACCAATGTTACTTCTAAATATACGGGAAAAAAGATGCACACTACTCACATTAACATTTGAAATGACCAGTGATTAAAGTCATTAACATTTTGCATGTCTCATTTCAAGTGCTTGACAGAGAGAAAATGTGAAAAGTGGGTTCAGGGTTTAAATTTGTTCAATTTGTATGTATTTAAGAGTTTTGAGTAATTAAATTACCTCCAAGAAGCATTACAATATTTTATTATAAAGGTGATATTCTTAATCTCTGTACTGTTTTCATATTTGATTCAAGGCCACTGATTTCAAAATAATCTTTATATGCAAGTCATGGTACAGATATAAAAAACCACTAAGTTTTATTTTTTCATAATATTAGACAATTTATATATGTATGATGTATGAAGGTGAGATTCAATAATATCCTGTGTGTTTTAAGTATTATGATCGATATTAATCTCTTCTCATGTATTTTATTGCACCTGTTCCATCTCTGCCTGATTGTCTAGACTTTCTTCATGGACATTACATGCAATCTGTTTCATGATCATCAGAAATATTTTAGATATCTACATTAGAATTTGATGAATAACACCATGTTTTTCTTCAATAAATTTGAAAAGAGTGGGTGACTTATTCAAATATACACTTATTATTGTCCCTATTTGCACATTATTAAGCACTATATTCACCTGAGGAACCTCAGTATGGGAACAGCTGTTTACAAGGATGGATAGTGATAGGACAAGGGGGAATGGTCTTAAACTGAGGCAGGGAAGGTTTAGGTTAGATATTAGGAGGAAGTTTTTCATTCAGAGTGGGTGACGCACTGGAACAGGTTGCTCAAGGAGGTTGTGGATGCCCCATGCCTGGAGGCATTCAAGGCCAGGCTGGTCTAATGACTGGCAACTCTGCACATAGCAGGAGGTTGAAACTAGATGATCATTGTGGTCCTTTTCAACCCAGGCCATTCAATGATTCTACAATTCTATGATTCTATGAATTTAAGACAACAAAATGTTGATATTAAATTTCTTCTTCAGATAGCACTAAAATAATAACAGTTTTATGGTTTTCATGTGATCTGTTTCAGAGATTTTTTGTGATTATTATGCATATTCTTAAATTGAAAAAAATCTTCAATTCATTTTAGTCTTTTTTTCAGTAGTATAAGTAACAACAGTGAAAAAAAATGGCTCTGTATTCTAAAATAGTAGCTATTTACAGTAGTAGTGCCTCTAGGGTTTTACGTTTTTGAAGTAATATATGTACAATATATATATAAGAAATATATTTTTAATCAGCCTATGATGAGAACCTTGAAACAATACTTGTGCATTATTACTAGAAAATCAGGAATTGAAGAGAATCTCCCATCATTTCCCCCCAGAATTTTAGCACCCTAATTCACAACATGAATCCACACTGGCAAGCTTCAACTGGATTCCTCCTGTAGGAAACTGATCCAGAAGATGCACTCCAGTAGCTAACAGGACTTTAGGCCACGGAAGGAGACCTGAGCTAGGCTAAAATTCCTGCCAAAATTTCCACCATCATCCTTGGTGATGGGTCTTGTTTCTCTCTACGGAGATATTCCTAATTCACACACTAATTGCTGATGTAGTCTTGGCTGGTGACTCACTGTATCACACATGAACATGACACAGTGATGTAATCCTGAACCATATCCTTCTCCTTTGTATATATACACAATTTGAACAACTTTATGATTCCTGAGGAGACAGTACTGCAATTTTACTTTACCATAGGTTGAAAAACAGGGACAGCAATCCTTTCATGAACCAAGGTGTCAGAGTTCAACCTGCACTTCCCTTTGGTTCAAGTGCTTTGTGCCATCTGTGTGCCAGAGTAAATCATATAATTACTCAAAATGTGGCACGTTAAAATGCTAATTCTATTACTTCTTAATATATATAATACTTAAAATTCTATTTGCACTCTTCTCTGTCCAATGGTGCATATTGTTGATAAAGATGAAAAATTTATTAATATTTTGACAATATGTAGATACTGTTAGTGTCACTTTGGACTCCAGACTGTAAACTTTTACATTTGCTTTCTTCTGCATCATGTGATGAAGATTATGAAATTTAATTCCTGAGTTTCAACACGGTAACATTTTATTTTGTAGAAGAGTTAGTTTGGCAAGGGCTATGTATTTACTTCTAGCTTAATTAGACTCTTTAAATAGTTCATGTGCAGTATTTCAATCACTCATTATTTTGCCTCACTGTTTTCTTCAATTGATTAAATCTCTACTAATCAAAAATGCTGTATTTTAGGCCTACTCCTTACTTGAATACATTTAATTGTTAGGACTGATCATTTAATAAATATCGATTGGGTAAGCTCCTCAGAATTCTCTATCTCATGCATAAAAAGTATACTGAGATTGAAGTAGCAGAATTGAAATTCTGCCCCCAGAGAATAAATATAAATTTGCAGTTAACCTTATGGGAATAGAATTAGGAGATGCCTAGCAATATTTTCTGAAAATGGTGATTGCTTTGTCTGTCAAATTGCAATCCCCTTGAAAACTGTTCTGTTACAGTCCCAGTGTTATGTGGTCAAAGAAAGAGAAGACAGTGTAGTGTAGAAAGAACTCTGCAAGATGTACACTTGGAGAGCTTGCAGTGGTTAATAAAAATGTGTCCATAGGCTCTGTAAAATCTACTTGTTTAATTATACTAATAATAGGAAATAAGAGTATAAACCTGAAGTGCTGCAAGCTCAAGATTTGTTTTCATAGGATTCCATCTCCAGGGAAGAAGAATATAATTAAAACTTTATTTTCTATTGAAAATATCGAGACCTGAAGAAAAATAGAGGTTTGGAGGAAAGTCATTAGTCTTGACCAAAGTTCTTTGATAGAAAATGACAATCTTCCTTTTCTAAATGTTCCTGTCTACACTGTAAGAAAAATGACTATATTAATGTTTAATTTGATTTTTTTTAAAGATGATCTTTATGTGTATTATTCACAATCAGATATTCTAAAATATTATTCTTGAAGGCAGTTAACATTATTTTGGTGAATATACTTCTGTCTAGTAAAGTTAATCACTGAGAACATTTTAATGACAGTAGCCAGAATATCGCCACCATTTGAAGATGCAGTAAGTCATCTGTCATGACTGCATCTACCGTCTTTTTGAGAGTTTGGACTTGACCCAGTCATCATTACCTGGTATTGGCTTTGGTCTTCCAGAAGAAAAATGTGAACCAGAGCTTTTCTGTATTTCACCAATAGTGTGTATGTTGTTAAAGATTATCACCAAGGAGAAAATAACTTTGAATTTTCCCTGAAGCAGAAATGACATTCATTGAAATGATGACATTTGCATGTCATGAGGAGAGTCATTTCTAAATGTAAGTCTTCTCTGGAGGCTCCAGAACAAGAAAAATTCAATTAGGAACTCAAAAATGAGCATAGTATGAAATTGGACTATACTAAACTACAAATATGAGCAAAAGACTGTAAACATCAAGTGGGACTGCCTGTGGGCTGTGCCTAAAGTTTTTGGATCAGAAGCAGCAGGAAAGTATCAGCTTATTTGTCCTATTATGAGAGCTACAAAGTTAGCTTAAAGCTATCTATAATAACACTTGTGTGGTTGCAGTGTAGGCATACACTTTGATAGGAAGCCAGAAAGATTTCTTACATGAAGGAATTATCATAATTTTGATATTGCTTTGAAGTGGTTCTCTGATCAAGCAGTGCTGCTCTTCCCATGAGATCACAAGCTACTGAAATTACTGCTGCTTTGTCAAGACACTCTGGCCTGAAGCAGAGCACCAGAAGCCAGCAAGAGGTGCTCTGCTATTGGATTTCTTTGTCTCCATCTTTCTGAAGGGAAAGCATGTGAAAATATTTGGTAGGAACCTTCTGAAATTGCACTCGTCTCTCTTTCAGGCTGTTGTAGTCTTCCAGTAACTCCTGCAGCAAATCAGCAGTGTCAAGCATTGGGTAACAGATGAATGTGTTAAAAAAATACTATCAAATATATTGGACCAGAGGAAAAGGTTAACAGGTGTTTCTACTGTGGAAATATATATCAGCCACCTTTTACATTGAGATATTTGGCAAATTACGGCTGTTAAGCCTTGATGTTAAGAAACTGGGACACAACTGTAAACAGAACATAGCCCCACTCACCACGAGCTCTCCGTCAAAGAAAAAAGTTGTCTCAGCTGTCTTCAGGACATACAGAGTCAAGGGCTCAGCAGACGCTGGCATGGTCTGATGGTGAAAGCAAGGAAGACAGAAGTAGCAGAGAGCTCAGCTATGGTCTCCGCTACTGCCCCAGCAGCCATCTAGTAGTTGTCCTCTACTGCTCCAAGGCTGCTGGGCACTCCCTCCCAGGCAACCTGAAGTTTTCTCTTGCCCTCTGCCAGTGAACAAGAATCCCAGCAGTGGTGCTTGTTCCCTACTTTGACTCTTCTGGAGATGTTGCTCAGGATCCCCTCCAACTTCTTCATAAAGTGCCAAGACAATTCCTTACATTAGAAGGCATCTGAGAAGGTCAGCTTTCCAAGTTAATTAAACAGCACCACATTCAGCACAGCTACATACAGCTCTTGTATGTTCCTTTTAACTAGAGTTATATTCTCCAAGGCCAGCACCTCTGCCAGTGATCAAGTATCTGAATTATTTTCATTTTCTTTTGTGATTTCTATTACCCATTTTCAGAAAATATATTACTCCCAGTATGAATTCTTGTTAAAGTGCTATAGATTACAGATCTTTCATAACAATATTTTGGACCTTTGATTCTAAATACTGCATTGTTGTAAAAAATAAGAATGGAGATTTGCAAACACAGTGAGGATCTTGTTGAATTCACTCACCACATACCTGTCAGTCCAAACTTGATCAAAAATAAGATATCTCCAGAGTAGCAGCTATTCATCTATCCATCAATTTTCACATCTTCTTTTAGCTTTCAAGTTAGAAACAGTAGTTTTAACATTCACTGATAAAGACATCGTGACGGTGATGGATGGAGTTCCAGAAACATGTGCTGAGGGTATGACTGATGTCAGAGATTTACATAAGTTAAGTAAAGAGATCCTATTCAGTCTAGTGGAGCCAGTGTCTTGATCTCCATTGCCAAAAGGAATCTCACTAAGCTATGCAGTCATTTATCAGATGATATGGTAATTCAGCTATTGTCAGCAAGGCATCCTGGCAGTCACTGCTGAGTACACAGTTCGTAAATTTTTGCAGAGGTACTGTTGTTGTAGCCAGAATTGTTTGTATGATGGCTGGTGAGCAGAAATATACCTCCTGTTCAATCTTTTGATAGAGTTGGAGATAATCCCTAAGATTTCAGACATAAAAGCTCTTCTTTAATTTTGAATCAGAAGAATCTACCGATAAATTGAGGTTGCTGCAGTGTTAATCAGTGAGAACAGGAGAACAGAAGTTTGTTTCTGAAGCAGAGAAATGAGCATTAGATATCTAGCTGCACTGGAATGGTGCACGCCTTAATCTGTCAAGCTGGGTGCAGTGGAGAAGTAGAAAGGCAGCTGCTTCAGGCTGGGTGGTGAGCTGGGCAGCAGGGATCACAGTGTTGTACTGTGTTCACAGATGTACCCAGGGCATCTCAGGAGACTGGGGATCTCATGAAATGTTCTCAAGATAAGCTGTGTTCCCATTTAATAGAGATTGTTACATTCCTTTTGTAGAAAAATTTGTGTTAGAATAAGTAACCTGGGGAGGTATTAATCTTTTGTTCCAGAGATGATATTAGTGATAGCTGGATACAAAAGTATAAGTGACAACCTTGTCTATACACAAGGAAATTCACTAGCAGATAGGAGGAAACAAGCATTAAGAATAGCAAGTAGCAAGTCACCATCTTCTTTCCCACAACAGCTTGCAAAAACAAAGCAACTTCACATAACAACTTTCACAAAAGGCTCTCTCAACTTTTCTTCACCTTTCAATAATTAGACCTCCCAGTATCCCTTGAGGGGAAAGTATTACTTTGCAAAAACTAAATTACTTTGCATTCTTCTATGGATAAATTATTTGCCTACAGGCACAAAGCAAATCAGTGGCTTTGATTTATAGCTCTGATCTGGCCTGACTGTAGGGAAAGACATTTCTGGATTTGCATGGAGCCCCGCCAGAGAAAGATCCAGCACAGGGCCAGAATCCAGCAGTCTGAGCCTCAGTATTCTTTCTAGGAGAAGGCATTCACCTTTTTTCTTGCCCAAGCTACTGCTTTCAGGGTGATGTCTGCAGTGTCTTTGCATTATGTATTTGACAGAAGAAAATAGAATACAGTAAGAATACTATAATGTGATAATGTATGTTTATAGGCATTGACACTCTTCTTAAAATTGTGTTTGAGCAATCTAGCTCTAATATTTCTTGTTTCTATAGAACTCTTCACTAGTTAATTTTGTAAGTGTGTCTGATCGGGCTCATTTAATTCATCATTTTCGTTTGACTCATTAATCTCTGCCTCTCCTTTGAAAGATAATCTGCATTTAATGGCTATGTTATGTAATATGCAGCAAGACAGGAATATCTTGCACACTTTCAGAGGGCAACACTGTAATGTTTCGCTAGATTTATCTATGCATCAAAAACTCATTTTTAAGATACCCAAAGTACTTTCAATTACCAGTGGGATGATTTTAAGATTTAAGCTCTGCTATAATTTGTTTCTGGGAGAGTCTAAGGATTAGAAATCAGAGTCATGTAAGAGTTTTTCAAGGTACAGCTGCAATTATACCCACAAAAAACAAAGGTGGGAATAAATTGAATGATATATTTTAAATTTTCTTAACAATAACTACTCACTGTAAAACCATCCCTTCTGACAATCACCGTGCTAAGATTTTTCATAGAGTGATATATGATTCAAGGCATTGGCAGGGGGAAGGTGAGCTCAAACCCTCACTTTCCCCACACTCATTGCAGGTCTTCTCAGGAACACAAAGTGCTTGCAGTCCTGCTGTCAGCAGGACTGTAGAATTCATTTCCAGTGGCAGATGTCAATCTGCACACCTTTTAACTTGTGAATGAAGGTGTTCAGTGTTCTTCAAGCATCTCTTAGAGACACAAACTGACAGCAGCTGGAGAAATTTAAAGACATCGCAGGGCAGTAAATCTGCCCCAGTATTGATTTGGATTCCTTCGTAATATTTTTCCCAGACTGGAGACTCTATAGAAATGTTGAAGGAATGCTTGCAGACCTGGATGCTCACCTGGTTCTTCTTCCGGTATTTCTTCTCTTAACTTCATCTCATTGCCTTTATTGGAGGATTCACCATGTCCATTCTAGGAAATTTGGGATGCCCACACTGTGGTGTATCTTCCTCCTCCTCCTGTTGCCTCTAAAGCCATATATCACTGGAGCTGATGTAAGAATCCCCATATTAAACTTAAAATGATAGAAATAACTAAAGATGACATTGCAGATATACTCTTAATGGCATTAGGACTCATCTTAAGATACAATCATAGAAACTTCCTATTTTTTACTGAATTTATGTTACTTATTGATTAATCTGTGAGACTGTCTTTCATGGGTCTTTCTTTTAAGATTTTCTCTGTTAACTTATATACAGTGTACATTTATTTGCTTGGATATATTTTATTTTCCTAATCGCTTTGCTCAGGATTTCATTTTGTTAACAAATTGAGATGCCTAATTAAAGCAATCAAGTTCCATCTCCTTAAATCTTGTTTTGTTTCTCATCTTGAATTCTTTCCTATTTTAAATTCTGTTGGAGAATGAAAAACGGAATGTATTATTCCAATTGTAGTGAAATCAGAATTGGAAAAACATAGATTATAACTCATTGCTCAATGACAATGTGTATTAGAGTGTGATCCCAAAATGATGCTAGCTCATTTTGCTACTGTAACTCATTGCAAACTTGTACCTGCTTTACTCTGCTAAGTCCTCTAGACTATTTTACACTAGTGTTATTCAAGTTTCTCCATTCTACTGATTAATTGAATTTGTAAATTATTTTTTCCCAGGAGAACAACCTTGCATTTAGAGGTGAATCTTATTTTATTTTTCTGCTCATTATTCAGCTCTCTAGGCTCTTGTAATTTTTTCCCCATCCTTACTGCTAACAAGTCCATCACACTGTAAATTTCATTAATGGGTTGTTTTTTCTTCCTTTTTGAGAAATCATTAATGAAGACATTAAAACTTGAGCAAACCCAGGCATTCACTAGCATCTCACCCAAGTCTTACAAATTGCCACTTCTCATTATCTTTTGTTAATAGGTCTTCAGCCAGCTTCAGCCCATGCATGTGCTGATTTTGTTCCCTAGACAATTTGAATTAATTTTGAAAGCTGCTGCTGAATGCTTTATAAATAAACAAACAAACAAACAAACAAACAAACAAACAAATAAATAAGATAGCCACAACTCTGAATTCATCAAAAAATATTTATATTTTGTATAAAAAACAACCAATCATGTTTGTTTTGCAAGATCCATACTTTGTAAATTCACATTACTTGTTGCCGCTTTTTTCATCATCCTCCAGAATTTTAGAAATCCTTTTTCCCCACCACTTCTTTAACATCCTAAAGATCAAAGTCAAATTTCTTAGAGCAATATTATGGTTGCATATATATAACCACATTGTCTGGATGCCTTCAACTTTCTGAAGCCCAGTAGTAGATAATAATTGTTTAAAATTATTCAATTTCTATTCTTCTGTTTGTATGATTTGTAACCGATAGTGGTTTGAAATGAATGTGGAAGGTGTAAAGCCTTAAAACTGCTTCTTGTCTGGTCTTGTTTCTGTAGACAATTTCCAGATTATTGACACAACACTGTACTGTTTCACTTTCATACTTGTATCTCAATATCTTCATTGAGTTTCCTGGTGCTATTTTCTGTTCCAGTTTCCCAGTACTATGCTAACCTCGTTACTTTCCAGTGTGTTTTTTCAAAGCCATAACAGTTTGTGTTATTATTTTATTTTTCTGCAAATTAATTTTTTTATAGCCACCTCATTCATAACTTATTGCCAGTTGCCTTTCCTGTGACGAAGATAATTGTGCCATCTTCCCTGTGTTATTACATAATACCAATAAGTTTTTGTTCATAATAATGTAAGACATTGCAAATCAAAAAGATCTGGAGAATATAAAGGCTATTATATATCAGACAAGAAGATTTCCCCTACCATGACATCAAAGAGACAGGAAGAAATGGTATTACTCATGAATAAGGCAGAGATGATCCAAGACAGCAAGCAGTGCTTCACCAGGAGCAGGCCTGACCAACCTGGTGGCCTTCTGTGATGGAATGACGACATCTGTGGACAAAGGGAAGGCAACTGATGTCATCTACCTGGACTTCTGCAAGGCCTTTGACATGGTTCCCTACCACATCCTTATTTCTAAACTGGAGAGTTACGGATTTGAATTATGGACTATTCATTGGAAAACGAGTTGGTTGGAAAGTTGCAGCCAGTCAGTGGCACTTTGTCCTAGAGGAGGCTGGTCAGTAGTGGTTTCCCCAAGGATCCATCATCGAAATAGCGCTCCTTCACATTTTATTGATGACCTAGACACTGGAATTGAAGGCACCCTCAGTAAGTTTGAAGATGACACGAAGTGGAGTGATGCAGCTGATGGAATGAACAGTATCCCATGGAATATGGACAGGCTTGAAGAGTGTGCCCATGTGAACCTAATGAGATTCAACAAGGTCAAGTGCAAGTTGTTGCACTTGTGTCAGAGTAATGCCAGGTACAGGTATAGACTGGGAGAAGAACTCACTGAGAGCAGATCTTCTGAGAAGAGCTTGGGGATTCTGGTGGACAAAAAGCTGGACATAAGTCAACAGTGTGGCCCAGAAGGCCAGCAGTGTCATGGTCTGCATCAAAAGGATGGCCAGCAAGGAAAGGGGCATTACTGTCCCTCTCTATTCTGCTCTTGTGAGGCCACATCTGGAGTACTGCATCCAGGTCTAGGGCCTCCAATACAGGTAGGATGCAGAGCTGTTGGAGTGGGTCCAGAGGAGGGTCAAAAAGATGATCAGAGGATGCTGGAGCATTCTCTTATGAAGAAAAATTAAGGGAGCAGAGCTTGTTTAGCCTGGAGAAGAGAGAGCCTTGTGGCTTTCAAGTACTTAGCAGGAGTTTATAATTAGGAGGGAGACTGACTTTTCACATGGTCTGATAGTGATAGGACAAGTGGGAATGGTTTAAAACTAAAAGAGGGGTATCTAGGGTTAGATATTAGGGGAAATTTTTTCACACAGAGAGTGATGAGGCACTGGCACAGGCTGTCCAGAGAAGCTGTGGATGCTCCATCCCTGGAGACATTCAAGGCCAGATTGAAGGGGGCCTTGAACAATCCTGATCTAGTGCCTGATTTAATGGTTGGCAATACTGACCATGGCAAGGGAGTTTTGGTTTTGACCATTAGAGTCCCTTCCAACCCAAGCCATCCTATGATTCTATGATTCTACAAATCAAAAAAACCAGAACCTTACACAGAGAATGCATCTGCTCTCCGCCCTTTGAATATTTCAAGAACTTCATTCGTTTTAGTCAAAAGTACTACTCTGTATCTTTTCCTGAGTAATGTCATCAAGAAACAGTCAAACCCTACATATCAATTTACGTATTGAAAGTTACTATTCTACATATTGTGTGGAAAAAATATGTCTTGAAATCAGTCATCAAATTTGTAGCAGTGGTGGACTATTATCTGCTATCTGTAAAGAGTCATTGTTCAGAACAGTGTATATCCATTAGTATCCTTATTTTGGATCTCATGCATTTTGACAAAAGAAGTTTGCAGAGAAAAAAAAGAAAGCCCTACTGAGACTCCATTGGTTTGATGATTACTTTTTTAATGCATGTTCTGATCTTCTCCCTGAGTTCATCTTCAACTACTAATTTCTTCTACAGTAAATGAAATAACATTTTCCATGAAGTGCATAAATCACTTTGGGTCATGTCTTAAAATTTCCTACTTAAATTAACCTACTACTGAAATTAATTCATGATATTAATCTTTTCTAGTCACCTTACTGTATTAGTTGCATATTATGATGTGATACATTGTTTTTGCTCCATATTGACCAAGAGAACCTTGGTAACAAGCTCAGATTTAGTCATCTATCCAGCAGACATCTAAACTTAGCAAATCTGACACACATTGTAGGAAACAGACTCTCTGGAAGTAGTGCATTCCACTGGTTTGTCTCAACTGTTCAAATCTCTGTAGCTGTGGTAAAATAGGACTGGATAGAACATTAATTGAATCATTACCAGGGCACATGGAAGTCCCAGTCCTGCTCTGCCTTCAGGCCAGTGGATACAATTCTTCTCTCACTGACTTCAGTACAAATTAGAAGTTGGTAGCACAACACGGAGAGAGTGGGTGTACTTACTCATTAAAAAGACAAACTACCTTGCCCAGCTGAAGGTGAGTCCACTTCACTTACTCAAGTCTATTCGCATGCCTACACTTACTCTGCTGCATTTTATAGAATCAGTTCTCAATTTCTTAGTTTTAGCAGATGTTATTTTTTACTTTAGTTTTCAAATGTAATACAGTTAGTATTTTGTACATTTATGCCATCAGGCTTGTATCTGGTCAGCAGAAGCTGCTGGTATAATGTATGTAGGAACGAAATAGCAGACTCCTAAACAAATCACTTAGGCACTCAAAATGTGTAGCACCATTTTATATCCTCTTACAAAGTACAATTGCTGAACACAAATGAAATGCTTTTAAAGTCATAACTGCAATTGCACACACAAGTTTGAAACTATGACCTTCATTTCCTCATTTATTATACGCATAATTTGGAGTACCTAGCCTCTATAGCAGTTCCATGAAGATATATCAATTAAAAATTTGCCCATTTTTAATTGTGTCATATACTTGCACACAAAAATATTAAAACGCCTACCTCATATACGCCTTTGAAATTTTGATATTGGGCAAGGTCACAGAGGAATGAATTATGTTAAGAGAGAGACAGTTTTTATGAACCATGATCCCATTTTGTTTTTTTTATTCAGCTGACTGTTCTTCCCAGGCTGAACTGTGTTATTGAAAAATACCCTCAGTGATAAGGAGATTTAAACAGAACAAAAAAATTCCTGAGTCAACCATTTATCTGATACTGAATTCTATGAACTAATCTTAGCTCAAGCAGGAGCTCCTTTAAGCACTTTGTATATTTTAGTATGATACAAGAACTCTCTATACATGGTACAACCTGTGGCTTACATTGTTTTAAAACTAGAAGCAAAAATCTGTAGTGCGTGGCACACCCAATTAAATTCTCATCCAGCTCCCAGCCTAGACCAGTCACAGTAAGGCACTACTGAAGTCTTCAAATTTTACTGCTTCTCAACACTGTGAAATTTAGTGACAACCATCATCAGCTATTGATCTTAATTTAGACATAGCTTGTCTTGTGTTACTGATAAGTAAAGGAAGAATAGCTTAAAATGCATGTTTCACTGATCATTGGCCAGTGAAGAATAAAAACTTGAGCTCTCTCCTGTCACACTGGTTCCGCTGGAGATAATCGCAACTGATTAGCATTAAATGGAACATATTGATGCAGAATAACCCTCTCTATTTTTTTTCCTTTCTTAAAATCAAAATTTATCCTAAAACCTCTTTTTATTAGCTTTTTACAGAGCCAGAGTCCCACTTCTCACTTGTGTCTTGTTCATTTGTTCCAGCTTCATTGGTTGGAATTTTCCTCTGCCTGTCCTTTACAGCTGCACAGACTTTCAGAAAACAGTCAAGAAAGACACCCCACTCCCCTTTTCCCATTCTCCCACGTGCCTCTGCTTTTCAAGTTGACGCAACCTCCTTTGGAGTCACCTGCCTTGAGGTTACTTATGTGCTTGGGTTAACCTACTGTGACGTCAAATATCCAAAAACTTAGGCACTTTGAAAGGGACAGAACTGCTCTGATTTAAACTTGTACATATGGAAACACATGCTGATTTTTGTGTTAAGCCTTCTATTATGACACAATTATGCTAACTACAGAAATGTGTTTCAAATTCAATCTGCTAAGCAACTGAGTGGGATGGAAACAAATGGGTTACATCCATGATTGTAGAGCAGAAACAATACATAAAAATGCCATTTGGGATATTAACTATAAATAGTTAATGGATCTAAAAATGCATTTCTGAAAATGATACCATTTATTGAAATCATATTTGTGAGCTGTTTCATCTTTTTAAGGGACTGTCTCACATTTGTGCTTGAGCTCACTGCAACCTTCTGACAGTTTTATCGTTGAAAAGTTCAAGGTACATCTCATAATTGCACCAGGAACATGCATTTATCACTGGCAACAGTTCTGTGCCACATGAAATGAATTAGTGTAATAGACATGTCATGTAATAGCATCTCATTACCCTCCCCCTCTTTCTCCTCTTTCTTAACCTTCTGCAATGAGCAAGTCAAAAATGATGGTAAGTATAACAAACGCGATTCCTGACTAAGTTCCAGAAGCATTACTTTGCTAAAAGTAATGGTGTGGCAGTAGAGTGAGTAATTAGCATCACTGAGAAAGGAAAGTGCAGAAAGTGCCATACAAGGGTTTGAGATGTAATGCTGCTGCTGCTGCGCCAGTAGTTCAACAGATACTGAGGCACTTCGGTGGGACAGGGACAGCACCATGCAAGACCAGGGCCACTTAGAACCCCCTGCACTGGTTTCTTTCTTGCAGCCTTCTAATTACTGCTTAGAGACAAGATGATACAAAGACAAAAACATGCAAAATACATCCAGACTCTCTCAGCTGTTCCTAAAGTTGCTGTGGCCTGAGAAGGAGAGCAGCAGGTCTGTGTCAGAATGAGGAAGTGATACAAAAGAAACATACTTGAGACTTAACTCTCCCTATGGCCCTGTTGATGCAGTTCTCATTTGGCCTTGCCGAATTAGCCCCTATTCTACTGTATGTCCAATTGGCATAGACATACAGTACATAACATGGTAGGTTCAGTACAGAGGAGTTTCTGTAATTTGACATCAGCAGAAGATGAAAACAACAACTACAATCACTTGCAGGCATTTCAGTAGTGTTTCTCTTTCTAACTATTCAGCAATTTGTTTGTTTTAATTAGATCGCACAGTATATGCAGCTGTGTATATGGCTGCTAACTCAAAGACTAAGCTTCAACATAATGAGGCTTTAATTTCCCAAGCACATTCTCATTATTTCACATCAAATCAGCCTTACCTTCCTTGCACTGTTTTGACAACTGCCTTTGTTCTCAGCTTCCCATCCTATTCACAATGCAGCCTTGTCCACCAAAATAGGTTGTTCTCAATACCATTCCTCTAAAATGTGGTTTATGCGTTTCATTCTCAGAAGAGCCAGGATTATCACCAGCTCACAGAATGGTTTCTTTCATCTCATGAGGCCTTGATCCTGCTCTGTTCCAGCATGTGGGAGTCAAAGTACCTCTAACAGCAGTCAGGCCCTGCACGATGGCTTCTATCCAGAAAGTGCAGATTAAAAGAAATTAGATATTTTTTGCTAAGTATAGGAGGAAGCAGGGAATTAGTCAGGAAAAACTGATTTTCCGTTATTAAGATAGATCTGAATAAGCAAATACTCAAGTCAATTTACAAACCAAAGTCTCTAACTTCTCTCCCTTCAGCTCAGCTGCTGAGCTTTCAAAGCAAATGAATGTCTTTAAAGTTCTGTTCTGACTGAAGATACTGAGCTGAGAGCAAATAAACAGCTCTTCATTTGGTCTTGTATGAAAATGTTCAACTTGAAAGCTGCTCAGCCACTGACTGAAGTGCTACTGATTGCTGTGGCTGCACTGGGGAAGAAAAAAAGCATGTTCTTTTTGAAGCTTGATTAGGAAATGTTCTGCCAGTGGGATTTCAGAGGGAAGTGCCATTTCTCTCTTTTCACACCCTGCCTCCTTTGCTAAGGATGCTTCCAGGGTGGCTGTGCAGCTTGTCTCACCTGCTTTAACTCCCCCAGAGAAGTCTATGTAGTAGAAAAGGGAAGGACGAGCCCCCCTTTGGGAGGCAGTACACCCTAGCCTTCCACTGTTCATTCAACATACCAGGATCCCATCTTAATGTCAAGCCTCTGTACCAGCTCCCAAGCCACCTCTTCGGATGTCCTGTATTTCTGTGTCAGAACTGAAGTTAGGAGAAAGACATGAAGGATACATTTCCATAGTTCATAGACAGGTGCACATAGGAAGGTCACAGATCTAGTCCCACCGTAACCCTGTGAAGTGCTCCATGGGTAGGATGCTATGTGCTCAGGTAGGACCCAGCTCTGCTTACCCGCACTCAAAGCACCTGTTGTGCTTTGCAAAATCAGGACCATACAGATTCCTATTCTTTTTTTTTCAGCACACTAAGGTGTGCAAATACAGAAGAAAACATCTTTATTGTAAAAGAAAGAAGACATTCTGTTCTTGAAAAGTGTATTCTGAAAAATACAGTGTTGGTTTTTACTGCCAGTGATGTCAATGTCAAAGCTCCAATTGACTTCAGTGAGAACATGAATTTATCCAATGGGTAAATAATTGCACATATTTCACATCTCATTGTTACTGAAAACTGTTCTTCAAAAAAGCAAAATAATCGACTGAATTCAAGCACTCTATTAAAAAATCATTTGATTTGCATTCCAGTTGAAATCACTTTTAGCAATGAAAAGATCTTTTTGCTTATTCAAAATTTACATAATTAGAAAACCACAAAAGACAGGCACTGCTCTCTATTCCGGTCTCAGCTTAAAAATATTTCCAAGCCTAAATTTTGTATTTTCTCAGGATCTCTGCTTTTTACTAGTCTCAGCATTTTAATGCTTTGAAAAATTCCTCTTGTCAAAAAAATACATTTTCTTGCGTGTTTTTCTTTGTAAAACCTCAGTGTATCTATTCAGCATTATTAAACTGTTATCTCAACTGAAATGGGAACATAATCAAAAGGCTGGGTATTATTTATCTTAGCTGTGTCTCCACGTCAGAAAATTAAGACAGTGATGAATTACACATTCCTGTAGAAAATTTTATTATCAGAGACAAAATTCAAATTTGTTCTGCTAAAAATACAGAAGATAAAGCTTCTCATTTAAAAAAAAAAAATCCATTTAGTCAGTTCTTTGTGTGGAATAAAATTTTATGTTGAACACATTCTGGTCTCATACTTATGGAGTCATTTTTGAAGGCATATCATAGAAGAACACTTTTCTGGTAAATTGTAACATAAATTCATATATTTTATCTTGTTAGTGGTTTAATTTGCGGATTAGTGTTGTATATTCAATAACTAACATTATAAGAATAATTTTGTTCATATTCCCAAATCCTAGGATGTTTCAAACACTAAATGAAAAACCCTTTTAAAATTGGCATTTTTAGATAACTGAGAATCAATTAATATCTTCTCTTTATATGCAAAATATGTTTTCCTACAAAAATGAAAAGACAAGAAGAGTAGTTGGCTCAATAAAAAGAAACTAACGACTCTAAATTGAACAAAACCACATCACTATATTCTGAGCTTGAAACCAATGACTATATCACTTGCCAACTTTACATAATTTGAACCGCATGATTAACTCCACAGAAATTAGGGGTACTGCCTATCTGCCTACATACACGGCTGAGCTGTGGTCAACTGCTTTGCTGAGCTGAAACTTTTGAGTGAGAGGTCTAACTATGAATAAGCAATGATAGCTTTGTCAAAGCAAATGATCCAGAATTAGAAGCTATACATGCATGTATAGCTGGTACATAGAGACAAAACTGAGATAATGCAGTGATCTGTGTTTCCTGTAAATGAAAATGGCATTCTGATCTTGCAAACACTTACTTGTGTGAAACCACCAGTGAATTGTATCTCAGCTGAACAAACTCCACCTCTTACCTGACAAAGAACTGAACTCCATAAGAGTACAGATTTGAGAAGTGATGGAAAAATATGTTCTTCTAATTACAGTATTCAGAATTAATCTAAGAGTGAGACAGAATTAATAGAGGGATTCATCCATTATAACCAGCATTAATAGCTGCCGGACTTTTTCTTTCTTCTTAAGGTGTCAAAAGATCTTATGTGTGGAGTCTCTTGGGAAAAAAAATGCAATTTATTACCAAGCCTTTATTTTCAATATTATAGTCCATTATGTCATTGACGCATATGTAGTGGCATAGATCATTACTTTTCAGGGAAATAGTTTATGTATGTGTTTATCTTCTGCAAAAATAGAGCAAACAAACACCTTTCAGTAAAACATCAGACAGGAACTGCAATCTGTTTTTATAAGGCTGTATGTCTCATCCACACCAAAGTCTATTGTCCCCTGAACATAAAAACAACATAGCAAAATTACATTTACACATATAATAAAGCTGTCTTTGTACAGGGTAGTTATACAGTAATTACAATGATGTTTCTGTTAGGAACTGCTCGGAATATTTCTCCACAGAATGTCCAGGAAACTTCATCGTTGCTGAAATCTACTGTTTGCAGGAAAGAGAGGGTCATTGCCACACTCTTCACAATACAGTATTCTGCAGTTCTCCAAACATATTATTATAAAGCTTTATCACACTGGAATCAATCACAAAGTATTACTCTAACAAAGAAAAAAAAAAAAAAAGAAAAAGAAAAACAAAACAAAAAAATCTGTCATCAAATACGTGCTACTGAAGCGTACACACAAACATGTGAACCAGTCTGTACACCAGCATAGCAGGCACCTCAGGGCTGCTCTGACAGCAATGGGTTAGATCCTCAGCTGCAGTTCACATCGGTCACTTCAAGGGATCTATCTCATGCTGTGCTGTCTGAAGAGCCATGGCCACACGTGTGCCATCAGTTCAGCGAATTTCATTTTGAAATTACAGAGATGAACAAATTAGCTGTATCAAAATGGATTGCACAGAACAGAGACTGCATCTCAGTTCTTGGCCTCCTCCTTTGCACCAGGGACATCCTTATCGGGCAAACCCACATGGTGCTGAGCAGGAAACAGTGGGGCCTTCTGGCTCACAGCCCCTGCTGCACCCCATACTCTCACAGTGCTGCCCATCCACATGCTCTTCATCAACATCACACCATAGTAAACAGTGTACATAAAATAAGCAAAGTATTCAGCAATACTACTTTACCACTCCACACTTAATCACTCAGTACAAATCAGCAAAGTATAAACGCTGTTTTCAGAGAAAGGACACCAGCTCCGAATCCACAGCACTTGTGCACGTGGGTGGTTCTCCTTAAACACAAAGCCACCCTGAAACCATTCCACACAGAAAGTGTTTTATACAAGCTGACCTCAACTGGGTTACAACATAGGGCATTCTGAGATGAAGCTGCCCTCCACTGCCAGCATAAAGACACAAGATGCACTTCAGTTCCACCAGATTCTTCAAAATACACTTGACATTAAAATTCTGCTCCAACCAGGGCAGATGGCCTTACTTCAGTAAAAAATCCTCATGCACAGCACTGCCTTCCTCTCCTTCCTTCTCTTTGAAAAATAAATTCCTTATGTCAGCAGGGGTTGCTCATTTGCTCACACAAGTCAAGGTGGTTTTACTGGATTTCAGAAGATAGGCAGAAGCTCCCATAGTTGCATGAAAAACAAAATGGCTCGTTTTTTTAAAGTTTTACATGTTAAAAGGGAACTGCACAGACACCAGTGCTACACATGTTTGTACAGACACCTGAATTTTTTGGTGGTATTAGTACAGTAAGTACTACTAAAGCACAAAGAATTTGCAGTGGCATCCTTCCAAATCCTATGTTAGAAAATGGGCTGAACTCATGGCACATTCTCCATATTAACAAAAAATATCATAAAGATTGTCTGCATTCTTATGCATATTTGAAAATTTAATGTATTTTTGACTGTTTGAAATGATTTCTCAACAACAGACACTACAATATTTGAGATCTTTACAAAGATTTTGGTCACCAATTTCCGGTTGCGGTGGCTGCAGTGCAGGGTTTTGGATTTTTCCATTCAATGCAGACTCACTAGCTGGACCTGTTTCCAAGGTCACACGAGGCAATGATGCTAATCTCCGAAGACCATCCACAACCCATAGCCAGCAGAGACCTTCTGTCCCTGCCATCTAGCTGACAGAAACTTGGATGGAGATTCTTTGCACTCCAGCTGCCCTCCTGATGCAGGCAGGCTCATGGGCAGTGGATGGTACAGCCTGCAGTTTACAGGCTGTTCCACCTAAGGCTGGGAGAACAGCCTGCATTCAGGCTGCTTAGCAACAGGACAGTGCTTTTACTCCTTCGTACTCATACTGACACTGTGGCTATAAGCTCTGCTTTAGGACAGGTGGCCTGATATGCAAAATACTTGTATAAGAAGTGGTGGTAAACTGATTATATTACATAAACAGTTTCCAAAGTCACATTGCTTTTCCTCAAAGAGAAAGTTTCACATTTGACTCAAAGTCTATTTTCACTGCATGCAGTACTGGTTATGGTCATGTGGAAAATAAAGATCTTATTACACAGGTACTTAAACAAAGCCACCCTCATCGTCAGATATCCACCCTATTCTATCCAAAGAATTAGACTGACTAACATTTTATGGGAAAATTATCTTTACAGAGGACCTTTCACACATATATACGTACATACACATGACATTTTCTTCTTTTATTTTTTTGCAATTTAGATTTAGGTTTAGTTGTATGGTTTAAGATCCTTGCTGTGAAAAGTCCTCTCTGCATCAGTGGTGATATTTCCTTTGACACTCTAAAGCCCAATGAAATATTCACAACAGCCAAAAAGCTACATAAAATTCACCTTCAGTTCCCATCGTAGTATCAGAATTCTTGCTATATTCACTGAAAAGATCATCAAAGGTCACAAATTTGAAAGAACTTAATGACATATGAAGTTTTTCTATCTAAATCAGTCAAACTTAATGTTCAAAGTACTTTCAGTAATGGCAGAAGTGACATTTCATTTCAGAAGCAAGCTTCCTCATTGTTCTGCTCTAATCACAATTAGCAGCAACTATGGTTTTAATAACTGTCACCAGAGGATGTAAGAATAGTATTTCTACCAGCTACAAAGTAATAAGTTGAGAATTTTTGTAGTGGACAGTGTTAAAGAAGTACAATGTGTTGCCATATTATTATGACAGCATAAAATTGTGTCCATATGCCTTCCTATACGATTTAGTAAACTGTAGGAATTAATAAGTGCAAGGAATCTCAAGTCACACAAAGGCCTCATCAAATCTCTATAAAATGACTTCTAAGCTTGAATAAGGGCCATATCCACACTGGTTTCACATTTTGCAGCATCTCCTCTCACTAGAAGGAACAGATTTACATACTGTACTTGAAAATGCTAAGAAGTTTGGGGTATTTGGTTTATTAATCCTAATCCAAATTATAAAAATGTGCCCATCTTTAAATGAGGACAAAGGAAGAAAAGGACTGGTAATGGAGAAAAAATATCAATCAGATAAATAGATATATATATATATATTTTTAAGAAGACTATTAGAGTTTCCCATGAGGTATCAACTATCCTTTTAACACATAGCTGTGTGAAACTTCCTACAAAATAATTCTTAAGACATATAATTAAATACAGGGGGATTGAATATTGCAAAAAAACTATATATATATAAAAAAAAACAACTATAATTTTGTTGGATTTAGTTCATTTAAATTTCATCCTGATTCAGTGTGAAACAGCTTAAATAAAAAATATAAAAATAAAAAGAATAGAGAATTACAATGGAAAGACTAAGTCAACCTTAAATTAGAACTGTAATACAAACATCATTATAATACAACAATTATAAGCAATACATCAATAGGTATGTATAATAGATACATGTAGGGCTTAAAATTTGTGATAGACCAGTTGCTCAAGGCCACTACAATATTGATTTGCATCCAAAACCAGATAAATGTGAAAGAACTTAAATTCTAATGAACAACAATGGAAGTTTCTGTGCACTGTGCAGAATACACAGGCTGAATTAAATTTTCAACTTTAAAACACATTGTTAGTTTACCCTTTATCAGTGGAAAAGCCCAAAACTTCTATGTACAGTCTGGAGGTATGTGGCTTAGTCTGTGGTAATGAAAAACAAAAGTCATCAAAGACAATCTTGAACAGAATTTGAAATGGGAAAACCATTATTCACCCTTCTTTTCTCTGAAATCCCCAAAGTAACTCATGTTTGAGTGCTTGGCTTTCTGTGCACTCTTTGGAGATTATAACTTTGGGCTTCATTACAAATATAAAGAGCATTTGGCTTGCTATTTTATAATAACAAACCCACATACAATTTCATTCAGTAGAAATTAAAAGTGTGACAGTTACATAGTGGCATTGAGGCTGAGTTTAGTCAACCACATAAAATAATACTCTGCACTTTTAAATGCCTTTCTTTAGAGGATATTCAAGTGCTTTGCTAACATTTGTCAAGCCTCACAACATGCCTGTGAGGTAGGTAAAATACATAGGAGGAGGAGGATTTCATTCAACATGGATACAATAATGTCTCTGGGCACTAGGTTCACTAGTACTGCAACACAGCACAGAGGTTTAGGGATTACTATAAGGCAAAGAGTTAACAGTACAAGAGAACAGGATTACCCCTTCTTTTGGTTATATGTGGTCAGGCTAACGTACCCTGGAACAGATGACCACTCAGGCATTTCATGCACTTAGTCTGCAAACAGTACCTTGGTAATAACACAAAATAAAAGGCTCAAAATGGCCCATGATAGTGGTAGGACAGCTTAGTTATGAGATATTTACCAGTTCTTGAGGGAGAGAGTGCCATGGGAATGTGAGCCCAGAAATCAATACTGTCTCCACACAACTCTGATAATAACTGAAGATGCTGGGTTTTGGTTCTTTTTTTGCACTAATATTTCAATTCACAAGCAACTCACTAGAGTTAAGAAACTGATAGTATAAAACATTTTGGTAATTTCCATGCCCTGTGAAGGAAACAGCACAATAAAATGTGCATCCTCTAATTTGCCTGACCACATGTTTTCGGTGTACAGTGTACAGGCAATGATGTGATCAGATGGTTGAGATGGACTGGGCTGGGATAAAGAAACACTTTTATACATCTATAACCGTCCTCTGAAATTACTGCAACCTGCCTCCTGTAGACTCAGTAGTTTCATTATTTTTTTTGTTTGTTTGTCTTCCTCCATCGTGGAGAGAAGAGCATTTGACCCAAAGATGAATCAGTTTTGTCCTCATCAAATAGCACCAATGGTGCAGATGGGCACTGTGCAACTAACGTTTCCACTGCATCACTGACCACTCAAATAAAAAACTCAGAAAAAAAGAAACAAACAAGTAAGAAAAGTATCACTCATTTAGAACACTTCTATGTGAAATACAAGGAAAGAGAAAAAACGTGTTTGTTGTATTATCCTATACAAATACATACACACGCACACATTTCTTTCTCCATATTTCAGTTTTCTAAGTTGGCATCAATGGCACAGTCCATATTTGCAAAGACACTGCCCACATGCAGAATATGATTTGTCTGTCATAGTAGATCACTACCGAGGCTGGTCTACTGCATGCGAGACAGTGGTTGGTTAATTTTGTGTCTTTGAACGGAAGATATTCTCCTCTTTTCCTAATTTCCATTTAAATCCTATGTCTACTTATAATATTTGTGCATTATCAGCTGCATAAGTTATTACTGCACAGGTTAGGTGACCCATCATGAATATCACTGCCTTGTAAATTTGCTCAGAAGTGATTCACGGATTTTATAAAATCAATGCAAAGTTCTCTTCATAGACACTACGTTCACAGCTAAAGTTACACAGTTTCACTGATCAGCAGTGAATAAATTTATAATTATAGTGCATGAGTGAATGAATGAAGTCCTTCTCTCTCATTTTCTCTCTCTCTTCCCATCTAAGATGATAATTCAAATATGGGAACATGGAAACTGCAGCTACAACAACTGGCAACTCAGAAAATGAGCTGGCACCTTTGTGACAATCAAAAGACAGTCTAAATGGTGGACTAATTGGCAGCTAGTTGGAAAGCTGAATTTATATCTCGTACTGCCCTAATTTGGAATCCTTCTGCATTTCTTCTTCCTTCCCTTCTTTTTGTTCATTGCAACACTGATTGTCATAGAGAAGTCTTTGTGCTTTGTATAATGCCCATCTTTGATGTAACTGGAATTCACATATAAAATGTGGCTGTTATACATAAGCATGCTAGAATACAGGCAGAGACAGTAAAAGCATGCACAAAATAGTCTTTGAAGGGTTTTTTGTTTGCTAGTTTTTCTTCAACATTTACATGCACCACTTAATATCATGTTTGGTTGTGTACACTGAGGATCAGATTTCACAAGCATTCATGACCTTCTCTTCTGAAAAGCTTGTTGACAATTTCACAACAGCCCAGTGTAAAAAAAAACAACAACAACAACAAAAAAAAACCCTCATAATTAAGAAAAAGGAAAAAGAAAACTCCCTGCAATTTGATCTTGTCTTCATGATTTTAATGCTGATCATTTCTTAAACTTCTTTTCCTTTTGTAGTGCTTCTGGTTAAAAGTTCAGCTGGAAAGACAGATTAGTGTGTCAAGGATTTTCTTAACCACTGGAATAGTTCTTCCTTATAAAGTCTTTGCCACCGCACATTGGCTTCCACTGTTTCCACAGCACGAGAGAAAGAGGCAGCAGCTCCCTCCTCATAACTCTTTATAAAGTTCTTTAGCTGGAAATACAATTTAGCAAGTTAAATTTGCAAGAACTAAAGAAAGCAAATATTTCCAGTTCACATAAACAAGTAAGGCATTTAGGACAAATCTGCATAATCACTGAAGTATATGTACTATCACATACAAGGATTTAATAGGAAATGTAATAAGACAGTAGATTGTCAATTATATATGAAGTAAATGCTTCAAATGGCACTGGAAGGTATTGACATGTCAATGTTGGATCACATTAATACTATTTCCTCTTTCTCTCCTGTAGCCCAGTTGCTGCACTGCACCGACAACTGGTCTGCTCTGAACTTATATTTTTACCTAGGAAACTTAGCTGGAAGCACTGTAAAAGATTCTAACTCAGGTTCATTTGTAAATGTCAGCAGAACGCAGCCTTGATGTCCTTTTGTTTAACCAAACTTTATACCAAATTGATTTCAAGAGTTTATTTACCAAATTGATTTGCAGAATCCTTTTGATGATATAATATAAGCTGGTTGTTTAGAAAAGGAGTGGCTGGTTACAGTGGGAAGCGAATGGCAACAAAGCAAGCAGGTATGCGTTTGATGAAAGCCTGAAATAGATTCTTTCCCTTATGATAAAACTTTGATCTTTTTTCAACAAAGTGAAAAGGTCTCTGCTCTGTTCTCATGTATACTCAAATTATAGCCCTAGCCTCTGGGCTATTATAGCTGATGGCACTGGTGTGCTTTGAATTACTGTTCTTTTTAAGTGAGAGCTGCAAGGCTGATCTGCACAGTATATTGCTGGTTATATTGACTTGTATAAAATCAGGTAGGTTTAGCTACTGTTATTCACAATTAGTAAATTTTTGTTTCCTGATAATGCCAAATTCACCTTGTGTATTAAAACTTATTTTTAATAGCTTTTCTACGGGTTAAAAAGTGAAAAAGCCTGTCCTTTTCACACATTTTTTCAGCTTCTCTGACCTTAGTAGCTGCTGACACATTCTTGCTCCTGCCCTGCTTCATCCTTAAAATAAAAACAGCCTCATGGTCTGGAAGTCATTCAAAAATTACCTCTCTTAGTTCTTCTTCGGTATTAAGGAATTCTGTGACTCCACTGATAAGCTTTGAATTCATAAATAATGCTTCTCCATACCTGCAAGGGCAAAGAAGATGCATAAAGTCAGTGCAAGAGCCAGGCCAGATGAAACTGAGACAGTAATCTTCTGTTACGCAAGGGAGAAGACGTGGGATCAATTCTGGAGATCCAAGACAATAGTAGATAACTTTTAGTTAGCCACTACTAAGCAGTATGGGCTTAACCCCAGTCACGAATGAGACTTCCAAAGGAGGGGGAGGACCAAATTGGAAGAACATCGCACGTTTAACGAAACAGCCTTCCACATCATGACACCAGGCAGCTCAAAAGCGCTATTGAAGGAGAAGACAGCATCTATGGAGAAATATTCTGAGGAGCCCTCCTAGCTCTACCATCACAAAAGACTTTTGAAGTGCTGCAGCTATCCCTGTATTTTCCATTTATCAACTTCATCTGCATTACAATTAACCACTGGATAAGAGAACTGAATCAAATCCTCTTGTTCCAGTACCAGATTATTAAAATAAACAATGTTGATAGAAAATAATAGTGCTAAAATAATCCCCTGGGCTATCATGTAACATCTTCAAAGAATCAACTTATCAATGAAAATTCAAAATTTTGGGCAAAGAATATTTAAAAGCTGATTTGTAGCTGGGTTGTTCAACAACAATCAGCAATGGCATTCTCTGGGCAGCTGCTTTGAAACTGGCCATTCAAATACTATCCTTCCATCTTGTTCTCCACAAGCTTTTTTCAGCTTCTCAAACAAAGCAACTCAAACAGTATTACATCTGAAGTTTTGCATCACATGTTGGAATAGTCTGTGGGTTGTTATTTTTTTTTTCTAATGTCTTCAGTATAGTGAATGCAATTTCATTGTAAACCAAAAGCAATTCTTTTCAAGTTAGCTGTCATTCAGCACAGCAAGAAGCACTTCACAAATAGTTATCTTTATCTTTATCTGCACATATATCCAAAGAAATATGTAGCTAATTTGAACATGACTGTTCTGAAGATATGGAATTCAGCTCTCCTGTCAGACATGCAGAAATAATGCCAATAGACCTCAATGCAATTAAGTTTCTCTGAGGGAATAATTCAGTTCACACCTTGCTTTTACAAAATGACTGAGAAGAGGAATTCAAAGTTCAAAATGAAATGAACTAGCAGAGTCACAGCTTTCTGTTCTGCTTCTATTAGCCTGAAATTAATTACTCTTACATACCTAGGTACTGTAAGCCAGACAGTCCTTCCAAAAGGGAAGAGAGAAAGAAAGAGGGACAGCATGGGGGAGACGAATAAGAGAGGGAGAGAGAAGGGAAATGCTGTTTTTTGAGAAATTTCTGTTTTGAGGAAGGTATATACCGTGTTTCTCTCCATCTTGAGCTTGTGTGAAGGGAAACACTGGTGCAGGGATCAAAAATCCTATTCTGTGAGCACTAATAATTGAATTACTCATGGGTATTTCAGAAAGTACATGCCTCTTTTTAAAACCGCAGCCACACTAGTGTATAGAGTCATCCTGAGGCAAACATCTCCTATGGGAAGTATGGATTTCATGGTCCTTTAAGCAAGTTTAGGCTTTCTAACAAAGCCCTTTATTATTAGGTTCTCAGTTTAGAATCATAACTGACTGCTTGGAAGATTGGAACCTCCTCTTGATGGAGACTTTTGACAAGGTTACCAATCCACTTTACAGAAGTGACCTCATAAAAACCATTTGGGGGCTTTTATTTTTCTTCAATTCTTTACTGAATCCACAGCATGAACAAGAAGTAGCAAAATTCCTTCCACTGAAAACTATAACTTCATATAGAACTGACCATTATGTATATTTGTTATAAAGTCAGTCACTAATAGCAATTATAAAATGGGCTCTAATGGCAAAAATTACAGTAAAGCTACAGCCTAAAATGGCATCTTGCAAGTGAGAAACATAAAAATACACTCATGTATGTGAGAAATCTTGCAAATATCTGTCTTTTTACTCTTCACGGAAAAAAACCAACAGCACTGTAGAAGCAAAACCTTAAACATTTCAGCTCCCGAGTCAGGGGTTCTCCACCTGCTCCTTAACTTCTGCAGAAGCGATCCTCTGATTCCTTACAATTGTACAGGCTCTGCGTCTGTGTGAACTGAAACTGAGAGGCAGCATATTCCATCCACTTTGGACAGATGTAAATGGTTTCCCAGTTATTGACAAATTTCCCAAAATTGAGAAATGACTCAGCACTTGGCACGAAGGAAAGGAGGAATTCTTGTAGGTAGCTGTCAATTTTCACACACTATGTGCATGCATAATCAAAATAATTTAGAAGTCCAATTGCATGCTCAGGTAATAGGAATTTGAGCATAATGTTTTCAATTCTCTTCTTCAGATTTTTTTAAAATCCTTACAGTCTTACTCCCACTGACTTCTCACAAAGACTGGGCACCTTAATTTGTAGGTAGCCTATGTAAAAGCAATATGAGTGCTTTTAAAGACTTCAGACATTATTGATATCTTCTGTGCAATGTGAATACAAGCATAATGTATAAATAAGAAGGGATGACATTATCTGGCTGTCATTCCAACTCTTTGATATGCAGTGTTTTAAAGTTAGAGGAAATATCATTATAGCATAATTCTATTGCCCTCAGCTATTTCTTATTATCTCATACATCAACATCTTCTCTAGTAAATTCAATGGAAAATACCATAGAGATATCACCTTATTAAATTAATGTTTATTACAGAGTATTATAGTTTTACATAAAATTAAATGATTAATTATAATGGTAGAAAAAAATGTCTTGAGACAGAGTACACTTGAGCTATAATTCAGCAATAAAGCTTGCATTTTAAAAATGTAGTAGTGTAGCAAGCTTAAATCAGAAGCCTAATTCTGCATTTTATTATGTGTTTCACTGGATATTTTAAGGAATAAAGTGTTAGAACAATTCCTCATTCTGAAATACTTTCATAGAAGATTTTAATCTGTAATTACAAATTGAAGTTATTTTCAATAAACACTGTGTAAGTGCAGCTTGTATGAAGCATTTCACTCCACTGCATTGAATCCTTTGGCAATTACAGAAACTCCACTGGACATCCCTGTCAGAAAAAATGCACAGGGCGAAAGGCAACTGCTGTTGTTGATTCTGAATTGTGTTTGGAGATCAAACTCTTTATGAAATACAAAGTCAGCGCTGGACAAAGAGATAGACTTTGTTATTTTCTCATTAAAAAAAAAAAACATTAAAAGATTTTCAATGAGGCCTTGCTGGTTGCTATGAGCTCAGATAACAGCAATGCATACCAAGAGAGATAAGTAAAATTACAATTTTAAGCACACATAAGCTATCAAAAATTAAAACACACTAAAAAAAAATCTGGCATCAAACTTTGTTTCTAAATCTTGTCCATTTGTCTACACCGTCTAACTCTGACCATGCCTAATACCACAGCTGTTAGCTAAGTTGTCAGATGAGCATACCCAATACAAATTTTGACAAATTTATGCCCAAATAGTTTAGGCATAAATCCCTGTATCCCTTCTGAAGGAAGAAAAAATACAAGCTGCTACTCTGAGCATATTAAATTGCACTGGGTTGCATAATAATAATGGCTTTGCCACGATCTTTCTGAGTAAAAGTCCAGTTCTAGAATAATCATACCAGCAGTGGAGGACTATTAATTTTTAAACTCTTAGTAGTCTTACAGCTTTCACAAAATATGCTCCTGCGATGTAAACTCCCCAAGCCAAATTTCAGCTCAAACCTGTTCTCCTAGCCAAACTTCCTCTACAACCTTTAAAATATACTACAAAATATCATCCAAAACAGCATGAACAAGTTTTTTAATTTTTAGGGAAGTTGCACAATCTCTGAGTTTCCTTAACTCTTCTTTTGATTATATGAAACATTGCAAGTTTGTGCATCTAGTTAGTAAGGAGAAGGATTTAGTTAATTAAAAACAGCATTTTAAATGCATCATTTAAAATACTCTGTGGTACAACAGAAGGCTTCCCATGGGTCCAGAATGGAACAGTTCTCCTACTTCATCTGGCAATATCTACCAAAACCATGAGGGTGGCCTAGCCTGAGGTCCTAATTTCTTGGACATCTGCTTTTGAGAACTTGAACTTCATCTGAGCTATGGTCCTTTCTAGTCTGTCAGTATGAGTTGTGAAATCTTTCAGACCATCTGGCTGTTCATAAATAACTAAATAAACTTCTTATTCATTGAATTAATATCAAAATCTTCATCAAAAAATGATTTTCAAACGTTGACTATGCATCTGAGTAGGAGCATGTTGCACACGTTCAAAGGATTCATAGTGCTCACGGTATAAGGAACAAACCCATCTTCTTCCTGCTCATTTATATTTAATTCCAAATGTTGCTCTTCAGTTACTTAGAACTCAACTGAAACACAGCACGGAAGAAAAGCATCAGAAATCCTTTTGAAAACAGGAATTTTCAAAAAGAGTTTGGCTTTGTTCCCTACCCTCCACGTCCTCAATGGCAGTTGAACTACTGTGCTTGAAAAGATTTTTTTCTATCAGACTTAAAACCGGCTAAATTCCTTTGGGAACTCCTGCTTTTTTATCTACATGGAAGTAAAATTGCAGCAATTTGACACACAGGCAGAATTCATTATCTTAAGCAGAGACACAGTACAGTAATAGATATACATACAGATGATCATTAAGAGAGAAATGTTTCTAGGTATGATAAGAATAAATGTATTTGTCACTTACATGTATGTATTTCATATTTAGATACATTTCTATACATAGAAAAAGAGAATGGATTTGGTTCAGGAACATACATAAATACATACAGATACAAAACACAAACTACACAAAAACAAGAAAATGAACATAAATTTCATGTTTTGTTTTTTTGTTTGTTTTGTTTTGTTTTGTTTATATTTACCTGGCATTTAATATTTTCCATTTTTCTCTGAAAAACTTCCAAGCAAGATCTCTCCCATGTGGATTTCGAGCAACATGGATTATCACATCAATTGCATCCTGATCCAGGACAACTTCTGAGTTGAGAGACAAATTCAAAAGTCTGGTAGGAAAAAAATGAAAAAAAATCCTATTTAGTTCAGTCAACACATACTCTAACAACAGCATATCTAAAAACTCTGAAAAAAAATAGCCACTGTCAAATGATTTTCTTAAGTCTCCAAGTTAGTTTTGTGGCTTATTTCTGAAGACCAGACACATCTATGAATCAGATGAATCTTGAGTTTTGATATTGAATGCTGGTACTTCTAAAGACATCATAATTGGAGGGATGCAAAATATTTCAGTAAAAGCTGAGTAGAATCTTTCATGTATAGTTTTATGAAATCAATAAGATCAGACTGGTCAGTACATTTACAAAAAGAGTATGCCAACAAAACAAAACAAAAAATATAAGATTTCAAACATTGCTAAATGAACTTAAGACAATTCAGAAATAAAATAATGTTTTATTTTTTATGTTTATTAATAAAATAACATGAAAATTTAAATAGAAATCTGTACATAATTTTTGTACCTGTTAAGCAAGTTTCTGTCATCACTGCAAGTTAAGGCTTCTAATAATATTTTCTTCTCAGAAACTGCTAATGTAGAATGAAATTTCATCCAAATGAACTCCCATACATCTTCATCCATCAGAGAAACTCCTGTACAGTAGACAATGTCTCTCACATTAAGTGGGATTCTGAAAAAGAAATCAGCAATTGTGCTCTGATAAATAAGCAGCCTCCTGATGTTGGAAACCAAGGAAGAACATCACTACTTTTAGGAGATTCCAACTGTTTTCGTGCAAAACTACATTTATATCTCCAAAATGCACAAAAATTTTCCCAGACATCCTGATGGATTTTCTAATTGATAATGCATGTTTGCCATTCCTTTCATAACCCTGTCATAGTGGCAGAAGAACATAAATCATGGCTGTCCAGTTCATCAACATGTAATGTATCATGTAACCTGCAGGACAGGAAACATAAGCTCTGCAAATTAATATGGGATCTTATCAGCCTGCTGCTGGGCTCTGTGCCAAAACTCCTCCTTCTTTCCTTACTACTGAGGTTTTAAAATGAGAGCTGATCAATTCTCATTGCTTGTGCTGCGAAGTGCTCCATCTTTGTACAGTAACATACAAATAAAGAAAAAATTATATCAAAAAGTGATGTTTTCAGAAGAGATGTAGAGGTGTGGTCATTTACTCAGCTTATTAATACTAGTAAAAAACTACTATGCTATAGGATGGTTGTAAAACAATATGCTACTCCAATACTATAAACTCAGACTACAGTTCAATGAAACAGCCACTGTAAAATTTGATGTCAAATCTTACACAACACAGAAAGGTTTCATCACAATTTTAAGACTTTTACCAATGTCTCACACCACAGATTATATCATATCACTCAAGAACCAAAAAAGTTCTTTAACTCTTATCTATTTGACCTCCAGGAAAAAAAACCTTTCCACTGAAACTTTCTATTGTCAGTCTTCTTTAGTGGTGCTTTCGTAAAAATAAAAATAAAAAGCTTCAGCTGATCCTTTCGATCACATTTGAATCCAAAGAAAATGAGAACAACATTTTGAAGTTTGGGCTGCTCATCACTTCTGGAGGCAGGACACCATATAATGGTGACTGTGAAGGGATGAAGATTGTTGTTAACCAGTCCCAACAGCTATGACCTCTCTTGAGAAAACAAATAAGAAGAATATGAAGCTAAATGAAAGCAAAATGGAAAGAAAAAGTGGACCCCCCTTCTCCTCCTGGCTGAAGACCTTTGGGTAATCAATGCCCACTGCATTTCTGCTATGCTTTTTTGGAGAAGCTACATTTTGAGGCTTTATTCTTGTTCTCTGGTAAGCAGTCATCAGATCTGCAGGTGCATCTGCAGGTTCAGATGCAGACTGCCACATGAATTTTGCTTATGCGGAGTGGACAAAGCTCATGATAGAGCTGCTTCTTGGGGAATTTTTCCTCACAGGTCTGTCTATATTACTGTTGAGGTATTTTGCATTTTACACAGACAAACTCAAATGCTTATTCAAGAGAAAACTCTCCAAAGACAAGCTAAAAGAGTAAGCAAGAGAAATGCAACCTATTATAAAATTCCAAGTAATATGAAACATCTAATTATACTTATCACATACTTGCAGTTTTGCCTTCTAAGGAAAAATTAGAGGTGCAATGGCTCACCTCTGTAATGAACTTTTGCCATGTAGCCAGGGCAGATTGGTGTTATACTGTATGGCTCAAGATCTGTTTGTTTCCTTTTCTCCCACCACTAACTCACCGTGTGAAAACAGCCCCATCCCCAGCTGTCCTGCATAATCACCATCGCTGGGACATCTCAAACACTAATGACACTAATGATTCTCAACAGAACAACTTACTTACCACCTAATATCTTTTTTTTTTTTTCCTTTTAATTTGGGATTTAGGTTTTAATAGAGTGGAAAGAAACATAAGAGTAAATGATAAATTAAAGAAAGTAGAGGACCAAACAACTGGTTGTCCCAAATCTATCTTACAGGTGGTATCCCATATGAAGAACTGAACCTAGCCAAGCCTTATTTCACTGCCAGAAGGGCTTTATATCTTGACATATAAACACTAAATCATTTTTTAAAAGCACATGTAGTTTTTTTGCTGAGCTTTGCCAGAATACTTTCATTTACTGCAAGAGATGCAATTCAGCTAACAGATACTCTAAGGAACCATAAGGCACCTGGAAAAGGCAATTCTTTTTAGACTGATTGTGCCATTAATTCAGGTAGGAAGGAAGTGTATGCTGGAGGGACTGTCACTCTGTTTTTGGGTACAGTCAGCAACAAAGGTAACTCAAAGCAGATGTTTTGAACCCCAGAAAAGTTGGCATTCCTCACTCATGAGGTTTACATTTTTTCAATTTGCAACAAAACATATCAACTCCACAGGCTTTTTCAGCTAGGCCATATTAAGGGATGTCCCTTATGTCTAAAGGGATTTAAGTCAGTGACCATAAGCTCAGTTGCACGCTCTGAGAAGCAGGAAGGACTTAGACAAGTGATGGCTCTGATTCCATGCTTGCAGTCTGGTCACCAGGCTTCACGCTAAAAAAACTCTATTGTGACTGCAACTGAATTTGGGCATCATATTCTCAGCTCTGCAGTCACTCCAGGGAAAATTTTAGGTCTCTGTGAATAAGTCACTAGGACAGTATGAAAAAAAAAAATCAACCCCCCACAAGTCAAGATATGAAAAAACAAATATTGATTTTTAAAGTGCTATCTTTAGAAATTATGAAACTTACAACTATGAAAAGCTACAAATTATTCCTCTGAGAGTTCTGTAATCAGAACTGTAGACAGTGAGTTCTTTTTTGTGGAAATGAAAATTGTTTATGAAAATGTGAATATCCCCAAAGTAATTTCTCTTTAACTATTGCCTCAACAGAGAGCCTTCTAATTGAATTTTCTCCATTTGTAGAGATTTTTGCTCTTTCTCCTCTGAAATCATTATGGGCCAGTATTTCATCATTATCTAAACGTGTGAAACCTCTCTAGTCTATAGTCTTTTTAAATTATATAGCTTAATGGAAAATGTTTTTCCAAAATTGCAGTTCCATGCCATTGGATCAGCACATGGAACGTTAGCCCACTGTTTTAACTGAATCAAGTGGATAAAATTAACTATTGTTTCAATACTGCTTAGGAAGTAACACTGCAGAACGTATCCCCTTGTTACATTAAACTTCATCTGGGCCTTCAAGGATGCTTTCATTTTTAAAGAACTAACATGATTGATGGATACTTCAGAAGAATAAAAATAAAGATTAACTTTTGAAAGCATCACTTTAAATGGCTTTTATTTGAACAGTGATTCAATTTACTTAACTTTATTTTTCTTGCTTAACAGATATGAGTCTGAGAATGAAATATGTGGCTATAAGAGCTCATGTTTAAAAATTAAATACTTTGGGAAAAAAGTGAAAATTTAAACAGCTAGAAAAAAAAAATTAATTAAAATCGTGCTGTGCCTTTACAGGGATTTTTTCAAGAGCAAATAATAAGGCTCTACAATGAGCTAAGAATAATCTTCTAAGTTATAATTAATTGGTACATACTTGCTCCCATTTAAAGTATGTTCTAACAATTGGAGATACATTTATAAAATTGAACCATAATTATTTATCTTCTGGGCAAACTGTGTTCTAATTTTTTAAAGTATAATTGCACACATTTTAGACTTCTTTGATTAAGAGACAAATTTCAATACCATTTAGGGTAATATTTGACAAAGAAAATTAATCAGAAACATTCTTCTTTATTTTTGGAACTATTTAACATTTAACTTAGGTCTATTTTTCTTGATGACTGTATTTATAGTCTTGTTTAATAGGCTAAAATGCTCAGATAAGAATTCAACAATGGATATCATTACTTTGTTTGCAGATAGCTAATCCAGATTCTGTTACAAGTAGCAGCACCACACAAATTCTATTTTCTGTGAGGGCAATCCCAAAGTTTGTACTTTTACTCGCTATTACAAACTCCAGGAATACCACTGTGCACACAAAGGAGAGGAATGTTCTCTGCCACAGCACACATTCAGCCAGATAATCGAGGGTACAATTTTCCCTTGAAAACCAAAGCAGAGTTGTGATGGACATGATATTTAATTGCTATTCTGACACAGAATCTCTGGGATATTAACTAACAACTCCACTTTGTCTGGGATTCATCTCCGAGGGAGGTTGTGGAGTCTCCGTCCTTGGAAATGTTTAAGAGCCACCTGGACATAGTCCAGAGTAATCTGCCCCAGGTGGCCACGCTTGGACAAATGTTGGACCAGATGACCTCCAGACATCTCTTCTAACCTAAAACACTCTGTGATTCTGTTGTTATATGGCGGCTCAGGGTAGCAATGCTGTGAATACCATGTCTCCTCATTCCCAGTGTGCCTCAGACCTCCAGGAATCACATGGGTCTGAATGAGGCCTGCAGAGAACACATAATTCTTCAGGTGATGCTTACTGCTGTTGGTCCTTTCCCTTCCTGTAGCAGAAATCCCACAACTGAACATGATGCTAGCACACTGAATATATTCAACACCGATTTCAGTGAGTTAGTGGTGAGTTAAGCACTTCATTGTGAGACTGAGCAAAAAATAGACATTTCTTCCTTTGTCCTTTATGAACACTTATTGCAACAAAAAATATAGTCCTTTCTATTCAATTTTTTTACAGAGTTGTGGAGAGGTCATTTCTGAAAAATTGGAGGAGAAACTATATAGCTTCTAAGGATCTCGGGCCAGTTATTGCTAATCCATAATTGCTATATATAGGGTCTTTTTTTTTTTTTTTTTTTTTTTTTTTTTTTTGTGATCATGCACAGAAGTTAGAAGATAAAAATGTTACCTGAACCCCACAAAATGCAGTTCTGCCTTTCACAAAACTAAATCCTCCCACTTTTCAGGCATACTACCCATACTACCCAGATGATCTTTCAGAGTGTTAACTCCTTGATTAACTTGCACACTCAGCACTGCTTTCTTCCTCCTTAAACAGATTTATTGATTGGATCGCAAGATTCTACTCAAATGTAGCAACAATCTATTAATTAGCTAAATCATTTCAGCAGCATCAGCTGACATTAGCTGGAAAAGCTCCAATAACATATCAAAATGCATGAATAACTATGCCTGATTTTTTTATTTTCAGTAATTAAAACTTCTAAGGCTGGAGAACACAACAAGGGATGCATTTTATTGTTTTATATTTATCAGACATTCATGTGTGAAAAAAATTAAAATAACTCTCATTTTTTTTTCATGTTTGCTATTAATGATATCCAAAAATAACTGGTGGGTATCAAACCCGCGAAGAAAGTTAGTTGCTTTTCCAAGCAACTAACAAAAATAATTAACTTGCTGGCCACATTTCCACAAATACTTATGTAGGTTGTTAAACTCTGGTACATTTATAAGTTGTTGCAAGATGGTAGCACTAAAACACACCTGTGAAACAAAGCAACACAACTGCATGTCTCAAATCATTGGAGAGAGAAATAAGGGAGGAGGAATAGAAAAGAAAAAATGCTTTGTTTGGAAAAACATTTGATTTTCTACCACTTAAGCCAGGCTTCATTGAAATTGATCTCAATTAATGACTGGTAATTTGCGTTATTTACCATTCCCTCAGATCTATGGACAGTATCATTTATAGACATGTTACAAACACTCCTGCAGCGTAATTTGCTTTTTTTTTTTTTTTTTTTTTGTGGCATTTCCATTGAGCAGTTAAAGGTCCATCCAAGTAAGTAGACTGTCAATTTAGGCAGTTGGATTAACGTGAGTCCATTGTCCCTTGCAGAGTAAATACGAATTCTGCACAGCAAGTGTGGGGATTTAGTCAAATAAGGCTCATTGGTTACTTCTGTCTTTGTTCAAATTATGTGAGGGAAGTCATCTTATTTCATTACTTCCATCTTTCTTATGATAAAGAATAAACTAGTGTTCCAAACAGTCACAGCCATGTTTAATAACTTAAGTCTTTAAAAAGGCAAACATAAAAACTCGCACATGCTTTATTACACTTAAAAATATAAAATAAGGTAGTTGAGTTGCAGAATGCAATCATCCAAGACCCTGATTTTATTTTGCTAGTAACCAAAACCAAAAAAAGTTGATCTGATCTACATAAAGACACCTGTATGTTTCCTGACTTCTAACTCAGAGACAGAACAAGAAAATTCATGGCATATTCTCATTCTATATCTCTGGCCCATCTCAGTACCTTAAAAGTCTTCAGAATTGATTAAAGATCAGAACAGATTTGAAACATCTGGATTTGCATTCAGCATTTTCTGGCTCACTCAGCTTTTTCCTCAATCATTAAGATAGAAGAATGCAACTTTAATTGACTAATGGGGTACAGAATGGATGCTGACTTCAGTTCACTTCAGTATAGCAGTCAGTACTCCACCACAAACTTTATCTATTCAGTAAGCACTGCTTTTATTAAAAAAAGAAAAAAGAAAACCAATGCCTTCCTATCTCTTGTTAGAAAGAGTATACTGAAAGTATACTCAGAACTGTAAAAAAGAAAAAAACATATTAAAAAATAAGTATTCTACATTACCTCTGCCTATGACATAACACAGTAAAGCTTAGTTCTGTTGATTAAGAATTAGTAGATTGTTATCAACGGTAAAATCAGCATAGCAGGTCCAAGGACAAGAGATACCCAATATGCAAACATCAGAAATTCTTTCAATTTATGCAAGGTTAAAATATTAGATCTTCCCAGTGTTTTCCACTGATGATATCTGCAAGGCAGTATTCTTATGTAAAAAAAAACAAAACAAAAACAAAACCAAAAAAAAACCTGATCAGAGCACTTGTGACAAAATAATTGAAAAACATGTAAAAACTGCATTAAATCTAAAATCTCTCCAGGATGACGTAAAGTCCAGATAAAAAAATTGAATCTATTAGAAGTCTTCAAGGGGTATTGAGGAACCAGGGCAATTAATTATGGTAATTACTTTCTATTTAGAAGACAGCGACTAGTAAATAGTATTTTTATAGCAAATTTGTAACAAAGAAAATATAAAAGCAGACCAAAGTTGCTCTGAATAGGTATGGGACTTCTAGTGACTTCAGTAGTGTCTTAGAGAAACATCAACATGCAATTTAGTGTACTGCAATACAATCATCTCCCACTGCTCACTGCTGCCCATCAGCAAAACAATAGCATCACCATAACCCTAGCAGAAAAAGTATACAAAGATGTCTTTAATTGCTGTATGCAAAATCAGTCATCTCAGTTCAAAGCAGCTTTTTCACTTGTGCACGTATTCACACTAACCTGTCTATCATTAATATAGCATATCTCCACAGTCCATTTGGCAAGCAGAAATACATTTGTGGCAACTTGCAGCTAATGGACGGTAACAGCAACTGGATGAAAATCAAGCCTGCAACTCACAGAGAGTTCTGCAAAAACACACTTGTATCTATAGATAAGTTATGATTTGAGACATCCTACTGCGTATTAGCATGTTAACCATTGTACTGATATCTCCTGTCAGGAGTTTACAAATTGCAGCTCCCCCATACATTCTTTCCTGAACCTCAGAAGTACACATTTACTTAGTCTAGCCAAGGCAGAAAGACTGAAAATGCTAATCCTCTTAGAAATGTGTTTTTCATTCAGAATAGAAATGCAGTGAAGGTTAAAAGGGTTAACAAGGATGATTCTCAAGCTCAGGCAGGCATTGTATGGTAATTTTGTTAATTTTTTAGGCTGAACCACAATGCTGTTATATCTAAGGAGTGTGAATAATGTATTTCTTCACACATGAAAGAGCTTCACAGGGATGAGCCCCGTTAAATGAAGGTAAAAACATCTTAATTTTCAGCCAACAGTAGATTCTCTTGTATAGCATTCTGCTGTTGACTGAATTCCAGTAGCCTTATGTTCTCAAACTACCAGGGAAATTTTAATGAGCTTACATGTTTTGAACTGATCTTATATTCTTCTAAACATCAGCAAAGAAGCTTCAAGTGTTTCCAGTGCATCAGTATAGGAATGGCATATATCCCAAGCTGGCAGAGCAAAAATGTTAGTCTTTGTATTAAGTCAGAAGTCAGTGCAGACTTTCAAGCAAAAAGCAGACTTTCAGAGACTTCAGCCATTTTAGAAGAGAAAAATTATTTAAATTCCATGACTAAAAAGACAATAGGCCATAACCTCCAGTCTGATCTCAGGTTTTCAGCTAAAAGAAATAACTGCATCTTTTTAACAACTGTAGGGATTAAAATATAAAGATAGACTGGTACAACCAGATGTCTTATCTTATTAGAACTACTGAAATGATATGTCTTTGGACTGCTGCTTTTATCTAGAGCCACACTTTTTTTTAGTTATGTTTCTTATTTTTCCTTCTAAAAATGGTAGTGAGTAATACCACCTCAAATCCTTTACATAATAAGTAATCTTGATATTTCAGATGCTCATGCCCCACCCCACGGGCATGGAACTGCATGATTCTATGACTGGATGATCTTACAGAGAAGTGATGAGAGTGGTCTTCCACATATAGCAAAGGTGGGCTGAGGTATTACACTGAAGCTCTACTGCAATCTATTACTGACTAATCACAGTACTGCTTCTCTGTTGGTTGTGTTTGGAAAGCAAAGAAGTGGATCTTTAGTGACAGTTTTGAAAGATGTCTGTTGAAAGGATCCCTAACTCTATAACTGCAGTTTACACACTAGTGCTGGTCCCTAAAGAGTCACCATACTCTCTTCAGAGTCCCTTTTTAGGAGGCTCTTCACTCAGCATACCAGCTGTCATCAACCTCATTAACAGGTTCCTAAATCTCCTCATAGGAAGGGCAATTCCAAATATATGATTCTGCCCAGTGCGCCAAGCATCCAAAAATGAGGCACTGCAACACTTAAGCCACTTTACAAATTAAAGACTTTCAAGTCTCATAGGTGATTTTTACTTTTGTGCATGAAGGCTGATGTTGCAGATCACTATTATTCACTAATTCCTTAAGAAAATCTGAACTGCTACGGTTGGAATGGAAATCCAATGGCTTTTTTCAAATAATGCTGGAAATACAAAGAAGACTTTTGGCTTTGTGTTATAAATGACCACTATTTTACTTCATGAACAGTGGTAAATTATTTGCACAGTAAAGAACATGTAATTACAAAGTACAAACAGTAACTGATAATTATGATTATTTCAATACCCTATAGTGAAGAGTAGCTGGTAATTAATTTCTGGACCTACCAGACTAAATATAATTACTAGGAACCACAGAAACTGCAGGCAAATGCTAGTAAAACAGAATTAGACATCACTGTATTTTTCTATATTACCTAACACTTTATCCACAAGCAAATGATACCAGTAAAATAGCAACTCATTTCATAAGTACTTCTAAAAATCTATAGATTAAAAACATGGCAAAAAGTTATGAATTTTAGCATTTATACAGCATTAATAATTAGGCATTCTGTTATGCTCATTCAAAATTTGACTGAAGTAACTGCCAGAGAGTCAGCAACTCCCTTTTACATGGATTAGTGCCTGTACACTTACGTGAGCATTACTCACATATACTCAATATTACACTGATTTTGTATTGATTAGGATCTTGGGACACAAGTCTAATTCACTAGTCTCATTCTAGAGTCTGTTGCTTGTGAATTACTTCATAGCATGAAACATCTTATTTCTTAAAAAAAAAAAAAGGCAGAAAAGTTGCAAATTAGTCTTTACTTTTGGTTTCATAGTCAAACTCAAATTAGACCTGCATGCCATAATCTTGAAAATACTCCTAGCTTCCTTTTTACACAAAGCCTCTCCAACATTTCTTGCTGGAGACAGTACCACCACCTAATTCCCTGCTTTATTTTCAGGTCAGTTTAAACTGAACAAAAGTGATATGTGGCACCTCTATGCCGAAGGAATCTGATCATTCATAAGTGAGAAAACATTGACAAATTTTAAAATACAGGCTGACTGGTTGTCTAATAGAATCATAATATCATAGAATCCTCAGAGTTGGAAGAGACCTTTAAAGATAACCTCGTCCAACTCTCTGCAGTCAACAGGGACATTGACAGCAAGGTCAGATTGCTCAGATCCTGGCCCAGCCTGGCACTGAAAGTCTCCAGGGATGGGTACTTCCACCACCTCTCTGAGTGACCTGTTTCAGTGCCTCACCACCCTCACTGTAAAAGACTTTTTTTCTTATATCCAACCTTAATTTGCCCTCTTTTAGTTTGAAACCAGTTCCCCTTGTCCTTTCACCAAAGATCCTGCTGAAGAGTCGGTCCCCTTCCTTCCTGTTGTTTTTCTTAAGATAATGAAAGGTCACTCTCAGGTCTCATCAGAGCCTTCTCTTTTCCAGGTTGAACTGCCCCAGCTCTCTCAGCCTGTCCTCATAGGAGAGGCGTTCCATTCCTTGGATTATTTTTGTGGCTCTCCTCTGGATGGGCTCCAATAGGTCTATGTCTCTTCTGCACTGAGGATTCTACAGATGGATTCTGTACTTCAAGTGAGCCCTTACCACTACAGAGCAGAAGGGTAGGATCACCTCCTTTGAGCCTGCTGGCCACACTTCTTTTGATGCAGACCAGGACATAGCTGTTTTTCTGGATTGCAATGGCATATTGCTGACACATACTCAACTTACCATCCACCAATACACCAGTACCGTCAGGTCCTTTTCTGCAGGGCTGTACTCAACCATTTCATCCCCCACCTTACATTGGTAATGGAGATTGCCTCAACCCAGGTGCAAGACCTTGCACTTGGATGTACTGAACTTCATGAGGTCCTTCTGGGCCCATTGCTCAAGCCTGCCTAGGTCCCTTTGGATGGCATTCCATCCCCGGAGTGCCAAATGCACCTCACAGCTTGGTGTCATCAGCAAACTTGCTGATCCCACGGTCAGTGTCATTGATGAAGACATTTAAGAATATTGGTTCCAGTACTGACCCCTGAGGGACACCACTTGTCACTGATCTCCATCCAGATGTGGAGCCATTGACCACAATTCTCTGGATACTACTAACCTTTTCAGTGTGAGTAGATACTAAATGAATTTGCACATTTGTTAGTTATATTCAGTAGGTGAAACTGCTCTGAGAATAGAATTTGGGTGAGGAATAGAACAAATACTATAATCTTTATAAATAAATAAAAGCGTATTTCTGTTTTCTTTGCAGGTAGTATCTCTATTTATCAGCTGAGTGTCAATCCACATTCTATAATTACATTACTTGTTGCAGCTATTTTTCAAAAGCATGCAGTTTCTTCGGAGAAATGTACCGCTTTAGCTTAGTAGCTATTCTCTTCCTCTGCCCTGCTGTGATGCTTTTATCATAATACTAGTCATATGCTGGCAGCCACAATCTTGTGCTCCTGAGAATGGCCTCATAGAAAGGCTAAGATGAATCTTCAGATGGCTCCTTAAATTTATGCCTTTCCTCTCTTGCTATTGTTAGCAAAGCAATAAGGTGTTTTGTTTTGTTTTTTTTTTTCCTCCTTTTTCTTATGACTCCTTCAGTTCTTTTGGAAGGAATGAAGACACAGGCTAGGAGAAAGCTTTGCTGGGTGGCAGCATCTTAACACTGAATAATATACTACTGTGCATGCTAATAAATGGTGCTAGGTTTGACTATACAATTTTGTAAATGAATATCTAAGTAAATTACTTTTCCAGATTGTTCTCAATTATTATTTCTCTATAATTTCCTTTTTGAACAGTTTAATACATATCATTGCTGCCTAAGGGTATATATAACTTAGGGCATATATTTCATAGTAAATGTATCTGAAATCATCTTACACAAGAAAATTTTAACCCAACCACACAATATTTAAAGGTACATAGTCATAGTTCCAAAACATCTGCAGAGGTTTCAAGTTCTTATAGAAATACAATTTCCAGTCATGCTCATTTCATGGTTGTTTTTAAAAAACACTGAGGTACTATCAAGTACTATGTAATTGGGTATGCCTGCAAAGGATTTTCAAAGATTACAAAGGGAGAGAGTCAGACATATTTTAACTGCAAACAAACACCTGATGGGCTGGGATGTCTTTGATAAATCCTAAATGCCTATATGTCTACAGAGATCTGATCCTTTTGAAGTTCTAACACAAGATTAGGACTAATAAAGTAAGACTTTTTTTCTCATTTTTATGAAAGGCAATTTTAAACCAAAATGTCGTATTTACACAAATGCATACCTCTACACCCATATGCTACAGAATGAGAAAATCCATCGTTCTTTCTCATGAACTCATAGTCTTAATCTACAGTCTGTACTTATCTCACTGTCTACTGATTGCTACTTGTATTTTCAGTAATTTAAAATTATTTGTTTTTTCGCACTTAAAAGATAAATTTCATCTACTGACCATGGCTTGTGTTCCCTTCCCTTAGCTGTGTAACCCCATGCCAGGACAGCCTAAGAAATTTTCTGTCAGACAAGCTCTATGCTGTTAGCGCTCAACACATCAGTTATCATCCTACCCTCTGTGAAACCCTATGTGAGATTTTCCATCTATTTCTGAATCACATTTAACTTCCAAGTCTTCACCTTTAAGTACAGTATAATATTCCCCTCACATATATTGTTCCAACTCCTTTCTTACTCCTCAGTCCTTCTGCCTCTAGCCTCCCTCACTTTTCCTATCATTTGTCACCTTCTGCTCTCTGGATTAGACAGATCTGTATTTGTCTGCTGATGCAATGCTCTTTTATCTTTCTTCCTTTAAACTCCTCCTGAAAACTCTGTTATTTTGCCCTCTAGCATATCATTATTTGACAGCAAGTTATCAGGAGTGAGCAGAGGCTGCATTGGTGTCCCCTCCACTCAGTCATACATGTGAATCAAATTATTCATTTCGAAGCCCCACAGACTTTTAATAATGGCTGATGACCTCTTCTTCATCCCATATCACTCTGCAGAGTTGGGCACTATGGGGGGTCATGAAAGGAAGAGGAGGCCAGCTATACTGACTCTGAGTAGGAAAAGAGGAGTGATAACATTTATCTTCCACTTACCGGTTTCTATTGCTAGAAATCCAATCTGAAATTAATGTTGCAGCCTGCTGGTGACAGTGTTTGTTACCAAAGCTGCAGGCCAACATGATGACTTCCCGGCGCAACTCTCTGCCCAAATTAAAGAAAGCAATAAGGTCCCATTAATATAAGCAGTAAAAAATTTACAAATATGCATTTCTTATAACATAGTGGCAGCAGCTAAAAGTTGGGTAACAAATCAAAGATAATAATCTAGTTATAAAATCAAGCCTACAGCTGCTGCAACAGTAAAGGAAAGGTTATGCATCAAAATTAGATTTCATTTACATTTATTCAGTTTTCCAGATCTCTTGTGGTCAAGAGTCCAAGTTCTTAAATATCCAATGCAGACAAATATTAAATTAATGCTTAATGAATAGTGTTCTTCAAAGTCAGGAAGACAGAATTCATCTCACAGCATCTCACTGCTCTCTTTTTAACCCCAAAAGAAAAACCAGAAGGAAGAGAGAGCTAGGAAAGTATGACATGCTGAAGATCATTTTGTGCAATATTACATCTACATTCTGTACGAAAACAAACAAATAAACAAAAACCAATAACAAAGAAATATAACAGTACTCATGTTGGTAGGATGCTTGAACAAGTGATTTGTTTAAATTATTCGTTGGCCATCCAAGCTTGAGATACATTGATGCGACTTGTCTTAAAATATACTCCTGAGGAGGAAAAGAATATTCATTGTTAACATTTAGTTTTGATTTTTGGTTCAAACCTGAAATACAATCAACAGTAAGCAAAGTAGCATGTCCACATAAAATTTCCCTTCATTGGTATAGTGAGAAACAATCTGCAGAAAAGCTAATTGATCAGACGCCTCATATTAGCCAGTTTATTGTCATAATAAATATAGCAACTTAGGGTTTCCTACATGCTATTTTGAACTCACAGTACATGGCTGGAAAGTTGCAAGAATGCCAACAGCCTTACATATAATCTACAATTAATCTCAACTACACCTAGTCTACAGTTAGTTTCAACTACACCATGTATGTTCATTTTTAAAAGAATATTGTTTTGATAGTCATAGACAGGGCAAAAATGGTCCATCAGTACAGTCAGTTGACCTCAGAATATTGAATAACATGGCTGCAGATGAGCTTTGTACCATTTAATGACACTATATTTTAAGTTCAGGTTCTTGGTGTGCTTAAACAACAAAGCCAGCACAAGATGTATTTTAGCTTATTTTATTTTTTACACAGGAGATGTATTTACATATTCTGACCAGTTGTGAAGAAAACAACTGTCATATTCAGCATAATCTTCTGCCAGTGAAATTCACCAATTTGAAAAACAGAACTGAAATATAAAGAACTGCACAGAATAGCATCTGCTTTATTATTATAGATGCATGGGCACGTATATGTGATGTTAGGACAAAAGGAGATTCATAGTGCCACTTTCTCTAGCAGATACGTTATTCTGTGACTAAAATGACTTTTTATTTCCTCTGCTATCACCTCTGCTTTCAAAGCTCTCATCAGTAGTGATAAAACACAAGCCAGCTGTGAATTTTACTGTTTTTATTTATTAAAATTGTCTTTTCTTTACACAGGCATGTTTAAAAGTGAAATACCAATGGCAGTCTGGTAAGAATTTTTCTGTGTAGTTAATAACAGACTGAAAATGCAAATTAATTCAACATCATTTTATCATATGGCTCTGGTTTGCATGTAGGCCTGCAATGTAGAGAGCAGGTAGCTCTGCGTATATATTTATATGTGTATGGAGTTATATATACATACAGTCACCTCTAGCTTTCTGCTTTCTGAGCATGTGTGTATAAACACATGTACACACACACAAATACACATCTAAGAAGAAGGAAGCACATCTAAACATTTCAAGCTTCAGGGTGTTCTTTCACTCAAATATCTTTATTAAATTACACAACATTCAAAATATGTAAACTGCATAAAATTCACTGTACTTTCATTAAACACATTTCAGCATAGCTAGGATTTTCTTTTTTCCCTTGGTAAAATACTTGTCATGTCCATCTTAATTACCTATCGTTAGTTGCTACTGCTGTCCCTTCGGACCCAATTATGAATGGGCTTCTGATTCAATGGTGATCTAATCCTTGTTAATTAAGGTAACTGCATCGAATTCACTATTGCTTTTTGGAGAAAATAATGACTACAAATCTTTACTTCAGTGGCATGCATCCTGTTTAAGTTGTGCCTGCATTTGATGTTCTTGCAGAGCTTGGGCATCAATCCAAATACAGCTGAGGGGCTCCGCAACAGATAAAAATCTGCAAATAGATTACTTTGTCTCTTTTAAGTAGAATACTTTATTTGTTGTAGTATTCTGTAGGAGAAATAATTACTTGTCCTTCCATTTATCATATGCGTCTCGAACAAGTCATTACTGTTCAAATGCAAATGTACCAAAGCTTGACAACCGGTACGTTTAAATAAGGAATAATTAGGAAGGAAGTTAGTATCCCTAGGTCACTTACAGAATCTAACTGGAGTATAGTTCAATTCTCGGTAATAAAAGGGAGTGAGGAAAGAGAGAAAGAGAGAGAGAGACTATGCATCTCTTACACTGAAGATGTTGTAGTTTTCTGTGCGGTCCAGTAATTTATCTAGAGGATAAAGAGCTTGGCTGGCTGCATGCCAAGGCAGAAAATCCTTCTCCTCTGAAAGGTATCTGATAATCTCCAAAGGAATATTCTGAGGCAAATAACCAGCTCTGCGCAATAAATGAAGTTAGTATTAAATTGATTTTGCAGCAGATACATTATAAAACAAAAATGATTTTTTTTTTTCCAAATGACATTAAAAGGCAGATAAACATGATAAACTCATCACACTATAATGACATAAAAGACAACCGTATAAAAAACAGAACACACCATCTCTCCCAACATGTGTGGAAGCCTACATACTGGATGAAGGAAGGTATGAAAAAACATGAAAGAAAACTAAACAAGCTATCCTTAATACATATAGATTTTAGTAGCTATAGAAAATACAAACAATGAAGTAAAGTTGTCTGCATAAAATCAACAAGTCAAGGTATATTGATTCAGAGATCATTTCAAATGGCCACAGTCAGTTTGGAAGAACTAATAGTGAACAAGGTTTATTTAGTTTCATAGTTTTCCTCCCCACACTTCTCTCTCTCCTTCATAGCTGCCTTGTCTTCTAACTGTAAGCCATTTTAGAACAACTTACTGTATTAAACTGAAGTAGCATCCAATGACATATTTTGGTTAAGAGTTTTTCAGCACTTTCCATGAAAGCAATTTTTTTTTCACAGGTTTATCAATCAATCAGGTAGAATTTTGCCCTGCTCTTTTACTGACATAAAAAACCTCTTCCTGAAAGGAAAAGAATTCAGTAGGGTTTCAAGAACTTTTTTTTTTTTTTAATAATAGTTTTAGATTTACAAGTAAAGTGCAATACAGCATTTGGAAGCTGCTTTTTAGATCTAAGTACTGGAAACATCACATTTTAGGATTTGTACTCATTTTCTTTTCCAAAACAGTATTTTTTCTTAACTACCCAGATTGCAAAAACAAGGTGTAACCCTGTGGGTGTAAACTTGCCAGAACACACAAGTCTGTTCTTCTGCTGATGCTTGTGTTTAAATCCCACAGGAGTTCTCTACCTGCCTAGAGAGGAGATAATGATTTCATTTTCATTAAACACTTAAACTCAGGAAGCTGGAGTCTACAAGTTTCAGTTTAACATAGGCTTCAGTATGATACATATATTTTGTCCTTGTTGGTCACCAATGGTTTTCTTAATTTCCATCACATGGAAAAGATGCATACTTGAATGCTTGTTACAGCAAATAAAGAAAATTACAGATTATAACAGAAATTAATTTATACATACATAAATTGTGAGATAAATTGTGATCTCAGTTGTAACATCAGTTCTTTTAAAAACTACTTTGCTAAAATCTTTGAAATAGACTGATCCAAAACCAGTTTTTTTGTAAAGTGCAGCATATCCATGTAAGTCATTGTGCTTCGTAATCCTCTTCCCTTCAAATTCTTGTGGAAGAAGTGAGTTCATGTATGATATTTCAAAATTACCTATGCCACATGCTCATAACATGCTCTCCAGTATGCTGTCATCTTTGTTTCCATTTTGTCAGCAAGGTTCTCAGCTCATTACAGAGCAGACTCAAGCAAGGAAAGTTGAGATCACTTGAGTTCACTAAGTCACTCAGCCACTTAACAGATGTGAAAGGAGAATGGGGCTCTCAGCGTGAATAGTGACAGAGTTCAATACATATGAAAACTGAGAAAGTAAGCTAAATAGGAATTACTTCATCTTTACAGGCCTTTCTTATTTCTGAAGCAGTATGAATTTTAGGTCTTAACACTTTGTAAAGATGTGTAACTATAATAATGGGAGCCAGAAGCAAGCTTAATTGACTGCAGAGCTAAACATCTTGGAGGTAATGTTAGCAAAGAGGTAAACTAGCTCAAAGTTCCACATATGTAATTAGATCCTAATGGGATTTGTGATTATTGTTACTGATAACTTGATTGACATGAGAGAGGTGGAGCAAAGAACAAGAAGAAAACATGCTACATAAAAAATAAACACATGAATGTTTATTATAGCTGCACTAATGGACATTTAGAATCATGCCTAAATTGAGTCTCTCTATGCTAATCACAAAAGGGAAATCATCAGTGCAAAACAAACAGATTATTTCCTTTTCTTTGTAAATTTAACTTCTCCATAACAAAACAAATTCACTGAATTCGGAGATCTGTTACTTTTTCATGAGCTTTTGGCTTTCCTAATCAGTTTTAGAATTGTGATTCTAAGTTGATGCTACTCATCCTATTCACAATGGAAACTGCTGCTCTCATCATCTCACCATTTTGAACTTCCATTCTTATCAGATTATAGCAAAGACTGAGCTTATCCTATTTCATCCTGAATTTCCTTCTCTTCCTGCACCTGACTCTTGAAAAACACCTATGCACAATATCATAAAATCAACTTCTCAGATCAACAGAATCAGTGCTAAGAGCATGTTCTTGTGGAAGACATGCCAACACATTTCAAAGAAGAGAAAACTGTGACAATCCTATCTTTTCAGCCTCGGCCACTAAGTCCTGTTCATGGACATTCTACTCCGAATACATTTCTTTTCCACATTATTTGCTACTGAGTAGTTTCTGTCAAGAACTTGTGATAAGTGCACTATTTGTCTGGCTTTTTGTGCAAAATGTAGGATATAATATATATGCTATAAAATCTTTGATGTATACTACAGCTTAAAAAGTTTGAGGAAAATTGCCATTCAAAAAGAAGGAAAGAGTTTTGTAATAGTCAGGTCAAAGTCAAAGATTGCTAATTTTTGGCATTCATAGATTAGAAAACAGAGTAAAAAATCTCACTCTAAAACTTAATAATAATAATTTTTTTTAAGGGTAAACCATGAACCATAACATTTCTTACAGTTCAGAAATCCTAAAATCTAAATCACAGATCTAGGAGTTGTGTGAGCTGTACTGGTGGTAATAGGACTGCCACACCAAACGGCTCAGCAAAAGACAGGAACCAGCCAAAGCAGAATGACTGAGCTCCAGTGACCAGCAGGTCGAGGGAGGTGATTCTGCCCCTCTATTCTTGGAGGACCCCACCTGGAGTACTGTGTCCAGTTCTGGAGCTTCCAGCACAAGGACATGCTGCTGCTGGAGTGAGTCCAGAGGAGAGCCACAAAGATGACGAGAGGACTGGAGCACCTCCTCAATTAGGACAGGCTGAGAGAGCTGAGACTCTTCAGCCTGGAGAAGAGAAAGCTGCTGGAGGACCATATAGTTGCCTTCCAGTACCTGAAGGGGACAGGAAAGCTGGGGAGGGACTTTTCGGAAGGGCAGGTAGTGACAGAACAAGGAAAATTGGTTTTAAACTGGAAGAGGGTAGATTTAGCCTAGATATCAGGAAGAAATTCTTTACTGTGAGAGTGATGAAATCCAGTGAAGTTGTGGATGCTGCCTCCTTGGAAGCATGCAAGGCCAGGCTGGATGGGGCTGTGAGGGACTCTGATGGGTCTAGAGGGAGGTGTGCCTGCCTATAGCAGGGGGTTGGAATCAGAAGATCTTAAAGGTCCCTTCCAACCCAAACCACTCTGCAATTTTATTATTCTGCATCTTCACAAAACCAAGCAGCTATTTCTTAAGCTTTGCATTTTTGTATAATCACTTTATTTACATTAAAAGTTTTTCCAGCACTAACACTGATTTCATGACTCCCTCTGGAGACACTGAATCCAGCAAGACATACTGGCTCACTTGAGCAGTGGCAAATTCATCTATTAGCCAAGGTCTCCTATTGTGCACCTAGGATTCTCCTTCACTATCTGTGAATAACTAGTGAAATAGTTTCAAAAATGGTTATGTGGAATCCAGTCGGCAAAAGCGAAATATTTGTCCCTGCTAAAATAGGAAGGAATGGTCAAAGGAATGAAAGTGAAAGGACTTGTGACAAAGAAATACCACCGCTGGCTGACAACTGCTACTTGAAACCACTTGTCTCATTTATGGAGCAGGATGACAACTAAGATGAAAAAAGAAGGCAGAATACAGAATGAGCCTGTTCTACATTTCTCTGCAAATTCATATTCAGACCCGTATAAATTTTTAACAGAGTATTTAACAATTATCATTACAACAAAAAGAAAAGTAATAGTAGCAACTTTCCCATCAAGGGGAAAAACATAAAATAATTTCCCTGTCATATAATTGTCTGGTATTATTTATTCAAATGTAGCAAATATCCTACGTTAAGTTTTTCACTCTACACATGCAACTTGATTTATCAATCTTTTCCATCAGTGTCAGTGGAACTTCAGTGACAAAAATCCGTATTTTTCTTGCGTCCTTTTCGCTATCATATTTCTGTCCTTAAGGCCCAGCAGAAGTACCATCAAATAATGCCTGCCAAATGTACCAGAGCAAAGAGATGAGGTTCTTTTCTAGCCTATCCATGTTAGAAGAAAACTGAGAAATCATCTGTACTTCAGGAAATAATTGATTATAAGCTATACCAAAACCATGTAACAAACATAAACACCACAGACACATTGTGATGTGAAATCGTATGACTGGTCTGAGACACCATACTGTTTCTCCAGGTGTCTCAAGCAGCACAAATCTACAACCAAAATTCTGCAAAGAAATTTGGGATAGTCATTGCAAGCATGCAGCATATGAAACAGTCAAAACTCACTGCTGATTCATAAACACTGGCTGAATGCAAACTAACATTGAAGTTAAGCATTTCTCAAGTGAAGCCTAAAAATTTACAAAGCTACACCTGGAATGAAAATGTTGGAAATATCATTAGGAACTCATCTAGTCCCTTCCCTTCCAACGCAGGTTCTTAACAAAGCCATTCCTGTAAGTAATTTGACTTTGTTTTTATAGGCCTGTAGTGATTGATGTCCTAGAAGCACTACAATTTTGTCACTCCTCTTCCCAAGGGCATGGTGATACTTTAATTCTGGTCCTTCTCCCAATAACTCTTCATGGAAGAGTATTAGCAGATCCATGTACATGTTATAAAATGAAATGTTATTTAAGTAACTGCACTGTAAAACATAAAAAGCTTGAGTCTCTATTGCATTCTAGATTAGAAGTTTTTGATTGGAATCACCGGTCACACAGAGAAGAGCCCATATTTAGAAAAAAAGCTCTACAAGTTCTAAGCCAGCCTTCTTTGTACTGTAAACTTTGTACTGAATGTAAAAAACATGCCAATGAAAGCAAAATTTGACCAAAATGATTACATTTGAGATGATTGGTTGTTTTATCACTCTTTTTGTAACTGTCCTTATCCAACAGTTTTACCAGCATGTCAACCTTTCCATAGCCACTGTTGCAAAAAACTTTAGCATCAGTCAGAAACGGGGCAAAACATTAGGTTTGTCTTATCATCCACATTCCTGGATTTCATTTTTTCCTGATGAACTAAAGAGGAGAACAAGAACACAGGCAAGCAAAGAAGTCTGTTTTAGCCATTAGACAAATTATTTCTAGAAAAGAATCCTGACCCAGCAGGTTTTTCATGCCTAAAGAGGCTGCTGACAAATTGTGGTAAAAAGGTTGTTCCCTATTTTTATGACAAGAGCAGAGAAAGACAAAGACCTCTCAAAAGTAATATGAATATAAAGTTGTGTAGGACATTATATAATATCATAAGCACCGACCCTTGAACAAGCTACTATTCTGCTTACACTGAAGAAACTGCTAAAGTGACCATTGCTATAAAGAAAAAAAGACAATAAATAGAAAGCAATGAATATGGTAATGAAATATTCATCACAAAAATATCCCACTAAAAATCCTATACCAATCCAAAATAATCTTTACATGACATGAGCTCTTAACAAGTCAGATAAAAGCTAGAGATCTAGACTATATTATGAAACATCAGTGTGTATTCAGCTGCATTTTGACCTTGATTTGTTCTTTACACTGAGCCGCTGAACTTATGGACAGATCCCAGCACATTCGTTTTCCCCTTAGGGACAAAGTACCAAATGGTAGTGTAATTGCCAAGGGAAAATTATTACTCTGTTCTGAATTATTTCTATCATAAATCCAGCACCAGTCAAACAGACTCTGTCACAAAAACAACAGTGTTGCCTTACAGTGATGAGAATCCCACATAGGCGTGTACCATCAATCCCTTAGTCCCATCGCCAAACAAAGCCATTATAAATCTTGTGCTTAAATCAAAATTAGAAAATCCAAGCTGGCAGCAAACTGGTCGACGTTGTTGAAACAATGGAAATGAAGTGATTTACTTGCCACTGGTTTAAAACTCACCCTGCATCATCTGTTTCCTATGAAATAACATATGACTAGCTTTCTGTTTGAATAATTTTAAAGATGAAAAAAAATGCAGCTCTTCAGAACATAGATGTGCAACTCAGATTAACTTCAGCTACATTTCTGTGCATACGCAATGTATGAATAACTGGATATATTCATTAACCCACAATAGGGTATTTTAAAATAAGTCAGACTCTTATTCACTGATTCATTCCTTTACCTTTAAGGTCAAGCATCTGGATTAGTTTATGTATTCAGGATATATTTTCCTACGTTGCTTTAACAGCAATTCTGTGGCAGCTCCGTAGAAACAGTAGGTTGAACACTGGCATGGAGAAAAAGCTTTGAGCAAGACAACCTGTGCAGGAATGAAATGAACTCCTGAATTCACGTATGTCACCTTCCACTTCTAAAATCTGGATATTCAAAAATTAAAACCTTAGAAATGTCTGTCATCCATATTCAGGAAAGGAAGCTGGAAAAATAATGCTTTTGCAGAGAAAGCTGATAAGCAACCTGTAAAATGGTCCACATAAGCAGGACAAGAATGCACATCTGCTCTTTGATAAGTACAGCAGCACCATTTGGCTTATAAGCTCACTGTAAGTGCTAAATTTAATCAGCATTCAACCTCTCTAACATCAAAGGATTCAGAAAGTATGACAATGTTAAGTGAAGCACGCTTATTATTGTGTTTTCTTACATGCATAATATTTGAGGACTTTTCAAGTGACGTTCAGCTCCACACAAGAGCATTTTAAGCATCCTGCACAGAATAGTTTAAATTCAATGCAATTATCAGTATAATCACATGGTTTAAATTATCTTTCATAGATTCTGAGTTGCTACATAAGTGAAGGCTAGTGTTAATTTTAATTAATCACCTTTGTTGAAAAGAGCAAAAAAAACCCAAACACCAAAAAACAAAAAAACAAAAAAAAAAAACACCTTTGAAAGCCAGCATTTGTAAAAATAAAACAACAAAAAATCCTCAGATTGGGCTTAGTATCTCTTCTTTCCTTTTCTTTTCCATGTGGGGAAAAAAAAAAAAAAAAAAAAATTAAAGCAGAGGAGGAGTACAAGATAAAAAGGAATGATCTTACAGCTGAAAATTAACACTTTGCAGCAAGTTGGATAATGTAATGTTTTTCATCACTGCCAAAACCTGATTTTGTAGGTGTGTCTGTCACTTAAATTAACTGATGAAATTTGATTATATTTCAGGAGCTGATGGAGTTAATTTTCAGATGGCTAGGTTATTAAAAGTGTTACTTATTTTATTTCACAATGATTTTTTTGGGGGGTAGAATGAAACAGCCCTTTTGCTCCTAAAGTTGTCAGTGAGCAATGATACTATGAAAGCATGTTTGAGCACATTCAGAATTGGATTCATTTATTATTATGCACCAAACATTTTCATATCTCTCCTTCCTTCCCTGTTCTAATGTTTACAATTTGTGCATCAATCAGCCAAGTGAAATTTGTGTTTAAAAGCCAGAAACTTCATATGGAAAGTACAAAAGTGTGATCTTGAAAACAAGCATATAATCTGAATTCTGTTTGCCAGTATATCTACACAGTTGTATATTATTTCTGTAAAAGCAATTATCTAAAAACATATTTATAATAAAACAGTCTGTGAAATTCTTATAACCCCTCACCTATTCTCTTATCTTCATTTTACAGAGAGAAAACTGACACACAAACAGTTTAAGTGATTTTACCAAGGTCACCGAACAATTCCATAGCAGAAACAGCACCTGAGATTTCTCTAGTCTCTATCCAGCGCACTACTCTTTACACAGTCCTTCCATTTACTGCTTTACTTAGAGAAAAAAATACAATTCTAGCCAAATATGATGAAGACAAATTCATAAAACATTAATTCTGAAGAGTTACATTTCACTGAGAAAAGAGACTTTACTCTTCTATGCGAGATACCCGTAAATCCTCGCATACACTTTATATAACTTTATAAAATCTTTATAAAATCACCAAATTATAACCAAAAAACTTGAAAGCAAAACCTGCACTTTCAGTTCAGAAGTGTATCCTGGCAGCTACTTGGGTATGTTCAGCCAAGCAGACAGAGCATATACTGCCAAAGATCAAATCTCTTCCAGATGATAACAACCCTGGCATAGTGTAACTGGGTGAGCCCAGAAACTAGCATAGTTTCTGAGCTCCAAACTGCAGGCAAAGTGGTCAGCAGCCTAAGGTGGCAGATTTTTGTTTACTGATGATAGTCCTCTCTAGCTAGAAAAGTTAGTTCTAATCCATACTGCCTTTGTTGGTGCTGTTAAAAAGGGAAAGGACAGAATATTTAGAGTGGCACTTCCAGCCTCCCTGTCACAGGGAGAAGCAGGGTCTCTTGCTTTCTGCTCTGGTCAGAAAGTAATGGCATTCTAAGAGAAGAAGGAAAAAAAGCTACTTATTATAAGAGCAGAAGTGAAGGAGATGGGGAAAGGCAGTGAACACACTTTCAGGAAAGAGAAAGGATGTTACAGATGAGAGCAGACACACGGAACAAACACAGCTAAAAGGGGGATAGCAGAGCCCCCATACAATGGCAGAAGTTGTGAGAATGGACAAAAACTTGAACTGCATCACAAACACACACATTGTATTTACATTTTTCAGCCCCCTTTCCACTACGCAAAGTTGCTAAGAATCCTTCAAGAAGCTCCACTCACACCACCTTCCTCATTCAACTCGAAACACCAAGCTGAGCATTCTCTCAAAGTGAAATTCAGACTGTTCCCTTCTGCTTTCATTATGCAACAGTCCATAGCATCTGCACTGTAACATGAATACACCCATATCAAGCTAATTTCAGCGAGCATCTTGAACAGACCATAAGCATGAGTTGAAAAGACAACAGGCTGACAGCCAGCAGCTAAAAATAATTCTTGCACTCCCTTGAAACTACTGTCATGCTTTCCTGAAAGAGTTTGTTCTGGTCTTCTGCTAAGGACAGATTTAACATAGGTTATGGGACAAAATTGTTGCTATAATTGTACAAGGAATGAACAATGCATAAGAAATTTTGTGGGAATGTAGATTAACAACATCACCCACTTCTACAGAATAGATGCATGTTACACCCATGCACCCATACCTACCCACAGCACTAAACTCTGCAGAGAACTGAGATCTACAGCTTCTCTTTTGTGCATGCCAAAGACTCTTATTCAACTTCTTCGCTGCTCTCACTAGGTTTTTCTATTCTCCAGAATGCTCTTGTAGTGCCAGTGATTCCCTGAAATGTGTTGTACAATTTGCTGCATTGCTCTTATCTACACAAGAAAATTAGATGCAAAAATGATACATAACTCCAACAACAGAACTGACTTTTAGAATGCTTACTGTCAAGAATCAGTTTGATTCTTCTTTTATGAACATATGTAAATGTAAAGCTGAAAAGTTTATCTCCATGTAAAGCAGATATCAAGGCTGTGATATGTCAAAGAACATATGGATGGATACACAGCATATGGAATGAATGAAGGCTACCTTAAAGTATTTGTGGCTATTATCTCTAGGAAAGGTACAACTGCTGTGGTTCACTGAGAGAGTATTTATATCAAAGGAAAACCAAAAACAACTCTTGTAGGAAAACATATCTAAATCAAGCTCATGTGTAGAACCATCACTAAAATTTTCATGATAGTGAAAAGTTACCATAGTATCTGCTGAAATCATTTTAATGAGGCCTTATTTATTAAAATACTAAGTCTATACCACTATTAATCAAGCATGATGCAAACTGTCTGTCTAATACTTGCTCCATTAACTAGTACTCAGAGGCACTAATTAAAAGAGCTACTTAACATATCTGTTGTTTTTCTCTGTTGAATTACCAGCAAATGGTATCAGGAATAGTAATGAGGGCTAGAGTTAAACTGCACAGTTTATTCATTTAAATAAACTCTACATGATTGTTTATGAATGACCCAAGTCAAACAAGGTCAATAACCCCGGATATGGCTGCTGAAATTTGGAAACAATCTGATGTTCAGTACTTAGGCTAGATGAGAACTTCTGTCTTTGTTGCCTACTTGTTATCTAGACCCAGAGTTTTAAATGGGCCCTCAAATGCCTTGACTTTTCCTGACATTACACTGAACAGGACTCTAAGTAACATAATCAAGTGCAACATGGAACTAATTATCCTAGACATGCTGGAAGACTTGCTACAAATGCTACCATAAATGACATCTTAAGCTGTGGAAAACAACAATAAATATTATTAATTAATTTCATTAATTTTGACATGCACATATTTCATAGAATCATAGAATCACAGAATATCTTGAGTTGGAAGGGATCCACAAGGACCATAATATCCAACCCCCTCTTCCACAGAGATTGATAATTTGCATCATGCTTGTCCTTATGTCTGAGAACATTGTTCAAACGCTCCTTGATCTCTGGCAGCTTGGGGCTGTGAGCACTTCCCTGGGCAGCCATTCCATGCCCACTGCCCTCTGGTGAAGACCTCTTCCCTTACCCAACCCAACCCTCAGCTTCATGCATTCCCTCTGGCCCTGTTGCTGTCACAGACAGCGAAACACAGTGCTGCCCCTCTGCTCCGTGTGGACACCACGAGGCCTTCCCTCAGCTCTGTGCTGAGCATATGAAGGGACCTCAGCTGCTCCTCATACATCTTGCCTTTCAGACCTTTCACCATCTTTGTAGCCCTCCTTTGGATGCCCTCCAATACTTTACGTCCTTTCTGTACTGGGGTGCCCAAACTGCATGCAGTGTTCAAGGAGATGTCAAACCATTACAATGTAGAGAGGGACAATCACTTCCCTCTTCAAGAAAATATTCTTCAAATTTATCAGTAAAATTGTGGATTCGTATACTTTCTTATGAATTAGATCATACAAGTTAGAGATTAAGTTACATGATAACTAGTCAGGAATTCCACTGGTCAGCAGTTGCTTCTGTGAGAATGTTGGTAATACTGTTGTAGCTTATTTCTGAATTTTACTTTTGGAACCAACCTTGTAGTCAAATACCTCATTTGTTAAAGACACATTTGTGTCAAGTTAGAGAATCTGGATTTTGATTTGAAAGTCAGGTTGACACTGTCCTTTCCCTTACCTTCAGAATTTGGTTTCTAGAGCTAGCAGAACTCAGAACTTGGAAAAAAACAAGACAAGAACTGATTAAAGGCAGGAAAACAATCAGCATAACTTATCACCTACCTGCATCAGGCTCCTGATTTTGGTCTGGTGAGTAAGATTCTAAGAGGAACTTCCATGAAAGCCAAGCAAAAAGGAAAGCTCTTTAGTTCACAGCTAATTCTGAAGGTGTGTTTTTTTCTCATTGCTTACTTCTGACATCACTCTCTGTATTTGTGAAGTCCACAGGAGCAGGCTTGCTGTCCTAAAAACAACTTAGACTGGAGAGACAATAGCTCCCTCTCCTCATAAGCTGTGAAATAGGCAGCACTGCAGTATGCTCAGGCTGTTTCTTATTCTGCCAGTAAGAACAGCCTTTCCTCACTTTTACTAATTTACTCATCTACTTCTGCAAACACTGAGTCACTGTCACACCATTTATTATCCCTCAGTTACATAGATTCTAGGTTTTTCCTCTGCTCTATGTTGATCAAGGACATACAGGCTTTCTCTGCTGTTCTCTAATGCTCAGAAAGAGCTCTCAGAACTGAATGCCAGGAAAAGAGACTTCCATGGACAGTGAAGAAACCCCGCAGCAGAAAAACAATTAGTTAACAACACCACTTCATGATTTTTATGAATCCACTTAAGAAATAGTGATAAGAAATACTCAAAATGTACCACCAAATTTTACCTCTGGCTTTTAGCAATGTGTAATCAGTGAGTTTAGTCTTGGCATATTCCATACTGTCACTAGGCAATTTGAGCTGTCAGAAAAATGTGAGTATCCAAAAAACTACACAATCTCTTCAGTGACAGAAGGCAAGATACTGATCAGTAGTAAGGTAGACTGTCAGTATCAGAACCTCATTCCAGAGAAACTGTCCTGCAAGCCAAGCAGCTATCACTTTAACATGACTACAGTGAAAGCAGGAAAGAGGGGTATTAAGTACACTTTGGGTTTCAAGAGACAATACAAGTGGCTTCTTCCAAACAGGAAGGAACAATATTTCAAATGAGAGTAAAATAGGTATCCACATTCACATCTGATCATCTGATTCAACACTGATTAGCACTGAATAAAACCAGACATATTTCTTTGACATAACAATGGATTAATTCAACCAGTTTAATGAGTGGAAGTGAATATGAAAATTTAGGGCTCTGTAAATAAGAACTAGGGGTGGCACAATGCTTGTGGACATCAGGAGGGTAATTTATTTAGTTCTGTATTAAGTGGCTTCAAGAGGCCAAGTGCACATTTCTTTCCATTATCTGTCAGTGCAGTCCAGGATGATGTGCTCAGATTTACAGGTTTAGCTTTGGGATATCTACAGTAAAGTGAGAAGCATCCCATCTCACGTATTCACCAATACCCTACTCCAAGGAAAGAGAAAGACTGGACAACCTGACAGCATTATTCACACTCTCAAGAAACTCTTTCTTCCTGTGACACTACCTTTACTTAATCAAAGCTCAGAGGAAATACATAGTTCCATTCGTCTTCTCCTAGCTATCTCACTCTATTATCAACACACCCAGCTCATTTAATACAATCAACATCATTTCAAATTGTTCTGAAATCTCACAAAAAAACATTCCAAAAAGATAAAGGATCATCAATGAGATGGAAAGACAGAGCGCTAAGGTTCGGTTCCAGCTCAAGAATTTTGGGCATATATTTCCCTAAGTGATGTTACTGCCAAAGCTAAAGCACTCCAGATCCTCAGGGTGCACATATGCACTACAGCTGAGAACAGAATAATGCTTAAAAATTTTGAAAAAACAAACAAGTTTGTGAGAATTCAAACACAGTGGGCAAGCTGTAGCTTTCTTTTATTGTTATTATTCAGTTCAATTCTGCTTGATTGATTTTATGGAACCAAAATACACCAAGAAGAAAGAAGGAATATATTTACATAGAAAATGGACAAAAGCTTAGGAAATTAAATTTATAGAGCTTAAAATATTCCTTGAAGTTATCAATTCATTTATACTTATTTTTGAGAAATCATTATGCTGGACAATAAAAGGATAAACATTTTGGAGCAATAAAATCAAACACATCTTTTGGAAAAAAAAAAAAAAAAAAGTGCTCAAAATAAATTATATTTTTTCAGCTTTCACCAGATCTCAATGTTTTCCTAAAGATAAGACATGTAAATGTTTCAGAAACAAAATCAGTTTGCATTAATAGTATATAGAAATACCACATTAGGACTTATCATACTAGGACACTGGAAAATTAGAGTTGAACTTTTCTGCCATGGAGAGGACATTATCAAGTTCAACAGCACACTAGGGGGTACTTCAGAAATCTCTAAGTACAGGGCATTTTAAAGAAATACAGTATTTAATACAGTAAAAAACCTGCTTGCATTGGAAACTGTTTTAAGAGGGACATGCACAGATTTAAGAAGTTATGTTTTCATTTATACGTTATTTTATCATAGAAAATAATATCTAGGGATTAATATAAAAGTATATCTTCCAGAGCTCTCTCTTCACTCAAAATGTCTATGTTTATAGAGGTAGACAAGAAGATAATATATCTGTACCACTAGGGACTACATCAGAGGACAGAATTAGCCTTAAAAACAGCAGTCTTCTCCAAAGTCAGGTCTAAACTACCAATTACTACCTCTGTGCTTGGTCAATAAGGTTACTCACCTTTTCGCATGTTGCAGTCAAAGACAATTGTCTGTGTTTAATCTCCCTATCACACAACATTACATGGAGAGGGAGAAACACAGTCTGTGCATCAGACACTAGATTGAATCAGTGCTGCATCCACGAGGCAGGTAACATCCAAAGCATGGCTCTGTTCTGATAAAAAGCGAAGCAACTTTCTGCAGAGTGCCTTGCAGCCAAGAGTAAAAAGTAGGCTGCTCTTAGGCTAATGGTGGCCTTCTGACCATGGACTTTTTGAGGAAACTGAGAGTGTCAGTGTCATTTAGAGAGTCCTTAGGGCTTGTTTTAGAACACTGCTGAGCATCTGACACAGCGAGGCCACTGAACTGTAGCGTAGCACAGTGTGTGTGTCCCCACCACTTGCCCCTACAAGAACTTCCACACATCCTTTCGTATTCCCACAGGTGCTCTGCTATCTAGGCCTGCCCCAAAACACTCCTAACTCTCTCAGTGCCTCTCTAGTCCTGCTCATGATAAAGCAAGGAGTAGGTCTGTCCCTGGTCTTTCTTTGTCTCAGAGAGGGGAAATGAAAACAAAAAATAACAAAGTCTTCTTACAAAGCTATACCAGACAGCCAGCTAGCCAGTAAGAGTATTTTAAGCATGACTATAATCAGTTGTGGATTTTTTTTTTTCTTTAGAAAAGCAATAGATGAATGAAGTAAAAAAAGATTAACAGTACAGCCTACATGCCAAGTTTAGCCAGGTCTATGTAACTTATTGCTACCCTCTGAATACTGCCTATAAATTTACTAGTTGCAAACATGCGCAACTCTACATCTCTATTTCAGACAATTCTGTCACAGCAAGATTGGCTTGTGAGTTGTGTATTCAAAGCAGTATTAGTGACAGGAGTCTGTCCAAAAATTTAAAAGAAGCAGGAATCTATATGTGTATCTCCGTTAAAAGAGTATTACCACTTAAGTACAGCTACATATGAGTATACAGTGCAAATATTTAGCACAACTGATGTTTTTTCACTGTGCATGATTAGCAAATGCAGTAAAAGACCACTGCAACTCAACATTAAAAACAGAATGAAATCTTGTGAACAAACTCACAGTGTTCTCGCAAAACTACCTGTGGAAAAAAAACCCACCTTGGTCCAGTATTACCATCAACGTGCTTTGGAAAGCAGGTTGGGAATGAGCTTCTTGTCTATGTCTGGGTGTTTTTTATGTAGGAAAATTTGGCCAGATTATGCAGGTTGCAACATTAATCAAGACCTTGTCTTTATGTTTCATGAAGACATTCTAGAGCATTGGCTTAGGATAAAGAAAAACCACAACCTACAAGAATCAGCTTCAGAAACAGGCTTTTTTCAGTGCTTAGATTTTCAGTAAAGTAAAATCACATCTGACTGTATTCAGTTCTTGGAAAAAGAGGAAAGCCACACACTGATTCCATACAACCATAAATTACTTCAGCTTTATTAGACAAAAACCAGCTCTGAGGTGCCAAAAAGTTAAAAATTAAAAAAAAAAAAAAAAACCAAAAAAACTGGAAGAGACTGTTACATTGCTAAGCACACATCAGTTTTTGCAGTAGTTTAGGTATTTTGGAATATTCTGTAGTATTCTTCTAGCCAAGGAGTACATGGGTCACAGTCCACTGAAAACTGAAATGGTGACCTACTTCTAATCATGTAGCATTGCTGAAGAAGCTAGAAGATAAGAATGAAGAGCAGTGCAAAAAGAAAAAGGGTGCTCATCTTCTCTCTGTGATGCCTTCTTCTCTGCTACATTGTCAGACAGTTAAATAGGGGCTAATGCTAGTGTACGTTATGTATATGGAATAGACTGGCTGCAAGAATGGAGTGATAGGGCACACAATTATTCTTTACTGCAAAGAAGCTGGAACATCACAACCATAAATTGTGTGACATTGTCCCTGAATCTCAAAAATCTCTGATGACCATTTCTACTGAAATGTACCTCCATCCTGCCAATTCTTTCAAGCTGCTGCTCAAATATGGCTATAAATACATTGGGTAAACATAAAAGCCAGTCATATCAGGAATTTTTCTCACACAGACTTCGACATCACAGTGTTTCATTGATGCAGTGTTCCCAGGAATCTCTAAAATCTCAAAGTTTGAAAAGTTCCTCTACTTTTTTCTCATTTTTCACTTTGACTACCAATGTACTGAATGTTTTGAGTTCAAAATGGGGATGATCCAATTGTCTCAGTTCATAAAGAAAGCATTAACCAGCACTGAGTGCATTAATTTACATAAGTCTAGTCATACTAAAACACAAAAAAGCTGTATAAATTCCAGAAACAATCAACAAAACTCAAACTTTCCATTCCATGTGAAAAACATAATACAGAAAAATAGTCTCTTTTAACAGATTACAAGAAAAGAAAGATATTGGAAAAATGATATAACACCATAAGTCAGAGCAAAAAAAAACCTCCTGGAGCTTGAAGGTGCTTTTCAACACAAATAAAATACAGCAAAAGGGTCACTTATAAGAAGAAAAAAAAAAAAAAAAAGGAGAAGGAGGGAGGGAGCTTTAGGGAGAAAAAGAAGAAAAAAAAGAATTCATTCCTTGTTCATCTGAGAAAGTGGAAGGCGATTATTTACTTCCAAAGTGTTAAATTGAACTAGGTGCAAAATTGATCAGACCTCTCCAGACTGGGAAATACCCTACAGCAATTATTGATCAAGAGCAGTGAATGTGCTACAGATCACGTTTATGCACTACACACACACACACATACACACACACACAAAAGGAAAAGAACAAAAGTGCATTTAAAACATATTTAACTTCAAAACACATTCTACTGCTGACTTAGTGATTGCATGAGTTGTTGCAGGAATGTGTATGAAGATAGATTATCTGCAAGCAAACATACCTGGCTAGATTGAATGCATCATCGATCAAGCCTGCTCGATCGCTGACAGAGATAACCTATGAGGAGCAACCAGAAAAATGGAACCATTTAGGGTGATAAAATAATGAAAGTTCACATATCAAAGCAGATTTTAGGGTTGAGAAGAAGAGCTTACCTCATGGTTCCTTGTCAGCTGATTAATCAGCAGCCTCCAATTCCTAATATCATAATTAACTCTGAAGTAGCCAGTCTGGTTGATGTTCCCCAGCAACCAACTTGCCTCTTCCAAAGCAGGAATTCTGTGGTGTTCTGGAAAGAAAGAAAAACATGGGAATGGGACTTAGTTTTATCTTTAAAAATTCTAGAGATGTATTTGTTAAATTCTGTCCTTCTTTAAGTACTCATAATTTAGGAAGATTAATTTACTAAGCTAGTAAAATAAACTAACAAAATTATTGGGGTTAATAATTTTTTTTATCTGTACTCATATAGAGACACTAGTTGAGGCTCCTACATAGATCCTCTGCCAACAAAAATCTCCAAGGGCTCCTTTTTCTGGCTACTAATATTTATCAAAGACATGCTCATTTAAATCTGGTACCTGATGCTAGCCATGCTACAATAGCTTTATACAGTTCTAGTCATTCAATGGATTTGCTACATAGAGAGATTAAACCTGTGATTTAAAAAAAAAAAAAAGTCTTAACTGTTTCTGCATGTAGTCAATGAAACTTTTGTTATTGGATTTTTCAGTTGTGTAGTTTCTAGCTAGCTAACCACTGAGAGGCTCTCTTCTAGAACTATACCAATTAACCTTGCATTTATTAACCTGCTCTTCCTCTTTCCCCTCTTTTTAAGTAATCAGCTAGGGACTGAAAGCATATATTCCAGTATTTTTACAAGCAAGAATGCAGTTAGTCCATCACCATTTGCAGGACTAAGAATGCCCACAACAAAAATACACTGAAATCACATCACATGCTTCTTTAACTACAGGACAAATCATCACGGACTGAAGTATCAGACATCTATGTCTCTTGAATAATCCCTCAATTCAATAAATTAATCTGTTATAACTGATTATGAAACAACTCGAAAAATTCAGCAACACCTTTTTTCTGCTATAATAAAACTAGCATGCATGCTCCTGACAAAAGGAACGATCTCCTCATGGATTTCAAAAGCAAACAAAAAAAAAACCAACAAAACAAAACAAAACAAAACAAAAAAACAAAAAGCCAAATGTTTCAAATGTAATTCCAAAAGGAAATTGTTTTGTATGCTTCAATTCTTTGAAAGTAACTAATGGAAAAAGACAAGCTTACAATACGGTCTTAACAATTCAAATACACTATCTCATACCTAGACTTACTAAGGAAATGAAATTGTTTACAGCCCTTCTTGGAAAAAAAAAAGTAATTTCTGAGGAAATAATAGATGATTAGAACTACAGATAAAAATTATGGTTCTCTCTTGACTAAATAACAGTATCAAAAAGAAACAGCTATGGTATAAAGGTGCAAAAAATGCAGAAAGCAACGAGATCCAATTCTAAAAACACCAAATAATCTATTTATCTTTAAATTCATGGAGCTGTTTTTTGCATATGAATTCAGAGTAAAGGCTGAAGGATTAAAAATAGAAGTCCTCTTCTCATCTAGGTAGTCCTAACATCATTAAAATCTCTTCAAAATACCCTGCTTTAAAATATTACGCCTAGAAAACTCAGTTGTTGCCTACTCAATTTAATTTGTTACTGTTCTTATAGGGTTTGTCTAACTGATTTGCACTAGCTCAGTCTAATTATGCAAATGATTGAGAAAAAAAATAAACATTCTTCTATTTAGTTAAAATATTTATTTTATCCACTTAGTTACCTTAGATAAAGTATCAACATAGTCTTTATATGCTGAAATAAGACTAGTTGAAAAAAAAAACAAAAAAAAAACCCCAGAACTAAGTCATAGAATGGCTTGGGTTGGAAGGGACCTTAAATCTCATCTACTTTCAACCCCTATACCACCTCCCACTAGCCCAGGTTGCTTAAAGCCCCATCCAGTCTGGCCTTGGTTGCCATCCTAACAACTCTGTATGATCACCAACAAGCTTGAAAAGAGCAAGCCCAGTGTTAGGTGGAGAGACATAGCTAGCTAAGACTAGAAGGTACATGGTAACTAAATTGTAGGAGGATCTGTAAGAATTATTACCGGGATATGCCAAGCTCTAGCCTTCCAGGAGTGACAGAGCATCTAAACTGTACATATACAGCTCTCCAGCTCAGAATTTACAACCTGTGCCCTGCAGACTCCTGGTTTACAGCATACCCAGTGTATAAACACTAAGCTGCTACTGCCACAATCTGATTTGGAAGATTTTAACATCAGGTGCCTTCTGTTCCACAGAGGTTTGTTAAACACTGGGCTGCAGCTCAGTTCTAAAAAAAAAAAAAAAAAAAAACTATAAGACTGTTCAACTGAGGTTGTTCTTCTACTTAAATACATTGAATACTGGACCTGAAATCAGAATCACCAGCTGTTCATGTCCAGCCTCCTCACAAAAGACTCAAATCCTGGTTCCTGGTTTGATTGTATAAGATTCAATTATTTTATACAAAGAAAAACACACATAGACAGTCTGTAAAAAATAGTAACAATTTACACCACAGTGCTAAAAGCACTTCCTTATAGAGGATTTGGTTCAAATAACTGCTATAAAACAGAGAAAGAAAAAGGAATTTGAATCTGGATCTACCCCTATCCTATTTATTATACCCAGAATGGTGCTGTGAATAAAGTCTATCACTGTTAAATCTCAGCTATGTCCTGAATCAAACGATCGGATCTCTTAAAAGCAACACAAAAATACCCACTTCTTTATATTGGAGAGGCTGCTGAGGGAAACAAAAACTTTTAGAATATCCCTGGGTCTTCAGGGGTGTTTTGTCTTGTGGAGTCAAGAGGAGACTTTTTTTTTACACGGCAGAAATTCATCCTGTGCTAATGTTGTGCTGCTTTCTGTCCATGTTTTTCTACTGCAAACTAGCCTTTAAATGCCACTGTAGCTGGAAAGAGCTACTTGTAACTGGATGATCCCAGCACCTCTCTGACACCTAAAAACCTATCAAAACGGCAATGAGCACACAGTAATCCTTTCTGGGTAAAAAGAAAACCAAAAAACAATGAATAGAAATTTTCAAGATCAGATGAAACACATACTTGTATTTTTTCTCATTTCAGTACGAGCATTGTTTTGCACTCTGTAGTGAGGAAGTCACTTTAATACAGTACTGAACGATACTTGTCAGTCAAACATGAAAACTTAAAAAAAAACTATTTTGTAAATAACAGCTGTGGAACTCCTCCAACACATACAGCTTTAATGGAGAATGGTATCATTTCAAAGCCTGATGGCATTATCGTTGTTTTGGTCAGTTTAAATCCAACCATTACCACTTGCTATTATTTTTTGAGAAGACCACTCAAGCATTGACCTCCTCCTGAAATACAGGACAGAAATCATTCATGTCTTTCCAGTTCATGTAAGCAGGTGGTTATTTTAAGGGACTGCAGGATGCATGTACTTCTTATAGTTCTATATAATTTACTGGAATTTGATGTTTGAATCTGCCGATCCTCATGCCTTCGTATTAAAAAAAAAATCTTTCTTTTGGTGATTACAGCACAGAAAACTTCTATCCACCTGGGCAATTTCTCACAAACACATTTATTAGTTTCCCATTTAAAGTATCAGAGTTAGGGAAAAGGTAGTCATTCAGCGTTAAACCCTATATTAAACCATTCATGACTTCCTAAACAGTGACAAAGATTTCATTTGGGAAGAAATCTATCTTTGATGGCTTTGGTTTACCTTTTAAAATTCAATCTTAAATATATATACAGTATATCAGTTTAAAGGGATTTGTTTTTAATCTTCTTCCATCAAAAAGTGTTTTCCCATGGCTATGTTTTGCGTGGATACCTCAGAAAACAGCACTGCTCTGAAACTTTCAGTTTTGCCTCATATATACACGAAATATTTAGACGGAAATAGTTAATTTTTACAACATTTATTTTGAAGTTAAAAAAAGAAAATCAGTTAGGGTCTGATTCTCATTTTCTCTGCTTTGGAAGTGTGAGGCAATTCTCCAGCTGGTGCTAACTTCAAGTGGCTTGAAGTTCGAGTTCTCACAGCTCTCCAGCAACTTCCACTCCATTAAAACCAGCAGGCATGATGAAAGCCTGCTCCTCCAAACAGCAACACAAGGCAGCTCTGGGTGAAGGGCACCCTTCTGCAAGAAACTACTCCCGTGCTGACAAGAGCGTGGGCTAAACACTACCACTTCAAGTGTTTAGACTCACAGTTGTTATTTTCTTTTAACTTTTCATTTTATACAACTCTTAGCACACTGGGAAATTGGCTTGGTAGAATCACTATTGATGGAGCAGACTCCATTTTCTTGTAAAAATAACTACTGAAGAATAACACAATTTCATGCCAAGAACAGCAAGTGAAAATTTTCTGAGAAAATGTTCCATAAGGAATTTCATCACAATAACGGTTTGTTTTTGTTTTTGTTTTTTCGTTTTTTGTTTTTTGTACAGATACTGATATTAACAAAAATCTGCAAAACTTTTTGCAAAATTCATACAGAGGTTCATAGAGAATTCAACTTTTCATACTCAGAAAAGGCAAACCAGAACAAAATATTCTTTCCATCTCACTTGCCATATAATGAACTCTATAGTAAATTGATCATATCAGCAAATACAATCATGTTCTTTCACATAGTCTTACCTCAGATTACCCTACCATAATTTAACATTCCTACATAGTGGAACAGCTAACACCTACGGTGATGTTACACAAGTGTAAGCAGCAGTTTCCTGTTAGGATCTTTACTGTGATAAAGGAATAAAAGTTGGGACAAAGGGATTAATTTTTTCCTCATCCTGTCAAAATTGTGCCAGTATTGGAGGTAAGTTGATACTTGCTGATGGGAAGGTAATTGTCCTGCAGAACATTCTTTCCTCCATCTCCTGGCAATCCTGCACAAATAATCAGAAGATTCTGAATGACTCATTTTACCATAGGTAGAGAGGTCCATCAGATAACTGCCTCCCTCGGACATCACAAATGAGTCAAGTACAGGAGGTGAGAATGGAAACTTCAGTCAGCAGCATCTCCCAAGTCTTATTTCATTTCTTAGCTGGAACCTGATTGCCAGAGCACTCACGCCCAGAAAACAGCAAGTATGCCTTAGTCCACAGCTTTGCTTTCCTAATTGAAATAAATGCTAGCTAAGCCTCCTCACTTAAAACATGTCTATGCTTTTCTTGGATATGCAGAAATGTAATGGGTGGAACTGTTCTTTCACATTTCGTACTCTTTCAACAGAATGGCCTGAATCTTCCCTCAAGCCCTGCAATACAGTTGTCTTGTGGAGACAAGATGAAAGCTGATTCTTGACTTTTACCTACTGTACATCATTACAGAGAATAGGAAAGAGGACACATACTTATAGGAAACAGAAAGAGGCCCTGGATCTATGACAGAGCAGAAGTTCATAACAATAATAATTTCCACTTTAAACTTCAGTGTTAAGGGATCATTTTATTTCTCTTACAATACTAGATCTTGAAGAAGGTCAGATAAATTTGATCTGAGTGTCTGTATTCAATTACACTCACTTGAAGAGCACTGTGATTGATTCCAATCTTCCAAATGCTCTCTGGAATGCTTTCTTCCACCTAGGACTTGCATGGCTGTTCTTTGGCTGCTCTTTGGAACAACACAAAAACATGTATGCTTGATGCAATGGAAATTCTACAGGATTATTCCTGCCCAGACAAATCAGTCCTGAAAACTGCCCTTTCCAGTCTCACAGTCCCTTCCAGATCCTCACGAAAGAAACATACAAGCTGCAGTAATCTCCAGGAGTGCAACAAAAGAATCTATAGCTGCCCCAATATATAGTAGCATACACAATGAATCAGATACTGAGCACATGTAGAGACATACTTATCGTTTTAATGTTGAGAAATCCTCCAAGTGAACTAGACAACTACATCCTTGCTATACGCATCAGTTTACAGTCTCATTTTAATGAGATGTAGCAAGTAAGTGAGAAAGTAATGACAAAGAACATGGATAATGGCAACAGATCACAATGACATTGATCTGCACTGGAAACTGATGACTTAGAAAAGTTCCTCTTTAATTTCTATATAGCAGCCATACCAAAATGATTGCTCACACTGGCCATCACAAATTGTTTATTTCTTGAACACACTCCAATAGGAGTAAGTAGATCTTAAAAAGAGTGGGTAGAGGTTTTACTATCTTGTTCCTTCACAGCACTCTGCAAGCAAAAGGCAACTGTGCAGATAATAGTGATATACTGAACTTTCAAGGCAGGAGTGAAGGGAAGGAGGCATCAAGGAGGCATCAGGAGCACAATCTAATGAGATGAGTTGAGAAGATCAACCCTCTCTAAAGTCAATGGAATCTTTCTATTAACTTCAAGCGAGTTCAGTTAAGTCCTAAAGGACAAGAATGGAGCAGGTCATTGAGGCAGACTGTGAAAGATCAAAGAGGTTTTTCAAGTATTCCTAAGGTGTTCATATAAAGAAGTACAGCCAATGCAATTTACTTCTGCAAAGCAGGACAGCATCTTAGTACACTTTAACTAGAGTATGTTTCCCAGTTAAGAAAAGCACCCTGGTCCCAGGCACATTTTGAGACCATTACATCAAACATGCTACATTCTAATGGGCTGCAAATGATCAGGGCAAAGGAGCACATACTTTATACCACTAGAAAGTTGGTTTATTCCGATTTTTACTAATCTTACACTATTCATCTCTGTTTCTGCTTGTTGCTAAGCACTATGTGACTACTACCTTTTGGTGACTTATAAAAGAGAAAAAGGAAAAACACAGACACACACAGGTTGACACATTCCTTGCTCCAGTTAAGTATCTGTTGGAGGGAAGGTTTTACAGCCTTTTAATTTTACAAGAAGGGGTAAGCTCACCCTTTATAATTCATTGGGGACATATGGCTATTTCTTTTCCCACCCTTACACTCATCTTACTTAAGTCTCCACATTTGTTTCCTCATCCACTCCAATTCCAGTCCAAAACTGTCAGCTGATGTACCATGAACTACTAAGGAAATAAATATTTCACGAAATTTTTACAGTGGGATTCCTTTTTTCAGATGACAAAAAACCACTGATATCCAGCCCTAGCTGTTCTCAGGACAGTAGCTATTATGATCATATAAGAATTGAGAAGGGAGAGAATAAGCAGTAAGCGGAATAATGCAATTTCAAGGTCCAGCATCTGGTTATTTAATAAGAATACAAAATATTTTCGCAGATCAATAAGGAAATGTTTTAGCAACAGTAAATATTTCTTTGGCCTGGTTCAAACCATGGATTGGAGTTACAGAATGACAGAAATGTAAATGTTTTGCATTTACTATGTCATACTTATCAGATACTTTGCTACAAGAATATTACATTTAACTTTCACAAATCAATAAAGTGAATTGCATTCATCAATAATTTGATATGTATTGCTAAATACAAAATATTTAGCACTTAAGTACACAGTACTATGTAAAAACTTTTCACTGTATTGTCTAATTTCTGTGATAATATAAAACTTGCTTGCTGCTTATCCTTCATTCCTCCTCCCTCCCTTCCCAATACTTCCTTAGTAATTCATTTCAGGTAGCTGAAAGTGGGTGCAGAGCAACTAAACAATTATCTAGGATCAATTCCAAAGAAACAGTTGAGGAAAACACAAGTATGCTTTATGAGATTCCACTGGGAGGAAAGTTTAGTTTTACCTGATTTGTTAGACACCCATATAATTGCCTCTGATGAGATGTGGCTCGTATTTCCTACTGCAATTGTTAATGGAATCTGCCACAAGTAGCTGCAAGACAAAGGAGGGGGAATCTAAGAACAAAAATACTGAACTGATTCTTCTCACAGCAATCAGGGATCATGTCAAAGAAATCAAAACACAATTTCAGTAGCAGTGTAAAGATGTGGATTCTAACAAGTTATTTTGATTTTGAAATGCATTTGCTAATAGCAGTAAAACAATGAAAAAGTCATTCTTTTTTTTTAAAAAGGTATTTTACATTTTTCACACACTATCATTATATGAGGACTTTTTTTGCAAGGCTTTCCTAATTTAACAAAAGAATTCACAGAAGAGGAAATAATGATATCCTATAGAATGAAGAAACCTGGTTACATTTGCTTAGAAAGAGAGAACTTCCAGATAAAATATCCTTGGATTTACAGGGACTTCAAAGTTTAAAAATAACATACATATTTAGCAACTTCTTAAATAGGTATGATGGGCTTTTATAGCTGCTGGTTTATAAAAAAAATGAACAAAATCGATTCTCTGCTTCTGTGCACTGTTTGTTATCACTGATGCGTTTACAACCTGGACAAAGCATGCTAAATGTGGATTTGGAGATAAGCTGGTATAATCACAACCACAACTTCCATCTAGGGTATCAAATTTTTTCTCATTTGGAATAAATGTTATAATTTACCTAAGTTTTTTGTAACATATTTATCTCAACAAACAGAAATTGACTGTATGAAGCCAATCTTTTAAGGCAGGTGGAAAAGAGGAAGCCTTGCGTGTCTTCATCATTATCTCTACTCCCAAACTACTGTGAAAGAACAAACACCTCCCTTACAGGGCTGCTTTGTCATTTGGTGTACTGAAGGAAGACACTCAGTAATGGTTTGCGTGATCCCTGTATCCAGGGAGTACATCTCCATTAGCAAAGCAGCACAGTAAGAAAATCGCTCCAACTCAGATATCACTGTAGATTACTGCTTAGGTACCAAGTAAGTATATCACTGTAGACTGACAATTAAAATGGTGCAAAGATGAATGGGGGCAAGTTCTTGATGTCTACATCAGCTTTCCTCTTGCCATTACTGCAGAAAGCGTACAGTACCTAAAAAATTAGGTTTGCTCAAATCTGTTCCACTAAACAGTAATCGCTACCCAACTGTGCCATAACTGGAGTCAGAGTGTGCTGGTCAGGCAAGGGTTGTGCCTGAAAGCACATCTGTCGTTCAGTACTGGAAATCACACAGGTCATTCACATGCAACACTGAACTCCTTCTGTGCAGATTCAAAGAGAAACAGCAGACTTCTACAACAATTGCTATTCTCTCCCAGATTTCATTAATAACACAATGATTATTTGCTTCTGTTATTTCAAAGGCCATATCCAGCTCGAACTTCCATAAATGGGTAACTGCACATTTCATGTGCTCACTGTGAGAGCAGCCTTGTTCTAGGAGCTTTGGCTGTCAGATTTTGGGGTCATGTCCCAGCATGGCATTATCTCCAAGGACTTGCCCAGTGACCTGGACTCCAGGCTGAGTCTTGCTGCCACTCCATGCCTGTCCTGCTGCCTTGCCCGGGTCTTGGCTCTCAATGTGTTCACAAAGAGCCACCCCTCACTGTGCCCTCATTCCCGACTCCTCAAGCATAGAGTTTTGCAGCATGCAAAACTGGACTGTATATGTTGAGAAGCAGTTTTCAGTACAGCAATGATTCAGCAGAGAGGGGGAGATATTTGGAAAACTGCACAGCTGAAAGAGATATGAGTGACAATGGAAAGAAAACATGGCATTTATTGCCATATGGGAGAACAAAAAAGTCTCAAGTGATTCTGGATTATCTGAATATAAGTATCATGACACACTGGGAAAACTAATAGATTGATTTTAATGCACCAAAGAAATGCTTTATGTGAGCACATGCTCTGGCAAATACCTTCTGGATAATTAAGCTATAGCATCTGAAGATGCTACTGCCCACCCATCTCTTCTGCTGGATATTACCATCTTCTATAGCACAGGCAGCAGAAAAGAATGCCCCGATGCATTCTCTTCTCCAGTTCTCAGTCTGGAGTCCTCCCACAAAATTAGCTTCATTGTTGACCTGACTACTATTTTGGACTCAGAACTGGGCTAATTAGGCAAAAAATATACTCTGTTCTGATGATTCTGTTACAGTAGTAATAACTTCTGGGTTCAATAAGTGAAGGCAGTCAGAAGATGTTGTAAAGTGATGCACTGGAGAATATGCACTTCTCTCTTAAGCAGCTTATACCTTACTAGACACCTATAATATGTTAAGACTCCATCTTTCCTAGAAGTATTTTTTAGGAAATATATCATATTTAAAAGCACACACAGTTCTCAACAGTTAGATCTCCAGAATGAAAAAGACACTGGCAGACTATGATCAAGAAAAATGAGGCAAAAATGAACTCAAAGCCAATAACTCATGTGAAAGGAAAGAACTTTGGTATATGAGAAATTTGAAAGAACTGCATTTGCACGGTATTTTTATGACTCTTGAGATAAAGACCTACTGAAAAATTGTATATTACCAAATAAAAGATACTGAGAATTGCCTACATTGCTGATTTAAACACATATAAACATATACAGATACGAGTATATACACGGACACTCATAATTTTGAGAAGGAACATCATAAAAAGATATTTTTTGTATACTGCAATAACTATGCAGAGAAGAATTTTAAACTACTTTAGATTACTGTGTTACCCCCAATTAAGGAAACTCCCACAACAATCTCTAAGAGGAGATTTTGCTATGGAACTGGAGTCACACAAGCCACACCTTCTCAGAAAATGTGTGGTTTTAGTTGGCAAGATCAGCATTGGTAGATTTAACTTTTATATATACTTCATCAAGATTTGGGACTCCTAATATTCTCGACGCTTCCCAGGACATCCAAATCTCATCTTCTTGGTTACTGATTTACCAGGGGAACCACAGATTTCCTTTCAATGGACCTCTCCAGAAGCCCATTTTTTACTCCTGTAGTGCTGCTGTTCTCTACATGTTTACCTGCTTTTTCCTTCCATTCATCTTCACTCTCAGAGAAACTTCTACTACTGCTTAGAACAGTACTTAACAAATTATCTTATTTATATTTCACAGAGATGTACCTGGCTCACCTGTCAAGTATTTCTATTAGCAAAACTTCTATATGCCATCTCTGAATGATCCGTGTGGACTATGTCCATTCACCTCTTCTCTTGTTTTGACTGTGAGTAGTAAACATCTTTTGATTATTCTGTTACATTCCGGGAGAAATGCCATTGTCCTCTATGTATGTACAAAGGCTGGTCTGAAAGTAATGCCTCCTATTTTATTACATTGGCCCAGAGGCAGATGTTAGTGTTATGGCAGCAGAGGGGCAGACTGAAAGAAAGGAGTCTGACATTGAAGTGTATATAAAGCAAAGGTGTGGAACTGAATTTCTCCATTAGGAAAAAAACTGCATTTGCTGACTTTCATTGATACTTCAGAACACTTATGGAGGCCAAACATGGGATGCGAGCACAGTGAGGTGTGAACAGTGTGTTTCAGCAGTGGCAACAGCATTGTGAAAGACAAGCCACGTTCTGGACAGCTATGCATATTTTTATGAGTGCAGCACGCAGATCATTGTTGGTGAAAATGCATTGCTAATGGTGGTGGTTATGTTTAAAAATGGTGCTTTGTAGCTGAGAACGAGCTCCATCAAAAAATAGTTTTATTTTGTTCTTTGTATCTATCATAGTTTTCATGGAAATAAATAGGAGGCATTACTTTCAGAGTAACTGACCAGGGGAAAAAGGGATCAGTGTTCTTCATTTTGCTATCTGCTGCCTGCTCTGACAAACCAATTCCAGTGAAAATAAGAATCCAGTCTTGAAGTAGTGGGATTGGAAAAATCTATGTGGTCTTCCTAACCTCAAAAGTACATCTGCAAGAATTGGATGTCTGTCAAAGTAGCACACAGTGCCTGGGTGAAATGAAGTTAAGAAATGATGCATCCAAACTGCCTGAGATGCTACAGGGCTTCAGAGACATCTGTATATAATGTCCCTCAGGATAAAAGCTGGATTGCCTTAACAGGGAACTCAGTATAGATTTCCCAAATTTTGAGGAGTTAAGGGTTATTTCAGAAAATTAAGGAATTACTTCTAAGGATGAAGGAGGCATTTTAAAATTTGAATACTTTATATGAACTGTGTTGTACATAATACTGTTCAGTCATATAAGAGATGGAGGAGAGGGGAATGCTGTTAAAAGGTAATATAAGAATGGATACAGGATAACATTTACAATTACAGAGAAAGCATTGGTACCTTTTGTATTTTTGGTAGCATCATATCAATACATAATATCAAAGTGTGTTAGTATTTTGTTAGTATTTTCATTTAGCTTACACAATAATTCTGGGCAACTTGCTTCATTTAGCAATACAAACTTGCAGATGCCAAGATGTGCATAATACCAGAGGGAAAATAATTATGCACTGCTTGGATTACACAGATTTTTTTTCTTTAGCCTTACATTGTGACTATATAGCTATAGCCTGCATTGAGGTATTCTGTCTTCTTCAAAAAATTATCATATTTGTGACAAGTTCCTGCTTATGCCTTGACTTCCAACAGATAAGAACTGGGATCCCTTTGTGGGTAAATCTTGAGACCACGACATATTAGGCAAGCGTGTTTCAGACTCCTGCCTGTGATAACTGGCAAATTTGGATTTTCAGTGGAACATTTCATTGGCTTCTTTGTAAAGAGCTATGCAAAGCTTAAAAAGGGCAGTAGTTCACTTCACCAGGTGACAAAACAAAGATCTTAGGTCCTTAAAGAAGAAAATAAAAAGTTCCTGGAGTTTCAGATTTTACACATCTCTTCAACTACTTTTCCACATTAACAAACAATTTTGCTGAGATGTAAACCCATATGCTCTCCACCCACTGCCTGCAATGAATGCTGCATTCTTCTGATGACATTTCTTCTGCTTCCCCCAGACTCAAAGCTAACAAAGGAAGTTCAGTTGGTCCTAGTCATTATTCACAGAAAAATAAATGTATCCACTCGGTATTCAGAAGACTATTATCATTGGCTGTATTATAAAGAGTATACAAGTAATATAATTGCTTTACATAAGCAGAACTTTGTAGGATCTAAAATACTACCAGAGAATTTAACTAACCTGCTTTCTGAATGGGAGAGAAAGTGAAAAATCACATCTTGGGCTTTTACAGACTTATACTCCCTAAAGCCATCTCTTTTTCTGGATTAAAGACTCTGGGTCTGTTCTATTGTTCTATATACAGCAACTATACTTAACGCCTTTTGTTGACCATCTCTTTGTTTTTTCTATCTATTACACTCCTTTCCAGTTTAGAAAATCAGACTTGTCATCGGTGTTTTGAAGGCAGGTCTACCATGCAATCAGTGTGTCATAAGTCTTTACTCTTCTATCCTAACATTTCTTATATGCCTTCTTTCCTGGAGGCATTCAAGGCCAGGCTTTATGAGGCTCTGAACAACCTAATCTAGTGGGTGGCAACCCTGCCCACAGCCGGGGGCTAGGAAACAGCTCGTCTTTAAGGTCCATTCCAACTCAAGCCATTCTATGATTCTATAATTCTATGTTTCTACAAGTCTACAGCAATAGTTACCCTGTTCTATTTAGTTGCTTGATGGTATCTACCACAACTTCTTGATCTCCTTCTTGAGGGAGAACAGTTTATTTTGAATTCATCCTTGAGCATCTAAGTTAGGACTCATGTTTTTCTCATGTGTATTATTGCTATACTCATCAACGTTGTTTCACCTGTCATTTTATCACCATGTCAACCAGCACTGAGGGATGCTTCTTCAATCTTAGTAATTGCCTCTTGTTTTCACTATCCTCACAAACCCCATATTACTGGAAAATTGGCAGCTTATTCTTCCATGGCCTTTATCAATTAACAGCACCAACTTCAACATGATTTTCTCAAGAATTTCATGTGTTATTGCCTTCCACTGATAAATTTCAACATTTAATTTCTCACTTTTTGCATTTTTTTCATAACTGGGATCTTATTCCCAGTTCCTCTTATCCCAGAACAGATTACTTTCTCCAGGATTCTTTAATGAGAGAATTGGACTTCCAAAAATAAAGAACAGTTAAAATTACAAGAAGCCAGATCTATCTAAAATTAGAAGACACCTATTAATAGTTTTTGATTATATACTTAGTTAGAGAACCAAAGGAAAAGAACCATGACAAGGTAGAAAAACAGAACAATGTATGGACTTCAGAAAAAAATACTATTTTTTAATAAATCTAACAACAGAAGAACAGTGGACAAAATTAAAATCTTATGCACTAAAGTATGTTATGTGATCTTTCTCCCAGCAGGATATAGTAAACATAATTATTTTAAAGAGCAGTGACAATCAGGAAATTTAAACATAGGATGATTTAGGTGGAAAGGGACCTTAGGAGATCCAACCTTCTGCTCAAATGTGCTAACAGCACAGGAAAGCAGAGTTCCACTGCAGCTAGAACACATGATCAAAGGAGAATACAAAGGCTATACTTTCAGCTGCACACCTGAAGTCAGTAAGATGTGGCAAATGAGTTACCATCTGCTTTTTTTCCTAATCCTTCCTATTGTGAAGCACATACAGAATGTTGTTCAAAACAATCTGGACATCAAAATCTGTATGTACCTTCAAACAGCTTATTAAGCTGAGAAACAAAATTCTGAATTGTCCAAACTATCTGAGATAAGTAAAACACAAATCATCCATCTTCCATCAGCTGTCTTAGTGAAATCTCAGCCATCATTTTGCTGTGACTTAGTTTCTCTGGGTTAAATTGAGTTGTGAAAGGTTACTGAGTTGCCGAAGCATACCTGAGCTGCCAAGGGATGTGCAAGAAGGCACAGCACCTCAGGATGGTCCTGCCATGTAAGAGGCAGCACAACGTCAAACAAAGTACCTCAGGGCATCTCCAATGGCACCAGTTACCTGCACAAGCAACTGAACTGGCCTGTCCATCTGCACAATGTTGGTAACTTCACCTTCCACAATTAAATGTAAGTTTCTCCAAAAATGGCAAATTTTCAAAACAAAGCATTTCATGAGAAAAAAAAGTCTTCAACATATATTTTCAGTGATAACATTTAAAATAGACATTGCTTAAACACAATCACTGTTTTAAATAAAAATTACCAGTTTACTGATTCAAAATCTTGGCTTGAAATGACACATTAAAGGAGCAAAATAAAATAAAACTGAAATGTAAGGTACTGACATTACAGAATTGAAATGAATGCTCTAAACCAATTTCCCTCAATCTTTGCTTTGATTTTTGTCCTGATTCAGTACAGGGAAATGTTTTGATATATTGAAAATTTCTGTGGGATGGGAATCCATTTCTTGCTCATCTACAACACTAACTAATCTTTGTATTTTGAGAACATAACAATCTAAGATTGAAAGATACGATTAAAGCTATTTAACATAGAGATAAAGCAAGGCATAAAAATAATTTAGAAGTATAAAGGATAAAAAGAATATCTGAGAGTAAAACAGGCTGGTTAAGACTCCTGCCTCCTTACTTTAACAACCAAATCTTATTACCCAGAATGCCTACCCTTGTCTCTTCAGTTAAAGACAGAAGCTGAGAAGAGTGGCTGAAGCTGAGAAATAAGAAGTAAGGTCTACTTGGCATTTGTTTCTCATTCTCATCTCTCCAAAAGGAGAGTGCTCAGATTTCATATGCGCAAAGACATGATGCTTGGGTAAGCAGTGCCGAGTCTGAGAGGGCAACACCTCCTAGAGTGGTCTTTGCCAATAGTCACAACTCTTGGAGTATATTATGATGCTGACAGGGGCATTTCCTACAGAGGGAATACCTTGGTAGCCATCCACATGAACTGTTAGTATTTCAGAAACAAAAGAACACAAAAGCAAAGAAATGAGAAAATGTGACATTTTGAAAGCAAACAAGTCTTACAGAACAAATGGAAATCCAAGACTTAAAGATTGGTATTTTTACTTTAGTTGCATACTTGGCTAATTTGCAAGACTGGCACAGATAACGGCATGAAGAGGAAGCATCCAACTGCAAAGCTGCAGAAGTTTCTGACTAATAATCTGGAAACCTATTGTAAAAATAAGGGACAGAGAAAGTTGATAACTTGTGAACTAAAAGATAGCATGTAGTTTGGACATTACATTGGGATAGTAAAAACAGAGTAGATAGCTCTTTTTTTCTCCTTTTCTACTACTGTTTCTATTACCAAGGCAAAAGAAGGCCACAGTATTATGCAAATTTTGAATATTAATTTTTGAATTTGAATGGAAAGTTGAAAGAAAAATTGTTTAAGGAAAACCTGAAAGTGCATTCAAGTAACCTATGAAACTACAAGCCTTGTTGCTGTGACACCTGGAGACATTTATTAGTAGGCTGACAGCACAAATAGAGGCAAGGTGGTAAGTGAGAAATAACTAATGCTGTTCAACAGTATAACAGCTTTAGAGCTTCTGTATACAGAAAGAGATCATAGATGAAGTAGAATTCAGCAGTACTGAGGTAAAATTTTGTAAAGCACTCATTGTAGACAGATAGTTTTGGGAAAGGCAATTTAAAACATCACAGAGATTTTTTCAGATTGTTTATACAGTAGAACATCTAATTCAGTAAAGAGTATTTCAGGTTTTAGGGGAAGCTCATGTGAATATCACGTAATTTTCCTAAGTGTGATTCTATAGTGCGTTTGTTCTGTTTAATGGAAAATGAGCTGATGATACATTCACGCTGTGAATATCATTCTCATAAGAATGTAAAGATTTCATTAGATTTAATACGTGCCAGCAAAGTAATTGTAGGCTGTGCCCAGAGGCACAACACAAGAGAAAAGGATTTTATACCCACTCACACAAGCATTACACATCCTACGCTGTGCCAGAGTGTCAAGGGACTCCAAGAACTCAGCACGGATGACAGCAGATAGGAAGGTAGCACTAACTTTGTAGGAAAGACAAATAAAAGATGAAAAATGGATAAAGGATAACAATTTGAAATAACTGAGTACAGCTTATTTACTTGTCATCTGGACATGTCCAGTGTTAACTCTTACGTTCACAGCAACAAGAAGTAAGTGAAAAAAAAGTGAAAAATAAGAAGTCACAATTAGCCACTTTGAATTCTGAAATTCAATGGCTTTTACTAACTGAAGAAAGCCTGCCTGTGTCCGAGTTGAACAGGACTTCCACAATACCAGTGGATGAAAAGCTTCTGTTTAAAACGACATCAATGAGGAAATGAAGACACCAGGACATGGTAATGGTGCCACATTAAGTGTGGGATGCATGTCAGTAATTTTATGGATTTGAACAAAATTGGGAAAACATGGTGCTAAGGTTGGGATTCTTTTCAAATTAGAAAAAGATTGCAATAAAAAGATTGAAGAAGAGTTCATTCCAAAATTATCCTGGTCAGTGCTAGGCAGACGTAATTCCAGCTCCTCAACAAAAGCAAAGGATACTTGCTGCAAATCATAGGGCTGAAGGATCTCAGTGGGCTCACCCACTCTATGAGTTCAGAAGAGTTACAGACCTCAGTTTTTGCAGAGTACCACGAGCCATGAATTTTATTAGATGTGGAATTCATTGATGCTTCACAGATGACCAGAAATCAGTAGCTGGGTCCAACTACTTTTTCCATTTCAGATGGAAGTAAAACTTGAGGATTTGGAAGGTATTCAAAATTGTGGGCCTGTTATCATTTGAATATAAATTATACTTATCTCCATGCGTGACGGTGACTACAGATCATATTTGTAAGCTGGAGAAATACTTAAAATTGCATGACAGGATGAATAAGAAGTTTATATTCTAGTCTTGAAAGATGCTAGCACTTTCTGATGGTGAGCCTCTTTACTTGCAGTTCTGCTTCAATCCAGCTGCTAATTTTATATATTCTTCTATTATGTATGATTTCATTTAGAAATTCATGTTCAAAAATGCAATCATATTGGTATAATGTAAAATAAGGCTTGATTGTTGTTTCTAACAGAAACTATTTCTAGAATAGATAATGGATTGTGTGCTTTTTTTTTTTTTTTTTTTTTCTGTATTTCTAAATACAAAAGTATGGAAGGAAAATGATTTTCAGTGTCAATATGGTATTGCTGAAAGCACCAAACAGATCATGTATTTTAATGCTATCACTGACACTAGAATTAATCTGTAGACAGAGCAGTAATTACTATGTTTAACAGCAACATATTAGAGATGGAGATTTTGTGGTTCTACTTCACATTGTCATAGACATAATCATTCCTGGATTTTACAAGAATCTATGGAATACTTTTCAGCTATAAATAAGTACTACAGTTGGAACAGGGAAAACAATCTACATTCTTCAGGATATTTAAGCCAAATATAATTCCCTTACTAGTGCAGTGAAACCAGTAATTCCCACACATAAATGTTTCAGTGCCCTTAGCACCATCACGAAAAAACCCATGTGCATCTCTGTGGTTTGAGATTGCCTTGTGATGAAAGCACATGTATTCTGTTAGAAAACAGCTACGTGTCTTTGGCCATCCTAGATAAACCCTACTCTCCCTTGATAACTATTAAAGGGTCAAGGTAATTTATATGAGTTCATTTCAATTAAATTATTCAATCTGAAAAGAGTTACGTTGTCTGGAAATAATATACTACTACCTTATAATTGCAATTATTGAATCAAAGAATCACCAGTTGGCTTAGTTTGGCAGGGACCTTAAAGACCATCCAGTTCCAACCCCCTGCTGTAGGTTGGTTGCCACCCACTGGATCAGGCTGCCCAGGGCACCATTCATCCTGGCCTTGAATGTCTCTAGGGGTGGCGCATACACAGCTTCCCTGGACAGCCTATGCCAGTATCTCACAACACTGAGTAAAACATTTCCACCTAACATTTAACCTAGATCTCCTCTCTTTTAGTTTAAAACCATTTCCCCTAAACCTATCACTAGCAGACTGTGTCAGTGTCTCTCCACAAGTACTGGATGGCCACAGTAAGATCTCCCCAGAGTTGTCTCCAGGCAGAACAAGCACAACTCCCTCAATCTGACTTCATAGGAGAGGTACTCTAGCCCTTTGATCATCTTTGTGATCCTCCTCTGGACACTCTCTGACAACTCCATATTGTTCTTGTGCTGGGGGCCCTGGCTTGGATGCAGTATTGCAGATAAGGCCTCACAAGGACTGAGTAGAGGGGACAATCTTCTCGCTGAACCTTTACAAACTTATGTGTAGTTTTAGCTTAACATTTCATACCAAAACAAATTACAAAGAAAATGGTTATAAATGTTAAGGGGCTCTTTAAAACTGACTCACTTCAGTGTCAGCACCAGTACCTTACTGAATTTAGAAAAATGTTGTGGGCAAAGAACAAATACTACAAATTCTTTCTTCTCCCTACGTAACCTCTTTACATCAGAACACAAAAGGCTTCATTTTTGAAAATGACAAGCAATTTTGGGTGCTGAGTCAGAGACAGATAGAAAGAAGCTGTTTTTAAGGAGTTTTAAGTGTGTACTCCAACAGCTGCCTCTTCACCCTCCAGTAAAAGCTCTTCATCTCTCTCTGCAGCACCCTGTGTAAGGTCTTGCTCCAGTGTAAAATGTCCTTGCAGAATTGCACACGTGGTGCTGACCATGCAACCTGCTGTCTCTGTGCTGTACTTTACTCAAGAGCATACAGAGCACAGATCTGAGACATCTGAACATTATGATGAGTGGAAGGATGTTTTATGGGATGAGTAGGAACTAGTACTGCCTATGATACCCTTGTCAGCTACAGGAATATGAATAGCATCAGGAATATGAGTAGCATCTATGTCTATTGTCCTCCAACATGTTTTCAGAAACTCAGGTCCAAGCATTTTTTGGTGTATTCAAATGTTTGACTTTGATTTTTACCCAGAACATTATGAGTTTAAGCAAGATTAAAATATAATTTCTATGGCAGTTTCTGCTTCCTCAGTAAATTTCCCTAACAACCTCCAACCAAAATATCTTCTCAATAAAATCTGAGGTTCTATTATTGACCCTGAAGGCTCAAATACAGAGATAAGTTCCCAATAAGAGATTTTTTTCCCCTTAAGACTGCAACAGGAAGAAGCAGTAAAAAATGAAGCATACAAGTTATTTCATCAAACCCCAAAAAATATGATACTCATCCACCTTCATCATTCCCATTACCTTTCTATCATCCAACTGCCATCAGTTCTTTCCTCAACCTTTCTTTACTTTAATAAAGCCACTATCTTGACTGCCTTCATTTCCCTGATTCTCTGCATTTGCCGAGTGCAGCTCCACCATTTTAATGCTCCAGGCTGCACCTTGCCACACTGCATTCCCTTTTCTTCTCCTTGAATGTTGGGCAGCTCTCCACTAACACTGTCACCCCAATTCTTTGATTCACCTCCTCATCTTGCTCTGAATCAAAATACATTGCTTGCACTCAAGTACACACTCCTTTTCTCACTATGAAATGATCTAATTAATGTGTGTTAATTAACTTGTTTGGGTATCTAGCAATTCCCAGGAGTCAGTATAAACAAATAAGATGAGGAAAGGGACATAGTAATAAATATTATAAATAATAAAATACACCAGCAGCTTTTCATTGTCAGCCTAACTTCTGCTAGGGTTCTAGCACAGGATATGAGTGTTGCCACCACAAAGGAAGCAATGACACAATATCCCATTTTTATCTTTTCTAGCATTCAGCAAATTATAACACTGAATGCTGCCTATATTCTGCACATCAGAGCAGCTTGGATGTTTGCCTAATGAAAGTGTTTCTCATAAACAGAAGCTGTGAATTAGTTTTGGAAATAAAGTGTTAAATTAAAATTGGCATTTCTGAGATCTTTGCTAGCAGCGAAATCTTCCTTAAGATATATCAGCACACAAAAATGCATGAACAAATTTTAAAAGCGCTCTCTATTCTGATTTAATAATACCGTTACAATGAGAAGAGGCTTCAAGAAACAAAGGGGCAAGACACAAGACCGAGGACCCTTCATTGTTTTTCAAATGAAAATAAATAAACAGACAAATAAATAAATAAATAAAATTTTGCAGCAGGCTAAATGTGAGCTACAACTATTGGGCTAACAACTGCAATCACCCAAAAGTAAGAACAATGCTCCCACAGGTGCCGAAGGCAAGCAGGGTTCCTCTGGGTCCCTCACAGAAGCAGTGCTATGTCTGCTGGTTTTGAGGAGAAGGACTCTGCAAGCACTGTGCTCTGTCAGGCTGCTGGGATTAAGGTCCCTAAACATACAGAAGGATGCTGCTGGTGTCATAGAGGTGTACCCTACACTAGTGTACACATAAAAAGAAGGAGCTCCCCATGCTTTTTCACTCTTCTGTAAGAATAAATATTTTCAAGTACCTGCTTGACCATAAAAAAAAATGGTTAAATCAGTATCTGGCTGTGCTCACACACAGTGCTGTGCTTCACTAAGGCCTGTTGATTTTTAATCATTTTTTGATCATTCAATTTCCTCTGTCTCTACTATATAAAATACTTTCTTCTCCAAGAGCCTCATTCCCTTCATTGTTACTATAGCTGATAAAGAGACATTCAGGTTAGACAAGATGAACCAGAGTACCACACCTACTCCCTAGGTAGCAACACACAAGTGGTTCCTAGTAGAAATGCTGATGTAAGCTTATTCTTTCAGGTGTAGCAAAAAGGAAAGATTCAACAAGAAAACACTCAAAGAACATGAGAAAATGGAAGATTAGAGAATATTTCCCCAAGATGGGGAGGTCTTTCCACCATGAGAAAATATTTGGTAAATAAATCCTCTGCTTATATAACAATATGGTCCATACTTCTGTTCCTTTTTAATCACATTATAAATACTACATATGATACATTATTCCACGATTGCTATAAGACGTTTATGTTTAACCAACCCTTCACCTGATAAGTGGACAGTGTATTTTTCCCATTTCTGTTCATTATATCGTTATGCCAACAAGTAAGAATACTCACAGCAATATCTAAACACAACGAGGCTTTCACTATTCAAATAATTACCAGTAAAGGGATAAGCACAGCCTTTTTCCACAAAGCCTGCATATATGAGCTTTGTGTAAGAAATTCAGAAGAGAATTGAAGGGAAATAATTCTGCAGTTTATCATTCATCTTCAAGTGGAGTGACTGCTAAGCATTTCTGCTGCCAGTTGTAATTCCTTTCAGTTGTTATTACTACATGGTGCTAGATGCAGGAGTCCAGTTTTGTTGGTCATGTCCCTGTCTTGTACCATTCCACTAAATTTTCCCTTGACCAACCACATGGAGAAAGGCACCAAGGATTACTGCACTTCAGCACATATGAATACGTTGTCTATATCCCAGTTTGTACCTTTTTCTTTTTTCTCTTTCCTCACAGCTAGCTCTGTTCAGTGTCTAGCAAGACATTTCTCCTTAGTACCTTATCATGAACAAGCAAAGATTGGCTACAGAAGTAGTGTGCATGATAAGAACTCTATACAAGTTAATATTAGCTCAGCAATGTGAACTTAATTATACCGATAATATTGAAAAGGTTATTTCTCTTCTTTTGAAGAGACAAGCTCTTCATATTTTTAAAATACAAAACATATTCATAACCAAAAAGCTCTTGTCTACTCTTCAATACAGTGTATAAATGGCTTATGGATTTCATCAAAGCTGATTAGTTCATTGTCTAGACCACAGATTATTTTTCATAAGATTTCTTGTCATATCTGTGAGCCATTCTTGCAATGATGGATGAGTCTGGTGTCTTAAAATCATAACTTTCTCTGTCAGGAGAGAAAACCACTGAACCCTGTCAGATGGAATATCACCTCATCCCCTGTAGCCTCACATGATGTAAGTGAATAATCCATTCTCAGAGAGGTGTACATGAGTGCAGGATGGAACCTACACTTACCAGAAGGATTGTTACTCAGGAGAAGAGTATGAACTACACATCTGCTATTGGAGTTTTAAATTTTTGCTTGGATAAACTGAAATTGCAACTGAACTGTTCTACTGCAGACTTCAATATTTAAAATAAAGCTCGGTGACTTTGTCCCTTTTGAGGAATGTTATTCCTAGAAATGGTGTCTGTCATTGTTAGCTTTTTTCTTCACAAAATAAAAATGCTTATGATGTAAAGGTATGACTGTCAAGAAAAATCTATGCTCAGTTTACAAATAAGTGAAACTGTGTACCTTCTGTAATTTGAAGCTAAGCATTACTGCTTGGAATGCCATACAGTCAATTCCAGGCATACAAATAAATCACAGTAGATGCATATGTGTGTATCTTGAAGCATACTTTTTCGCAGTTACAGAGATGACAATTTCAATTATACACAATGTGGAAAAATCAACTATTTTTAAAATTAAGTATATTTAATCATTCTCTTCCACAGTAAAATTAAAGACACTTATAGCAATGGATTAAAGGTAAGACACTGTCAAAGGTATCAACAGTTTTTATTTTAACTATTTCTCATTCAGAAAAAACTGCCTGCTCATGTGCATGCCTCTATAAGATTTTAGGGGAAAAAATGGAATGCGCTACTTTTAATTTCATTTTAATAGTTAATTGCTGCATAAATATATAACATGCATAAAAGCACAGAGATTTTATAGAAGTTATATAATTCTGAATATTCATTTACCTCTTCAACTCCAGCAGTTTAAGGCCATGCTCACCACCCTCTGGTGCAGATCCTGTCCCCAACCCCCAGCTGCCCTCCCCTGACACAGCTCCATGCCGTTCCCTCGGGCCTGTCGCTGTCACACAGAGCAGAGCTCAGCGCTGCCCCTCTGCTCCCTGTGAGGAGCTGCAGCCGCCATCAGGCCTCCCCTCAGCTCCTCTGCTCCGGGCTGAGCACACCAAGGAACCTCAGCTTCTCCTTGTATGTCTTGCTGCCAAGCCCTTCTCCAATTTTATATCCTCCATTGGATGCTCTCTAATAATTTTAAGTCCTTTTTTCATTGTGCTGCCCAAAGCTTTCTAAAGGAAAGCAAAGTTAAATTTGCCTAGAAAGGGACTTCACAGCATTGCTTTTAAGGAAACAGAACCAACAGAATCACAGGAGTTGGAAGGAACCTTTGAAGACCATTTAGTCCAAACCCCTGCCAAAACAGGCACCTTACATCAGTTTGCAAAGTTAGGCATCCAGACAGGTGATGAATACCTCCAAAGAACCTCTCTGAGCAGCCTGTTCCAGTGTTCCGTTACCATGTCTGTAAAGAAGTTCTTCTGTATTTTAATACAAAACTTCCTATGTTCAAGCTTTAGGCCACAACAACCTGTCCTATTGCCATGCATCACCAAGAAGAGCCTGGTCTCATCCATTTGCCTCCCTCCCTCCTTTATTTATAAACATTTATCAGATCCCCTCTCGATCTACTTTTCTCCATGCTGAACAGATCCAGGCCTCAGCCTTTTCTCCTATCAGAGATGCTTCAGGCCCTTTATTATCTTTGTTGACCTCTGCTGGACTCCTTCTAGGAGATTCCTGTAGTTTTCCAACTGGGGAGCCCAGAACTGGACACAGTATTCTAAATGTAGCCTCATCAGGGTAGAGTAGACCAGGAGGATCACCTCCCTCCATCTGCTGGCCGTGCTCTTTTTAATGCACCCATTTATTGCGTGCCATGCTAAACTACAGCCCCACCTCTGGATAATTTATGACTGTGCGGCAGATGCATGCTTTAAGAGCCTTCCCTTGAGTGTTCCAGTACATATTGTGTTGTTTATTTAGATGATAAACTCCTGGAAAGGCTTGCACCAGTACATTTTGCTGTGTTTTGTACAGTCTTACTATTTACAGTGTTTAAAATTATAATCATGATTAATTGAGAGATAAACTATCCTAACAAAGTCAATGTCACATGCTCTGCAAGAGCAGAGCCCCGAATGTGGCATAAATGCCATCTGATCCCCACTGTTTATAGTGACTATTATGGCTCCCCAGGAAGCCATCCATCTAAGGCTGAATTCGTGGGTCACAGAGGGAGTCTGAACACTGACTTTACTGCACTAAGAGATAGGCTGCTGACATATAACCCCCAAGCCTCACGTTATATACATTTCTGTGCCTCCCATAACACCTATCTGAGCTATCTGGTTCCACCAAAGCCTTGCGATTCCCTGATCATAATGACCAGCAGACTCACACAGGACACTGCTCCAAGTGTCCATCAAAGTCTTTTTTCAATTCCAGTTATTGCCCCATATTGTGTACTTGCAGAAAAGTTAGCCCCTTTTATTATTTCACACAAGATCCAGTTCTTGCAAAGTCAAAAAAACAACTGGAGCAATATATCATGAATTATCAAATGACATCCCATTAGTGTGATTTTCCCTGTCTACCACTTTCACAAGAATAAAAAAAAACAGTGACTTTTTCAATGAAAAAAAAGAAAACAACAACAACAAAAAGAACTGCTGACAGAAAGATTAAATTTATTTTTAGTCTGTCAATCTTGCTTTTCTACTTAATTCAATGGTAGGAAAGGACATTTAATGACATGAGGGCATTGTGCATATCAAATCACATGCGCACCGGTGAATGGTAAGCTCATTTTTCTAACACCTTAGACTCTTATTTATAACTAAGTCATAGGACTTTAATATAAAATGGTGAGTGACTTTTTGAAAGATGGATGGAATAGGAAAGTTTCATCTTTTGCTAAAAGCATATGGCTCCTGCTCTTTGCTTTTTATATTTACGTAAAATGACTTTCAAATAACTAACTGGGAGGTAGCAAACTAGCTCCATCATTTGACTTTCTGGAGTAAAAATTTCATCTGCAAAGCCTTCCCTAAACTAGCAACCTCTCTCATTTGAGGTTAGAATACCATGGAAGCACAGAGAAAAGCAAATCTGAGGCAGAAAAAAGACAGTAAACAGACTTGCCAAAGAAGATACACATATGTACTGTATTGTCTATTTGGACAATAAACTCCTGCCAGAGCCCATTCTGATACCTCCTTTTTCTGTGCTCTACATTGAACTGAATTGCACATTGTTAAGAACTTCCAATTATAATAAAATTTTTAGGCAAAATCACCTAAGAAACTCAGCATACCTTTCTCAGTTGGTGCAGAACACTACCCATCCACATCATCTCCAAATAACAGTTTGAAGTTTCATAAAAAGAAGTGTCAGGTGCTTGCAGTGGGTCACTTTTAAAAGTGACCAAGGCTCCCCCCTGCCAGCCTGACAGGTAGTCTCAAGATGCCTACTGCCTCCTGGAGCCAAGATTCGAAACACTGATGAAAGGGTATCACAGTTCACCAAGAGCACAGACAACTATCCCCTATTGCTGTTCCATGTGGGTACAAGCAATGCTGGAAGGCAGAATGTGAGAAGAATCAAAGACGACTATAAAAGCCCTGGGAGCACAACTGAAAAACATTGGAGTCCAGGTTATCTTCTCTTCCATTTTACCAGTTGGAAGAAGGAGGGAAACCAGGAGCAGATGCATAATACACATAAGTCCTAGCTGTGTGGCTGGTGTCATCGTAAAGGTTTGGGGTTTTATGATAATGGGACCTTCTACGAAGATTATAAAATATTAGGGAGGGATGCCATCGTAAAGGTTTGGGGTTTTATGATAATGGGACCTTCTACGAAGATTATAAAATATTAGGGAGGGATAGCATCAGCCTGTCTAGAAGGGAAAGGGCAATTTTTGAGAACAGGCTGGCTAACTTAGTGAAGCGTGCTTTAAACTGAAGGAATTGAGAGGCAGGGTACATAACAGCAATGCTATTGCAACAGACTGAGGAATGAGCCAAGACAACAGTAACAAATGTTTCTTAGTTGCCTCTAATGACAAAAGCCAGAAGGCCATCCACCTCGAGAGTGAGTATTCCTACATGAAATCTTCTACTATCCCTCTAGGGATACCTGCACCCTCTTCCCTAAAGTGCCTGTATACTAATGATGCAGCATGGGAAATAAACAGGAAGATCTAGAAATGTGTGCAATCACAGAGCCATAATATCGTGATCCTGGAGACATGGTGGGACAGCTTGATGACTGGAATGCTGTCATGGATGGCCACATCCTTTTTAGGGAAGGACAGGCTGGTGACAGGCTACCTAGACTTCAGCAAAGCCTCCCCAGTACTCTCCTAGAAAAGCTGGCAGTCTGTGACTTGGACAGGTGCACTCTTTGCTGGGTAAAGAACTGGCTGGATGACCAGTCCCGGAAAGTGATAGTGAATGGAGTTAAATCCAGCTGGCAACCGGTCATCAGTGGTGTTCCCCAAGGGTCAGTATTGGGGCCTGTTCTGTTGAGTCACCAATTCTGGAGGAGTTCAAGAAACATTTAGATGTTGTACTAGGGGACATGGTTTGGTGGGGAAATATTGGTGGTAGGTGGATGGTTGGATGGGATGATCTTGGAGGTTTTTTCCAGCCTTGGTGATTCCATGATTCTATGAAATGGTGGAGTTGCTCTCTATGTGAGAAAGCAACTAGAATGTATCAAGCTCCAACTGGGGGTGAATGATGATGGAGTGGAGAGCTTGTAGGTGAGAATTAAGGGGCAGTCTAATATGGGTGACACTGTTGTGGGTGTGTACTATAGGCTACCTGATCAGAAGGAGGAAGTTGACAAGGCCTTCTACAAACAAATGGAAATATCCTCGTGATTCCAGACACTGGTTCTTAGGGCAACTTCAACCATCCTAATATTTGTTGGATTAGGAACATGATCAGGCATGCATGATTGTGCAGGAGGTTTCTGCAATGTGTTGAAGGTAATTTTCTAATGCAGGTGGTGGAGAAGCCATCAAGGAGAGATGTGCTGCTGGACCTTGTTCTTACAAGGAAGGGTTAGTTGGAGATGCGAAAGCTGGGAGCAGCTTGGGATGCAGCGATTATGAGATGGTGAAGATCAAGATCTTGTGTGGAAGAAATAAAGCAATAAGAAGAAGTGCAATTCTGGAATTCAGGAGAGACAACTTCAACCTCTTCAAGGACCTACTTGGAGGTATCCTACAGGCTAAGAGCACTGGAGGGAAAGGGAGCCCATGAGAGTTGGTCAGCACTAAAACATCACTTCTTCCAAGCTCAAGATCAGTGAATTCTTAAGAGTAAGAAATCAGGGAAAGGGATAAGAAAATCCTTGCTCATCCATACAGGCATGATGTGCAAGGAGCTAATGGATAACAAAAGAAAGTAGAAGGTCCACAAAAAAAGGGCTTGTCCACTTGGGAAAAATGTTGTTATGGCATGTAAGGGTGCAATGAGAAAGGCTAAGGCCCACTCAGAATGTATCAAAAAGAATGTAGCCAGCAGGTGGAGGGAGGTGATCCTCCCCCTCTACTCTGCTTTGGTAAGGCCACATCTGGAATACTGCGCAGAGTTCTGGGCTCCTCAATTCAAAAAAAGACAGGGATCTCCTAGAAGGAGTCCAGTGGAGGGCAACAAAGATAATAAAGGACCTGAAGCATCTCTCATATGAGGAAGGGCTGAGAGACCTAGGTCTGTTCAGCATGGAGAAAAGAAGACTGAGAGGGGATCTGATAAATATTTATAAATATCTAAAGTGTGGAGGGTAATTTGATGAGGCCAGATATTTCAGTGGTGTGTAGTGATAGGACAAGGAACAACGACCAAAAACTTGAACATAGGAAGTTCCACACAAATTCATGGAAGAACTTCTTTACAGTGAGGGTGACGGAGCACTGGAACAGGTTGCCCAAAGAGGTTCTGGAGTCTCTTTCTTTGGAGATATTTAAGACCCATCTGGATGCTTACCTGTACAACCCACTGTAGGGAACCAGCTTTAGTGGGGAACCGGACTTGATGTTCTCTAGAGGTCCTTTCCAACCCCTGCAATTCCATGATTCTGTGAATTCTGAATTAATGTCACGTGCGAAAATAAAACTATTAAGAGTCTACTTCTCACCCCTAATATTCTACCATACAAAACGCTTTCATGCCCAGTAGTCTTTACTCATGAATTACAGTAGCAGTTAATACAATCAGTGCTGAATACCTGACAAAGCTGTTTAAGAATATCTCCACAATACTTAGAAGGCTTAACATCTATGTTAAAAATATATGTAAATATGTAAAAATATTAATATCTGTTTTCTGAGTAATAAATCCACTAATATTTTATATGGAAATATATGGGTGCAGAAATTAAATTCTTAAGTGAAGCTTAAGAACTGCTGCACTGAACTGTGAGTCAAGATCATTCATTTCCAACTGTCTACAGTAACTTGTTTTATATAGTATTAGAGGTCCCTTCCAGCCCGTAAAATTCTGTGATAGTATTCACAATCAAACTCGTTTCAGTCCAGGACTTAAACATATGCTTAATACCATACTAGATTGTTCCAGTGCATCCAGAAAAAAAAGGAAATTAAAAAAAAAAAAAAAATACTGTGTCATGTTTGAGTTCTACAGTATTTGTTTTATAAAAAAACAATGAGTTAGTTATAAATATTTCCCAATATATGTTATTATATTTTTATGCAGGAATATTCTATAAACTTCAGATGTATCAAGCAAAATTCAGTATTAATGATTTAAATCTATGGGACAAACATGGAGAACTCAAGGTTCAGAGCATGCCTTCTTACACACTAAACAAGAAGCAGTGAATGTGGAAGCTTCTAAGGATGAATTGTAATTCTCTACAAACAGCTCTAACTGCTTGACGTTAAAATATCACAGCAGAATTGCTTTGAACAAGATGAGGATTCTCCAGTGTGATCAAGGAACATCAGTTTGTTCCTGGGACAAAGGAATGGAGTGGAGTCACCTGAGAGTGGCAAGGAATCAATCTAAGAAGTCAAGAAAGGACAGAGGTGGAGATGTGTCAGTGCTTCCTGATTTTGGTCAATGGACCTGCGAACCTGCAGGACTAATTCAGTTGATTTAAAAAAATGGAACAACTGGAACTCCCTGTCATGTATAGCAGTCCAGCATAGCTCTTGACTGCTTCCCATGTCAAGTGATGTATCTAGCAATATGCAGTTACATCTTCCTACTTAACCTATAAGCGTGGAGATGTCTAATCCAAGCAATTCTTAAAAAAATATCGGACCTTCCAACCATATTCCAAGTTATTTCATGAAGTGTGACAAAATCAAAAAAGATGAAGAGGAAACAGATGCATGACATAAGACTGCATAGAAGTCAGAGATAGAGCTGTCAGAATGCAAATGGACTCATTAAAACTTTATCTTGTTCCATCACTCTAATGATTTTGGTCAATTCTTTTAACTAGCCTAATCTTTAACAAAATTCAAATGGAAGTGACAAAACATGCTACTAATTCCATGCAAAGCATAGCTTTCTGCAGAGGCAACTCTTCAAAAATACACAAAAAAGCACGTAAACTACTACAGATTCTTGAAAGATATTCATTGAGAAATATAAGTACCTGTTGTCTCCAAGGCCAGAATCCTTGGTTTTAGTATCACTATCATAAACAAAACGCTCTTGGGAGATTACTATGACATTGTCCGTAGTTTCATTTCCCAAGATGGTGATAACAGGATAACCCATCTGTAGTGTCCATTGATCCATTACTTCTTGGATATTTACAGATTTTCCAACCCTTTTTAAAGCCTTCAAGAAAAAAGAAAAGTTTTGGTATGCTGAAGCAGAACCACAATCCAACGTGTAAAACTTTTTTTTTTCATCCTAGAAAAATATAATTAATTTCAGTGGTTTCATAACTGTCACACATGCGCGCACACCCACATTTATAATCAGTAAATATACACAAACTATAACATTTCACCAACACTGTCTGTGTATCTTAAATATCAAGCAATCTTCCATAGAGAAAAGTCAACATTTTTACAAATCATTAGAGCACTTTTGCTGGAAAGGAAGAAACAATCCATTTTACAAGGTGTTTACAAGCACCACAGAAGTACTGGGTGTCTATTTCCAGACGATATTCTTGACCAGACAATGTTAAAAAAACCACATATTTTTAACAGTATTTGTGCGGGTATTTGCAATAAGGCACATTTCAAAGTGTTTGATTTCTGAAAATACAGAGCTTCTCTTTTCTGAAAATTAAATGTCTGCCCTTATTTGAAAATACTGTCCCTCCTGTCCAAAGTGAGACCATGCATACAACAATATCCCCAGCTCCTTCAAAAACTATAGGATTAATGTGTTCATATTTGATAGAGTATGTCAATGAACTGTTGGTTTAGAGTTAGAATTTCATCTGAAATAAAAAGAGATGCTATAGTTTCATGGGAGATGAGTCTGGATATGAGAATGACAGGCATCAGTTGCTACTCAGTGACAGAAATATGTCTAGCTGAATAGTCCTTGATCACAGACGAATTACCCTCTGATGAATATGAGCAGAAATCAACAAGAAGTCTTCTGAACTGGAGAAGCAATTGCAGTGTATTAGGAACAAAGAGGCTGACGACAAACGTGGTTATAGGTGAGAGAAAAAAGTAATTATTAGGCTTAACAATAGCATTAAGCATACAATGTAGCCCTAGTTTTAGGGTCCAGAATGAAGTCTTGTTTTTGTTCTATTAGTTGTGGGTTCTGCTCTTTCAGGAGTATGATCATTCCCCTCCCCTCTCATTGCTCAGCATTTCCCCAAAGGCTTTACCAGAGGAAGATACCAGGGCTTATCTTAAAGCAGCTAGTGGTTCAATTTGTCATCTAGTGACTAGTCAATTGAATCATTGCCTATACCCTGCTGATTATATTGACTAGGTTATGGAACTCTAGTTGTTCCTATTTAACAAATGTCAGTTGAGATGTCCTACAGTATTCAACGCATCTTCACAGAACTGGTAGAGACAGAACAGATATGGATATCTCTTGTGGTAGCTGGAAGACTCATAGATACCTGCTAATCTAGATAAACATATACGTCTTAAACTCCAGCTGGATGGTAGCTTTGGTGTCAGTGGTTATTAGACAGCCATGTTTATATACAGCTTGAGTTGGTACTTGTGCCCAAACTTCCTTTCTGTCCTCTACATTCACTTACACTCTGTCTCTCTTCTGGGGTGTCCAGACTAGCTCTATAGGCAGGTAATCTAGGCATGGTTGGCTCCCTCTTTCGAAATTCAAGCTCTGCCCTTAAATACATACTTCTGGAACTGAGACTAGAAACCAAGTCTGGGTGCAGCAATGAAAGGGAACATGGACATAGAAACTAGAATCCTCTGCAGGACACCTAATGTTACAGTAAATAGTAACCTGTTTAGAGTAAACTTTAAAGCTTTAGTAATTTTTTCTTTCACAAATCATAACTCCATACAAAAATAAAAAACACAGCTGATGTAAATGCCAAAGCACAGCATTTTCACGCACTTTCCAGCTTATGGGCCTCAACCTGCTGCCACTAAAGGCAATGATAGTAGATTCCACAAACTAGCTTTTACTGCACATCAGTGACACAGCACAAGCAAGGAAATATATTCTGACGTAATAAAGAACTGAAATACTGAAGAAAGCATATTTCAGTGTTGCCACTCTGTTAACTCTAATGGAATTTCTTTGCATCAATTTTTAAATTTGCTCTGGGGTCTGAAGATCTCATTATGCTCTATTCAGTCCTAAGCTTACCAAGAGAAATACCACAGTATATTCCTGCTTCATCATCAGTGCAATAGTTTAAAGCATTTTACCTTTGACAATGTGTTCCAGAGATCATTTCTGGCTGCATTGCCATACTTGTGAATGGTTAAATAGTCCTACAGAAACAAAATAAAAATACAAATCAGTATTACTATACACAAGCCAAACAACTAGAGCTGTGAATCACTGCTAGTATAAGTTAAATCACATTAATGTTTTCATTTGTCAGAAACCTAGAAATATACAATATGTTTATCCTAAGGGAGAAAATAAACAGTTCCTTAAGCTAGTTTACAATGCAAAAAATTGTTGCTAAGAATTTCATTTACAACATTCAATGTTCTTCTTTTTCTTTGCAAGTCACTCTATAAACTAAAAATTTTCAATACATTTTTTTAATAATTGTCTGTTCTCAGAATGGATTCCTGGGCAATTGTCACAATGAAAAGGAGAAGCTTCGAAACTTAGTTCCAATTGCTGTTTGAGACGGGGACATTCTGTGTCAAGTATTAAAAATATGCTCACTCTGATGATTGCTAGATTTGGAACAAAAGACTTAACTGAGCAATAGGTTATCATCAGAACTACAAACTCTTACATAGAGAGATTCTGGTATTTCAGTGTCCAAATACCTAACATCGGTAATGTAGGATATAACACTTTATCACAAAGGTTCTCCACCTTCACAGTGGAAGGATACAGTGAAAAAGGGCTGGCTGGAACAAAGCAGGTATACATGTGTGTTTTCGCTGCATATATAACTGAAGGTTTGAGGGGATAAAAATTGAATGCTTTCACTTATTAACAGTTTCAGTGGCTGAGGGTCCATTCTTCTCCCACAGCAACCAGAAATATAATGCTTGATAAGCTATAATCATAACAAATTAACATCCAAAATTAATAGTTTAAGCGTATTACCAAGTTGAGTCTGGGCTATTCAGGCACAAAATGCTTCTTTTTTTTTTACAGTCACACGGAGAAACAACACTCTTTCCTACCTTCTTCTGTCACTAGACAACAGCTCATTCATTTGCAGTAGTGAAATTCAGCACTGATTGTTTGAATAACAGATATTTCCAGCGTTTTGATTGGAAGAATTAAATGGGAAAAAAACACCACATAACAGAGGTGGTAGATCAATGGATTTCATTGCACTTGAATTTTCACCATCTTCTCTTTACACAATGGTAAGAGACAAACCCTAATTTACAACACAATGATAAAACTGAGATAAATTTGCTGACTCTGTTATCTGTGCTTTGTGTGCAGTAAAATACTTTGGGAATAATTAGTGTTTGGGAAGCAAATTTTCTGATATACATACTGTAGCACCTGTGACAGATTTAGCTTTTGTCACACGACTCATAGTACAACAGGCAGCAACTCCCACTTAATCACAGGCTAGAAAGGCTAAAAAAGAACACTGACTCTCTAAATGCAGTGCCTAGTCTTCACAATGTCACGAGAATAACTTGGAAGAAAGACAATACAGTACAGGCTGCACCTATAGCACACTGTGCTTCCATTTTGTCTAAAAATATAGTAATCCGAGACACGGTGAAATATTCAATACCTTTCAAAGCTGAAGAAGTTGAATTCCAAATTAAAAAGCTAAAACAGGAATAAACAAAAGTAGGGCAAGGTAAATAAATAACAACAAATATACGTGTGCACTCTAAGTTGTGCTAGAAAATGCAGCATGTATTGGTTCTTCTGAGAGTTGTTTTCAGAACTGTTACACAGCAAAATAAAAGGAGTGGGACACTTGAGGATTTATGCGATACAGGCAATCAACCTTTTTACCAGCCTACCATTCAGACATTATGACTTTTGCTTTTTTGCATCCAGAGAAACCACGAATGGATTAAATGCTTCTTTCCTTTTATTTTTTTAGCTATCGACACACACATTGGTAGGTTTAGATATAGATCATCACTGACTTATAAAAATTCATTATCCTCCAATCTAGCATGTTTATTATATTATGGAAAACAAAAATAATTATAACATTTATCAAGAAATAAAATGCAATCAACACAACATAAGAATACACAGTCTTAACAAAACACAACTTGATTGTAGATATTTTAACTATTTCAATAAAGATACATTTAGACCATATGCATAACGACAACCTAGGAGTGGTACCTAATACATACTTATACAAACAGCAGCCTTGAAGTGATAATATGCATAAACCTCAATTACAGTGTGCAGTTTTGGGTGACACAACATAAAACTATCAGAGAGCATGCAAAGGAGGGCTATGAAGAAGGTGAAGGGTCTGGAGGGCAAGATGTATGAGAAGTGGTTGAGGCACCAGAGAAGAGGAAGCTGAGAAGAACCCTTATGGTGGCTCCTGAAGAGAGGACCAGAGGGACAACTCTCTGGTGACAGTGACAGGACCCGAGTGAACAGCAAGAACTGCATCGGGGGAGAGTCAGATTGGGGATTAGGAGAAGTTTTCTCACCATAGGGGAAGTTGGGCACTGGAACAGGCTCCCCAGGGCAGCAGTCATGACCACAAGCTGCTGCAGTTCAAGGAGTATTTGGACAATGCTCTCAGACATAGGGTTTAGATTTTGGGGGGTCCTGTGTGGAACTAGGTGATCTTTGTGGGTCCCTTCCAAATCAGGATATTCTGTAACTCTATGATTCAGTGATTTTGCAAAGATACTAAAATAAGTCAAATCAAAAGTCCTCAGCTATTAGTGTTCTGTTTTCAATAATAACCAGTAGCAGACACCAAGAAAGGGCATAAAACTGGCAAACATCCCCAGTGTGCTCCGCCAGCATCTAATACATCATGGCACAATGAATCTTGAGCAGATTAATCTTTGCTTTCAGAATCATCTTCCATGAATTTGGCTAATCACTTCCTGAACCCATATAAATGTTGAGCATTTCTAATACATCACAAAAAAATGTCACACTGTAGAGAACTATTGTGTGAAGGTAGCTTTGTTTCAACCATCTGTCAGTCTGCTGGTTTTATCTGCTGCTATCTAGCTCTGACACCAGAAGAGACAGTGAACTGCTGTTTCCTATTCCATTCTCTGCAAATCATGGTTGCTTTTACAGATCTCTACTATAAGTGTCCTCATACCAGAGTTTGATTTTAAACTGAGGACTCCACCAGAACTCTACTACACTGCCAATTTACAATTCAAACTAATGACTTCCAGCCTAGATAGGGTTTTCATGACCCATTATTAACAAATTGGTAGTCCCTTTTGCAGTACCTATCATGGACAGTCCCTTAACATAAAATAAGAAGAAGCTTCCACACATCTACATCAGATACATTCCGTGAATTGCAATCAAAGTCCACACCTTACTTGTCAGTCCTAAGGATGGAACAAGCAGGAACATAATCCATTGTTCCTTCTGGGGATCCATATCTAAGCCTTAAGTAGCTTGCAAAGGGACAGAAGACATTCTCATTCACTGTAATTCTCAAGGGCAGGAATACCTGCCATACCTTCAAATCTACATTGAATAAAAAAATAACTAAAGCAAACAGGAGATGCAATCCACAGAACATGAAAGAAAGAGGGCACTAAAACCACAGCTGCCTGAATATAAGCTGTGCTCAGCACTGCTCCAAAGGTGGTAAAGTGACTTAAAGTAGCTTTCTCATAACCATGTATGTCCAGAACCATCTGGCTGCAAGGCTGCTTCCCATCACAAAATTGCATGTCTAGCATCTACAAAAGCTGTTCTATCAACTGGAGTATGCGGGAGGATGGAGAGATGCCTCAGCCACTTTCCTATAACCCTAGGGTATGTAAGGAGAAAAGGTGGCATGAAAACCACTTTAACAACTCAAGATTCAAAGCAGCTCTTCTACACATCCGCCTTTCTCTCTCCTTGTAATGTCACTTTTAAATGTCTTCTTTGTCAAGGGGAAAGTAGAAAGTTCTTAGACCCTGCAATGATGTCACTTAATATGAAAATCAATCACACACCCCACGTTGCTTTCACCTCTATCAATAAAATATGTAATCAGACAATGTGGTTTTGTGACACTTGTTTTAGTACTTTTAATATCAGATACCAAGAAGAAATCCAAAATCTGATGTGCAAAACAAATTCCAACTATTACACAAGCAGAATCAAAGATCTAGCAAAAAAAATCCCAAGCTTTGGATTATTATGTAATGTTTTGTCAAAGAGTAACCTTAATCCTCCCCCAAAAAATAAATCAAAACTATTTTATTACTAGAATTTGTTTTATTACTTGAATATTGAAACAGATGGCTTAAACAGCAGTAAAAATGAGAACATACTGAAAATTGCTGAAGGATTTTGAAAGATGTTTTCAGTAATTTTGTATTGATTAAACTTGTAGGCCCTTCCTTGCATTAGACTTTTTTTAAGAAAGGAAGATTATTTTAAAGGAAGAAGTCTTTTATCCCTCTGCAATCTTAGTTCCCTCAGTGCTGCTAGTGTTGAGCTTGGTTTCGAGGAAATGACCTACCCCACCATCCAAATATGATAACACTCACAACTAATAAAAGGGAGTTACTGAAAAATGTGAAGAGGTTACAAAACTGCAAGGGGGAAATAAGCCTCCAAACATATATCTTACTTTCAGGAAGACTTCAGATCTATAACTGGGACCAAATTCCTTTCTCAGTTTATCTGTATAAAGCTGACTAGTTGACTGAACAAATCAATGGATCCTGACTTACATGAGCGGTGCTGAGATCTAAATCAGATTAACATTGAATAACTTTTTCTCCTAAAGATTACTGGGAGAATTCTCCTTTACGACACAAAAGAGGAAAAACTAGAAACATATTTCATAGAAACATTCTTCTGAATGTCCGTATTTTTCAGAGCTCAGAAAACAGTAGTCCTGTCTCTCTCTCCCTCATTTGTCTTTCATGCCTACTCCTGGATCCTTATTCTCTTTCCTTCAATTTACTATGTATTCTTGTTGAACATTTTTATATCTAACTGCTGTATCTGATTAAAGATTTAGAGTAAAGAAAAAAATATTTAGTTCAGGTGGAAATCAGGCTCTAAGGATTTGATTCTGGCTATCAAATCCAATGTGTTAGTTTTCTAGGAATTTCTGTATACTTAATGTTAGGCTACCAGATGTCACCTAGTGGACACTGACAATTAGATGCTGCTTTTTTTTTTGCCCTTGATCTCACACTGCTAACATCAAAATTGCTATCTCATATTATCTTGACACTAACTAACGTTCAGATAAAAAAGCTTCAGCAAGGGACAGAGAGTAGAAGATACCATATATGAGAGAAAGAACACCAACAGAAAAGCTAATATAACCAACTTGTTTTGCAGTATTTTTGAGCTAAACAACAGACTAACCCTTGAGGAGAGCCTGATGGAAGAGACATCAGAGCTCTCATAGCTAAGTAGTCAGACAGGGATTACAAAATAAGGAGTACATAAGTTCACCTTATTGGTCCTGGTAACCATTTTATCAGGCAAATTAGACGGATACTGACAGTATTTGTGTCAGAGCTACCTATAAACCCAAAGAACAGGTATGAAGAAACCATGTACCGAAACAACACTGAAAATTCAATAAAATAAACACTTGGAAACAATTTTTTTCCAGGTTATATAATCTGAGTAACTTCTTCATCTTCTACATCAGCTTCATTATCAATGTACAAAACGTATTCCAGATAGTCTTGTCAGAAACTGCTAAACTTCAGGACATTCTGGAGTCATACATATATTTAAGATTTCAAGAGTGAATCCTATCAGAGGATCAAACATCCAGACATCCTTCCTCCACTTTAAACTACTATTGCATTAAAATGTATTCCTCCAGTAACAACAACAACAAAAATGAAGTTACCCACTGGGCAACAACCCAAGAATTATATAAACAAATTAATAAACACTTGAAAAGCATTTTAATCTACAGTAATAAAAACAAGCATCAAAATGATACTGAAGTGGCAAGCATAAAAGGCCACGCCTGTTCACACCTACTAGTAAAACTCTCACATGCTTTATATACAGACACAGCATCAAATGTTTCAGCATTTCCTTCAAGCTACACTCTGAAGACACTTTGGTACAGCAGTCAAATTAAGTGCCTTCCATAACAATGTCTGCTTCTCCTTGCCCGAATCTCCTTGTTTGCAAGGCAATTCCATAAACAAGAACTCTGTAATGACCTGAATAGGAGGTACTGTTGTCATTTTGTGACAAGGGCATTTACTTCCTTGACTAAGTTTACCAAAAAGAACTACAAAGTCTTCCAGTACAAACGAAGGGGCACTGGGTGTTTTTACCTGGACAGGAATGAGCAGCTGGAAGCAACACTGAGAAAAACAAAGTGAGGTACCTCATGGAGCTACTGTCTGTGAAGCTGAGTGTTATGAAAAAGATCAGACAGAAGAAAATGTGGTGATTTTAGAAGACAGTTAAGAGAAAGATGATCGATGAAATCAGAGGTTTTCATCAACAGGTCTCAAGTATTTAAGGGAAAAGTTTACCTTGAAATGCCCTTCTCTAAAGGAGATTTTCAGATATGCTTTTAATATTAATGATTGATGTTACCATTCCTCATCAATATGCTAATTTTTACAACTAATTATTTAACGTATGCTAAACCTTATTTATGGACAATCGAAAGTAGAAGTGAAACTGACAAAACTCAGTAACATTGTCTCACACTAAAAACATCATGATGAATAAATAAATGAAACAGCTTCAGTTTTGAAAGAGTCCACAAGAGGCTTTAATGAGGTTTAACTAATCCAATTACAATTCACACCTTCAACTACTATGAATGAACTTTTACATGTTCTTGTATAAATCCAGCTTCAAACTTGTTTATTTGATATCAGAAACAAAACTCTGAATTAGCATTTTACAAAGATTTGAAAAATCAAAGCACATTGCTGCTATTTTTTTCTCCTTAATTCTAATAATTCTGCACACACCCGTTGAATTTCCTCCAAATAAAGATTAATTGGCTAACATTTTGTAAGGTGATTAGTGACTCTGCCCATCTTTTCATTTTTCTGAAAGTGGATTCCTTGTAAGACTTCCTGGTCCGGTGGACAGAATTGCTTTTTAATTGTTTTTTTTTTTTAATCTTCACCAACTCATTTTGTCTTTTTTTTTTTTTTTTAAATAATTACATAAACTTAATACTTTAGCTGCTCATTATACAATCACACTTTCTCAACTGCTATTTCATCCAGTTTGTATTTTTATCTTTAGGTGCACTACACAAGTAGAAATTCTTAACAGCAAGTAGCAATTTCAGTGTTCTTAATAATTCTATTGAGTTACCACAGCAGAACCACGTTTAAAACACCTTATGTATCAGCAACATCTTAGCTAACTTACAGATACAAATGCAGAATTGGTTAAAAATTGCAGCCTAAAAGGCGTTCTGTGTACTTCAGATCTATCATGCAAGTTCTCACTTCAGCTGTATTTTGCCTTCTCTTTGGGATAGTATCTTAGGCAATGCATAAAATCCTGGCGATGGAAATCAGTAGAATCCCATCAATGTACAGCGGCTGAAATTTCAGACCTTTATTTTTTTCACACATAACAGTGAAAGAATACTCACAATTATCAGCAACTGGAAAATATCTGCTGTCAATATGTCATATATACAATTAAATCATTATATGTGAACAGTAAGCTGTAACCACTAATCAGGAAGAGTGATACTGGAACCACATCCAGAAATAAATCTTAATTTTCTCTAGAACCAATGATGCTGAATATACAAGCATAATTATAGAATTTTTTTTCTTTGTAATTCATTACTCCTATGTGTTATAACAATCATCAGATCAGCAGAACTGACATTTTTTGAGCTATATGGGTCAGTAGGACTTTTACCATTAATTTCAGTGGGAATAGAATTAGGGCAATGCTGAGAATATTTCATCCATGGTGTTGCAAATGTGACATTCATTTAAAGGATTGAGCCCTGTCCTAAACAGCTCTCTATTCAGCCTGAGACTCAAGAGAAATTATTAAGAGAAAGGAGGAATAGAAAGCTATCTTTAAGTCATTGGGACTATTTGCTTTGTGCTGCTTCTTCTTGATAAGAAGAGAGCAGAATTGTAATCAGAAGTAACCCAACTGAAATCAATGTAGCCTTGTCATTTTCATTCCAACATAAGAGAAGAATCAAATCTCCAAATACTTTCAAGGCACAAGGTTTTATAATTAATAAGTCTCCTGCCTTACAACTCAGTGAATTCAATGTGAATGGGGCATCTAAATAAAAGATTCAAAATTTGTACTCAGGCAATTTTTCAGAGTCAAAATTTACCCTGCCTTGCTTGGGATCCATATTGAAAGATCAAGAATTATTATATGGAGAGCTTCATTTGCCTTTCTGAATTCAGCTTTGCCTATTAGCTCTTAACACGAAGAAGGAGGTTCTATTTTGAAATATAACAATAGCAATCACAGGGTGGTGGCAAAACAATTTGCATTAGAAGTCCAAAGGGAACTGTTGGAAGGATTGCAGAGTTATTGCCGAGCAGAGTCTGATGGTGTCTGCTATGCAGTGAGACACTTGCTAGTATATTAAGCTTGGCTTTAAGAAGAAATGTATTTGATGTATTATTTGGTAGTGGCACTAAACTACTGAACTAAGAAAAAACCTTACAGAAATAAAGTACTCTTTGAAATTGAACTGCATATATTTGACTGAAATTGTTCATTCATTTTAGTTCTGCCTTGTTTGGTTGCACAATGCATTTGAGCCTAAAGCCAGATATTGCTCAATAAATATATTTGCAACAAAAACAAAAAGTGATGGAACTTTTTCCAGAGGTATTTGGACACACCTGCTAATTGTGACAAGTTGGCTGCTCATTTCTCTGCATTAACTTGAAATATGCCCAGGGATTGCTAACAGTGCAAAAAGTCTGTGCTTTTTATTCCACAATATTCTTTTCTTAGAAACCCCGAAATCAGAAAGAAATCACTACTACTTACTGTGAAGAGGTCACCATAAATCTCTTAAGAAAACTTAAATAAACATGATTTGCATGTCACTGTGTCTAGATCACAAGAGCCTGCAACATTTTTACATTAACAGTGAATAACAGATGAGGAAGCAGTAACAGCAGAGCTTCAACTTTGCTATGTTTTATGTTGGTTATGTTGATCTAATAAACACGGTGCAAAAGACTGTTTTGCAAAATGTAGAATCCTCTAAAAATCATTATCATTTACATCTGTCTACAAGCTACTACGTCTACCTAATTCTATTTGCTTCCTTAACAATTCACTTGGTAATCCTCATTATTTAAGTAGATTGCACTATAACAAGTAGTAAAAACTGATACATTATATTGTCATATTTTAAGTCTGTGGCCTCATTACTTCAATTTACCTCAACAAATTTCGTCCTCAAAATTTAGTCAAAGCACACCTATAAATGAAACTCTTTTCCAGCTCAAGACTGTGGAGGTCCTCAGCTAGACAGATAGACAATACAAGAACACTGAACTGAAGCCTTCTTTTTGGGACACTGCTGAGGACACTCTGCTTAAGATGCTAAGCTGGGAAGGAAAACAGCAAGATCCTGACAGGAAGACTGTCTTTGCTTTTTCTCAAAAGTGATCAAATCAAAATTCAACAAATGACAATGAGAGTGGAACATGAGTATGGAGCAGCACAGGAACTCATAAGAAGGCACTGAGGCTACTTTCTGGTACGGTTTGGAGGTATGTCCTTCCCATAGTGCTTACACTGGTTGGACTATAGAAATTTCACCTAAGACTCATCCCTAGATTTCTCTTGCTGTGGCATGGATACATTACTGGCTACTACAGTAACTTAACTTTGAGTGTAGAGAAGGAGATTTCCAATGACAGCCTCTTTTCTTCAGTAGGGATTCAGCTTTATTTTGTATGTCCTCCATCAGGTAAAACAGAAGTAGACTTATTTCTTTTCTTTTGTGTACTAAATATTAACTTGGAGTTCAATCCTGCAATCTTAGTGCTGGAAATATTCCCACTGACTTCTAAAGAGCTAATGGAAATTTTGATTGCACAAGGATGCCAGAATCACAGTAAAACACGTACTTCCAGCACTGTGTAAATTCCATTGTGCTGCTTCATAGCAACAGAGATGAAGTTGCTAGTAAGCTTGTACTGGGAAAACAGTATAATTTTATTCCAAAAGAAAGCATTTTCTTAAATAGCCACTCAGCCTGCTGATGTTATCTGAGAATTCATACCTGCAATTCCTTCTCTTAATAATTCCTATAATAAAAATGGAGAAAATAGCCATAACTGAATTTTCCATGCAGCAAAATAAGGAAATAAAGCTTATTGAAAGCATACCAAATGGATATGTATGCATTATATGTAATATGGTTGACTGTAATGCTGTAAAGGGCGATCATGTTCTGAAGAAACACATTTAACAACTTAAGCTGTGTTTACAATAATTGTCTTTCTTTTTGGAAGAAGTTCTAACAATGGAGAAATAAAGCAACATTTTATGGTAGCTGAACAACGGCATGATGTCCTCTTAATGAACATGACACTGACTGTGCTCTGGCATTCGGCACTGGGAACTTCACGTGCTTCTGAGGTTGAGCTGCACTTGTCATTACAGCTCCTTACATATAGCACTCCCTGTTCTGACTTCTATTTGGCCAGAATGTAATTGCCTGAGCTGAAATCCTGTCTTCAAAATGCTTGTCCCAGACTGAATATTCAAAATTTTATTCAACAGAATGAAAGTATGGAAAAATAATAAGTTTTGCCTTTTCTTGGCACTCTTTTCTTTGAAAAGCTCTACCATCTCCATGCACTGCAACAGAGATCTAAAGGCAAGAAGGAAAGTGATCTTACTTCACAGAGGTGATTTTTCTTAACATGATCAACTTTAGATGGTCTAGCAGAAAGAGAGTCCTACATTCCCTCTACATCAATCATTCACAGTTCTTTCAGCTTAGGATGAGGTTAGAGCCTTTAAACAGAAATTAAAGAGTCCAACTTCCTCATCTTTCAGCAATTCTATGGACCAAAGGCACTCTGATAGCTTGGGAAGAAAAACACGTGACTCAAATGCACAGGGAACAAAAAGAAGATCAGGAAGTGGGGAAATAAGTAAGTTAATATAATCAAATGGGAATATTTTTATAATGCAGCAATTTAGGAAGAATTTTTCTCTACACTGCAACTATAGGATACCTCTACAGGCTGAACTGCAGCCATGTTGAGTCCCAGCAACTGAAGATGAAACCAGAAAGAAGCATTTTGAACACATAAACTGCTCTGATCTGTAAGTGATGAGAAGTATAAGAGAAAAAATGCTGTACTGGTTATCTCTTATTGTATATTCCACAGATATGTAGCTTTTAACTTACATTTCTGTGGGCCTAGATCTCCTTTATAAATAGGCTTCTAGCATCACTGCTACCCTTCATAGGAGGCTGATGTCTTCTGTCCACTGATTTTATAATATGCTCTGACACCATGCTGGCTGGCAACTAAGAAAACCATATGCAGTAGTTACAAACAGGGACTACAGAGTGAGTGAAAAGTATAAGGGAAAAAAAGGCACAGGACAATTAAGTTAGCATGGTCCACTCTGTGAGTTGTATCAGACATTGTCATGTGTAGAAAATACTGGGCAATTGCGTAAATAGAAGCCCTGGCTAAGATGTATAAAAAAGAGGAAGCAATTAACTTTAAATTACCTTTAGCATTTCTCAATAACTCTATATCATGCATCCTCAACCATAATTTTTCTTTAAACAGAAGTATTTTGCTATATATGTGGAATACTCCAAATCCACATGAGGAAGAATTTTCTACAGGGATATTGGTCTGGCCCTTACTATGTTGAACATCTTAACACTTTCAATGGAAAAAAAAAAAAAACAACGCGATGACCTGCAACATACAAATGATTCACTAGGTAAACTTTTACTGAGCTATTTAACTCTTGGTGCAAAAAGCTACAGAAAAACTTCATAGCACTGAATTCATTTAAAAATGTAAACCTAAAATCCAGAATGATGTAAAATGGAAGAACAATAAATGCTGAGGGGCCAGAAAAGGCAAAAGATGTTGTCAGTCTCGTATAACATGCAGTGCAGAAAACAGTGATGTCAGCTCCTATGAGACTTCCTATGACTTCCTATGTCCTGCTTTTAACAAACTCAAGCTGTTCTGTTGACAACTGTCAGTAAAAGTGGAAGAGTTTAAAAAATAAAGGGATCAGTAGCAACTAAAGTACAGCTCATGGCCAATATGACCCATGATGTTTGTCAAAGTCATATACTCTGCACTCTTCTAAACCCAAGCAAACGGATGCTGAATTAGCGGAAAAGTACTTCACTCAGCATCTACTAAATGCACCAGACAGCAGAACTGCAACATCAGAAGACTGCCATCTGTGAAGGTGCTACTGCCTGGTAGCAAAAGTTGTGTCTTCTCACAGAGCTGAGGAAGACCCAAGAGAGTTCCATGTTCACTTTTGTTCTAGGGAGAGCATCACAGAAGACTACTTCATTGAGCCTAATCCTAAGGTGCCTGACTTTTTGTTTTTACAGAAAACTCCATTCATAAGTCTTCAATGATGTTCATTTTTAACAGTATACAGCTGAATTGGGAATAAAGATGTAATAAATAGGTAAGATAAAATGAGTACGTTTAAGTCTGTTTAATATAATATATAAAGTAGTAGGCTTTTGGATAGAAGCAGTGAACAATATTGAAGGTAGCACATTAGAGATCTATTTTAAATCTAGAAAGTTTTAGATAGAGCTCCACATTAAGTGCTGCAACAATTCAAAGAGCATAGGTATTCACAGAGGTATCTAAAAAGTAGGAAATACTAAGCAGTGTAAATGAAAGAAGCTCAGTCTAACTAGCCAGCTTTATGACAGTAAAAAGTGTCTGAAATTTGAACCTTGCTATATTTAACAGCCTGCATGCCAGATTTCCCCAGTCAGATCTTCTGAAAGGTTGATCAATTTGTTTCAATATGGTGTCCACAGCACCAAAAAAAGACAGTGGCTATCCAAAGAACTGTATGGAAATTTTTGTTCACAATGTGAAGCCTAAAGTACAAAAGCAGTTAATTTATCATAGAAGCAGGGATTCCTTTGGTAACTAATTCAAACTGCTGATGATGCACTAAATCAGAGTGAGTGATGAACACATACATAGCAGCAAGTGAAGTTCAAAAGGATACAGATCTGTGTGATCAATGAGCTGCCACGTGGCAAATGAAATGCGGTGTTGACAGATATAGAGTAATAGAGATGAATCTCCAAAATAATCAACCTAATATAAGAAAAATGTAAATTAACCACTGCAGAATGGTCTCTTTACAAGTTGAGGGTGTTTCTTTACACACATCTAAATACCAGACCTTCAAATCACTAGGCTTTTTTCTCTAATAAGAGAAAAAAATACAAAAAAAACCTGATAACTTTAAAAGATGTCTTGTAGTAAAGCTATAAAACTTTCCTAGAGAAGTAATACAGTAACACAAGTTAAGTAGCAGTAATTCGTTCCAAGCACACAGATTAAGAACAACAACCCACAGATGAAAATCTCGTACAAATCTAAATTATATTGCATATTACTAAATGAGAAGGCCAATTTTGGTGCCTTCTGCTGACCAAGCTTCTCCATACTCCCAACTGATGTTCTACCATATTAATGGCATTTTGACATATTAATTTGGCATTTGAAAAGCAACACTTGGTAAGAAGAGTACTGGTATTTAGTGACATTCACCCTTTCAGCTTCCCTGGAGTAAATTTGGCACATCAATAAAGAAGTCAGGACTTTTAACAAGAAATGTATCACCCAGTATGAGAAGGAAGGGGTCGTTAGATTTTTTTCTACAGGAAGGATAGTTGTGACTTTTTTGTATCCAACAGTTACCAGCTGTGGTAACAGTTACTGTTTGTATTTAGTCATTAAATATAAATAGATTCCCTCTTGGATGTCTGTGGCATGCCATCTGAAAGCAGTGAAAAAGATCTGTCTTTGTTACTAAATCTTGTGTTTGATAATGTCACATGATTCAAGACATCTTATGTTTCTGAAGGGCTTCCAGAAAATCATATCTTCATTAGGAATTCTCTTGGCTGCACTTTTACAATGGAAGTTCTACACTATATATTCACCATATATTTACTGTGATAGAAATGGGCCAGTTACCCTCAATAGATATGAATCTCTCCAAACCATATATTCTATAGAACTGCCACTGTTAATATTTTATATCCTCACAGACTCATCAGTAAAATGGTTTGCTGAATTCTGGGTGTCCTGGGCACCTTTGTACACATTCTTCAGTTCACACTAATTATCAAATAATATCCAGCATTGAGCCATATTTCCCTTCACCAACTTTTTAGTTTCATTTTTAACACAACTGATTGTTTTCTTTGAAAGGCTATCTTGACTTCTTCATAATATCCACCTGCCAGGTGATAGCATGCAATTAGATTCAGCAAATGTAAGTGGCAAGGAACAAAAAAGGTAAACATCCCACTAGCTTCTTGCTTTAAACTTTATCCTTTCCTCTTCTTAAGCCAAAGGCTTGTTAGCATTGCATAAAAGCTCTAATTTTGCAACTCTTAATTAGATGATGAATCATACCTTGACTTCGATGAAATCACAAGCATTCCACGCAAATGCATATAAAAGGTTACTCATTTTGATCTACGGTGGTGCAATAAGACTACACAAATACCTTTTTTTATCATCTATGAAACACTAGGGACATAACTAACTCACTAAAAAGAACTGAAATAATGATCATATTAACACTGAAGTGTTTTACATACTGGAGGCTAATAACAAATAAGGTCAATAAGATAAAGCGAAGGTCTTTCAGAATTCAGTTTCTCAGAGAGCTATTAGAATGAGCAGGAATGAACCAGCAAGTACACATTTGTATTTTTGTATTCGTTACTTGAAGAGATTTCTAAATAATAGTAACAATGCTTTACTTTTGCAGCAATATGTGAAAAATGCCACTTAGCTGCTAACACTGGAATTCCATAATAAAACTGGATGCAAGGGAACGTCATGCTAAATCCCAAGTAACAGTACTGGGGCTAAAGAGCTAAAATGATGGAAAGGGTGAATCAGTTATACAATTTCCCATATCATTAGCAAAGCTAGCATTCCAACTGTACAGAACATAGTCAGTGTTATTTTGTTACATTCACAAATAATCAAAAGAATTAAATGAATGACAGCCACTTCCAATTACATAACTTGTAGCTTATGAAGAAGCTCATGAACATTGTGCTTTATTTTGTTCAACTTCGAGTCAGACAGACAGAAAATCTCCATCTGGATTTCAAACAGTTTTTATAAACAGAAGCAGAATATCATCCTGAACTGATGCCAAGACTTTTACAAGTGAGATTTTCACAGAGTTTTCACAGACTTTGATAAAGGAAGAGTTTCTATTAGAGCAGAAACAGTGAAAAGGAAAAATAAAAGGAAAATACTAGGAACACCAACTCTACTACAACTTTGATTTTTTAAATTATAATCATTTTGTTTGATTGAAAGTATTTTTCTTTAACTTATTCCATGACAACTTTAACACTGTTCAAGGCAAACAGAAAAAGGAGTTTGATATATATGTATAAAAATGTTCCCTTTCTCCAATCCTCAGTGAAATGCCCTTTTAGCAAAATTAAATCTTCTTATGAAATGTAGTTGAAATATAGACTTTGCTCGACTAATGACAGAAATCTTCTTGGCTTTAATGAGATGAGGATTTCAATATCTACATATACGAGATTTTATGAAAAAAAAAAAAATCTGGATGAAATTAACTGAGTGATCAGACCAAATGTTATAGCTAAGGAAATGATTTAATTGGGTCCCAAGCAAAACACGAATGTCCTATAAACTCTCCAAAAAGCCATATTTTCCCCCTTTCCTTACATTGCCTACAGCATGGAATACACCTCTCTGCAATATAACTAATGCATTTATGGAACTTTGTTTTATATTTTTGTCTTTCAATTCATTTTGGTTAGATGTAGAATTATTGTGTTAAAAAATGACCTGATCCTAGACATAGTTTATTTAAATTTCAAAATGAAAAGCTTACTAAGAACAGATAAGATTGATTGCTCTTTCCATCTTAGCATAATTGTATTTCAGGTGAACATCAATTTACTTTAAAGGACACTTCTAAGTAGCAGGCTGCATCATACATAATTCATCAATCACAGCTGCCTGTAACATGATTTACTCAAGCAGAATTCCATGGAATAGAGGGAGTTGCATTGTTTTTTATGCTTTGGCCTGTTTGTTTTTAAATAGTTTATGAAACAGTCATTTGCACTGAATTATTGCTGAAAAGAGTTCGTCCTTAGTAATCAGCATGTTGAATTTCTTCATACAGAATTGTTACCTCCTCAGATTTCTTTTAAAAGGTAAAGTGAGTTTTGAAAACATTGTTAAGGTAGAGAGCACTCTATGCTTATCAAAGGCAAAAATAAAGCTCGAGGAGTTTTATGTGTAGGGCAGGGAAAGGCAAAAGTATTTATCTGAAAAGCATTACTAGTTTCTAGGGCTATGTATTTTCTAGCTGCCTTGACTTTCGTATCAGCAGGCAAATGTAATTGAACAGAAGTAGCTCCTTCCTCAGCTAGCCCTCCACACAGCTGTCGTATGGCTAAAACGGCCTCTACCTGGCAATGTACACAAACCAGACACAAAATAGTGTGTCAGCTAAAGCGCAATATCTATGTACACCAAGAAATAGAGGTGAAGCTTTCATTTATAGGGGCACCACCTTGTGTGCTATACCACCCAGTGTTTTCTGTCAAAGTCAGCTTCAGGGATATGTTGGTGCCTCTGACGGTCCTGAATTAAAGTAGCATTTTCGCAAATGTATGAGAATATAGTTTGAAAAGAAAAAATGTACAAGTGAGACAAGCTGCTAGAAATACACACTTGGACAAAGACAGAAATATCTTACTTACTTGCAAGCCCATTTGAAACACAGAGTGTCCCATAAAATTAGCCAACATTCGAATTAAAGCTGCACCCTGTGGGAAATAATTCAGAAAAGTAAGTTGTTATTGTTAAATATTGATGTGCAAAACTAATAACAATTTGAAGTATGCAGTTGTATCCAACAATATCATCTTGGAAAATTGCTAAAGATTATTATAATCTTTAATTGCACTGAAATTAAAAAATGAGATAGAAGATAAGACAAAGATTTACAAGGAAAAAATGATCAGGTTGTCCCCAGACTCGTGTGCACTTAACACTATTGTGCAATTTTCAGTGAGGGCAAAACATGATATCCAGGATAAAATATACAACGATTACCCATAATATTCTTATTTTAATTACATTACTGTAAATCAGGATTTAGTGATAACACTTTCCTTCAAAAAAGCCTTCACGATGTGGTGATCTAGAAGTGGATCATTTCATCTCCATTTTTAAGATGTTGATATCCATACTTGACTTCATTAACAGTCAGTTTAACTTCCACAGTCTTCCAAAGATGTAAGTATTTGTATATTATACTTACTCTACTTATATCAGTTCTATCCTCTTGTCCCTTCAGGCAAAGAATTGAGATCTAAAAAATTTCTTTTGTTTTACAAATGATTCCAATTGTCAGTACTTACATCAAGAACCACAGACACACTAGCTTTCTTTAAGGCACCCCATGGGCTTTCTTAGTCCCTCTTAGTATGACCACAACTTCTGTATCTTTTCCACTTCCACAAGTGCTCTATTTCAAACAAAAATACCTTTGCAGAACAGATGATCTAGTTATAATGTCTTACTCTGCAGTCAGATCAGGAAAATCAGCCTCCCAGTCCCATTAATCAAATGTTACACTTAGTAATGATCTCTATATGAGAGGGAGGACACTTCTGATTTAAAAACAGTGAATCAAAGGCTGAAGAAAACACGATGTTAGAATTCAACAACCTCTGCTACAGATGTAGGTTCAGGAATTAGACTAATGCTAATTAGGGGGGGGGGGGGGGGGGGGGAGAGTTACATTACACAGATTCAAAAATTATCAGGTACTAAAGCCAAAAGGACTGTTACAATAATATAATCTGACTTCCTGCATTAATAGAGGTCAAACAGCAATCTAGACAAAAACCTTACTGCTTCTCTTCACACAACAGCACCTATTTTAGAAAGATTCTAGAAAAGGAAAGTGTTTCACAGTACTACATAATGTGTCAAAACTAATACTTACTCCAATGGTTAAAATCTGCAATTTTTTTTTCTAATTTCAATTTCTCTAGCTGCAACCTTTAAAGCCATATTTAATGGCTTTTCCTGTTAAAGTTCAGATTAGTTTTGGAATTCAACAATTGTCCAATTTTTAAACTGTTTAACATATATAGTTCATAAAGTAAATGAAGGGAAAAAAAAAAAAAGGAATGAATTCAGGAAATGATTGTAATTGCTTATAAGAAATGAACACTGCATAAAGCAAAAAAAGAAAAAAAGAAAAAAGATGCTTGCATTATTAACACTGTACTGTGTTTTTATGGTAGTACCTTATCTTACTGAGAGCCCAATCATATCAGGAACACACAGCAGTATGGAAAATTTTTCCTGTCCACACAGATTATTACCTGAGCAGTCAAAACTATAGGTCAGGAAGTGTTATTACCCTCATTTTACCAGAGGAACTGAGTGAGTAAAGTTCTCTGAGATGCTTAAGCAGATAAATTGCAGATAAATCTATGTAAGCAGATAAACAGCAGACAGAAAAGAATCTAATAAGCAGATAAATCCAATTTATCTGGTAAGTAACTTAGGCAGCGCAACCAAAAATATTTGAAGCAGAACCAAAAAAACGCAATATATAAAATATATGTGTCCAAACCCTTAACAACAAACATATTCCTTTTGCCATTAATTTGTCAGTATTCCCTCTGTTCATTTATCAGTATCTAAATTTCACATATTAATAATGGATGCATATTCATATATGTACCTTAGCTCTATCAATTTCTGTGAGAAGCAAGCAAACAAATACCTGTGATCTTTCTATCCAGGGACCAAGAACCATCAGAAAGACATGAAATAAATATAAAATTGCTCTCATAGCTCTCATTTAGTCACATCGTGGATGGAACTTTGACTGGCCTTTACACAGCAGATGAAGTAAAAAAGCAAATAAAGATTGAATAGGAGCTCTAAGATACAAAGACAGGAATACTCTCTCCAGATCTATTCATTTTCACAGATACTTTAGAATTTCTTTCTAATTACCTTCAGGAAACCCAGAAGTCCATTTATAACATCCAGAACAACAATGTGCTTGTCCCAGTTCTGCTATCTTCCCCACACAGCTTGCCTATCTGGATGACTTATTTGCAGAAGAATAGTATAGGAAACAAGAGAGAAAGGAAAGGGATTGTAAAGAAAAGAAGAAAAAGAGAAAACCAGACAACCAGAAAAGGGGCAAGAAACAGAGGAGCAAATGCAGCCCCTGGTGTGGAGTGAAAAGAGATGGGGGGAAGGAATGGGAGAAAACCACGTATTTCACTATTTTTTTTTTTACCTTGAAAGAAGGCAGAAGAGAGAATAGTGATACATTCCAAAGAAGATGCAATGGATACATTCCCAGCTCTGAGAGGGAAAGGAAAAGACAGGAAACACTGATACTGACTGGATATAAAAAGAAATAAATTTACAGAGAGAAGGATTAAAAGGTCAGAGTAAGTGAAATAAAGAAGGACTTCCTAAAAGATAGGCATGGAGGATGACCCTAATTAGAGGATCCTAAGGAGGGAAAGAAGGTATGTACAGTATCTTCAGTTAAAGGAGCAATTGAATACCTAGCTTTTGGATTATCTGAATGGCCCAAATGCAGGCATTTTCACTGTATATTCAGCTAGCAAGCAGTAAACTATACGGAATCCAGAGAACTTTTGCTTTCATACTTCTGAAAGCTTCTCTGACATAGACCTAAACCTGCATATGTATAAATCCTAAATCACAACAAACCTGTCCTGCTGCAGAGGATGCTCTGGAACCTGTCAGCATTATTCCCTGAATGCCCTGACACGCAACTGATCTGCTTCCCACTTCACTCTCAGGACTATTTCTGCTCTGCCAGCACTTGTCCAGCTGAGGAATGATGTATGGAGTCTTGAGAAGTGGATCTGGCTCCCTCACAGGGCACCATGACCACTTACTGATGATTTAAGTGCTTTCCTCAAGGCAGTAGATGACTCAGTACTCTGTCAAGAGGTAAAGTGCATTGGTTTTAACAGGTCTAGTGGAAAGTAATTATTTCCTATTCACAAAATGTATCTATGTTCCTGACAATACAAAAGCTTACTCAAGCCAGGGAAAAGCTATGTACCGTGCTTTAATAATAGTTCACTCAATGCCAATGAGTAATGGCACTACCTGGTTCTGGTGAAATACCCTTCATTAGTAGATTTCAAAGTGCTTTGTGAGACACCGATATCAATATCCTTGCCATTACATAAATGGAAATTGAGCAACACGACAGTGAAGTCATATAGTGAGGATCACCTAGCATGTTCGTTCTATGGACTGTGACACAGCTGGAGCTTCCTTAGCTTCAGCAATGAGGCAGATGCTATAGGGAAGGAAGGCAGAAAATCAGCTGTCCCATGGAAATTAACTGCATGTGCACTCCTTGTCTGCAAAGCGCTCCTGGGAAAGCAGGCTCATGGACAATTAGCCAACAGTGGCTAATCTGCTGTAAATTTATGGAGTAAACGTTATATAAATTTCTTTCTCTGAACAAACTCACACCTACACTGTGTGTACAGTGTATATCCATTATTAAAACATCCATTATTAAAACGAGGATCAACATTCCTTTATATGTGAGCTGGATTTGTCTTTGATATCCTGAAAATGCAGAGGCACAGTTAAGGCATTCCCCCACATAAAAAATAATAATGAGATTGTAACTTTGATTTCAGACTAAATGAATTTAATTTTTAAAGACTGACTCCTACATTTTGTGATTCTGTGGCACCACTACAGGTTCACAAATGCTGTAAGTTAATTCAATTCTCTAATTAGGTGATCTGATTTTACAGTATTTGAGTTCTTAAACTAATTATTTCACTTGCAATTTGCATCTTGTAATCACTTCTTATACAAAAGAAAATACTAAATGGAATTTTCATCAGTGGGGAAAAAAAAAAAAAAAAACAAGCATGTTTTAAGTTTGAAACCACAAAAATATCACGACTGCTTACTACAAAGTATTGTTTCACAGCCACACAGCATGGGATTCCCAATACAGGTATCTGTAGCATCTCTGTCTACAGGTAGTTTAGTTGTTTAGACTTTTAGATGCTGTCAATGGACAAAATCCGTCAGTTCTGGGTGCACTTTATCTCAAAACAGATGAGTTGTACTCTAAATGCACTATCACTTATATTTGACTCCAAAATTACCCTTGGATGACTAGCTTATATGCACCAATCTGCACTGCAGACATCTAAAGTTAGGTGAGATTAATTCAACTGCACTGCTCTAAAAGGCCATATGCAGATTGATTCCCCACTGTTACAGGAGTTCTATACTAGTAGGTAGTTCCCAAGAATTTCTGAAGAATTAAGACACAAAACTGGTGGGATACCATCTTCTCATATACAGAGAGGCAAATAAGAAATCGTATCTCAGTTTATCATATTTTCTCATGAGAAAACCACAGCCAGGTACTCAAGAGAGTGTCCTGAAGATATGGCAGTGTGCTTTTTAGATGGAGGCAGATGTTCTGTACCAAACAGGCAGTAAATAAATGTACTAAAAATAATGAATGAATGAAGTCATTTTGGAGAAGCAGATACCGTGACAATCAGCAAATCAGTACACAGAACTATGCAGAAGTTAGGCAAGGACAAGGGGCCACATGTGAAGAGATACAGTTGACTTGAAAACTCATCCAGCATTATTATTTTAAGGATCAAAAATTATGTCAGTATTCCAAAAAGTGCTCACGAGAGAAAAATGTCACCACGGAAAAGAAACTGTGAACTACAGTTGACTCTCAGAAGAGTAAAATAATCTATTATTTTGTAAATAGCTGGAGTAGGGAAAGACAGAGAGCATAAAAGGCTAACTAGCATAGTTTTTCCATTCTCATTCCCATCAAATTTTGTCATTTTTTTCTCTAGAATATCATCTCTTTTTTCTTCTTCCTGCTTCTGCTTTTGTGAGTTTTGTTGTTTCTTTTAACTGTAGGATGGAAGTTCATGTGACTGAATGCAATGCCTACACTGTAACTACCCTAATGCTTACTCAGTTTTACACAGCTGAGCCAGCTGCACAGATTCCTTTTAAAGGCAATGGAAAGAGAAGCAAGCACTTCAGCTACTCTTGATTCATTTCATCTGAAGAAATATATCAGAAATAGCACAGATAAAGTGTAAACAGTGCAAAAACACCTTCCTGAGTTTGTAAAGTCTGAGAAAGTATCTTGCAGTCTGACTAATAAATTTATTTCAAGTAAATCAAATATCAAATATATATTGATATATAATATATCAAATAGGAATAACAATCATGCAGATCTCACTATAAATTTTTCTCACAAATGTTCATCTTGCTGCACTTGTTTAGGGATAAAAGCCAATTGCTTTGACATAAAAACTAAAATGAGGAAGTATCTTTTATGGAAACCACCACCATGGTACCCAAGGTAAAAGAGTGAGATACTGAGGAGAAGAGCACTGGACTGACAACAAAAATTACATAACTGTATTTCAAAGAAAAAATCTAATACACCAATTTTCTACAAAACCTCCAATGGCCCACTTTGCTTTTGCTTCTCTCATTAAAAAAAAAAAAAAAAAAAAAAAAATCACATTATTGTTAGAGCTTTTATTACTGATAATAATTTCTTTTACTCACCTTTATCTGAAGTGATAATAAAAAAGCTCAGATCACATATAGGCACTAACAAATATTCCATTCTTTCCTAAAGCTATTGATTTAAGATTAGAATCAGTACACAGTTTGATTGCTACTAACCTATACCTAGTATATACCAGTATTTTTTTTTTACATCAGTTACGTTAAACATACACAAACATTTTCCTCCTTAAACTATTTATTCTGTGCCATACTACAACTGAATATAACTGGAAAAGTTTTTAGAAGAAAGATTCAAAGGAATAACATGGAAAGGCCCATCACATTTTGGAAAAAATATTCCGTGGGCAAGTAGAGACAGGTGGGAGACAAGGCCATAAATTGTATTTGTTCCAGATCATTTGCTCATTTCATTTCCAGTCTGTAAAAGGACCTTCCTCTAGTCTGAGGCAGCACTAGTTGCTTTACAGCTCCATGTAGGAGAGTCAAAAGCCTTTGGCATGGTGACTGGCCAAAGGATTTCTGGAAACCCAGTGCCTCCTAACTTCTTATAAAGACCAGAGCTGGACAGGGAGACAAAATCTCCTTTTGCAGAAGTTAACATTAAAGCAATTTAGTTATACATGTACTGAGTTATTTATCCTTCACACACTTTATAGACTGCACCTTGCTGAAATAAGAAGTTGAACTCACCAGACTATAGAGAATGGGCTCTAGGAGAAATTCTAGGAACTAAACTGCCCCCAGCAACTCTCTGACAGAGCCTGTTTCCAAACACAGTCTACACCCCACTTCCAGAAGTTGTGCACTCAATACTTGGTTACTTCCAGAACATGAAGATGGATGCAGCTCCGATACAGCTTCAGACTTTCTAACAACTGAGTTATTTTGATTAGTATTTCCCATACATCTACCTCAAATTGATAGTTCCTGCAACCTGTTCCTTCAGCATGAGAATCAAGCAAGTCCAATACAACTAATTCATTTTAAATTCTGAGTTCCGCTTCTTACACATTGGCCATCAAGTGGCCCCTTGCCCAGTAACCCCAAGGTATGCTTGCTGTCTGCATTCAAGGCATGAACAACCTTAACAAAATCAGTGAAGATCACACACTGAAGAGGACACTTCCAAATTTTGACTAAAATGTTCTGAATACTGACTGAAATGCATCTCTTCTACATGAAACATGCTGAAGAAAGAGATTTTTTAGAACTCCAAATGTAATAAAAGCAGCATTTATTTTTCTTAAGAATGTTGAACATATTTTTACGCTGTTCTGTCAAGTGGAAGCCTAAGGATATCCACAATCAAATAGGTTTTTAAGAAAATGAGTATAATTTCGTTTCACCTCAAAGTTCCTGAATTCATACACTATTCTGTATTTTTTGAAATACAGAATAGATAACTCCATGATTCAAGGTTCATTTAAAATATTAAAAGAGCATGTTACAAAGCACTCATACAAAGAACGTACATTTGCACATTATTTTTGTAATCTGAACACTAGCCAACATGTAGTATCCAAGCCACGTTTTTCAAAACAATCATTCTTTGTTGGTACTAAGCAACCACAGCTGGAGGCTCTATGAAATTTAGCTTATTGGGAAAAACACAGCATGAATTAAACTGAAAGAACAATGTACATCAGACATGTAACAAGAATGTGACATTTAAAGAAGAACCTTTACATAAAATTAAGAACCAAAATGAAGTCTGTCAAATCTAGCAGAAAATCTGACACAAAAAAATATGTTTTGACTAAGTCACATCTGCAGAATTTATTTCATTGCAGATACAGAACGGTGTGCATTTGTGTAAACAACTTTTTAAAAACCTGTTTGACTGAATCGTTGTGTTACACCACAAGTACTGCACTGAATTAACTACCACCATCAGCATTTTAAAGAAGAGGACTGAGAGATGTGAGTAGCTTGGTGCAATGTTGAGCAACAGGTGTGACCTTAAATAAATCAACTGACATCTCTTCAGTTCTCCTGCAAGAGCAACTAACAGTTAGGTAACCACCATCAAATCCAGGTTGTTGCATTTAAATTGTGCTTTCTAAAGCAAACATATTCACCATATACGCTTCTTTTTCCACAAAAGAAGTCCAGTCACTCCTCATCTCCCATCCAGAAGATCATGCTGAAATAAGCTCTGCCTTCCTATTTTTGTAATTTGTACCAACTTTCCTGGTCAAAAGCCTTACTGATAGTCTTGGAACAAGTGCCCTGTTCACACTTGCCATTTCAATATGGTACTATGGGCAGCTCCTGAGACACATCTGTTGAAATTCTTCCATGGAGCAGAGATCACTGCAAAGCCTTCTTGAAGTTTCTGTACCTCATCTCTGGAAACTTCAGAAGTACTCATAGATAAATTCTTTTCAGGGAATGAATTAGACTGCAACATGAGGCACCAGCACTAAGTCTTTCATTTTCAGAAACTGATCACCACAGCACACCAGTGTGACTAATTTTCTGTGTTCTCCAACAGCACATCAAAATACTACAAGAAAAATGAAGCTTAATACAAATGAATTTCATGAATGTGAATGTTTCCTTATTAGATTACAATAACATAATGTTATCCTAATATATATAATATGGCAAAAACATAACATGTTTGAATGAATTCCTAGAAGCTTTCGCTTTGGAAAATCTACGTAAAAGCCTTGAAAAAAGTGAGGAAGGTAAATGCAGACTATGTATACAAGTACAAGATATGACACCATGAGCCCAATGCTTAAATTCTTAGTCCAGGCCATCATTTAGTGACACATTGAATCACCTTAAAAAGACAAGTAATTTAACTTAAATTCCACAGCTTACACACATAAAATTAAACAAGTAACTACACGATCAGCTGAATTTGAGTCTGACTGATTTCTATGATCTCAGTAATGAATTATTAAAAAGAGGCTACCCACACTGAAAGCAGTTAAATAACTACCTCTTTATTTTTTATTACACAGATAGAGAGAAAAAAAAAAAAAAAAACAGGTATTTTTGTCTTCTTTCCTTTATAAAATATAATTTCCAATTGATACTTGCTTATCAAGCAGTGCATACCCACAAGTTAACATGCTGCTTATATTCAGCAATAAAACCAGGATAAATTTTAATAAACAAATTAATCTTACACTGTTCTTAAAACTTTACTTGCAGTCTAGTTGAGTCGATATTTTTAAAACCAGCAAGTATACCTATAAACCTGTAATTTACTGTGCTAAATCATCTAAGATGCATAACAGCATCTTATGTTGTTTTTATAGACTGTAAGGCCATTTATCTGATGCCAAAACATCACTGAAAAAGCAACATTATATTCAAGGAGAGCTTTTCACTGAGAAATCATAATCATTTTCTATTCTGACAAACACAGCTGTTCTAGGCCTGGATAATATCAAAACGGTCAGATGGCAAGATGAGCTTTGGTGAAATGTTTGTCTTAGACAAAAAATTCTCTTGTAAATTTTAGGAACATGACACAATGAACAAAATTCAGGAGTAAAAGACCACCATGTTCTTCAGGTGTTGTCATACCACTTTCTTTGAATAATGAAATGCTTCAGTCGCCTAGACAGAGACTCCATTTACAACTGCAGTTTTATTTAGCCTGGCCACCAAAATCTGTTATATGTGCTGACACTACCACCAAGGAAAAAGCAGTTTATACCTCTTCATTATGAATGAGGAAATCCTCAAGAAATTACAAGCAAAAAAGGTTGATGACATTATTTACATAGATGGGCCATCGTTATAATACAAGTAAGAAGTGAATGAATCAGTGTGTCTTAAAATCCACTGTATTAAGGATCTCCTCTAATGATAAAACTAGTTCCACAATTCCATGTCTTCCATTAGAAGTAATAGATGAAGATTTTCCCTTTTGTGATGAAACATTTACTAAAGTGTTTCCATGATCACTGTTGCTTTACTTTAAAGAAGAAACATATCACCATTTTGCCAACCAACTCCACTGAGAATCTAAAAGCAAATTAAGTAAAATAAAACTAAAAATCTGTGATGATTCTCCAACAGTTACTACTGTGGAGATTGGTATTATGAGATAGCTATCTATTAATCCAGCCAATGTGTTCTGTAGTGATACCATGTAACACTTTTTTTTTAGTAGAATATTTTGCTATAATAGATCAAAATTTAGAAGTCTATGTTTCTACACAATTTGTCTTTACCAACCACACAATTAATCTCATCAAAGATTGAAATCAGGTCTGTTTGACCACATTGATTTTTATGAAGCATGAAGATCAGCATTCCTGCATATTTTTAGTTAAATAAGTACCACTTAAGCATCTCAAACCATTTGTCTAAAACTGATTTATTTGCAACTAACTATAATTAGGCATACCATCCTACTTCTTCTGTTTCAATACATCTTTTAGGCTTCAGAAGTTCTCCAGAATTCAAATATTCCTTTAAAATAACAAGAACAAAATAGTATTGCTAAAATTGTTCCAGACAGCTACATCCTTGAACGGGGGTCCTCCAGGCCTGCAAAATCCATGAGTAGTCTGTTATACATAGGCTGCTCCCTATAGTAATTTCTTCCCATGGAAACTACAACAGATACAAAGAGCACAATAACACTGTTTGAGCAAATTCCCAGCTACAAATCATTGTTTCTCAACACAGACACCACCATTAGCTATGCATTTTTGCCAGCAATGAATGAACACCCGCATGCTGCACTTGTAGAGGTCTGCACAGTGTTCAGAACGTGACTTGTCTTTCATGTCATTGCCATTACTGCTGAAACACATCATCCACTACCTCACTGTGCTCACATCTCCTATTTGGTCTCCGCAGATGTTCAGCAAGCATCAATGCATGTCAGTGGGTGCCATTTTTCTGCATAGAGGAACTCAATGACACACAATTTCTTCATACACACTTTCATGTCAGACACCATTCTGTCAGACTGCCCCTCTGCTGCCATCTGTCACACAACAACAAAATCTAATAGGATACTGGTGGGAAGATTCAGCCTCTACTTTCACACCACTAACATCTGCTTCTGATGCTGTGAGACAACATAATAAAAGAGGAGGCATTATTTTCAGACAGCCCTCATATTTTTGGTTGACTTTTTTTTTCTTTTGCTCTATGTAAGTTACCTACAATTTATTTTCTATTTCTAATTCTTATAATTTGTACACGATTACTACAACATTTGTAATTGTTGCCCTTCTTTCATCAATCTGAACTTGGGTATCTGCAAAAGTTATCCCTCATCTTCACTATGAAATCATTTTTTTTCTTTTTCGTCACTGTCAGGGAAAAAAACAGAATCTACCCATGAATGCTTAAGAAGGTACCACACAAGCTTTCTGTTTTGTCCTTTGCTAAAAACTACCATTACAAAGTAGAATTGGGGAGACAGAAAATGTAAGTACACTTCAGGAACTCCAGTGCATAGGTATGTACTTGGAGCTAGCCCACCTTCATCAACACTTATGCCATGAAAACATCTGAGCCGCAGCCAAACAGTTCTGCTTCTTAACTCCCCATTGGGGACAGAAGCATAACAAAGGATGGCAGGGCACATCTTGAGGCACTGATGCAATTTTTTGCTTTGGTCACCTGCTCTAAGCCTCGATATCTGTCATTTGCCATTGCCTTTAAGGAGGAACAAGGAAAAGACAATCATAGCTGGCTCTTCCTGATTGCTCTGCCTTGCACTGGCCTGACTGAACATTCTAGTCTAATGCACTCCTCTTTAAAATAGTGTTTTGATTAACATTTGTTTTCTATTGTTATTACTTTTTCTATGCATAATTTTCCCCAGCACGGGGAAACCAGTACTCCTGAATCACTCTAGGGTTGGAACTGCTTATACATCTCACACAGAGCTTTCTATGATTCTTCTTCAGAAAACACTACACAACCATATGTTTAGCAGTTCAGTAGGATACTGACTGTTTTGAGTCAGGAAGGAGCTCAGATGTACCTGCTTGGCTTTACACACTAGCACCCCATAGACTGGAGCAGGATTTCCTGAGCACTTGAAGTCAGGCATTCTTGGGACTGCTCTGAACCTAAAGATTTCACCAACTTCACATTCCCATGGCTTTCATACTGGAAGCTGTAAAAATCTAAAACATTCTTATCTGAACAGGAATTGTTTTCATTATAAGATACATCCTCTGATAAAATGCATTACCCTCAAATGGGTCTTGGATGCACTTTCTACAATCTGGGCACTGACCTTCTGTGTTAGCAAGTCAAGGAACAGACACCACCATCAGACACACTCAGATAGCTTCATGACATTCACGGGTGACATCACAGCTAAATTAGACAGGAAGAACAAACCTGTACACTGTAGAAAGGGAATGGGTTGCAAAGTGACCTGAAATGTATTGTAAGAATTTTAACTAGCTAGCCAGATGTCATCTCAACGTTTCTGATTTAGTTAAGTGAATAATTAAAAATATAATCTGCTTTACTTTATTTTATTATTTGTTAGTGTTTCTCTAGTATTTCTTAAAGTGTTCATGAGCTGCTCTCACTTTCAAGTGCTCACTGCACACAGCCATTTTGTTAGGCAAAGATTGTCACAATATCTTTACACTTATCAACTGAGTGGATTTCATACCAATACTAATATTGGTTTCACTGGTCAAAATAGATGTTTTGGTTTTTATTTGTTTATTTCAGTGTTAAGATCCGTCCAGTTTTCCGAGGAAAAGAAGTGAAAAGAATGAAGATTTTAGAGAGCCTTTCCACTGACTGTACTTGCAAAACATGATACACTGAATTTTCAGAGAGAACTATAGAGAGAGCAAGTCACTACTTCCAGTATCTTAAATCCTCTTTTGCCAGAACTGTTTCTTGCGACAAATGGGAAACTGATCATTTTTCTTTGTGTGGATTTTCAGTTGTATAGTTCTTCTAACATTGCCCTTGCGGAGGGAGAGGGGGGAGGATGTGCCTCCCCCTTCCTTTATAACTGTTAGAAATACATCCTCCTTCCATCAGACTGTTGCAGAAGGCAGGAAAAAGCTTTTTTAAATAAGTGGCACAGAGTTACATGGAAAAAGAAATTATACAGACAAATGTTTAGAAAATAATTACTTGGGTTGCAAAGTCTGGGCCAGTAACTGATATCACTACAGTAGCTCATTTTGCTTACAGGGAGGAAAAGTTGAATATTCTTCTCTATTCCAACCATACTATTCCTTGCTTTGATTATTGCTTGTCACTTGCCAAGGCATATTCTGCTGGGAGTACACTTTGATAGCTACATTCCAGCCTACTGGACTTGCCTGCTCTGATTGCTACCAGAATCAGCAACCAGCACACTTCAAAACATTCAGAAGCATGATGGAAACAACTTCAGATATTATCTAACTCTCTACACTGTCTTGGTGCCCTTTCATCTCTTCTCTTATCTGGCTGTGACTGCTCATGTACAGTATGACTTCTTTACTTCTATCTGGGATATCTCTCTAACACTGTTCTGGGTCTGGTTGCTCCCTCTGTTATGCAGCTGTCTTGTTTCTCTGTTTCATTACAGCTGGTTCTTCCTTGCTGATTTTTGTTCCTCATGTTATCCTTGCTGCACTCTCTCCTCTGTTGATATAGCTCTCCAGGGCTGATTCCTGCTGTCAGTTATTTCTGGTGTGGAAAGGCTGTCACGCTTTTTGCCTTGATTTAATAATTCTCAGATCCACACTTGTGTTCAACAGGCTATATTTCCCGCTGCACTTGGGATATAACCACTTTTCCTGTCATTGTGGGAGGACACTCTCTTACTTCTAGCTGCACTAGGAAAATATATCCGCTCTCTCATGTGAGCTGAGAGCCTTGAATCATCTACCGCTATTGTTTGCTTATTAATGTACTATCATGGCTTCTTGTTTATTTCTACACATGTGTGGCCTTAGTGGAGGATGACATGACATGCTCTTATGTGAAGGACTGCTATGATAGTGTTTGGCTTTCGAAAGAGGCAAGCACCACTGTCAACAGCATAAGTGGAAATATTGTGTGCTGCTTGTTTCACTCTGCTAATGGGATTACCTGAACACCATTCATTGGGGGTTTAGTCATGAACCTTTTAACACATGCAACCACTGGGGACAAGAAAGTGGAAATGAAAAGTATATTCAGCTCCAAGGCATTTAAATATCACAGTTTCAATGGTTACCTCTGAAATGTATAGGAAGAGTAATGACAGCTGAGTGTCTAGCAGACACAGGCATTTTAATGGTTTCTAATTGATTTATGCCATATTGATGACAGTAAAGATAATGAAATGACAATGACAATCTATGACTGTCATTTCACTGCAGAAAAATGAGATGGGAGAAAGTTTCACGATTTCAATTTCAGATAGAAGATACTATGGAGAAAAGAGATCACATGGACAACCTAAGGTCCCAGGGAATATCAGGTGGATATTTTGAATAAAAATTAAAAGAGAATGGAAAAAAAAAAAGAAAAAAAAAAAAGGTAGGGAAAATATACTGTTTAAAAATTAACATTTTAATAAAGACAGTAGAAAAGAATTCACTAATGGTCTTGACCAAAAGTTTACTAGAGTCAAAAGCAACAAATTCTCAAGAACTTGGTATTTTTCAGTAATTTTAAAAATAAGTCAGCAATCAACTAAAAAGCCATCCATGAAATACCAGCAATAAAATCCCTTGCTCGGGGCTCACTGTGTAAGGAGGGCTTTGAGGCACTGGAAAATATTTGAACAAACACCCGATGAGGTACGTTTTGGATTTTATTAACATACTATTCGTCACAGTATTGATATTGGCAGAGATTAGAGAGCTAGAAGAATAGGCAAAAGTTCTAGCTATCTCATAATAGAGTTCATTTCATCAACAAGCGAATTGATTTTAAGTGTAAGTTGTGCATGCTTGCATATAAGATTACATAGAAATGAAACAAGAATGCAAGACCTACAAAACTTTCAGTTTGTTCTAATTTATTCTCAGAAGGAAACAGAAGCTTAGAGGAAAGTACAGAAACAGGGAAAAAAGCAGCTATGAAGTCACTGGTAAAGTTTCTTCTGATGAAAGACTGTATTCAAAACAAAAGGATGAATGGCTTGACAGAAAGGCAGATGGATAACTTATTAGACAGCAAACAAATAATTTACGGGTGAAAGTGTCTGTGTTTTAGTCTCCCTGCCTAAGAAAGCACAAAAGTAAATTCTTTCATTGTCATTTCTCAGGTCGGATTGCTAGATCAGATAAATGAGTTAAAATTTACAGGGACGGGCCCTGATATGAACTCACTCGACATCACTCAGGGCTCTGAGAGAGCCGACCATCAGAGAAGCTGACTGGAGATGCTGCCTTAATCCACTGAGCATGGCCACTGTTACAGTAAAAATGAATCTCTAAATAAGCAGGCAGATACAATACGCAGACTGTACTCTAATTCACAGACAAACCACAGTGATCCTATTGGCTGTTAGCTAAAATAGCTAACAGTATACAGATGTGTCTTAGAGTCCTATTTATCATTTCAATGTAAATAAAAAATTCTTTTTGTTTGTTAAATGTTCATATGATGAAAAGATTAGTGCTAAGTATTACAGTGTTCTGTGTGATATTACTATTATCATATTAATTAGAAAAAAATCATTAGCTTGAGATATTAGGATACTGATGTGAGATAAACCTTTGAATCAGCTGAGGTTCAGCTATCACCAGCAAACATGATTAAAATATTTAAACAATGAGAACACTTCAATAATCAAAAACCTGCTGTTTATTATCAATTAATTAACTGAGAATAATATTTTCAAAGGCAGCTAAAAAATTTTTGAAAATGTTATTTGGGCTCTTGATCTAATCCAGTATTTTAGAATATTTTCATAGGTATTTTATGTTCAAATATTACATTCTATATCTATTAAACATTTATACACAGACGCTCTCATCTGTCCATCCCTAAAGGAATAAGAACCTCTAACAGAAGATGAACATCTTGAATTTGTTGCTGATGGGAATAACTAGCAACTGCAAGAGAGAATATACTCTCTTTTAGCCCTAAATACCTGCTAGATAAACTGGAAGCTCAGCAGGCAAGTCAGTGCTATGCTGCAGCTGTCTTGTTACAGTCTGATACTAGGCAGCTAATGGTGCAGAAGGAAAATATTATCCAGTACAAGGGTAACAGCCAAAAGACTTATTGTCTGGAGCAGAGAGATCCAGTACAACCTTCCTAGTGGAAAGCTGCAGGAAACAGCATCTGCATCACGCATCAAGCACACTCAGTCATGAAACTAAAGCACAGTATTGGACACCACACCACACATCAGAGAATCATCATGTGGTGTGATGGAAACCTCCAGTTTTTGGGTCATAGGCTAACAGCAAGCCCTATCATAGGATGGAGAAGGTGGAATTGTACATCTCTCCCACTCTTCCATAGAAGTCCCAAAATTGGTTGAATCATTCCTATCACCAAAATACAATTTGAAATTGCCTGAATTAATACATAGTCCTTCACAGCAGAATCCCATTCCTCTGCTCTCACTCTTCTGCAATGATCTGAGTTTTCACTGGTTGATAGAAAAGAACATCTCATATGTCAAAAAAAAAAAAAAGGGGGGGGGGGGGGAATATTAAATTCAGTACTTGAGAAATCTTATTAAGAGTTCCAATAGGGTAAAGACTATGTATCCTTTTGCTTTTTAAAGCATTTAACACTTTTCAGATGCTGCCACAAAATGAATAGTAATTAAAAGAACATTAACACTGTTCTGTTGAATGTCATGGGATAAAATTACTGTAGTGACATGCTGTAGTATATCGCAAACATATTCCACACAAATTAAAGTTTACCACCTAGTAACAATTGAATGTATTCTTGAGCATTTGTTCTACAGACAGAACATAATCTCCTAATAACTACTGACAAATCTCATAGAAATAGATAAGTTTAATTAGTCCCACCTTTTTATATGCAATCCAGTCAAACACCCTGTCAATGTCTGTGGCTTGCTGCACCTCCTGGGATACTGGATGCGAACTGGTCAAACCATCCAGCAACATCACTTCATGTAGAACATCTGTCAGAAATCTCTGCTTTTCCTGAAATACAGCATAAGCAATAATATCACATACACATTTATAGTAATGTAGAAATGATGCACAGTTACCAGAGGAAGCCTCTATATGACAGTTAACTAAAATGTGACCTTCTGGTCTGAATGTAAACCACTATTACATCTTAAAATCTTGAACAGTTCTACAGAACAGACAGGAACTAACTGTAGCATCAGAGACCCCTCTGACTTGAGATCATTTGCTGAAATAAGTTAGTTGAAATATTACAGACTATTATTAAGCGAGTCAAAATGTATCTACATTAGATATATTCATTTAGCTATGTTATATTGTAAACTGCAATTCTGATTACCATAACTATTCACACCCAGTTACTCAGGCTGGGGACAAAGAAGAAAGCGGCATAGTCTTCAATCACAAAAACCTATGGATGCTACAGATTAGCACTCAGGGAGCTCACTGCATACACAGGTACAAACGCTTTTGACAAAGATGAGTAAATATAATCATCATTGCTTTATTGTGTAGATCAAAGGCATAGTAAGGTTTAAGTCACTTGACTCTTAAAATCAAATTCACAGAGCAGGTCAACACTGGATAGAATGACGAACAGAGCCCAAAGTGTCACAGCAAATATCTGCATCATCTTTCTTAAATTCTGTAAAGAAATCATTTCTCCACATGAGTTCATTTGCTCTACAAACATTATCTCCTTTATTTCATAATCTCCATCCAGAGAAAACCACTATTATGTCTCTTTACGAGTGAGACTACCACTACGTGTAGAAGTCAAATGACATAGTCAAAGTCACAGCTTCATCAGAGGCAGGCGCAAACCCAAACAATATCTAACATACTACTAATTCATTCCTATATCCTCTATAAATATGGATTGCAGAGGTATGTCAAAACTGCTGCATCTTTACTCTGGCAGCAACATTAATTAAATGTTCAGATATACTCTATGAACTGTGGCGCGTTCACTCTTAGAGTACAAGTAGATGTGACTTTTTCAGTTGAGAAATGACATGCTGTAAAATGTCCTCATATTGCATTCATATAGATGTCTCTACTCCAACATGCTGTGTCAGGAAAGAAGAGCTTCATTTTCTCAGTTTTCAAGTCACAAATAAATGCAAAGAGTGAATTAAAAATTATGGAAGATTTTTTTCCCCCTGAAATGACATATCTCAAACTTTATGTAAGTACAATATTTCCTGCATTAATGCTCCTCTAGTGCCATAGTGTACTCTAGAGAGTGGTGCATTTTTTTTTTCCAAAAGCTATTTTGATGTCCACAGATAAACTAGTCACACAATTACGTAATAAATTCTATATTTAATTTCTTGGGTGGTAAGGTTTTGGTATCAATGTGTTAATTTAAATCATATTTATAAGAAGCTGAAGAGCTGTTTCAATGCTGATCCATCTGGAAATAAACCTCTACGTTAAAATTCATTAGAGCACAAGAAATGTACCTTGAGTTGATTGTATATTCAGGCAATTAAAAACATGGGATGCAGGGAAGCCAATTACCCAACACACATTTAGTGTTCTCAGCTGGCTGCATGAGGTAAGGTTTGTGAAGGGAAAAGTAATGTCTTGTTCATATTATTGTTCGTTACCAAATTTTCTCAGGCATGCACAGTTAGTAACTGTCCTTTTTTATGGGAAAACAAGAAGCATAGGGAAACAAGTATTATGACAGTCCCACTCAGGGGAAAACTACTCAGGTAGAAAGGATTGCAGATGCTTTGGTTACATCTCAGTCGCATTCTCTATTAGTAGCAGAAAACCTATTTCATCAGAAATACAATATGTAACTCATACAGGTATAAACACACATAGGTATAGATCTGCCTCCAAAATTCATGTCTGAATATCACAGTTAATAAACAGGTGTGGGAGTGGATTGTTGCTGTTCAGAATTTACTCATCAAAAGGATATTTGTTATTTACACAGGAATACTTAAAGTATATAATACAGAATCAAGAAAATGAACGCCATAAAGTGAAGCTATACAGAATATAAAAAATATTTAAAAACAAAGGCTATACTATGGTTTTCTGTTGTGTTGTTTTTTTTTTTCCTTATGTTAGCCTTTGATGAGCAGGAAAGGAGCATTTTAGATTCATCACAGTTCACTCAAGTTACCATAACTGGAAAGTTTTCCTTAAAATTTATGGCAGACCATAACATTGACATACAACAGGAATATCTACTATGTCTTCAAACACGTTTGCACTTATTTCAGTGAGAATTAAGGTGGCTTTTGAGCTATAAAGCTGATTTCTTTTAAACAAAAGAATTTCCAAAGTATTCCCACCTTTTCCCTTCAATATACAGCCTCTGAGAGTAGATTTCAAAAGGAGACTCTAGTATCTTCAGAACTCTAGGGAGATACTGAGAGAAGAGTTTCCCAGTCGAGAGCAGGCATTCAGCTTGAAGAGACAACAGATAACTGAACGGCAGAAAGAAACTAAAATCACCTTAATTATTTTGTTGAAGAAACACCACTTCAGCTATTAGAGTCATAGTCAAACATTAAGGGGAAAAAGGCACCACATGTGACCAAATTGCTTATAATGATAGAAGAGGGGCCTTTTATTCCCTAGTAATTTTACCTGATGCAGTACACTGGAATTGATCTGATTTAGCATGATATCTACCGGACTAAAGAAACACATAGCAGAGAAAAGAAAATCAATTTTGGAATGCATTTAATGAGGGCAGTGAGCTGTCAACCTGGTAAGTGACAGGTTTGCAGCTAACATGAAACAATTACAAAATGTTGTTGAAGATCTCTCTCCTCCAAGGGAGTTCAGCTGCAAGAGAGAAGCCAAAGACTGTGATTCTCCTGTAAAGAAGAGGAGGCTTCAGATAAGTCTCTGGGGTTTTGCCTGGAAACTGTTAGTAGCTGTATATAAGCGCAAGGCAGTGCACTGAGCAAGAGTGGGTACAATGACAGCAGAAGCCTATTCTGAAATAAGGGCAGAAATGCTTCCACTCAAACCTATGCCTTTCGTTAAAGACAAGCAGGAAGCTACTCCATTTCTTATCTTCCTACTTGGCATCCAGCCTCTTCTTTTCTTCTCCTTAACACCTTCCTGGATCTGAAGTAGTCAACTCTGGAAGGGCAGGTTTTCTTGCATTAAGAAAGAAAAGATATGCTGATTACTTTCTGTTACTTTCCTTCTTGTACTTCCAGATGAAGAGACTAAAGTATTTTTATCAGATCAGTGTGCCTTTTGAACATGTTCAGATTTTTGCCCAAACACCAGTGGTCAGTAGATTCACATACGTGTCTCTTCACAGCAATTACTTGTACTCTTGGCTGTTAAGACTTTCTCTGTTTGGTACATGGTTGTCTTGAAATGCCTGGTCCTTCTCTGAGTTTTTCCTTCCTTAGCCAACTTTTAAACAATATGAATATTCAAATTTCACTGCTATGGGTGAAAATTATATGGATAACAGGGTCAGAAACTATATATTGCTATAGTAGCTATAGCAATTCCTTCACACAATGGAAATAATCTGTAGATTTTTAAATGTGGATCTATAAATCATTCCATAGCAGTAAGAAGGAGGAATAAGAAACCGGCTGACCACGTAAAAGCCCTCTTGTTCTGTTTTGTTTTCATTTTGTTACAGGGAGGAAGCTTTATGGAAAGGATGTGGTCACCCTGTGTATTACCCTCCAACATACTGACCACCATTCAAATAGTTTATCTCTAAATGGAAAGAAATAACTTGTGAAATAACATTTTTTGGCACAAAAGACTGTATCTTCAAGAGCCAATAAAAATGTTTTGCATGTAATAGGATAACAATGACGTAATGGAAAGAGACTGAGATACCATTTTGAGACATAATGTGCAAGTTAGTTAGCATGACAATAATGTAATTCTTTTTAGTCACATAATTTCTAAAAATTAATACAAAATAGCAGGGAAAATAATTAAAATAAAATAAAATAAAATAAAATAAAATAAAATAAAATAAAATAAAATAAAATAAAAAGATAAGAAAACATTCAAGAGTGAAACAAAAGGAATAACACAATAAAAGCCAAAACTGATAATTAGTACGCAGAAGAGATCAAAGGCCTCAATATTAAAGGCACTGCCTTTCTTCTGGGACTGCCATTCAAATGATTCATGGACTGAGAAATCTACATGAATAAAGCTTAATATTGGTGTGCAAACCTGCAAATGATTTCCCTGACAAACTTGCTGGAAATATCTTATCCAAATTTTACTAGCCATCAGCAATACAAAGGAGATGAGTGATCTCTCGTGCCTGACAAAAATCAGCATTTGCAATACGTGGTACTTCAGTTTATAGGGAAAGCACTCCCTAGGGAAAAAGAAATAAGGGCAGATTTTGAAAGCAATCAAAGAATTCTAGCATACACAATACCAGAAAGTTGCAGTTCAACTACAGTACATTTTAGGATGAAGCTTAATAAACTGCAAGGGAATATAATCCATGAGGAAACCACAGGTTCAAAAAAAAGAAAAATACCTTAAGGCCAGAAAAGATCCAATGGGGGCCAAAATAAAGTCCTTCCCATCTGTATATTTAAAAATACCACACTGTCATAGTGTAGGATGTCTCCTGAGTACTTGCAAATGAACACAATATTTTTCTCTCTTTCTCCTCCCAACTGTATTTTGAGAAGATTACAGACAACTTTTTTAATTTATATCTCTGCATGTGTGCCTCAATTATGTGCATAGTTTGTTGAAGGAGGCCTGCAGCAGATTCTACTTTTATCAACTATGAATATGTCACGATTCCCATGTCTACCTCCATAACTCTCTTATATCAGGAAAGAGAATTTGAAATGTATATTCTTTTGAATGAAATGCCAAACCAGATAATCATGACCCCCCAGGTGATATACCAGGTGATAGATCACCTAGGATTTTTTGTGTAGTTTCACAAGCTACTTCAACTGCAGTTTCCTGTCATCGCTCTGTTTTTCAAGTATAACTTTCATTTGGTTGTATACCAGACTCATTTTGCCAAATATGGACCTACAAAAACAAAGGACACAGTACAAAACAGTAAACATTATGAAAGGAAACATCCTCTACTTCCCCAAAATGCCTCAAGGGAAACTACTTTTACTCTTTCACTCAAAGAATCTGCTTTGCTATCTTGTATGTAATTGCCTTCAAAGAAACAAGAGTTAAACAAAAATAAGAGATTAACACAGATCTACTTTATCTTCATATCTTTGTCCCCAGAACATTTTTAAAAGTTAGGCAACAGGGTACAAAGTTTGTCTTCCAATGCATCCACTGAGAGAACCTGTAGAGAAAAATCTTCTCACCCTTAAGAAGCAGTAAATATCTAAATAAAGTCACTTTGAGATATGTTTGGTACACTGAGGCAACTTCCAGCTACAACTGGCAGATGCAATCACTATTTAGAGTATTTTTCAGGTGCTCTAACATTTGCATGCCTAGATTTTACCATCCTGAAAGTGATGAGGCTCAGCAAGCTGAGCTTCAAAGGCACCAAACATGTTTTGCAGAAACACCAAAAGTTATATATCAGTTCATGTTTCAAGTAACTGCATGTTGCACACAATGTTAAAACAAATGAGTGCACATTCACAACACATGAAAATGCAAAAAGCAGTCTTTCAGTAAGGATGCCTCTCATTACACATCTAATTGCTTATCCACTGAACTTCCCACAGCAACTATATTTCCTGAAGTGTGTATCTTTCTTTCACTAGGGTTGCCCTAAATTGAGTCCATGCCTTGATCTTCCTCCTATATGGAAGTCAAAAGTTGTCACAAACATTCTTTTTCAAATTACTGATAACAAATTGCTTTAAAAAATCAAAATTATGTGAAATTCAGCAAGTTCAGTGAAGTTTCTTTCTGAAATATTAATATAAACCCTGAACTCAAAAGAATGAAAATCGTACAACTGAAAAGCTTTCATAATAATGCAATTTCAACTGCTTTCTCAAGATGAGCCTATGATGACATGAAAAAAGAAGAAGCATTGACATTCTCCAAACCTGTACTCAACCTCTTGAATAAATGCTTCATCTAAATGTTGATATTCATTTGTCTGATCTCTAAATGTTAAGAGTTTAACTATTTAAAGTCAAGAATTCCAACTAACGCATCTTGCCAGAGCATATAAAGTGCAATGTAAGTCAAAGCACATTAAAGATAAGCATGTGTTTAATGGCAATATTCACTTTTATTACTTTAATCCTGTCAATAAGAAGAAATTAGGATCATTTATCAAGAATTTGGGCAGAGTGTTCCACAACATTCAAAGTGCTTAATGTAATGAAGTTTAGTTAAACAGCTTTCTATTAACTTTCCAGGCACAGGTAATTTCTTGCATTTTAAAAACAGAAATGTTGATATGTAACGTCATTATTATTTTCAGCTGCCTGTAGTAATAACAGAGCCACCTATCCCAGAATTTCAACTGACAAAGAAGGCAGAGGATTCAAAGCAATCACAGATGTACTACACCTTGACTTATCCAATAAAGTTTTCACCAAAGCCAACTTTTATTTAATAATAATTAAAAAAAAAGGGGGGGGAGGGTTGGGAGGAAGGCAGTGAGGCTCTGTGAAGTGCTTTCTCAGCATCAAACAAGGTACTGACTGCTAGAGTATTTGACACTCATTTGATGGATGAAAGGGAAAATTACATGTCAGTAATTCCTGCTGTCATAGTCCTCAATACCCAACCCTGTGCCAGAGACTTTCAAGGACAAACATGATGGTTCCTTCCACTAGTAAATAAGGAGCAGAAAGATCAATCAATAAATTCATGGATCTGAAAGTCTCTGTTGAATTCCTTCCTTTACACAGCCATATACAAAGGAGTTCAAAACCAGAAACAAGCAGAGAGAAAGAAGGAATATATAGTTGATGTTGGGCCTCTGAAAGGAGTAAGGTGGATGAGAAATGACAGGGCTATGAAGAGCAAATTAGCAGTACGTAATTTTTCAATTTAATTTTCTCCTTTCTCTGATCCTAAAAAAAAAAAGCAGAAACACCTTTCACAAAGGCAGGATTTCCTTTATTGTACCAGACAGAGGATCTCACATCTCAAGAAATTATTTTCAGTGGCTGATCCTTTTCATGGCATGAAGAGATAACCAAAACGTTATATGGTATGCCTCTAATACAGAAACATCATCTCTGAATTTCAAAGTCATGAAACAGCAACAGTCAAGGCACTTGCATACATATGGTTAATTGGAGAACACATGATTAAGCAATATTCTCTGATCTTTGGGGAAAACTGCTTGCAGCACAAACTTTCTTTATAAAACAGTCTTGACAACACACCAAAAAAAAATGTTTTAAAATTCAGTGTCCTTGAAGAATGAGATTTCAGAATAAGATTTTGAAACAGCTAAGAATAAAAATTTCAAAAAACACTTAATTTGGGGTATAGGCAAGGTAAAAGGCTAAAATGGGAAGACTATTGTAAATACCTAATGAGTAGCCAGTAGTGATATATCTCTTAGAAAATCAAAGGTAGCTTCACCTTCAAGAAGTAAAAAGTAACACGTAGGGCCTTAATTTTTAGCTGAGGGAATGAAGTGAGACTTTCTAGCTTTGACCTCAATTAACTTCAATTTTAATTTTAAAAGGACATTAAAACCAATGGTGAGATCATGAAAGCTCACCTTTCTGTTTTGAAACTAGCAAAACTTTGTCCACTTCTTCAGGAGAGTTCTGATGAACCTTACATTAACTGCAACAGATAACAGAAGCCTCTGTCAGAATGACTCTTCGCATTCTGCTCTTGAAACTATTTACCCAAAATTTTAACACAGTGTAAGAATGGACAGAGTTAATTAAAAATTGGACTTCCTTTCTCATTAAGTTTACACATCCCAGTAAATTACATAAATGCCTTGTGGACAAAACAAGAAACTAAACTTTCTGGAAGACTCAATAAGGTGTAATAGTTCATGTTCAGTTTTGGTAATCCTGGTATCTAATCATCTACCCTCTGGTAAAAGAAGAGTTAATGAAACAACTGAGGGAAAACTGATGAGATCAAAAAAATTAGAAGAGGAAGAAATGTTTAAGCAAGCTAAAGAATGTAGAGAAGAAAACGATACCAAATCTATGAATTCCACAGAAAATGCACACTGCAAAAAATACATAGCTTCACTAAAGAGTAGCATCTCTAGACAAGAAGTAGCAAAATATTAGGAGCTTATGTCATTTCAACAGTAGAAGTCAATAAACCTCCTACAATTTAGATAGGAAGCTGCATATATTTGTTTCAGATATACCCATACTGTCCAGGTTGCATTCCTAAACAAAAGCCCTTTTCCAGGAATCTGCTTGCAGTCTTCTGTGAAAATATGACAAATATTCTCTAATAAACTGAAATGAAACTCAATTTGACATTTTAGTTTATGGACTTCTTAAAGAAAGTTCCAAGGGTAAAATTTTAAAACTGCAAGACAAAGAAATGAACTAACTTTTCCCATTCTTTAGAAAGAAAGAGAATTTTGGCATAGCACACTCCATTTTCTTGAAGCAAAGAGCTCTATGATCACACACCACAGTATCTTTTATTTTTATTTCACAATAACTGCTGACAAAACACCAACAAGAATGTTGGAATATTGTTCTGTTTAACCAACATTATAGAAAAGAAGATTTATAGTTCTTGATTTTACTACTGATCCATGAAGCTTGTATCCTTCATTTTTGAAAAAAAATCTAAGTTGTTTGGAACAGCTTTTCATTTTATAAAGGCTCATTTTTTGTTTGTCCAACTTAATAAATGTCTCTATGATCTAAACAGGAAATGCTCTTTTATATCAATTACAACAATATCCAGCAAGCTAAATTCCAGTTACAGTAGCTTTTGTTTCCTCTTCTTACAATCTGTATAAGGCTGAAAGGTCAGAATATTGATTTCTACAGTAGTCTGCAAAAGAATGCAGCATATTTAAATGTTTAACTCAACAAGTGTTTCATCTTACAACCATTTTTCTAATTATTTCTAATTATTATTAACCAAATGTTTATGAAAAGTTTATTTCTACCTTCTTTTTAATATAGGGGAAAAAACTGACAGAACAGTATTTTTCCAGGCACAGACATATTACTTCAGCTAATTCTAATTTATGCAGCATGTGTCTAATTTCCAAGCTTAACAGTCATACCTTGTTCAATCCATTTGTTTTTCCTGTATTCTGCTAAGATACGAGGAGTTCACATGATGGGCATGTCATTTGCATAACATTGAATATTATATTCATTCCACAGAAATCTCAAGCAAGCATTCTATATTCCAAATGACTTCTAAAACAAAGTTATTCCACATTTGTTGAACTGATTATGTGAAGAACAAATGATGGATGATTTGAAGATAAAATTCAGTGTATAAACATTGTCATCTACAACATTTCACTATGCTAATATCATAAAGGACTGCCAGATTCTATTGCATTCATAATTAGAATGATTACATTGTAATTCAGGATGTGTTTTTCATAAAGATTAAGAGAATGAGTTTTAATACAACCAAAGCCAGGTGAACCAAGTAAGTTTACCTATACAAGACAGATGTCAGTTCAGATGAAGATTTGTTTTCCTACTTCAATTATAAATTTTCCTACTGCAATTATAAATCTAAACTTACACCTACAACAAAATATTAAAATACTACAAAGAATTTGAACTGCACAAGAAGCATACATAAACAAGATTACCCATACAACAATAAGGGTAAAGGGAGAAAAGAACAGAATACTCTAAGAAAATATATTTTCAAGTTCACAGTATGTTTTAACCAAACATCTCTTTTACATTTTTGGTCTGGATTAAATTCAGTGTTCTGTCTATTTTCCTAAACAGTCCATGTTAAATCATAACAGCTGTAATCCAAAATGTTTTTCAGCAAAGAGACAGTAGTTATTTTAACACTGGGTTATGATAGACATGACCTTACTTCTTTTGTAATAAATTGCAGATTACGCTTTTGGAATGCTTTCAAATTATTTCACACCTTGTGAGTTTGCTTTATTGGACATCTGATACTTTCATGCATCATTTCTTATTTTTCAGCAGTCCCTGCCTATAACAGAAGCAGGAGTACACCAGGAAAGAAACCTTGCTGTGGAGTTTCAGTAAAAATGAAATAAAACAAACTTACCATGTTCCATCCTGGGTAGAGGTAGTCTGTCCCGATAAATTCAAAATAGTGAGCAAAACCCTCTTTCAACCACACATCCTCCCACCAAACTGGAGTCACAAGGTCACCAAACCACTGCAAAGAAAGTTTAGATAAAAAAACTTTTAGAAAATCATGCTTGCATATATCTCACTTATACAGAGAAGATTCTTCACAAGTTTCACAAATAAAAGCAGTAGCTTATACGAGCCATTCAGAGGACAAGCAGATTTTTTTCATATACTATTGAATTAAGCCTTTTTACTGGATGCACATAAGTTACTTAAATAAAATACTAGAAAAGAACTAGTATGCATGGCATTGCTTTACTTATCTAAAGTAGATGCTCACCTCAGTTTAAGGAACTAACCCATACAATGAGAGAAAAATGTGAAACCAGCTTATTTGAGCTAGGAACACCTGGAAACTTCACTATGTATAGTGTGAATATTTAAGAACTGGAAACATAAGCTCTCTATTCCAGGCCTATATTTTACCATTTCTTCCTCTGTAAGGTCTGCCTGTTAAGATTTACAACAATACTGACATTCATTGGCCACTTTCCTAAGGAAAGCCATTTCATGCAACCCCCTTTGTGAGTAAGCCTCAACCCTCTCGAAACAGGGAGTTTAGCTGGGGTGTAGCCACAAACCTATCATGGCAGAGGACACATAGATCACAAAGATTTTAGCCAGAGATAGGATGATCACCAGAAAAGGAATGGGGACAAACAAACACAGGAAATCAGACTTCATCAATTCTACTGCTCACAAATCACTCTTATAAATGATTGTAATGACTCTTGGCAACCTGGGAACATCTTAACACAAGTGACAAGAGCAGAAACACACACACATTATTATGGAAAGTTACTTCACAGTCTCCGTAAAATCTTTTGCCAAAAACCAAACTTTTGCTCCTGGAAACAAACTTATTTTTAATGTGATTAGAAGAGAGTCATTAAAAATCAACAGAGATAATTTTGAGCTTTCATGTAGTTTTAAACTGATAATAAACAGAAAGGAATATTCCAGAGGGAGGCAACACATCTGAGGACAGGTGTTGTCGCTGACACAAATGAGAGAAGAAAATGAAGGAATATGGGGTTGGCCAAGTAAGCAGTTTCTTTTCAGGATGATTGGCATATCTGAAGGCTTTGTCCAGCATCTCAATGAAAGATCTTGCTTCTGTGCACATCTTTGTTAAGGGAGAATAGCGTGCGGGGAGGATCAATGCCATGACTACGATCCTTCATGAAATGAACACAGGAGCTCCAAAGAATAGATGACAGAAACAGAGATTATCAGATTGCCACACAGTGTTAAGTAAATAGGATTTGAAGGAAAAATGAAGCGAGATGTGAAAATGAACGTCAGCAGCAATGAACTGAAGAATTTCAGGGTAAAAGATGGGATTGACAAAAGTCTTATTCACGTGCTAAGTGAAACAAACTTACTGGATAGTTGAACATAACATAGCTAAGGGTTATTAAATTAACTCTCTACAGGACCAAAAGAGATAAAGATTTGATTTTAAGAATATTTATCTGAAAAGGTAAAGAACTACTGAAAATCTGTTTATGTATATAATGCACAATTTTAAAAGTAAGAGTACCACCAAAGTAGTACAAAAAATATACTTTTTCTAGAACACATTGGCTAAATGATTTCTAACGCTAAAAAGGTTAAACACAACATTGCAGTGTTTGTGTCTTGAATTACAAGACTGCTGAACAGATTAGAAACCAGTAACAGTCAGGGTATGCTACAACTACTTAGAGAGAGGTTTAAGCAGTAAAACTTACTAAGTTTGTAATACATATTCTTGCAACTTAAAAGAATTTGTAAAATTATTTGTTAAAGTAGAACAGTGAAGTTTTTTAAAGTTAGATTTAAAAAAAAAAAAAAAACATTTGACTTAAGAAGGAACCTAGCTTTGTCATCTTAGCTGAAAAGTGAAAAATATGAATTTTGCTGCATTCCCAATATTTGATGTCAGAATCAAGTATTTCATATATTCCTGTAGGAGATTAAGTGCTTATTTAGTAATGACAAAATTAAAAGTTTTCATTGTCATTTAATCATCCAGGAGGAAAATTATTTTACAGGAATTAAAACAGCATATGATACCAGTATGAAAACATAAGGAATTTGCCTAACTAGTTCTTGAATATCATAGAGAATATTACTGTTAGAGAAAGCAGTCCCAGAGAATGCAATTAATGACGACCAATATTCAAGAAGAATTGTACTATTATCATCCTAGGTGTTACATGTCTGAAAGGGAAACATTAAGTGAAGCATTTCATTTAAGTAATTGCTCATTTATTTATTTATTTGTGTGTTTGAAGAGGGATGCTATTTGCCCGGAATGACAATATTATTTCTTCTCATTTTCAGAAAGAAAAATGAATTGAAATATATTGGTTACATAAATTGCTTGTTTCCCTCAGTTATTATATTCATCCTGATACAAAAGGCACTTACCTTCATTACAGACACACTGAAAAGGTACTCCTTCCCATGCACTTTTCTTACAGATTATTAAAAAAAAAATAGCAGTGGCTTAGGGTTTTTTAATTTTCCTTCTGCATTCATGCATGTTTAACTCAAGTTTTGTGCTCAGGGGGGAGAACTAACAAAAAATTATGGTGATTAAATTCAAACAACTTTTTCTTCAAAGGCTGTAGGTGGGGTTGATCTGTGATATGCAAATAAAATGGATTGCTAATTTAACAGAATTATTTTAATAAATTATGGTAATTATTTCGAGCTATTAATTTAAGATGCTATAAATATGTGTGTATTGACTAATATATCATTTGTGTTCTGGGGCTCGGAGGGAAAGCTTTAATGCAGAGATACTCCACCTTCTGCCAATTATTAATTTTTTATTAAATACTTGAAGTGTTCTAAAACATTCAAGCTGTAATATCAAGCACTAATAGCCTAAAAATGACGAAACTAAAGCTAGTTGCATTAAATACATCCTTCCTAAAACTTGTACCTAAAATAAGAATCTAGTCAAGCATTACGAAGTCACCTGTGAAGAAATCAGGCATAAAATTCTCTTTTGAATTCTCTGCACATGTACTTTGACGACCACAGAATTTTTTTGTAATTCTGCAATGATGCCTCTCTGTTCTAAGAACTGCAGTTCATGATCAAATGCATATAAAATGCTCAATTGGTTTAGGAATTCCAATCTTAAACAGTCACACCTAGTTTACAATCCCAATTCTTAATTTTATCCATTTCTTTGAATCTCGGGTATATCATTAGCAAAACATTTGCTGTGTTTCTGTAAGGGACAAAGGTATCATATGGCGCAGTTCCATACCGTACTAAAATATGCTGTGTATGTATTCAAGTAGACTTTAAAATCAAAGAGCACTGTATGATGAAACAGGGCAACGATATAGTTCTTCTTTAATAACAAAAGGGAAAAAAAAAACACATATTTTAGGGCAGCTCCCTTTCATCTTACTGAAATCTTCAAAATTACATTAAATATAATGTAAAGCTGTAGACGTGGAATCTACTTTTGGCAATGTCAGTAGAGATTTTCATTAGTCCTTGTTTTTCAATGTATAAAAATCAGTTAACCAATATTCCTGAACTACCACAGTTTAGAAGACTAGGCTATGAACAAGAGAATGAAAAATACATTGAATAATTAACAATTAAATAGCAGAGGCAAGAGATCTTGTGCCCAATCTGGCCTCAGTTCAACATACAGCAAAGATAATATCATTTATGCTCCTGACCTACATGAGCCAGAGTTATAGTTTTCTTGATGAAACTGCAGCAGAAAACACTGGCTACAGAATAAACGATACTGTCTTGGCGACGTCAGTGTTTTGTGGCATGCATTTTTGGAGGGCTTCTGTCTTTAAATTTTATTTGCAGTTGAATGATCTGTATTCTATGTGACTCAATTCTGCATTTAAAAAGTAGAAATAGTATTTCTTCCCTTTGAGTATTAATTATTGTATCAATTTGCCCACTAAGATAGCTGAGCAAGGCCTTGATATGTATAATACTAAAACAGAAACTGCAGCAACAAGAATGAAGGAGGATACTTCTGATTAAGTGAACGTTACTGGAAGTAAAATGAGAACAGACACCAAATAAGTTTCTCATTTGCACTTTTAAGGTCACTTAAGAGCACACAGCTACCATAAAATAAACTCACATACAGTCTTCTCCAACTTCGATATCCTCTGACGTTCCCAAAATAATACACTGACAGAGAGGCTCAATGAGAATCAGTTTCAATGAAAATCAAACAAATAAACTTTGCAAGCTACTGATGTTATAATTGCCCACATATTACATATAAACTGCTTTGGAAGGAGAGGAAATTATTTCAGCAGTGAAAAAAATAACTGGAAGTAATGGAATGACTTCAGAAAAAGGAAGACTTGAGCAGAATGCAAAGAAAAATTTATCAACTGTTGGATTTAAAGAGTTACAGAAAAGGTTCTGAAGGAGTCTGCAAAAACCCTGTACTCAGGAACACTGAACCCCACGCTAGAAAAAAAAAACACTACGTGGTGGAATGTAATACTAACCAGAGTTGGGATTTGATGACCTAATATGTGTTTTCCACATCTTAATCCTCAGGCACCGTGATTTTTCTAGCTGAACAGTGTGCTACTCTATTGTACTGCACAATAAAGAGCATATAACAAAATAAGATGATCGCACTGAGAACAAACCAGCAATAACTTTCAATTAAAATGTCATGTTTTAGCTGAGGATTTAATATTCATCTACAGATTTAATGTGAAACATGAATACGAACCAAGCATTATTATTTCCAGGTTCATCTACCGTAACTCTATTATGAAGGCTCCCTTTTATATGGTACTTATATTTTCAGAAAGTGTTAAGAATATGCATTGCATTTTAAAGAATACTGTGTAAAGTCACAGATGTAAGCCATGCTGATTACACAGTGGGATTTTAACCCGAGGGCTATGATTATGCCTGTTACAAGTATAAGAAAGGGTTTCCTGGCCCTCAAGCACATTTCTTCAATAACATTTGCATTCAACTCAATATTACTAAACAGTCGTAATGTGTTTAGTTGGAGATAAGATGGAAGAAATGTGAAACAAATTGTAATATGGATTTATTACAAAGTTTTTTTATTGATAAAAAGGTTTCTGTACATATAAAGACTCAATTGTCCATCATGAGTGAACGGAGGGTTAATACCAAACTTAAAAAAGGAAAAGGGAAGTGCATGTGTACGTGAGAGGAGACAAGTAAGAATATCAAATTGATTTCAGCCAAAGCATTTTTTGACATGAACGTGTAATTCAGTGTGAATCTGCTACGGTTCTGCAGTAAATTCTTTTCTACAGTTATCAATGCGTATAATCTACCGAACAGCACACAAAACACATAAGTTAAAATCATACAGAAGATAAGCAAGTTCTTTGTTACTAATTTTCTTCTTTATCCCCATTCTGACTCTTTCCTGTTTTTGCATTCTCATTATGTATCTTACAGATCCTCCCGTTATTTGGACTACACTCACAATAAAAGTTGTAACTGTGCAAATTCGTTTTCAGTTTTGAAAAGGGACACATGGTTTCTGATCTAAGTACTGTGTATCTGAACACTTCAAATACCTGATGACATAGCTCATGTACAATGACCATGGTGACATCCAGCAGGTATGATATAGAAGAAATGCTTGGATCCAGTAGTATCCTCTGCTCCACAAAAACACTCAGTCCCCAGTTCTCCATAGCAGCATAGGGATGTTTAGGCACAGCTAACAGATCTGAAAACAAAGAAAAAATATGTTAACTTCCTTTGAAAGATATTTTACTGAAGAGCTATTGTAGATAAAGCCATAAACAATCATTAAAAACATTTTAAATAACATAAATGTAAAAACAGGACTGTTAATTTCAGCTCTCTAGCATTTCTACTTAGGAAACATTAATAAAATATCAACCTGTTAATGATAGTTATTTATGTAACAGTATTTAGTATTTTTAATTGAAGAAGTTATCTATATAGAATATAGATTACTTTAAAATATCTTGATGTTGATTTACTGATGAGTTTGATGCTACTTCTCATGTTTACTACACCACAATCAAAGCAGTAACACAGATTTTAACAAAAGTATTGTTTACCTTTTCATTAAAGTGACTTCTTAATGAACATTTTTCAAGTCAAACTATATGAAAGGATTTACATTAGGGGAGAACTGAAGAAATCTTGTTTCATAACAATCGGAAAGTTCACAAGCTGTTCAGAATCCCCTTGCCAAAACAAGGCATTTTTCAATACTATTTTTCAATAGTATTGCTAGCAGCCCCTCTGAGGATGGAGTAACTGACAGCTCTGTTTCAGTTGGAACAATGGTGCTAGATGCAACCAAAGATTAATTACTTCAGCTTAGTATCCAGTAAGAGATAAAAGAGTACGAAGAAGATGGGAAGGTCCTCCATCTTATTAAAAAAAAAAAAATTAAAAATGAGTGACAGGAAATTTCTCTCAGTGGCAAGAGGTTCAAGAAGACAATATTACAATGGCCATCCAGATGCTAGTAAAATCTTACAGAAAGTGGCTGAGAAGAAATTCAAATTGACCAGTCTGGAAATAAAATTAGAGTAAACTGACATAAGAAATAAACAAATACGCAGTGTTGCTCCACTGTAAAAATATCTGAAAGAGCCTAGAAAGAGTTTCTAAGTCTACAAGAAGCCCAGTGCAAATCAGCCAGACTTTTGGAAGCTATACTATCACGTCAGCATGGTGTTCATTTCTAGGTGAATTAATTAGCCTGGCTTCTTAATTAATTAGTCTGGCTCATGTACTCCTCTCATTTGGCTGTTACTTCTGGTTCCAAAGCCAGTTCATTCATAATCAACACATGTAGATTTAGGCGGTGCTTCACTGTGTGGGATGAATGATCTCTGGATTGACTTCTCCCAAAGAAGTGAAATTATGACTTGCTTATAGACAGCACTTCCATTACAGCACACACATCTCCTACATTTTCCTATTTTGGTTTGCTTATATACATGGTAGAATTGGCTTGAAGAACAACCTGACAGCAGGAGCTCTACTTCAGGATTCACAGAAAGAAGCCATGGAAATATCAGGACTAGATAAAGAACTCAGATATATTTCAGTATTCCCTAAAAGGGGAATAAAAAAAAAAATTTTTTTCAAGTAGTAAATAAAAAACAGACCTCAAGTGGAAGCACAGAGAGAGCATAGCAACTACTTTCAAATACAAAAAAAAACCTGAAAATAGCCAAATTGCAGAGAAACTACAGAGGATAAATAACAAATATTCATATAAAGGCAAACATTAGAACAAGAACCTAATTAAAGAGAGCAAAGCAAAAATCCAAAGCATGGTGTTCAAGAGGAGATTGCCAGTTAATTCAAATTTACATGCTTTAACTTTCTTCTTCAGTTGAAGCTTGAAACATACTACTTTTATAGAATAACTGCAATTTGTTATTACTAACATGAAAAATTTCTGTCTGTTATACAAAGGAAGGATAAGCATTAAAAGATGACACAAAGGCTACAGGGTGAAATCACTGAACTTAATGGCAAATATTCATTAAATTTAAACAGGGACCTTTTCTATTCTTAGCTCTGTAAAGAAAGCTGTAACTTTTCCTGCAGTGATTAAACTTTCATATAAAAGTATCTTCAGAAGAACAGAAAGAATGATTCTAATTTACTCCCAGTTTTCAACAGTTCCTTTCAAATCAACAAAGTGATACCAAAATAAAACTACCAGAAAAGAAAAACTATTTCATACTTGCACTGATTGTTTTGCTTCCTTTCTCTCTTTTGCATTCACTTGAATTTTCTGGTCTTTCTTGTCAGTCATAGCAGACACATTTTGTTAGTGTCAGCAAATAATAAAGTGAAATAACTCTGTGGCACTGGGAAACTGAGGTCTCATGCTGTTCAGGAAAGGAGTTCACCCCCACCTAAATACAAAAGTATTTATTTAGCTTATTACTGACTGTTTCAGTATTTGTTCCATTGGTAATGGTCTGCTGGCTTAGATGGATGCATAGTAGCACTGACATACCTGTAAAACCCTCTAGTCTGACTGATGGCTAGCTGCCTTCCAGGCAGACAACAGCAGAGAAATACTTTCCTCTCGCACAATGCCATTGCTCTGCAAGCCTTGACATTCCTTTCAGTCATCAGCTAATGCACTGTAATGCCAAGACAACTTTCTTAATCTCCAGCAACTGACAAACTGGACTCTGAATGTACTTGTTACTACAACATGAGAATTCCTTTTCTTCTCATTGTCCATGTCTAAAATCAGAATTCCGAGTCTTAATGTTAATTCAGAAACAAAATTCTTCAGAGGTCAATCTTGACTGATCTCCATATTTCTACCACCTTTAAACAAAATCCCCAATTTGGGTCCAAGACAATCGTCTGTACTATTATCCGGGGAGCAAACATATTTCATTTCAGAGAAACAATGTTTGATGTTCAAGTCTCATCAGAAGAATTTGCATTTTCCTCTGCCTACTACACCACAAAAGAACTGAGGAAGGTCTCTAATGGTCCTCAAGGTGACATCCACTAAGGTTTAAAGATAATTTTTGAGGAGCAAGGTACAAAATGACGGGCGATGATGAACATTTTGATATAAACATTTTTCACCCATTGTATTGTTCAAAAGCATTCTATACTAACTGCAAAAATGTGAACTACTGAATATATAACAGCTTGTGCACATGCTGTATCCAGTTACTCTGCACAGTATTTAATTAAATTCTTTGTAAAGCACTCGTGAATGTTTGATTATGTAGATATTGCAGGGGAAATAGAAGTGCTTGTTATTGCTTGCAGAGAATAATATCCCCATGCATCATGAAAGCGCTACTTGAGATTTCCTGATACAGCAGTGCAGAGTCCTGTGCACCACTGGAATAATAGAAGGTTTCCACCTCTTGGCCTTCACAGAGACTAAATTCATGACTCTGAAGTAAAAAATAAACAGGTAAAATAAAATCACCACAAAAGCCATCCAAACTAAAAGGCGTCGGAACATCACATTAATGTACGACAGTGGCACAATTACTCAGATTCAAATTATTCAAATACAAACAGATATTTCTGAACTATGGTCCTATGCAAATCTCATTTTTCAGCAGTTCAGGTTACAAGAACTGTAAATAGCTCAGCAGTTCCTTTTACTTCCAAACATTCAATTAAGGCATCATAACTATGTGAGCTTAAATCAAAATATAATTGTCCGACATTATTAGCAAGTATCATCGTAGTACAAAATAGAAATTAGCAATTCATCACCTAACTTGGTCACAAAGAAAATCCACTTTCAACGTGACTACCTATTAATTTAACATTGGTATAATATGAAGATATGACATTGTTTTTCTCTTTTTCTACTCATTTATAGTATTAGATTCCCCAACTGTGAACATCATTCTAACTTTAAATGAGAGCAGAATTAGAATTGAATATGATTAAATGCAAAACAAGATGCAACTGTCTCAGAGTACCCTGAATTTGAAGTTTTTTCTTTCACTTCTTCATCTTCTCCACCTCTATCATAACAGTATGTTAACCATCTTTGTTTTAAATGTTTGAACACACATCCTTACTATACATGACTATGACTGTGTGCACAAACACAGTTATCCACACAAATGAACATATTTACTAGCAGATACGCTGTGATCTTGTATTAGCTGCTCGATGAAATGTAACCAAGGGATAGATCCTGCAGGACACAGAAAGAGCATTAAATTTCTTGTAATCAAGGAGAAAGAAAAAGCAACTACTGAGGAAAAAAAATATATATAGGGACAACAAGCTTTCTGTTATCAGATATGGTAAGTATCCCAAATAAATGTAAGAAGCCTAAAACTCTGCAACTTTATACAAGAACATACAGTGAGAAAAAGTAATTTTCTGACACACATTTTTACACATTTCCTTAATAAAATTAGGAAGCATACAGAGATAAACTGTTCACTGTGTGAACTCTGCGTTTTTCTTTTCTAAACCTCATATCTGTTTCAAAATTTAAACTAAAAATCTGAATTTATCCACATGCCTCTCAGAACATTGTTTTCACACTTTTCTTCGGAGAGGCTTTCTTCAACATTTCAAATATAGATTTCTTAATACTAGGTATTTCATTTTTTCACAGTGACTTTGACTAATTAAGGGAAAGTTTGTCTAGTATCAGGCAATTTTAATCTTAATAAATGAAAATCTCAAGTACGTTTTTGCCCTTTCACAATGCTGAATAATGCAATCAATAGATTTATTAAACCTCCCTGAAGGTCTTGTGCAAACGAATGCTGTTGAACAAAAATACAAACTATTTACTAAAAGAGTTTATATTTATGCCACTCAGATGCCTTAATCAAAGGCATTTCTTTATTAACAGTAAGTAGAATGTGCTTTTCTGAAACAGAATACCATTCAATAATTTAAGGAAATTCAATGATTTTAAAGAAAAAGCCAACTACCAGAAGTGGCAGCATGGGTTAAAAATCGTTATGCCCAATGGTAGATACTGTAAGGAAATATACAGATCGGTGACTCAGAAAGAACTGATAACAGCCCTCATAAGAAGCATCAAAATTTGTCACTCAAAAGCTTTCTTTCCTGTATTGTTTTCTTAGTATAGCAGAGAAATATGTACCAGAGAAAGGAGGTTTTCCTGATATATGTACTTTCACTCCTTTAAAAGGTCTTTAGGGGAAAAAAAAAAAGCCATCCCAGGCCTAGAAGAAATACTTCTGAAGTCAATAGAAGGGTCTCCACCTGACTTCAACTGCAGAACAAAGCACGACTAATGGATTCGAATGCGTACTTTGAGACACGTTAAAGAGACTGATTTCAGGAAATACTAAGTATATGTTCCCTGAAAACTAAATCACTTGTATTACCTGACTTTGAGCACTTAGCAGCTGGGTATCCTAAATTAGCTGTCTTTTTAACTTGTACTGTTATTTAAACCATTACTAAAGAGTATTTTGGTACTTTCTGTACGTGAATTATTCAAACACACAGAAGTTGCAGACCACCTGGATGACAGGTGACATGGGAACTTTTTGAGTAACACTTCTGTTTGCCCAAATGCTTTTCCTGGCACTGATTGTATCTTCAGGGCTACAGCACTGATGTCCTTCTACAAGCATGACACTTAGCAGGCGCACATGGATGCGAGCCTGCAGAGTTAATGCAAAGGTCTAAACCTGTTTGCCATTATTTCAGTCAAATCAAATTGCTTGTTGCAGATGAGGAGAAATCACTGACACACAGCAGTTTATTGCTGGTATTTCTACTGCTTCTTACCGTTGTACAAAGTATTACTTAACATTAAGTGACATAAACAATGGATGGATTTCCAGCGTGGTTGATGTGAATAGCGGATGGTTAATAAAACGTGAATACCAAAGGTTCCAAGAGGGAAAAATAATGTGGGAGAGAAGGGAAGAATAAGCAGAAATATAAAAAGAAAACTGCTATTCTTCAGGCGATGGAGCCTTGACTCTGGGTGACGGCTGGTATACAGCTTAAGAAAATAGAATGGAAACCCGTTGATTTTATTTGACATGCATATTATTAAATTGCTTTCAATTTTCATAATCCCAATCTATAGATCATTGCTTTGTTATTTCAAAGTGTATCAAATGGTTCAATGTTGAAATGAAATATGAATGCAATAGCCCATTGAGGCTGAATTATGTATCATCTTGGTTGTATCGATCTCTACATGAACAGTGCCTTTCATCTAAATAATACTTAGATCATTATGAATTGCTGCACAATAACAAACAGGGACAAAAAAATCATCTTTCACAAAATTTTTAGTAAGGAACAACACAACAGCGTGTCATAGAAACCTTTTTTTCCTCAGCCCTCAGCCAGATGTAGGTACTCTAAACTCTTCTCATACATACACTGGAAAAAAAGTGTTACACAGAACTAAGACACAGACTGAAACAAACTCAGTGTTCAGTTTCTCTAAGTCACAGTTCTAGATACAGAACACATACCACATATGAACAGAGAAAATGCATTCCCATTCTCAACGCCGAAATATTTGGAGAGAGGAAAAGATGAGAGTGACTTCTGTTGCCTTCATAAATACCATTTCTAACGTAAATACTAAAAGCATTGACATGATGGAAAATTGCCAACAGCCATTTTCCTAACACCACGGTTAATAGAGCATGAGGACTCCATAGCTGAAAACAACACACTGCTGATTACTGAACACTTACAGTATGAATACTGCTGCAAAGAAAATGATCAAGGGCCTTTGCTTTATTCTTGTCACTGCAAAACCAAGGTGCAAATACACAGAAAACCTCCAGAAATTCTTATTAATTGAGAATTACAATACAATAATTTTTTCTTCTGCCGTAAATGACATAAAACTGATTTGCATCACAATGATAAGGACACAGATATTTTATTAGAAACATACTCTGTATACTTAGATTTACCTCTCCTGTTTGCTTCAAGTGAGATTATATTCACAGACAATGGGCACATTTTAACAACAACAACAAAAAAAGTATGAATAGGGATTTGGGAAAGATAAGTAGAAGTACTGCATTACCATTGTCTCACAATATGTATCACAATATTCCACTCAGAGAGCAAATTACAGTGTAGCTGATCACATGCACTACATCTGAAGGCAATGTTTTTGCGGATAATGTGTATCATTTCTCTTCTCCTCTCCTCCAGAAGACGAAGGAAGAATGGACTGACAAAAACTCAAGGATAACTCCTCAGATACTGACTTTGATCTTGTTGCTTACAATGAAATTTGCCTTATATTTCTACACAAATTCTTTAGACAATAGATCATCAGGATAGACTTTCACAGTATGAACTACTCATGCTCTACTCTTGCTGAATAGTTAAAGTTTTAAACATTTTATTAGAAAACTTTTCTTATTAAAGTGAGCACGTATCTACCCTACTCACAGGTTTAATACAAGAATAACTTTCTGTGACATATCACACAAAAATATTATCCTGAAGACTAAAGAAATACCAGTAACAGAGGACACAATCATTCTGTTCCCATGCAAACCCACACCATTCCCTCCTTTCTTGTGCTTGAGGATGTAACAACTTCCATTATGTCTTTGAGTAGAGTTGATATTCATCCTGACACACCTGAAGGCTATGCTGTCATTCAGCGAGACTTGGACAGGCTGGAGAGCTGGGCAGTAAGAAACCAGATGAGGTTTAACAAAAGCAAATGTAGAGTCTTGCATCTAAAGAAGAATAATTGCATGCACCAGTACAGGTTGAGGGATGACCTGCTGGAGAGGAGCTCTGCAGAGAGGGACCTGGGTGTCCTGGTGGATGACAGGTTGGCCATGAGCCAGCAGTGTGCCCTTGTGGCCAAAAAGGCCAATGGCATTCTGGGGTGCATTAAAAAGAGCGTGGCCAGCAGGTCGAGGGAGGTGATCCTCCCCCTCTATTCTGCCCTGGTAAGGCCTCATCTGGAGTACTGTGTCCAGTTCTGCGCTCCTCAGGACAAAAAAGACAGGGATCTCTTGGAAAGAGAGGCCCAGCGGAGGGTCACAAAGATGAAGGGCCTGGAGCATCTCCCCTATGAAGAAAGACTAAGTGAACTGAGTCTGTTTAGCCTTGAGAAAAGAAGACTGAGAGGGGACCTGATCCAGGTCTATAAATATCTAAGGTGTGGGGGGCAGAGTGGCGAGGCCAGGCTCTTCTCAGCAGTGTGCGGAGACAGGACAAGGGGAAACGGCCAGAAACTGAAGCACAGGAAGTTCCGCACCAATGTGCACAAGAACTTCTTTGCGGTGAGGTGACGGAGCACTGGAACAGGCTGCCCAGGGAGGCTGTGGAGTCTCCTCTGCAGATATTCAAGACCCGCCTGGACACCTACTTGTGCAACCTGATGTGGGGAACCTGCTTTGGCAGGGGAGTTGGACTCGATGATCTCTGGAGGTCCCTTCCAACCCCTACGATTCTGTGATTCTGTGATCCTTACCAGTGGCTCACAGGGACATCCCACTGAGCCAGTAGGGACAAACTATGAAAGTCAAAGCTAAATTTCTTGGTGAATTTAGATATCCTGAATACATTTATTCATCCATTCTCTTCCAGATCAGCATAAACACAGGCTACCAGCGACATGCTGTGTGCACTGTTACCCATCACATATGCAAAATCACAATAAAAAGCAGGAGTGCAAGAATCTAACAGAAAAAAAACCAACATTCTCCACGCAGGTACTTGGGATATCTCACAGCTCTTGAAGGGCTAGAACCTGAACTCTGAAAAAGTGCTGCAACTTCTCTGATGCAGCAAAGGCAAAGAAATAAGCAGAATGAAAAAACAGAGCACCTGAACTACCCACTGGGTCTGAAAATCTAAGAATGGTAAACAATGGTAAGAGATTTAAATGGTGCCTCATTCTGTACCTGGAATCAATAGGTGAAGAGAAAGGCAGTTGTGGTTTCAGATATATGTGACATGTTTAATAGTTTCAATTATCTCAGAGTAGAACCCAAATGTGAAAATTCATTACAAAAAATGGAAGGATACTGCAACCCACATAAAAACTAAACTCTAGAAGGAACATATTTTAATCCGAAGTTTTAAAAGAAAATATGCCATAGAGAAGTTGGTGACTACTGCAAACTTAAGCATACTAGAGAAGCGTGGCAAGGAGCTAATAACAGCTCAGAACAGAAGAGGCTGTAGCAGAACTTGGAACAAGGACACAGAAATAAGGAAAAGTTGAGTCTGCCATCAGACTCAGAAGTCATCTGAATAAAGTATATAGAGATGAGAGATTTCTGACACAGTGAATAAGACTGATAACCCAATATCCCACCAGAAAAGAAATCCGAGAAAGAAAAACATGCAGAGCTCAGAGAACACAGGAACTGCACACCCAGTGACAATCAGGACTGTCAGTGAGAATAGTGATCAGTGTGAGGGAAGAAATACTGGAAAGATTATAGGTTAAATCACTTCATGGATGTAATAAGTATATGCTGTTGACAAAAGGTGATAATGACAGCAACACCAACTATCATTTCCTGGGTATTTCTATGATACCTAAATGCCCTAGGGTATGGAATTGTTACACCTCAGCATAAAATACGCCTTGTTAGTTCCATTAAATCATATTAAAGCCAAATTAAGGTCAAAAGCAGGTAAAATTTTTCAATAATTTTCAAAACAGACAGCTCTGTAACAAATGCTTATGACAGGCTCAGGTCTGTCCTTTTCAATACCTTTATTGACGACCTGGATGAGGGCACTGAGTGCACCCTCAGTTAAGTTTGCAAATGACACCAAGTTGTCAGGAAGCATTGATCTGCCTGGGGGTAGCGAGGCCCTACAGAGGGATGTGGACAGGCTGGATTGCTGGGCTGAGGCAAGACCAAGTGCCAGGTTCTCGGATGAAGTTCAACAAGTACCTGGTCCTGCACTTTGGTCCCACCAATCCCAGGCAATGCTACAGGCTTAGGGCAGAGTGGCTGGAAGACTGTGTAGAAGAAACAAACCTGGGGGTTTAGTCAATGGTTGGCTGAACATGAACCAGCAGCATGCCCAGGTGGCCAAAAAGGCCAAAAGCATCCTAACTTGTATCAGAAATAGTGTTGCCAGCAGGAGCAGGGAAGTGATCATCCCTCTTTACTCAGCTGTCATGAAGCCACATCTCAAGTACTGTGTTCAGTTTTGGGCCCCTCACTACAAGAAAGACATTGAGGTCCTGGAGTATGTTAAGAGAAGGGCAACAAAGGGTGAGGGGTGAGGGGTCTGGAGCACAGGCCTTATGAGGAGTGGCTGAGGGAGCTGAGATTGTTCAGTCTGGAGAAGAGGAGGCTCAGGGGTACCTTATTTCTCCCTACAGCTACCTGAAAGGAGGTTGTAGTGAGGTGGGAGTCAACCTCTTCTCCTTGTAAATAGCAGTAGGATTAAAGGGAAAGGCCTCAAGTCGTGTCAGGGGAGATTCAGGTTGGACATTAGAAATGTTTCTCTCCATGAGAATGGTCAGGCACTGGAATGGGCTGCACAGGGAGGCAGTGGAGTCATCGTTCCTGGAGGTATTCAGGAAATATTTAGATGTCATACTGAGGGACATGGTTTAGTGAGAAACACTGCAGACAGGTGGACAGTTGGACTGGATGATCTTACAGGTCTTTTCCAAACTTGATGATTCTATGATTCTATGAAAATTACTAACAGATAAAAGAAAAAAAAATCTATATTTAATATATTTACAGTAATCCATACTCTCATCTGTCCTCAGTTGGCACTAATGAGCAGGAAATCATGGTTTCAGTCCTTGTGCATTCCTTGTGTTTCATGTTTTCACTTGCATTGAAAAATGATTCAGAAGTCCTGGTCTGAGAACTCATCTACAAGAAACAAACTCAAAGACTGTTTCAGGTGCAATCCTCCCATCACTCTCAGATCTTCACATTCCTCTACATCCTTCAGTCAAGTGGCAACAGGCTTTTAGCTAATTTTATATTTGAAATGTTCCTGGGACCCAAATGGACAATATTTTATCTCAACTCCTTCTATTTCTCAAATTTACAAGACACAGTCTGTCCATTCTTCTTAAACATACTTGTTTACTTCCAGAGATATGTAAATACCTTTTTGTTGGACTAAAAATTATCTTCCATATTAAACTGGCTAGTAAGTAGCTTTTTAGTTCAGCCACTTCGATTAAGGGATAAAAACATTACATCCTTCCTTTCCTAATTCACATGCATTCTTCAGGATATAATGTGATTTTCACTAGAGTCAACATTCTGCATCAACCTCTATATTATGCAAAGATCTAAAAAGAACAAAATGTATGCAGCTCATTACTGACTGCTAAGTGAGACCACGTACAACAGTAATGAATAACTTTGGGACAGCAGTGGGCTTGCTGCAACTATCCCCAAGCAAGGTCACTGCTCTCAAAATCAGAGAGTACAGTGAGAAAAACGACAGTATCTAACAAGATAACAAAAAAATCGCATGTCTTCCCTTGCTTAATGCATAATCCACAGAAAATATACTTTTATTCTTTGGAATGATATCATAGCTGACCAAATTTTTGCAAAATGTAGCTTTTTAAATAAGTGATTACTGTAAGTAGTACCAGGAAATTCCACTTATGGACTTCAGAGAAGTCTAAGGAAAGGCAAGAATTGAAAGTATTAAACTAAGGTTTCCCTGTATTCCATCAGCCAATTCAGAAACAGTATGACAGGAAACATAGTGCTCGAGTACACTTAAGTAATATCAGTAAAATGCTCTAATAAAATGTCTGAGGTTGGAAAGGACCTCTGGAGGTCCATCAGTTCCAAGCTCTTGTCATGGCACTGGGCTCCACTGAAAAAAAGTCAGCCCTACTCTCTTAGCCATTCCTTGTATGTGAGAAGCTCTAACCTCTTAATCTCAGAGGCCCCTTAATGAAATCTCTCCAATAGCTCCATACCTACCATGCACTGGGAAGCCCAGAACTGAACATGGCACTCCAGGTGCAGTCTCACCAACGCTGAATAGAGGGAAAAGTTCACCTCAACCTCACAACACTAAATCCTTCTGCAGCTCAAGATACAACTCACTTTCTTTGTGTATGAGGAGGCAGTGCTGGTTCATGCCCAGCTTAATGTCCATCTCCAGGTCCCTTCTGCAAAGCTGCTTTCTAGCTGGGCAACTCAAAACATGTGCATGTTATGGCTTTGTTTATCTTCAGGTGCAGGGCTTTGTGCTTCCCTCTTCCTGAACTTCATGAAGTTCCTGTCAGCCCACTTCCTGTACCTAGAATTTTGTCCCCAGAATTTTCTCTGTAAGTGGATCTGCTTCCCAGACAAAACTAATACAAGAAGGCATTCAAACAATGCCAATTTTCTGGTCAGAAGAGGAAGTTTCAGACACCTGTGAAGGTAAGATATCCTAGATTTAACACAATTCACACAATAGATACTTTCAAACTTCAACTTGTAGATGAAGTTCTTCCTCTAACACATCTTTCGAATTATAGGTAAGGTTCTTCCTCTAACACATCTTTTGGTTAATAGATACTGGAGGCTATGTGCCTCCTAGCTGGAGGCTAACTAGTTGAAAAAGCAAATACTAGCTCACTAGGACACTCATAGGTTTTTAATCACCAGCTGTTTCCTTGTTATTCTGGCAAGCCAAGGTGCATTTTCTGAATTTTTATAGCTTTAACCTGTGGAAGGGGAGACAGTGAGTAAGGGAGTGGCAGGGATGAGATTTATCTGAAGCGTAAAAGAGGAAATGAAGGCAGAGGACATGAGAGTGCCTGAAGTATTTTTCTGCAAGTTGTCTTGCAAGCTTGGGTTTCTCTAGGCAATTTCCTCCCCAGAGTGGTATTGCTTTCAGCTAACCAAGAGAATACATTTTGGAGTATGTATAATGTACAGACATACAGTGAAGAGATTACAGGACTGACCCCTGTCCTACCATTGCAACTCCCATTAGCATTACCAGTTCAAGAGGCTGTACTTTCACATTTTTAAGGAGCATCCGCAAAGAGGAAGTCGTACAGTTTCTCTGCTCAAATCAAACCTAGCTGTACCCATCTTTTACCTAAAAATTTTGTAGCTTGAGAAACATCTATTCGGATATCATTTTTTTTAGGTGTAATTATGTAGGAAATGCTGAATAAAATTTGTTATTTACCAGATGATACACTACTAATTATTTTAGGTTTTTTTCCATTTAATTGGCTTTAAATGGAGTTTGGAATAAAAACTCAAAATGCAGGAAAACAGCATTTTTAACATGAGTTTAATAAAACAATTTAGCATGATATGGACATGGAGAAAAAATAACACTATTTATTCATTTAAAATGCACTCATTTATTATCTAAAGTACTACCTATTACAGATGTGTAATGACATCTCAAACTTTTATCGTATTGAGAATTTAAAAAGGATCACAGTGCTATTAAATAATTTGAGGAAGCAAAAAGGATGTTTGAACGAGGCTATGAACAGAGCCAGAGTCTCCTCTTTACTGAGAGGACTCTTTCTTCTCTGCAACCTCAAGTTCCCATAGCTGAGACCTGACCCACAGGAAATCCACCCATGCTAAAGACTTCAGTGCAAGTTCACATTGCAATCTATGGCTACAGTCCTCTTTTCCTGACCTCTTTCTTCCAGCAAAATTCCCAAACATTCCCTTTTGGGGAACTGATTCCAGAACACAGTACAGCTCAGCTCTTGTCAGGGAAACAGACTTGGAGAAAGGTCAAACAAGACAATTATAAAGACACAGAGATAAGACCATTATAAAAACTATAGTAATATTTAGCTTCAGTATCTATGACTAATAATTTGAAATATAGAATCATCTACATTCAGAGATGCGGTTCAGTCACACCACTGATGAATCACCCATCACTGCTACCTGCAGGATACAAATTAAACAGGTTTCTTCAGTCAGCATGTCCTTCTTGATTTCCGAACTAATAAATCTCACCCTCTCATAATTTTGTTCTCCAACATAAATTGAAAAAGGAGAGTCAGCTTTCATGTTTTTTCAGCTCCAAGTTGAACAAGTCATTGAGCAGAGTAAATCAACACAAATAAAACTTTATTTTTCCATACTACCAAAAACTGATATAGCACATCAACAATCCCTATTTTATGGAGTTTAGCAAAATATCTTTCCATATTTTGTAGTCCAATATTCTTTGAAATGTCAAAAGCAAGATTAAGCAGTTATTATTGTATAATAATTAATATATTTCTAATTTAAAAGAGCATGAAAGAACATAGGTCAGTCAGGCATGGAAAAAAAGAAAAACAATGACTTACAATCAGTTAAAATTTCAAGATAATTCTTTGTTTGAAATTTAAAATTCGAAAACTGTTATTTAAATGTAATGCTTTAGATTACAGTACTTTATTCACTTGTACTGCATCTTTGCTGGAAAACATACTTCTGTTGCTGAGCATGTTTTGTTCAGAATGTTACTTCGGACGGTACCAAGAAACTTCTGTAAGGTTCATATTAAGTTACCTTTTTCTGTGCTCAACATCCACAAGAACTGAAAAAGGCTATTCCTGCATCTTCTCCAGTCAATCTGTTTCAAAAATTTTAAAGCAATAACCATAGAGCTGAGAAAGTATCTTGGAACACCAGAAAAGTACCATTTTGAGCTACTAATTGTTTAGTTATTAACAAAAGATGTAAACACTTTAGATATTCTTGCATTTTGCCTCTCTTAAAATCTTTACACAGAACTGCCACAGAGAAGTCTTCACGAACCCTGGGAATCAATAAAACCTTGGAAAGATGGTAGCTTGAGGATTACTAAAGGAACAGCTTTACATGGTGAAGTCGTATTTGAGAGTAAATTATACACAGAAAAGGCAGTGACAGAGAATGCAACAATCACATGAGTATAAAAGATATCAAAGAAAAAACTGGCAGTTAAATAAGCATAACTAGCAGAAGAAGCCATTAAAAAAAAAAAAAAAAAAAAAGCAAGTTAAAGTGAAGGAGACAGAAATTTGGTACGATCAACTGCATCTACCTAATAACAGAAACTGAAAACCCTTCTTATCAGTCCTTTTATTGGGTACAAGAAGGACACTAAAATAGGTGTAGCATGTTATTCCCCTGAAAGACCATTCCAAGTTCAATCTTGTCTATGTCCAATGTTATACTGCCGAGTTACAAAGTCTTGGAGATAAATACCTTCCCTCTGTACCAGTAGCCCAGTGAATACATAAACATTCCCAAGTGTACAGAAATCACAATGGTTTCCTGAATAGAATTTCATTCCCTGCATCATAGATTTAAACATTAGAGTTATATTAAAATTATACTAAAGAACCATGACAAAATTAGGTTCACAAAGCTCATCTAAACTTGATAACCTATGAATAATTTACATGAAAATAATACAGTTTTCATTTTAAAGTGCTTCCTTTATAAACATGTTTTTATTTCAAAGTAGTATTTCCATACCATCTTGGTTCAGTATTATTTACAGAAAAGACAGTTTCAACATTCCACTTAAAAGGAAAATAATCCAATTAAAGATTTTGCTGCTTCAGCAGTATTTGAATGAAGACTATAAAAGACCATAGTTGTCTTTATTTTCCGAAAATATAAGAATAACTTGCATGATGAAATCATTGTAAAATCTATTAGGAGATAGAGAACAACCTGCTAGATCTTTAATAAAATGACACTAGGCAGGTCACTGCCCATTTAAAGTGCGATCCAAGTCTTCAGATGAGTGTCACACATACAAGTGTTCAAACAGGATATCTGTGAGTGGGCATAATCTCTTGAAAGCCACTTGCATTCCTAGACAGCCATAGCATTAACACATTTTGTTAATGCAAAATAATACTATGATCATAGTACCACTACTAAGGCTCTTCTAAAACTATGTCAGCACAGCTACAGCCCCTTCTGACATACAACATAGAGTAGAAGAATGACAACAGCAAAATATAACAACAGAAGCCACCAGAGAACATAAAGGCAAAGTTTAAGAATTAACAGCAAGGTTATCCACCTAATTCATAACAGAAAGTCAGTTAATATAATGTTTTTAGATTTCAGCAAAGTTGGAGATTTCAATACTATCTCTGACAGTATTCTCCTGGACAAAATGTCCAGCAGGCAGCTAGACAAAAACACAACACAGTGGAAGAAAAATTGGCTGGCAGCTCAAATGCAAAGAGTAATAGTAAATGAGGCTACGTCAGCCTGGCAGTCATTTGCTAGTGGGGTTCCATGGGGCTACATTATAGGGCCAGTTCTCTTCAATGTTTCCATCAGTAACTTGGATATAGGACCTGAAGGTATATTAAGTAAGTTTTTGGACAGTGCAAAATTATGAGGATGACACCTTCAAGGGCAGAGAGGAGTTGCAGAGAATTCTTGAAAAATTAGAGTTCTGGACAATTACCAGACATACAAACTTCAACACGAGCAAGTATCAGATTCTGCACCTTGGACGGAGCAACCCTGGCTCTATATACAGACTGTGGAACAAGAAGCTGGAGAGTATCCCTGCAGAAAGGAGTCTAGGGGTTCAGGTTGAAAGCAAGCTGAATATGAGTCAGTAGTTTGCCCTGGCAATTGAAAGGGCCAACCATACCCAGGGATGCAGCAGGCTCAGCACTGCCAGCTAGGTGAGGGAAGGGGTTGTCCTGCTCTGCGCCTCACCTTGAGCACTGTGTGCAGTCTGGGTGCCACAATATCAGAAGGACATAAAATACTACAGTATCCAAGGAGGGCTATGAAGATGATGGTCTGGAGAACAAGATGTGTGAGGAGCAGCTGAGGTCCCTGGCTGTGCCCAGCACAGAGCAGAGGAGCTGAGGGGTGGCCTGAAGCTCCTCACAGGGAGCAGAGGGGCAGCGCTCAGCTCTGCTCTGTGTGACAACAACAGGGCCCGAGGGAACGGCATGGAGCTGTGTCAGGGAAGGGGCAGCTGGGGGTTGAGGAAAGGGTCTGCACCAGAGGGTGGATGGGTAATGGAACAGTCTGCCCAGGCCAGTGGACATAGCTGCCAGAGTTCAAGAAACATTGGAACAATGCTCTGAAAATTGTTTGAATTTTGGGTGATCCTGTAATACAGCCAGGAATAGGACTCAATGATCCTTACAGACCTCTTCCATCTCAAGATTTTCTATGATTCTATGACTGATTGATAAAGAAGAGCCTTTCTTCCTATCTTGCTTAAATTTATGAGTGTAATGGCACATCAGTCCTAGCAGGAAGAACACGAGGAGCTAGAGAGAAGTCAATGTTACCACTCACTCAGTTCAGTTATTCAAAAACTGGGAACATCAAAGATGTGAAGGAAGGGAGATGATGGAGAATAAGGAAAGACAAACGTAAGATAAAAACCTAACTCATTTGCTATCGCGTAATTCCCTCAGCATATCTTCCAACTTTAATCCTATTGTTTCAGAAATGCCTGAACATATTTGACTCACGCCAAACATACCTCAAAGGAGCAGAGATTAACGCAACAGATAGCTCAAATAACTTGATACCTAAAAGCCAAATTTGCATAAGACAAATTTATTCATTCCATAGTAACTGAGAAAATAAGTAGAATGTAACATATTCAAGAAACTGTTGCCTTGAGATTATTATTATTTTTTTTTAATGAAGGAAATATTAGCTAAATAATTTATCTTGAATTAAAATGAAACCACAAAAGAACAACTGGTGTGGGATGAGAATTTAATAACCCTTGATTCTAGAACGCTTTTTTATTCTGGCTCCTATCAACACAGTTCAAACTACACTGACAATTCAGTGGGCACCATGAAAGTGTTCTTAAAGACCTTAATACCATGTAGAGAGTTCTCACAGCCCTCTAGTGAATTTAGTCAGCTAGCAATCCAAGTCATCACATTATCTACACTGCAAGTATGCAAAATTCACACCGAAGTCTACAAATCAAGTTCTCCTTTACACTGAAGACATCATCTTCACTTTCTAAAAGACAGTCTGTAAGATAGCCATAGTGAAAAAGTGGTTTTATGTTCTTCCTGGTCCCTTTTCAGTGTTGGAACAGCACTTAACAGTGTTGGTTCAAATGTAATTCACATTTAATAAAACTAAGAACTTGCTTAAATCAAATGATTAAGTATATGGAAGATCAAAGCCTAGCAGTTTACTAGGAATACAAATAAACTAAACAAAGATAGATGAAGACAAAGGACAGACCCGGGATACTTCCATATAAATTATAAATCTACAGGTTTAATGCAACAATTATATCAATGGAGGAGTCACCTCCTTATCTCAGTTTTACTTGATGAAAGTCACAATACAGTATTTCTATAGGAGGAGAGTTTGTTTCAGTTTATTTTTTCCTGCTATTATTTAGGTGCTCCCCAAGAAGATATTATACTCTTAAGTCAATTTTGTTCTCTCTCATTTAGCAAATATTGATTTTTTTTCCCCTGTTTGCGTTTCAGATAGAGCTAAAGCAAGAAGGGCTCATTTTGTTTACTACTTTCAAAGACACTGAAACTTCTCTGGCTATATGACATACAAATCCATAACTGTGACTAGTTCTTTATGGGTATCCCAATTTCATATATATTTTTTTCCATCTATAATGCTTCTATAGCTATTTAAAAGAAGTGTGTTGCATTCTTCTTCAAAGACAATAGATATGGTACTTCACTTTGCATTACCAGACATGGCCTCACTACATTCCTTGCTGCCTGCTCTGACGAGGAGTTCAGCTATATGTCAGCTCACAGCTATTACGATGATGACTATAGATAGTCATCCAGAGAGATAAATTACTAGAGGCTTCAAGGAAACCAGCTACTCTGCCAGAACAAAATAAACAATAAATAAAATTATTTAGTGAAAGGTACTTTTATCTCTTACCATAGCTATTTCATTTACCAGTGAATATTCAGTGTACAGTAATAGCACAAATTTCATTGGATTGAATATGCTCGACAATGTTGAAAAAAAATGTATAACTTGCCCTTCCAAACTTCAGCACTTAAAGTTACAAGTAAAAAACTTCAGAAGCTTCAGACAAAAGCTGAACAGTCCATACCATCACTTCCTAAAGATCACATTCATTCATTTAGTATTCAATGTTGTAGATATTCACCTTTCTCCAGATAGGTTTTGTCATCAATTCCAATCTAATCTATACAGTTTCAGTAAGCATACCAAGTAGCTTCATTTGAAAACAAATGTTCAAATACAGTGAATTAATTGCACACATTCTATAATCCACTGAAACGCATGGTGTAACATGATGGAAAGTGCAGCAATAACAGCAGAGCAGCAAGGTCCTAGGCTGCAGCAAGTGAGGACTTGCTCAAATGCAACAGCCATGGGTGCAGAAAGAAAAGAAAGAAGCTGCTTACCTTCAGAAGGCCTCAAGTATACAGGAATCTCCAACAAGCTACTCTTACCTCCACTGCCAACGCTTAATTGAGGTCTGGGAAGGGTTTGATCCTGGCTCCACCCCTTCTGGTCACTCACGAGGATTGCATGTACCTGAGCTCCCCTGGCCTTCCCACCAGGTGTTCAATTACTGTTTCAACAACAACTAAGCATGAAGACAAGGAGCCCTCATAGTAACAAAAGTTATCAGAACAACTTGCTACTTAGGCTGTACAATAGTATTCTCTCAACAGTGATAAAAGCTGTTATTGTTACAGATCCCATCTACTCAGATGTTTTTTTCAGAGTCAAAGAAATGTCTTGACTTGTCTATAGACACCTAGATTTTTCTACTAGGTCTGCAGAAAATCCAAGCTTTTCTGGATATTCTGGCCTCCTCATAATTCTCATTATCAATTCCAAAATCTCTCTTCCAGCTCATCTTATTTTTTCCTCCCATTTTCCCTGTTGATCCTGTTGATCAGAATCCTTTATTCCCTTTTTGTCTGCTACATTTCACATCCTCAGAGGTATTTCCATTATTCCAATTTACTATGTTTGGATGCTGGCAGAGAATGAAGAGAAAAATGAAGGAATAATTGCACCTTGTGTCCTTCCACAAGAAAGAAAAATAGTGGCATCATCAACCCTCAGGAGGCTTTCTCCTACCAAGTTGGATTTTCCTGTGCTGCCACAAGGTTTCACCATCTATTTGATGACAACTACTCTTGTTGAGGGAGAGATCTGTACATGAAACCTTAGCACATGTAAGGGATTTTTTTGTAACAAAACAATATGGCTTTGTCTCTGTGAATCTGCTATCAGCTAAGATATAGGACGTATACACTCAGGATTGATAAATGAACTTATCTTCTTAAATAGTTTCTTGGAGCAAGTTTCAATTGAGGTAAGGAAGAAAGAGCCGGAGGGTCATCTGTCCTTAATTTCAGCCACATGTATGTAATCATACACATGAAATAATCTTCTGTGTAACAGCTTAATCAGCCTCTCCTCCACAGCATCAGCAATTACATCTTTTTTGCTGCCCCACTAACATATCACACTTGCTGCCCTGTTAGTGTATCATGCTGACATGCCAGGAACTTCTGCTTAGGTCAGACTGGCCCAGATCAATAGTAATGTTTTCTGATTCAGTCTATAAGATGAACCATGAGAAGACTACCAGACTTATCTGGGAAATTTTTTAATACATTTCCAGATACAATTAAGATTTTCAGTCCTCCCGCTTTCTATGCAACCTTTGAAGCTTCTGCATTTTGTACCGAAAGTTTTAAGTATGCTGTAAGCAGCTGGGAGGTATTTTGTGGTTTCTTATGGATTAAACAACTATTAAGTAGTTACCTATAATTGAAGGTGACTAAATTCATTCACTCATTTGGTTTTTTTAGGACCTGATAATTTTGTAACCCTTGCTCTTTTTCCAGTGAGGAAATGAAAAAAAAACACAGATATGTATATGATGACATTTGAGGTTGAAGGTCACACACTGACATCAACATAAGACTGTAATTATCTACCACTTCCTTGGCTCCATACCCACTCAAGATCTGCTTTTTTTTCATTGGGACACTAGATTCGCTGGAGTCTGTGTTCTTTCAGTTGATACAGGACCACTGATCTTTCTTCCTCCTTACACCATGGCAAATCTAAAAGAGCCACCCAGTTGCAAAGTGCTTATTTATGACCCTTTACGTCAAGGTTCTGTATAGGTATATGAACAAAGACCTTGTTGGTGAAGTAGAAGTGATTAAGCCAAGGTTCTTGGGAAATGCACCAATTTAGCACGTACTTGAAGCAGCATTTGCCTGCACAGTTCCAGGCTGTATCTTTCCAAGTGGCAGTGAAGCCACTTGATGCAGAGAGATGTCTGCCAGCCCACGTATAAAACGTGTTGGAGGTGATTGAATGGCTCACCCAAATATGCTGAACTGGCAGGCATTGCCATCTCATTGTAATTTTGCATCAATAAATCAACAGTTAAAAGGCATATATAATATGAGATGACTTGAAGTGGTGGTCATTAATTATGTTCTACCTTTTGCTTAGTAACCACCACAACACAGTCTTCAATAAAACTAATCCTAATTACGGTTTGACAAGTTTCCCAAATTATGCTTATGATTTATTTTACCATGACAATTTTGGAAACTGTAAGAGCTGTTCATTCCTTTTTTATTTCATAAGTATATTGAGGAGAGTTACAGACAGAGATAAACAAAAACATAAAAAGTGTTGTTTGAACTTCCAGCAAACAGAAAAATCAATGTTAGAAGACACTAGTATACCATGAAAATGTTAAAAATAAAATTTGTATAATTACAATCACAGTTTTAGAAACTAATTAAAAAAGTGACAACTTACTTCTGAATTTGTATTGGAGTCAATTAATCAAAAATTTTTTCATTATTTACTAGCAATTTTGTAAAAAAGTATTTTACCTGTTTTAAACCAATCTCCCATCGCTTTCAATGACTATCACAAGTAGTAATGTTCCATGTAGGACCTGAGGAACAATAGCTCTGCACTTCTTTTATACCTTTATTTTTCTCTTTAATATACTCTGTAAAGGGCCCTCCTTAATTATACAATTCATACTCTCAAAGACAAAGCAGTTCTGGATAAAATTAGAAGATTAAAAAGAATGGAGAAGGAGAATTTAAGGTGTTTTGTGGTTTTTTTTTTTTTCATTTTTAATTTCATCCCAGAATAATTCTTAATTTGCAACACTTTCCCCCTCAAAATAAATAAATAAATAAATAAATAAATAAATAAATAAATAAATAAATAAATAAATAAATAGGTTCAGTAGTCAATGCTGAAAGGTGCAGCCAAATTTGGAATTCTGTGTTTATGTACACAGCTTTCCAAACCCTGAATAGTCAGCATATCAACTAGTTTTCTAAAGTCACACAAGCAGGAAATAAACTTTCATTCTCTAATGTGGCTTTGCAGAATAAAAGTAGTCAGAATAAAAACATTAGATACATGTGCTACATGAAGAATTTCATAATCACACTTGAAATTCTTGAGCACGTAGCTAATGAAGGAGGTGAAACATCTCTCCTATTCTCTGGTCACTCATATCTGGCACTGCTCCTGCACCTTGAATTCATCCATACCTCTCAATTGAGAGCTCTTCTGCTCTATTTTGGTAGAAAATGGCTTAATTTAAAAAAAAAAAAAAAAAAAAAAAAAAAAACATGAAAGATTCTCTCTTTCTGAAGTTTGGTGTATACACATGCCACCCTTTTCCATTATTTTTGTCTTTAGTCTGGCATTTGTCCAAGTGTGGAATATACTGGGGGAAAAAAAAAGATAGAATTTTAAATCAAAACTTCAACTCTAAGACTGATTCCTGAGTGGTATCGGCCTCAGAGAACACTGATATTCTTAATGCCTTACAGGGAGGTTGTGAGAAAGTTGTAGGATCAGTTTTCTTTTCTCAGCAGCCTGCTCACACCAGTGCAGTGGCTCTGAGAGTTTTCTCCGCGCTGCTTGCATTGATCCTCTGCTGCTACATGATTTGGGATATCACAGATAACACCTCAGCCTCCTGCAGCATTTGTTGAAAAGCCTTTGCTTGATCTCACTCCCAGCACAAGACGGCCGGCACACCTTGTGATCCAGAGTGAAGCAACAGATAGGAAGGAGGAGAGAAGAAACAGAATCAAAACTGTTCCAGTGTTGTTTGCTCAGAGGTTCCCAAAATAGGCACTGACAAGTAGCCATAGGGAACGGAGGATAGCCTAAGTACTATGTTCTTAGCAAGTACAATGCACAGAGACAGCATTTGAAAACACCCCTCTAGGAAATCCTCCATTTTTCCCCTTTCCATTCCTTTTTTTTTTTCCCTTTCTTCTTAAACAATTTCAGACCCTGACAAAATTGCCAGAGGCTTTCAACTTACAGTAGCAACCTGGGGGCAACAAATGAGTACTCTGTCAACAAAACTAATCCATAAGCCAAAGAAAAAATACTTCCATTTACAGTTGCTATTGCTGTTCATTGGTTTGGGAGTTTTTGTACTGTTTTTTTTGTTGTTGTTGTTGTTTTGGTTTTTTTAAGTAGCTGTTTTCCCTGCAAATGGAAATGTAAACAGATGCACTCAGGCCTCTAAGGTCTACAAGAACCTAGACTTCTACATTTGCTCCAGTACTGCAAATATATACCTTTGTCTTACTCTGCCCCCCATGTATACACATTATGCTTGGTATATATCTCACAAAAATCAGAGAATCACTCTGTGTGCTTCAGTGTGCAGACATCCTCCCTCATTATCACTCATCAGTGGTGGGTACTTCTCCCAAATCAATGATTCAGAATTACCCAATGTATTTAAGGGAAGAATAGCTTATTCAGTGCCCTTGTATATGGAAGGCAGATATTTTATTGATAGGGTATTCCAGTATCCGATTTTTAAGAAAAATTATAAGCAATAGGGGGTGGTATCTCAATATTAGCTAGCTATCTTTAAAACAGTTAAAGAAGTTAAAAGAAAATAAAAATACTCGTTTTCTAGATTCAAGCACCAGTTTGCAGTTTATATATATTTTTCAGACATATGTATATAAGAAATGATACCTTAGAAGAAGCAGGTTCACCTCTGCTTCACATATTAACCATCTTGAGAGTTTTCCCCACACTACGATTTAGTTAGTAAGCCAACATCCTCTCAGTGTGAATTCCGTGGTTTTCATGTGTCCCATTTTCTAGAGTAGGCTTCATTCCTCTCAAGAAAAGAGCCCAGATAACAAGATCCATTCGTATCTCTGTAACAGAAATCTAACTTCGGAATCACTACCATTCTAGATCCTTCTCTCAACTCCTCATTTTGCTAGAAAACATCTTACTTGTACACTTCAAGCCAGGCAGGAAGAAACTTAGTATCCCCTCTCCTCTTCTTGCTATATCCTGCCTTGGAAGTTGTACACGTAAACTGACAAATTGTTTACCTGCCTGAACTGTCAGTGAGTGAACTCCACACAAATAATTTTTTTTGAGGAGTAAGACTACTTCCACTTGAGCAGGAACCACTCCATACTCATACCCTGACACTAACAGAAACATGTTGATCTCTCTTATTTTAAGGAAATAGATGCACAGAAGACATCTATTGCCTACACAAAAAGCAATGCTGTCTTCTTATTGAGAACAGCTACAGCAGTAGCAAGTTCCCTTTCAGATGATGAGTTTAGGATGTATTAATCCTAATTCTGCCAGGAAGGGCACAGTAATACCCTAAAAAATGTCTTAAACTGATTTTGCTCCCAAACTGCAGCCAGTCATCACTGGAGGTGTCTATGTAACCCTTGCATTTTGCCTTACCCAAATGCTTCAGCGAGTAGCACCACTGGGAATGAGTCATTGTAAAAAACACACAGCAAAAAACTTTTTCTCTTTTTGCAATTACCATTGTCTCTCCTTTCTGCCCTTCCTTCCCTGTCAGTCAGCAGAATTGCGTTATGAGCTGAAGCAAGAGGGTTTACATCTCCTACAAAGCCTCAGATAGTCTACTGTAAATTAATGCTTTTATTCATCTGACTTCCTTTTCACAGTGCCTGCAAGGTTCTGGCCTTGCTGAGAACTGGAAGCACCAGGTTTTATATATAAATCTCCAGATAGAGCATGATTTTTTCTAAGACGCAGCTCTGGGAAAGAAATGCCTGTAGTAATGTTTGCCATGGCCCCAACCAGAACATAAGAAAGAAAAAACTGAGTGGATTTGGAAAAGATATAGAACTTTCATAGTTTGAAAAGGAGAAAGAATATAGTACCTAGAGAGTATACACTTAAATCAATATTCTAGTATTCCACAAAACAGAAAAACATCACTGATACAGTTACTACTACTTCTGGACCTGAGAGCAACATCTAATTAAAGTGCCAAAAGTAGGACATCTGGATTTTGCCTTTAATGTTTTTTAAGCATTTTTAAGTCCTGGGAAGAAGTAGGCTACAATATCATGCTCATATTCTCGGACTTTTCCTTGACTAACAGCAGTCCTTTTTCACAGACTTGTTTCTCCTTTTAGCTCCAGTGAGTCAAAATGACTCACTTCAAATCAGTGAATTACCACATCAGGGCTAGGTTCAGTCTTTCCCACTCCTTATAAATTAGTGATGGCTATTGATTCTAAATACTAAACAATTTGTTTGCACACAGTTCTGCCATTCCTTTAACAAGTCAAGATACATTTTATGTGGTAGGAAAATATTATCTTTTCAAATATATACACACTGGTTCAAAGTAAAACGTTTCAATTTTCTCCCAAGAAGTACTGTAAAATTAAACATTTAAGACCGTAATGAATTTGAAGAAACTAGATAAAGAATCTTATTGGCCACTGCAACTAGAATTTAAACTCCACAGTATTCACTTCTGTCAAGCAATTTTAAATCCACAATATTCCTCCAGTGAGATTATTAGAAGCAAAAAACTCATAGAAGTCATATGTAAACTGGAGTTTGATGAGTTGGTGAAATGTATTTTGCAGTTAGATACAAAAATAGGACTGCAGTCACTGAGCCAAGAGGTCCCTTTCCAAACTCTACCTATATTATGCCATTTATCAGCCTGGCCTTCACAATCCCTGCATGTTCTCTGCTATTTGAGGTGGTCTCACAGCAAGTCCATTTCTATTGCTTTGAAAATAAGCCTATTTAATTATTCCAGGTGTACAAGCTATCTCTCTGGGGCTGTTGCCCAGAAGAATAACAAAAGGAAAAGGAAGGGGAAGAAGGAAAAGAGAGGAAAAAAAAAAAAGAAAGGAAAAAAATGCAACCACAGTTGTACCCAGAGATAAAAAGCTATTTCTGTTTGCTTATGCACTCTTCCCAGTCACTTACCTGATGGATGCCAGTAGTATATATATGCCAAGAAGAGCCAACTGAAGTCATCTGTAACTTGCTGGGAAACCTGATACCAAAAGGCCTGTTTTACATTTTTCTTTTAACACACAGAGCAAAAAATAACAACTTTGATTCTCAAGATTCTGACCCATAAATTCACCACTATATAACAGCCACTTTTCTACATGGAAAGCAGACAAATATTATTAAAATTGTTTCCATTGCTTGACATTTCCCACAGTTAGCAAGGGGAACAGACACCATCCCCCATCCTTGACAGATGTAGTCTAGATGCTTACACAAACACTGCAGAAATGATATATTAACAGGTGATGTGAACTGTACTTTGATCTTTTTCAGTTCTTTTTTTCAATGTCTTCTGAAAGGATACTGCACTAGAGAACATGAACATACTACTTGATGTTCAGAAGGAAGTGACAGATGGGAGGAAGCACTCACTCAGCATTTCCCAAGATAAAATAACCTTTGACCAAAGAATCTACTTTGAGAAATATCAATTCACAGAGCAGGGTGACAATTTAGCAAAAGCAGCAGCAATATACGTATGGCACTGGCTTTGTATCATAGCTCAAGAAGGCTCTTGTCATTTTTGCTCACAATAGCTTGACAGCAGCACTCGAACAGTAAACAGTCTGCCCTGCGATGAGATTTCTAAGCATATACTCTCCACTCTGCAGTCCATGGAGAAATCTCTAAGTTACTTCCTCAATTCAGGAAGGGATTCACATTCACTGCTACCATCCACAAAATTAAAGCTGGAACCAAATTTGCAGTAAAGGAGGATTCAGAAATGTGTGGAGGGGCTTTGTGCTGTATGTCATGTGGTCTCTCCATGTTCTGCAAACTGCCCCTATCAGTATTTAGAAGTACACTACTAGTGTTCCCTGAGCAGTCCATCGGGCACCTAACTTTCCACAGTGCTCAGCATCCCATCTAAGAACACAAAGGTACAGTAGAGTTATTGCACATGAACTATACAAGCAGCTGAGGAGAGGCCTATCTACCAGGAGCTCAGCATAGGGACCTGCTTACACAGCAGGTCATGTTTTCAGCTATTGCACAGACTCTCTATGGTCTTAAGAATCCTTTTCCCTGGCCTAACATAAGAAATAAAAAAATCAGTAATTACACAAAATAATTTACTTCTAGAGATTTTTGTAATGTTCCCCTGCAGTAGTGTTCTTAGCCATAGAAGAAGTAAAAAAGGCAAAGCAACATTCTTTGGTCCAAAACCAGATTTCTGCTTGTGAAGAAATTCTGCTTAATGGAAGAAGAGCGTGGGTTTTTTCACAACAGAACTGTTGCAAGAAATTGGCTTCTTTCATCTGCCAGCCTAAAGCTTTGAAACGATGTCTGTGGACTCCATTTCAGGATTTTCCCGTTGACTCCACTGGGCATGCAATCACACGTCAAACAGCCTGTATAGCTAAAGCTCTAATTATCTGGCTGTACCTGAAGATTATCCCTTGGGCTTTTCTCTGCAATTGTTTCCTCCAGATGCTTTTATTCTACCCTAGAAATCATTTAACAAAATAACACAAATTCTCCACAACACTACAGAAAAGACAATTTGCTTTCTCAGACAGTAAAAAGTCAATGGCAAATCATTCTCTCTCTTTTCACATAGATTACTTGGCATGCAGTAACTTTTGATGTACAGGGGAATATAGCAATTCTCCAGGAGACTACAGCCGTATCCTTCTCAACAACCTTTCTCACTGTTATCTTGTCAACACCAGCTTGAAGAAAGATCTTGCAAACAGAGGGAAAAAAAATCACAGAGAAAGAACATTTCTCAGCTGATAACAACTTTGTACCAACAGCATGTCCCATTCCTTCCCCAGCTACTTTAACATCATCTCAGACACATGAAAAGAAGTGACTCACTTCAGGCTAATTTGCAAAAGGAAACAGAACTTTTACTTCTTATTTCTTTGGGGGGGAGAAAAAAAATCAATGCCAATAAATTATCTTTTTTGGCAGAAAGCAAAACAAAATTCACAGGAAAAAGCTGACCAGTAGAAAAAGAGCTGTCAAAGAATCCCAACATGCTTATATATGTAGTCTAGATAAAAGCTGACTTCTGTCCATTTCTTTTGCATTCTGAAATAACAGACTGCAGACACTCCTTCATGAAATATTGGCCCATGTTAACGTGCAAATTATTGGGGGAGGTTAATTATTTCCTCTAAGGTAATTTTTTCTTCATGTATCTTTAAAAAGTGAAGGTGGAAATGTATCTGTATCTTTTAAAAAACGGAAATGTCAAAGGGAATCTTTCCAGACAGCTTATTTTAACCTGTGTCATTTCAACATGCTGATTTACAGCAATATCCAATTAACAGTTTTAATTGCCCACGTGGGGAAAAAGCAGCAAACAGTAATGGACTAAACAGTTTCGTAAGCCAGATTCAATCCTGAAGCCAATACATGACAGTAACACAGTTTGAAATAAACTCTGAGAGGACACAACAGGGAAGGTTTCCCGGTCCATGGATTCAAAAAACTCAACTAAAAAGTTCGTTAGCCTGGAAATTAAACTGATTTTTAATTAATGATCATCTGTTTTTGAGAAACATAAGATTGGGTCCTCAAGCCAGTAATTTCAAGGAAATCCAAGTAAGCGGCACTGAAAAGGTTTGCTGGTCTGTTACTCATGCAGCTAATATATGTATTTCTAGGAAGGGAAAATCCTGACAGCCAGAGTGTTGTAAGAGCCGTGAAACATAGGATAAGCCTCAATGAGGTCGGAGCCAAGGAAGGCAAACACATTCATTTCTTCAAAAATGAAATCTCTTGCAAGTAAATAAACGTTCTGTTTCAAGTTCTTCTTCATTTATACTTTATTTCATGAATTTTAAACATTTCTTCTTGACATCTGTTAGCTACCAAACTTATGTAAATTTAATACCGCTGCAGACAGAAATCACCTATTCGCTTCTACCAGCTTCATGTTTAAAAGCTTAGGGCACTGACATTTTTAAACGTTATGTTTTAGTAAAAAACAACCATCTACTTATTATATTCAGTCAAATACATGACTTGTTGAAATAGCTCCCAAAATGAAACTTCCATTGGCAAATTATTCAATTGAATGTGCAGCACAACACAACTTCTTCTATTACTAACAAAAGTAGCTATTTTATATGTTCAGTGAGGGTATGCCTGTTAACTGGTTCAAAGAAAACACCGGATACATTTTTAAACTGCTTTTCTTCCCCCCCCCCCCAAAAAAAAAAACCAAAAAAAATTATTGACAGCTGAAAAACTAAAATTAACAGTGTTATTTTCAATTATAAAATACAAGAATATTTATTGAATTATTATTCAACAGGAATGCCATTAATATATTTAGATATCAATCTTCGCTTTATTATCCATCTCAGAACATCACTTAAATCTTGTTATTTATAACAAGTAAAAATTACTTGTTATAAATCAAATTTGCAAGCTATAAAAACTTATAAAACTTACAACCTCAAAGTCATCACACTCCTTTGTGATCAGAAATATCTGACATTATAAGGTTCTTCCAGAATTACCCATAACTGTATGAAAATATATATGGGGTATAATTTTTTCTGGCAATTTTAGGACGACATAAGACTCTCATTTCATAAATATGTACTCTATATATTTAGTAGATAATATACAGAAAAAAATCTGTGAATCCAATTATAAATTTCACTGAAGAAAAAACAAGCACAAATTAAATTCTATGCAAACTATAAAATTTAGCTTAGGTAATAGTGAGTTATGACAGATTTTATGACAATTCAGTGCTGACTTAATCATTTCACTTACTATTTTGAAGCCACTTTGGATTAGACTGGTTTTAAAAGTTGAAGATTTATATATAATACAAACACAATTTACAGTATGTTGGAATTTGACCAGTGTAAGCATCCATTTTAATTCCTCCCAAAGTGCACAATTATTTTAAGGCATGATGTGCTGAAGGATTTATTTCACTTGCACTTCATCCAACAGCAACAGAATAATTGAGCTGATCAGAAGCAGAACATCACCTACTGAAATAAAAAGACTGTCTTGCCAATAGGACAGCCTCCATGCAAATTTTGATCTTCCTAGTCCTGTTTGATTTATAATAGCTGATGGGATTACAGCCTAGCTGAGGAAACCCACAATACATAAATGTACTGCTAGTAGCTATGGTACATTAATCAACGGTGATGACTGTAATAGTATAAAATACTCTAATGTTAAGTTTTTGCTCAGTTTCAGTACACAGTAATGAGCAATTTAAGCACAAACCCAACCATGCATCTCACCTGTACTGCAATACAGTAATTCAGAACTCTTCTTCACAAAGTTCTGTATCTACATGCAATACAGGAAATGAATGCTCCCCAATCTCATCTCCTAAAACTGTATAGTATTCTAGCCTTGGATAGTACATAAAAGCATAAGAAATTAAATTTAATAGTAATATCAAGAATTAAAAAAAAAAAACATAAAAAAAGTGAATGAAGTCTCACCAAATTGAATAGAGACTCTTAAATGAAAACATTCCAAACGTGTATGATAAGCCCAAAGCCTAAACCTAAATGAGACATCATATTTTAAAGATCAGGCAGAAAGAACATTGTCTTCATCTCAGAAGTCATCTAAGCTTTTGTACAACCCCATTTAACAACATCAACCAGGATGAAGGACAACCAGCTGGCAGACCACAAGCAAAATCAGGTGTTTCATACTGATTCTCAAACCTGCAAGCTGTTGGCAGCTCTCCAGCCATGTGCTGAATTTCTAGTCTAGCCTCACCTGGGATTTCCGATCTCACTACTGATCACCATGCATAAAAACACAAAGGGAAGAAATCAAGTAAAAATTGCTGTCATGGAGAAGAGCTGCACACTCAAGTTTATGGACAGACAGATGTATTCAACATTAAACCAGCTCCAGTGGACACAAAGATAAGACTGAGAGAAGAAAAGGTAAACAAAAGGTTATTTATATGCCGTTAAGTTTTTCAGCTATACTGCCTTCACGGTCAAGTTGGCAGGGATGTAGAACTTCGCACAATAATACAGAGAAGCTAGTATTATCCACCAACCGCTCAGTCTATCTGAAACAATCTAAACATTCAGGGTAAGAATCAAGTAAGTCCATAAACCTACATGTCAAAAGCTAGGACTTCAGGCAAAATGAATAAAGGAAGATTTAAAAAAAAAAAAAAAAAAAAACTTTTTCAACTCTATTTTAACTACGAAAGAAAAAAATCTTTCTAAGAAATAAAAATAATCTGCTGTCATCAGTCAAAATGTTATTACATTTTGTGCCTATACAAATTCTAAATTTCAAGTAAATCTCAGATTATAGCCTTCAACAACTGGGAAAAGAATTCAGATTCAGCTTCCCGTTAGCAGAGTTTAGAAGTCATGGTATACCATAAGAAAGTATCACATACAAATGAGAAAAAAAATTCAACTCAGAGATGGTTACCATTCTGAAATGTCACTCACAGAAGAACCAGAGAAAGAAGAGGCAGTCAGCTCTATAATAATGACACTCAGCAACTCAACAAGCCAGTAACCAGTCTCTACAGTCAGTCCTTCCCAGGAAAGCAAAGAGCGAAAAATACTTAAAAAAAGAAAAATGTAAGCTGAGGGTCTAATATTTACTATAAAACCCAATTTGTGCATCTAATTTTCACTACCTCTGTTAAGGAAAGAATCATTGCGGGTACAACTCTGTAATGTAAATGATAACAAATATGTAATCAATTCAAACCAAAACAAATGGATCACAGTTTTCATTTGACAATGTATCCCTTTGTAACTGATATGTGAGAGGATGAAGAAGATACCTTCCCCTTATTGGGGAACTTTATTTACACATCTGGGAAATGTCAATCAGAAGACACAAAAGAAATGCATCTGAAGTGAATGCATAATTCATCACCTCCATCACAGCGAGAGATAGAAGCTACTGACCGAACTGTTAGAAACTTGAAGAAATGCCACCAGCAAATTAAACTTGTTACACTTCCATGACAGAGCATGCTTAATTTAAGGAAGAACACGGTGCTAGAGTACTAGGAAAGATAAAAGATATTCCTGAAAAGACCACATTTGCAATATGCAGTGGGTATTTATTGAAATCCTATTTTATAGCGGTCTATATCAGAAACGAGGTTAGAAAAAAAAAATCAGGGGACCTCACCATCAAACTCCTTGGTTGCTACCTGTTAACAGAGTAAAGATGGCAGAATCAACTCACCTGAAGAACTGTCTCATGCCATACCACCAGTTCTGGGTTTTAGCAACCCGAAGACAAGAAAAGCACTATTGCATATAAGTGGCAATAGACAGACAAAGACATCTAAAAAGCCTTTAAATAAACCTACATGCAGTTTTTCATTTTAATCTCATGAACTAATTCAGATATTACAGATATTTCCATCTTCATGCAAAGAAAGAGCAATACTGCACTGCCTGAACTTGTTTATAATCCTCAGGTCAAAATGCCTTGATCCTGGATGTGCAGCAAAGGCAAATTCCTAGTTAGGAGTGTTAAAATGAGTTTCAGCAAAGCTCACCAGTCTCACAGATCAAAGAATATGCTGTCACAAAACTGGTTCTACATGGAATTACCTTCCAAAATATAAAATAGCTTGGTTGTCAAGTCAGAAGTTTTGATATGGAAAGAGACATTTATATTATCTCCAGTCCTACTATCTCCCTGTGGGAACTCTCTTCGTAAACATGATCACTGAAGTGAAACAATTTTACAGCTTCTGCATCTGTCGGCTTTTACTTACAGGCAACCCAAATAATGGAAGCAAACTGGTGGTATGGTATGAGACAGTTCTTCAGGTGAGTTGATTCTGCCATCTTTGCTCTGTTAACAGGTAGCAACCAAGGAGTTTGATGGTGAGGTCCCCTGATTTTTCTAACACAGATATCACTCATGTATGCCTTATGTATGAATAGTAAGTTACTTTAGAATTAAACTTATTATTAGAGCCACTCCATCTGTGACTTCCTGAGGTTACAGTTTTATCAACAATGACAGGTAAGGTGTTTTAAGAATTTCCAGATTACACCCTCAGCCCAGCCACCATTTTCGCATTACAGTTCACTTCAGCTCAGCAGTGCAGTTTAAACTGAGGGACCAGCCTAAAAAACAGATCTCTGGAATGTGTTAGTTAAAAATAACCCAGCAGAAATAAGAGGGAAGAAGATAAGTTATACCACTGAAGTGGTTGGCTCATGAAACTCTCCATGTAAGATATAGACTGTGTGTCTCACCTTTCTCGGATCTGATGAAACAATGCTCCAAGGAGGACCTGTAAGTGGAGGAAGCAGCTAGAAAAAGTCACCAGAAAAAGGAAAGACAAAAGCCATAGCTGCAAACAGGCTCCATCTTCCTCACAAGACCTTCAGATAAGGGCCTGCAAGAGATCACACTCACTAATGACTCAGTTCTTAAGTATCCACAGCTCCAAACCCATCTAATGACTGAAAGTGAGATTCTGTGTTCCCAGACTCCCTGCTCTGCTGTGCAACCACGTTTGGCTGTGGGATGTCTAACCCCCCCCCCAGGCAATCTATTTATCACATGACAGCGGGAAGATGGGAACTATGACCTGAGAGAGCCTCCAGAAACGTGTGCTATCTGCTGGTTGGGATATTATCAATGAAAGAGTATTTATAAAACCTTAGTTAACAGGATTAATCATATTATATATAAACAGAACCAAGATACTGAGTGTATGTTTGTATGTGCCTATCTATATGTACATGAGCACGGTTGGAAAGATAGATTAATGTTGAAATAGCACTCAGGCAAATATACACACACTTCTGAGAGGCAGGAACTACTTGTAGGGATAGTTTTGTTTTTTAAAATTGCATTATATTCATTTGTACCATTTTACTTCTTCACTTCACAACTGTAACATTAAATTTCCCTCTGGCTAAGTTCTTGGATTTTACTATTCTATATTCCATATTCACAAGTAACAGAGTTGCCACATAGCAATGGTATTTTAACTATGGAGAAAGAGACCTTTATAGTTTTACGTCATTTTTCTTTTACTTAAGAAATGGACTGTTGAAAATATAATAGAGTGAATTTTGGGATTGGAGCTTCATCCAACTGTCTCCAAATGCAATTAGGGCATTAGAGGAAGCTGTCTGATCATTGTTACTCTGAACGACTTGCAGAAAAACTCTTGATATCCTTTGGTGTCATTTGACAACATTCTTCCCTTTGGAAGATTTTGGTAAGAGCTACATTATAACATTCTGTTATCAATCATAGTGTATACAATTCACATCCTCTTAATCACCTGAAAACTGTTGTAGAATTTCTACTGAAATACCTGGAGATATGTCATGCAGCATAAAACTGCATTCCTGGTGTATCTGGTATTTACTGAGTAACAGCTATGCTTCTTCACAAAACTGTTATCTGTGATTACCTTAAGACAGAACCAAAACTTAAACCATTTCAAGAATATGGATAAGAAATACCTAGGAAACCATGTTAAATTAACAGTTAAAAGCCATACAATGTATTTTTCTATGTATCTCAGTTGCAGTTCTGACAGTCTTATGAAATTTTATGTATTTCCACACCTGACAGTTAGCACCCTATGAAGAACTCTCAGACTAGTTTTAAAGTAGGAAATGTTGGAGCAACATTTATGTCCCTCTCATGCCACTGAACAATCAACACTTAATTATGAAAAAATGTTCCAACTGCCTTCTGTTTCTTTTCTCTTGCACTATGCACTCATATCTCATCTGACAAGCGAACTGTATGCAGGTCTGATAAACAAAACATCTTCTCTCAGTACTATGACTTTCCACTGTGCCTCTGAATAGTACAACTGAGCCCCAGCACTTCTTCATTTCTGAGATGCATAACGCATAAACAGACAGTAGTGATTATAAAATGCTTAGGTACTATGACAATTATGAAAATATCTGACATGATTTCATATGGGAAATTCAACCACTGACTTGTGTTGCTGTTTTAGGAGGCACCTGTCATTACAGAGCTGAGGGATCGGTGACAAAGCCGTAGACTCAGAAGTTATTCTGACAAGGTTTCCAAAGGTTTATCTATGCCATCAGAGAGATAGCAGTAACTGCAGACACTTGTGACAGAGGTCTTCAGAATACATTTTTAAGTGCTTGTCTTTCATGTGTCTTTGTGTAACTTTCCTTCCCCCCTCCCACTTGCTCTGGGATCCAACCACCCCATAATGTAAAACAGGACAAGTGTGCACAGCCATGCCAAAGTGGAGCACACCATGAGAAAAAAGTGACTCAATCTCTCCAGTCTAAAATATTTTCTAAGTTTAATTTCAGTGAGCAGTAGCATATGACAAGGAACATATTTTTGAGCTGAACAGTGGGAGTTGGTTTAGCTTAATACACTTTCTGAAGTGTGCTATCACTATGACAAATATATATCTTCATGAGGACAGCTTCACTAGAAAGTATTATTGATAAAAATCACAGAGAGAGGGAAGGAAAATGCAGCTTTCACAGACCTGATCCTGAATCTGGAAATTTTATGTTTTAAATACACAAGCAGATGGCATTTGAATATATTAGATGCAAAGAAGGGGAGAATTATATGCACAGCCAGGGAGAACAGGAAAAGTAAGTTTAGCAATATCTGCCAGAGACCTCCAGTTTTTTGTTTTTTTTTTCCCCCCAAGTGATTCTTTTAATGTCCAGATACCATTTCAAGAAGCTTTCCAGCATGCATTTAAAAAAAAAAAAAGAAAGAAAGAAAGAAAGAAAAAGTATCTACAGCGACAGTTCACTTGTTTTAATGAAAGTTGTTCAGCCATATTAATATTTTCATCTTTATGCTGAAAATCATTGGTTTCTTTAATGCGAAAATGAAGTTGCTTCAGGCAAGGTGCTGCAAATGCAGCATACTTGATTGCGTTAGGATATCTTTTCAGTTACAATATCCTTAGCGAAAGCAATAAAAGGTGAGCACGTACATCCCTTTGAATTTCAGTAGCTTACAGAAACTACCTAGTACAGGTGGAAGGTTTATAACTAAGCCAACAGAATCTAGGCAGCAGCAATAGGTTTATTCAGCTTGGTAGTTATACAATTCTTCACATCTTTTGTACAGACAGAAATCTCTGGCCTATTTAAGTCCCACTTTAATGTGTTATAATCTTTTCGTGACACTGTCATAATCTCTTGAAAGAAACTCCTCATGCCCTTTCATGATATATGAAAATATCTGCTTTATGTCTGTATCCATGGTTTTTTACAGCATAGAAGGAAGATGTGAAAGCTCATTTTATACATCTGCGTACAGACTTTTAACTATTTCTAATATTCAGGACACTGATTACTTTCCTGTGACTCTCACAGCACTAGTACTGAATAACTCTTAAAAAATAAAAGTAATAATTGTATAGAATGTTTTTATGAGCACCTCTCACTTATTTTTTTGCAGCGCATAATATCCTCAGTGAAGAAGAATGATTGTTCTTGGTAGGACAATTAAGGACCTTGGTGTTACAGTAAGAGTGAATAACATCAAGATTTTAAGATATGCATGCAAATTTCAAGCTAGACATTAAAAAAAAAAAAAGAACAAAAGCACATGCAAGTCAGTTTAAGTGAGTCAATGGACAAAGTGCTTTCTTATCAGTTTTGCCTAGTGAAACTCATTTCTCAAAGTGATAAGTTTAATGCCTTCAAATCAACAACTAATGGAAAGCAAACTTTGTGACAATACCACATGGAGAGCATAACAAGCTATGCCAAGGAAGACCAATCCTTCTAACACTGAAAGCCTGGAGAGCTACTAGGAATGCTTCTCTGTTGCTGCAGAGAAAAAAAAAAAAAAAAAAAAATCCAATTAACTTGTTTTTTATTTTCATTTCTAAATGATATTGATTTTACAAACAATTAAAATCACACATTCTTACAAATTCTAATCAGCATGAAAATGATGGTAGTCTTTTCAAAATTGCTGTGGAATCAATTGTAATCTCTGGGGGGAAAAAAAAAAAAAAAAAAAACCCAAAATGAATACAGTGCAAATATTGTTGAAATCTCCTTTTGCTCTTATCTTTTAGTCTTTCTGCATGGAAGCTGTCATTCCAGCCAATAAGGGCGTCTGAATAAGTAGAAGTTACAGAGCATCTTTTAAAATACAGCAAAGCCTTAAAACACACATCTAATGACTCTTCAAATGTCAGATCTACCTAGGAAAAGGAAGACAGGGAGCTAAGCAAACTATTAACAGCTCTAAGTACTGGGAGTGAGGGGAAAAGCCAAGAGAAAACTCCTCAAAGCCTTTCTAGCCTGGGTGAACTGAGAAAGTAGGCTATACTGGTGTTCCTCTGTGAGTTTTAATCTAAATAAGTTGTGCATCTTAAATAAGGTTCTGAACGGACTTTGGCATGGCATTAACTCTTTCAGCTTTGGAGAGCCAGTGCAGGAACCTACAGCATTCAGCAAGTGTTGACACCAGGCAGAGCAGAAACAAGTACAGAACAAACCAGTTTAGACAAGACTGAAAGAAAGAGTACAATCATTTATAACTCCTGTTAGACTCATGTGAACTTGTTTCCTGGCCTGAAAATTGGTCTTCTTCACTTTCCAAATGAAATGCAAGAGGCCTGATAACCGTTACCACAATGTTGAAAGAAAAGACAATACCACTGAAAAGTACTGCTGTTCCCATAAGTACAACTGCTCATTTAAACCAATTCATGACAAAAAGCCTTAGCAAAAAACTAAAATTATCTGCACTAAAACTGAAGATATTTGTCTGAGTGAGCTATTTTGGTGTTAAATGTGGACCAGTATGAAGCACCAACATAATCTGGTGTAGCTTCTCTTTTTTCTTTTTTTTTTTTTTCCTTTGGCAAAGTACCTTGATATAATTGAGCTTTGTTTCTGATGGAGGAAAGACTCGACTCTACACACAGTGTAGAAAAACCCCAATTTGTCAGAATAAGCCTAGTAAACAGGGGATAAGACCCTTGGCTTATCCCCTGTTTATATGTAAACTGGAACTTTTCTTACAATACACTATTTTTATTTTAAATTTATCATACAATTTTTCAAAGTTACAGCAAGCGAAGTAATTCCTCACCTGCTTATTTGAATAGTGCCATTATGACCATGCTTCTGTTAGTCTCTTAGCTGTGTTATACTGTTACTCGGTTGTGGATATACAGCCATCTTGATGGAGCTTTTTAAACACCATTCACTGCAAAAGACTGCAGGAGTGAACCATTTGTTTCATCAGGTAAGCAGTCATTTCCCCTTTCCACCAACAGACAATACACTCAAACACACTGTATAACACCTCCACAATATATTCCACATGTAGAGATTGTCATGTTTCTATCTCTCACACCAGCCAAATTCTGAGAAAATAGACCACTATGTTCTTTTATGTTCTCCTTAGTGCTTTAATTAGCTGATTTAGACCAACTGCACTACCTACTTCTATTCAACCTGAATATTATAGCTATGATTATTAAAAGGAAATTCCCAGTTTAGCACTTCCTACTACAAATCCAGCCTTCCTGCATACTGACCAGGAATCCATACGCAAACCCTCATGAATATCATCTAATTCCATCTCATTCCTGTTATATCATTTTCTCTTTCTTCCAAACACTTACATACTTGTTTTTTCCTCCACAAAGCTCTAATCTCCACATCCTAAGTGTCATGCTATGCTCATCAAATAGCTCTCCCAATATCCTAGGAACATTCAGCCCCTATTCTATTACAGAAACTGCAGTTCCCAATGCCTATGCAAACACGAAACTCATGGTGGGGCCATGGCCTAAGCTTCTTTTCTAAAAGTTTCTTTAAAATATAGTAAAGTTACTGGTAAAAAAAAGGTTCTAGTTGCTGGTGAAAGTATGATGAACTCTCCCAACTCTCAGATTTAGAGTTATTAACAGTCTTCAGTGGGCTCTTATTAAAAAAATATCTTGTATTGGACATGGTCAAGAGGGTTCCTGTTCCAACAATACTTTTTTACAGCAGAGATCACAATTATTCTCGAAAATCTGATATTCATAAGTGAACATCTCTGGAGAACAGTATGATTAAGCTAACAAACAATCACTTGCAGCCCTGGAGAAGACAATCACAGATGACAGCTCTGCTGTAGCAGAGTGAAAAGAGCAATAATGAAAACTACTTTAGCCACAGTTATCTGAAAAGTATTTTATATTCCCGCATTTTTAGATAGTTAACTCTCTCTTACCATGCAGAAGTTCACATATTTTCCTGGGAGTTGCCATAATTTCTGTAGAGTTTCTGCATCTATCAAACACTTTTATAACTTCTATGAAAGAATTCATCCCATCTTTCAGCCATCTAAAAATCAGCTGTCAAATTTAAACTAGCCAGATTTCCACTCTCTGCAGTTAGCAGAGATACCTCCACTGATACCTCTGCGCAGATGATTCATTTCTGCTAATTGTGGGGGAAAAAATAGCATCTTTTTTCTGAATGCATCTACATTTCTCACATTTCTACTTTGAGTAGACACTGCTTTCAGACTGCTTAAGTTCAGTGCATCCATTCCTACATTGTTGCCAACTGCTCAAATGCTTCACTTATGAGAAACATAGGAAAAAGTCTCTTTAAATGCACAGGAAGGAATGAGCACAACGCATTCTCATGACTCAAATAGCTCTGGCATTTCCATAAAGTCTCCAACAATGCCACATTCTGTAGCAATCTCATAACAGCATCATCCTCTCCTATTTTCTTAATTAATCATCTAAAAGCCAACTGGTGTCATAAGATGATTTAGCTGAGTAGCCAATGGGGATGCTGTCAGATTTGGTCACCTTTTCTTTTTTTACTATAGGCTGACTGAACAGCATTACTGGCTATAATGCTACCACTGAGCATTTTCCTTGTTTGAGAGGTTTGGATTTTATTCATGGCCTAATTAAGAGGGGAGGGCAATATCTACATAACGAAAAGAAAGCATTTCACTAGAAGAGGATTATTTCCACCAGTGCCTATTCATCTTATTCTATATAAACCTGCTTTATTTCTCCATGTCATTTTTCTTGTCTCCTGCAAACTGTATCAGATTGAAGCTTGCATCATGCCAAGTCATGGAAGGGAAATTAGCTTCCTCTCAATAAAATTCTGAAGTCATTTTCAATGCCCATCACAATCTGCACTGTACTAATTACTGGAAAGCATCAGCTTATCATTTATCATAGTTTATAGCAATACATTAAGATAAAGTCCTATGTGAATGCTATTTCTTCCCTTTTTTTCTTAACATCATGCTATGGTGATGTTTGTTTGTTTCAGTTTAGTAACTCACAGCTCCTTTTCATACTTCAAAGCACTGTTCAGAGAAAAACATTGTCTTTTGCTAAGGCTGGAGCAGGAATTTTTCCCTCTGGAGAGCTGACCAGTTGCTGTTTTGAAGCACTCAGAGTTTAGAAATGTTAAAAAAGAAAAGCAGTCTCAAAACAGAAGCTGCAAAGGTCAAGGTAAAAGTGACATAGTTTGTTATGTGTACGAATGCTCTATATCAACCAAAATGTGTGCAGAGCCACCAGACATGTTTCAAATAGCCAGTCAAAGAAGATTCTGCCTCTACTGCTTAAACGTGGATGATAGGCCCATTTGAGATGCTTCAAGTTATTAAAAATATCCATGTGGAGCTGTCAGGCATGAAATTGCCACGGACCAAAAGCATCTCACTTGGAGGCCATGAGGAGAAGGAACTAGAGGTATTCAGGATATTCCAAGGCATTTTAAACATTACCAGATAACTATGTTTACGCACACGAATCAAGTTCTAAGTGCCTGCCCTTGCACCTTTCTCATTCCAGAAGTCAAATGCCCCACTTCCAGGGCATCACTCTTTTTGCAGTTCTTCCTTCAAGATTCAGAACACTGTTAATACACCACTCATTCAGACTTTATTAAGTTTAGTGTTCCTTTTCCTTTCTCCTACAGGGTTGTGATGGATTGTCTCTCAGTGAAAGACTGGAAATATTTCAAAAAGATTATGTGCAACTCAGATAGAATTTGTAACCCTGATCTCATAAGAATCCCATGAAACTTTAGAAGCCCTTGGCTAGAGGTTAGATCAGATCAGCATCTCGTAAATTTTCAGGTTGGCAACCTCTCAATCAAAAGGGAACTAAAGAAAAAACTCACAATCACTTTCAACTACTGTTAAAACAAGACCAGAAAAGTATTGCTTACTGTTTTCATTTTATAGATAGGAAAAGAAAAATGAGCTACCTTACTTGGTGTAACATAGCAATTCCACACCAGAGCTGGACAGGTGGCTACCTTTTTAGGGACAAAGACCAAGGACAAGGGTAGCAATTATGAAACTCGATAGAACTAACACAAAGAATGCAGGCAAGAACACGGAGTTATGTTCATCCAAAAAGAAGCTATAGAGAAGAGGAAGGACAATCAGAGGAAAGTCAGAAAGCAGTAACAGCAGAAAAGAGTGCAGATGAAGGGATAGCAGGTCAGAAAGCAATATTCCAATGAACAGGTTGGGAAAATGTCGGAGTCAAGGTAATAGTAAAGTAATCAGATAAAAAGGATCATCAAATCATTCAACCACCATACAGCATTATCCCAACATTTCATTCTGGACCTCCAATGCATCAGACTGCAAAAGGCAACATCACTTTCACTCATCAATATATTCACTATCAACAATCAGGAAACAGAGCAGATACATGTGAGTTTCCTTTAAAAGTCAGAACAGTTCCCCTTTAAGCTTCTTCCTTACATGGCTGACCAATTTCTTAAACTGTAGGAAACAGTATAAACTTCTCTATAATACACTTCAAAATTTCTTACTCTGTTCTTCAAAAATATTGTAAGAGTAAATGTTAATGGATCAATCTTCCATTGTGCAGCATACTCACTGGACATCTTGGAAAAACACTTTCTGAGACTGCATTCAAAACTTCAAAGTGTTTTGTGCTGTATAATGAAAATAAGACCATATCATTTTTGCACAGACAAGGTAATTAGTACCTTGGATACACCCATAAAAAAAATCATTAAATTATCCTAAATAATCTTAAAGTTGCCATGTACTAATTCTGCCGAGAAAAAGATTTCCTCAACTCCTAAAAAATATATCATTTTTCTAAGATACATTTTAACTTGCACACCACATTATAGCATTTATAGATTAAATATTGATTCATCTCTACAACCCTCAAGACAAAACAGCAAAAGTATTCACCTTCTTCTATCCTTTTTCTGTATCTAAAACTCAATTCACCAACTGTTCGTCCTTCCACTTGTCAGGACTCTTACAAGGGCTGCTCCGAAGGTAATGCCTCCTATGTTATTATGTTGGCCCATGATGTCAGAGGTGGATGTTGGAGGTATGACAGTTGAGGTTGAACCCTCCCACCAATATTCCATTACGCTTTGTTGCTGTGTGACAGATGGCAGCAGAGGAGCAGTCAGGCAGAATAGCATCTGACCTGGAGTGCACAGGAAGCAAAGGTGTATCACTGAATTCCTCCAAGTGAAAAAAATGGCACCCACTGACATTCATTGATGCTTCCTGAACATCTATGGAGATCAAACAGTGGATGTGAGCACAGTGAGGTGATGGGTGGTGTGTTACAGCAGTAGCAACAATGACATGAAAGAGGAGCCATGCAGACAGACGGCCATGCAGATTTTTACCAGTGTGGCACATAGGTTCTTGTTCACTGCTGGCAAAAATGCATAGCTAATGGAGGTGGCCATGTTCAAAAATAGCGTTTTATAGCTGAGAATTTGCTCTATCAAATAGAGTTATTGTGCTCTTCGTACCTGTTGTAGTTTCCATTGAAATAAATAGGAGGCATTACTTTCAGAGCAGGCTATGTATTCGTTCACATTTTCCTTTGAACCTACGGATTGCATCTACAATCTCTTTTGACAAGTTTCACAAATCTACCACCTGCCTCAGTAGCTGCAATCTTTTTGTACTCTCTGCACCTGCCTACTGCCAACCTCACAGCATGGCCCTTTATTCTTCCCTGGAAGAGACAGTCAGCCCCTCCACTCCATATCATTCACAACTTAAAGAGTCACAACTGTCCAAGCATGAAAAGCTTTTGCTTACCTAATCATTCCCCACAGGAAAACTATTCTAGACTCGAAGATCTCTGCAAGAAAAAGCTCTGCACATATGAAGAAAATGTTTTGTGTATTGCAAACTGGATTAAAACTAAATATGTGACACAAATACAGAAATGTATTTTATATTCAATATCCATAGAAACACAATTAAAAACCCTACAGCATATCTTTTCAGAATTAAGTAAAATCCAATGCCTTATCCACCCCTCATTTTAACTACTGTTTATAATGATATTATACTGGAAAATGTGGGGTTTTTTTTTAAAGACTTGAATTATTTTTCAGAAATGAAATTCAAACAAGAGCTATTAGTTTAAAACCCTACATGATCATCATCAAGTTCATAGCATGATATGGAAGAAAACTGCATATCTACAAGCTAAGAAGAACTTTTAAACGTGGAAATTGGTTATTCAAATGAGAAAAATCCCCATTTCACATTCATTACCAGAATTCACATCAATTGGCAAACGATTGTACTGTCCCAGCATATTCAGAAGTCAGCAGAGTTCAGAGAAGTCAGAGTCAGTCAGACTCCTAAAAATGTTTGTCACTGGGTGACAAAATGGTTCCCCCAGATTCTCCACAGTTCCTGATAACCATAAACACTGTAAAGATCTCAGAGAAGCCCACAGCAGGCAACAACAACCACAGATATCTGACAGCAAATAAGTACTGCAAAAAAAAAAAAGCCTGGTCAAAGGACAGGCAAGCAGTCAAAACTGTCAGGACAAAATGGTTCCTGTACAGAATCCTAGCTAGTTTACTACAATCTCAGATGACAAGCAATAACTTGATATGCCAAGTGTCTGTGGAAAGGGATGTCAACAACACAAATTTACAAATGAGCACAGGTACCTGTGATAAAGCAACATTTTCAAAACCTAAATGCCCTCAGGCTATATGCCTATATGCCCTGTAGACAGAAACCTTAATGAAGTACACAATGCTCTGCAATGAGGACAGAAGTATACCAGGTAACAGCCCTTTACAGTTCTTTGCCTCAGAAAGTACAGGCACATTTTCTGTATCAAAGCATTCTCACAATGAGCCCTCCCTCAACAGCTGTAGACAATGCTTTTCTTTTTGTCTCTCGTTAGACCCCTCAGATAGACTTAATACTACTGTAAAATCTCTATTGTAGAAATACTGCAGTATTTTCATCTTCTATTCATCAGCCACACTATTGTCTCCAACCTTCCATTTTCCAGCAAAAATAAGTAATTAAATATCAGCACTCAATTGTGTTACAGGCAATAGCATATTCTTAAGCTTAGTGATCTTAGCATTCTCTTGAACCAGGAACAAAGTACTTCACATTCAATTCAAATTTTCAAAAATATTTATATCACCAAGAGCATGTTAAAATTTTCTGTATTTTACATTACATTCCTTTACACTAAATAAATTTAACTCTATTATAGCATAATAAATTTTGCATACTATTTTGTAGTGATACTGTAGGACAGCTCAAGTTTTCAAGCAGTACTTCCTATTAACACAAGTTTCCTATGAACACTTGATGGAAAAAATATATATTCACTTGTGATTACTACTCCCCCATTCTGTTGCAAAGGGATGTAACTTGAACATACTAGTTTTCAATAAGATAGTTTTAAAAGAAATGCAACAGCATAATGATAACCTATAAATCACGTTGAGTTGAAAGGACGTATGTTGCTATTGTGAAAGATATTCTGAAACAGAAACAGCCACTACTGCCTGCTGTTACCTGGCGTCCACAGTAAACTATCTGAAGTAATGATCGGAGTCCCACTGCTCTTCATTTATATTCAGAGAAAAGTTTTTGATTATACTTTTCCTTCTAAATTTTCGGTACCACTAAGTCTGTAACTTACAGTATGAAGTCACCATTACATACCTGAAACTGTGCATCAAAGGGTACGTGGGAAATCTAATGCACATGCCATGTTTAAATCTGTTTGCATATACCACCAGGAGAACACTGCCTGTAACCCACCATTTAAAGAGAACAAGAAACAAATGCCAAAGCATCCCTATAAAATATTCATGCAACACCCTCATCTAGCAACATCAATTACTTTATCTATCCCCTGCATTGTTAGTTGTAAGTCTAATAACACTACTCAGCAGGCAAAGGATTTAATGAAATAGACCCTGAGCTCCTGGGAGGATCACCTGTGGTTCCAACTCTAACACTTCTGATCAAATACAAGTTTCCTTCCTGCTGCTGAGCAATAGGTTTTCCTGGATCTTGATCAAACATGCCCCTAAGTAGGGAAGGTGTAATAATATAGTGTAAAATATTCAACTGTATCAGGGAATAAATGATTGTGGTGAAAGGGAGGAAGAGAGGAAACTATTTCAAAAACAAGAGAAATTGACAGCTTCTACTTTAGGTAACTTGAGATGCAAAAACCAGTTTACACCAATTATTTCAGCAAGCTACAACACAATTAAACATATGTTAACCATCAAAAATTAACTACATGAACAAACACACCAGATACTTCTTTACACAGTTAGAGGCTCCCATTTACTACAAATACTCTCGATTCTGTTCCCTATCTAAAGCACAGACATCAAGATATAAATATTACAGAATAAATGCTTTTCAATGGCTTCCTAATGAAAGCAAGGCTCAAAATAAACAGCATTCAAAAAACAAAAAAGAAAAAAGAAACTCATCAGTGAAAGCTTCCAAGTTCTCTTCCCAGTGTTTCATTGACTAACAAGTCCAAGTGTTGTCTGCTTCCTGCTCCTTTCGGTGCAAGACTGTAGAGGGGACAATTTGACTTCCTTTCCTCTCCAGGAAAGAGAAAAAAATTCCTCACTTACCCTTCTAACTTAGCCTAAATATTCCTTACTTTGAAGTCTAGTGCATTCCAGTCATGAATTTCCTTTAAACAAGCAGGCATTTTCCTGGGCTCAGTGTGAACTTCACATGCTAGGGAAAATCTTACCTAATTTTGGCAGGGAATAGGGCACTTTAAAATAATCTTCATAAAATTCAATGAGTCTTCTTGTAATATTTAGGGCATAGTCTCCTGATCCTCTTCGGATTGCATCAGGCCTTGCGTACAATCGTACCTGTTAAAGAACAAAGTGAAAGACTGATCATTTCAGTGCCTACATAGGAAAGTTAAGCTACCTGCAGAGGTGAAGTATTCTAAGGATGTTGTGAGGTGGCAGGTTTATTCACCTATCTCCAAATGTTACTGTCATACATTTGTCAAAACACGCTGCAGCTGAAAATCATAACATAGACAACTAAGGTTAAAAAGTTGAGAAGTCAAAATCTCCTGCTTGTTTATGTTGCCAAATCAAAGAATTAACACTGCTCGCATCAAAATACTTAAAGAAAAAACACTTACATGTGTTTGCTAGAGATATGATGGTAGAGTGGATTAGTATAATGGTTCTCTGCCTACACTGAATGTAGGCAAGATGCAGTGGCTCAGTAGGAGAGAAGTTCACGGTTTGTTAAAGGCACATTATAGCAAACTCTGAAAGTATTAGCACTCTGTGAAGAAAAAAAACATTCTCCTTTCTTTTCTCTGGCAGGACACAGCTACCCTCGGTGAGCTACATAAGACTGCAAAAACAACTATTTTATAAGCTCATTCATGTTCACAAACAATTAACATTCCCCAATCTTATACAACTGCTTCAGGTCTCTGCTTTCGGGGAGCAGTAAGTTAAAGCTGTTTATACAAGCTGCTGTGTTCAGTACAGAACTGCTCACACATCTGACTACATGGAACACCAAATGTGCTGACCAGCTCATGTTCAACGAACAAGGTAACACAAAGCATCATGAGGCTATCCGTTATTCCCAGTCTTTCTGTTCTTTAATGCTTCCTTATGACAAAGACAACATACAGCTTATGACAACTGTTAACCACAAAGGCTCGGAAAGGAGGGCCTCTTTCAATACTCCTCCCTCACACAGCCTTATGGTCTCAGCAGGAATGGGGAGACGTGTGCTCTGTCTGTGGTGGCTGGGGCAGAAGGCCTCTCCCTGCAGTTCATAATGACCAGTCAAAAATGAGACTCTATAAAATGACAGTTCTAATAATAATACAAGTCTCTATTACTTCCCGTGGCAGGATTAAATCCCACCCAGGGTTCCAAGGAAAGCAGCAGGACAGAAATCAGAAAATACCAGTGCAAACATGAAGTGGAAATATCAGTTTTGAAATATTTCTAAATGCTCTATTCTGGACCAAGAAAAACTCATGGGATTTTCAGCTTCAGTGAAAGCATTGCAAACAGTGCTTTACTGCTCATTTTCTGAACCAGTATTCAGTTCGCCAAGTAGAAATCAGATGTCAAACCTCAATTCTGCTTTAATCCATTCTCTCTTTCTGGGGGGTATTCAGTCATCATTCTTTGCTGCTATCTTCATCATTATATCTTTGTATCACATTACAGAGCCAGTGCACAATCAGCCATACATAGTTAGGATTTGTAAGGTAAAATGGATAACACTGTGTAACTTAATGAGACATGTAATAATGCAGAGTTCTCATAATCACCACCTGAAAGCACATAAAACACCACCAGAACTCCTCCAAGTCACTAATTCCATTTACTGCTTCCTTCCAAAGTTCACAGTGGCTTTATTTTAGACATTCTCTGTCTGCTAAATTAAGAATATTTTCTAAAACCAGAGATTAACCACAGTTACAAATTAAAACTTCTTGAAACCTTTAGTTTATGAAAAGATGGTAGGAACTGCAATTAGATTTGTGATGAACACTGCCATGTATCATTAAACCTTTACACACAATTTTGCATAATTGTTTTACTGGCACAGTTGACTGTATCAGTGTATTAGAAAAAGAAGTCTTGGTCAACCAAGAATGCAAAAATCATTCAATTTGACAGTGGCCAAATGTGTCCGTTATGAAAAATAGGACAACAGAAGGGACTCAAATAAGGACATACAAGAAAAATCAAAGTTCACCATACTGCATTACAATGTGTGCCTTCTGGCAAATGCAGAAAAGGTATTTAAAGATGTTTAAGATTGGAGCCAGGTACTAAAACTCAAATAACACAGTGCTGCAAATCTTCATTTTCTATCTACTTAATGTTGAGTATAGTTTTATTTTTCCTGTACAGTTTCCCTGGTGCCTCTCTGCCTGCCTTGCACAGCTCCAGATTGACAGTGCTGCACTGCTGAACACAGAGATCACACCTAAGCTTAACACAGTTCAGAAATTATCTGTGTCTTTGCCCAGGTCTCTCATGGGCATTCCCAAGGCATGCCAGCTATCTTCAAATGCCAGGAAAGCTCCACACAAAATGCAGTTAATGTTGATACCTTCCTGTACAACACATCTTCTTTGGCTGCTTCACAGGATAGTTATTAGTTCGTTTGCCTAAAACCAGGAAAGACCTTTCAGATTTTAACTTCTCTCATTTTCTTAAAAAAAAAAAAAAAAAAATCAATATTGCATATTCCAAAAATATACCCTAAACAGTTCTTTATGGGCTTTTCTGAACAACAGTGGTTACATGATGGTGTAGTCTTCATCTAACACATCTGATGGATGGCACTGCCCAGAAAATAATTCAAAATTCTGTCCAGAAAGGGCGTGAAAGAAAATGAAGGAGTGAAAATTAACCAGGCAGTGGGGATACTCATGCCAGAAGGGCGCTCACTCTACTAGGAGCTGCCCTCCACCTGAGCAGACTCAGAACATAACATGGACAAAGGAACCCTAGACTCAGAAAATTACCCCTGGGTTAGCAGAGAGAATGCAGAAATTCTGGAGCATTAAGTGATACAGACTGTAGAGTGTTCAGACAGTGCTCTAACAAGAAGCATCAGCAGATAAAACAGAATGAAGATTGAGACACGAGATTTGTGTTTAGCATATTTTTTTGTTTGCTTGTTTACTGCTTTCACTTCAGAAGGCAGATAAGCTGTATTACTTTATAAGTATGTTGGACTGAACAACAATGCATAATTATTACATATTTTCCCACAGGCTGTTTGATCATTATGCTAAGAATTTGATTTTACATTAATTTAAATAATAAACAAGAAGAAAATTTTCTGCAGGGTCAGACCTAAATATAAATAAAAGTAGTATGTGCCCTGCTAGGAAAGATAAAGGAGTTTCTGGACTAGCTGCAAAATTCATCAAATACTGCAATGGCACAAGTAAGAGAATAAGGACCATTCAAAAAGAAAGGATTTGCAGCATTGATATTCACTTAAAAATAATGTTATTTTCTGATTTCTTCAGCTTTCTTCCATATTTTTGCTTCCTTAACTAGATCTCACACACATTCTTACACATGTAAATCTGTACTTAAAACTTGATACAAAGTCATCTAATAATCTGTTTTACAACCTGAGCTAGTGCCTTGGATGCATGCCCTATTTTTCCTACCAAAGAGTACATGTTCACTCTGTGAGTAGAAAGAGAAAGGTGCCCTAGAAGACTTGCAAAGCTTCTTTCAGAGTAAGGGTGGTTATCTAAACAAATAAAGTCTCTTCTTGAATCCTTCAAAGGCATCCTCCCATCTTCCTAACCTATAACAGAAACTTAGTTGCTCCCTTTAGAAGACCATTTTGGTAGAGACCTAAGACAAAGATACAAATTAGCTGCCTGTGTCAAATGTACTCACATCCAGTTCATGACCTTGTCTTCCACCAAAATCAGTATAATTACTTGCTTATGTCTGGCTGTGTATCATAATGAATGTCTACACAATGGTACAAGATCAGTGCTCACAGTTTTCTGGAGTTTGGAACTGTATGGGCAATGTTAGGAATAATTCTTCATGTCATTAATAACTACAAAACACAACTGTAGAAACCTACAGCCGCAAAGTTAAGAATTTTAAAAAAGTTTATAAAGGTTCATTGTAAAACAACCCACACAATTCATTTCCTCTTGCATACCTGTGCAGTCCTTGATTACATCATCACGATGTCTTTTACTACATTTGACATTTGACTCTTTCAAGAATAGAGAGTTATTTGATTTTCTTTATTACCCTTTTTATTTTGTAACCTCTGAGTATGCTACAGCCTTGAAAATATTACTGAAGCTCTTTTCCACAAGCTTTGCAAGATTAAGTGATATTATTACTTTCATGCAAGAAAGTGGAGAACAAAGGAAGACAAAGTTATTCTGGGTACCTACCTTGACACCTCACCATGTCAAGTATACTTAACATTTTTATTGCACACACTTAAAGCACTGTTCCCATTACATCTTACTGCAGTAGTGAACACTACACAGCTCTGAATTTGGTCATGGATGTCTTAGTTCAGGTATTAAGAGAATTAATAACACATGATTTGTGACTAAATGAGACTGTGTCAGTTTATATAACTTGCTCAGAGGCAGAGACAGTGAGGAAATTCAAAGACAGTACTCAGCCTCACAACCACCTAAAAGCCTGCACCAAGTTCCTTCCCAGGGTGGTGATGAGTAAGGTGGGGACCATTCATGCAACAGGCATATTCACTACACAGTGGTGATGCTGCATTGCTCCTCCTGTGTCTGAATGAGGTAAATACTGGAAAGATTTTATGGGGGATCATCCTAGCAATTATCACAGTATTGTGAGTACGTGGACAAACCAAAGTTCGTACAAAGTAAATTCTGCTTTTTCTTAGCTCCTCTCCCCCTTTATTTGCCACTATTAGCAATTTTTTAACTGAACTTGTGACTATTATGAAAAAAAATCCAACCCCCTTATAAATCTCTTAAATGGAACCACAGTTTCCCCCCTTCCCAACACCAGTTTGAATAACTAGGTTTGCATCTTCAGCCCTATGCTCCTTCTGGCATTTATTTGTTGTTCTTTTTAACAGTACAGCCCCAGATGAAAGACGTGACACATTTTCACTTTTGTGAATAGCAGAGCAAGTACCTAAGAGTTTATAAATGAAATTGCTGCACTGCGTATTTTCTCCCTCTTTTCTAGCATAGGCAAAACTACACTGCTGTCCCTAGTTTCTTTTCAAGAAACTCGGGCTAATTTCATTAGAACTTGAGATAATGACAACAGCCACAATCAGATACCACCTTGGAAAAATCATCTTTGAAGATTAATTTTAAAATATCAGTTACCTAACTTGAATGACTTTGACAGTATTATCAGTCAAAACATAAAACGTTCCCCAAACTTGTGTGGCAAATTTCATATATCTGTTGTACGCACTCAACAGTCTCCCCCTCTATTTTTATTCAAAAGTACTTGAACAAAAACTTCAGTTTCAGAAATTATTTCTATATATTATGACAGCTTACACAGTGTCTTCTAATATTTCAACATTTGATACTTAAAATATATCAAAGCAGTTTAAGAATCTGTAATGTCAGGTCATCAAATTAGATAAATTTGGTCGAGAGCTGTTTCCCAGAGTGATGGGCTGTTGTGATATATGCTAAGAAACACGTAACAGATTTAGAACAAACCACATCTAACCAAACATAGGCTATTAAATACTGCGTACGAGAAAAATCTTCCTGTCTGCTGCAAAAATTGTTCATCAACAAGAAAGTCAGCACTTAAAAAAGACTTGTTCTTGTCTTATTACTTCATAGAGTTTCAAAGAAAATGTGAATTAGTAACTATGTACAAGGTACAATGGACAAATTCTGACAAGTACCAATTGTAATAGCAATGAAAATTATTCTGGTGAATAGTTTGTTCACTAAAAATGTTTCCAATGTACCAAAGACTAGTGATAACTTCAATACATAATAAACAGAGGAAGGTGTTAAGATGAAGTGGAACTGTTCTGTTTTGACATTTTAAAAATGCAACTCTGCTTCTTTTTCATTACAATTGAAGTATGTTAAAAAAAGAAAAGGATGAAAGGGATGAAGAATGATAAGAAAAAAAATCATTTTTTCCCCATTCTGTGAAATATTTTGGGTCAAACTGAAGGCTTTTTTCAACATGGAATACATTCCGGATTTTAGCCATGCTAACAGAGAATCAAAATATATTATTTACAGATATCTAATTCTAAAAAGGACTGTTGTTCAACCTCCTGCCTTTGTAGGAATCACCAAAAATGAAGGATGATCAAAGAGAATGTACGTATGTTTCCCCTCTGGTATGTTTCCCTTCTGGCACAAGGGGAAGACACAACCAACCTTTGCTAGATGTGCCAAAAGCCTGAATCTGCTCCCCCAAGGAATTAAGGAAACTTGGCAGAAGTCAGGATGTTACAGGAAGATGCTTGCAGGCCTGAAGCGTACCACACACCAAAGCCTACTGCTTACTTTAGAATTAAATATTTTACATTTAAAGCCTTCTCTTAAAGACATTTTTCTCTATGCCATCTTTTTGTTTTGTGTGCATTCCCTTTGAAAAACTTTCACTGGTGTTATCTCTTTAGTGGAGGGGCACCTTGCTTGATTTCAAGGTGAATTGGTTGGTTTGGTCTTTTGTGTTGTTTTTTTTTCCCCCTCTGTTGAAATAAATTAAATTGTGCCATGAGGAAAACAGTTCTCTGCTGCTTGTAAGCACCCTCACATAGAATTTACATAGTGATGACAATTGCTACATCTGCCATAACACAGAGTACAAGTTTACTGATCACAATAATCCCACATATTAGTTGCTCCAAGAGTTTCTAGATTCAGTTTTCAAGATCTATAAACCCTGAAATAATTCTGAAATTCAACTTTTCTTTAAATTTTTAATCCATCTTTTCCATGATTTAAAGCTCCAATTGCCATTCACTGATGCCCAGGGGGGAATTATAGCTCACTCAATGAGAAACACAAGAGAAGGCTTGTGAGAACAGATGGCTCATTGGGCTGTAATGACCTAACACAGTGCCTGTTGAACTCAATGGAATGACTCCCATTAACTACTGAGGTTTTAAATCTGGAGGAGACAAGGCATGACCAACTCAATCCCTGGGGTATGGATGCTTTCTCCAACACAACTTTCACCAACAGCAGATGCCCTGTTTCCAGTTCATGTTTTCAGATCACCACTTCAGTAGTCCTTATGCATGGGAAAGAAGGAGAAGAAAAAGAAAATAATAAGAAAAAAAAACATCTTTGAAATGACAGAATGCCAGAGATCATTCAGGCAAACCTGACATGCACAAGTCTATGGACCCCAATGGGATGCATCCAGGAGTGCTGCAGGAGCTGGTGGATGTTACTGCTAGGCCACTCTGCATTACCCTTGAAAGATAATGCAGAAGACGAGAGATATCCAGTGACTGGAAGGAAGCCAGTGTCACTCCAGCCTTCAAAAAGGACAAGGAAGAGGAAGAGGAAACTGAAGGCCAGCCAGCCTTACTTCCATCCCTAGAAATGTGACAGAACAGCTCACTTTGGATGTCATCCTTAAGTGTATGGAGGAAAATAAGGTCATCAGGAGTACTCAGCATAGATTCACCAAGGGGAAGCCATGCTTAATCAACCTGAAAGCCTTCTATGATGAAATGACCAGCTGGGAAGATGAGGGGAAACTGCCTATATTGACTTCAGTGAGCCTTTTGACATCATCCTCCTTAACATCCTCATAGATAAGATCAGGAAACGTGGGTTAAATGAGTGGTCCTGCAGAACATGCTCTAGGTGACTCTGCTTGGGCAAGGTGGTTGGATCTGAAGGCCATCAGAAGTCCCTGCCAACTCAACAATCCTGTGTGTGTGCATCTGAACGTCTGTGTGTCAGTTTTCTGGTCATGACCACTGATTATTCAGATCACGGGAAACACAATCATTGACTGGATCTCATGTTTATATCACACACTGCATAGGGAAAATAGCTCTCTGCTGCTTAAAAGCATCCTGACATAGACTTTACAAAGTAATGGCTGTTCATTAGTCTCTGCCACAGCATCAGGAGCAACAAGACGGGCTTTGATGCCAGAAAGGGAAGAAAAAGCATCTATAATTCCGTTCACACCACCTGAGACCATAGACTTTCTCACACAATGGACTATGCAGAAACACTTCCCAAAGTTCTCTCACCCACAGAGTGCTTTTGCCTACATCACACCACATAGAGCTATGGGACCACAAGTGATCTAAATTTCACTCTCTCTCCTTTAACTCGGCAACATCACAGCAACTTTCCAAGTGAATGTGGCTGATGTTCCAAGGATGGAACCTATTTCACCGTCGTGTATCATTCTCCCATTTTTCTTTGTTCTGAATGGACTGAAAACAAATGAAAGTACGGAAATTGATTAAAGGTCAGATGACAGCCTTAAATCTTGTTTTCTCAGACATAGATTAGGTAACATGGTATCAACATGGAAATCCACAATTAAGGATAGTTTCCCCTCCTAGTAACTTCAAGCAGAATTAAAAGCAACTCTGTCAGGTGTTTTAAGCAGTTCAGAGTGCTCTCACATTACAAAACAGATGTTTCTGCACATCAGCTGGTATCAGCAATACCATCCTGGGAATAATGTTTGCTCTTTAATCTCTTCCTCAAAGCTAGCAGACTACACATAAAGCACAGCTTCTTAGAAGGCCTCTCCAGACTCACTCTCATCATCTGTGTGGCTATACCCACCGGCTCAGCCCAGCACTTGTACATCTGGGGTCTAACTCACAATGATTTAAAAAAAAAAAAAAATCTCAGTTCAAGAAAGTACTTACACATATGTTACATTTTAAATGTATCTTTAACCTTAAGCATGTACTTAAGTATTTCAGCAGGTTCTAACATTTCAATAGATAAGCAGCTTAACAAATTTTATAAAGGGGGAGGAAATAGTTTTATGCTCTTTACTTGAAGATCTGCAGTACTCCTGTAGCAAGTGAAAGCTGCAAACACATGCAATTACTCTGTACTTAAAAGCCTTTATTACTTCCTAATTTGAGACCCCTTCTTTTGCTCACTGATTGTATTTCAGGTACAGGTATTGTTTTTATTAATGTTACAGAGATAAATGTTCAAATTTATACATTTAATATAATAGATCTCCCTGTTTTCCCTGCTACCTCCTTCACTGGGTCACTTCAGCAAACTTAGCATTGCATCTCAAGTGAGTTTTAAGAACTGATTAATTCAGAAGAATTAACAGTGACATCATATTCCCTACATAAGTAAATAAGCTACAAGCCAAGCTCCACTGAGAAAGTATTAGTTATTTCACTTGTGTGCATAACTCTATGAGTTTTGTGTGCTCAAATGCAATAAATTTTACAATGGAGCAAAGAAGAAGAAAATGGAGAGAAGAGAAAATGAGAGAAGTAGCTGTAGTGAAATATCGAACCTGCTGTAGTGAACATACTTAAACTTGATAATCGAAAAAAAAAAAAGACAAAAAAATACCTTGTATCAATTTCCCATTCATTATTCATCACGGACAATACCCAAAAGAGTCTGTACAGTAATGAAATGTGCTCACTGAATACCAAAGGGACAGATCATCTTTATTAGGAGATTTTCCTCCAAACTCAGAGTAGACAATCACATAACTACTCTGAGCCTTCTCAGATAAAATATTTGTGGTTATTAGTATATTACCTCAATGGTTTTTTAATTTTATTTTTTAAATCTAGGTGGAGACCATAACCCATTGCTTTTTAAGGAAACATGATTTTGCTGGAGATTGGGTGCAACCTGTTTGAAGTAAACAAACACCATCTCTGCATCCTCATTCAAGGCAGCTTTAAATGACTTAATAAGCCAGTTGAAATAACAGCACTAAAAATAATGTTTGTAGGAGAGAAGCAGTCATGGATGGAGTTATACTAGTAAAGAGGTTTCTCTGGAAATTAAATGCAAACACAGAGGTCACTGAACATTGCTGCAGGACAAAAGGAAAGAGGCTTAGAGTAAATGTGACCCTGAAACAGAAAGAAGCGAAAGAAACTTCTGAAACAGTTCAGCTGCCAGTGAGAAAATGAGGACAATCAAGCAAAGAAATTGCCAGGTATTTTCATAGTAGAAAAGACTTTTCTGCATCTCCTTTACAAATAAACATGTGTTTGAGAGAAGCATCTAGTTGCCTCATCAATTTCTCATCCGATCAGAGCAAATCCCAGTGTTTGCTGACTGCTGGAGCCAAAGGTGCAACAATATATTCCCCTAGAAGGCAAAACTGTCATGCAGACATGCTACAATTTCTAACTTGAGAAGAGATCATAAAATACTTTCAGAAGTTAATGAGCTGAACTCGTATATAAATCCAACCAATGCTTAACTGGCATAAAATAAAATACTGACTATATCACTGACCATAGTGTTATTACATTAATTTAGAGCACTCAGGATCTGTATTGTACTGCTGAAATGGTTCAGGGACAGAAAGTGAACATGTTAACAACTAACATGTAGCAAATGTAATTACAGGTGCCATTTCAGAGCCATTTAAGTCAACCAAGACTGCCACTATCCCACCCCTTCACATAGTCATTCAGCCTTGACTCTTCCTACTTATACATCAGCACTCATTTCATCAGAGTAAGCTTTCAGCCACGAGTGGAGTAAAAACATCAAGGTAGTATCTAGGCAGTCCTGCTTCTCTGCTCGAACAGCCTTGACATGTTGGTGCCTGATGATGGCAGAATGGCTTTTTCCTCCAAAAAGGCCTTCTGCAGTAGACATATCCCAAAGCTTTACATCAGTTTCCACATCCTTTGGGTTGACTGGGATTGGAATTTAAAAGAATTCTCTTATTCAGAGAAGTTTTTATTGGCTATTTTATACTCAAACAGTTAACATCATACAACATTCAAAAATAATTTTTCATCCGCCTTTGGATAAAAAAAAAATAACAGTTAGAAAAGCATACAAGTTAAGCAAAAGTGCTAAAAAAGTGACCTATAACATGCAACAAACTATATAGTATAGCCAATTTCACTTGTCCAGAGACTGCAATTCCATCTGAAATTATGATCTGCAACTATTATAACTGATTATTTGTATTCTGGCACTGTCTTAAGGCCATCAATACATCAGCAAGGCTCTATTGTGCTAATCTAGTTACATAAAAGTTAAATAAGAGCAAGGGTTGACTCTCTGTTTAAAGAGAGGTTCCTTAAGTTCACTCATGTCTAAGAGCAACCATTCCACACCCATAACATCTTTTATTAAGTGACTACTGTTCTGAGACTATTTAGCTTTAAGGGAAAAGGATATTTTCTTACTCACTTGAAAGACTGACTTCAAGAGTTTTCAACTAAGTGGTCCCCCACAAAATAGCCACTAAGAAAAACACAGCAATTGTCCAAAGACTGCAAAGAAAGTGGAGTAGAGGCAAGACTGTCCTCATCAACAGGAAGACAATGGCAAAGGCATGTCAGTACTTTCATGTTCTTCATTAATTCAGGAAAACCTCACTAGAAGTCTGGTGAAGGTAAACTTTACCATACTCATCATATATTTACAGTAAACCCTAATCAGTATAATAATAATCTGTGATAATCAAAACATGACAAAGCGCAGCCCTATGAAAATGCATTTACTCAATGCGTAGCTAATAGTAACAGAAATGAGCCAAAGGAATACAGGGAATTATTTTGTGAGTTAAAGCAAAACTTAATAGAAAAACTGTTTGCAAAGTAAATTACTGTAAAGCTCTCTATACTTTGAAACTTGTTGGCTCTGAGAAGAGTTAGCACTTCATCAACAGGTCTTTGGACTGTACTGGAGTAGCCCATAACACTTTTCCAAAAACTGGCCCCGAAGAGGGAGAAAAATTTGCATATGGGAGATTTTGTGCTCTGATTGGTATAAAATCCACCACAAAAGCAAACACACTTAACATCAATAACAGCAACCATATAAACTGCAAGAGGTTCTTCAGGCTAAAAACTTGTCAGAGCAGAGACACAGCATTTGCCCAGTAAAAGCAAAATCTATAAATCATGAAATAGGCAAAGAAGAAATCACTCTTTTTTTTATATGGATATCTACTAATATTCAAATTAAAAAAAAAAAAAAAGAAATTTAAAACCTCTCCATATCTATGGAAAAATATAAAAACTTTAAAAAAAAAAGCTGGCTGTGTTAGTAGCATCCAAATATTTTTGCACATCTAGCCTCTGACAAAGCCACAGGCAGAACAAGCACTTCAGCCAGAGAAGATAAATTGGTGGAGGTGGTTATCTATTAATAATGTCCCAACTCACAGCTAAGAGGATTCCAGCCCTATTCTGGGCACACCAATCTCAGGGGAGAACATGGGAATAGAGAGAGGGGGAAGAGGGCAGGGAAAGCAAATTATAATTGTAAATAGAAAAAGCAAAATAGAAGGGCTTGAATCAATTAGAATACTATTACAATTTGAGGACTCCCATCTGAGAAAGATCAAGGCCACAACAAGGGATCAAAGTGATTAACCACCTAGCCAGCAGAGACTCAGATGAGAAGCAGCAGATTGTACGTACGCAAAGAATGTGAATTGGCAAATAGATGAACTTTGCTGCTTAAGAGAGAAGCTGCAAAACCCAAGTATTCTGACATATACAAACTTAGACCAAGATGATGAAGATGGCTAAGATCTACAGAACACATAACAGCATACTGTTTACATTAAAATGAAAATAATATAAAATATTTAACTGCAAAGTTAATCAAATCCCTTTCAGAATACAAAAAGGTCAGATATTTATGACTATGAAATATCACTTTTGAAGATTGTCATTCAAGTCATATTCTCCATCTTAAAAGGTCCACTATTTGAACAGCACATTTCCTATCAGAAAGAGGCTAATTAATCAGTGTTATTACCTGCACACCTATGAAAAAAGTTGATTACTGATTTTCTAACAATTTCTGATTATAGCTCAAATGCCACACCTGGCTTACATCTGGACAGATACCAGTTAGCTCACCAGCTGACATCTTTACTCATAGTGAACGGTTAAAATGCGTTAGATGAATGAAGTTATAAATAAACAGGATACTGACTAAGAAAAAGAAAACAGGATTAGAACCACTTCTTTATTAAAAAAAAAAAAAAAAAGGTACGACTTCAGAGCAATTCCTTTGTGGGGAAACTAACTTGCACAAAATGCAACATGGAAACATAGAATGGTTTGGGTTGGAAGGGACCCTTAAGATCACCTAGCTCTAACTTCCCTGCGATAGGCAGGTTCACCTCCTCCTTCTCACAGCCCCATCCAGCCTGATCTTGAATGCTTCCAGGGAGAGGTCATCCACAAACTCACTGGGCAACATGTTCCAATGTCTCACCACCCTGACAGTAAAGAATTTCTTCCTGAAACATGCAGGTCCAACGGATCATAGTAAGACAGAGAGAAGAAAAAGATTTCCAAAACCAGGCTTTCCAAACTTGCTGCAAGCAAGGCAGTCATAGTGCTGGCCAAACTTGTACTAAAATTTTAAGCGTTAAAGAGGCAATCAATCAGGCAAACAGCAAGACAGAATTTTGTGGAATTTTTGCCACAATCAGTCCTTTACTTCCTAGTTCATCAAAACAGAATGCACAGATATGTTCCTTTGCTGACACTGGAGCAGATTGCTTTTGTTTAGTCCTTCCTTCCCTTTTCTCAGCTGCAGCAGAAAGCTATTCCCCTGCTTAGCTTCCAGCTGACACTCATGTCAATGTAACAGCTTCATTAGTCTTTCTTTTTAACACTTGCTTTGAGCCTAAGATAACATTCCCTCTCATGAGACATACCCTAACCGCACAGTACAAAGCAAACCTTTAAAACAGCAGGCTTTGTTTGCTCTCATATCCGCACCCACAGAATAAACAGTGTTTACAGCCAGAGGATTTGCACCTCCAGCTATCCATATTAAAAAACATTGAAACAAGTTATTACAGGCAATATTGAGAGTGTATGAGCAGAAAGCAAAAGCATTTCCACACCTGACCAACTACTGACATGGACAAATGTAAAATCATTTGGAAGCCTTCATGGAATGTAAGTACTGTAAAGGATAAAGTGGGCACTTCCTAAGAAAGCTTTCTCCAGGTTCAGTGTATTTCACAGTAGACCTCCAGCAGGATTTTTTTCCTAAGTTTCTGGTGCTCGGCTGCTGCTGGCAGGACAGCCAGTGAGCAGGATAAATGGTCTGACCTACACTTCAGACTCCATACTCTAATCAGTGAGAAGCAGGAGTTTGCTCTTGAAAATTTGATTTCTCTGAGACTCAAACTGCAACTAATGCACCAGGATGGGGGAAGGTTATTAAGAAGAGAACAGGGACTGAAGGAGCTCGGCAGAGAAAGTATAAACTAATACGCAATTGAGAGTCTTCAGATCAGCCTCTGAAGTGAAGGAAACTGCTACCAGAAGCTTCTAAGGAAAACATCTGCATAAATAACACTAATATTCTGCTGCCAGTGTTGCCTAAAGCTCTCAAGCATTTTAGAGGCAGTAACAACTGTGCTTTTCCCATGAGGGTCTTCGAAGCCACAGTCTCCTATTAGACAGAGCAATGAAAAAAAAAAAAAAAAAAAATGATGAGGAAGCAAGAATGAAATCCCAGGGAGAAGCATCACCGCTGGTTTCTGTGCTCATAGTGCTGACTGATTCCTTCTTAAACGAAAGGGCAAAGTGGAAAGTCCTCCCTGGTTCAAAAAGCAGACAATCTCATTGTGACTGCCCCAAAGGATGAAGCCTACGAGCTCAATGCTGCAGTAAGCATCCAGCTGTGGTATTTCAGGGACTCCCAGCCAGCTGCTGCTCCCAAGTGGCTCTGTGAATTACCCTTACAAATCCAAGCAGGCCTCCAGACTTTTACTGCATTTGATCTTTGCCCAGCTTACTCATGAAAAAATCAGCAGGTTAGTAGGTCAGAGATAATGTTAAATGATTGTCTGGATACTTCACCTCTGGTTTTTTTCTCAGCAAAATGAAAAGGCCTCGTTAATGGGGTGGGGGAAAAACTGCAACATCAGACAAAGATACCCAAAGTCACTACGGGTCTGTAGATGGTGGTGAACTTGGTCTCAGAAACCAATAAGCTTTTTGAAGAGAGGACACATGGAGACAAGAGTGACTGCGGCAGAGCAGGGTGCAGAGGAGCACGCAGGCAGACTGGTATTGCTGCATCACACAGCCCTGCATGGCACAGATGCAGATCTGCGTCGGAGCTAATGAGCCTCGACACACAGCACAGCAAATGGCCTAGGATGTGTCGCTCTGCTGACAATGTTATTCCACAGTGTTTCAGAGGCAGCTAAATCAGTGCCAATTAAGGGATCACTATGCTGTACTTGAGCTGTACTCTGCTGAGGATTACTCATCTTCCCCTACAAGAACAGATGTGCGTTATTCATTGTACACCAACGCAAGAAAGGGGTCAAATATGAGCTATACAACAGCTGCAAGTCAGCTCAACAGCCATCATTCTCCAATTCGTTTCCATCATTTTCAGCATCTCTACACCATATCACAAGCCCTGGAGCATCAGAAAACACTGCTCCATTGGTCTTCCCCAAATCAAGTTTCACCGATGCACTTATATACTTTACCAAGCATACTTACATCAGACCCTGAGAAGTAACTCTGAATTATGATTTTTTACTTGGTCATTACAGTCAAGATTGCTAAGAGTTTTTCAGATTCTCAAGAAATAGGCATCCTGAAATCTCTAGGACGGTATCAAATGGAAATAAGCCAGTTTGATAGCTAGCCTTTGAGCTCATAAAAAAAATGAAGTATCTTCATACACTAGAAAAAGTAGGTATTTTGGAACCAACTTCTAAGTTGCGAATTACAGAAACAGATCGAGTTCCTAGGTCACTCACATAAATGAGCCAGTAAGCATAGAAATGAAAGATTTTATCTCCTTCATTCACTTTTAGTCTTACAGCTTAGAAAGATGAACCAGAAAAGCAAGTAAGAGATGAAGGAATTGTCTACACTGGACCCCTGGTGGTTTATATACCAATAGCTCTCCTAGCCATACTTTGCACTGTATTCATAAAGCTGTATTCAGAGTTTTAAAATCTAGAACAATCACTATCAATTCAAGTATTTAAGAAGGACAGGAATGGATAGAAGAATATGACAATTCTGCCTCCTCTAACTTCCAAGATAGAGTTAGTGGTATCCTCAGTTCATTCTGCGGTGATGGTATGAATGCCCCTGACGGGTTTGTACATTTTAATCTATTCTGTTAAGGAAAAAAAAAAAACTCTGGTGCAGAAGTTTCTTGCACACTTGTTGATTCCGGGATTTGTTTACTAAAATGAAGAAACTGGAAGGGAGCAACTCAGCAAACAAGTGTATTTCCAGCTGTAGATGGGACTTGAAGGCCATTCACAGTCTTATGTGAGCCATAATAAACAATACAGTACATTATACTACTATGAAATGCTATCCAGAACACTGAATTTTAACTGGGAAGGGATCTTATTATTGCTGTTATTATGATTATTATATTACTATATTGCAAATAGGTACTGTGGAGACACAGCATCAGTGATTATAGAGTCTGATTCCACAGTAAGCTATTCAAACAGAAAATCCCAGCTTGCAAACAGTTTGCAGATGTTCAACACCACATTCATTAAAAATACAGAGTCAGATTCAATCTGGAACAAAATGCAAGTTTGCAAAACTCTTTCAAAGTTGTTAAGGATTCCTTTTTGTGCTTTGATTCCAGTATAACCACATTCTAGAATGAATTATGTTTCCACTGTGTATTTCCTACAAACAATGTAGCATTATGCCAATGCATAATAATTTGAACTATGAAAATTATTTGCAAATAACAAAAATTACTAATTATTTTGATAAAATCAAATTGACAGTAAATCTGTTCAAATTATTTTTTCACTACTTTCAATTACGGATGTAGCTTGATTATGTGAATACTACCACTATAACCCTCATTAGTAACTACTTCCACCATCCAGGTGTTAAGTGGCCTACATGCCAAGGTACAGCTCTGATATTGCTTACCTGTGTAACTAACGAAGAGCAGCTACAAGAAAATCTGTAGGCAGATAAAAACTTACTTAGGCAGATGAAACTTAAAGACAGAGGTAAGATTATCCAGATGACATTATTAGTAGCTGTGGGACTCATGAAGAAAACACAAACACATGATGGCATAAAACCATAAGAGGAAAAATGAGAGAGAATAGCTGGCCCCACTGGGAATCAATACCTCTAGACTGCAGTGCCATCAGAGATGGTAGAAGATGGCAGCTCAGCAACACTGAATGTCTGCTGAAAGGAGCAGTGCAAGACAACTCTTCCCCTATTTGCTGCTGCCTGGCCCACAAAGACATGTTATGTATTTGTCAGCAATGGTGAGCACACTAACGCCGAGCTATTTTAATAGATCATTAGCTCTTAAGTATCTCCTTCGTGCTTTCTCAAATTAATAATTCTTCTACATTTTTAAGATATCTCCTGTTTGCAGAATACCCAGTTAACCACGTCCAAAGAAACTAAAGAGGGGCTGTAATAGGCCTTATATTTACAACAACAAATTCCATTATTCACAAAAACAAAAACTGAACAGACACTGAACACTGTCACATATTTTCTCAATACTTTACAGAATCAGGACCTCTATTTTCACTGCTATCAACTAATAAAAAAAGTCATTTATCTTCATATGAATATGAGAATAAAATATGAAATACATATATTTCACTTAAAACCTTGTCTGAGGTTAGCCATACTGGGCAACTGCACATTGCCAAGCACTGATTTGATTTTCATTATGCTGCACTGACAGGAAAGTCATTTATCTTTTTTCAGCTCCCAGTCTGCTTTTATCTCTCTTTCTTATGTTTCTGTATTTTTCCTCTATCCTGCAGGGTTGCTGAATGCTGATGAGCAGAAAATGGTACAAAACCACAGACAGTCTCTTTCAGATGAAAAGTTCAGGTATGGAAGGTCCAACTTTTTTCCATTTTGGAGCTCTCACAGAGGCTGCATATTTGGCATTGTCCAGATACATAGGGATTGGTTAAATACTTCACTAGCTGTCCTACTCAAGACTAGAAAGACTTTCAGACAAAGATAAGATGTTTCTTTTATGGTTCTAATATGCTCTCTGTTAAGAAGACAAAAGAGAAATCTTCCTCACTGTGTATGTCCTGAATGTTGTAACCCAAAAAAAAAAGGGGGGGGGGGGAGGGTGAGGAGGACAGGGGAATCAATACAAAAATTTTCCACACATCAAAAACATACTTTTTTTTTCCTGCATTCTACTTGATATATTTGTAGATCACTAGCATTTTCTAAAATCATGAATATAAAAAAAATATAAGAACAAGAATCTTCCCAACGTGAAAGCATCTCACCAGGGATGCGCAGACAACTAACTTTTCAATCCACCAACCACACCTGCCATTCTTAATTTATCATGACTGAATTTAATTTGCCATAGTGCTGCTTCCCACCAAACCAAAGGCAAAATACATCACATCACATCAGGCAATGCCCTCTTGAAATAAAGGAGATATTTCATTTCTTAGGATTTGTTCAAAAAACCAAATGTAACAGAATTATAGTCACAACACCACAACTTATGGTTAAAGTGATGCTTCACAAAGCAGAACTCTCTGATGTCTTTCAAGTCCAAAAGGTCTCTGTGATGTCTGCATACGAGACAATGTTTGTACCACTACAATACATCAACAGAGATCTGTTCAACAAAAGCAGAAGAGGTGAAAAATTGATTCTGAATATTTCAAAACAGATACATCTGCATCTGGGCAGCTGAATCTGACTAAAATACACTCAAAGTGCTACAGATTTCAGTCACAGCAATTGTCTTGCAATCGCTAATGTTACTACACTTGTAACAAGGCATTGATGTGAACCAATGACTTCTAGTAGCAAACTTCATATTCTCCATTCACTTTTTCACGGTTGTGTAGTATTACACTGTCAAAATCTTCTTAAGCAAAACTTTCAGTAAGGCTGTCTGAAAGCTTCCTGTCACAAAACAGAATTCACAACTGGCATTTTCTTGCTAGTCACAAACTCTTCTGCCACACCATCAGCGATAAGAATAAGGAATGCATCCAGAATTGACTCAGACATATAATCAGAGAAGTGTGGAGTTTGTACAGAATTACTTAGAACAGTCGTACAAAATACTACAGGTGAATCTCATGATACTGAGTGACTGGCTGATAAATCTGCATATGAAATTCAACATTGGTAAGTGCAGAGAAATGCAAATGGGGACAAAATAGCCATAACTGTACATACACAATAATGGAGTCTAAATTAACTATAATTCAGGGAGGAATTCTTGGAGTAACTCCCTGAAAATGTCAGCTCAGTGCTCAGCAGATATGCAGTAGGCAAACAGACTGTTACAAATGATTAAGAAAAGAATAAAAAACAAAACATCATTATGCCACAGTACAAACTTACATCTATAAAACTCAAGCACTGCAGGCAGTTGTGGCACCACCCCTCTCTCTTGCTCAGCATATCAAAACGGACAGTGTAGAACTTAAAAGGCAGAGAGAAGGATGATAAGAATAAGAAGAGATGGGAAATGAATCCCATGCAAGGCCGGATCAAGTATTTCTGAGATCTGAAAAAGGACAGCTAAGCCATCTATAAAATCAGGACTGGTACACAAGAAGCAAATGAAGAACAACCAGTCATAGATCCTCACAATGAAAAAAGTGGGTAGCCAAGGGATAGGTGGAATAAATGCACTTAAGTAAATGAGACATGTATATAAATTACAGATCTTGTTGCCACCAACTGTCACGGAGAGTAAAGTGCAACAGCTTCCAAAACATGTAACATACATTCATAGGAAGCGGCCCATGTATAACAACACCAGGCCAAGATCAATGATAGCTGGGATCTACTCAACTGGTTGTCATCTCCAAACTGGCCTCCACACAAAGCATGACAAAATACAATCCTGCGTAGCTGTTTTTAAGATAGGCATGCTTTTGAAAAGACTGAAAACAATCTGTGTGATCTAATACATGACTTGAAGGCCAGCTCTGTCTGTGGACCCTTGCACAATACCTCCTTGTAGTGAAGTATACTAAATTTTTCCCCCAGCTACCAAGACCAAGGCAACTATACTCCAGGAAATACTGTAGAGGGCTCTTAACAAACAGGAAAGTGAGGTACAAGCAAAGAAAGTGGAAGAAACACTCCTCTGGAGGGTTTCAGTTGTATTCAACGCACACCAAGCATCTAGCATTAACTTCTTGACTTGAATAATAACAAGAGCAGCCTGAATGTGAGAGGATGACATGCCGAGTCAGATTCCCCAAATAACTGTATAAGCAGATTTAAGTCGCAATTACCCGGCCAGTTATGATAGCACATCGCTAAAAAAGACATTCATGCATTTCCACCTCTTCTTCTCTGTTGGCTACCTACACACCGGGAGTTAAGTCAAAAGGTTATCAAATTTTATGGCTAGTTTCCTTTGGATTGCTGAACAGAACAACCTCACTATTTAGCCACTGATCATTAGATCCAATACAAACTATACAATAAAAGCATGCAGGGTAAGGTAAGGACAACTCCTCACTGCGTTACATACAGCATAAAGCTGCAACCTAAGGTTCAACAACATTAATTGAACTTGTTCTACTTTGTGGAAAACACAGGACTACTTGGACTTGAAGGTCAAAGAAGCTGAAGTGACTAGATACTACAAGGCAGCCACAGAAGAAAAAAGCAAGTGAAAATCTGCGGTTAAGGGTTAGATAGTAGAGGAGAGCCTGTCCAAGTTTAGCTGAAAAAGCTCAGCAATTACAGAAAAACACTTCAACTTGTAAATGTTTACTCTAACTGTTATAGTAATTCAGTTTTATGAAAACACCCCAGCATTAATAAATATCCTGTGAATTTGAGAAGAAGCATTTTTCAGAGCAGATCGATTTTCTACAGAAATTAGTTTTGTTTCTTTCCGGACTTCCTCACATAGATATTTCAAGGTACTGCTGACTTCAATTATAGAGTAGACTGAATAATTAAACACATTTAAATACGTCAAATGCTGCTGAAGCACATGTGAATGTACAAAACAGTACTCAAGATATTTCTTCTCACCCATCAACCCCTGAATAACAGAACTTTGAAACTATGCAACTCTACCAGCTGCACTGTGATTCACTGATCCTTTTTATCCTCACAGTACTTCATGGTAGCATAATCATTTCCAGTCATGTGTGACTCATCAAAGTATTTTGTAGTAAAGACAAGTGTTAATAATATGCCCTATTGTAACCACACAAATTACAAATCTTCATTTCCATACCTAAATTGTGCTTTCTCTGAATTTTTTCTGCTGCTCAAGCAGCTCTTAGGTACAAGCTAGTTAGGTGGTTTGAAATCCTTTCATAGCAAGGAGTCTCAAGTTTCTCAGCTTCTTTCTCAGAATAGGCTTTCTTTATCCTTTTTCACTTTGTCAAGTCTTGTCATGCTAGCCACTGAAGTTCTGAAAAGGTTCATACTAGGTTCTTAACTCCAAGCTACCACTTCATCTCCTCTTTATGCCTTACAGATTTCTCACGCCAGAAGTCAATGCAACTTCACCTGGCAGACAGCTTCTATAATACATCTCATATCAACCCAAAATAATTCGGTGGATCATCACAAGTTATAAAAGACAGACCTAAGAAAAAGAATAAAATGTTAAATGCTGTTGCGCTTTTTTTCTTTTTAATTTTTTAATCTTATTTCTTTTTATTTGTTTTATTTCTGTTTGTTTGGTATTTTTAAACTAAACATAAAAAGCAAATAGCATTCCACATTCTGTGAGGGGTAAAACAGCTGATCCCAATAAAGCATACTACTAATGACCACTGCCCCATGAGGAACACTAACTAAACTTCAGAGAATTTGAGAAAAGTCTTTGAAAGTAGATAACAAATGTATGCATGAACACAGTTTTCATACAACCTGAGCACGGGATCATAGGAAGACTTTGAAATTTGGGTAGACTGCTACTATTACCTTTGCTGGTGCCTATTTCAAAATGGTATCCAGTAAAACTTCCGCAGTCTGAAACATACCAGATATTATCTGCAAGTTCTCTGTTGTCTTGCTCTAGAACTGCATTCTTAACACATTTTAAACACATGGAGGTGCCAAGGAATACAAAGTAAAGATTAATGAAGAAAGGAAAGCCAAGGCTGGGCATCATTCTTTCCATCATCAGAATTCAGTTAATAAAACTGCATTAAGATGAGGAAAATTATTCTTTTAGGCTGGGGGGGGGGAAAAGTCTGACAGCAGCAGCAGCCAAAAAGGTAAGTATTTGTTTCATAAATGTATATACACTCATACATACGATTTTACATAAAGCAGTACATGTTACATTCCCACATACATAGACTTCTATCTGAATTATTCAGGTAAGACCGAAAAAGAAAACTATATAATTTTCTCACCACGCATAGATCAGTCTCTCTTTTTTTTTCCTATGGTATTTAAGAGGAAGCAATGAATTTACTGCAAAACAACATTATCAAATATTTAGCATTTAAGAACAATCTTCAGTAAAAAACTCAGCATGATCTACTGCTGTTCTACTGCTGTTCAACCATGAACTGTGATCTAATTAGCCAGAGAAATGGAGAACTACAAAAAACGTGAAGCATGCAAATGATTCAGTAAGTATACTTCTTTTTTTCATATCATTCCATAGGAATCCACTTCCTTTCTTCTTCTTCTTCCACCTTCTATTCCCTTCTTTAATCTTTACTAACCAAGGTATTGCTTGCTGTCCTAGGGAGACCAGCTGTAATTGAGGTTGCAAGCTGCTGTGACTTGTGACCACCAAACTATTCACTGCTCTTGGGAAAGGGGGATGGGAGGGGAGAAAGTGCTAGCATTCCCAGAGGTGCCCAATGAATGCTAATAACTACCTTTTGCTTCTTAGGCCCTCCCTAACTGCAGTCATTTCAAATAATGCATTAGCCTTCACGTCCTGTTCTAAACAGCCATACAGCTCTGCTGCATGCTGTTAAACAAAACGTGTCGCTAAATATTTTTCAGGATAATCCACTGTGGGATAACTTTTTTAATACACATTAGGTCATTTACCCTTCAAAGAGAAACATAATCTGCTTTCAAATTATGCTGTTCCAAGTAAGAAGATAACGGACTCAGTCCTCATCTCTCACTGCTCTTGCTATGCCTCAACAGCACAGAGCAGCCAGAAAGCTGCCAGAAAAGAGCAATCGAGGATTTCCTAAGGGCATCATTTGGTGGAACCAAGCCAACACAGCTGGTTCTCTGCCACCTGTCCTCATCCCACTGCTCAAGAAGGGTGCCAGGGGAAGGGTCTGCATGCTGTACTCTAGCAATTCAGCAGCCACCACGAGACGTAACAGACTCAAGAATAAAAACAGCCATCTACAAGGCAGGCAGGAGTCACCACAGCTATTCCCACAGTGGCAGAGCTCAGCCCATGCAAATGACTCTCTTATAAAGTAGCAGGGGAAAAAACGCAAACCGCTGCAGCCAGCCTGCTCCAACTCTGCTCTCACTATGAAGTCCTGCCACTGTGGCATCTGATAAAAATCCTCCAAACGGGTACCTGAATTGTCAAAGAACCCAACTGGAAGAATCAAAGAGTTCTGTTAACACTACGGACACCTTTATGTAAAATCAAATTTACTGACTGGGTCCTGGGTCCTCTATGGGCATAACATCACAAACCAGGGAGATTTTTTCACACTCCAGGCAGCAAAGGAAAAAAAAAAAAAAAAAAAAAAAAAAAAAAGATGACCTTTGAGGAAGTTTTCTAACAAAAAAAAAAAAAGCAGATAAAAGGCAAACCTAGAAAGTAAACATCACAGACACTTGGCTGTCAGAAAATTAGGGGTTAGACTGGCAAGAGTTATCAATCTCTGAAATGAGCGGTTATTTTCCCACCACTGGCTATAAAAACTGGAAATAAATAGGCTAAATTTCTGGTTTCTATATGAAAAAAATACATTTAAAACTTAGCTAAACCCTGGAGGAGAGTCTGGTCTATAAATAAATAAAAGTACACATCACTCTCCTCCTTCACAAATGCTGTATCTGTCACTCAACTAGATGTCAAGTAAGACACCTGCCTCAGTAATCCATTTTCACTCCAGAGAACAGCTACTATGGTGGGTATACAGGATAACACTGGCTTGACTGACAGATGCTCAGGCTGGGGCTGGAATGCATGCACCCTTATGCCGTCCTGCAGTGAGATCCTACAGATTATTTGGACCTTCATTTTTGCTTCTCCAGAAAGAGTATGACTCTTAGAGCAACACGCTAACGGAGTCTTACTGCTTCGATGGATGTCAGAAGAAGAATTCATGCTGATGACAAGGACAGAGACTTTAATGAATAAGTTAATGAAGTCAGATATGACAGCAGAATATAAGAGGCACAAGGAAACATGAGAAAACTCATACAGAGCAAAGCACAGCTAGAGTGCTCAGCCTTCACACAGTACATGCTACCAAGCATATGCTCATTAGGACATGAAAAGAAAATGTCTTTCCTCCTCCACCTCCTTGCTTCTCCTGCTTATAATATGGGAAATGTAAGGAACTGCAGAGCCTCTGAACTACTCCTATAAGCAAGAGACAGGAGAGAAAAGAACCAAGAGTCCTCAACATTTCTTTCCATTAGCCAGAACAGACCCTAGATAAAGCACTGCTCTTGAAGGTACTGAATTGCAATCAAGTTCCTGGGATGATGCCTGTCACAAGAGCAGTCACGAGCTACCTCTCCCTCCTCTCCTTGTTACTGCAAGGCTATGAATTAGCCATGAATTAAGAAACTAATTTGTTCTTTTCAATTAAGTCTTTTTGCTGTACATACGAGGTACATCATTACCACAAGATACTTGATCTTCTTAGCAAAAATAAATAAATTCCAAACTCAAGCTTTGCAACTCAATAATATTATTTGTGGCGTATAGCCGAGTTTGTTAATGAAATAAATATCACATTTAAATATTGCATGTACTACAAGTGCTGACCAAGAGTTTTGGGTTTTTTTAAAGCAGTAAGCACAATATATATACAGTATTTTCCTAGGGCATTCGACTTGCAAATTCAACCAGAAATCAATAACAATGGACTGCAAGTTTGCAATTTATGTTTTTAACAGATTGCCTGGCATACTCAGTTTAGCACAGATGCTGATTACATAGGTTTTTGTTTGTTTGTGGCATATTTTGTAGCTACAGTATTTAAAAATTAATAAACAAAAGTCACTTTCAATATACAAGAAACAGAATAGTCAAACAAATATTGATGTGATGAGCCTGGAAAGGCTACAGTTTCTGTGGATTACTATTGTACTGGAGCTTCCCAACTAACTAAAACAATTCACAATAATAAGCACTGAATTGAGTAGAAAAGCATGTGCAGAACTAACCTTTACTGATGTTACTACAGAGAAAATTTCATACAAGCAAAAGAGAGCACAATGAATCTGTTCATATTTGTGTGTTTTTCTAGCTCAATACTCCTACCTCCAAACACATTTTTGTGACATGCTTTGCTTTTTCTTTTTTTTTTTTTTTTTGAACCTGTTGATGAAAGCTATTTGAGGGATGCAAGGGTAGGATATTAGTAATGACAAAAAAAAATGAATGAGTATCATCATATCACTATCATATCAGCCTTTCAGGACATACAAAAATTAAACACTGAAAGTCAGCATCAGGCTTTAGAAATATGTCCAGTGCTTTCTGCATTAGCTACTATCTGTTTATCAGATACATGTGTGGCCTCCCAGTGGTGAGTGGTGGGCTAACAAAAGTTACTTTTTACATATAGGTAGGTTCAGAAAATAAAGCTCAGCTCTGAAGCCAGGCAAAACTCAGGCTGCAGAGGAAGAAAACTTAAATTTAATTGAGGACTAATTCTATTTTTGATAGCTAAATCAGTCTGCTGTAACCAATTTGCTCATTCACAAAGAACTATCTGGTGTATAATTGCATCAATACTGATTAATAAATAATAACTGATGGAGAGACTATTTGCTGGCAGTTAATAACCAGCAGCAGAAGAGAGGGCCTAAGGCAAAGCCTCAGGCCTTTAACCCAGGCAGTCATTAACTGACAGAAAATGCCTGGTCTTGAGGTCATTATTGCTATTATATACAGACATTAATACATTTTTCAAATGCAGAATAATCTGCTAAAATCTACAGGCGAGGATGTACAATAAGCATGGATTTATTTTAGAGAGAAATGATGGGGTTTTTTTTAGCATCTAACAAATGACAGAATTCGCTGGGGAGAAAGTTATTCTGAATAGTTGTTCAACCTGATTTTCCTATTTTTTTCCAACTATTAATGAAAGTCAGCTCTCCAGTCTCATCAGACTGATCGCCCAGACTGCAGGCAAACTGCACTGCAGATAAGGAAATGCCCAGCCTAGCTCTCCAGCATCTCATGAATGGTCAGAAGCATAACTGTGATTCCAATCCTCCTGACACAAGCGTGAGTACAGAGCCATGCTCACATGGAGCTGAACCTAAACTAACAATTCTCGTGTGATGCTGGCTGACTGTGACCTATATCTACTGATGCAACTCCATTCACTAACCCTTCCCAGGTAAAAATGACCTTTTACATCTGCACAACCAAGTGACTATCAGTGCACTGATCCCATTTTAAGATCTCTCTCTGTATTTGAGTGACGCCAAGCCAAATTGAGGGAGTCCCCCAAACACAGTCCTTACAGAGTTCAGTGCAGGGACATTGATTCAGGCTCTCTGCAAGCTAGTTAGCTCTATGGAAGCAGTAATTATCTTATCTTCCTTTAGCCAGATTTTTCACAGCTCCTTCTCACTGGTCAGGATAAGACTAAGCTATACAAAAGTACAGAATTAAGATCTTTAGTAACCAGGAGCTTGTGATCTTTGATTATGCCTTAGAAAAAGTATTAACAAAATAACAGCAGTGCAATAACAGTTGCCCTTATTCTGGTATAACTCTTCTCACAAGATCTTTCTTAGCCTCAAGGTCTTTCTCAATATCATGACAAATTACTCAGCCCTGATGACTGTGCAGTAATGTTTAATAAAACTAAAACCAAGACCCACCCAGCACTAGAGCTTTCCTAAAGATGTATTGTGTATGGATTCAGATGCCCAATGGAGGTCTTGTCCCACACAGCTGACCAAGCTCTGGATTGCCCCACATGCTGCCAGTCCTGCAGTTCACACTGCCTTCCTGTTTTGGAACAGGAGCAGGAGTAGCCAAAGAGAAACCACACAAAATTCTTACAGCACTGTCCTCCATCATCAGCATTCTTCCTCCCATTCATCACCATGTTGTCAGCTAGCCACTTTCTACTGCTATTCCTCATTCTCACGAGCTCCAGTACTGCCTGCAACATTCTTCTAACCTGTTCACCCAGATCTTTTCCTGAAACCACTCCTTTCCACATACTTTTCCTTCCTAGCAGATATTTGCCCTGACAAGAGTCATATACTTTAAAGCTGCAAGTTGTTTCTTCATTTCTGTAGTTATCTCCACATCCCATCCACACTGAGAGAATGGTAGAAGATGAATCTCCCTGAAACATCTCTTCCCAGCAATGCATTCATCTCCACTGATAGACTCTGTCCCTGAGCGTTCACTCCTTCTACTAACTGAAAGAATAAGCAGGGAAGAAAAGCAAGGAAGAAAAATAACCTGAGACAGAGGTGAAGGAGATAGTAAGTTTCCATGTCCACCTGACAAAGGAACAATGAAAAACAGGGTTTGAAGAATAAAAGCACTGCTAAACATGAAGTAGAGTAAATACCAATCCAGATAGGGGAAAAATGAGGCAAAGGCCTGATAAATGGGAAAGACAAATAGAGACAACAAAGAAGGAAAGAGACACAGAGGTGGTGTGACAGATATCGCTGGCTGTATTGTAATATTTTGCTTTTAAGAATTACTGACAAAGAACGTACGTATGAGGTATGATAAGGAAACACAATATATGAGTAAAAGCCAGCAATCACGTGAAAGTATGTGAATTCCTTGGGATTATTTTACTGTACAAAAGTGACAATACACAGATTCCACGAGTTTCACTGACTACAGCTAGCACAGCTACAGCGCAGTACAGAGCCATACAGAGATCAGCTAAACCTGCTCGTAAGGGTGTCCCTGCTCCCTCAACATAACATTACTTCAGGGAGCATCCTGGTAGAATTGCTCTGCTTCCTAGCAGCACAGGTATCTGCACCACAGTCTCTTCTATAGGAATCAAGCTGCGCTCAAACACAAAGGCAGTACCAACGATTTGAATCATTCCCTGTAATCCCAGATGAATCTGAGCAACAAATTATACTCTTGTAATGCGCATAAGAAGGCAATTCTGCTTTTAAATTACCTGCTCTGGAAGGGATTCTGATCAGACCCATACAGACTAAAGAGTTATGGGAATGATTCACAGCCACTGAACTGCGCTCCAACAAAAGCACTACTTGTCTTAATTCCTCTTTCAAATTAATAGTAGTGTATGAAATATAAGTCTCCATGTCTGCAAGAATAATATAGGATATATCAATATTATTTGATTGGCTAGCTCAGTTTTCCAAGTAGGTTTCTACTTTTAACTTGGTATGTATTTGAATCTCATGCATGGATTAAAATTAATTTTGAGGTCAATGTCATTCTTTGAGAAAAATTGAACAGCTAGAAGTTAATCTTTTTTAAGAACAAACCTGCTTTTAAACTCACTGTTTTGTTTACTCCTTAGATAGTTTATCCACCCTTGAACACAGCAGTTTACTAAGAGTGGTCACCCAAGAGAGAGAGTAGATTTTAAGCATTAGAGTATCCAGGAGAGAGAGGAGATTTTAAGCATTAGATTAATGTCAAAATCTGAAAGGATACTTTCCCTGAGCCCCTCTAAGCAGTCTGTGAACCAAAACCAAGTTTGTGAAAGTACAAAAAACAAAAGTACACACAAGCTGCAGTCTTTCACAGATCTATGAAATAATATACATCCCATTAATAGAAGAAAGGCCCCTTAATTGTAGAGTGATTTAGAATTGGAGGGTACCTCTCTATCTAGTTCTAATCCCCCCACCATAGGCAGGGTTGCCAACTGCTAGATCAGGCTGTCCAGGATTCCATCCAACCTGGCCTTGAACACTTCCATAAATATGAACATCCACAACCTCTCGGAGCAACATGTTCTAGTGCTTCACTACCTTCTGAGTAAAAAATTCATTCCTAACATCTAACCTAGATCTCCTCTCTTTCAGTTTAAAGACATTCCCCCTTGTCCTATCACTATCAGATCATGTAAAAAGTTGTCCCTCTCCTGCCTGTAAACTCCCTACAGCTACTGGAAGGCTGAAATGAGATCTCCCCAAAGCTTTCTCCTCTTCAAGCTAAATAAGCCCAACTCCCTCACCCTCTCTTCATAGGAGAGGTACCCCAGTCACTTGATTATCTCTGTGGCCTTCTCTGGACCTGCTCCCATAGCTCCACATTCTTACTATGCCTGGGGTGCCAGACCTGGACGCAGCATTCCAGATAGGACCTCAGAAGGACAGAGTAGAGCTGGACAATCACCTCCCTCACCTTGCTGGCCACCTCTCTTTCGATGCAGCCTAGGATACTGTTGGCCTCCCAGGCTGCAAGAGCACACTGCTGGCTCATGTCCAACTTTTTGTTCATCAAGACCCATAAGCCCTTCTCTGCAGGGATGCTCTCCATGTCTTCTTCTCCCAGTCTGTACTCATATCTGGAATTGCCTCGATCCAAGTGCAACACCTTACACTTGGTCTTATTAAACTTTATTAGATTTTCATGTGCCCACTTTTTGGGCCTGTCCAGGTCCCTCTAGATGGCATCCTTTCCTTCTGTTGGGTTAGCTGCACCCCTCTGCTTGGTGTCATTATCAAACTTGATGAGGGTGCACTTGATTCCACTGTCTATGCTGTTGATAAAGATCTTGAAGAGCACAGTTCCCACAGTGTGTCTCGGGGACACCATTCCTGACTATCCTCCACCTGGACATAGAGCCATTGACCACAATCCTGTGGCTATGACCATCCACTCAATACCCATCAAAATGTTTCATCACAGAGGTTAGGTTAATTTTCTTGAATATTCATTTATTTATAGAAGTTAACTTTGTTTCATCATACATTTATGTTTGTTTTTTGTTTTTTTTTTTAGATGTGTGGAGGACATGTCAGAGATAATACAATAGTATTATGCTGCTGAACTTGCAAATAATACATTGTATTAGAGCATAAGGAACGTGAGACAGCATGTATCAAAAACTTCCATCTTAGAGGAGATACAGGAGAAACACTAGTAACTGCTGTTTTCTGAAGCAGAAAAATATGACATTGTTCTGAGCTTAAGACCAAATCCTTCACCAGGAAGGATTACAATGAAGAACATCAACTCCAACCTGGATAGAAGTCTGTTTCAGTACTGACTGAGAAGGAGAAAGAAATGGCCTGAAATCTCAGCCTGTTCTACTTAGGTCAGTCTTGCAACTATTACAACAGCCTGAGGCAACCAATTACTCATCCCAAGAGCAATGCTTCTTGTACAGACAATCAATCTGAAGGTAGCAGCACTAAGAACTAGGCATCAGCTCCACCATTCTCCCTTCTTACGTGTTTTTGCACGGGAACTTTGGCAATCCTTTTCTAAATTAATTCAACTCACTGAACTGACAGAGAAATATCCTTGCTAAAAAAGAAAAAAAAAAGGGGGGGGGGGGGGGGGGAAGGAGAAAGAGAGAGGAAAAAAAAGTTTCATTTTTCAAGCTTGTGAAATCAACTCAACTAATGGTTCAGCTAGCACAGAGCTGTTGCACAAGGAGGAGCAGCTGGTTGCAGCCAGAAGAAGCAGAGCTAGGAGCCTTCCTCTTTCAGTAGCATTGAGCTACACAAGCAGCGCAGCCATCACAGGTAACCAGTGGGACTGCAAGCACAGGCTCAGAATTTCCAACATCATTACATTTTTCAGAGGAAATAATCTCAAAGAGCCATGTCCTAGCTATGTTTCTTCCTTCCCTTCAGTGGAGCCAAAGGACACTGTATAGGTCTGTTGGCCATTAAATGATAGGGCTGAAGGGGAAAGGGGGATGAAAGCCTCTCTAGTGTCCTCCCCAGCAGTTCCAGTGACAAAAAAAAAAAAAAAAAAAAAAAAAAAAAAGCTGATTTCCTCATGATTTCAGTATGACCCAAGCGAGAGCCACCAACAAAGAGAGCTGGGTCTGAACTCCTTCATCTTCAGCACGGCCTTGAATCCTTACTAGATCTCAGGCAGTCACACAAAAAGATGGATCAAAGAACCAATCTGCCTGAAAATACATTCACACATTTTCATTCATCTTTTCAGGTCAGTTCTCAGAACTAGATCGGGCTGTGCAGAGGTGAGCGCTGGCACAAGAAAGTAAAGAAAACTTCTGGCTGAGAGGAGGTGGGATCAGCTCCCTCTGCAGCAGCTCAATGCTCAGACTTGCTAAAAGTGATTATGGATACGTTCCATGTCTTGAACAACAACAGAAAGGAGGCAGGCAGTTCTTCTTTATGCCACCAAACTACAGCACAAGTAATTGAGCATTTGTAGAAGCATAAAGGTAAAAATGCACTTTGCTCAGGCACACAGCTAGAACTCCAGCCTAGCCCTCAGCTTCCAAAAGTAGATCAATTTTGTTATTCACAGAAACTAAAAAGGAAGTGTTTCTCTGAACATACACCTGAAAAATCAAGATGACAGCACTGTGAAATATTCTATTAAGCTGACAGCATTTCTCATGTATGTTTTGGCTTGTTATACAGTTCTTTGCTTGATATTCGTAAACAAAAACAAAACTGATATAAATAAAGGATTTCCCTTTTTTCTTTTTTTTTTCCCTTCCACAGCATAACTGCTGGAATCACACTGAATTTGGAAATAACAGCTCCAGAAAATCAGTGCTTCCAGCAACATGGAACTCCACTCCATGGAAGCTGATAGGACATAAAGTCCTGCTTCTAAACGAGTTCTAAGATGAAATACTTAAGCAGCCTCGTAAGCTAGCACACAGCACACCATGGGGAATGTCAATATTAAAAGAAGGAGACTAACAACCCTTCCACTATTACTGTACCACAAACACTGGTATTGAATAGGCTGTAGGACAAGCAAGACAAAACACACTAAGAAAATAAAAGCAAATTGAAAAGAATACCTGAAAGTTTAAGGTTTCATCAGGCAGCAAAACCTACTAAACTTAACAATTAAAAAAGCATTGGGAAGACATTAAAAAAAAAAGTCAGGTAAACTTTTAGAAAATACTCCAAACAGTGCACGCTAACGTTGAATGAGCTGGCAAATTTTAGGAATGCTAAGCAAGAAAATTCTTTAAGTACTTGATGTTATGATCCCTTGCAAAAAAAGAAATTTTCAAAGTAGCAAAACGTGTCTGGTACAACATCAGAAATACTTACAACTACTCCACTCTTGGTGACGGTTTCCCGGTATGTAAAATTGCACACTGCCCAAGCAAGGTAATACGTGGACATGAGAGGGGTTTGTGAAAAGTGATCTGTAACCCATCCGTCTTCTTCAAAAACAGACGTTTCAACTGGCATGTTGGACAAAGATATATAAGTTGCCTGATGCTTGATGCTGATTTTGAAAGTGGCCTTGTAGATGGGCTCATCAAAGCAAGGAAAGGCTTTTCTGGCATGAGTAGGAGAAAACTGCGTAACACCAAGAAACCTGGAAAAGAAGCAAACAAAAGCCAACGCAGCAGTTACTGTCTGTGACCAGCACTCTATTCAAGGGCATAGTAAATCAGACATTGCTTGACTATCGTGGTTTAACAACAACAAATGTAATGGTACAAGCATACAACATTGAACGCTGCTTTATCATTGTGGCCTTTCTTGATGTGAATTCTTACTACCTGTACTGTAACACACTCAATATAAAGTAATGGCCTATAAATTTTGTACAAATTTGTTGGCGTCACGCTGATGTTAAATAATCCCTTGCCTTCTATCAGATTTCAGGATCTCACAGAAGTTTTGTTCTGTATGTGAAGAAAGTTGGCCAATATCGGTCATAAGCAAGCATAGCCTCGGTTAAAGCCAGGATTTAGTAGCCTTTGGGGAGCTCACTCTGCCCTGAGACATTGACAGCACACACTGCCTTTCGTTGGACATTAGAACTTACACCCACACAGTGTACTCAGGGGGGTTGTTGTTTTCCACTGCTGATTACTTCTCTGCAAGTGGCACAGGTCTCATACACGCTGTGCTACAATACAGCAGCACTGCTACTGCGTACAGTCACAAAAAAATAAAATAAAATAAACTATTGAGGGATCTTTGCAAAATCACAAATATAACCAAATAATTACACAAGCACGGAATAGTTTACTTTTTTTCAACATGTGCTTTTCTTATGTGGTATATTTCATAGAGAACAAATACATATCAGTTCACACGGCAAAATATTCAAAGATTTCTGAAGACACTCCCTAAGACACTGTATAAAAGGAGAAAGCTTTAGTTCAATTTAATTATAATAAAAATTATTATTAATAACAGTGATCATTTTCTTTGGAACTAAGCAGATTTTAATGCAGATACTGAAAAGGCACCTTTGCAAGTAGAGACTTTCTCCAAATTTACACCATTCAGAAAAAATCCCACATATGATCGCTCTGCAGAAAGGAGCTGCATTTAAAAGTGTTCAATAGGAATAATTTCTGAAGCACACAGGGCAAGAAAATGACTACGGCTAAACTACATAACTAAGCATGAAAGCTTTTGGAGAAGTATTGAATCATGTCTCAATTTTCAAGATTCCATCAGTGGAAATCACCATGCAATTTTAGATAGCTGGTAAACATTTGCCACAATTTTAGAGGTTGAATAATCATCTGTTACTCCTGTGGAGGAAGAGAGCAGGTGGATACATTTGATAAAATGAAAATGGTGGCACTCATTATTCATCAGTCCACAAGCATTATTCCACAGTACAAATAATGGTATCATATTCTGTATTCTGTAATATCTGATGCTCTCAAACCCTGAGGGGGATATATAAGTAAATAAATAATCAGGAAACCTTTAAGGATAATTATTTTTTTCTAAAACTTCTTGGGTTTTAGAAATATTGCTAGCACTTTTTTATAAAATTCATTAAGAAAAACTTCTTGAAATGTTGCATTTATCTATAAAGCATCCATGCCTGAGAAAACCAGATATGTTTGTAGGCGAAATGGTCACCTCTTTCATAAATCTACTCAAAAAAAAAAAAAAAAAAGATTTTTTCCCCACCACTGAAGGTTTTACCATTGTTTTTTGTTTGTTTGTTTGTTTTTGTCTAAAAAAAAATCTTTATTAGGCAAATCATTACCGAAGGAATTAATCATACTGCATTTGTCTTGCCTCACTATAAAATATGGATTAGTTACATCGTATTTCTGAATAAGGTTGTTCAATATAAGGTAAAAAGTTGGTGCCAGGTATTCCAGTGTTAATCCAGGAAAATTCCATTATTATCAGTGGATTTGCACTAGTGCAACAAAGCCAAATCAGCCAATTAAATGAAGCAAAGCAACTTAATTTATATGCAAAGTATTTCAAGTGGTCCTGATTCTGCATTCTAGGCACATGCTAAAGAGCTATAGACACCAACAGTAGCTTCAAGTGAGCTTGGAAACTTGTACCGGCCTGTCATTAATAAAGCCAGAATGATGAACTTTCAGCTGCAATTAACAATTTTAATGAGCTCAGATATACACATAAATGCATAAATGGGGAATACTGTATATATGCAGATACCCTCTAAAAAAAAAAAAAAAAAAAGGGAACATTTTTCCCACTTTTTGGGGGTCCTATCTGCAGTCTTGCTAGGTGTTAGGTCATTGAAACAATCTCTTCATCGGTGACAAAACGCAGTGACCTCTGCATCCTCCGTATTCACACAGAGGAATAGATAACATCCACACAGACGTAACAGGGCAAACACTGGATGGTCGATATTCCATACTAAAAATACACCAGCTACCAGTAGCAGTGGTGTTTGTAACGCACGCATTACTATCAAATATCGATTTGCTTATTGTGCCATAAAGTAAAACAAACAGAAAGTTTAAAACTTCTTCCCAAAGACTAAACTGCTTAAAATAAAATAGTCTATGCTTCAAGGCCGGGCTGGATGTGGCTCTGGGCAGCCTGGTCTGGTGGTTGGCAACCCTGCACAGCAGGGGGGTTGAAACTCGATGATCGTTATGGTCCTTTTCAACCCAGGCCATTCTATGATTCTTATCTATTCCCCTAAGCGTTAGGAAGAACAACAAGCAAAACTTCCATCTCGTACCAAAAATGAAGAGCAGGTTGAGTAATTCATCCTCTAGATCCTTCTCTGGGCACTGACATTTTTATCTCCAATTCCCAAGCATATCACCACAAAAAGTTGTTCTTCTGGGAATGACAGCCTTGCAGCCTATCTGCTCAGCATACCCACGGCAGTAATTTGCAGGTATTTTAATTCCACCTCATCTGTTAAAGGAAGACGTGTGTTTCCTCAACAAGCTATCTATTTTGACATCTTAGTAGTGATAAGATGGAAGAATATGTCTGTTTGTTTTGTCTGAATAATATAAGATTCTCTTCTCTTTTTCATTTATGCCCAAGGTGGATGTTCATTTAAATTATGTGTGCATATTACTACGGTACTCTACAGGAGCTCTGTATTAAATGTTTGTTGATTCAGTAATCAGCAAATTCTAGCACATAATGAAGAATAAGTTTGTAGCTTATCACTTGAATTTCAGCTTTCAATTAAAGTAGCACAGATTGCAGTAAGAAAATAAGTACTTCATGCTACTGTGAACACTTTAGGCTAATTTATGACTTTCACCTATGAAGACCACAGTAAATGGACTAACTTTACGAAGAAAAGAATTATGAAACGAAGGCACTGTTACGCTTGTAAAGCTTCACATTTAACCCATTACTCACTCCTGACGTACCACAAAAGTGAAAAATGATGTTTTAGACCCTTTTACAACAACTACTCCTGCAGCGATGTCACTGTATTTTAATCGAATATAAAGACGTCAGGAAGCTGAAATTCTGCTGGAACATCAAGGTCCCTGGGAGCAGAAGAGAAGCCTTGCTGTCTGTCACAGCAGAAATCATCCACGTTTCGGGACTACAAATGGTTATATGAGTTACATTAAAATCGGGCCGCTAATCAAAATGCGAATTGCAAGAAGGCACTTCTAATGAAAAAGTTTTGTGGTTTAGAATGTCTATTATTTATTTTATATCTCGGTGAGTCTTTAACTTTTTGATAGTTCAAGGGGAAAAACAGTGCTCATGTTAAACATCTGAAACTGTAACCCTGAACTGATGCCAGTTTTAAAAACAGCATTTTACCAAAAGAAACATGTGAGCTGATGCAAAGAAAAACCACCACCGATTTCAACACAATACTACTGTACACAAGGTAAGGATTTTGCTGAATATAACTATATTCAAGTGCATTAAAAGCAAAATGCCTCGTATCCCAGAAGTGACACAGAAAGTTGTGGGAAGGGCATTTTACCACTGCCTTCCACTCCTGTGCCTTAAACTCTCCTGACGGCTCTGAAAACAAACAGACTTTTCTCTCTTTCCCCCCCCTCCCCCCAAATCGTAACAGGAGCACTGGCATAGATACACAGCATAGTAACTTTGAAGAAACATCACAGCTGAAGCAGCTACCTGGCAGCTCAACTATTTCCGTAGGAAGCTTAGACAGGCAGGAGCGGTAACTGCTTAAACAACTTCTTGCTGCCTTTGCAAAGCGAATTATCCCCCCTGCTGTCGGCAGCCTTGTCTTACCACGTGCCCATTTCTACACAGGTCTGCAGAAACTCCTGATTGCCCCACTCGCTCACTCCTCTGAGATAAAAGCGTTTTATCTGCATCCTTTCCTACAGCCGCACATTTCCAAATGTTCATTTTATTTCACTGCAATGACAAACGGCTCAAGCAATTTCGATCCCACTTGCAATTCCAACATCAGACTGGTGAAAACTGCCAATAACCACAAGCACTGCACAAGAGTACGGCTCTAAGGCAGGGGCTGCTGATTTGAACCGGCGAGCGTTCTTTTCCTGCCTGACTTTTTTGGCCAATTTTCAGCCTTCCTCTCGGCCGCACCGACCGAAAAAGGTTCACTTTGGGAGAGAAGAAACCCCTTCTGCCCCAATTGCCACCACCGCCTTCCCTCAGCCCGAGCCCCTCTCCCGTCCCGGCCGCAGGAGCGGAGCGGGTCGCCGCAGAACTCCGGCAGCTCCGCCCCTCGCAGCGCCGGCCCTCAGCGCCTCCCCGCCTCGCAGCGCCGCCCCGCGCCGCCCGAAGTTGTGCACGGGCCGCCGCCGAGGGGCGCGGATTGAGGCGTGCCGCCCGCCGGGCTCCTCCCGCCGTACCTGCGCTCGCCGTGCAGGACGTAGGAGCTGCGGAAGAAGCCGAGCAGCTCGTTCTCGATGAGCGCGTTGTAGATGATCTTGAGGTTGTAACTCCGCTGCACCTCCAAGCTGCGGTTGAGGACGACGACCAGGACCTGGGTCTGGGGGTAGAGGAAGGACCGTGCCACCCGCACGGCGCCCGCCAGCTTGTCCTCGGCCACGCGCACCGCCTCGATGTGCATGCGGTGGGCGTGCAGCACGATGTAGCGGCTGGCGTTGCGCACCTCCAGCTGCACGTTCACCTCCCCGCAGAAGGTGAAGTTCTCCATGAAGGCGCTCAGCATCAGGTTGTAGTGCAGCGGCCGCAGGTGCCGCGGCAGCCGTGGCCGGGCCCAGGGCGGCAGCTGCCGCCGCCGCTGCCACTCCTCCTCCTCCTCCTCCTCCTCCTGCTGCTGCTGCTCCGCCGCCTCCTCCCCGCCCCGCGCCTCCTCCCGCGGCTCGGCCCGGCCGCGGGGCTGCCCGGCCGCGGGTCCCGGCAGGCTCCCGTTGTTGGCGGCCCGCGGGGGTCCGTCGGCGGCGGCGCCGCACTCCTCGAAGCGGACGCTGAGCAGCACGGCCACCATGGTCACGGCCAGCAGCGCCAGGATGGAGACGGCGAAGCCCAGCACCAGGCGCTTGTGCACGGCGATGTGCCGCTCCGTCGTGCGGGGTCGCGGCCCCGCCGCTTCGGCCCAGGGCCCCGGCGGCAGTCCCCGGCTGCCGTTGCGCAGGGCTGCCTCCTCCTCGATCATCATTGGGGTGACGGGCGGACGCTTCTCCCGCTTCTCCTCCAGGGCCATCACGGCAGCGCCGCCTCCGCTTCCCGCGGGGCCGCCGCCCCCCGAGGGGGCCCCGAAGGCATGGGAGGCAGCGAGCCGGGGGGGCCCGGGAGGCGCCGTTCACATCGCCCGCAGCCCCGGCCGGGGGGACGGGACGGGCTCGGGGGTGCGGCTGCGGACTCTCCGCGCCGTCCGGCCGCTCCGTCAACTTGTGCGGCTGCTGCGGGGCACTTCAGCACATGCCGGGCAGCTCCCCCTAGCGCCGCCGTCCGCACGGAGCTCTCCTTCCCGCGCAGCTCGAGCCGCCGGGGCCGGGGTCGGGCTCCGCGCCCGGCCCCGGCAGCGCCTGAGCCATGCGCGCCCCGCGCCGCCGCGCAGGGAGGGCGGTGGGGGATGGAAGGGAGATCGGGAGGGCCGCCCCCGCGGGGCTCGGCCGGCACCGGGGGCGGCGGCACCGGACAGCGGCGCCTCCGCCTCCTCTTCCTCCCTCCGGCCCTGGAGAGTCGCTCCTCGCCGCTCCGCTCTTATTTTGTCTTTTCTGTCTCCTGCAGGTACAGAGCGCTCTCCCGGCTGGCTCGGGCAGAGGCAGCTATATATAGGCACCGGGGAGAGGCGAGGGAAGGGAAGGGATGGGAAGGGGGAGAGGCGGGCAAGCCCCGCCGCCCCTCGGCTCAGCGGCTGCTCCGGCTGCCGGCGGTGACGGCGGCGCCCCGGGGGAGCGGGCGGGGGCGGGAGGAGGGGGCGGCGCGGGGACGGGGGAGGCGTCCCGCCGGGTGACACGGCGGCTCCGGGGGGGGGTTGCGGGCGGGGGGAGCCCCGGCCGAGGCGGGAGGCGGACGAGGCGCTGGAAGACCGCAGCCCCCCCTTCCCCGAGCCGTGGGGTTCCCCGCGATCGTGAGCCTGAGAGCGCGCTCGCCCTGTAAATATTGAACGCGGCGCTGGGTCGTATTTATATAGACTTAATAAAGAGCCGCCGAACGCACGTTTGGACGACAATAGCGCTGTCATCCGAACGCGGGGATGGAGCCCAGAAAAAGGATAAATACTCCTACTTATATCGATGGGATTAATATGCCGAGAAGAATCAGCTCTTAAACGCTGGCTGGAGCTTCCGGAGAGCCTCATGCCGCCGCTCCGCGGCCCCAGGACGGCCTCCCCCCGCCCCGGCCCTGCACACCCGCGACCCGCGCCGCATCCCGGCTCACAGCCGCGGCATTCGGGAATTATGTGAGCGCGGCCCGGGGTGAGCACCGCCACGCGGCTTAATCCCGGCCGGGAGCATGGAAAGCCTCTGTCTCAGCCCGCTTCTCCCACCTTCTCCCCCACCCCCAAACTTTTCCGGATAGGGATTGTGAAAACGCAGAATTAATCTGCAAAGCGGAGATCCAGATCGATGTATGAAAGCATCGCTCCTCTTCTCCTTACTTTGCTCACATGCTTCGAAAACTATCTCCATGCCTTTTTTTTTTTTTTTTTTTTTTTTGATCTCTTTATCTCCAATCTCATGAGCAGTTGCCTATCTGTTTATCCACAGCATTCAGTCTTATGGAATACACGATGTACTTCAGTACGTTAGTTTGCTGAATAAGGGCCTTACTTTCCATGGGGAAAATACAATAACAAAGTCCTACACTTCTTTCGTAACTGTAGCAAATCTGCACGGTTTGATGAAATGGGATGTATTCATTTTCCCTTCAGAAGGGATGCCTGATCTCTGCCTTCCACGAATCTCCTGCATCCTTTAAAAATGCTATCTGACTTTTCATGCAGTTGCAGAATATGAATAATCACTCACTGACTCTCAAACCGGTATAAATCAGGACAGAACATAGGACAGCTCTCCCCAGAAGGATCTGAGTCTTTGTTTCATCCTGCAGCTCAGTCTAACAAAGGCTGATAGTTTCAAGTAGCCTTAATGGTAAGTGCTCTGATGCTTTTGCTAATGGTGTTTGCATGTCCAAAGAGGGCCAAGACTGCTCCTTAACTTGCACCTGCCACAGTTACTCTGGTATTATTTGGCTGCCCACCTGTTAAAACAGGCCAATGAACCGAAAGATGTCATTATCTGCAGATAGCCTTTGTGATTCGTTGACTGAAGTTGGAGGCAGAAAGGCAGGAAACTATTGTTATGTGATTTGGAGGAGGAAAAAGAAAAAAAGAAACAAACTGACATCCGAAGCTACGGGTTTTCAAATATCGCTTTCTGTATGTTTCATTAAACCCTTTAAAAGTGGGCACAAAAGAAGTGCCTGAGGTTTTGTATGCAGCTGTCAGCATCAGGCACGAGCAGAGAAGGCAGTGTTTCCCTCTATCGCTTTCTGCAATGGGTTATAAGTTGTGTTTGTTCCCATCAGGGAGACAGTCAGGCAAAGTGCTTCAAGAATAGGCGCGGACTAGAATGAAATGGAACAGTGTGAGTGTCACTTATAAATATTTTTAATCATATTTTTAAATTAAATACAAGCGAAGAGTTACAAATCTCAGAGAGGAAGGGTTTTGTGAAGCTGTCTCAGCGAAGTGCTGAGCTGTGTGCCTGGCAATGGGGCTGTGCTTGTTTGCCAGCTCTGCCGATGTCAAGAGGGATACACGCTGCCTGTGGCAGCATGGGAGCGTCACTCTGGCCTTCTTGCTGTACAGATAACGAGCACAGAACTCTCTGGGCTGAGATCTTCCAGCACCAGCTGAGGGATTCAGTCACACAGCTCCGCTTTGACAAGAGCTGTCTATAAACTGAAGAGCTGGTGTCAGAGAGAGTATGTAGAAGATTTAAGGTGCATGCTAGTAAGAAACCACAAGGCTAATTCCTTTTAAGCCAAGTTAAAATAGCACAGGCAAAATACTGGAGCAAGGCATGGGTGAGCAGAGTTAAGGCTGCTTATATTCACCTCCAACTTTGGTCCCATTACTCAAAGAGAGCGGCGAGAGGTTCACAGCCCCGTGGGATCCTTGTCAGTCCAGAGACTTAGGCTGAGAAGGTGCCACACGGTGCTGTGCTAAATAGCTCCAGTGCTTCGACTCATCTATCACTCTAAAACTGCACATTACCAGATTAACCTCTTCTTCATATTAGTAATGACAGGTTTCTAAAATTCAGCTTGATGAGATACAGGTCAAGGGAGGTATTAACTTACTAATTTGCTCTCAAATGCTGCTCTCTGCAAGCAGTTCCATGTACAGGTTGTTATGTATAGCCATTCTGCTGAGACATTACAGAAGATGACAAACGCATTGAGCCCTTACAAAACAGTTTGTGCACGTCTGGGAAGAATTCTTGTTTTTTAATTTCTGCACAGTTGTAAGTGCACACATGGATTTCCAGGGTAGTGCTCTGAAGCTTGCAGTTCCTTTGGTCTTTCTGAGAAGAGTGTTGGAAAACACAGCAGATCATGGATCATTTTTGCAGCAAAATCATGGTAATGACTCCCAGTTGTTCAAAACTTCCCCTAGGCCATCAACATCTTGTATGCAATCACATTTTATGAGCTTATAGGAGAGGGTTTCAGGTACAAAATAAAAGAGCACATCTTACTTTAACCAAATTGCTGCGGAGATGGCCCTCCCTAAATAATTATCAGGAGAAACACGGATAAACTTCACACAGTGCAGTTTCCAATTCTGTACCGGCTTATTCCATGGCCGCAAAGAGCTGATGAGGGATCCCAATAAAGCTTGCTTTATGTTATGTTAAGATCACACAAAAACACCACTCGCTATTCACAATGGTACTTTACAGTCTTGGCAGAAAAGCTCTATAAACGAGCAACCGTATTGTATATCATACAGCTGGGTAGGGTTTCTCCAAAGAGAGAATCAGCACGTTACAGCTTTCAGAGGCTGCATAACTTTTTCTGGTTTTTGACCTGGTTGATCCATCCTTCATTCATCTGGGCATATCAGAGCTTTACTGACAGATTTTATCTTACTGATCCCTCTTTAAAAATAAAAAAATAAAAATAAAAATAAAAATAAAGGAAGGAAGAAGAAGAAGAGAGTCTCAGAAAATGTCATTCTGTGCAAAGTCCAGAAACAGCTGCCCCCCGGAATGTATAGAGGGAAGAATTACAGGGGAAAAAAAGTCGAGTCAGTCCACATCAGTCAGTGTTTCACTGACCCTTTCAGCCTCAATCAGGCATTTCTGTGGTCATAGCTGGGTTCTTGCATACTCCAAAGTCAAGGCTATCCACAGCTCTTCCTCCCTTCTGTCTAAGTGCCAAAGCAGACTTCTAACATGTTGGTCAAAAAGACATCTATAAGGTGATTTCCTGAAATACTGTGGACTACTTACTCACTTCCCACAGACCCAGATTCCATGTGGTAGTGATTTCTTACTGTATTTGGGACTGAGTGGTAGTTAGGAGATGGCTGTTTCTAAACACAACAGGCTGTCTACAATCTGCTGGCTTTGCAAGTCACTCACTCTTCCCAAAAGAAGCACCAGTGCCAAACCAGTGGACCAAAAGGAGCAAACTGAGACAGTGGTCCTTCCTTCATGGATCCTTTATGTTTTTCCAGAAGATGTTTTCAGCAAGTTGGCTTCTTTAATGTATTGTATTGCCCTGGTGAATATGTCTTCTGTTTATTTAAAAATTGCCACTAAGAAAAATGCTAAGAGAAAGACGTTCTAATTAAAAGCCTAAACAGCCAAAACACTGGGTTGTAAAACAAGCTGACACATGGTTTGTTCTGGCTTAAATGCACAAAGAAATGAAGTTTTTTTTTTTTCCATTGTTCTCCTCTGCTCCTTCACAGCTGTACCCTAACCTTCCCCACACCACCTGTATAAATAACCTTGCTTACTTGAATCCAGTGGCATTAAGCAGAATTTATCTTTAGTTTGTAATTAGAGATGGCCAGATGACTAGTTACAACTTCAGCTTGAGCACATTTTATTTTCACCTTTCTAAAGGAACAGACAGAAGACGAAAAAGCATGGAGTTGCGTTATGCTGTGGCTAAAGCCCTGTATCTTGAGAAGCTGGGAGTTTGCCACAAGGCAAACAAGGCATCCCTGGACCCCTCTCCTCCTCTCTCCTTTTCCTGTCATCAGCTCTTGCTCTTCAGTTGCCCCCCCAAGTTAGAAGGAACAGCTGAGGAGGCACTGATGAAGCGTTGCCCATGTTCCATGCACCATGCACTAGCAACCCCAGTGACCCCCTGCTGCTTCCCTTTCTCTCTATTCTTTGACATATTACCATCACCATCCTCTTCTGTGCAATGTTTTTTTTCTTGCAATCATTTTGATCCTATTCAGTACTATCCTACCGAGTCCTGAAATATTTTTTACTTAAAAGCCAATGTTTTTAACATTAAGTTCTATGATAAAAATATCTATTCCATATGGGAATTGAATATTATTTTAAATTTTCATATTATATAGCTGAGATGCATTATTTTACCCAGATGTTCAGTTTTTGTATTTACCCATGTCTATTCAGCAACTGATTCTTCTTTTTCTTCCGTTCATTTCCTTTTCCTCATCTAAGCAGCAATTTAAGATGGAAAACAACTGTCCTCATTCTCCACTAGCAAGTTTTAGTTAAATATATTTCAGTTCATTTTGTTTTCTCGCTGTTTTAAACACAGCTTCTTGAAGAGTTGTGTGTTTTTTTTTCCAACGATGACCCATTTCAGTTTCACCCATTCAATAAAGATATGTTGCTAGTAGTAGGGTACAGAGTATAGAAATAAGAGTTTATTTCTTTCACTCATTACACTTACAGCTGGCAAATTCAAATTAATTAACGGTAAGAATCATAGAATCATAGAATAGCCTGGGTTGAAAAGGACCACAATGATCATCAAGTTTCAACCCCCTGCTATGTGCAGGGTCGCCAACCACCAGACCAGGCTGCCCAGAGCCACATCCAGCCTGGCCTTGAATGCCTCCAGGGATGGGGCATCCACAACCTCCTTGGGCAACCCATTCCAGTGTGTCACCACTCTCTGAGGGAAAAACTTCCGCCTAATATCTCCCCTGTCTCAGTTTAAAACCATTCCTCTTAGTCTCTAGGATTTATGGATATTCCATATTAACCAACATTTCCCCACCTAGATCATATCTTACCTGCTAGTTCAGCACCTTTCACTGAAAAATACAAGAAACATGGTAGATGGCAAGCCAAGGGTGTATTTCAATTAAAAAATATTTTAGAACACTGAAGTATGTATAGATAGATAGACTGACAGGTAGATAGGTAGGTAAGCTCTTTGTCTATTTACTGTGCAATACATGTTCAGATTTCTGGTATCAGGTGTCAGTGCAGACAGTTGAGTGTGTTTTGTAAAGCATTATAAGCATGCTGAACTTTTTTGTTTCTCTCAGTATCCCATTTTGCCTTTAACAAGTGAAGAATGTGGAGGCCAAGTTAGGTGTTCTCCTGACTCAGCCAAGCTGAGAAGTCTCTCATCACGCAAGAACCCTCCTTGTACTTTTCCATGTCCTGCCTCAGATCATCTTCTGTGTCCTGACACAGTGTGAGTACACAAATGTATTCATTCAGCCCCTCCATCACCAACTATAGCCCATTACAGGCTCCCAGGGTTACTGTAAGGATGCACACACTGATCCTCACTTTCCCACTCAGAATGCCATGGGGGTCTTTGGCTTGCCAAATGTCCTGTAGAAGTACAAAACAGACAATTTTGGAAGAAGTGAATAAATTTAACGACTGAGGGGAAATGCACTTTGCAACTGTCTTTCAAGAGGAACGGGCTGTTAAAGAAATAACAGATTTCTGCAGGATCACTGGGAGTTTCCTCAGCCAAATTTCTGATTGATCCCAAACACTCTCTGTACAAGGGCTCCATGAAGCAGGTCAGCACATGCTTATAGCTGCCATGCTTTTATCATTGATTCCAACAAATCACTTTGGTGCATGCTGAGATGTGGCTCTCTTCTGGCTAGCCTTGAAAATGGAGCACATGCTGAAGAAGTGTCCTAGAAGGGGAGGTATTACAGCAGGGAGGGATTGGCTGGGTGGGCAGAAGGCTTTCCTCTGCTGCTCTTGGCCAGAGTTTGCTTTTACTGGGATTCTGAGGAATAGATGCTTGTATTTTCTCATCCAGTGAATAATGTGAACCAATCGAACGAGGTCTTTGAATGTAGAGCACCAGCTATTGATTGTTTTAAAAAAATCTTATCTGTTTCCAGTGAGAGGTCTATACTTAATGCATCAGCAGCATGTAAACTTTAACCAATGTTTAAAATCCCTCGTAATTCTAGATTCCAGTCTTTCAAGCTACACATGGGTCACTTTGATTCCCAAAGGCTCTTAAATTTCATGAAGCAACAAAATACAATGACAACACATCGGATCATTTGGTGGCTCCCAGAGCACAGTATTCAATAATGCTGCTCACCTCACAGAAAAACAGCTTTGAAACATTTTGAGGATTTTTTTCTTAATACACTGCTACCATGTTCTGTATGTATCTGCAAGTAAACTCCTGCCCCCTATCGCCCTTGAGAGCACTAATCCCATTGGCATACATCTCAGAAGGAATAAAAATACTGTAGCCGGTCTGGCTGGGAAAGGTTCAGAAATGGTATCACTTATTTAATTACGCAGCAAGCTTCAGGTCAGCTATCTGCAGAGCAGCCCTGGCTGGGGATGGCTGTTGCTTTCTTGTCAGATAAGTTCCAATCTGAGTGCTCACTTAAACTCTGAGCTCAACAGAATTTTCACGATTAAGATATTTTCAGTGCAAATCCTTGCTTGTTATCCAACCAGCGAGATTTAACTCCTATCAGTAGAAAATTCACAATCACAGAGCCATGTTATTTCAGATACTTGGTTTATAAAATGAGCCCAGAGCACTCAAGGACAGAATCATAAAAATTAAACAATCAAAACCTTTCCGTAGCAAACGCATTCCTACAGCAGATGACAAATAACTGCTGGTGCCGTATCTCTAACCAACATGACTAATGACTGAAAAGAAGATTTCAGCTTTTAGTTCATTTGAATTCCTTTCTTCCTTAGAGAAGAAAATTAATTAACTACATTTTGATCACAATTCTCCTCCTCCAGATTCTGGAGTTGCGATAAGTCGATGGCCTGGGTCTCATTCATTCTCTTTAAAACTTAACTTTTGATGTGGGATGGGGGCAATGAACCATTTTTGCCGCCTTCTGGCTTTAAGGCTTTTTCACGAAATAAAAATTCGACTGACAATAAAGGAAGTGTGCTCCTAATTAAAATAATATTGATTCAGCATATGGTATTTTGCCGTTGGTTTTCATTTTTTATTAGGCAAGTTGTCACTTTTCTCTTTAGTGCCACCTTGTGGGTCGGCCGGCCATAAAGCACAGCGATGGGTCCCTGAGGCTGCACCGCCCGGAGCCGCGCCGTGGAAGGGGGAGGCGGTGGGGCCGGGGGCTTCTTAAAGAGAAAGAACAACGGGGAAAACGTTTGCGATACATTTATAACAGGTATGCGAGGAGACAGAACAATCTCTCTGAGATTGAAAGTAATGGTATCTGCGGAAAAAAAATCAATGCTAATTTACAGGATAATCATCAAACTTATCTTGGAAAATGTAAGTGGCAAGCTCTGGCTTGTGTGATTTTTGCCGCAAGAGAAATGCTCCTGTATCTCACTGCCATTAGTTTTGCAACAGCTTTCCGCGAGAAGCAAAGCTAGATAATTGTAAACTCCCACTAATCCCACTTTCAGAAGAGATGGATGGTCAGATTCGATACCGCAGGACACTTGCCTGTGAAATTCAGGGTGGATTTCCACACAGAAGCTTCAGATTCAGTCGATGATACAGCACAGACTCTCAAAAACATATACAAACTAAAGAGCCAGGGGATGTAGGCAGTGTGCAGGGCGTCCGGCCTGAGCTGCGTTGGGCTGTGCTCAGGAGGGCTGCCCAGTGACCCCACACTGATAGCAGCTGCCCAGCCTTATGGCACTGAGCCCACATGACCCCATCCCAGGAGGAGCTGTGCAATGCTGTTTGGTTTGGCTTCTGGAAAGTGGCACAGAAAATGTTTCTGATGTTTCTAATTAACTATTTTTTTTTCTTTTACTAACCTATTTTGTCACTTTTCTCAACTCAGAAAGCTGCAATAAAGCAGGTCTTTTACATTATTATCCCCAAACAAAACATTCTATGTTTTATTCTACATATGCATTAAAAGCAGCAAACCACTTTAAGGTTACAGATTCTATACTTTAGCTGGCTGCCTCCTCTATATCTTCTCTCTTCCTAAATACAGACTTATAAAGGAAATAAGTCATCCCTGAAAATCTCTGGAACTAAATCAACTTGTCTTGTATCAGTACTCTTGCTGGTAAGGATGGGGTCATTTTAAATGGTAGCTCTTCGGTTTTACTGAAATTAGATTTCATCCCTAAGACATACGATCAGGATGAGTGAAGGAATATAAGACAGCAGAAACGCAGTTTCCCATGATCAGGTGTAGCCATTATTTAGATGGAAAGGGAGCATGGAGCTGCACGGGCACTCATGCCACAACTGAAGCTGCTCAATGAGGTTCAGGGAAGTTCCCCAAAGATGAACAGCCCCGTGTTCTCTTGAGCTGCTCTTATCACACCTTCCTCACCCAAACCCTCAAATACTCCAGTCTAGCATCAGTAATCAGGTAAGCCTATGTATTTCCCAGCACCAGAAGGCATGGAAAGGCTATCTGACTCTCTGAAAGTCGCATTGAGGAATGGCCATGTGCCTAAAAATGGACCATTGTTCACACAGAATAGGTCCTTTTGCTGGCTCTGGTGAAATACTTAACAGAAAAGGGTCTGCTTTCTATGAGGTTGTTTTAGGTTGTGCTGCATTAGAAACAGCATGTGTGCACCTACCTACACTCTGACCATCCAGGTCAGCTGGATGGCAGAGCCCAGAGCCATCACTCCTCATGGTCTGACCACCTTCCTGCCCCACTGCTCAGACACACTCCCACTCAAGTACCTCCGTTGCTAAAGAAACTCACAATGCAGTTTTCTGAAAAAAATATACACGTAAATAATTTTATCTGTCCAGAATTTTGTTCCTCTTCAAAACACAAATTCTCCAAAGCCCAGAAAATTCCAATTTTACCAATATGTGTTTATGCAGGTGGCAAACTTAAGTTTGCAGAATAGAAAAGACTTGCAGAGTTCTCTGCTTCAGTAAACACCTGAGCCTTTCTTTTGGAGTGTTTTTGTTACTCTGAGTGGTAAATATCTGCATATCTGTGATGTAGCATTACCTGGAAGAGCTGCTTTAAATCCTGTGATTTAAATCCAGCAGATTTTTCATGCTACTCCAATGCGTTTTTCAGCAAGACCATGTGTGAGACCAAGTGACACAGTGCTGCCACACAGTGCTGCCTTTAGAGGCAGCCCCAGGGGCTCTGTACAGCCCCGAGCTGAATTCCAAGGCAGCAGAAGCGTGTTGCACACATTTGCAATGAAGTCAAGCATGTCCATCCCATACAGCCCCCTCCGACCACATGCTTTCAGTGAGGTCATCCCCACATACAAAGAAGAGCTCAGTGTCACATGCTGTGGATGCAAGGGTTTGAACCTTCTCACAAGCCCCTATCCCAACCTCAGGCACCCTTGTCCCACCCATTTGGTTGGGACAGAGATGGCCAGGGTTGCTCTTTCCTGCCAGCTGCAAAACAAGCAACAGCAGAACATCTCTCCCTCTCCTCCTGTCTTCCTTTGCAGCTTCCTAGCTCCCTCCTTGGCAGTTTTCCTGCCCACGTTTCTTTTTCCACCACTCCTGTCAGCCTGTGTCTCTGAAGCCTCTTCAGGACAGCCTGCAGCCTCACCACCTGCTGCCCCACAATGCCATCTATCACAGCAGCTGGCGCAGAGCTGCTGCCTGATCTCGACTGGAGGAGGTAACTAAGGCTCTCTTTAACCCTCCCGGGGCTATGGGCAGGCACAGTGCATTCACCTCACCCCAGAAACTACGGGATGCAGAAAGTTATCATCCTGTGTATGGACTTGCTGTAAAGCTTAAGAGCCAGTGGGCTTCACAAACACATCTTTATCAGGAGCAGAAGGAGGGTTAAATCTGGTGAGGCTTTGGAACGAATGTGCTTTCTTTATGAAATCCTTTTGTCCTTCATTCTCCCCAGAGCTGACACTTTTTGCTCCAACCACTTCATCCTGCTTAAACTCCCCTGTCAGTCCCCAGATATCTCACCTCGGTTGTAGTCTCCATCCCTCAGGCTTCTCAGTGCAGCATCAATCTCCCGGAACGCTTTGCTGCTGAAAATCATGACATGACATTTACAAATAAGATTTTTATATGAGATTTCCAATAAGTTCTCAGATCTCACCATGAGAGCCTAAGTCTTCGCACAGCTAAAATGTACCAAAGCAAATTTTGCCCCTGTAGTTTTGATTCTGAAATGCATCACAGCAAAGGACAGTTTAAATATAGGCAGAAAACATTACTCTGTTGTAAAGCCTCTCAGAATTAACTTTCTCAAAAAATGTTCTTAAGGCTGACAAATCATGTGCAAGGTCTTTTCCCAAAGGAGAATTTTTCTTGGATTCATTTAGTAGTTGAAGGTTGTGTCATATGTCACTGGAAAGGTAATTTTTCCTACTTTATGAAAAATGCCTTGAATTTGACTTTGCTGTCACGAGGGAATAATGATATCTATACAGGTAATAAACTGGCACACAGAGATTGTTGTTCACAGCTTTGCAGGATGTTTACAGTTTCATAGAAGATGATAGGAAGTAACAGGGAAAATTAATATCAAATATGCAATTTATTTATACACTGTCTACCTGACTCAGGTTTCCAGCATTTTTAATACTCTTTTAAATATTAATAGTTAAAGCAAAGGAAACACAACATCATTTTAGAAGAGCTAATGTAGGGCTCTGTAAACTCGGTAAGCAATGGCTATTATTGTTCTCTTCTGTCTTCCAGACAGAAAATCAAAGCTATTTAAATTAAAGGATGCATATGAAATCAATGTATGTTGATAAGGTGTGCACATTAACATTAATGTTTGCAAACATTCTATATAACTTGTGTATATAATCTTCTCTTTCTGGATAGATGGGTACCTTAGCTGAGAACATGCAAAGAACTCCCTAAATTTTTTTTTCCTTTGTTTTATTTAAATTATTAATTTCTAAGCCCATAGAGCAGAAGCTTTGGGCAGGCTCTAGCAGCACAGCACTACAGCAGCGTGGCCACATGCACATTCAGGGCAGCGTGTTTCACTCAGACAGTGCGCTTGGTGTGGTCTGGGGCCAGCAGCTGAGAAACCTCCTGATCCTTGGTGCTGTGCCAAAATTCAGGGGCTATCTCACCCATCCCACAGCCTCGGGGTGGATCTGCTCGTGGCTGCAGCATGAGATGGCCGTAGGACAGACAGACACCTGTGCAGCACACACTTCATGAGGCAAAAGCACCAGAGAGCCATTTTCTGGAGCTGCCCATGGTAAGAGAACCAAGCGTAAGGTGGTGATAGAGTGAAAGACAGACGAGCAAGAGCACAGACTGTGACTCCTATCAAGCATGCAGTGTAGGCTCAGCTTAGGAAGTGATTATCAAAATCCTATATGATTCACTGAAGGCACAAATCTGACTCATGACAGCTGCATTAGAGATTTAACAATCTGGAAAGAATAAACTGGTGGTTTTAGTTATTTATTTATTTATTTATTTATTTATTTATTTATTTATTTATTTATTTTTGGTAGCGTTGATCCATTCAGCACATCCACACTTGCACCCATCTTGTCTACTACCAAGTGAAGGATTAGCCATGTAACCACTGCTCATCCCAGGAGCAGCTGCCTGGCTAAACTTTGTGTCTCATTCTGCAAGCCTCAGCCCCAGCATTTACTACATTTAGCTGTGCTCTGTCTAGGTGGAAAATTCCCCACATTCAGCTTGCAACCAGTCTTCGTTCAGACGAGTCCAGAGATTTGCTTCTGATGCAGAGCATTTGTCCTTAGCCTCCTTCCTACCAAAAATATCCTGGAAGGGAGGAGGAGAAAGTGAGATGGCTCCTGCCAGCTGGTAAGCCATTGAGTCAGAGGGAAGCTTAAACACCTTGAGAAACCACTGTAAGGGAATGTGAATAGAAGATGGCAAGGTTTGGTCTCGCAGGGAAATGTTTTCCAAAGAAAAAATATCGTATTGTCTCTCCTGAATAGCCACTTTCCTATGAACAACTCCAGCATAAGAAAACCATTGAAGTTCTATTTATCTGTGATAGCGAGCAGTCAACTGTTATTGAAAATATCTGAAATACAATATTTGTTTTTCAGTGAGATGTGCAGGACATAAGAAAAGTTCTAATCTGTTTAAATGTCATCACAAAAGCTTAAAAAATTTATTTCTGGGGTAGCCAGGAATGCTTCACCATCTCCCAAACTTCAGCCCCGTTACAGCAGCAGAATACCAAATCTCACTTCAGAAAGTGCCAATTTAAAAGATACAGTCTGACAGGAGAGTTGAATCAGCCTTCCTGTCCTTGGCAAGGAGCCTAATGAGGTACAGAGAAAAGGGATACACCTGTTTAGAGGCCAGCTGAGCCAAAAGGCTTTTTGCAGAAATAGAAGAGGATGCTCAGTAAGAATGAGAACCCGAATCGTTGTTGTCAGGAACTTGTCTGGGTGCCAGGAACAGGGGCACAATGGGAAAGTCACAGCCGCATCTAATGCGCACCACGGACTGTGGTTTGTTTTATTGTTATCTTCTTGTACTGCCTCCCAAAACTGGAGATAAACATAATAACCATCATCTAAAAGAGTATTTTATCCAGTGCCAAGTATTGAAAATAATTTCTTGTAAATGGCTTCTTGCTCAATAAAACTTAATTAAGGAAATGATGTAAAAACCATCTTCTCAGGCAGAATATGATCGATATGATGAAAACCAAACATCCTTCTCGAGAGAGTCTGTTGACGATAATCCTGAACTCCACATCTTGCAGCCGATGTAAGAGGTGTCACTTACACAGTAGTGGCAGTAATAACTTGCACAAGTTCCCTGCAGCCCAGAAGGGGCCCATGGGGGCCAGGCCATCTCCTGCAGCCCTTTGGTCCCAGACAGAGCAGTAGTGTATTTTGTTTGCTTTTAGCTCTCACTGCTTTAGTGTATCAGAAATAGACAATACATTATATTAGTCTCCCTTATATCAAGTCTGTTTTGCCTGTGACAGTAATTAGTGACTGATCTCCCTGTCCTCATCTGAACCCCCAAGTCTTTGTTCATTGTATTTTCTTTTTTTTTTTCCCACTTTTTCACCCCACACCATGCTAGTACATATAACTGTGGCAGAGTAAAATTTCAAAATCAATTTGAGCTTTACCAGCAGCTTCAATATGAGCAGCCATGCACAGAACTTAATATAATGACATTTAAAGTATGCACAGATGCTCCCATCCTACATACACTTTAAATCTTTTATTTAAAAGGAAATAAGTAGAAGTATGAACTATTTCACAGTTCTTTTTCCAAGAGTGCTTTAGGAAATAGAGAATAATTTATAGTGAAAACAAAATTATTGTATGTTCTTCTTCACAAAACAGGAAACAATTCACCACGAACCTCTCTCTGAAACCGAATTTGTTATAATTGCTGTAATGATATTTGTGTCTAGCATTCACTTACAATTTGCATGCTTCTTACTCTAAGAAAATATAAATGGATGCTTTCATGGAGGAGGGAGGAAGAAGAGAGAGCCAGGGCGTATCAGAGTTAGTATATAAAAAGGATGTGTTATAAAATAGTTGCAGACTTGATTAGGGCTTCTTGGAGCTGCAGCATGCATGTATATAAGTTAATAATACTAAGGAAAAAGAAATCAAACCAATAGTAAAATTCACTTTTATCTTCATGAATTGAAGTATTTCCTCTCCTGTGCTTTTGTATTCAGTCCTTCATACATTTTTTTTTTCCCCGAATATCTGAGTGGATTATCCGTTTCCATTAATTTTCTAATTTTATCTGTCAAATATACTCTTCAATTTCCTTAACTTTTTAATAAGTCTATGCGTGAAAATACATCTCACTGGAAATTGCTTCTGCAGGATGCTATAATAGATGCTTGTCAGGTATATTGTATGAAAAAGGTTTTATTTCTCAGTGTAAACTGACACAATTAGGATACTACAAATTAGAATGTAATTCATGTTTTATGCAGAAGTCCTCTGAAGGAGGAGAACTCTGCGTAACTCCTTACTATACAACATGGTATCTGACTTTTTTTTTTTCCTCTGAAACAAGTTCATATATGTTGACTACTGAAAAATATTTTCTAGAACAAGTATTTTCCACTCGACAGGGTTAAACTTTATTAGCCTTTGGTAATGGTCTTTTCTGAAGGATAATTAATGTGTGATCAGCAACTGCTCCAAGGAAACTGGACATCATTTTTAATGTCTAACTGAATTACATAAATTAGCCTTTATCTTTGTGAGCAGGCTTCTCATCAGCGCGTGTTTCATTAGCTGTCTGCATCCCTTACATGTCAGCTGGCCATTGATCACCCTCCGGAAAGGACCATTGGAATCGTTTAAGATGGGTTACTTCTCAAGTGAGATGGTTCTGAAATTGAAAATAGTGAATATGAAATTCTCCAGATTTCAGAAGTGACAAAGTGCCAGGAACCAGGCTGAACTACCCTTGAGTAGTAGAAGGGACAAGTGACGCTCACTGAGAACCCTTTCTATGTAGGTACCTGGTCCAAAGCCTGGTAGGCTGAAGGAGAATTACTGTGAACTGACCATTGTGGTGTTCCCCTGAGAAATAGCTTTGTGGGTTTGGTCCGACTGTAAGAATGTAAGCATGACTCCTGCAACTAAACCCACTGAGATGCACAAGAAGTTCACCTGGCTCAGTGCTGAGTCTGGTCAATGAGGAGTGAAGAGCAAAACTATCCTCAGCATGACTGAGTGCCAGGCCAGAAGTTTTGAAGAGGAACAACATTCAATACCTATAAACACATTAAAGCAAAGAATAAGCCCATATGCTTTTCTATTTTCATTACTCCAATCCAATGAGCTAACAACAAAAAAAAAAATTGGTGGTAAATTTCTTTTATTCTCTCAGAATTTTCAGAAGAAAAGTCCACATAATTACATTGGCATCCTCTAAAAAAAAAAACTTCAGAGTTATAAACCACTTCAGAAATCTGAGGATCTGAGCCAATTCCCATATTGGACTTTTACAACACCCACACACACCTACCCTTTCCACTGCTCGATACAGTGGCTCCAAGGCAGTGTAGGAAGATAGAAACAATCACTATTTACTTGGTATACTTTTAATTGTGTTGTTTTTTTTTTTCCTCCCCCTTTCTCTCTTTCAAATGAGCCTTTTACGATTCTGGGATACGATAAGCCACTTTTACAACTTTAAACTATCTCGTTAGTTCATTCCTTTTTTCTTCTCGTGGTAATACACATTATACAAGTAATATGCATCACAGAATATTAGGCAGCTCTTTATTTCTTTGTTAGGTTCCAGAATGATATACATTTTCAATTGCTTTGAATGAATGTTAGAAAATGACAGCTATATTTGTTTTTCACTATGTAAAGTGAATGATAACGGTCCACAGCCTGATTTATTTCTTTCTGTTCTTTCCATACTAGGCTATTTCAGTTGTAAAATATTGGCCTGCTTTAGCTTGGGTGAACTATACTTGACTAGAATGAGTCTTCTGCCTCTGACATTTTAAAATAGATAAGTAGTGGTAATGTTTCAGAGGAAGAAACTTTTACAAGAGGTTTAAATCTCTACAGGTTTACCCAAACTACCCCTTACAGATCTCTAGGAGTAAAGATACAAAGAATGGGATGCTTTACAGGACTGCCAGGATTGCAGAGAGAGAAGAGAGTCTTTCTTCAGAGAATTAAACGTTAAAAGTAAAAAAAAGTAGGGTTTTTTCTGTTTAGGAAAGGTTTCAGAGTTGTTCTCTACTAGTGCCTCCATTTCAATTGAAATGATATCAGAAGTTTTAGTCATAAGATGTTTGAAATATATAAACTACTCTAATAATACATGAGGTGAGAGAAGAGGGTGTGATGAGAGTGAGGAGGGGCATTACAATTACTTGTCAAAAGCTCTTCCTGCATAAACAGTTATATTTGTGCCTCTCATATGACAAGACCAAAAGCTACTCCTCCACAGCAGCTTTTTCAGAAGACTTTTTGATATCAAAGGAGTTAAGATAACTAAACTAAGGTTAAAACCATACTGACTGAATGTTGGTATAAGAAAAATTCACTCGGTGTGAAGTGAACAGGTGCTATGTAGTCATAGGCTAAGGAAGTCTCTAACATAAACAGCAACCTAATAAAATCTCACCCAACTCATTTCCCTTAAAACAGGAAGAAGGATTAAAAAAAAAAAAAAAAAAAAAAACCTGAATCTGTATGAAGCTTTTTTCTGAAGTGCATGATAGGATATAGTGCTTCCATACGAACATTACAGACCAGCAGTTCTAACAATAGATTTTTTTTTCCATTAATACTGTACTATTAACTTCACAACTTCTGCATCACTGGAATTCTGATCTAGGTACCCGTTCCACTCACAAAAAAAAAAAAAAAAAACCAACACCAGTTTCTGATAAGTTCCTGGCAATACTAGACAAAATAGTCACAGTTAGGCCACTAGCCACATACAGAAAGGAGAACTGAACGCACCCAGCTGGTGAAGGAGCTCTCTAGCTATACAACAGCCCTCTACAAAAAAGCAGCCTAGGTCTAAAAGATACCCCCCCTTCAGTGGCTGGCCCTAATATGGGGATCAGTGTGACTCCACCCTGCATTCACCCCTTCTGGTCACATGGGGAGCACAGGTGCAAACAATCTGCCTGTGCTCCCTGGGCCAGCAGCACCTCTTCACCAGGTGCTCAATCACCAGTTCAAGCCACGAACGGTACCCAAAAATTAATTTGGGTGCAACATACATGCTTTAATTTAAAACTGTGATGTTAAAGCCTCACTATCAAAGTAATTTCCTGAAGAATATTCAGAACCATGTCTCCCAAAATGAATTATAGCATTCTCTCCTGGCATATGGAGACATAGTTCTGAAGGAGGCCCAAACCTTGTGTTTTCAACTTTTCAGCTACGGCCCTACCCATACTGCAAATTGCAGAGCAGACTTTCTGGTCTGAAGAAGAATAACGATGGGAAGAGTGCTGTGATGTTAAATGTGTGCTGTTTGAACTTCTACCCACTACATTTTCCTTAACAGCTAACCTTACTTTCTAACCTGTTTCTCAAGTCTGCTGCAAATTTTGAGAGTTTATCCTTTTTTACAGTAGAGTAGTCCAAGCATCTATTCAGAGCATTCACATACAAACTGACAAAGAGAGAGGTATTAACTGTCATGTATTAGATTAGAGGCAATTTCCAGTCATATGTTAATATTTTTTTCCTTACCTGTTTGTTGCTTACCACCAAGTGGCTACACCTAAATTTATGTCAATTCCTCAGCACTTCCATTAAACTCAGTGAGCAGTGCTGATCCCTGCTTGCCAGCAAAATTTTCATTAGTCTTCCCCTCAGCCAGCTGACAATGGTCCAGCATAAGAATGTGAAAAGGGCTCGGCGCTGAATGTAAAGAATAGTCTGAACAACAAATGCTTGGTGCTTGGGCTTCTCAAATATTTATTTTCAGGCTTAAATGGAAATCTAAGCTAAATACTCACAATCATTCCCAAATGTGTAAACAAAGCACAGGGATTACTCTGCAAGGAGGAGGTCATGTCAACACGCTCTGAGTGATGATGTAAACATCATTTGTGTGATATGATAACATGCAAGAAGTATATTAGTAGCATCCAGCAAACATGCCTGTCACTGAAGCAGCATGTGTCACCAATCAAACTGAAACTAACTTTTTAGAACTTCCATTATAAAGGCTCTACATTCATTTCCCATGTGTTGACAACTGTCAGATCAGATCTGCTTAAGCCCCAAAGAAACTTATCTTCTGCTAATGGGCAACCCTGCAAGGTCAATCTGGGAGCAGAAAACTGGCTTCCCACATCCACCCTCATGCATCACCAGCAATGGGAGCACAGCCTCCCTGCTGATGAAGCTCAAACTGGAGATTGTTTTCCTCATACTTCCATGGTGATGGTGGCTTTTCAGAGCTAGCAGGATAAAGTAGCAAATGTATTTTAGTCAGGATTAATTATTTACAGCTGAATTTACAGAGGGGGGAGTTCAGCTCCTTATATTATCTGCTTCATTCCCAGTGACCTTTCACAGCTGAGGCTAAGCGTTTAAAGACTGACTGGAGCCTTCTCATGTTCTTGAGTGTGATTATTGAGGAGCCACTCATAGATAACCCAGAGCTACACCACAGGAGGCTGGACTGCCAAGAGCATGGCTTGAAGAATGGGGCAGGCTGCCTGACAGCAGCTGGAGCCATGGCTGGATGCAACCAGGCCCGCTCTCCCTAGCACTGCCTGACGGGGGCTTCCCTCACTCCTAGACATCCTCTTCTGGGGCTCAGCATGTTGCTGAGGGCAGTGAGGCTTTGGATCCAACCCTGCCACATAATCTGAGATGTACTGGGCCTGACAGGGCTGAATGGCTCAGCTGCTGCCCAGAAAGATGTGCAGTAGCAGTTGCTGAAGATTGTTTAGGATGCCACAGTTCCTTTTGTTGTGATGTGAAAATCAAGACCCGCCTGTGGGAGGAGAGCCAGCTCCACAAGTTTCAGCTTCTTAAGCCAAAGAATGGATATAAACCAAGTATGGATCAGAGCTAAACAAGAACTACAACAGCCTGATTCTCATAAATATTTAAGAATATTTTGTACCACTCTGTCAGCATAAAAAGGCCTTGTAGAGTTAGTCAACTATTTTTACATTTACTGTAAATGCTTCTGGTATTGCTTATATGGAGTAAAGCAGCATTCATATAAATAAGAGTCAAGACCTAAAACACAGTCTCTCAAAATTTCTATAGAGCAAATAAAAGTTTTAACAATGATTCTGTCCTACAGCATAATTTCACATCTTTTGGAATTACCTTACTGCCTACAGTAAAAAATGCTACTAATGTTGTAGCAATAATTAATACATCAAAGAATACAGTATATTGAAGAGTCGTTGGTATGCGTATGTGGTGCAAAGGTTGGCTTGAGTTTATCTTTAGTAAATTTAAACATTATGGGATATTTGCCCACATTAATTTTTTAAGTAAGAAACAGTAAACAATAGAGAAACATGTGAAGTTAACTGATCTTATTGAATACAGGTACTTCAAATGCTCTGAGATGCACATCTATCTCTATTTATAGCCATGTTTTGTTCTTCCAACTTTGGAGGACGTGTCCTCTGTACTAGGGACGCAGAGATTTTTTTTATTATTTTTTTTTGCTGGGCAGCAGCAGAAAAAATTCAATCAACCATTATCAACAGTAAGTCAACAGTGTGTTTTGACTGGTGGGATTCTCACAAAAATATTGGATGTCACTCAAGAAATATATGCCAGAAACCATGCTAGAAAAAAACCCTTTTTCACCACTGCAGGATTGATTCATATTTCTTTGGGAACAGGTACAAAAGCAGTATGAGCTGTGATGCAAAAGTAGGAAGAGAAGAACAAGGAGGGCTCAAGGAGTATACAAAAAGAGAGCAAGTTTGGTCTGTATCTCTTTCATGTCTCCTTTATATCCTCAAAACTGAGTAGGAAAGACTTCAGCTGCCAATGCTGTTCTCTCTCATTGGACTCAGCAGACCTCGGAGAGAGTAGAGTAGCCCCTCTGCTCCCCACAGACTAATGCTGGCTCTGGCTTGCCCTCTGGAGCAGGCACACAAACCTTGAGAAAGAGCTGGGGTGATCACTTTCGGCAGGCTGACACTGATTTCCACCATCTGCCCAGCACGTGAATGAATGTCAAACCAGAGAATCAGACTGGAGATCTGATTTCCAGTCATGCTCCCAGCCCAAATTAAACAGCCACTCTGCTGTTGTAATAATTGAAGAATAGGCTGCAAAAACATAAAGGTGTGTAATTTTTATATATGTCATTTTAAAATCCAGCAGTAGTCACACACCGAGGAAAATGCTGCATTTTATGAGTCATCGGCCCTCTTTATGAGACACATTTTGGACTGTGTATCACTGTATTGCAAGGGGAAGTATTTCAATAAGATTAATTAGTGGGTGTTTGCAAAACGTTTTGAATCTGGGAAGCACCATATAAATGTGAGCTATTATTATTGTTATTTATTATAAGGGAGATGCAAATCCTTTCTAAATGTTGACTAAAGCCTTGCAATTTTTATGGTCACAACTTTGTCAAAAAGATTTTTATCTTCCTAGCAGCAATGTGCTACCAAAGATGTTGAGCCTTAAATCAACAGCTGTTATACCTCAAGCAAGTTATGAATTTTCCTTGATTTACAGCAGTTGGGTTTTTTTATTTTTCTTCTTAGGGGCTGGGGGGGGAGAAGTGTATGTTCTTGCAAGCATGTAACATAAGGCCAAGAATTCCTCAGAGAAAAGCCACATTGGCCTCCCATGAGGCTGCAAAGTCCACATTTAGGCACTCAGCAAATGACCTGGTTTTCATCACAAAGACAAGCAATTCCCACTGAATACGCCAGGAGCTGCTTTGTGGAGCTCACATCCTCACAACATTGCTTATTTGCTTGTCTCACTGTAGCTGGAAGATCCTCCCTTCAGGTACCCACTAGCTTGTTTTTGTTTGGTTTTGTCTGGTTTAAGCTACCTGCTTGTTTGCTTTAAATCCCAGTTCATCACCCAGTGAGAGCAGTGTGAATATTAAAGGAGCTTGAGTTATTCAATCAAGTCCCTGTGGAGGAAAGGAAGTTGCCTCCTGCTTTCCCTAGAGCCCCGCCAATTACCCTCATCATAAACAGAAGCCCTAAGGGTAGCCGCTAGCAGCAGTTCTGTACCCTCTTAACCCAATGCAAACAGTGACACATGTGAAAGCTGAGGATGGGTAGATAACCTCGGACTTGAATATAAACAGGATTAGGACCTCATTTCTTTCAGACTCTTCTGAGTTCCAGCATGAATAAAATGGTGACTGGAAACTGAGGCTGCTCAGCAATACTGAAAAATCACCTGGAAGAAGCAGAGGATGAAATGTGTGATATTCATCCATTCAGATCACTTGGAGAGGAGCTCTGGAAAGTCCTGAAGCTAGTTAAAGAGCGTGTTCACATTTTCCATATGCATGCACACAGCCTATCCTTGCAGTTCTGCAATTTAATTGATTATGTTTAAAAACACTGGCTTCTCATGCACCTGCAGTGTGGCATTGTTTGCAAGGGAAGAAAGTGTGTATCACAACTGTTCTCTATCCAGGATGTTGTTCTGTGGAACATTTCCAGCCAGCAGTTCACTTTATAGGACATCAGCAGAGAACTCATCCAGATTATTGTTGTAAAAGCTTTACTGGCTGAGAGGACCACATCTGTTCCCAAAGCCAGTAAATCCCACCATCTTAACAGTGAAACATCTATTTTCTTCTCTTAGGACACACAGCCTTGGGAGCATGTTCACAGCTCTGCCTGCCTTCTTGTGATCACATGGGTTGGGACCTATGAGAGAGTCACTTCGATCCTAACACAAAGCTCCATGATCCCTCACAGGGCTCCAACAGCGGGTTGCAAGTTACAGTAACCTAACCACATAGTGGCAGTTTAGGGCAAGGATTGTCTGGGGCCATAACCAACCAATTTTTTTATATGGTTGGCTCCAACTCAGCAGACACTGAAGTGCACTTTCAGGGCAGGAGATGTTTGAAAAGCTGCCAATTTGTGATTAAGGCTGTACAACTATATGGAAAAAGCAGCCATGCCCCAGGGAGGAAAGGAAGGTGACAATAAGGGATACAGGGATCTCATGGGGATCCTGCTTACTTCTCCCAACACCAACTCTTCTCCCACAGAGACTGCCAACTACAGGTTCTTGAATTTGGCCCATAAGTAGGATTTAAAAGCATTCATGAAATAAATGTGCACTTCAAAATTGTGTTCTCTTATTTCTTTTGCCTGCATGCTGTAGCACAGATATTTCAGGACAGATGCATTATTTTTGTCTAAAATAGGCAACTTTTAATTAAATCCTGCAGTAAATGATGATATTTGTGCTTCAGGATTGTCAAATATTTCATTAAAAATCAACCCAAAATAAATACTTGCATTAAAAATGTTGTATTTTTTCTTCACTCCAGTTTGAATCTACAGCAATACAGAAAGACATGAATATTTCTCTCTGACACACATTTGGCTAGGAGGGTAATATTTTGCTCTAAGTGTTTCTCACTAAACACTGTGACAAAGTTATGTTGATGTTGCTCAGCAATTTGATATTTAAACTGAAATTTTAAAGCTGCTTGTACATGCATATCTTTATGATTCACTGGATTATGCCATGTAAGCTTCTGTATCTCAGTATTCTGTGGAATTCACAACTGCATGAATCTGTAGACATTGCTTTTCTTGTGTGAGAATCACCCACTAAATTGGAATGATTGAAGACCTTTGTGCTGTGAGTATGGTTCTGGAAGCTCTACAGGAAAGCAGCTTCTCCAGCACAATTTAAGGGACAGGGTATGCGACTCCAAACTTGAAAACTTGGCTGCACTGTCCAGTGGAAGAGGCAGTTGATAACTGACCTACTTCTTCAGTTCCTCTCCATTCCTTTTGCACCATTCAGGTTTAGGGTTGTTTAAAGAATGGAAATCAGCCTGGCAGAATCAAAACATCTCTGAAGCTAAACTCTCATCTGATACCATCGGATGTATGTAACAGCATTGCAATGCAGTGGCTGGAAGAATGGTTTGTTGCACTGGATGGGCACGGGTGACTAGCTGATCTGTGCAGACAGCCTGCCTCATTGAATCCAGCCTTGTCAGGGGTGCGGGGAATGAGTACTTGCACCACTGCTGCACATCTCTTTGATTGGTATCTGCTTTATGCATCTCAATGTGGCCTTGCGGGTGGGAAAGTACAAAGGCTACAATAAAATCTTTTAAAACCTTCTTTAAATTATTCTTAAAATGTCAGTGGTGAATATAAACAGCACCTGCACATGATGTATCACTTGATCAAAGCTTTTATTGGGTGTCTGCTGCTGCAGCAGCAGGGAAGTTTCATAAGGGAGGCACCAGATCTATTCTCAAATCAGTACTCAGGCCCAAAACAGAATGATCTTCATACATAATCTCCCTAACTGGTCACTTCCCATTAAGTTTAGGCTTGTGGGTTAGTTTTATAGCATTCACAGATAGGGGCCCCAGCAGGATGATTACATTCACACCCACCTGAGTAGTCTCTGCCCCATTACTCTTGACCTCCAGTATCAGCACCAAAATCTAATCTGAGCACCAGGAACGAAGAGGGAAAGAAGAGCTGGAAAGAGTCCTTGTGCCCCACCTTGCTCTTTCTAGACCTCAGCAGGGTTCAGGAGGACATGGTGTACAAAGTAAGGCTGTCAGACAAGTTTATGCAATCTTAAGAAGAGATTGCTAAGGATGAGTCTTCTTGCTGTCTTCAACGAACTAACAGAATTGCATAGAGAAGGCAGAAACAGGCTATTCTTGAAGATAGGATAAGAGGCAAGATGCACAAGCTGCAAAATGAGAAATTCCAATTAGAAATTAGGAGAAAAAATATTCACTGGGAGGACAGTCAAATATTGGACGAGATTGACCAGATGGGATATAGGCTCTTCATCAACTGAGAAAATAACAATTTGACTGGGTAAGACTCTAAGCAGTCTGATTCCAGTGATCCTAATTCAAGCCAAGGGTTGGACCTGATGACCTGCAGAAGTCCATTCCTCACTCTGCTGCTCTGCAATTCTAGAATTTGGGGTGGCCTACCTGCCACAACCAGCGATTTCCTAAAGGCTTTCTCTTATTTCAGTTCAGAAGTGAACCTCACCTCCCTGTTGCATTCTCATCCTCAGGAGCACTGGACTAAACTTTGGGGGGCTTTAAAAATTCTAAGTTTCAAGCCTTAGAGCTGAGTTCTCACCTGGGTTTAATAATGGTGAAGATGCACCTCACCATGCATCCTAAGCGTATGCTGATAAAGGTTTGCATGCATTTGTTCTGGAGCTGCCTACTGAAAGAGTTATGCATCAGTATGATGCTTTATGGCAAATGCTTGATTATAAATTTAGCAATCAAAACGAGCAGAATATTCAGCTAGGCAGTATCAGGGAAGAATTACCAGGGTCGTATGTGGCATTATTCCCTTCACTGACTCTTTGGGAGTTATTTCAAACATTTCTGTCTCCATAGCACAAACATTGTCCTCTTCCTGCTCTTCACTCTTTCAGATTCCATTGCGCTTTCACAGCTCTTGAGTGTAACAAAATTAGAAAAGCAACCTTGTTCCCTTGAATGACGCAGTGCTAGTGCAGCCTCCTTCTGCAGAGATAACTAACCCCACTTCCTATTCTTGTGATCTTAAAGTCAGCAAAGCATGCAGAGGAAAGTCACTGTTTCCTTTCAATGACACATCATGGGAACAAGAGACCAACAACTGGTTATTCATCGTAGGAAATGCACCTATCCATGATGAAATGAACAGTAATTTACACAATAGATTACGTGGATTAATGGAAAATCTCAGAACAAACGCAATCCGGTCCTGACTTGGCAACAATAATCTGGAAATCACATTACTTTTGACACTGCAAATCAATGAGCATCAATTGAAAAACATATGCAAATATCACTAGAGTAAATTCCTCCTTTTCAACTAAAAACTGTCAATCACAACAACACTGAATATCGCTGGACAGCTAAATGTTGAATGCTCAGTACATTTTGTACTAATTATAGTATTTTATTATGTCATCAAGTAAAGGAAAACTGTCAGTGTTCTCAATAACTGTGTACACAATAAGCGCTTGAGAGATTGTTGCCATGAGCATTATCTGTCAGGCAAATATCAGTGCCTCAATTATTGTTTTCTTTCAGGAAATACAGAGTCAATCCACAAAGAATGACAGTGGAACAGCATTGGCACCCTTATACCTCTGTAACTCTGCCAGGGAGTGATTTAGCCAAACACCCAGATGGTGGGAATCAACACAGCTCCATTGACTTCTGCAGAATTAACCCATGTTAGACCATGTGAAGACTGAGCTTATGGAAATGACCAGTAAGTCACTTTCTGCGCTCACACACCAGTGCAGAGCTGTGTGCATTGGAGTTTTGGTATTTCCCATGCAGTGCAAGCACTGATGTGAAGCAAAGATTACTTAGTTTCTAGAGAAGTGCTTGAAGAGAAAATCCTAGTACCAGAAATCTAATAAGTAAATTAATTAATTGACTAAGAAGAAGAAGAGAAGTCTGAAAGTGAATATTTGTTTCTTTTTTTATCTCTTAATTTCCAAACCACATCTCCTGATATCGTGGCACAACACTGTCCTGCTATGCTGCTTTGATTACTTAAGAATTAAAGACAAAAAATGACTGCATCTCATTTAATTTCATCCTATTTTCTGCAAGAAGCCAGCATGGACTTTAAGCCATTTCAGTCTTCAGGGTGTTTTACATGGCACTTTTCCCCACATTTCTTCTTTGTATTTTCTCTCAGCAGCTGAGAGTAGAATTTCAGATTTCAGGGACTTGATCTGTTTGGGATTCTCATCCAGAAGTTGATTGCTGTGCAGTTATCAGGGAAAAATGAAGACCACAAGAGGAACTGCATTCAGGAAAAAAAACCACCACATCTTGAGTTCTGCAGATATAAAATACATCATCCTTACAGACATAGAAATTAATCCTCAGGAAGGTAGTAGCTGGTAGCACTGATGTGGCTTTAAGTTGCACCCAATTTTTTATTGCTCTGGGGCTTTGTTATGTGTGCAATTCCTTCTTTCACAAAGTCTTCAGTTTTGATCAAGTTGTACTTGTGAAAAGAGAGATGGCTTCTAAATTTATTTATTTATTTATTCATTTCTTTAGCAATGTTCCTCTGTCTTTTGCGTATGTAGACCACTGTAAAATAAACCAGCCTCAGCAGGGTGACTCCTACTGAACTATGCTGGTTAAAGGGAAGTGCAGACCCCTTCCTGCTCTAAGCACTAAAAGGACTTGGTGAACTTCTGATGAGTGTTGCTCACACAAGTTCGGACAAATTTGTCAGATGGCTTTGAAATGGTTTGTCTGAATAATTAGGTGTCTGTTACAGAACCACTGTTGTCTGTTTCTGTGGCTTTCTGCCATTTTATAATTAAAGAATTTTTGTGCTGATTAATTTTTTCTGTGTTCATTAAAACGATACAATCAAGTAATTTGGGCCAAATGCTTAATAAGGGCTTTTAATTGGGAATATAGTCTTTAATTTTCTTTCTATTTAATAATTATAGAGAAAAATCAAATGAGATCTTCTTTACAAAGAAAAAATACAATACCTATTTTACTTTAAATCACGTCCTTCCTTAATCCTAAATAACACTCAAAAAGACCTAATACAGTGAGTAGGTAGAACAATGGCATTTCACCTAGGTAAATTTTATTCTTAGGACCCAACGCATTAGTTTTGCTTTATTTTAATGCCTTAGTAATGATGAAGGGTATATATTCCCACCCAGATGTAGGCCCATCCCATCAGCATATTCCAGAACCATTAGCAGACATCGTCAGTCCAGTTTTCACATGCTGTGTGTATGTATGTACAGATGCGAGGGCATGCACAATACTTTTGGATCAGACTCCTAATGTTCACTTTATATAGCTGACTGCTGCCAGATACAGGTCTCCGTGCTATGACAACTAATGAAGATTTTTTCTGGGCCAAGTGGTTTTGGGGTTTACTTCTACAGCGTAAGGTTTTTCATTGTATTCAACACCATACGTATCTTAATGAAAGATTCTGTTATAACATTTCAAGGTTTTTCAAGGATTTGCTGGAATACCTTTGCGCAGTCTTGCTCCCTTTAATGTATTTAAATTTCAGTCCTGAATGATTCAGGAGTAACCCCTCAATTCAATTTCATCCTCTTAGATCTTTCCCACTTGATTTCCAGTCCTGCCTGAGGTCAAGTTCCAGTAACAGAGCCAACAGCAACCTTATGAAATTCAACAAGGACAAATGCAAAGCCATGCCCCTGGGAAGGAAGAAGCCATTTCAGCTGAGGAGTGGCTCTGGGGAGGAGATCCTGGGAGTGCTAGAGTGCCCCAAGCTGGGGATGGACCAGCAGTGAGCTCTGTCAGTGATGAAGGCCAGCAGGATCCTGAGCAGTGTCAGCAGGCACAGCCAGCAGAACAGGCAAAGTGTTTTTTCTCTGCACACAGCAGCTGTTAGATTGCATCGAGAGCACTGCATCTGATTTGGGGCTGCCCCACCCAGGAAAGGCACCGATAAACTGGAGTAAGATAGTGCAGAGCCACCACAGTAATGGTGCCTTTTGCACGTGTCCTGTGAGGACAGGCTGAGGGACCTTTCTCCAGTAGAAAGGACAGTTCTGAGTGGACCCAAAAGTAGCCCCTCAGCACCTGTGGGGGGGTGGAAACAGGTTCCTCACAGCAGTGCATGTCCAGAAGGCAATGGATGTAAGCTGAAACCAGAGGGATTCAGTCTGGACAGAGGAAATGTTTTCTCCAGGGTAACAGTCTAGCAGTAGAGCAGGCTGCTAACACTGTTCAAGTGAAGTCTCCACCAACATTATTTAGACATCAAGCCCATGCTGTGGTACAGCTCCGAGCAACCTGTTCTGACCTTATAGTGGATGATGCTGTGAGAATACTGTTGGGCTAGAGGCCTGCTGAAGGCCCTTCCAGCCCAAATTATCCCATAATTCTATATGTGTCAGAGGAGAATTCAGCCAGGCAATAAGATCCCTTTTTGACTGTGGCAATATGAAATGTCAGCGATGCCCTCCAATTCCTTAATATGTGTATTGTTTTTATAAACCTTGCAGCCACGCCACAAAGCTTATCTAAGGAAATGTTGGAAATAAGATGAACAAAAATCTTATTTTGCTTCTGAAAGTTATGAAATGCGTGCCCAAGATGAAATAATACTTCACTAAAAGCAGAATAATTTACAGCAGCATTTATCTAGACAGTTTAGGAGGAAATAAAGCCCCAGTATGAAGTTATGCTAAGTGCAAGGAGTCAAACCAAGTTTGGGTGCAATTCTTTGGGGGTTTTGATTAAAATCATTTGAGAAATGAACAGAATACAATAATACTTTTGAGTTCTACCACATACCAGATGCAGTTCTGTCTTGAAAAGGAGAAGTTGAAGGACTTACAAAGAATTTTGGTTGTGGAGGAATTGAACTAACAGATGCTTTTACATCCTGATATGCCTAAAGTTAAATATCTAGTCAAAACACTCAGAAAAAAAGAGGATATTGAATTCAATGCAAATGTCCTACCTGATTGCCTTGGATATTTTGACCATAAATTTCTGGTACAGAATTTAGCACAGTCACTGCTTTTTACTAGATTTCAGAAGAATTATCACCATTAAATTTAATTATTACTTTTTAACATTATTAGCATTCTTCAATATTACTACAAATTATGATCCACCGATTTTTAGCTTTATCTTACCAGAGTCCAGTAAGAATCTTGAATCTCAACATCATCAGCTTTTGAGGAGTGGAATCTGTAATTGTAGCGCAAGAGTATCTTGTTATTCTCCTAACAAAATAATCATTCAGGATAAGCTATTGAAAGCAGAGATCTTTTCATGCTAGCTAATATTAGCGTTCTCATTACTTAGCAAAAATATTAAAACAAACATAAAAGTGAAGTGAGAAAATACAGTATGTAACAAAACCAATCTTCTGGACCTGTCAAAAATAGTTAAGTGCTCAGCAATCCCAGCCCTTACTGCTAATGGGATAAATCTAAAACCTCATTGTCAATTAATTAACTTACCCTTGCTTCTCAAAATTAAGAAATCAAGTAAAGATAAACGTGCAATTTTCTTTCCTTCCACGCTTCCAATTCCCAAAAGTGCTGCGTATAGGTTTTCTATGAACAGCCTCAAATGAAGCAAAGGGTACAGTACATAAATACACCCAGAGATAAACCTTTAAATAATATTTTCTGTTTGTGTAATAGAAGAAAAAGGAAATGTCGAAACACAGAGGTATAAAAAAGAAGGTGAATATACTCTGTCCCAGACAACTGTGACCACAGATTTCCCACTGACATTATTTCTGCACAGAGGGAGGTACAGATGGCTCCTTCCAGCATCCACTCAATAAGAAATCAAATGGTGCTTCCCCTGCCTCTCAATTCCACCAAAAACATAAAAACTTACTTGTCATCCTCCTCCAAATCCTATGTGCACTTGAGGCCACATCTGCTAGAGTCAAAAACAGGAGATTTGCAGGATGATTGACAAAGGAACAGTGAAACTGGGCCACCCTCACCTGAATAGGAGGAGAAAAATTGCTGCAGTTTTCACACAAATCTTTCCTACCAATTTCACATTTTAAGGAAAGAGAAAACTGTCAGTTCCATTCTGGGTATAAGGATTATCCAGAGGAGACAAAGTTAAGTTGAGAATGGTGGTGCCCTTCTATCAACTTCATTGTGTTGATCCACGACATCAGAAGTAGATGTTGGTTGCTGTAGAGGCTAAACCTTCTCAGATATTCTATTACATGTTGTTGCCACGTGATAGATGGCAGCAGAGGGGTAGTTTGGCAAAATAGTGTCTGACATGGAAGTGCGTATGAAATAAAGATGTATCACTGAATTTCTTCATGGGGAAAGCATTGCACCCATTGACATTCATCTATACTTGTTAAATGGTTATGGAAACTAGAGTGGATATGAGCACAGTGAGGTGGTGGGTGGTATGTTTCAGCAGTAGTGACGGTGACAGTGGGTCATCACTGCTGGTGCAGATTTTGGCAAGCATGGCATGTAAGTTCTAGTTCATCACTGGCAAAAATGCACAGCTAATGATGACGACTGTGCTGAAAAATAGTGTTTTGTAGCTGAGAAAATGCTCTGTCAAATAGTGTTATTGTGCTTTCTGTAACTGTTGCAGTTTCCACGGAAATAATCAGGAGGCATTACTTTCAGAGCAAGCTACATACATCTTTGAATGTGTTCCTGTTGAGTAACTGCTTGGACTGGTTCCTGTAAGTATCTCTGCTTCCTCTTCCACTTTGGTGTGGGGAAACATTGTGTGGGTGTCCTGAGCTTTTCACTTCAGGAATGCAGAGCCAGATATTTGAACAGTAGCAATGTGGCACCCCACCCTTCACTACTCACATCCATTATTGACAAGTAATTTATATACTCACACAGAATTCTGTACCTAAAACACAGGAATACCAACATGGCACAGGGAAGTACAAGTATTGTGATATTTTATTTTATTTTATTTTATTTTATTTTATTTTATTTTATTTTCTGAGGAGACAGAAAGGAAGATTATGGGGGAATATCTGCTTATGCATGGATAAATAATCAGAATCGGTTTAAATGTGAAAATCCAACTGAGGGAATAAATTCTTAATCTATCTAATTTTGACAAGATATTGGCAAGTATTGTAGAATTTTTATTCGGGCACTCCATTTGCCATTTCTTCACCTCACCAGGAACCTTTATGTAACAGTGGTAATCCTTAAGGTATATCCCTATCTTAGAGAGATCTAACACTGCCATTTAAGCTATCTTCCTGTCTATCATACAGAGGACAAATCTAAGGCATGATTTTGTTTGCCTGAAGCTAAAAGTCCTTTGCTTTTCAGTTTAAGGTGAATATATAACCAATACACATCAGTAGTTACAATGTGGAACAGAAATTATTTCACATTCTTTTAGGAATTCTTTAAACCTAAGCCTATCAGCTCAGCAAGATATTTGGACAATATCGTGTAAAGCATATGAACTACCCTGGGATTTCATACGATTTAGGTAACTTCAGTTCATTTATTAAATCTGGATGGCACAAAACACTAATCCTTCTCTTGCCTCCCTCTAACTTGTACTACTGTGAACAACAGGTACTCTGTTTCAGAACCGGGCACAGAACTGCAACAGCAGTTATGCTTTTCAAAGAAATAGCATAAAAATGATGCTCGGTAATCATTTTACCTGTTGCTACGCTTAAAAATGTGACATAAAATTATACAATTAGTACCTAGTAAAAAACTGTAGATTCATTGCTTTCTTGGGAAATTGCTGTCTCTCCACCTGACCTGGGACAAGTCTCAGGCTGAGACAAAAGTGAAAAGGTGCAATTAAGCAGATATTTATTTGTTTATTTATTTATTCATTTATTTACTTATTTATTTTGCAGGGTTGAGTAACTCTCGGTTATCACTAGACATAGGCTCCTGTTTCTATAGAAATTATTTTTGGGCTGCAGCCTCTGCCTTCGTAATGGAATGCAGTCTGTATTCTTGATGTCATCATGACTAGATTAGCTTGTGTCCACTTGTACCTACTTCTCAGCTACTGAGTACTACTGTGTTGCTGCAGATCTGGAAGACACGCCAACTAACATTCTTTGCATACAATGTCTTTATAATGTGTTTTACCACGATGTCAGCAAACTAGATGAAACAATATTGAGAAAAACGAGGAAGAATCTTAGTACACCCGCTCAATCTCTCTTTGTGCACTGAAGAACAATATCTCTGAAAAGGCAAACTGTCACTGACACATACATCTCTGATCACAGCTACCTCCAGTCTGTATGGGAGGCCTCTTCTGCCACAACAGCTGAGTCTGGCCCAGGACCTGATCTTGTCCCCTCTCTTGCGACACTGAATTGTTTGGCCAGTTTTGCTTCCCTCTTTCCCTGTAGTCCCACAGCATGTCTGATGACACTTCAGAAATCTAATCAACATTCTTATCTTAAAATCCTTGACCTGCCATCAGGGACTCACTCACATGCTCAAGTCCTCAGCTGAGGACTTGAATATGATTGGATTATTCATAGAATGCCATGACCAAGCCCTACAGAAATAGATGTACACATCAGCCTTACCAGCCTTCTTTGTCCTCTCGTGTCTCCTCAGAAAAACATCTGCATATTTGCACCACAACTGAAGGGGTCGTCTCTTTTTATCGATGAAAATGGAACCGAGCAGAATTCCACGTAAATCACATCACTCTCTTAATAAGTGCTGACCACTTAAGGAGAAAATTTAAAAGATGAAGTAAATGAAGTTAACTTATTAAAGCAAAGGCACGGAAATTTCAATTAAAGATGTTTGACACCCTACAAATTGTTCATTTTCTGAAATACATATTAAAAAGTGCCTTCAAAGGAATTATTTGACAGTTTCATTTGAAAGTTTCTAAAATTATTGCCCCCAGACTTATCTCTCAACCTTTATTTCCATTCACAAAAAAGGTTGCAGAATTTTTATTTTCTTCAGAGGAACAGAGTTTATACCTCAGAGGTTGTCTTTTTTTTTTTTTACAAAATGAGAATCAGGGAGATTTTAATAAACAGTGCAGAAGAGCCCAGGTTTCTGTCCGCAGAGGGGGAGGAGGTACTACTTGCTAAAAAGTGACACCTATGCTCTGCATGAATACACTGACATTAAACACATTGTGTCATGTACTTCCTCCTTGTCAGGTATGAGAAAGTGCCTGCTTCTTCATGCACGTGAAAATATTAATATATTCACTTCTTGCTTCCAAAGCAGGCAGGCAATGGTAGCCCTAACGTAATTGGCAAAGCAGAAAATGCTCCACTATTAAGTTTCCTGTTATTCCATGCATGTGCATTGCTTACAATATGTGGTAAGTGCATAAATATTTATTATAGTTTTATAATTGCACATTTACTATGTGGTTCACTGACACAGGGCTTGGAAGCTTTCTCTGTTTCTCAGCTTTCCATTTAATAAAATGTACAGCAAAACACTATCCTCACATTGAATGATGCCGAATGAACTGAGATGTACAGACACTTATGCCTGGCTCTCCATGCACTGCATAAAATTGTCGTGGAGTATTTACAAGACAGAAAGAGAGCATCTCAAAGGAACTATTCTGCCACATTTCCTAACAACACTGCACATTTGTTTCAAAACCTTCAGCACTTGATACTTGTTGAAGAATTGTAAATATAAGCAAACAAGTTCAGTAATGACAAATGCTGCTTTCCAAATTCCAATCAAACCTGTTCTTAGTTACAGCAATTTCTTTAATAAAAAAAAAAAATCCACAAACCTTTTGGAGCTATTTAGACACTTATCATTTTTAAGACTTCAAAATACAGAGCTGGAGTAAAGCCAGGCACTTGCACTTGAATTGTGGAGATGTTCCTTCAGAGTATATTTTTTATAGTGAGCATTGCTGACTTGTCAACAAGATCTATTGACCTTCTCCAGTTTCTTTACTGCTGAAAAATAATTTTATTTTTCAGTATTTATCCTGATCCTTTTATAAGCTTTCTGGTTTTGTTCACACTAATATTTAACTTGTTCTCCTAAATACATCTGAAGGAACCTTAGCCCCAAAAACGCAGTGACGATTGTATCTCTTTTGCTATCCTTTCAGCTGGAATATCTGATTTCAGACCCACTGAACCAAATTCCCAAGTTCCTTGCAACATACTGAACCATAAGTTCTTAATGAATCTCTTTGCCAACAAGTGAAGAAAATGCTTTAATGTAATCATCTCTGATATGTATTCAGAAAACAGCAAGCTCACCCAGCTCAGAATTGGTCTGAAAAGGGAACATGAAAAGCTTTAAGCAGTTTCTAATCTTTATATCTGAGTCCAACTGTTCATGATTAATGACCAGCTGCAAAAAGGCCCCTGCTTTGCAGCTGTGAAATGACAGTGAGCAGAGAGGTGTCCCAGCACCTGGCTGCTGCTGGTGCAGTAGCAAAACGCCTGTCTTCACATGCAGGTTCTAAATGGCTGGACAGTTAAGTCCAAAAATAACCTCAGTGAACAAAAAAAAACTGTGAGGAAATGTGAGCGGATGCTGTGGCAGAGGATTGATGTAGATTGGGACTCCTGGAATGTGGATTCCATGTGGATGTTTACTAATGAGAGTCTTAAGTTGCTGTAAGGCAAACCTGTTCTTGGAAATTGCTGTTTGCCAAATACAGAGAATATCAATATATCTTCAGTCTCTGCCTTGATTTGCTGTTAAATTAATAGAATACATTAAGAAAAAAAATTAAAGAAGTAAAGTCTTAGGGGCAAAATACATATACTGCATCCAGAATACTCTTAAAATGTAAAGATATGTGAAAAACAAAACCATAGCAAAGCACAGCAGCAAAAACTCTTGATTTGTTTTAGAAAAAGAATTTCAGCCACAGTGCCTTCTTCCATGCTCATCTGCTCCTTCCGATAGCCAGATGTGGGTCACTGAGCTGGACCAACCCATTGAGCAGTGCTGGTGAAGGAGCCATCATCTTTGACAAACCAGATATACTCTTGATAATAGTATCTTGAATATAATCCTTCATGCTACTTTGAACTTTTCTATATCTTGTTTTATATATAGGCACTGCATAACTAGTGCAAATGAATGACTCCTCTGCAGGGAGGTGCTGTGGAACTCTCACATCAGCTGCAGATCTGGAGGAGTGTGCTGAAAACAGCATTCACAGATCTGGTAGACCCTCTGCCAAGTCATTATGAGTGCAGCTGGATGTGTCCTTAACCTAGTACCATGGAAGCTGTCTCCCCACTTCAAGCATCCCTAGTTAGGCCGGCTGATGCTGCATGCCTCTTGCTCCGGATATCAGCCTGGGGGATGTCTGAGTAGCTTCAAGGCAGCTCTCAAGACCAAACACCTGCTCTTCAACAACGAGAAGCTGCAAAGGCAGGCCCAGGTGCAGTGAGATCTCTCTGGAGTATATGGGATTTCACATGCCCATATATGACCAGCTAGGGTGGACAAGGCTGTCTGTGGAATGCCTGTGGGGACCACAGTGCACTCATTGTGCCCACCACGGATGGTGAAAGCACAGCTATTCTGTCTTACCTTCACAGTGATAACTTCATCTTCCAGCTTGCCACAGACTCCTATCAATCCATGCTTCTGTGGCTACTGACCCTTCTCCGCAGGCTCCACTAAAGGTTTCAGGAACCAGGAAAAAGTGGAGGTTGAGATAGGCGAGGGGCTTGAAGAATGGGCAGCCATCGTACTAGAAGCAGCATCACCTTTTGCTCCACAGCCCCAAATCCACCGATTTCACAGGAGGAAACTGAACACTGCAGCCATGTAACTGTTATGCTATCCACAGCCCAGAAAAATCAAGTATTTCTAATGAGTGAACAGGTGCTCTGGATAACATGAGGTCCGCTGGGCCAGACAGACGGTGCAAAATAGAGTGTGAGAGAGAAGCCATGCAATGAGGCCTCTGCAGGAGGAAATACTTGGGTTTTGTGGGCTCCCACACTTCCCACTTCACCCAGTCTTTGGGTGGAGAGCAACACACAGCAGCTGCTGTCCTTCTTTATGAATATAGCTGAAGTTAGTTTTAATTTTGCTATACTAAATTCTTGCTGATCAACCTCGATTTTATCAGTTTTTATATTTTCCTCCAAAAAACAGTTTTTAATTTATTTCTTCCCCTAATATTATGATTTGCAGCAAGAAGTTTTGTTTTGATCTTGGGATTTCTTACAGTCTTAACTTCTCATGCTTCCGCAAATACAGATTTAATTCTACACTTGAGTAAACATACAAGAAGTGCAGCATGCAGTTTGGTGATGGTATTGTCACAAAACTCTTTTTGAACAGCAGCAGTCATTTAAATAATCTTTTTGCTTTAAAACAAATTATTCTTTCAGTTCTGCTCAACCCAGCAGAGAAGGCATTTTATTTAGCAAAGTATACACAAACAGCATGACCTGCCCAAGCTAACTATGTTTTTCACCAGTGTGATTATAGAGAGCATTTTCATCCCTTCCTCCTTTCCTTCATGCTCTTTAACCCTCTTCCTCAACGACTAGCACCAGCTTTACTTCAGTAATGCTTACTGCATTGGGAAGTACATGAGAGTTGCACTCAGCTGTAGAAAATCGATGTAAAATACCATCTGACATGTTTATAGCAGCATTTAATTATTTAATCAATTTAATAACAGAATATTTAAACCAGCATCAAAAAAGAATCACAGTGCATAACCAATTCCGTCTATAAATCAGACATTTTGCTCTTCTATTTTCATTCTTCAATTACATTCTGTGAACTAATCGGCAACACTTGATAAGAGTATAGGTTGTAGACAGACTGTAACAGGTGGAGCAATCTGATCTTCACAAGAAAATTAATTTTTGCAGCCACTATTACCCTCTCAAACATTGAGATTTGCACACACAGCCAATCAAATATCCCTGAATATTGCTAATTGTGATAACAGCCAAATCTCATTTAAAAAATCATAGTCTTCACACCCAATTATTCTTTTTCTGCTTTTCTTTCCTTTTTGGCATTATCTTCAAAATTTCCAAAAAAGCTTTTCTTTGGCTTTCTTCATTTGTGAGCAAAAACAGTTGTCTTGCACATTACTATTCACTCTTGAGCTTATTTTAACTTCATGAAAACTACTCTGTTAATTTTTAAATTGAATAAAAACTATGTCAAATGTCTAACGATGGTTCTCATGAGACTGAATAAGACACTGTAGTGCAAAAAGCAATAATAAAATGTTTAAAGAATATTCCATCAACACTAATTTTCTCCCATCGTGCATCTTCAATTCAACCACGTAAAATCCTTACTTTTAGAATCAATCCCAATTCTTGTCTCCAATTTGTCATCTTTGTACAAGAAGGAATGAGGTTTTAGTTTGTGATTGGCCGATGGAAAACAAGCAGCCATATCATTCATCAGTTTGGTAATTTGTACGAGGGTTGCTCCTAAAGTCTTCTATTTTATTATGTTGGCCCACAAAACCATCAATTCTGACTGTTACATTGCAAAGCTGACTAAGTTCAGTGCTTGAACTTCTAGAGTCAGGCCAAAGGAGAGGACAACCTTTCTATTGCAACACAATAACTCTTGGTCCCATGCCATTTTGAAGACTGTGGAGCACACTACCAGTCTTGGCTGGACTGTCCTGCCACACCCAGGGTACTGTTCAGATTTGGCTCCATCTGACTTCTCCAGCTGATGAAAGATGGAGTGTGTGGGCAACACTTCCTTAGCAGTAGCAAAGTTATGGCAGCTGTGAAACAGCAGGTCATCTCCCATGGTGCGCATTTTTGCCTGGTGTGCAGGCTTTTGCTCATTACTGGCAAAATTGCATAGCTAATGGTGGTAACTCTGATGAAAAAACAGTGTCTGGTAGCTGAGAATTTGGTCTATCAAATAGTATTATTTGACATCGTTGTATCTTAGTTTTCGCATAAATAAATAGGAGGCATTACTTTCAGAGTGACCTATGTATTTTTCATTCCATTGTGATTTGAGTTGCAAGAAAACCAGTTACCTTGACACTTCTGTGGCTGTTTTTCCTGGAGTACAGCTTTTATACTATCTGTCATTAAGAAAAACATTATGGGTGAGTAATCTAATATCCTGCGACTAGAAGGGAAAAAGAAGGAAGAGACAGAAGATGATAATACATCAGGAAGAACAGGAATTCATTCCCAACAGAGCTGACAAAAAATAGCTCCTTTCTCATAAATATATGTCTATTCAAGTTTCCAGTTCCCCACAGAGTGGGACTGTGGATGAACAAATAGATGCGCCGCCAGGAAAGTTGTGTACAGAGGTGTATTATCCACTCAACACAGAAAGCTGTGTGGGTAGGTAGTAGTAACTCACATTTGGCAGCAAATTTGTTTTTGCCATAGCTCAGCAAGATGCTCTGTCTTCGTTGTTCATGAGCCTCTCATTTTGGTTGACATTATTGACATTTCCAACGCAGTCAGAGTACTAGACAGAGCCTGGCTGGCAGTTGGCTCCAGTTTCAAGAAATACCTGCATTGCTGAGCATTGCCTCTCAGGGGCACTTCCAGGCAGCCCTTCTCAGCATCCAGCATCACTCTCCCATCCTTTGGTAGTCAATAGTTCATTGTCCTCCAAAACACAAATGCGAGGCCGTTAAGGTCACTGTCAAGGGGAAAAAATGACAGAATTCTCTTGCAATGCCATGCAGATCACATGCATCCTCATGGCTGTGTAAAAAATCATGTAGATTATTTGTTAGGAGGTAGTCAGTTTTTATAACCACATTTATAACAAGTGTTGGAGCACCTACAGCAAAGAATCAAAGCTACTTTTTTTATTATTTTATTTTATGAGTGTGAAAATGTGGAAGAATGCATTTGGAACTTGAATTTACAGCCACTGCAATAAAAGCCTTTTGTTTCACTTTCATCTAAGCTCAGAAGGGGATGCAACACCACCAACCTAACTTACTAAAATAACTTTTCTACTTAATTAATGGCAAACAGAACGGCTACAAGTGATAAATCATCCAAAGCCAGGAACACAGAATGAAGTCTGACATGGTGTCTCTGCTTCACACCATTAAGTTTTTGTCACAGCTTTGAGGGTTAGAGACAGAGCATCAGTCTTCACTTTAAAATAGGAAATATGTCTCATCTTTCACATTGTTTCAGCTTAGCCTTTGTGTTTAATTGCAGATTACCCTTCTTATGCAGAGAGCTTATAACAGTTTTCATTTTCTCTTGTTTATATTTTCATATCTTTTTTTTTTTTCCTACCAATCTGCTATTTAGAGGCTGCTCAATGACACTAATGTTAACGGCATATATTACGCTTCTGTTCCACAACAGTGCATGTTTTTTAAAAACATAAAGTGCCCATTTTGCAGATGCTCTGGCAATCATACTCTTATCCCTTTCTCCACTCCACAGCTATACAGAACCTTGACTTATCCAACAGGGATGTCAGGAGACCAAAAATATCTTAATGAATCCCATCCAAGGTCTTCTGTCACTGTCTACAGCTCAGATGGAGGGTGGTTATCCATAGTCCTGTTGATGCAAACAAACAGCATCCAAAAAGCTAAACAAATGTGGGAGAGCAGATGTTGACAAGAGGAATTATTCCCTAATTTATCATTGGGTAACTATCCAGCGTCATGATGTCACTGGAGATCACAGAGGGGCTGTGGAGGGGATAAGCTGCAGGATTGTCTTCAGCGCTTAATATTCCAGCGACACCAGGCAGGGAAAGCTGCAGCTTTATCAGGAATAAGGAGATTCGGATCTCCCCTCCTCAACCTGAGCTGAGTGATTTTCCTCAGCAAGCCTGGGAACACACACAGCTGGCAATCCCACTGCGCTTTATATACCAGCACGAGGGCTTTGTCAGGCACTCACAAAGCTCTTCTCAGAATTTGTAGAAGTCGTTTCAGAAAAGATCCTCATTTCATGCTTTTTTTTTTTTTTTTTTTTTTTTAAATCTCTGCAGGAGGCCAATACAGAGGTCTACATGCTACAGCGAGGACAAGTGCTGAAGTGTCGTGCTACCAAAAATGGGAGAGCTTTTAAATGGGAGAGCTTTTGCTGCTCTGTCTGCAGAGCTGCAGGACTGGGTCTGGCCACAGTGGGAAAGTATTCAGAAGCCATTATAAGGGAAACAGATGTTTGTCTTTGTTGTTCTTTTCCTGGAAAAACAACTTTCTCCAGCAGGAGTAGATACAGCTTTTGGTAAATATTTCTTCCTTCACAGAAGCTTGAGCTTTCAAATAAGCTGGTGTAAAAGGGTGTGGGAGTGAGGGGCTGCTGAGGGGTGAAATATACAATATTTCTATAAAATTGTTTTTAGTAGAAAATTAAATCCCTAAAATTTCATATATTTTTTCTTAACCATTAAAAGTCCATTCTTACACTTAATAATTACTGAAGCCCACCCTTCAGGAATGTCTCTATTTTGTCTAATCTTCTCAGTATAGACTACATTGATCCCTCTCTTTCTTCCCTCGTGATGCCTGTTAGAAGGAGTGGGCCCAGAAAAATCAGATTTACCCCATGGCAGGGAAGGTGGGATTCAGTTTTCCCACTGCCAGATTTTGGAAACAGTCACTTGTGCACATCATTACTACTATGGGGCAATTTGGCTACACACTCTCCTAAAAATATTCATTTTTTTCCTCTTGTGAAGAAACCATTGGACTGGATCAGTGCTTCAAATTACAATGTAAAATAACATAGTGGAGAAACGAATGCAGGATGCATGGACTGACCAAATGTTCTCCAAAGACTTGGTCTCACCTCCCATGAAAGAAATGCAAAATTCCAGCTGTGCCAGCACTGATCAGGTCAAGCAGGAGAAATGTTATTTACTGCTTTACTGGTTCAGTTGCACATAATGTTGCTCAAAGTATGAACAGTTGCCTATGTACGTTCGCAGAGGGCTTGACTCTGTTTCTCAGTTTTCACAGCTACCTGCAGCTGAGGAACACAAAATTACTGATTTATCAGTGATTTGCACCAAATTGCCCTCTGCTCTAAACAAGCTGACTCTCCCTCTTATTTTTTTTTTTTTTTAAATTAGTTTTGAGCTTCAGTGACACTCATTAGAAGCAATAATCTAAGAGAGCCTCTGTTTAAGGTTGCTCCAGATAAGGATAGCCAGCAGGTTTTTCTTTCTTTCAAAATGCAGTTAAACTACTACCCCTATTACAGTAAAAAAAACAAAACAAACAAAAAAAACCCAACTAACAACAATTTGCTGCCCCACAATTTTCCAATCCTCCATTTTTTTCTAACAAAACTAGCAGAGACAAAGACAGGAGAGTGATATAAACTGGTCCACCCACTACAGCAAGACATAAACACTTGATGGTGTCCTACAGACAGGGCTATTTTAGGCTTTAATTATATGAGTTGTCCTTGCTCATTAACGATATACTACTGAAGTGCAACAAAAGTAAGTGATTCATTGCTGACACATGGCATTTCATGAGCAGCCATTAATTAGTGAAGTAGCACTTGGATATAAATTGGTGAAGAGCATCAGTAAATGGAACTTTAATCAGGATCTCCCTTAACCCTCCAATTCTTGTGCATCTCAAAGGATTTCAGTGGCTTAGCTTCCATGGAAACACGTGTCCCCACAGCAGCAGAGCGGTCAGCACCAATGACCACCAGTACCACCAGTGGTGTCCCAGGAGCTGCAGCTGGGGCTGCACTGATTTGACACCAGCCAGAGTTGAAAACCTGTCAGAAAGAAAAAAATTCCCAAGCAGGAATCAGAATGATTTCTCAAAATCCAGAAAAGAAGAGGAAATTTGTTCCTAGTTTGATCACCCCATCAAATGCTCTCATGTCAGTGAAGTTTGCAGACTGGGGTAGAAGGGTTGCAATGCGTTCACCTGCTGCAAGCTGTCCCTTTCTTCACCCCAAACTATCTGAGAACTAGCAAATATTTTCTTTCCATGACCCTCGGCGTATTTGCAGTTTTGACATAAAGCACTCTGAGTTCAATGGGAGGAAGCAAGCAGAAACCTTCATATTCTATCACTCCATATTATTTACCAAAGCATGTCCTGTTTCTGAATGCACAACCCTTTAAGGTACGCTCTTGGAACACACTGTAAATTCATGCAGTGATTTCTGTGTGCTGCCATAGACCATGTACCCATCTCAGGAGCTGTATTTACAAGAGATACGTGAAACCTGTGCTGGTTTCAGCACAGGCTGATTATGCATTCAGGATATATTTGTAGATACCCAAGGCTGCTGGTTATTAAACCAGAAAAGTATAAAAATCAAATTCTCTTTCAAAAGTTACTGTTATTTTTCTCAGCTGGAACATCAATTTAACATTTTAGGGGAACTGCTTTCTTTTTAAAGTGATGCTGTGAGGAGAAATTTCCACCAGTAGGTGACTGAGAGCAATTTATTCATTCGGTAATGGCTATGCTAAGTTCTAGTACAGATCAGGAGTTATTAGACAGCATATCCAGGGGACACGCTTTCCTGGAATGGCCCTGCATTCTCTACAAGAATATGCCTGAAATGCTGAACTCACATTACTTATGAAGGTATTTTAGAGACATCACATAGAGAATATGAGGGAGATTTTTGAGACGAAGAGCAGGCATTCCTTTGGAAGAAACTATAAAAACAGGAAAGAGCTCCTCATCTGAGCAGGGATTTTTGGTGATTCCTGCCTCGAGTTCCCCTGTACGTACCACTGTATTACTCTGAACTCACAGGGGAAAGCAGAGAATATTTACAGATGCCACAGTGTTCTAAAGGCAAAGACAGCTTTCCTATTTGAGAATTGTACCGTAAATGTAAGATGGTGGCTTTATAACACGAATACTTAGAAGGGTATGCGGTGAGCTGTGGCTCGTGGGCTACAGATTGGAGAATCTGGGAGAAGAGTGCTACGTCCAGGGTGACATGGAGGAGAAGAAAGGGGTGGAGGTGGTGGTTCAGATCAGATCCAAAGCAGTTCAATATTTACCATGAGTTGCAGGTGGGTTTTTTAATCAAGTGGCCCAATTCATAAGCAAATGCAAAACCCCTTCCCTTCAGGCAATCACTTAAGTTCTTGTTTCAAACACTGCCATCAGACAAACCAAGTCTTTCCCTTGCCTTCTGAGAGAGCAGCTTGAAGACAACTTCACAAACAGCAACATCAAGGCTGAAGACCACTTATGGCACTTTTAAGTTTGAAGCCAAAGATTTGATAAACATGAGGCTTCACTTTTAACAGCAGATAATGGAGGATAAAGATGAAGTTAAGCAACTAGGAGTTGATTCAAACTGAGTTTTCTTGCACTGTTATCCTTCTTTCCTAAACTGCTGCAGTATAATTCCTCTTCATGGTTAAAGAGAACAGGGCCTCCAACTCCCCAGTAATCCCTACAAAAGCCAATGTCAAATAGAAAACACATAAAAAATGAGGTAAGATTTTTGCTTAAAACGGACAAACTGAAGACTGAATTAAATTACTACATGCACAGCAATGACTCATCAAATGGTTGCTATATGCTCCTATACAAGAAATCTCCCTTTTCTTTCTTGTGCATCACTAACATTAAAATACTAAATAACACGCACTAAAAAAAAAAAAAAGAAACATTTTCCCCCAACGTAATGATCAATGCTGTGAAAATCTAGGGAGGGCTATCATGGAAGTATCATATTAAATGAAAGGTGCTCTGCCCTTTGATACAGTCTGAGAGACATTTGAAACATCAATAATGGAAGACATCATTAGTCTCACTGATGGAAAGGACTAGGAGCACTACCAGGTCACTAATTATTTAAACAAAGTAATAAACAATATAGAATTTAGCTGACATCAGAAGAGATCAATTTGAAAGTTTGCACTAAGATTTTAACTAAGTTTAAACCATTGTGCTTTCAGCCTTGTGAGAAATGCACTATACAGTGAGTAAATTTTTGTGCATGTACATTGTGGAGTCTGTTAGTATATGAATCCATCATTTAAAATCACCCTTGGAATAGCTCTAAGAATATTTATACTATTAAGATAAACAAATCAATTCCAGAGCTTTTAGAGGTGACAAGTGACTTACTTCCTTCTACTGTGTATGGGCTTCTAATCTATGCTGGTAAATTATATTTGTTTTGTTCTGCTTTATCTATTTCTGCGTGTCAAGAACCAGAATGCATTTTATAAAATAAAGGCCAGAAAAAAATCAGTACTGTTTAGCACTGATTTTTTTCCACAGAAAATGTAATCAACCTGTGATTGAGTCTGAGCATACATCACATTTCAAAAGGTATTTTTCTACAAGCGTATAAGGGTTTTGCTGAAGGTACTTAACGAAGAGACATCAAACATCCTGCTTTAAGGTTATGCCAATCTGTATTTGAAACTGGGGTGAGGCACCGTGTGGGATCCAAGTCCCACAGTATTTGCTTCAGAACCACTACATCCTCCTTCCAAGCACAGGAGGCAGAGCACACCACTGTAAGTATGCTCTGATGCTCTCGTGATCCTATGAAAATCATTAATGGTTTCCATAAGCACATTGGATTGTCGTGTCATAAACCAGCCTTCAATCACACACAGACTAAACCACAAGCATCCCTCTGTTCAGCCCTTGTTGCTTGCTGGGCTGCTCTGGCAAAGACATGGATAGGAAAGTCTTGCATTTAATGATCTACCAGAAAAGTTCAGTGCAGCTCCTGTTCCTATTGCAAAGATCACATGCGACCTCAGGGAACTCATTTACTCTGCCTGTGCTTAGGTTCCCTATTTGTCAGACAGAACGCAGCATCCCACACTGACACCTGGAGACTGCAGCCACTAAAGCGCTGATTATGAATATAAACAAGAAACAGGGAATGTGCAGATTTCAGTATGAGTGAAGCATCCACTGCTTTCAAAACCACAGTATATTTAATAAAATGTATTAGAACTGGACAAACATATTTTAGGTATAGCAGGATATGCAAGCACAATCAGCTTGCCTTCTTTTTCTTCTTGTATGTTAAACTCTATGATTTTAAGACTCAAAGCATTAATGTCTAACCTAGTACCAGAAGTTTAAATCTACACGTGTGTTTGTTCTTTCCTGACTATGCACAGTGCCAGCACTGCTTTTCAAAGAGTGAGTGGGCTCAGTGGTTACCAGTGGGATGTGTATTCAGGCTGCTGCAGCAGCTGGCTATGCTTGAAGGTGCCTTCAGCACCTGCCTCCCTTTCAGATTTTTTTTGCCCTCCAGGATTTGTGATTTTTTCAATATAGTTGGGCAGTCTTAGATCTTAGGTAAATCTGTGTGCTCTGTGCGTCTGTCTACAGCAACCCAGCACAGTTGAGGAGACTCAGATCTCCATCCACAAACCCCACTGAAGACATTAGTATACAGTGGCTCTGCTTCTCAGAAGACAAATGAAGCAAATAATAAAACTGCCCATATCTAGATGCAGCACTTATCTAAATACATAAGCCATTACAGCCACACTCCTGAAGATAGCTGAGAATAAATATAAACAGGCAGATAGATAAATGTGTCTGCGATAGTCACAGTGATTTCTAGACAAATAGATTTAAAAGGCAATTCCTTCACAGGACACAATGCTTGTGAAGGCACTGAGAATGTCTCACCAGAGAAGAAGACTGGAAATGTAAAACAGGATAAGATTACAACACGGAAGAAAACTGAGCCAAGAGTTACTTCTCTGAAATGTGCCTATAGCTACATCTGAGTTAAAAATGGAGAATTTCAAAGGAGAAAGCACAGCAACTATGAAATCACATCAGAGAAGGAAGAAGAAATATGATCTCCAAATAAAGGAAATGAGACTGGCCCTGATACCTAGTAGATATATCTATTTTATTTCTCTGATGGAAAGCTGCATTCCTTCAGTGCATAAAATATTTTTAAACTCTCCTACAGACAACTGATTTGGATTATACCGAGATCTCAAGGGTACATGTATTGTTTCTCTACTTCATTTTTGATGTTTATATCCTTATTTTCATCGGTGATATAGGAACTGATGTTCTGAGAAGCTAGATTTGCCACTAAGGGTCTATATATTTACTGGCCATATCCTAAGAAACTAGCATCTATTCCCCCAGTCTCCTATTTAATAGTGATTGAGTATCTGTTGTAATTCATTTGTCCATTTTGTTTTTTTCTTGTTTGTCTATTTTTATGACATTATTTTGTTAAAAGAGAGAAAGGAAACCACTCTTCCAGCACTAAATTATCTGCTTTTTTATTTACATATACATAGAATGGTTGCAAATACGTCTTCCTCTTCCTTCTGGGTTTCACGTTTTATCTCCATATAGCATCTGTGCACTCTGAATTCAAGATATAATGTGACCTTTATTTTCTAAGTTCAATGTGACCTCTGGGATAGAACCAATAACCTTTTTTCCATGAAACCAAATTTGGATGTTAACTGAGCTGGATACAGCAATTGGACAACTCTCATAGATGAACTGAAAAGGCATAGCTCTCAATCAGACTCATTTTATGAGTTTATAAAAAAAAAAGAAAGCAACAAACGATGAAAAAGTTACATATTACTAAAACTGGAACTGTGCCCAAGCAAAAGAGCACAACAGAGTAGATCCCAGGCTTTGGAAATGCCTAGACCCTAAGCCACCAGACATGATGAACTGGAAGCTAGATGCCACTGACAAGCTCAAGCTCTTACCAGTGCCCCACAAAAAAAACCTGACAGATGCTCATCAGAATCATTACAAAATTTTCTGGCTAATCTCTGCAATTTTAAAACAGATGCTAAAGTCTCTACTTTAATTCGCTCTGAAGTCAACAATTGAGGACATAATAAGGCTGGATCAGGTGGGTGTTTAAAAGCATAAATCATAAGATGGTATGTCAACATGCTGTTTTCCCAGTGGTGAGAATAGGAAAATATAATAGCAGATAAATGAGTTGTGTGGAAAGAAGGTACAACACATAGTAGCCAGCTGCCCACAGACATTAAAAATGAAGGACGTGAAATGTAAACGAGAGGCAGCAGAAAATGAGAAAACTCCACATAAAATGGTATAAAAGGCAGAGGCCAGAGACTATTTCATTAGTGATTTTGAATTTTCCACAGTTTCCTTCTCCAAAGATCAAAAGTAACACAAGTCAGTTACAAAACCACTGTTAAAACATTTCAGCTCCTGAAAACTGTTCTTCCTGAGTATCTTTTTCCTTTTTTTCTTTTTTATTAGTACATAAATATGTCAATAAAACTTCAGTAGATGCATATTAACAGTCTTTACCAGCAACAGTGGGAATTGGGTTCATTTGAAAATTGGCACAATGAGAACTGAGTACTCCTTCAGATTTTCCTGATGCCACATCAGGCTTTGGACTAGTTTCCCAAGGAAAAATGCAGATAAAATGAGTGGCTTCCCTCACAAAGAGACGACTGTTAAACAGCTACACGCTCTCTAGAAATAGGGCTTTGACACTGCAGAAGGCTATCCTCTTCTGATTTTGACCATGTTGCACTCATTCCAAAAAGGGGCTCCTTTCTTGGCCAGCCTTGAGATATCTCAAGATCTTCTCTCTTGGCACTGTCCTTCCAGGGGGTCGCAAGAAAGGCTACTGGGCTGAGTCCCCACATGGGCAAAAGAAAGGGGAGGTCAGTGAAGGACAAGGAAGGACAACAGAGGACAATGTGTGCCAAGTGAAGGACAGTGGCCCCACAGGCAGGCCCACCCAGGCAGAAGGGCCCTCCCTCATCAGAAACAGAGCCATCAGCACTGGGTGATGACAAGGATTCCTCAGGGCTTGCCCTGTTTCTTGTATTCTCTCTCCAAGGATCGCATGGGCAGAATGTTTGGTGCTCTTTCCTTCTTGCAACACCATGAATTAATAAGGTTGACTTTCTTTTTTTCCTGCCTTCGACTCCAGGAGCCAAAGGGTGCAGTAAATCAGCACTGAACTGTAGTTCTAACCAACAGATTCGAAACCATCTATACCAAATCTATTTCAAGAATCTTGGTTTGATCAAAATGCTCTTTAATTCTTGACAAATCATCTCATTTTCTAAACATACTCCTCCCTGCTTCAGCTAGGTCCCAAGGGGAACCATTCTAGGATGTTAAACCACACAGACTAAATCTACAGTATGAATATACTTTTTACTAACAACATAAGAAAATGACAGGAACAGAGAGGAACACATATTAATTCACAATTCCCTAAGGAGAAATAGCTCCAGCCCTGGCCTCCCCCATACATATTACCACCTTGAGGATTGTCTTCATTAAATAGCATTCCCAGTGTGACAAGAAGGCCTATATTTCTCAGCACTGGAAAACACACTTGAGTTTTGCAGTATGGAAATGTTTAGTTAAATTCTTCACCAGAAGACCATTTCTAACTAAGAAAAATCAAACAAGAAAACAGGAAAGAAGCAAAACATAACTCCACACTTTACTTCTTCATCTTTCAGTCACCAGATTTTTAAACCTGCCACATCATTAAACAGCAGAAAAAGTAATGCAGAATAAGGGTATTCCTAGAGATACGTAGCTCAAGAAAAGGTTCTTGAAGGAAAACATGTTTACGGTGTTTCTTGAAAAACTCCTCATAACTGGATAGTCTCTACTACGTGGCTGCCTGTTTCCCTGCTGAGACAGCACAAGCCTCTTCCAGTATAGAATTACTAGGTGCCTTGCAGTGGGACTAACAATAGCTGAGGCTGGCCACAGAGCTCATGCTGACCCATCTTAAGTTTGAACTCCTGCACACCACAGGCAGACTGTCTTTGTGTTTGAATTCATTCATGGAAAGAACAGTTTGGAATGGTTTGGGGTTTCCTCTATGAAAGTTTTTTTTTTTATTTTTACTTAGTATGAAACGTAGAAGAATTGCCTTAGTTCTGGTCAGATTTGACTATTCTTTCTCCATGACCTTAAAAGTGGACCTACTTTCAAGAGCTTTTCTGCTCACACACAGGGTGGATATTATATGCAATCAGAGAGTCCATCCGATGTGCAAGCAAAGAGAGAACATGAGACAATTGTGAGAATTCTTGAGAATTATTGCACAAAGGTTTGATAGTGCTGTCAAAATACAGCTTAGTCAAAATACCAAACTGTGAAGCCTGAAATTTTCCAGTCAGAGCATCTTCCTCTTAATCCAGGACAGTCCTCTGAGATTGGTCATCCTCTGACTGCTGGCACACTTGCCCCAGGCTGGAGATGCTGGAAGCCGTGGGCCAATCCACTGGTGGGTGCCCCGAGAGTCCCATTTGGTGGCAGACGCCAGCAGCTGCTCAGGGAAATTGGCATCTCTGTCTGTTTGTGCTGGAGGTAGCAGTAAAAGTGACAAGAGCATCAGTCTCACTGAGCTGAAATGCCCTGTCCTGGGAGCTTGTCATTTGGCAGAAATTTCAAAACCAGAAAAATACTTCCACCCCAAATAACAGTGAGATCAAACCTGGAGAGGGAGGGAGGAAGGGGGGCTACCTCATGTTATGGAAGCTTTTTTCTTTTAGGCTAGCTCTTTCTGAGGGTGACAAATGACTCCACGGTGCCTGCAGTCCAACAGCATGCCCTCTGCCTGGCCCCACAACTGCCTCATCATCTCTCAGTTCCACCTGACTTCTTCCCTCCAAGGACTCCAGAATTTTGCAGCCCATCACAAAAAGAGTTTGGGCTCTTCTGAGTAGTTTGGATACAACGCATTTCAATGAAACAGAGCTTCAAATAATTATTTCAAACACTTCCCATTGAAGACTGCAATGAGTAAGAGTGGCTGGAAGGAATGACAGAGATCTGCTTTGGGAATTTCTCCAGCAACAGAAATAAATAGAAGGTTGTTAGATTTTTTTCACTGTATAATCAGTTCACAGAGTTAGTATCCCCAGATAGAGCTATGTGTTTAGAGGATGCTGCAGCTGGGATCATTCCTCATCACCTGCAGCAGCTGCAGCAGCACCTTGTTGACTCCAGGTTCCTGCAAGAAACCCAAAGGAAAGAACAACAGTAGATTACAAAATCTACGAAATTCCTGTCCTCTCCCCAGAGTCTGACCTCCACAATTAAAAGCTCTCTCCTTTGGACCTGATGGCACAGTTAATAATCTTCAAGTCACTGTCTCGCTGATAGGGATGCTCTCCTGGAAACTGGGACTTTGCATCCTTCCTCAGCTCTAAGGACCATCCTCAGAGCTGCAACCACCAATAGGTTAAACAGAGACACAGTGGGAGGCAGAACAAGGATATGCCACCAGCACTGAATCCCCAGCAGTCCTCTCTTCCTGATATATCTTCCTTCTCTGCCACAGACCCACAGGGCATCACTCTGCTGCCTCCCCCTCATTTCAATACTAGCTTTGATCCTCCACCTCCCCAGTGTTCTCCTGCACCCCTTGAGCTGAACACCTCCAGAGGGGAGAAAGAGGCTCTCACAGTGAGCGTGTGCATCCTGAGTCCACAGGAGAAGTATCCACATGCTGCAGCACAGACTGATATTCCAAAGCAGAAGCTTGTCCTGCACCAGAGTTTAATCAAACTTTAGAAGTGTTCTATGGTAAAAGATCCCCCACTAACTGCAAAATGCAGAATGAGTAGGAGATGGTCCAAGTCTTTCACCAACATGAGGCATAACTAAACCTCCGCAAAAATATTCCAGATCTATGATGTCATTTACCCATATCTGAAAAATACTCCCACTTCATGGCATTTGAATCATATCTGTCTTCATAACACAGATTTTCCCCCTTCCACATCAACGCATTTAATTATTCAGTGTTCTGGTGTCAGTAAGGACATTGTTTAAAATTGTTATGAAACACATCAGTAAAACATATGTCCATTACATAAGCATATATGGATATCGTGGAACTAAAAGCTGTTCCTTTATGTTGGTTCTATTGAGAGCAGATACATCACATACATATCTGTGCACACTGTGTGTCTGTGTGTGTAACTGAAACAATACAGCAAACATATATGCGAAATCCAGCCCACAGCCTTCAGCTGTGAAACCAAACTACATAGAAATTAATCTTATATATAATAAAGAGATTTATAGGTTTTCTTGATGAAGCTCTGAAGACCACCAGAAAGAGCTGACATCTGAATTCCATGTGCAATTTCAAAAATACTTTTTCTCCTTTGAAAATCTGTTTATGTGTAGTTACCATAATTAATCAGTCATAATTTACAACTGCAGCTTGCTATCAAATTATCATTTATCGATATTTATCAAAATTGCACATTTATACGAATCTTATTTACAATCATGCTTTTCCTAAGAAGTACAGCTCTGGATGCAGATGTACATTTCCCATCCTGATAATTCAGTCCTCATCTTGTACCTATTGCTTATTCTCACTTAACATAAATAAATAAAATAAAAAAGCCTTTTTTTCCCAGACTTCCCTGGAGCAATATCCAAAATACACTGTTGGTTTCATCCCTGATGAAATCTTGAAATAAAACAAGCAAACCCCTCATACGAACTCTCCAGGCTTGAGCAGATTTAGTTTAATTTGTCACAGTCCTCTGTGGAGCTGCTGTTCCAGGGAAAGCAGCAGGTCTTGATCTTGGGCTTTAACAGATGGCCCCAACAATATGACAGTAATAGCATCTGACATGTGTTGTTTCAATGATCTCTCTAACTCTGGGAGAAGTATGCAAGCGTTACATACCGTGTGCTGCTTCAGATTGTTATTTTTGGCATGCTTCTGTTGGCATATGTTATGATGAACCATTCACAACATCTTACATTTCCATCATAGAATAGAGGAGAAAAAAGAGAGTAAGTCCATAAGCGTATCATTTAACCTTTTTCCCAAGGTAACATTTCCTTTGCATATGGGTCAGCTCCACAGAAATCAAAACACAAACTGTATTTTGAGGGATTAGCTGAGTTGCATGGAGTGGAGTCCTGGGGACAGTGGAGAGACAGGTTGATGGAAATATTTATGGCCTGCCTCTCAGAGTGTTTCATGGTGACACATAATCAGTGCTTCCTATAAAATGCAGTAAACAGCAGCGATCTACAACCTGACTGGCACCTGGTGATGAGGTACAGCACCTGTGATTAGAGAGCTGTGGGGAGAGGATCAGAAGGGACGGGGTGCCCCTTCAAGGTGCAGCATTCCTGCTAACTGCAAGGAAGGTAATGAACATGTCCTCTTTCAACCCCAGAGGGTTCTCTTCGGGAACTTGTGATTTTACTCATTGCCAGGTTTAGCGAAATAGGACTTCAGGCAGTGAAATGCTTTCAACTGCAAGTAGCAAAATCTAGCTAAAGTGGGAGCATCGATGATTTTCACTGAGTGCAAGTCATTGAAATGTCTTAGCATCATAAACTACTCTTGACTGCTTTTTTTTTTTTCCCACCTCACAAATGAGCCGCTGCCAAATAAAGGACAGACAGCATCAGGGAAATCCATCTCAGCTGCTTTCCTCTTCAATTTACAGTTACATCTCCTACCATTTTCTCCCTCAAAAGCTGATCTAGCTCTTCACAAAACTATTTATTGTCATTGCTATGTGGGTTGTTTATCCATGTGATGAAGGACAGACCCGGCAGCTTCTCCTCACAGTCCTTCCAGGCCCGATCTCTCCCTGCATCCCTCCATGCCTTTTCCCCCAGCTTGGCTCGGCCTTGCTCAGTGAAGCAACACTCCCTCCAATCTCCCCTTCACAGCCCATGCCTTCTCAACCACCTCTTCTCCAAGGAAGTGGAACCATACTTTGTGACTCTTGAATTTTTCTGTCTGTGAGGAGGAACATTATGGGCATTCACTGCAAAAGTAACAAAGCTCAAGCACAAATGAAGCTGCAGCATCTGTGCTGGAGGCCTTAGAGTAAAAAAGAAGTGTTTCACAAGTCACAGCCCCCAGAGCTGCCAGGTCTGTTTCACTTCAGCTATGGAGCATGAGCGAGACTTGGGAAACATGGAAACTAAGAGTGGATAGTCTCATCCAGGTGTGAAGAAAAGCAGTTGACTGCAGTATCTTGAAAACCCGCTGACGGGAAGAGAGGGGCAAGCGAGACCTTCTGTAAGAGAATTGCACAGGGAGGGTGCCACTCTGATGGAGATTAAGCCAAAAGCAGACCAGTGCATTTTGGATATAGGACAGAAGTCAGTGCCAACATCAACACCTCCAATTAACAGCACTCAGGATACTTGCACAGACCCACTCACACTGCTCTCCATGACAACACAGGTTGGTGCAGCAGAAAGCGGGACAAGGCAGATGGACAAGTAGCAGCTAGACTGCTTTGTAGGACTGACAGTTACAGCTGTTCCAGCTTCAGCAGTAGTGCAACACATGAAGGGCCCTTAAAGGAATTTTCCTGAAGGAGCCAAGCAGATCTTATATTCCATTTGCTCTGCAGTCACTGGAAGTCTCAGCCCATCACCCAGATACAGAGGATGTTTGGTGCCTCTAACAGGTTTAGTGCCCAACCATGGCACAATGGGGGGCAGCAGCAGTCAGAGCTGAGGCACAAGCACAGCAGGAGGCAGAGGCCAAATCAAGGAGAGGGAAGCCATACAAACATCTCAAGAAAGGTATTTGCAACTAGAGTTGCAACCACTGTACTTCCTCAGGCCCAGAGCTGATGTGCAGTTGGTATTCCTCCCACTGTCCCAGCCCTGACTGTCAGAAACCTAAGCTAAGAAGTTTATTAAACTATGTAATACTGTAATGAATTGAAAAGGGCAGCAATGACAGCATAGTAGAAAAGCTCTAGGCTGCAACAAATGAGAATATGCTCAAATGCAGCAGCTATAGACACAGAAACAAAGGAAGGAATCTGCTCACCCATGCAAGGGCTCAGATATGCAGAAATATACAGCAAGATACCCTTGCCTCCACTGCCAACCTTTAAACGAGGTCTGGGATGGGGTGGATCCTGGCTCCACCTCTCTGGTCACTGAGGTGCACTGCATGCACCTGAGCTCCCCTGGGTTGGCTCTGCCTTCCCACCAGGTGCTCAATCACTGGTTCAGGCCATGACTTAGCATTTCTGCTACAGTGTGCATTCACAGCCAAGCACTAGAGAATACATTCACTCTTCATGACTTTCACCATCAGCCCTCTTTGCACTTACCATTTGGTAATCATCTTCCATTTGGTAAACATGCTTCCAAGAATTAAGCCTCAAATCATTTGAGGGTATGTTTTACAAAACGCACAACCTATCAGAGATCACATGTGGCAGAGCATTGGACTTCTAGTGCAGGAATCTAAAGGACAGAATATAACTCAGAAAAAAAGACCAAAGTCTATATGTAATTCCAATCCATTGAATGTGGCAGAAAGAATTGAGGACCCCCAGTCTTCCACACTACGTAGAAAGTAGAGAAAACATTTCCATCTTTACAACCAGTCTGTTTTATTTTTCATTTTCAACCTTTTCTTTCTTTTTCTTTTTCTCTTTCTTCTTCTTTCTCCTCCTTTCTCTCTCCTTCCTCTATTTTTTGATCTTTTTTTCGTGCTTATCCTTTTCAGCATGTCCCAGCACACCTGCCCCTTCCAAACCTTCTGATAAAACACTCAGCAATAAAACAAGTAGCACTGACATTGAGTGAAGCCAAGGAGTGTGAAGTTGGCACTTCACTGAGATGAATGGGGTGGAAAGGTTCATGCTATTCTGTTAAGGCTGTCTGCAGGCTCAGACAGACAACATTACATTAATTAGACTGTGAGAAGGTTTTCTTGGCAAACAAAATGGTTAGAAATGCATTTGTTTTAACAGAAGCTTAGATTTGGCGCTCCATGACTCTGTCACAACAGCCTTGTTAACACATCAGATAGCCCGATGCCTGGACACGAGGAAGTTATTTTACATACAATTACAAAGAAGAACTGCAGCCTCTCTCTAAGTAAAGGAACTTTTCTGGACAGATCTGATCCATGCTCTTGTTTTTACAGTTTAGTACTCTTTTAGAGTAGTTCTAGTCTAAGAATTATCAAGGTAAGACAGCAGTTTTTAAGACATTAATTTAGGTTCCCGCTGTACCTCTTGTGGGAAGTCACTCAAAGTAGTGGTTGCTAAGCTATGAGAGAAAAGGTAAAACTCAGATAACTACGTCCTAACAGTCCAGCTTCATTTCGCCCCCTCCAGTTACTGACACACAGAGTCACAGCTCTTGGGAAAGATGGAAGTGCCCAGCAGTGGCTGGGATGTCCCCCGCCCAAGTGAGAGGTGCTGGTCTCTCTTTTTTCAGGCAGAAGACCAAAATCATCATATGGTTTTGGTCAGTTCTGCTCCCAACTGGTATTTTGAGGAAGAGGGAGATGGCTTTCACTGCCTGAACTTTGAATGGAAAAGATCACGCACACCTAATTTTGTGAAAATAGTCCTCCTGATTCCAATTTGATTTTCACTTTCACAGGACTTGATCAGAGAAATGTCAGACTTAGGCAGACACCTAGCCCCGACAAAGGCATTGTGGATGTTTCCTGAGATTTAGGCATCAGTGAATGCCAGAGTCAGAACTGACTGCCATTCTAATACCTCTAGAGTGTAAGCAGGAAAAGAGCTGGCAATTTCCATGCTTTTCAACTTAGCTTTCTACACTTAGTCTAAATTTTAGAACCTGTTTTTTGGACCTAACACCTAAATTCAGGGAAAGACCTGTTGAAGCCATGATATTATCCTACCAATTGGCTACTGCTTTAATTAACTCTTACAAGGACAGAAAACTGACAGCCTGACATCATCTCTGATGTTGATGCAGATGACAATAACATCACCGCTCCACCCCATAGTGAGACTGATACTCTGATTCAGTGCCTAGTAAATGTCAGAGAACAGACAAGAATATGAGGGTGGAAAATGAAAATGTTATTGGGAGAAGCAATTAAGGAGTATTATAAACAACTTTTGGATACAAGGAGCATCACTTTAGTTTGCAACCAGAAGGTCTAGTTAGGTGCCCAGCCCACACCTGATGCAATAGCTGGCATGGGGTCTTTCAACTCTAGCTGGTCAGGAGCTTTCAGAATTGCTGTCCATTCCATTTATTACTTCCTGATTGTTCTGTTTATAATGCCTTCTACCCAGGGAGCCCATTGGAGCACCCCAGAGAGCAGAATCACCAAATGCAGCTGTTGTATTGTGGAAGCTCCTACATGAAAGTACATGCCCTGGCCACTCAAAGATCTCAAGGCAAGCTATTAGTTTTCACCTGTAATTATCAAAATGGTTTGGAGACTGTCAAAGAGACACTTCTCTCCCCAAATGATCAGATTGTCATGGTGGCACTCAGCAAATGCGCTCATGCTGTCACCTGGCCAATTTAAGAAAGACCTGCTTGCAGTGGTTTTGTTAAAGAGGGCTCCAAGCTTTGAGATACGTTTCTTAGTTTTAACAGGAAAATAAAATCCCTTGAACTTCTTAACTTTTGCAAGTACCACATAAAATCCAATAAAAATTTCGTAGTGATGATGGCTGTGGTAAAGAGGGGGGGGTACAATCAGTATCTGTGAGTCAGATCATTATTTGTCATTTTGCTTCCCAGTACTTACTTTGTAAATTAAAAGTATGCTATAGGAGTATACATCCAAATAGGAAAAAGGAGGGAATGTATCTTTCTGGAGAACTTTAAAGAGAGTCGGAGATGAAGGGAATATCAGTTTTTGGTAGAAATGAATAGCAACAAAGACTTGCACTGGCAAAGCAATTTTACATTTCAGAGTGGGACAAGGGAGAGCTCCATGTTTTCACTAATAAAAGAATCCCTGACCTACTGTTTCCAAAATATCCACTACAGTGCAGAACTGTCAACCCTGTGACAACAACAACAAAAAAGCCTGAACTTAATTTGTTTCATTTTTCCTTTGGAAAACATGACCACCTTAGCTTGAGATTCCTTTTTCCTACAACTCTCTACCTGATTTACATTCACATGCCAATATACCTGCTATCAAATTTGCTCACACCATCTCCTTATAGACCCCAAGAGCTAGCAAAGCAAGTTAATGTTGGTTGTTTAATGCCATGAGAGGAAGAATTAAAAGCTGTTCTCCTGGCATCAAATTAACCTCTAGCTTGTTTGAATATAAAGTATGTAGCAAGGGATGCATCCCTTGATCCTTATCAGCAGAGTGAAATGTGCTCACGTGTACACAGATTGAGATAAGCATGAATTTACATACAAAATTGTGAAAAATACAATCCTGTGTGGAAGAACAGGCTGTATAGGGAATAAAAGCACATATACTATCCACAGGCAATTACTTGTTCTGTAGGAATGGTCACGTTTGTTCTATATGATGGATGAACATCAGATTAACTGACTGTGTTTCAACAATAATTTCAGAACAGATCCTTGAGAACAAGTCAAGTCTAAGACAATGAGGTCAAAGAAACAGAAGATATGACCTTACTGATAACAATTTTCTCCATTTTTATCCCATCCACAAAGCCACATCTTTGGTGCATATTCTACTTCTTACCTCCCCCAGAAGTTCAAGATAACAAGGTACCATGTGTGACTCTCCAGAAGCAATCACACAGAATCACAGAATCACAGAATGGCCAGGGTTGGAAGGGACCTCAAGAACCATGAATCTCCAATCCCCCTGCCACATGTAGGGCCAGTCCTAACCCAAGAGACTTCCATCACTCTCATAGCAGGGCAAAGTGCCCTAGTCTTTGAACTTTGGACTTTGACACCTAAAACACGAAGAAAATTCTTCTGATCTTTGTCCACAGTGGAAGGATTTTCACAGGACTTCTTCGCTGAGCAGTAGGAGCTGTCAGACTCTGGCTTTGAAGCTGCAGAGATGGAGTGTGTACCTCACTATGAGATCTGATAGAAATAAACTTACAAACTACACAGTCCTCAAACTGCTGGCTTCTATTGCAAAACTGCATTCCTCCAAACTGCATAAGGAGGACAAAACATATTTTTTTCTGTTTTGCTTCAAACCATTCGTGGGAGATCAGAAAAGATCCCACTCTGTCAGGAACAGAGCTTACTGACTAATGATCAGTGATAGATATCTTAAGTAAAAGCATGGAAAATGCTCTAAAGAAGAAAACAGTAGACACAGTGCTGTGAAACCTAACACAAAAATTAGATAAAATTTTTATTATGTTACATTGGTTTAGAAAGAGATAGTGAAGCTTCTGGTGGCACCATTATTAGAATGTACGAGCAGCATTTGTGAAATGCCCCAGTCACCAAATGGCTGAGACTGAAGTGGACATCCAGAGATTGCCCAATCCCAGCCCACAACAGCACCTACTCAACGGGGATCGGTGAGTGCCAGGAGGTTCACAAGGGAAGACAGGAAAGGGAAGAGCTTGTGTCATCCTGCACTTCTGCATCTTCCGCACTCCCTCCGCAATTCCGCACTCCTTCCCCCCTGCCTCACCAGAGCAGGAACTAGCATCACTCCTTTGCTCAGGTATGGCTGAGTTTGACAGTTCCTGACAGTTTTGTGATACCAAAGTACAGCACTGCCTCCTCACACTCCTGCACACCCTTCAGTCTGAAGTCTCACTTGGGCAAATGTTTTCCCAGCCTTGCCCCAGGAACTCACTCCAGGTTACCCCTCTGTGGAGATGGGAACACAAATGGCTCATTGTTGCCAGTAGGTTCCCTGGGTTAACAACCCCCTTTTTATATAATAGCTTTAATTTTTTTCAGGATTATAAAAACAATGCCTGTCTCCTTATCTATTGAAGTTCCAATCCAGCCCCTCATCACCATATTTTCTGTGCTGTAATTATAACATTATTAATGGCTATCCGTCCGCTGTGAAGTAAAGCGATCTTGACTACACCAGTTAATCAATACTTGGACAAATGAACTGAGCTTTTCCCTGGGCTAGGACAAGTAATTGTAATTATGAGATGTGATCAGCTGGTGAACTACAGTTACTAATACCTCCATCTGGCAGAGAAGTGAAGTTTTAAATATCTATCAAAGAGTGTTGTTTCACAGAGACAGTATTTCTTCAAGTCTAGTTAAGCACTTGTCTGAAACCATTAGCTTTAGCTAATCAGTTGTCGTCCATCTAAAGAATGACAAGCAAGAGTCTAATGGGCTGAACACTGCAGCCTCTTGCTGGCACCACTGTCCATCTGTCCACAAAGCACTGAGCAGAAGGCTCCGCATCCGCAACAAGGTCACAGTGCATCAGACGGAAAATGTCAGAAGTCAGAGTGGATGCAGACCTAAGAAAACAGAAATTTCCTACAAGTCTTGGACACTTTGAGGCATCTGGTAGGCAATATGGGTTAGTTATGTAATGTTTGCTCTGCTTTCTGCACGAGAACCACATGTGCAGCTTCGCAGAACCCTGGGCAGCAGTCACAATGTAGGAGAACATGGAGAAAACTGCCCTGAAAACAATCTCCTGTTAATTTACATGTACATATGTACACACACTGAAAAATAAAAGTTCAGTTCTATCGTCTGAGGAGCCAGACAGAGGATTAATTAGGGGAAATGGCTATTTAAACACAGAAGGGAAGGAGGACAATAAAATAAATATCAGTTTGATTGTTTGCTTTAATCTTCTAAAAAAAAAAAAGATGTTAGGGCTTGGGGCATTACAGATCCCTGTGCTGGGAAATGTCCAACAGTGAAGGATGTGTGCAAGCTGCTTGCGCTTTGGCAAACGTGTGAAAGTAGGTGTACTGTCTGTCATCTCATCACAAAACATTTTTCAGAAATCTGCAAGCAATAAAGATCCTTTCTGCAGTAACAAAGATGAAGTCATATTCTGAAAGAGAAACATGAGTCACCTTTCACCATGCCATAGTGCCCCAGGCAACTGAAAATAAGACTGCTAGAAGGCACCACAAGGAATGAAAGCTGTCTTAGACAACTTCTGGGACTGAGAATCCAGGGAGGCTGAATGAGGAGCAGTTATAGAATCACAGCACCATAGAATGGCTTGGGTTGGAAGGGAACTCCAAGATCATCTAGCTCCAACCCCCTGCCATGGGCAGTATTGCCAACCACTAGATCAGACTGCCCAGGAACCCAACAAGCCTGGCCTTGAATGCCTCCAGGGATGGGAGCATCCATAGCTTCTCTGGGCAGCCTGTGCCAATGCCTTACCATTCCCTGAGTGAAGAATTTCTTCCTAACATCTAACCTAAACCTCCCCTCAATCCAATCACTCTCCCAAACTTGGTGGTGCTGGAAACAAGAGGCTTTTCTTAGCACCACTTGCCTACCAATAGAGGGAAAACTGGAAAACTTTTTTTTTTTTTTTTTTTCCCCCTCATCTCCAGTTTGTGGTTTCTTTTCCTTTTTCTATGCCCAGGAATGATAGGTAAACCAGAGAAATCTACTGTAAGCTCCCCAGTGGCAGAAATGGCTTTGTGTAAATTCAGCCCACACTGACTTTAAGGCTGCCATGGGTCCATCATTATCTCTTCTTCTTAGCTCAAAAAGTTATCTAACTGGCTTCACAACACAGAAGCTCTTTGGGAAATTCTTCCTTCTTTTCAAGACATATGATTTATTCCAGAGATTAATAAAATGTCAGAACTCAGTTTCAAGCCAATGCCCAGATCTGCCTGGAATCTGCTGCAGTCAGAAGGATGTGGTGTGAGATTCATCAGATCGAATGGAGTCACCTAACAATGCAGGTTGCTACATACACACTAACTACCCAAGGTTAACTTTAGCAAGGAAAGCTCTCACAGATTATATTCCAAGAGTTCCCCCTCGGGTCACCAGGAACAATGTGCAGATCGGCTGCGATGAAATTCAAGCTGTGGTTGTGATGGGTGCCATCCCCAGATAGATGGGCACCTCTGATTGCCACCACGGAGAGAATCCCCTATTTCAGCACCTACACTGATTGCTGCCACCAATTTAAACGTCTCTCAGGCTAGAAGAATTTTTGAGCAACAACTTCATCCTCAGTGTTTATGGTGGGCACTAGGGGTAAACTCAGATACTCCCACAAACTATCAGTCTCATCACTATGGGGCTGCAACAGGTAATTGCCACCACTCGCTTCTACCTTTTGAGTATTTTATCTATGTAATTCGAAATAAGACTCCTAAACCCTCAGCTACGCAGACCATTGCCCTTATTAATAGCTTTCATCGCTATCTTTATAGCCATCTCCTTCCTCTATTCAATCCACTGAATTTTAAAATCTCTACTGAATTTATACAGTATATGCTTGGGTAAAGGCACTTTACAATATATTTTTCCAGAATCTCTTGGGAAATAGTCCTGATGAGCTCTAATGCATCATAAATTGTCAATATTAACAAGTGACTAATTACATTCTTCTGGGAAGATGCTCCAAGATTTTCCTTCATTCAAACACTGATCACACCAGCAAGAGATATATGCAGCCAGGGCAGGCTCGCAAACATTTCCAGATTTAAAATTGGAACTCCTTATAGAATAAGTGATTTCTGTTCAAAATAAAACTGGGGTTAAAGGCAGAAAAATGTCATCCTGTCTTGTAAAGCAGTTTAGCACATTCACCAAATGCCTCTGGGAGAGACATCCCGTTTTTACCAGAGCTTTATGTGGCCAATTCAGCTGTAACAGTTCTGGCCACTTTACTATTGACAATTTGATGAGGAAACTCAAACAGGAAATGTTTTGTGATTTCCTTTCACAAACCTGAATGGAGAAAACATTAAATAGAAATTGAAAACTGAGTTCCATTGGCAGTTTTTCCTTTGCACCTATTTTCCCAGGAAATTTAACTTCATTTCTAGACAAGAGTTCCAATAAACCATTGGAAAGATAACACTTGCTTCATTTCCCCTCCCTCCAGCCTTAAACAGCCAGGATTTATACCATTATTTTTATTCCTTCCAGATACTGCAGCCTTGCCTGCTTGTAAGATGCAAGAGGTAGACAGATAATTGTACTATTTCACTAGTAAACAGGGAACTGAATATGAAACCGAGCTCAGAATTGGAAACGCTGTCAGAGTGTTGGTGAATCACCGTATGAAACAAATTGTTCACTTTCTGTTCAGTCCATTAGCTACAAGGATGGAAAGAATTGCTCTCACAACGCATAATGCTGCAATTTCCTACATTCACTTAGCACTTCCCCTTTCCCTTCTGCAAATCAGAAGCATTACATTGGAGGTTTAATTCCCTCCCTCTGACCAGGTTTTCATTCCCAACTCAGGCAAACCAAGCTATTGCTCCGTGAACAGTTTTTATATCGCCTTCATGAACACAGTGCTCTTCCTCTCCTTTGGAAATAAGGTAATGGCAAGAAAACACAGAGAATTACACAGGACTCTGTGCCTATTCAGCTGCAAAGAGTCCTAGTTTTGCTCCTCTGGAGCTATTTGAGAAACGGTGTATCAAAACTGAATTCATAGGAATGCCATGTCCTCAGTATGCCTGATTGTGTGCTCAGATTGTGGTGAGAAAATCAATACTTGCTGACAGTTACCACATGCTTGCTCATGCCCTTTCCTCATGTTTTTAAGTCTGTGGGATCTGTTGATGTTTTTAATAGTCCCCAAGTATTAGACTTGCTAAGCAAGGAATTTAAAGGCATGCTGGCTCTGAAACAGGCAGTATTGCTAAGCTGAGAGCCCTGTGTGTGCTGCAGGGCTGTACACCAGCAGTGGGGCAGGAAGAACTGTATCCCACTGCACCACATACATCCTGAGACCTTCAATAGGCTCCCACCTCTGCATGTCAGTGTGCTATGGGGAAATTGCCCCAGGAGAGTCCACAAAAAAACGTGCACATCAGGTCAGCTGCACTTTAGCTGTTACTGAGCTCAGAAAGGAGGGGGCTGTGCTGGATGGCTCAGAATGGCCGAGTGCATGCAGTGGCCTGCAGCAGGAGGGGTCTGCAAAGGCTGACTGCATCGTCTCTGTCTGGTCCATATAGGAATGGCACTGGTGGGCCTCCATCATGCCTTTTCTCAAGCCAAAGCCAGATACTGGAAAAATATAAAATGAGAGCTATGAATTTTTTTTTTTTTTAATGCTTTCCTACCTCTATTACCTTTCCTGCACATATGTCAGCGTATATTAATTCATCCCACCACACAAACACCCCCAGACAAATCCTGAGGAGGTGCTCTGTAAAAGCAAGTCACAGAAGGCAGATGAACGTTGGGGTGTTTTTTTGAGGCTACGGAGCAGATAGGAGTAGGAGCTCTTTTTTGGGGCTCAGATGGCTTCTTAACTCCTGCCCCCAGCAATGAGCATGGACCTGAGGAGTCCTCCCTTGGCTGCACTCACTGTGCTGCCTGGCACTGGCAGGCAGCAATGAGAGCTCAGAAAAGATCAGGCCTTGATGCCTCTGCATCTTCTATGCGCTGCATTCCTACTCCGGAGATAACATTGCAAATGAGGCTTTTAAAAAATACCTGCAAATGAAATAAGAAAAAGGCCTTGCATGCCTGACTGGCAGCTCTAGCTCCTGCGCTTGCAGACACAGATATATCTCTGAAAACAGATGCTGGGCTGAGACCTGGGAGTAAAATGTAGCCTTTTAATCCAGCAACTATGAAATCTATTTTGAGCTAGGTCTAATTAAACTGACGGGCACTGGCAGCACGACGCCTCTTGGAACATGTGCTGTTTTTGCAGTAGTGGAGATTTTTGACTCCTGGTCCCCATCTGATGTGAGACGCCTGCTTTTTCGTAACTTTACTCATGATCATCTATCAAGGGCAATCAGCAAAAGGGAATTCAACCAAACTGAGCCTCCCAACAAATTCTTCTAGAGTAGCAAGTCCACTGTGTGCATAGCCTCAAACTCATTTACTGTTAACTGGTCTTGTCAGCATCTCTGACGTCAGCAATCCCAACAGGGAGGGATAGTGAAGGAGGGTAGTATTTAGGTGTACCCATCAGTTGTCAACTCCTGAGAAACAACAGCATCACGTCTTCAAGATTACTTCCTTGAAGAATGGCAAGAGTCAGTACAGAGTTTGGTTGCATCAAAGAAAAGGCAGGAGGTGCTGGCCACATCAGCCATTCCATAATTTTTATATCTCTTTAGAATCCTCATAGAAAAATAAAATGGTAACACAATTCAGAAGGTGTTTTGTAAAAGAAACAGAAAACAGAATTGATTTCATCGGAAATAAAAGTGATTTGATTTGTGCCATGCTGGTCTCAAATCACCCACTTTGTCTCCTATAGGGAAGCCAGGCTGTTTGGCTCTGAAGTGCTTCATTGTCGCTCTGTTATTTTGTTATCAGAATTGTATTCACACTGGATGTCACGTAAAAGCTGGCAAGGTAGGTGTCATGCAGTTCATATTCCAGGCCACGTGGCAGTTTAACAAGGACTGAAATCTACCTCCTGCTGCTTTGCAAACTCTTTTCCTCCAAAGGTAGAGTACAACAACAGCAGTTTCTTCTCTATTATCTTTCTGGACATTTGAAATTTATGACTTCTTCAAAAAGTTCATCTAAATACTCATCACCCACTTGCATTTTAAAGCATGTGACTACATAACCCACTTCACATTTACTCCACCTGAACAGTCCACCCTGAGACAAATCCCAATAAGTTTCCAGCACCTATTCTTTAGTTCATGCTAACATCGCAACTGTTGGCATAAAAACATGAATTCCTATTGTAAGGTGTTAAAGGAACTTTTAAAACTAAACTTCTCTGTTGCCAAAATGCTCTGAACGGACATCACATTGTCTGTGAAAAATCTCCAGAGATTAAGTGGCATTGATACAAAAAAATACTGCCATTATACAGCAATACTGGAATCATTCTTTTTTCAAATTATTAGAAAATATGACAATGGCTCTTAATGAGATAGAAGGGAACCTGCCACATTTCTAAAAAAGCATAGACCATCCTGCTGAAACAAGAGTGTAAGTTACCAGGTTGGGCAGAATGCTGATTTCCTTAATTAAAGAGTACTGCACCCACCCTTACCCAGTCCTTAAAATGCCACTGGGTGAGCAGCAGTGAGTCCCAACTTCCCCAGTCAGCTACATCAGGGGATTGAACCAAAGCTCCCTGATGGACACAGGCACAGCTAGGGTGAAATAGGCATTTCTTTTTTTGCTTATAAAATTGAGCAGCTTTAAACCTTGCTTACAAATAGGACAAATTGTGGTTGCTGACAATCTGTCTTCTGCCTCTAGGTAGCCATAAGAAGCAGGCAACTTGCTCACAAGGCTCTCTCAAGTGGCCTATGAACTAAAATTCAGCAGCACAGTCACCACTGGAGACTTCACTCAGATTATGGATCCTATTTGTTCCCTGAAGGAAGATGGAAAGACGAAGAACCACTTGAGAGTTGGTCTAAGGAAGAAACATGCAGGGGTCCAAATGCTGCTGAGAGGCTCCACGGTGATGGTTTACGACCATTACTGTTGTTGAGAGTCATGTGAAGCCTTTCAATGAGCAGCCTGAACACTCTTCCAGGCAGCTGCTGGAAGGGACTCCAAGACGGCATGCAACTTGTTCCCTGATCTCAAAGCAGGACCAGCTGTGCCAATAGCAGTCCTGAGAGAAAGCTGTCTAAACTGTTCTCTTTAAGAAATGACAGGTGTCCTGCTGTCTCCCTAGGCAATCTGTCCTCCAGGTTCCACTGTCCTCACCGTTAAAGAACTTAATGCAATTTAAGTCCATTAGTTCTACAGGCTAAAGAAATTTTTCCCTTTTATTCTTGCAGCTACTTCTATGTGTTTGAAAAAGGTGATCATGTCTCCCCTCAGTCTCCTCTACTCAAAACGAAACTATCTTAGCTTCCAAGCTCATCACACAGACGCCAGGCTGCCGCTGGTGGCGATAGCTCTCAGTAGTTGCTGACTGGGCTGGATTTGTACCAGCAGCCCGTAGGTGAAAGCCTTTACCAGCTTTGGCTCACAGGGCCAGGCTATCCTCTCAAAGACGTGAAATCATCTATAATCCATTACAGAATGACATTAAATACACATTTCAGTACAGTATGTTTCCGGAGTTTTCTCCATGACTTTAGGAAATCATTACAAGAAGAAAGGAGGACATTCTATGTCATGAAAGTGTACTGAAGGCCTAAACTTAAAGCAGGCTTCTAAACAGATCTTGAAGTACAGAGAGAAAAACACAACAGAAAACACAATATATTGTGTTAACACCTCTCCCACTCCATTCCCTCCACCAAATAAATGAAATGAAACGCATGAACCATGTCTTAGCTTGCAAATGAAACTTGGTATTTGTATTTGCTGCAATGTCTCAGAGTGCTGTTTTTCATTTTAGACTTTGCATGGTAGTAAACACTGCAATGCTTTACATTCATTAAGCTCAGGCCCATTTACTCTATGCAGGCAAAGCAAGAACATATATCTTGGACCCATAAAGCATTAGTTCAGAATTACACAGGAAATAAATGAGCCTAAGCAAGAAGTCCAATTTCCAGAGTCCAGCTCACTAAAGTTAAACAAGCACCTTAGATAAATATGGTCTATTTTAAATGAAACGTTAGTGTAATTTGATAACTGTCAATAATTCCCTCATTATGCCTAAATGAGCTTGTCATCCAAGGAGCTTGCTGCATGGCTGATCTTAATTTGCTAATAAAAACTGCAGAGAAGGATGTCAGCTAAGCTGGAACTATTTGATTCATAAAAGTGCAATAGTGCACTTTTTAAAGCCTTCTTTCCAATTCACGACTGCTGACTGGCTGAAGCCCAAAGCAAGTTTGCCCTGTAGCCTGTAAGAACACAGCTTTTCCATGTAAGAACAATGAGCAATTGTCTCTCTAAATCACTATTATTCCTCAGCTCATTATATTTAATTTATTTTTAATCATGTTGTATAATAGAAATAAAATCATTGGATTAAGCGTATATCTAGCAGCAGGAGCCCATTATCCTTTGACAATGTTCTGTTTCATTGACATTATATCTTCATTGTAGACAGTTTCCTTGCCATCATTAGTCCTAAAATGACTATTGGATTTCAAGGGTTTCTCCCTAATCTATAATAAGATTTACTTGTTAACAGTACAAAACAAAACAAAGATACGCTTCTGTTGTTTTACTTCTGTGCAATCCTTATTTTAGGCAGTTCATACAAGTCAAGAATAAATACAGATATTTTAAGTATTTAAGTATAATTTTGATTCAAAGGAAAAACTCAATAATTTTGCAAACTCTTTATCTCTTAACTCATTGTGCCTTTATTTCACTTAAGCAAGCAACAATACTTTGTCAGGTCTTGAACTAAGAACTTCTATTCCTTATGCAATGATTTTCCAGATCCTTTAAAGTAAATATCAGTTCAGTCCATTTTCTCCAGAAAGGGCTACAAGGGGTTCATCAGATTCTATCCAAAGAAAGAGGAAGAAACTTCTATGCCAAGCCTGCTTGTGACTCCTCTACGATAAGTGCTAGTTAATGGAGTCAGCACTAATGTCAGGAAGTTAAAAAACTCCTCCAGCATGCTGATCCCCATGGGATAATTCAACAGCTCTTCATTTGTACCAGTGGCAGTCACGGTTAGATCTAAAACTAGATTTTTCCACACCCTATTAACAGCAGCATTAGAATGCAGTGGGGACCATCCAGAGAATAGAGCGCTTTCTGTTATCTTGTAGTTATCTTTGAGGAGGTGGCAGATTTCCCTATGAAAATTATCCTTATAGATTGCCTCTTATTTAAGGATGTGCTGATACTATCAAGTGGTGCTCTCTTCATGCTGAAATTGCTAGCGACACTTAAAGAGTATCTGCATGAGTCTCTCAGATGAGAGAGCAGGTTCAATAGATATCTATTTTCCACATAAGTAGACAAGCCATGAACTTTCACCTGTACTGACATGATCTGCATAAGACACGCAGTTTCCATTACAAGGGGTCCATACAATATGGTCAACTCTCCATTATTCTGGCTAATGGGAGAACAGAATAATTCAGATAAAGGAAAGACATGTATAATTATTGCTTCCAGATAAGAGCCGGCTCAAATTTTTCCTCACTGCTCCCCAGACAGAGCTTGTACTTCTGTCAGAACTTGCTAACATAGAGTTCATTAACTCAGGCATTACCTGCATCCATCTGGTACAAGCTAGGCAGCTTAGGTGTCTGTATGATTTAAGCACCCCACAAGTAATCTACTAACTGATAATTGTTCTGGCTATAATTAAATAACAACTTCCATATTCACCTTTTCATACTTACTGATACTGATACGATGCAGATGCAAGACGCAGTCATGCATGCCCATGTCAAGGTCAAACGTGGCATAATGAGGAAAGGCAAATTATACATGAAATGCAAGAGGACTATGTTCAAAGAATGACGGAATGCAGAAGGCACAGAGTGATGTAGAATGGCTTTATATTCACATCTAACAACCTGGAATAAACAAAGGTGCTTCCACTCTTGTTTCCAGATAATCCCTGCAGGGGAAGTATGCTCAGGATTGTCACAGACAATACATGTATGGAACTATCACTACCTCTATGCATGAATTGTCAGAGGTTTTATTTTTATTATTATTACTCTCGTTGTTTTGCAATTACTTAGCCACATTGAACATTTGTCAGTAGTGTTTTTTCATAATCCTCACAGACCTTTTAGTACCGATACGCAATCTTCCTGATCTCTGCATTGGTATATACGTAAACTGTATCGTTCAGTCACAAGAGACACTCAGTTCTGTTACAAACATATGGGCAAAACACTGTCATCACCACCAAATACAGATTCTCTTACAAGGAAAATGGAAAATGTTGCAAGTATTTTTTTCTGGATTCTGACAGTTGGAAAAGGATTACATAGAAATAATCTCAGACTTAAAGAAATCAGGAACACCATTCTTAACACCAATCTTAAAGAAACAAACTCATTGCTAGGCAAGCTTTTACTGGTATACTTGTACATGACATTGTGTTGAGGAATTGCTGGTTATATGCTGCCACACTCCATAGAGAATTTGCGAATTAGCATTGCCTTGTTTTGTCTGCACTTAACAATTAGACAAAGCTACACAATGACACAAGCCACAGGCCAAGTTCAGAAGAGCAAACTGATGAGTTTTAAAAGTTAGCCATGTCATATGATGTCACTAGAATAGCTACAGAATAAGCAGCTGACAACAAATCACAGTGGGACATATATCAAATCCCTAAATATCTGTTCATTTTGCTTAATGCATCACACACAGTGTTTAGATCACTGCGGAGGTCCTGGACGACATTTTCTATACTCCTGGTATCCTTCAGAATCTCAATGCTTTGCGTATATGGATTGAAATACACAGAGAAGGGACGATTGATCGATTTAGCAAAGTCCCTGAAAGAAAAAAGAAAATTAACACCTCTTTTTTGTCTACCGCTGAAGAAGAGAAATTAGATTTTAGAGTCAAGGGAAATAGTTTACCTCATCTTTTCTTTGGCTTCTTCAAAACTTTCTGAAACAAAGTAAGCTTCCTGAAAAGTGGTGATAAGGCATTCTTGCAAACAGGTTGTCTTCGGATCGAATGTTTTCACCTTGGCCTTGTCAGAAAGAGCATGCTGCAAAATAAACCACTGGCTCTGTTAAACTGTATTTTGATACTGCTTTGTATTTATAAAACAGTTTACATATTCAACTTTTGTATCACTGTGCTGTATTTCTTCAGTCATTTGGTAGCCTCTCTTGTTTTACATAGCGTAATCTCCCAGTGTGAACAGAATAAATAATTTGTTACTTAGAAAATACTCTTTTTATGCGTCATTTTTTCACCTAACTAATAAAATACTAAAGACCAGATTAGAAATCTACCTGCTGTGAAGGCATAAATCTTCAGATGGAAATGAGAAAGTCATAAAAAACCCATTGCTGGAAAATTATCTACAGCCATAAACATGTATGTCCACAAGTGTCAATTAACAGGCAGAACTGATCATCAGCTTGGTAGGTGAACTGTGTCTGACCAAATCACTCACATAACCTTTGCATTACATTTTCAGACCAAATTCACATATTACTTTCCTGACAGTGAGTTTAAGAGTGAAACTATATATCTGAAAACCCATTAAATATTGCTTGTGTACTGTGTGCTGATGAAATGCATTGCACTTCCACCACATACACGAGTTATGATCATCATTTTAATACTGTAAGGGAAAAAGAGCCAAAAATACAGGCAGAGATAGGTACAGAGCAGACAGTAGACAGATGAGACATCAAATTATGCTGCTCAAAGAAGAGATTACAGATTAGCCTCTCTCTTTACACTACTGGCAAAAGTCACTGGAAAGATTTCAAAAACAGAGGTTCAAAAGAGGTTTAAAAACTGAAAATCTGGTACTGAGACATTTTACAACAAAATTTATTTCTACGTCTTCTTTTGCCTTGGATACTTGTGGTTAGTTTTTGGACCTACTTTAACTCTTAGAGCACATGTATTTTCATCCTCAGTGCCCTGTACAGAAATACAAGGTGAGGAAGGAAAGCATATGTAGGTCAACTTTCTTTAGTCCCCTAGTATCTATCCACAGGGAAAACACGCACGAAAAGCACTGAGAAATGACATGGAGAGAGCAGATCCCTGAAGCATGAAGGAGTCTCTTATTTCTTTATTATATTTCTGCATAGACATTCCTTACAGCAGAATAAGGTAGTAACCATACTGTTTACTTGAGTTCTTCTTGCTTATGCACATTCCTAAATCCCTGTGAAAGGCTCTGAAAATAACACACTACTTAGTTCTCAATCTGCTGTTGCCAAATAACAGGACATAAAATTGGAACAAGAACCTCTTCCTCCTACCTTCTCTCTCTCCAAAAATAAATACATGAAAAATTAATGCATGGTATCTTAAAATGTCTGGGAATTAACTTTCTTTAGAACATGTATCATTTCCTTCCCACAAAGTTTGCTGTTTCTAGCCAGTCATCGGTTACACAGGTATGAAAACAAAATCTAAACTGGACTATCTTGACCAGCACCTTCTTCTAAAAAGATTGCAGGAACAGCCTCACCTTATTAGCCTGTTTAAATCCCTACTGTCTCTGTCTTCAGGCAGAGCCATGCTGTAGTTGAGTGCCTGTAAGTTTAGGCATCTAGCTCCTTCCTTTGAATGGAATTGTCTTGACTGGGAATTATAATGGCCTTCCTGAGTTCAACCTAGACAAAAATATCTGCTTTCAAGATGCCTCTTTACCTTCAGGTGGGACCTGATGCCTCAAAAATCTAAAGGACAAAGTTTCAAAACTCTGAATGGGTTGAGTGAAGTCCTGTGCAAGAAATTAAGAGTGCTACTGGCCAAGCTTTCTTAGGAACTGAACTAGTAGGTGACCACTTTTGGATGGATTCTTTCCTGTACCATGACAGCTTCAACAAAAAGGGTGACAGCGTTCTGCTTAGGTCGTGGTTGGACTTGATGGTCTTTAAGGTCTTTTCCAACCTGAGCTATTCAATGATTCTATGACTATCTTCTCCTCACTTATGATATCTGCTGAGGCATATACACTCCTTGGACAGAAATAGAGGATCAAAGCTGTCAAAGGTGAGAAAAGATTCAGCAACATCACTGACAGCTGCTCCAGACACTGAACTCTTAATTACATAAAGGAGGAGAGTTTAAGGGAAGTAAATGCTAATTCTTTGTCAGAGTGGATGTCTTCTGAGAAGAAACAACCTGTCTGAGATTATTCTCCTCAGATCATCTGTATGAAATAACTCCTACTTTGTGGATGCCAGTTTAGTGTGTGCATGAACAGAGCAGCTGCTTCATAAAGCAAATGGGATGTGCAGACACCAGGAAACATGCAACTGGGAAAGAATAAATTCAGACATGCCTTCCAAGTTAGCTGACATCTGATTAATTATTCCTCATCGCTGTTTCTGAATGAAGTGTCTAGATTCTGTTAAATTCCCAACTGAGATCTCTTCTAAGATAAGGCCTTCTGGCTCTTGAATCAGGTAGGCATTGTCATGATGACCAGAGCAATGGGAAATATCTCCAATATTCTGGACAGTGCTTTGAAACCCTGCAGCCTGGTGTCTGGAAAGTCTACTATTGACTTGATGTGTTGACACCAGCAATGCTAGCATTCAGCAACTGAGCAGAGGCTGCAGACAAACCATCAAGCAGATCATAAAATGTCTAACATGAACTAGGATGGTCAGGACAATGCTGACTCCAAAGCTGAACTAGGCTTTTTTTGTTTTTTCAAAAACATCACAGTGCTCTGAAACATTGGTCCTTGGCACTGTCAATGTTGTGAAGTACAGAATCGCAACACTTATGCTTGAATTTGAAAGCTTTTAAGCTCAAACCTTTTTAGTTTAGTAGATTTTTAACAATGCTGTTCACCTGTGTTTTGTTTGGACATTCAGTTCTTCAGTGAATTTAAATGCCTGAGTATCTACTATGGATTTATCCTCAGGAATCTCTTACTTTATCCACCTCCATGGATGTCAAAGATAATAATGAAATGGGAAATAGCTTTCAGTCAGAAAGCATCTCACCACCCTGTCGATTCGTGACAACGGTCTCTAAAGGCCCACTCACACAGGTAGCAGTGCTTACACTAATACAGTTGTTGGTGATTCTCCTTAGGCTTAAGCAACAGGAGTTTAGAGTGAAACTTGCAAACAGATTGCAACTATTTCCCAAGAAACACAGCAATATTAAACAATGGAACACCTCCAGAATTAGACAACTACTTTTCTAGGGAATAAGCATAGCACTATAGAAAAGCCCCTAGTCCCACTGGACCAAAGACAAAAAAAATGATTCAGGTACATAACCACAGGCCTCTAGGGTCAAGAATGTTTGAGGTATCTGTACAGGAATGGAAACTATTGCATAGGACCTCCAGGTGGAGAGCTAGTTAAATACACTGGGGCATCTCAGATAGCACCAGGCATTTTCATGGAGCAACCATCACTGACACGTGATAAGTGAGTTTTGTCTCTGCTTTCTCCTTTAAGTATTAAAAATGGACTATTAAAAACTTGGAGATTTTCAGTTTCACCAAAAAAAAAAAAAAAAAGAAAAGAAAAAAAGAAAAAAAAAGAAGAAGAAAGAAAAGGAATAAAAGGAAAAAGAGGGAAAAAACAAAAAAGCTTCAACTATTGAGGGGTAAAGTTGAGTTGAGTTATAAATACTGCACTGTTTGAGGATTACAAGAGGGCAGAACAAGAACACTGGTGAGAAGTTGTCTGTGTGCCAGTACTGATTTTATCACCTTGTTATTCTGTGAGAGAATATAATTTTGGAAAACCTGCTTCTAAATACTATTCTGCATTATTCTACTTGTGCTTTTCTGCATAGGACACTTCCAGATTTATGATATGATTTCATCAGAGGTTGTTGTTATCAGTATAATTTTATATAACGTTTAGACAAATTAGGAAGAGAGTCTTTATTTTTAAAAAACACTGTAATGGCCATCTGGGATGGAAATCTCCATCCTCTCAGTCCTCTTCAGTTAACAGAACCAAACCTTGTATTTGAATCTTCCTGGTCATAAAAGCTGACATTGCCTTCTCTTAACATAAAGTATCCTTAAAAGAAAACATTACTGGATATTTTATTTGACTTAAAAATCTGTACAGAAAGATTTGGAGGCCATCTCTCTGGTAAATACAAAAGCATACAGTAGGGATATATGACTTGATGTACAGCCAACTGAAGCTGGTAGGATCATTCTTTTAATCAAAGAGTTCATGAGACCATCATATAATGTAAGTGGATTAAAATTTCCAAAGACATTTTGACTGACTTTTAGAAGTAGTTTCAATAAATGAAATGTATGTTATTTCTGCTTTATCTTTAAGTCCCAAGCATATACTGTGTAAAAGCACTAGGTAGTGTTAACCTGACTATTAGGCAGAGTATTTATCACTACTTACTGATTATTCCTCCCCACCTAGGCTTCGTTTTTAATCTTTTCTTTCACCTTATTTTGTTGTGCTTTTCAAAATTTCTGCTTGGTGCTTCTTCAGCATGCATTTCATCACGTGGTGCCTTTTTCAGTATCTGAAATTTGAAGTCTGAGTAAGGAAGAAAAAATTGAAGGAAGTCCTATATTGACAGGATGATGCCCACATTTCTCAAGCTTTTTGTTCTTTTTTCCTAAAGCTATTGACCAGATTTGCAGAGTGGAACAGTGTAACATAGAAGTCGGGATGACCAAACAAATATTTCACTCATCTGAAAGTCCCAAATATGGTTGGCCATAGAAATTTCTAGATACCATTTGTAAAATTGTCTATCAGTTTGTTTCCTGCAAATACTGCTGTATTGAAAAAATAACTATAGGGAGGGCAGCTAGAGAGGGATTTTTCTTCTTGTTGACAGGAGCATGTTAATATCAAGTACCTGCAAAGTCAAGGGAGCAAAATTCAACTCCGTAGCAAGATATACCATTCAAGTGACAAGGATAAATAAACATTTTAGCTTCTTCACAGAGGCGACTGTGGGTCCACAAGTACTGTTGACTGAAGAATGGCAGAAGTTATTTCTAAAAGGTCTTCTTCACTCTGACTTCTATGAAAAGTATGGGGGTCGGGCCTGGTGGCCAAGCAAACTGCAGTGGATTCATTCCCATCAAGCACAGAAACAGCCTGTACTGTTCACATTATTTTCAGAGCAATTGCTGACATCCATTAGCATTTCAGTTGTAACTAGGATCTCAACTACAGACTGTTACATCAGCGTTATTTTCCAGCTTCATCATTACTCAGAGGGCAATGAGGCACTGGCACAGGCTGCCCAGAGGAGCTGTGGTGCCCCATCCCTGGAGGCATTCAAGGCCAGGTTATAGATGGGGCCCTGGACAACCTGAGCTGCTGGGTGGCAACCAGCCCATAGCAGAGTGTTGGAGCTGGGTTGGCTATAATGTCCCTTCCAACCTAAACCATTCTATGATCTTCAGATCAAGGAAGAAATTTTTCCTCCCAGTGGGTGCTCAAAGGTATGGGAAGTTGCTTTCTGGTGAAAAGTCAGAGACCAGCAACAGCTTGATGCGAAGCTCTGCAACAGAGCTATGAGGTGCCCAGAAATTCTTTTTTCTAAGTGCCTGGCTGATATATCTCATCAACAAGAAGCATATTCAGCACCAGTTTTCTGTTCTAGAAAGAGCTCCTCCCTTTGTCAGATTAGCAAAAAACTTATTTTGCCTTGTTTTTTCCCTTCCCCTCTTACTTTCACTTCTGCCCTAGAGCACAGTTTCACAAAAATTGGACGTTTTTCACCTTATCAGTCCCTTTACGGACGCTATGGGCATTTGTGGTATGGTGGTGTTCTGTGCCTGCAGCACACAAGTGCTCAGTTCTCTCAATAACTGAAATGTTTCAGTCTAACTGAGGTCCCTGTGTGCACTGCGTTCAAGATATGGATGAAACTTAACAGCTTATGATACACAAGAGGTCAAACCAGATGATCTAATAGTCCCTTCTGGCTTAAGATCTATGAAATATAAATGTAATGTAATAGAAAATTGTATAGTATTTTTGATATATGGCAAAATTATTATGAGATATGGCCTAACCTTTGAAGTCAATCAGTATACTCCATTAACATACACCTTATTTAATTTTTACTGTTGCTTTTCAAAAGGATTATCGTTTGCATTTATACTCTGAGATTATTGCTGAGTGAGGAACAGAGAACTGGAATCACAGTTAAGATTTCTGTGTGGTAACAGAATATGCACACTCCATAAGAATAATGTGTTTGTTTATGACATTGATGGTACAAGATTTATTATGTTCTTGACTATTTATTTCTCTGCTTTAATGCCTTTAGATTTTGTAAATGATGTGACAGGTATTTTCAGGGTCATCACTTAAAGGCTGTAACTGTTAGTTTAAGTAAAAGCCCTGATTCTCTCTGCAGAAACCTGCACAGTTTGGAGATCACACTGAATGTTGTTGGGCAGGGAGAAAACAAGAGGGATATTTTCATCTTTTTGTGTTTAATCATCTTTTGCACTTTTGTGGAGATACAACAGTTCCATGCTGATACTGAATGCTTCTGTGGCTGAAGTGTCCATTGAACTGAGAACAGCTATAATGAAATCAAATTAAAAATATATATGTACTGGAGAAAAATCATTTTCTTTGACCTTTTTTCTATGTCTTTCTTTAATCCCCTTATACAGGCTTATTAATAAAAGAACAGCAATCTGACTACTGAGCTCCACCATTAATATTCTCAATTACAGGTAAAACAGCAAAAAAAGACTGAGATAATTCTATAAAAATGCCAGGTACTTCACTGAAAATGGGTGGAAAGATGCTCACATGCAAATAAACAGGAGATATATTGCAAAACAGTGTGTAAACACTATTCCTCGTACGCTTTTTGAAACCAAATTTTTAAGCAAAAGCCATCAGGAGTTCACTAGGGTCCCAGAATAAACATGGCATTCCCTCCTCTTCCTCTTCTTCCCTTCCTTTGTACTGACAGTGAGGTGTATTACATCTCAAAATATTAAGCTTGTGACAAAATACCTTTTGCTTGTTCTCTATGCCTAAAAATAGGTAATAACTGATCTACTGCAGTTACTCACCATGAAAGGTCAAAGTCTTTTGTCTTTATAAGTCTCTGTGTATTGCAACACAAGCATATACTACAAGTCTAGTATGAGCATACATGCATTCCTTAATTTTAAAAACAAATAATCTACTGAATCAAGACCTTAATAAATGTTCTTTTAATATCAATAACAAATCCACTGAAATATTTTGCATTACTTCTAACAGAACTGTGTCTGATTTCAAAACAGTATTTTCACCTACAAAAAACATACGCTTCTCTTCTAAGTAAAGCTTTCAGAACCCAGTAAACCTTTAACTGAGCCTCCATTTACCCAAAATACAAGCATCTCACAGGCTAGTTATTTCTTAAATTTCAAACAGAAATAAGTTTTTTGTAGCTTACTGTTACTTTGGTACTTCAGTCCTTACAAATCCATTTCATGCTTCAGGTGCCAGCTGATATGTCAAATGAATTTTTCAGCTCAGTATCACATTTAAAAAGAAGCTTTTCATCTTGATAAGTTTAGCTGTTATTTTCAAGTCAAAATATTTGCATCCAATTATAATTGTATTATGATTAAAAGAAACTTGATTCTGCTTTAAGAGCATATCAATCAACGTACCTTTAGTTCTCCAATAGAAGACAGAAGTCCTGCCCCATAAGCACGTAGTTGTCCTTCTTGCTTGCAAAGACCAAATTCAATCGTAAAAAAATAGCACTGTAAAATATACAGATATACAGATGGATACAGTGTGGATTTAAAAAAAAAAAAAAAAAAGCATTTCAGCCATGACAATTGGCGCCATATTCACTTAATTGCCCCACTTTTTCAGAATTTCTTTAATATAAATTCAGATAAAGTAATTTAAATGTCATTTTCTGCAGTAACAGAGCTTTGCATGAAAATATGATTGTTTTTTTTCCAGGCACTCAGACAGTTCACAGGAATGGCCAGTTAGGAACAGACAGGTAAGAGCAACCAGGTTGGATGGGGCCCTGGGCAGCCTGGTCTACTATTAGGTATGGAGCTTGGAGGGCCTGCCTGCAGCAGAGGGGTTGGAGCTTCCTGATCTTTGAGGTCCCTTCCAACCCAAGCCATTCTATGATTCCATGATCCTATGATGATTTAGCTATCAAAGGCAGAGACAAATTTGCAGAGACTTCTGACACTTTCTGAAATAAGAGAACTGCTTTAGAAGAAAATCCCCCAAGGTACTTGGTCTGCCTGTCTAAGAACCTCTGAAGATCTCCAAGATCTAGTTCAGAGCACTCAAGTTTGGCATGTATCTAAGTGCTGTCCTGTGTTAGAATGAACTTCTTAAGACTATGTCATACTTCTCACTAAATTTTACTTCATTATAAACGAAGAACTAATATGCCACTCGGCATCTTAAATGACAGAAAGAAAATTACAGTCAGTACAGCAAATTTAGTTGGCTCATCCATTACAATTGTTCTCTAGGTCTACTTTCAACCTATGTCACCAGAAGGCAGCTGACATATCTGGGCTGATGAGAATTGTGAGACATTAGTTAAATCAACATTAACAGTAATGCATCTAACTTTGCTGTATTCACCTAACAAAGTGAAACATTAGGCAGACTGTAAAAAGTGCAGATAGTTCAGTATCCAATAAAACCAGAAGACAACAATCACACCTGGTCCTATGGTACTGAGCTTTCGTTTGGTGTTATTATAATGCAGCAAGATTGTTTTTGATGCCAGAACAAACAGATGAGATTGTTAGTAACTATTCCTACATATAAGGGTTTTAGGAAATTGTAAAACAACTTCTACAAAAATTCTGCATGCATATATATATACATACATACCATTTGTGTGCACATGTGAAAACATTTATTGCATTATCTGACAATTTCAGTATCTGTGCATAGGAATACAGCTCCACTGAAACCAAGAGCTTTACACAGTTTTGCATGAAATATGAATTTACTCTGCAGTTTCAATTAACTATGTAACAGGCGAAGCTTATATTTCTTTTTAGGATAAGCTTCAACTCAGCATTTGATACTAAATCTTAACATTTTCTGCATATCTTAAAGACAAATCCTAAGCAGATGTTTTTTTTTCTTTTTTTTTGTCACTTCCTACTTTTCTTACAAACCCCTCTCTTCTAGACTGTCTCCATCCTAAATGCAAAAGAGCAGTAATTAGCAGCTCTTTTAAATTCAATAAATGTTTAGAAATGGTGATATGATTCATTTCTCTGCGTCTTATGAAAGTTCCTGTAGAGCCAGCATAGCACTGCAGAGAAAAACATGATAAAAAAGAATAAAAACATGAGCCCTGTGTCTGATCTAAACCTGCAAAGTCATCTATGAAGAAGGAAAGGTTGTAGTGACTTAAGATGCCTTAGGTTAGGTTCCAGTACAGCAGCCAAAGCACAGATATTCACAAGAGGAGGTGAAAGCACAACACTGTCAAACAAGAAACCACAGTTCCACTTCTGACTTTGCTATTGACTTGTATAAGCCAAGCTGGCATCTAACTGTTCATTAAGTACAATTAGCTGATGCCAAAACAAATGGTTTTCAAAAAAGACATCTCAGGAACAAACAACCAGATGCACAAAACAACATAGGCATCACTGAGTTAAACTGAGACACTGCCACCGTGAAGAATATTAACTGAGTTTTTGCCAGAAAAAACTTTCGGGGGGCTGCAGTCCTGGTTCTGTACATGCTGTCACTGACAGCAATGAACCGCTCAGCTTCATACTTAAACCCCACGAGCATCTTTGAATTAGCCCCCTCAGCTCTCCTAAAAGAACCAGTGTGGTGAACACAAACATCGTGACAGATATACAGCAGGACTGGGCTGCTCATAAAGCACAGTGATCACAGTCATTTTCAGTCTGAAAGCAAACAACAGCTAAAAAGGGGGAGTCTGGTGTTTGTCAATTACAGATCTGTCAGAGTGGCTATAACTTTGTCCTCACTTGGGAGGACTGATGATAAAACACCTACCTTGTACTAACTTGTGGTATTAAGCTGTAGTATTTTAAAAAAGCCCTTTAAATGAAAAGCTCATTTTTTAATAAGTTTGCCATACACAACAGCTACAATTACTGTATTTTAAGAGAGCTCTACTTAGCTAAGAAAATGAGATAGCACACCCAATGCTGCCATCTTCAGCTTATTGCTCAGTAATACACAATTCCCTCACCCTCCCACTCACACACACCCCTAAAGAAGGTTTGATGCATTACAAGGTTCAGCAGGCTTTAGAAAGCCTTGCTCACAAGCCTAAAAACATAGAGGCACATTGAGAAGGAGATTAAATATTAACTATATATGGGTACCTTTTATAGACCAGATGCACAAACACTTAGCACATGCCTCTCTTTGTGTGGTAAACTACAGTAACTGTAGTTACTATTATATCCGTATATAACATATAGAAGATAACTGCTACTGCAGTTGAAGTGACTTAATGAAGAAACGGCTGTTTAGATTAATAAAATTTTAAAAGCTTTCCCTGAAGGTAAATAGATGATAATTTAATCATCATTATGTGTAGGCTGGTGAACGTTAAGCACTAATTGGGGCATGCAGGCTTTCACGTTCAGATTTAAATCTTTGGCCTCTCTCTGGCAAGTCAAAATATTGAAATTACAGATTTCTGCCCACCCTGCAGCCCCAGACACTTGGCTCCACTACAAGCAACAGCAACATCCTATCTTTTCCCATTACTTCCACTTCACCTTTGGACCGAATTATGGCTTTACTACATCTTACAGGTAGGCTCCTGGAGTTCTCTTGCGGCCAGAACCAAGACATCTCAATTGTCCTCAGACAATTCAGACACCCTCTTCCTCTATGTATCTTCTCCACCCAATCCTTCCAAAACTGCAAGTCCCCCAAAAGATCCCTGTGCCCACAACTCCCTGCCCTAAATTTTCATTCTTCTCATGCCCCATCACCTTAAGTTTCTTGCTCCTGTTTACCGCCTCACATTAGACAATGTAAAGAAATACATCAGATGGCCATTAAGATGCTTCCAAATTATGCTAAATGTGACAGATGAGGTCAGCTTTTTTCCACTGTAGTTTCTTTCAAGTCTCTCCTTCATTAGAAAAAGATTATTGTCTTTTATAGGAGAACAAAAACTGTCTGCTTCCATTCATGAGTCTTACTGTATACATTTATAGCAGCAGTGAGTACGGTACTGCTCAGTGCTCCACAGCAGCTCTCTGCTAGCACTGAAACAGGTCTTCCTAAGCAGTGATATGACCTAGTTCATGCTGAGATCAACAGAAGCAATATTATTTGTGTCCGCAGAAAGTGAATCAAATTGGAAAAAGGGATCAAGGAAGAAGGAAGTTTAACTTTTAAAGCAAGAAGACAGCAGCTTCCTGACAAAATCATCATCCCATGCAGCAAGCTTCAAGATGACACAAAGCAGAAGATAAGACGTCTTATAAATTCCGGAGTTCTAGAAAAGCTTTCACTAAAATACCTTTCTGTTAGTCAAATGAGCAAAACAAGATGAAGAATCAAGGTGCCAAATGAAGGAGCAAAAATGTCTTAAACCAAGACACATCAACATAATGATCTAGACTGTGCCAGAAACACAGAGTAGCGTGGGATATTATTTCAATTTTTTTCTCTTATTCAATTGGAATATATGAATGATTACTATAGTCTTGCTCATGAAACATTATCTACATGGGTTCAAAAATGAGTAAATAGTTTCATGGAAGAAAAAGTGCTTTTAAGTGCTATAATACAGTAGATATCTTCCTTCAGAATCCCTGAATCAGTGGTCACTGTCAACTAAAGCACTATACCAGAAAAATATCACCACTGTATGGCTTTCGACCTACACTGTTCTCCAGACATCTACAGTTGATTGGAAAGATATAGAATAGATCACGGCTTGGCAAACTCCAGACTTGTTCCCTGGGGTAAACACAGTGTCTATTCTTCACACACCAGCCTGCATTAAAAAACGGACTACCAAAAAGAAAAAAAGTTCAATGACAGCCATACAGTTAATTTAAAAAAAAAAAAAATGTTATTCAATTATATTTCAAAATTTTCACAGTCAGGAAAGAGGTTTTCTGGTTTTGAAGACTTTGAAAATCACTCCTCATATCATTTTGCATTTGAGAATTTCTCTCCTAGGACCTGTGCTAAGAGCTTGTGTGAGGTGTTGGGTGCTGATGTCAAAGACTCAGTACCTCAAAATCTGCCTCTTCCAGAAAAACACCACTCAAGCCATTCAATTTCATATAGCCTTCTGACGGTATTGCTGAGAGACTGATATTTGCATTCACTGGGCAATTTTCAGTAAGAGGAATAATGAGATTTTGTCTGTTCCCTAAAACAGCTCTAAAAAGATGTTCTCAGAATGAGTCTTGAGAAGACTGACTATCAAGAGCTGATTAACTGCACTCTGTCACAAGGGACAAAAAGGAGGGATGGAGTAACTGCATGACTGCAACCACACTGCATGGACAGGAGTACTCACCACTTCAAGAACTCATGGGATGAGGATACAGTCCCAAACAATGTACCAGTTGCAAAAGAGACAATGCAATTACTACTGCATGTAAATACTTGCAAGATCAGTGCTAAATACCCTTGAGGAAACATCTTTGCATTCTTTCAGTTGGACTTATGAATTCAAAGGATATTTAAATGGACTACACTAAATTTCAATGTATGTAATACGGTCAATAATTTGCAAGGATTCTTCCTTCTTCAGAATGTCTTTCATATTTTAGCTTTAAAATTACACATCTAGAAATTAAATCTCTCATATAGTTGTAATTACCTTGTACAAAGAAAGTTATATACAACTAAAAGACTTTCAAAAATCCCTGTTAGAAATTAATTTTGAGAATTAATGAAATGCAGTTGTTTTCTCCTCCCCACACCCTTCCCATAAAAGTTGCTCACAGAGCACATAAATGGTAATTCAAATAGTATGACTCTCATTTGCGTTTGCTTTCTTCATTCAGAGCTGGTGCAAATAAATTTGTGAATAGCTGCTTATTTTTCAATCTCAAATATATCAATAGTCACCAAAAACACAGCTAGCATTTCACATTTGATGAAATTATTCAAAACGCACAGTCTGTTGATTAGTATCAGGAATATCCCAGGACAAGAAACAGATATATGTAACACAGGTAACCAGGCAACTAGCCAGTAGAGTCCAATGCTGGCATCCAAACAGCAAGCAGTATCAGCTATTTGACAGCTATTCATGTGAGAACATTATTGCATAAAAAAGCAGGGAGATTTCTGAACAACAAATAAATCTCATGATGAGCTTGTGAATAGATCAAAAGCAGAAAAGAAGACAAATTCAGTGGATAAGTCTTTCTTTATAGATGATTCACCCACCTCCAACGAAGGGAATGACCTTATTCACAGCCTACAGCATTTCTAAATAAGAAAATAGAGTTTAATTTTTCAGAGTTGCCTTCTTGAAGTTTTTTGTTTAGTCTGCCACTTTGAAATGTACTTAGGCTCACCAAAATGAGGTTTTCTTTGGAGATTTCCAAGTTTATATATATTTTTAACAATACTCTCCTTTTTCCCCTCATCTGACTACTTTGCATTCAGACCTTTCAGTAAGGGCGAATGTTTGGAATAATCTTTTTCTAAACTGAAGTTTGAGTAGATGTGATGCTGCTCATTAGAGCACTCTGTATTAGAAGCACACCAGCCTTCGCATTTCTGTTGACAGCCATCGCATACAGCATCACTTCATGCAAATTCCTCTAACACAGTGGCTTGAAACGTTCAGAGAAAGCACGTGCCATAGGCAGCAATGAAGGTCTTTACCTTTTGTGAGTACTTTGAAACAACACGTTTCTTTTACAGAAATTTCTGGAGAAAAATCTCATAATGGTAACCAAAATAAAATGATCATCCCGAGTTTCTTAAAAAGCAGAAACTGTCGCTCAACGAAGATAACACTACAGTGGCATCAGTAAGGAGGGAACTCTGTAAGGTACAACACTGGAGAGCTCATCTAAGACAAGAAAATGTATGACTGCAAATGCAATCCATCTTCTACAGTAAGATCTGTAGGATTTTCCTACTAACACCCTTGTGTTCTCTTGAGAGAATGTGTCCTGCTGTCCATTCTCACATGGAGGGGTCCTTCTTCCTGCTCTGAAAGGTGGGCAGAGTTCTGGAATCTTTCTGCTGCTGCTACTCCAGAAGTTAGCTCCCACAGAATTGGAGCCATTGGATATCTCATTCCATGTGTGAATTGCTCCAAAGAATTTGCACTTAGGCATGCTCTGCACTTCGATTTTTGTCCACTTCTCTCACATTATCTCAGTTGAAAACCTTATAGTGGTCACAGAGATGGGAGAACAGTCATTCTCACAAAAGCACACTTACTTCAACTTCCTTAATACTGTCAGAAGAATTCCTGATTTATTTCAGTGTATTAACCAATAGCGCTGGAGCTTAATAGGAGACGAAACCACCAAAACTATGAACTGTTGCTGAGATCATTGGTTAAACATAAAGCATTGAAGCCCTAATGCTTTACCCTTCCTATTCCCCATTTCCTTTCATTTAACTCTTATCTTGAAGAACTTCTAAAACCTGGAGTTTTAGGGTTTGTTAATCTCATATGGAGTTATTAAGAACAAATGATGTGCAATAATGAACCATTTCCTTTCCAATTTATTTTACAATGTGTAACATGAATTCATGTTCAGTGCTCCCTACACTAACTGAAGTGTGTATTTTCTCATTTCTTTTCAAGCTCTAGCTCCAAATTTCAGCTTTCCAGCCCTTTCACACAGTCAGCTCAAGAGGCACAGTCATGTCTTTTGAATTGTTTGCTGGGACTCCAGAGATAAGGTCCTCTGAATGTCAAATTACAAAGAAAAGGGTGGGAAAAAAAGCTAGGTAAACATATGTCACAGCTGTCCACCCAGAGTCTTCAAACTGTGCTGTTTCATGTGACCCAACCTAATCCTCCGTGATCTCTCAGGATTCACAGTCTGCAAACAGAGCCTGTCGTTACACTCTGACATTCCTGTTCTCCAGATCTACTCTTTCAAATGAAGACTTTGCATTAACAAAACCTACTAAAGTAAGAATATTACTTGCACGTACAATACAGCAAGAGCTGGCAGAAGGGAAGTGCTCCCTCAGCATTCTGGCTTATACTGCACCTTGTACTGTACCACTCCTTTAGCAAAAGAGCCAGGAACTCAAAAAGTGACAAGTTGGCATGACCCAAGTAAAAGCACTATTTGAACAAATACACATACAAGAGGTCACTAAGTTGTCTTTCATCTACTAATATCATCATGTTATGAAGAGTTACCAACCCTAGGACTGTTGCCACAATTCTGAGCTGCACTGCTTAGAAAAACATCCAGAGGAGAGACAAGAACACCTTCAGACACACTTCCTCATCTGACAGTCAGAGCAAATATCTCCACAAAAGCCTAGCCCAGCCCCTAAGATCTGTTTCTCACAACTACCTTGTGAACCTTAGCACTGGTCCGGCACTGTTCCAACAATAAAATATTACACTCCCTAAGAAGCCTGCTGAGAAGCAGACTCAGCAGAAAAGGCCTAGAGTTGTGATGCTGCTTAAAGCAAGCCTCCTCAGACATTTTAACTGAGGAGGGGTATGAGGTCAGCAGCAAAAGTCCTGAAGCGTCTGCTAATGAAGAGAAATCACATCTCCAGAGGGATCTCAGAACTTTTGCAAGCTCTGAAATTATAAGTGCAGAAAGGCACTGAAGAGGCAGTGACAATTGGCAATGCTCTTACCATATTTTCATTTCAAGGAAAAAATGCAGTATTTCTTGGCAGTCGTATCCCCTTAAATGTTTGTTTTTAAGGAGAAAAAAAAAAAAAAAAAAGTCTTCATTCCAAAAATGACAGCGCCCACACTAATTTTCTATGCTTAAAATAAATATTTAAATTCTTGCATCTATTTCTGAAAACCGATTTAATAACCAGATAGCTAAGACTTGTTTTCAAACATCACAGTTTCTAACAGCAACACTGCATTTAAACTCAATGTTCTTTTCATCACATAAATGCAAGGGGACTCCCAAAAGCTTTTTTGGTTCTTAATGCATTTGCTAAACCTGCCTTGCAATAAGGGAAAAAAAAAAAAAAAAAAAAAGATACTAGGCATCAGCACAAAAGTGATGCAAGTTCTATTCATGTCAAGCTGACAGACAGATCAAAGAAGAGAAATAACTCAGGGAATTTTAAGTATCTATTAATTTTGCCACTAAAAATATATCCAAACTGAAGATGGCTTTCACAACCTCAAACAAAATCTTTGTCAAGTACAGCTGAGCATCTCCTTGTCTCTCAGTGATTTTTTGGCAGCGAGGGCATGTAGAAAGAATTTGTCATAACTACAGATTAGTCAAGTGAGTCAACACCGGGTTACCTGCCAGAAGTCTGTAAACACACAGCAAATTATATGAATATGTATTCAGTAAAGTGGAAAAATGGTATATTAAGCAAGAATTTGTGAGCACAGATCGCAGCTTTTCCCTGTACAAACAAAAAAGTCCAAGCAATTTACAGGGGCTCTGGTCTAGAAGAGACTTAACAGATGCAAAACTCATTCTAGAAATGATCAGAATGGCCAGGATCTCACTGATAGGCAAGATTTCTGCTCTCACGTAGGTTCTAAATTCACTACAGATATATTACATGGATCTGCTAATAAGTTAATATGTTTCTTGAGAGTGGAAAAAGTAATTCTATAAAGCTTTTTTACGTTCTAGAAATGGAAAGTGTGCTGTTAAACTATAAGTTTACTATATGAAAACTGATAGAATTTATATATTTGTAACAATTATGGCCTAATTATTCAAGAGAAGGAAGAAAAGCCTTTAGATAAAGAGTAGTATGTTTTATGGGGGGAAAAAGAAGATAATCTTGGAGCACCCACTCTTTTCAGCATTTCTTTAAAAAGCTCTGCAAACTGTTAGCAGATATCATATTCTATAAATGCCATAATCTGCAGAAAGTTCTCTATAATGCACAAAAAAATACAAAGCTTACGGATGTAAACTGAAGCAAAGTTATCTTGTCAAAAACTAATCTTTGCTAACAGAAAAGGAAAATTTGAAGACACGGTTAAACCTAAGAAACAGACATATTGGAGCAGGGGGTGTTCAGACTGTGCCTGTAAGCACTGTCACACTGCTGCTCTGCTCACTATGTCTATGACACTGTCAGCCACAGCTGGAATCAAACCAAAATGACCAAATTTATCAGATGCAGGCTTTTTTTTTTTTTTTTTTTTTTTTTTTTTTATCAACAATACTTTGAGATTTGGAGTATTTGCTTTAATTTTCAAAAATCAGCAACAAATAATAAAAAAACCCCTTTACACAATAGCATCCCAAGGCCCCCCTGGCCCCCCAGCCCTAAAAAGCAGCTAAGGGAAATTGTGGCATGCAGTACTACATGCATTTGATTTTGACACAGACATGCATGACTGCAAAATCAAAGGCTCTCTGGAATAGAATCTTTCCCTGCAGAAAACAATAGTCCTAAATAACAGTTTTTGCCAAGTAAAATACTATCACAGTTTAACACCAACAAATCCTGACTTTGTTCACACGACTGTACCCATGCTGAATTTTAGGAGAATGTACACATGGAAGTGAAGGTAGCCCACAGACCTAAATGTCTGAAAGTAATGGCAAATGTGAAAGCAAATAGCTTTCTGTGGTGTCAGGACTGGCCCTATAAATATATAATTCAGCTATACTTACAGAAACATTATGGCAGATCTCCCAAAAATATCTCAATGAAAGATTTATGAAACCATATTCTATGCAGCACTCTGATGGCATTTGATAGAAAGATGACGACAGACATAAGAACCACTTCAAAAGCTGTAGCACTAAGTAATTGAGCCGTAGGCAGACTTAGCTCTTTATGGATACCAGACGTATTTTATCTTACTTTCATACTTTCATCTGAGCATACAAAGAAAATACTCAGGAAAATACTGGATGAGAGAACTAGACCTAATGCATGTAGTATGCTCAGTCCTTGAGCCCGTATTTAAAACAATTCAGATTAGCACAGTTGTGAATATTAAAGCGGGATCTTTTCAGCTCTGTGTGAACAAAAATTTTTAGACTTTCCATAAGATGATGGCATTTGGGTTATACATAGTAGATAATAAGCATAATTTTCCTTCTGGAAAGAAAATCATTTACTGAAATATTCCAGATAAGGAGAAGATGAGTGTATGGTTTGAGGACACTGCTCCTTACACATAATCAGTCTGTTTTCTGCCTGAAAGCAGAACCTGCTGGCTTTCTTCTCCAGGCGTTCCCACCAACCCACAAGAGGAGGGCTGGGTGTGCAGGGCTGCAGCGATGGTTGCACTCTGCAGTGCAGCAGGGCGCTACAATGCTTGAGCTAAGGAAACCTGGAGCTGCCTTATCCCAACAGAGTTATGCACCATAGCCAGATAAACAGGTAGCTGCTCTCACAGGGCTGTTCCCAGTACAACTCAGCAGGGCATTCCCCATGTGCAGACAGCTAGATGTTTTTTCCATGCACTCTCCAGCTGCTTGAACTCCATGGAAATTGAGGGACGAATTCCCCTGCCTGTGCACTTGCAGCAGACATTCCCTCAGCCCTAAGTGACACAGGCAAAATGAGTTGCCATGAGCTGGGCTCCTTCACTTCTCCACAAACCAGCTGGAGGATCTCTAGAGCAGATGACTCACATGCCAACCACTCTGCTACAAAACCTTACTGTTTTAAGTATGGAAATAAATGCAATAGAAAAAGCAAGAAGCATTATAAAATTTACTTCGTTAATTTGCTTTGACAGCTATATACACCTCTGGGAATACTTCTTGATGTATTATGGGAAGAAGTGTGGTATACAAATAAAGCCTTACTAACATGAAACCTTCACAGCTCTGAACAGTACAGGAATACATTTTTACAAATGAGTTTCCCATGTTTATGTGCTATAAGCAAAGAAAAATCAGCGTAGCAATCTCAGTATGAATGACATCTACACAGATTCCAGGTTTATCTCTTTCCTTCAAAATATAGGGAGAACCCAAAAGAGCAGCAACATATCTGAGCCTTTCCTTTAATGTTTGTTGTTTCTTGCCCATTTTCTTTAAATATTTATTCCCATAAGTTATGTGCTTTGTTAGTAGTTATTACCCAAAACACTTGTGTAACTGTTGCTCACTGGAAGCAACAATTTGTCCCGGTTACATATGGTCTATAAAAGACACTTTATACCCTTTTGTTAATATATTTCCAACTCGAGGTCAAAAGAGAAAAATATGCAAAAAACCTTATCAAAATTCATAGATTGCTTCCACCTATTCCTCAACCTATTTCAAGTGGATGCAACCACTGAGATGGTAAATGTTTGCTATTTGTGTGCATTCCTAAATTCTACAAATTCTTCCCGAGCTGTTTAGTCGAGGATCACTTTCATTACTGTTGTAGCAGAGCACACATTCTCTGTGAGCTGCTGAACTACCAGCAAAGATTACTATTGCAGAATCTGCATTTTCTTAATGAAAATGAAGTTGCTTCTGAAAATAAACAAATGTAATTAGCAAGCCACTGCTGTGTGAAATTTGCACCATTCTCTTGTTAACCTATATGTCAAAACATATTACTTGTGTGCATGTAAGTTTGTATTTGCAGTTCAGTAACCTCGCAGATCATGATCTAACCACTTTGGAAACATAATCTTACAAGAAATAAAAACAAATCCAGTGTATTGCTGCAGTTTGTTATTTTATTAGAGGCTTTCTCTTCAGCACTTTTAAGTGCTTAGGGCTCGATGTTCATAAACTGCATCCTGTCTACAAGGAGTCATATTATTTCCACAACAATTTTTAATTGCTTCCCTGCTCCCAATTAAGTCAAATTGGTCCTCTCTTCCATCTAGCTTCCTCATTACAGGGTTGGGCCCAAGTACACAAACATACAAACATATTATTAAACAACAACATTTCCAGTTACTTGTGGGTGAAAAATTTGGTCTGGTAGGGCAACCTGAGACCCTCACACAAAGAGCTCATTGACCCAAGCAACTGCTAGAATGCATCCTGTATCACCTCCTAACAGCAGATGAACTCTCCTGGCTGTTCTTAATTTCAAGTGGCCCCATACGAAGCATGAAATGTTTCATTTCCAGATGTAACTCATCCTGTGATTACCTACTTTGCCTAGAAACTAGATAAAAATAGGAACTTTGTGTATTAAGTGTTTTGCAAGCCAATATTTTATATCACCCTTCACAAATTAAAAACAAACAAACAAAAGAAAGTCCAGCTCACTGTCTTTGCAGCTCTGGCTGGCAATATGATTTTACCACCACCTAAATTACTTCTCCCACTCCCTCACAGAATGTGTAACAGCAGAATCACCTTTTTGTACCTTCTGCTGATCAGAAACTGCAGGAACTCACACACTTGAACAGTGATGCTGGTTGATAAAGATGGATCTATTGAATCCTGCTCCCCTCCTTCATCTGGATACAGCTCATTTGTCCCCTCCTCAAGCTGTAGACCATGCCAGCTATACAGCATCAAGTCCACTTTTCCTGACATACAGGAAGTCTCTGAAATATACAGACTCCCACTTTTGCAGGGAGCACATTCAAAACTAGCTCAACTCTGCAGTGCTACTCTTAACTAAAAGTCACATTAGAGTTGGAACTGCTCATTTACCCTGTTCCCCAGTCTGACAGTACAGATATCCTCTCTCTTTCTTTTTCTTTTCCAGTTCCAGCTGGAAAGTGAAAAAGGTTCAGGGAAGAAATGCATGCACAAAGTTACAGAGCATCTTCCTAATGATGAGTAACTACATAAACTAGTGCTTTTCAATCCAAAAAAGGAGACAAAGAATGATGCAATTCTGTGAAGTCATGGGGGCACAGAAGAGTTTAGCTATGATTGATTATTCTCTCTTCAAATAAAGAACCACATGAGAACAACAACAGCAACAAAAAAAAAAGCATCAGGATAGTAACAACCAAATGAGACAGTTCATCACACAGCGAAGAGGTGAGGCACAGAGCCCTCTGCAAAAGGTACGATGGGTACTAAAAATTTACATGTCTTCAGGCACTGAAGGCTGTCAGTGAACAGATACCTGCTCCAGATAATTAAATACATTACATCCACATTTGGCTTAAGAGTCTCTTGAGTTTCTGAGTGGTCAAAAACCAGGAAACTTTTGGAAAGAATCAGGCATGCTCATCTTGCTCTTACCCTGTTCCAGGGCAGCTGTTCAGGGTTGCCCTTGGGGTCAATGTACCAGCCACGTGGGCTAACCCACGTACAGCAGTTCTTACAGACCCAAACCTGGCAACAGGCTGTCCAAACCCAGAACAGGGACTTCCACAAACACAATTCCCACAGAAGACATCGAGTGTCTGCTCCCATTTCATCAACAGAACTCTTCACATTCTCCCTGTAGTAACTTCTCTGAAGCACAGGCTTATTTTTATGTAGTACAGTCTTTTGTTTTTGAGATACAAAGCTAGTTAGGCATTGCTGCTGAGATTTTGTTCTCGTGCCATGAATCTCCTGTGTGATGACAATGAAAATGCACTGCAAGGGAACAGTGCAGTATTCTAAAATATTAAATATTGATCCTTGAAATCTACAGTTTTTTCTCTCCTTTAATATGGTTCAGTGATATACGTACTGTACTATCTTTTTCGCTCACCTTTGTGCTCACCTATATGGCTAACATGCTGGAGGACAGACTTGACATCAGCACTTCAACTATTTTATCATGAATTGTTGAAACAGGTCCTTAAAATCTGGGGACCATTATCTGTTATTAATACTTTCAGAATATTATACAGATAAAAACCAGAGATTAGAGCACGCTTTAGAGCTGCAGTCTGTGTGCTAGACAGCACCTCACCTATCAAAGAAGAGCAATCCAATTCTCCTGATTCAAACAGATTTGTATGGCTTTGCAACTGAGAAGACCACAACGTTCCACCATCCTTGTTCTCTGGTTCTTGTATCACTTCAGATTTTGTTTCCAGGCAATTTCCAACATATACATATAGGTATCTGCCTGGCGAAACTCAGGAGCAGATACAGCCATAGGCACATGCTTTTACTTCCCAAATGATGAACAGTACGGACGTCAGTATTTCCAGTCTCATGCTGCCTGGCAGGACAATGTCTGGCTCCTTCATATATACTTTATATACAGTCCTACCTTTTACTCTGGGAACTGGTTCATCTTCTCTAAGTGACATGCACCCCAGTCAAGAGTCGTTTTATGACTCTCTTAAGTCTGTCAAAATTTATTCAAACAGTTTTTACATCACATTCCCTCTCAGTAATTCATGCTGCAGCTCTTTTATTAATAAACTACAGGCTCAGACAGAAGCATCTCCTTTACAAGAAACTCCATTATGTCACCACTGGACTTAGGTTACATGCTCTGCTCACTCCTGGCATTTGTCACGCAATACAGCATACCATTTGGGATACAGAAAAATGTTTGAATGTTGAACTTCAAAATGTTCAGTGAATGCTATAGCTCTTCAGCTATGATAGTAGGTTTTAGGTGGCCAGTACAAAATTATTTTTATACGGCAGAATGGCTTCAGCAGGGGAGCTGACTGCAGACTTAGAGCAGTGGTAGACTGTTTATCATTTTGCTATATAAATGAGGAACATTCAAGAAACCTTAATTTTTCAGATGCATATTAGGAATGTTCAAAATCTCAAGCATTTTTGTAGTTTTCTTCTCTGCTCCATTTGTTTCTTTATGGAGGAAGAGAGTTACCAGCTCACAAGCTGTACTTATGGCCTAGCACTATTGATAGTACCTCTGGGAAATATTATCTGTTGTTTTGAAGATGAGATCACAACAGTTTGTCCTCTCCTATAAGATATCTACTCAAAGTTACCACATGTGACCCACCCTTTGTCTGCAATGCTCCTGTTTCTTCTATTCTGGTTATGACCTCAGTAAACAATGTGTAACTGTCCTGAATCATATGCCAGTTGTTCAGTGTGGGAAAAGAACTAGAATGAAGACAAGACAACTGGACAGTGTAGACCTCTGAGGAAAACAGGCAAATGAGTTCACACGAATTACCATCAATTTCTCCCAGATAGGCAGTTCTGAGCAATTTTTTTTTTTTTTATCCTAGCATATGTATGTAATATATTTAGTATGTGATGCATACACAGACAAATAAAAGTCATCTGTAGAAATATACAATTGGCCTCAGTCATTATCCAGGCAACATAAAACATTTAGATTTATAATAAGCCTCAAACACATTTTCGAGACGTCATCACACAATTCCTCACAGTTCCTTCAGATTATGATTCAATTCACTATTGTGGGTTTTTTTTTTTTTTTTTTTTTGCATAAAGGCAGACAAAACAATAGCCTCATGCTATTAAAATACCAGGAAAAACATTGTCAAGAAAAATGAAAAGGTGCCAATCTTTTTTCAGTTCTGCAGAACTGAAGGTTTAAGTGCATCTTCCAGCAAGAAATTTTTGGAGAAAACTTGCTGGGACTAATTAATCCCTAATTGTCAAATTCTTGGATGGAAAGATTTGGTGATTAAGTGCATACAAACCACAGACACTGTGCTAGCCCATTCGTTTCTGAGTGGAGCAAACTGACTGGTGGTGATTGAATTTTACATACACATCCTCTCCTTGCTGCCTTGCAAAAGGCAGCTTGAGCTGTGCTGAAAGAACCCAACAGGAGTGGGAGTCATTCCTGCCATCAGTAAGAAAGAAAGAATCCCGCTTATCAACTTGCAGCTTCACAAAGACAGCTGCTCTCCAGCTCCCAAGTCCACAAATTACAAGGTTATATCAGAATATAAACTGAGGTATATTTTTCGTACAATTTTCCTGACAAAACCTTATGTTATGTGCTGTTAAATGTGTTGTAAATTATATATAATATAAATTAATTGAAACACCTCATGTCAAGTCCCCCCTTCAGCTTACAGTTTGAGAGCTAAGTAGAAAAGACAGACTGTTTTCACACAGTACTAAAATAAACAGAAAGACCAGGCACACTTGAAAAATCAACTCAAAACCATTTTTTAGAACGTCACACAGAGTAGCACTAGACATTAGTTATGATGATTGTAATTAGCACCCAGACATACACAGTCAATACTACATTTCCTCAGCTAGTAACTGCATTGTACCACAGGACAAGTGAAAAAAAGTGGATTGTGGAAATATTTTGCCTTGTTTCAGTAATCTGTCTCTCAATCACTTGTGTTTTTTTTTTTACTCCCCTAAAACACCGTAAGTAGAACAGCATCTCTCAAAAACTATTGCAAATGCAATCTTTAGGATCTTTCACTACTCCATTTTTCAAAGCAAGAGAGCTTAAGTTTGAAAAGGAGCAGCAGCCATTCCACCCCTCTTGCTCCAATCTGACCAACAGACTGAAACAAGAGGATTGGGTACCCTCAAATCCCTCTTCCCCTGCAGGTGTCCTCCCTCCAGCTGACTAGCACCTCTGCAATGCTCTCCCATTTAATCCCTGCCCTCAGAGGCACTGCACAGAAGTGACTAATTGCCATTTACCAAATTATCCTGGCCTGCCCAGGGACAAGGCTCCTGCTTGCTCTCCATGAACCATGTCAGATCTACAGAGACAAAGCCACCCACACATTTCCTTTGTAGCTCAAGACTGATCATACACAAAGAGCAGATCTATCAAGGCAGATACACAGTGCCTTTTGAGAGCAGAATGGAGCGGAAGATTAGGAAATCACCTGTAATAATTCTTTCCTTTCTAGTCTGAATTCCTAAGAGGCATTTTCTTCACTTCCAGAGCCATTGTCCTCCTTGTAAGGGCTCAGCTGTTAATGTCACTATCTTTTGAAACAGGTCATGATAATGGCAAGCCTGCTTTGGGCATATTGCTTCAAGTTCATTAATATGCATGTTCTCTCTCCATTCATTTGTTTCTGTATTTACTTTGAAGTTGCCTAGCTGGAACCTGCATTGCTTTTCTGCATTAAGACTCTTGGCTGGCATTTTTCAACTTGCTGCATCTGGTTTTTGTTGATTCTGTGTTGGGGTTGTTTTTTGTTTTTTGTTTTTTTTTAATCTAGGTTGGAAACGGAACAGAATATTGCAAAAGTCAGTTAATAGCACATCAAGCGACATTTGGTGCCCAACTGAATGCATTTCTTGGCCTCCTCACCCTCTCCACTGAGAGATGTTCTTTCTACTTGCTCTCAAACTGACTTTGTTTACATTGCAAATTTTAGGGCAAGTTACATCTCTGTATTTGTCAAGCACCTGCCTCAGGGGAGAATAGCTCTTCATTGTGCATCTGCAAAAAAATAACAACACCTGGGTTACCATAAGGCTCTTTTCTAAATGTCTCTTCCACCTGAAAGAGCTATTTCCAGCATGGGAGGAGAAATCAACTTTGACTCAGATATCAAATTCTCAGTATGATAAGGAAAAGTGATTCAACTGTCTTCTTTTATTTTTGGCTTTGTGATTTGGGAGCAGTTCATTGTTCAGATGACACAGTCAGTCATAACTGAATTTCTGTGAGGGGGAAGAGTAAAAGCATTTATATAATATTCAGAGGTCATTTTATATTAATATCTCTCCCAAACAGATTAGTCTCAACCTTGTATGCTGCAACAGGCCCATGCCCATGTCATCTAAGGTTATTATGAGGTGAAAAACTTGGACATACCATTTTTCTCAGAATACCCACAGAAATAGCCAGTTAGCTAGTTTTTCTTGAGGCTGCAAGTCATGACAAGGTAGCTCTGCTTCCTACCAAGTCCATTCCTAGCAGATTTGCAAATAGACACACAACTTTCTTGAGTCCTCCCTACAAACAACAGTTTCTTCTCTGCAGGTAGCCATTAGAAAAGCAAAGAACATATCCTGAAGCATGTGAGAGGAAGAGGCCAGGAGCAAAACATCAAGCCTGTCTAAGCAGAGAGTGGAGCTGTCTGATTATATAAATTTGCTGGCCTCTTCTGGAAGGCTACAGGAGAAAAAGAAAAAAAAAAAAAACGGGTACAAACTCCTTTTTCAGCAGACTCTAAGACACTGCTAAGCCACTGTATCAAAGCTATGATAGTTTAATAGAGCGTTTATTGAATCTGCTTTTAATAGTGTCTGGTTAAATTGATGAAATACAAAATTCAGCTCACAGCCACCAGCTGAGGCAGTTGACCACAATCTAGATCTACTGCTGCTTATTCTTGACTTAGTAACAACATATTCTCCAACAGGAGCAGTAGTAAGAATGTAAAATCATTTTAAAATCCATCACACACTACAATGCAGTGAGCATCTGCAAGACTGATAAGTGAATGCAGGAACCGCAATGTTAAGAGCCAAAGTGGCCACCTGTGGAGGAACTAACAAAGCAGAGCTGAAAGCATGCACCAAAACATTTTCTTCTTCTATTTTTTTTTCTCCCAAAAAATTATCTTTCTTACTTTCAGTACCTTAAAGCAAACAAAATCCATCTCAGTGAACCCCTGAAACTGGATTGTAATTCCAGATAAATAATAGAACTGATTACCCAATGATTAGAGTGTTTAGCTTTGTTCCTAATAAAAACAATGGAAAAAGACCTAAAGCTCTGTGACTGTCACAGCACAGTCATTCATAATTTGTACCGGCTCTGGTAAAAGAATGCACGTCACTTCATCAGCCAAACAGGATGACAGATAAGAGAGAGCATGCTACACAACAATTTAACTCACAGTGGCTAATTTCTGAACATCTTCATCAGATGCTCCCAATGAAGCGAGTCCTATCTCTTGTGAAAACTGGGCAAACTTAGGATCAGCAAGTAGAGGCACATGTCCCAAAAGTTCATGGCATGTATCCCTAGAGGAATGGAAATGAGAAGATAGCCATTACAGGAATAAATGCCACAGTAATTCCATAATCAATTTAACATAAACCATTTAATATGGGTCAGACCTCTATTCAAAATGTCTTACCACAAAACATGTTTTTTACATTAATGGTTCTTCCCTGTGCACAGTTCTACAAAAAGACATGGGTTTATAAAATGGATTAACACCACTTTTTCCATGATTTCCCCATTGTTTACAGACTAACTGGGAAAGCACAATCACTGTTGTCTTCCAGGCTTAGTTCCATGAAAAGCAAATTGCTTGTCTTCTGAGTACAGTTTACAGCAATTCTATCCACATGAATCAAGTTCAAAATCCAACACAAACTCTTCCTCTTCTCCATTCACCTTTCCACATCCCGGTACAGCTCCACAACCAAACATTTTGCAGCTTACCTGTAGAAATTTAGCATAGTATTTACAAAGGTATCTGGTGTGTCTAATTTCACATTTTGCCCTCACTTCCTACTGTAATCAGTGGTTACTTTCATTATTAAATCCAGTTCTCACTTGGCAGGCTTCAGAAAAAAGCAGATAAGCTGTCTTGTTTCAGAAAGAACTACTGTCTATACCTGTAAGTGCATTATTAGTCACAACAAAGTGCAAATATAAGTCTACAAAAAACTGCTAACCAAACAAACAAAAGTGCACATGCATCATCTACAAAAGCTCTCAAACAATTCTGAAAGTTTTGGTGCATTTGTTCACAGAAAATAATGGACTTGGTAGTAAAGTTCACTTTAAAAATCAGATCTGACATTTCCTTTGCTTTCGTCTCTTCAAAGACATTTCTCTTGTTTTTTTCTTTTAAGCTGTAAACAAATGTTTTAAAGGCAGGGAGAAAACATCAAGTTATCTGCTTTCTATCCAAAATCATCCAATTTGTCTTTTATAAACTATTTTTGTTCTAAGAGACACAAAACCTGACACTTCAGATAAATCATAAAAACAATGCTATATACAATTTACAGTTTCCTATTCTTATTCACTATTCCTTACCATAAAGCCTGTGCCAACTGTGCCAAGATAGACACTATCTTCTGAATGTGTGCAAACGAGCATTACCATAGCACTTCTGGCATTCCTAGTTTGCCTCAGCAACAGCCTATCAGAAATGCAGTTTGGGTATTGTAGGCCATCTTCTCAGCTCAGATGGTCTCACTCACATATTGCTTACCAACATTTACTCATGTTACATTCACGCTTTTTGGTGAGATGCATACAGCTCTGAAGCTGTGCGTGAAAAGTTGGAACTAAGTTCACATTTGAGTAATTCATTCGATCATCCAGAATAATTACCAAATCTCATTTCTCTTCTTTCCCAGCCATAAGTATTTCCAAAAGATGCGGGGGACATAAGTAGATGCTCATGACACATGTTCCATAGACGCTGACTAGAGATTCAGTTGCAGTAATACTGACTGAGTGCACTGCCTGAAAAAGAGGAGGCTGAGGGGAGGTACTCGTGGTGGCCTACAGCTCCTCTTGAGGGGAGCAGAAGGGCAGCACTGAGCTCTGCTCTCTGGTAACAGCAACAGGAACAGAGGGAACAGCATGGAGCTTTGTCAGGTGAGGATCAGGCTGGGGATTAGGAGAACGATCTTCACTGGAGGATGGTCAGGCCCTGGAACAGGCAGCCCAGGGTCACAGCACCAAGCCAGCAAAGTGCAAGAAGCATCTGGACAACACTATTGACACAGGATTTGATTTTTAGGTGATCCTGTGTGCAGCCAGGAGTTGCTTTCAATGATCCTTACCGGTGCCCTCCAACTCAGGATCTTCTATGATTGTATGCTTACCTTTACTGTGTTCTTATGTCTCCATTCAACAGCTAAGAAACATGCATGATATGTACAGCTGGCCAGGAACAGTACCAGACTTAGTTACTTAGCTAAGGAAAATTTCTTGCTTTTTTGTTTTCCTCTCTCATTCTCTGAGAAAGTTTGTCTTTCTTTCTGAAAGTAAGATCTCTTCTCCCTTTTTTCTACATCACAGCATGTCCTTCTAGAATACAAGAGATTCCCATTTTCTGTTTTTCTTCAAAAACAGCTGACAAGAAGGCTTTTCTTTTCTTGCCTCCATACCTTTCACTTGGTGGTGCTCTGAGATGTGAAAGATGATCAAAGTTTCCTACCACAAGACTTGTAGCTTAGATAGTATTCCTTTCCTCATTAGAGTTCAGACTTGAAAAATTGGCTTGCTCTGCATGGTATCTCTTTGTTCAGGAGATGGTTTGCATCACTTGAGTGGATAATCAAAGGGTAATGACCCTTTTTTTATTAATTTAGTTCCAGTCACAACAATTTCTTGTCATCTCCTGCAAGATTTAGCTCACTAATAACACAAAGAACTGCAGAAAAAGGGAGTTTGCTGTATGATGGATACACTGAGAGAATTACCAGTGCCAAACAAGTCACTGGAGGAGTCTAATTTCTCTAGCCATTACCTTCAGCGCAGAAAGGGGCCACAAACACATTCCCTGGAAGTCCAGAGCTTGTAACTCCACTTCCCATCTACACTGAAGAAATCAATACAGACAACTGAACACTTCACCAGATCTATTTAAGGTAACTTCATCCTAGTAGTTCAAATAAGAAGAACAAAGAAAAATAAGCATTGGGACTAGCTTCAAGTTCTTGGCTCCAGGAAGGATTCTGCAATGCTTGTGGTACCTGAGTGAGTATCTACATCTCTATTTTCCTGTGCAGAAGTTGCAGCTCCCAGAAACAAACGAGCAAAGGTGTGTTTTCCCTAGTTCTGCACTGGGGCATAGGCTCTTTCTGTCACTTCCACCCTCACACAAAAAATGAGAACAGACAAAGGCTAGCCTGCCCCTATAAACTTGTTTTTCTCCTGGTAAGAGGAGGAGAATGCAGAGGCAGAAAATACTTCTCTTCTGCCTTCAGCTTGTAGATTTTTCCATTAAAACTATTGTTTTAACTGAGAAGTTATAAAGAAGTAGCTTGAAACCAAAGAGCATGGGGAAAAAACAAAAAACAAAACAATAACAGAAAAACACTAAAAAACCCTATACCCTCCAGGAAGAACCATGAACCAGCATTTGAGATCGTCATTGGAGTCCGTTAGATTTCCCTGCCAGTCTGGTCCTTTATAGATAGCTTAAACAACATAATTCTTTGCTTAACTACCAAGGCTTGATTCTTTTGTTTTGTTTTATTCAGAAAATAATTAAGTTCCTTTAATTTATTCCCACACATTGCTCAGAGAAAATAAGATTTTTGTAATGCACTTTTCACAGCAAAAGATTTTTCTTGAAGTAAATTAGTTAGCAGAGCAGAGGAAATCTATATAACTCTGTGAATGTAGTAGGAACATAATGAAACTCAGGAAGAAATGTTTTAAAATGCATATAGTAGTGATACAGATCAAACCAAATGAACTCTCTAATTTGTATCTAGCTCTATAGCCTGGGTGTTAAATCTGATGGAAAGCCCACTGAAGTCAAAAGGAGTCTTTTTAGCAGGTTTATATCATTGAAATGCAACATTCACCAAGCCATGGACCTGCAGCAAATCTCATTATGGTCCCATATATCAACTAGCACATCTCAGGGCATTGCAGCTGCAGCAGAAGATGAAGAGCTTGTCCTTCCTCAAGTCAGTTTAGTTTTGTCATTGATTTCAACAAAGCCAGAATTTCACTCTACATTTCCAATAACAATTACTATGGCCATTTTATGAAAAATTACTATGCTCCATTTTATGAAAAGAAATCACACACAATTTGAAAGGGATTTTCAAAATTTTCCTGTGGAGCTCCTCCTAGTCAGTGCACATTTTAAATAGTTTCAGAACAAGCAGGTCTGCAGAAAGAAAGCAACATAATTAGGGCATGACAACTTCCTTCCTCTATTAGTCATATTTAGAACTGTTAAGACCAAAAACTGAATTTTTAAGCTCAGCCCAAACAGGGAACAAAAATATTAATTCTATTTTAACAAGTATTACCAAACAGTGACTTTCCAGATGCCACAACCAGAAACATTACAGAAAGTAGTTGTATTTACTAAGGTTTTAGTATGATACATGGTGTAATTCTGAAAGTAAGCAGAAAACTATACAGGTCACAAATATATAAATCAATGAACGTGAGGACATTAGCAAAAATACAGGCACACCTGCTTGTTTCCTGGATGATGTTCCACTTAGAGTTATATACCTAAATCCCCTATCAATAGATGAAAGCACACTCCTAGTTTTATATTAGGTTAATAAAAATCTGAGTATTGCTGAGTATTGGCAGGTGTTGCAAACACTAAAGAAGATATTTAGTGCAATGCCTAGTATTTCCTAAGTGAAATTTCTTTTGAAATATCTACAGATGTTCTTAGACAGACCAGAGAAGGTCCAGCACCATACATACAAGCCACTCTTTCTGGGTTTTACATTGTAGCAATTACCCTAAAACTTGCAAAAATTGAAGTCCTATTTACAGAGATTACAGAAGTGAGTGCATTAATTCAGAGATCAGCACCTCTTACCCAATACAAACATGCACACAAAACTAGCCTCACGGTACCTCAGCAGATACTCTGCTCCGTTCACAAGCTGAAAAGATGATGGGATATGCGTGGTACAGCACCACCTGCTGACTCTGTCCAGAATAATGTTAGAGCATTTTTAGATGCAGCTTAATATGCAGTTCCATTAATCCTTTTACATCAAAAAAATACTATTCCATGGTTTCAGCACTCTATTCAAGAAATCAAAGTTAGGCATGGGTCCAAATGTTTACATGACTGAAGCTGAATACGTTCATATGAACCCTTTATTTTTGCCGAATTTTACAGAAAGTAGTATAAGCTCAATAATCAATGCTGCAATTTCATGCTAGCTTTCTGGTAAGTGATTCAGTACATAAATACCATTCCTGTGGTTTGCAAGATTAGCGGATGCTTTTGGTGAAACTGCCTCCATACTAGCTGGCATGTTAGCACTGCACAGAACACAACATGTATAACATGTCATAACAACATAACAACAATCGAAATCACTTTAATCTTTTTTTCCTTCCAACTTTTCATCAAGAAATCAACAGCTAAAATATTTTGTCTAAACACACAATATTCTGTTTCAAAAAAGCTGCAATGTTGTTCCATGAAAGTCATAATCATTCCTCCTCTTCCTAATATGTTCTCTGTAACAAACTTCATACGTAACACCCTCTCTGGATGAGAAAACTGTGCCTCATTATTTGCTTTTGCTGTTTCATAGGCACAATACAAAGTTCAGCTGCAGAATCTGGCCCCAAAAAGATAAATGGAGATACAAGAAACCAAACTACAATTCCAAAAGCAAATTTTTTCAAGAGATTCAGGGCTTCCCTTTCAAGCTTCTTTCCTTAGTTATCATCGGAAAAAGTCAAACTGTAGTCACTTTTTCAAAATACATATTTGAAAGCTCCATCTTCCACTGCAAAATAATACAGGTAGATTTTTTGATCCACTAGATAAATAACAGCTATTTAAGACCTTTGTAAAAAGTCCATGAGAAAACTCCTAATCAAATTCAGATTCTTCAGCATGAAGGGTTATATCACTGACAGGGTAACTACATTTGCGACACTGTTCCGCTTTTCAACCTTGCCTAGTTCACTCGGGTCTTTTAAGAATCCTACAAGCACATTTTTTCACCACTAAAGCAAATGAAGCAACTTACGGTTCTGGTGTGTAAAGAGGATCCGAGCCATGTCGTACATACTGAGTACAGTGAAAAACTCTGTATGCTAAGCCAGCTAAGAAGTCTCGGGGAGAGAGATATCCAGCAACCGGTCTCACTGTGAAGCCAGACCTTTCTGAAGTGAAGGAGATAATAAAACCATATTATAAATTACTATATCAATCTCTAAGGACAAGTAATGGTATGCAGTTAATTACCAGAAACATGGCATGGAAAGTCTTGGCTGAAGATCACCATACATAATCTTCATCTATTAAGTACGAGAATTGTTTTGCATTGCTAGCATATTTTTAATGAAAACACCTCAACGTACTTCAAAGTTTGTTTAAATAACTTTGTATAGAAAGGAAGGTAAAGTGCCATAAGGGATGTTCTCAAATCACAAAGCGTCTGATTTTTCCATCTGGCAGCAAAGCAGGAGAAAGTTATCCAAAACAGAGGATGACTTCTGCAAAATGTATTGAAAACAAACAGAACAGAATAGGATTAAACCAAACCTGCCCTTATTTTTACAGATAAATACTGCTTTGTGACAGTAAAATACTGAATTTCAAATCTAAAGTCCTCATTTAAATGTTTAACAAAGTGTTCAGTTGACAGATTAGACCCAGTGGAGAATGATTTCAGATTGAGTAACTTTGAAAAGGACATTTCTCTCCCAAACTCATTCTTAATTCCTTGCAAGTATTTACAAGAGATTGTTCCAAGCATTTCTTCAACAGATATTGCTGTGTTCTATTCAGTCTAAAAACATATTTGTGAAAAATATGCTTATTTTTGAGTTTTTAGTTAAGGAAAAAAAGCCTAATTCCTTAGGGATTATACTGCAGTCTATGAGAATCCCAGGACACATCAAAATTGAAAGATCAATGAGTCACTTATCAGTAAATGCAATTATTGACAAACAAGAGCTAAGGATGAAGTAGGGACTGGGGAAAGTAAGCCTCTCATTATCAATGCTGTATTTCTTTTAGTTAAAAATTTACTTTACACGCTTGGGAGAACACACTTAGCCTTTTTCTTTTTTTCCTCTACATAACACTTAACAGCCCATAACATTATTTTCTAAACACATGTCTGTACAGTATTTTAATTCCTGAGCATCTGAGGAAGAAGATTAAGGCGTAAGTATGCGTGTCTGAAGGAAGCCCTGGGAGAAGAGAAAATCTTAAGTGAACACTTTGGCAGCTCTAGAGTTAAAAACCCACAGGTTCTTCTCATCTGTCGCTTCTCCTTCCACATGGGATACATTTCCATCACAGATGAGAAAGCAGAGTATTTTCAAACTTAAATGTGTAATATCCTGATCATTTAAAAATACCAGAGAAGTTGTAGATTATCTATGGAACCCCACTGAAATTTCTTCATACATCAATGTGAGCTTCATGGGGTTTTAAGCATTCAGGAGAGCCTCATATTTTCCTTTTTCCTTAAATGCATAGATACAGTGGGAACACATACTGTGGTTACCAGGACACTCACCCTCTGTTATCAGAACAGCAGAGCTAACTCAGCTCTTTTTCATTATATAGAAGGACTTTTCTCCCTGTGTAGGACAACACCAGTGCAGCATGTGATTATTTATTTAACTCATCTCAGCATCATATCCTCTTCCATGAAAAGTATAAACCACAGCTGGCTGATAGTACTGGGAGCCTTTCTATTCAATATGCTTTGCGTTACATTCTAACAGAAAGAAGTGTTTCAAAAAGCATTACTTACTGATAAATCAAACATTAATCTTACCTTTAAGAAAAATAGAGACATCTTCCAGCTGAGGCACATTATCCTCTCTATATCCACAGTACTTAGTCAGCAGAGGAAAGTTCTTTAAATATTCACGACAAGCATGGGTGGGATAGAGTTTACTGAGTTCTCTGAACACCACACCCCATGTTTTAATTTCTTCAGCTGTGTACTCCACTCTGGGAATGGGTTGACCACTGTTGGGGTAAAAAAAAAAAAAGGGATAGAGAGTATATTGTATATTTGAATACAATCAGATTGTATATTGACTGTGGATGGCAGAATTTCTGTGCTACTTAAATAACTATAACTACATAGAGCCTGTTAAAAAATGAACTACTTTAAAGTGATAACTAGATGCTTTTTCCTTAGAATTTTTTCCTAATGCTATGTTTTACATATTACATTTATTTCATAAGAACTGCGTTTCTTAATAAGCAGTGAAATGATTTCCATAACATAACAGAAAGATGGATTTCTTATATGATGCATTTGTACACCAAAGTAATAGCTCTGCTTTCTGTCACTGTTGTTTTTGTAATGGTTAGCTGAAGCTCCAAATTCAGTTTAACTTGTACATTCAGTAAAACCATCACTTGATTGCTCTATCTGTTCCCTGTAATACAGAATATTCACAGACTCCCATTTTAAAAATGAAGATTAGGCAATTATCTAGATGTTTAGAAACACGTAGAAACAATAAAACACGTATATTTTTTATTTAGACCGTTGTGGATGTGTGTTTGGAACCCCACATTCATGCAGGACTACATGATGAGGAAGCCTGCCTCAGAGCCAACAGCCCAGAATAAATGAAACTAAGACTTTAAATACATCTCTCAGTATTTTTCTTCTGCACAATTTCTCTGCCTCCTCCACCTTCAATAAGATGCAGAGAAATTGCAGAGCAGGAGCCTCCCAGGAAGCTTGCTGATCTGTCTCTGACATCCAAGATTTGCCTCGAGGGTTACAGCTAATTCAAAACTGAATGACAGCACAGAGTGTGAGGGGCTCCTTCCAATTTGCACCGCCTTGCATTTAGCTTTAAGGAATTTCCCATGACATAATCTTCATCTATCATTATGACTTCCCTCTAGAAACTTTATAATCTTTCTCTGGATTTAACGTTCACCATCTACTACAAGCAACTACAAAATCTGCCACCTCCTCACGTACCCTTCTCTTCTCTCAGACTGCTGATGAGCACAGATCAGACAGAGGGATTCCAGGTCCCTACCTCCCACAGCCCAGCCACCACAGTGCCGGCACCATGGGTACTCGCAGCTCAGTGCTGCAGTGTCCTCCATACAGACAGCAGCCTTGGCTGTCCCACCAACAGCATGCAGAGCATAGCCCTGCTGCAGCAGAACTGCAGTGCTGTGTATTTGCTAGAGCAGTTGAGTTTCCCTCCTGGCTCTCATCTGGTTTATAATCCTGTCTTCACCATGCCAGGTAACAAGGAACGAGCCCTCTTGTCGCATTCGACTGCTGTTAAGCAGTCTCTCCATGCACAAAGAGAAGAGCCTCTGCCCTACATTTGTTTGTGGTTGTCCCCTTATCTTTACTGAAAACTTACTATTTAATCCCCTCACCTTTCACTATATCAAAGTATTCTGATCCATAGCAGTATCTGTCAGTCAAAGGATACTTTGTATGAGACACTCACACTTGTCAAAAACGCTCTGAACATCCAATACATTAAATTTGCTAGTTCCCCTTCAGCCACTCTTTTGCAGAGTGACAAGAATTGCAATGCATGTGGTGAAGCACTGCTCACCAGCAGAAGCTGCACTGGGTCCTTGTCTGTTATGCTGTGGGAGTCAATCCTTCAGATCCAGTATCTGTCTTCACCTGCACAGTCCATCAATCTTAAGCTGCTGCCAGCTCGTGGGAAGGATAACAGAGCTACTCTAAATCATATCATACACACCAGGTACAAATAGACTGGTACTCCACCCACCTGGGGCTGCCAGAGCTGTGCAGGAGCCTCATCCCTTTTCCCTAGATGCAACATCTACTATGGATACAGCCATTACAGGTCAGCACTGACCCAGCAAAGCTGAAGAAATCTGAGTGCCAATGGAAAAAAAAAATCAAGATTCTATTTAGCATATTACTAGAGAAGTATAAAGAAAATCAGGATCCTGAAGCTTGTTCACTCTTCACTAAGAGGTTTATAATATAGTAATTGTTTCAATTAATTCATTAGCACTGAAATAAGGTTCACTGAACATTAATTCCTTATTAGAATTTAAGCCTAGGAGCACTGATCTTATTTGAAGATGATGGTGATACTGCTTTCTTTTTTAAGAGTGTTTTCTTTATTGACAGGATGGAGATAGCCAGACTCAAGGGAGGACTGCACAATTCTTTTCACTTTTCTCACCCTCTTACAAGCATGACCCACCTTGCTTTCATCACCCAATAAATCACACGAAAAGACAGCCTAGTCAGCCACAAGCAAACTGGTTTTGCAAGGACATTAAAGGCTAACCTAACCTGAATTTTATTTCCCCTTATTAAAATGGTCTTTCCATTTTGCCACGGTCATGAGCTATCAACTCACATTATGAATTCCCTCTATAAGCTTTGCATTTTTCTTCCAGATTTAATTTTCTCAACACTTTTGCAATCTCTAATCAGTCTCAAAGGGCTAATTAGCAAGTTTAACACATTTTCACTATCTTTAGGATATAAGCTACGTGAAGGAGGGAGGAATATTTATTTTTTGGTCCACTTATTTCACAGAGTTATCTTCATTGATGTGCTCTATTAGCACATCTTTCCCTTTAACACCTAGCACCAGCAAGGATCTGTTCCTTTAGGTTCACATCTTAGCGTTTTTCTCTCTGTTCCCAGCTGAGGCCTCTTTATGTTCTATCAAAGAAGAACATCTACTGCTACAGAACAGCAACTCATAAAGGAAATGTCAGTCACGGATTTTCAACAATTTTTGACAGAGCCATTTTCTTGAGCCAATTTTTTGTGGCCAAATCTCTTCTTTTTTTTTTAAGGAACCAAGTTTGTGGAGTTTTTTAAACACTGGAGGATGAAAATTAGAAATGCATCAACCTCAGCTTTCAATGAGAAAGAAATACTGAGAGGTTAGCGACAATGCTCTAAATTTGCCTCTAAGAGAAGTCCTTATACCAAAATTGTATTTTACACTATCATGAAGCTCTCCCAGCATTCCCTGGCATACCTATTCTTTTTGTATAAAAAATAAGCAGTCTTCAGACCACAAAAGAAGGTGCAAATAGATAGCAATGCAGTGTCAAGACACCAAAACTAATTCTGAATGCACTAGCATGGGTAGCAGAAATAGTTCAGCTGTAGCAGCACAGGGTCCTTCTGGAGCTGATTTTCTCTTCCCCGGACTATCTCTAAGAGTAGACGTATCCAGAGAGAGACCGAGTGTACAGCCTCATGGATATGGCGTGTCTGAGGGGTGAAAAAAGTCATGTTGGAAGATCTGAGGAGTATGAATAAGTTTTTGCCACATTTTAAGTAACTGTGCAGATCAGTGGCCTCTAAGCCATTTTTTGGTTAAAAACATTCAAAGAATCTCGTTTTCCTGTTCCTGCTGCTACCATGAAGAGTGTGAAATATCTTATAACATTTGAAAATATCACTGGGATGAGCGAGTATTTCTGAGTAGGTTTGCCCCCAAATAACCCCAATTTCAATTTTTTTGATTTTTGTAATCTGCAGAAGTGGCTATTGAGTCTTCAAAATCTAAAGAAGAAAAAGCATTTTCCTTCCTTTTATCTCTTTTTCTGGAAATGTGCAAGATTTTTTGGAAAAGATGTTTCTTGCCAGTTTCAGAGGAAAAAAAATCCTTGTAGCAGAACACCAACCACTGCTCAGTGAGCCAGCAGGACCTTTCCAGCATTCAGAAAGCTTAGAGGGGGAGAAAAAAGGAAGATATTGCCAACAGCTTAGCAGCTGTGAGATGCAGGGCACTGCCATTTTCCTTACTAATAAGTGGAGAACTGTCCTAGTGTACTAAAAGAGATCTAGAAGCACACAGTATGCCCTCATCCACAGGTATCTGCTTGACATTTCACACTGCAGCAAATGTTAGGAAAGAATAACTAACTCTGCAGCAAGCGTGAGACTGGGAAATAAAATCAATCAGCTGTAAACAAACAAAAAACTTTGTTTGCCTCGACTTAAATCTGAAAACTGGCTAAGCTTAGGACTTACACTGGCAAAGGGATCAAAACACAGAGCCCGGGAAGATTCTCCACTCACCACCCTGTCCCAGCATGCAGAAGCTCAGTGTGCTGTACGAGTGCCATGAGCACCCAGACAAACAAATGCCACCGTGGGCTGAAGAAAGGAAAACCAAACGCTGGTGCTTGGACATTTACTGTATTGGTAACAGCGTAACAACTGGAATGGAACAAAACTAAAGGAGAAAGATCATTAGGATTACATGGTCACAAAGTAGACTTAGTTTTCCTGTCCCAACCTCCAGTCCTCTATAGCTCATGAATTAACTTTACAATAAGAACAAAGAAAGCAGAACCAAAAAAACTTCTAAAATGCTTTTCTGAATTGCTTCCTGACAGGATATGCCTTTCATGAAGGGAGAAAATAACTGCTGTGCTCTGCATTCTTTAAACAATATACTTTGAAATCTCAAAGGAGAAAAAGAAAAGCGAAAATCTGAAAATGGAAAGGAACATGAAATTAGTATGCTCCTTCCGCTGAGAGCGAGGGCAAACAAAACAGAGCCTAATTAGAATTAGCTGAATCCTTCCTTGAGAAGAAAATTGCAACACGGTAGGTATTTTTAGGTAGCACAGAAAGTTTCCTAACTTCCAGAGATGGCAACAAATTGAAAATACTGACTTGACAAGGAAAAAGATCAGAAGGCAGAACCACAAACAGCATACTTATACATACACACCAGTTCCATAAACTACAGGGAAATCCACTAAGTGAATTCTGAGAAGTTTACAGCTGTGGTAGCAACATTCATAAAAGGCATTCTGCAGCATCCAGTGTATTAAGTGCATGAAAAGAAAAGAATCATTTCCTATTATTGCCTTATTCAGTTAGCTACAGCTAACCGTAAGTTAACAGTTAAGTTACAGCTTTCCCAGATTTGGACCAAATCTTAGGATCCTCAGGACCCGACTCTTATCCTGTACCTAAAGGTAGAGATGTCATTCATTTTCATTTTTAGTCATAACTGTGACTAATTTTGAGAATTTATCCTGTTACAATGGTAGGAATCAAACTGTTATGACAGACATAGCCCTTGTGTGAAGCACAGTGCTCCACTTTCATTTGGGTGCTATTCCAGGGACATCTAACAGTTCTCACAAGAAGCACAACTTTCTTTGGTTCAAATAGCTAATAATGATTTGGCATAGAGCAACCCCATTGGGACACTAGCCACATACAACTCAGCAGTACATCAGTTTTTCATTAATAACAGTTCCTTAAGTTTAATCTGCTATTAATAAAATGCTGAAAAGGTAGAGCTTGCATTTCAAATGTGTTCCTTCCATGTCTGTATCTGTTCTGAAAATGTAATAGGATTTCAAACATCAGGTTTGCATAGGCTGCACCAGTGGTAGTTTAAAGGATGACTTTGTCTACTGCAAAACTTCCTGCTACAGAATTAAGTAGAGCATGAATTCTAACTAGTCAGCAGCCCAGGGAAGAGTTATACCAGTACTTACTATTTATAGCTCATGGCAACATCCACAAAGTATTTTCTTCTCTGTCGATAGACATTGTCTTTAAATCCCTTAAGCAAGGAAGAAGAAAGTAATTTATAACAAAGACAGAAAATTAGCTGTGAGAATTATAAATCATTAAAGTGTTTATCTAGTACCAAATTATATTGTATTTTGATTAACACCGCCTTATGCACTGTAAGAGAAATATATCTTTTGCCTTTTTTCCCCACCAAAGTCCCACGGGGGTGTTTTTAAGATAGGTTTGTGCATAGGTAGTCATTTTTCCAAGGCATTGAAAAAGCAAAACTGTTCTCCTGTCATTTCATCTCATGCAGGTTTTCCTTAATCTGTATGGAGATCCACAGGCAGGCATAAAGCAGAATAACTGACCTTTTCTTAATACATCTGTCATCACTAGAAGACAGAAGGTGCCAAGAGTTCACAAGTAACTCATTTTGAAGATGCTACTTCAGCAGTTGCCATCTTAACCAACACATTAGAGACTGAGCCAACAGCCTCCAACAGCAAATACACACACTGCTCCAAGTTGAGCTGCAGATCAAACTCCCTACATATTAGGCTACAGCACGTTCTTACTTTTTGCATATTAAGTGCAAAAGAGCTGTATTACACATACAGACTAGTCAGTAACAGCCCTTCAAGCTATTCAAAATCAAAACATTCTCTTCTGTATCTACAAAAAATTTAGACAATTTAGGTTTTAGACAACAAAACTTTCAAAGCAGGACTTGTAACCTCTTGAAGATGGAAAAGAATAGTTATCTAAGCGCCACAATTAGTAGTTCAGAAAGTGCATTTAAATTTCCGCAAGTGCCATGACTTAAATGGGCTGCTCCCATCACCTAGTCACAGCTGAAAAGTAAAACATTTTTTCCTTACTGTTCACATACACAGATCAGCAAAGGGAATGAAAACACAATGTATTTTGATTTGAAATGTTTATGAGTTTGCATGAGAAAACTCAAAAGGTATTTTATGGCCCCATAACCAAAGCTGTGCTGCTAGGGCTGAGCAAGGGAAAATGTCAGAGGACTGTAGAGAGAATTCAAGCCTCCACTATCACACAGGACAGCAAATGCCTTACACAACACCCTTCAGGTACTGAGAAATTCGATGTATACAAACTGGGAGAACTCCTTGAAAGTAGCCCTGCTGAGAAGGACTTAGTGTTCCGACTAACGAAAAACTTAATGTGAGCCAGCTGTGTGCACTTGCAGCCCAGAAGGCCAATGGTATCCTAGGTTCCATCAGAAGAGGGGTGGCCAGCAGGGTGAGAGAAGTGATTGTCCTCCTCTATTCTATCCTTGTGAGGCCCCAGCTGAAGTAGTGTCCTGATCTGGGGCCTCCAACACAGGAATTATGTGGATCTGTCGGAGAGAGTCCAGAGAAGGCCACAAAGACAATTCAAGGGCTGGAGCACCTCTCCTATGAAGACAGGCTGAAGGAACTGGGCTTGTTCAGCCTGGATAAGAAAAGGCTGGGGGGAGACTTCATTGCAGCTTTCCAATATTTAAAGACAGCTTATAAACATGAGGAAAATCAACTTTTTACATGGGTAGATAGTGATAGGACAAGGGGAGATCATTTTAAACTAAAAAAAGGGAGATTTAGATTAGATGGCAGGGGGAACTTCTTTACTGAAAGAATAGTGACGTGCTGGAACAGATTGCCCAGGGAGGTCATGGATACCCCTAAAGGTACCTAAGGCCAGGCTGGATGGGAACCTGAGCAGCCTTATCCATTATCTGTGGCAGAGGGGTTAGAACTTGACAATCCTTGGGGTCCCTTCCAACCCAAGCCATTCTATGAGTATACGATTATTTTTTTTTTTAAACATGTCATTTATTTGGTTATCAACTTGCTGGGCGTAACTATCGTGAATTTCATACACTCAAACAATTGCCTGCCTCTCTAATCCTGCATTTTTGTGGCAGGCTTTCAACAGGGCATAGCACCCTCCTGTGAAATGCTACAGAAGAGTCAAGAATGATGCTATAATCAACACTGCTCATATAGAGAAGCTTTTTGACAGGCAAAAACTTGTGACATTTTGGAGCGTATGTCTGTCTGCTTAATACCCTTTACACTAGCGTTGTTACTCAGCTGTAACATACAACAGACAAAATGGAATGGATGACAGCATAGGTGACTCAAACGTCCAGCACGTGCAGTGAAATCAAGACCAAAACCATTAGCCAATATGGAATGGGTTAGAACCTAAACTAGTGCTATGCTGATTCCATAATGGAGTAATTCTCTTTGGTCTGTCATCAATACATTACTATGAAGGAACAGAGCAGGCATCAGAACTGGCATTTGAAAGGCCAATCACAAATTTTATAGTTTTCTCCCCCATCTCTAATATCTAGCGTGCTGCATGCGCTAACAAATGGTGTGTAAATTATGTTCATAATAGTTCCCTCAAGTGTAAAATATATATTCATATAATGCAAATGTCTTTTTTCATTGTCTGTAAAACTGAAGGCAGATTTTCAGTAGAGCACTCAACTATTTAATGAAGGCACCAGCTCAGAACATAAAACAGTATCAAATGGCTCATCACAATCATCAACTCAAGGCTAGAATGAGTTGCCATTAAGGCCTCTGTTTGAACCAAATTACTGTTAATGGTTGAAGGTAATCAACAGATTTTTCCATTCTGAGAAAAATAGTAGGTAAATCCTAGCTCGTCATTAAGAAGTATGTGGCAGAAATCAGGACCCAGGAACATGCTGCCCAACTGCAGGCCTACAGTGCAGGAAAGGCTCATATTCAGGTATTTCAGTTCATTCCTTCCTTTCAGCTGGAAGCTTCCTATAATACCAGTTAAATTCAGCTTTCAGAGTAGGAATAATACAATAAGTTGCCATTAGTATTGCTCAACAAAGGGGTCCAAAGATGGAAACCTCGATTTGAAACAAGTGAAAATCCCTTAACACAAATGCTTGCAATCATCTGCTGTGTAAAGAATTAGATGTTAAGCATGTATGGACTTGAGCCAAATGGAATAAAACAAATCTATTTTTTTTTGTCTTTTACACTGAGCATTTGGCACCACTACAGGTCTCACTTATGTGAAATGCAAGCTTGACTCCTGTCACTGAAGTCAGGAAACAATGTGAGACACCTTCCCATCTGTTGCATTCCTTTCTGCACACAGAAACAGGAATGAGCTGCTGTTTTATTTTGCAATTATCTCCTGAGTGGCCAGGAAGTCTTTTTCCACAATTCCTTTTTCTCTGACAACTACGTTTATATCTATTCTTATTTAAGAGCCACTTGTGACAGAACCTAAGGTCACAATGATCTAAACTCTTCTCTTTATCTGAAAACTTCTAACAACAAGCTAAATAAAAAGTAAATAAATGAAAATAGAAAAAAAAAAAAAAAAAGGACAAAGTTGTTCAAGAGAAAGTTTTATGGAGGACTTCCTTCTTTCATGTCCAGCTATAGAAAAGGATAATTAATTCACTGAAAACAGGGAACAGAACTAAATACCAACCGTGCTCAGAAAAGCACTCAAAACCAGCAATCAACAAGATTTTTATTTGACTGGCAAACAATGTGAACAAATTATCTACAATACAATTGTATGTTACACTTACAGGGTGATCTGCATCCAGCTCAGATCCATACATCAATACTCTTTGTGAACATTTGTCTAATTCAGATATCTTCCGAGGAAACCAAGGGACACAATCAAGATCTGCAGAAGATAGAATGTGAGTTAAATATACTGAATATAAGATTATGGCTGTAACTGTGCAAAACATTTGTGAGTCTATGAAACAGTGATACAGAAATAGCCTTGCCTTCCTCATCAGTCCAGATGTTTTCTGGTGGATTCAGAGACACAATATTTGTTTGAAACTTGAGCAACTGGATTAGTTCATTAAATTCCTTCTTACTGCAGTCACAGTCCACAAAAATTTCTACCTCTGAGTTCCTTCTCTTTGATTTTCGTGATTCAATATGAACCATACTCACATGTTTCTCCTGCAGAAAGAAGAAACAATGGGTTAAATATAGACACATCAGTTAGGATTGCAATATTGATGGCATATTCCTCAGGAAAGCTTTTTCAGGTTTCAAATGAAGGTCTCCTCTGGTACAGGCAACCAGCAGTTTCTGATTTTCCACATGTGAATCCACGTAGTAGGAACTATTTCACCGGCACACCCCACAAAGTATGTAAACACTGCATCTCCTTAATTAATACATTCATGCAACAAATTTGCAGAAGGCAAAGACTCCATTTGCTGAGGGCTTTGAATCTGCTGATTGCAGACCAGCAGATTACAAAAGCCAAGCACAATCATTTTGATGATCTCTTCCTGAGTAAACCAGGCCACAGGACCCCTTTTCAGCTGACACAGGGATGATGGTTTCAGACATTCTCTTCTGAAGTAGAGAAAGTGGCTTTGATTTACCCTAGGTTTAGAAGACAACATAATCCCACCCTTGCTCACCCATGCTCAAATTGTTCAGCAACTATGTGAATGCAGTTGATCTGTCTGCAATGTCTTCCAAATACATTTTAGAAAGCAATTGTAAGCAAGTTGTTCTCAAGGTAGATCTGACATGTATATTCAGGATTTCAGGTCTGAACCCATTGAATAATTTAAACCAGAGCTGCAATTAACATTTTGGAGAGAAGATGCATTGAAAACATGTCTCTCTTCCTGCAGTTCCTATTGGTTCACTCAGCCCTCTCCTGCTCCCATCGTGCAACCTGGTTTCAGGTAATCTCCCTCCTAGGGGCTCAGCTCACTCCACTTTCAACATCTGGACAGTCTAGATATCTGCATAAGCCTATGGAATCTGTTCCCAGAGCCAACTCCTGTCATTTAGGCTCAGTATGCTCCTACAATTATACCCCTCTGATGGTTTAGCATGAAGGGGTAGATTCCAAATCACCTCTTAACATTTTCTTCTCTGCACAGACTGAGCAGTCTAAGGCTTTCATCATGGTGCTTTGCATGAATTGTCCTTAAAGATGCCTTCAAGTCCTCTTCAATGTATTAATAAGGAAAGCAGACTACATAGAGTACCAGCAGTCAGACTGAAAACCACCAATTGCATGGGGATCTATATGGAAACCAATGCTTCACAATTTAAGTTCCAGTTAGACAGAAAGCTCTGACCCTGCAAGCACTTAAAGGTGCACTTAAATTTATGACCAAACATTGTTCTGCAACAAGGTTGTCATCGCCATCTGACTTTGAGCATATAATTCAGACTCTGAACTGCTCTCTGAAACTGCTTCCTTTCATCGTGGTCTGTACAGAGAACTTCAAACCTAATTTATGATGCTGAGAATCACACTTTGGAAATCTAAAGTGAATAGTGTGAATATCACCATCACAGTTAAACTTAGTTCCAGAAGATTCTCTGAGAGTCTTAAATGCTTCGTTGAACGACCCATAAAGCCTGAAGTTACACTCTGCAGATTCACTAAAAGTAACTGCACTCCATAGTGCATTAATTTATACCAACAAAGAGCCTGACCTCAGTATTCTTCCTCATCTGATCAGCACAATGATATGTAAGCTTTACCTGAAAGAGCCGGAGAGCCTTCACCAATCCACCAACTTCATTCTTCAAGGAAAACACCACAGCTGTCTTTCCACCTTCAGAAACTGACTCTCCTTTCCCATTTCCCTTACTGCCTTTTTTCTCCTCATTTTTCCCAGAGCTTGATCTGTTTATCTACAAATGGATAAAGAACAGCATCGATTCAGTTGCAAAAGGGTATTTCACAAAAGTAAGACATATTACACAAAAAGAATTTTTCATTAGAAAATAGCCAAGTTGAACCTATCCAGGCTTAATTTAGAAGTTAATTTATTTACCAGAAACCAGAATCACAGATATATATATACATAGGATACAAATATATTGATTTTTTAGGGCAACACTATCAAAAGTAATAAAGAAAGTGAATGGAGATGATGATCTGAATTACCACAAAACCACTAATTGCAGTGATGCTATTCTATCTGTAAGTCAGTTCAAGATGATTTTTACTGGTCTGTACTTCTGTATCATCTATTGTCTAGAGTCCAATACTCTCTGACCAGCTGCTTTTAAACGTTCCACACGTGGGGTGCATAATGTTTAGTACGAAGTATTATGTACGGAGTACTTAATAGACAATGTGTGATGTTACACAGGAATTCTGATTTAGCAGAGTGATACTTAACACACTGAAAACAGACTACAAATGCAAGTGATACTTAGCAAAAAGCTGCAATCTCAGTAAACAGTTCAATCACAACATCAAGGTTATTTGCATTACTGGTCTGTCTAGCTGTGAGATCACACTTGGTGAGTGGTGGCCAATGTCTCCATGTATGGATGGAGATCAGTGACAAGTGGCGTCCCTTAGGGGTCAGTACTGGGACCAAGGCTCTTTAACACCTTCATCAGTGACACTGACAGTGGTATCAAGTGCACCATCAGCAAGTTTGCCGATAACACCAAGCTGTGTGGTACTTTTGACATGCCCAAAGAACAGGATGCCATTCAAAGAGACCTAGACAGGCTCCAGCTATGGGCCCAGGAGAACCTCACGATGTTCAACATATTCAAGTGCAAGGTCCTGCACATGGCTCATGGCAACTCCTGCTATCAGTACAAGCTAGGGGATGAAAGGATGGAGCACAGCCCTAACAAAGAGGACTTGGAGATACTGGTGGATAAGAAGTTGTACATGAGCCTGCAATTTGCCCTTGCAGCCCAGAAAGCCAACCTTATCCTCGGCTGCATCAAAAGCAGCATGTCTCCAGATCTGGAGTCCTCAGTAAATGAGAGACATGGAACTGTTGGAGTGTGTCCAGAGGAGGGCCACAAAAATGGTCTAAAAGATGGAACACCTCCCTGCAAGGACAGGCTGAGAGAGCTGGGGCTGCTCAGCCTGGAGAAGAGAAGGCTCCAGGAGACCTGAGAGCAGCCTTTCAGTACCTAACAAGGTGGCTATAAGAATGGACAGACTCTTTAGAAGGGTCTGTTGTGACAGGACAAGGGAAAATGGTTTCGAACAGAGAGATTCAGACTAGATGTAAGAAAAAAAGGTTTGTTTGTTTGTTTTACAGTAAGGGCAGTGAGGCAGTCAAACAGGTTGCGCAGAGAGGTGTGGGTACCCCATCCCTGAAGACATTCAACGTCAGGCTGGACCAGTGTCTGAGCAACCTGTTCTAGCTCTAGGTGTCCCTGTTCACTGCAGGAGAGTTGTTCATTAAACAGATGTTCATTAAAAGTTCTTTCCAATTCAAACAACTTTATGATTCTCTGATCTTGTGCTCACTGCCACTATGCTGGGCATACCCAGTCACCAGAAATGAATACATGGATTAAGGCCACTGATCTCCCTGCAGTTATCCTATTAGTGATGTAGTTTTCATACCCATTCTGGGCTGAGCCATGTATTCGCTTCCACCATACCGGTCAGGCTTAACTCAAGGAGTCATTCACACTGTTAGGAACTCTGGAGAGACATCTACATCAACAGTTAGTCTATGTAACTGATGGCAGCCATGTTTCTAAAGCAAAGGCCTCTCCCTGGTACCCACCAAGATAAGATCAGATTTTTGCAGATGCTGTGGTCAGTCACATTCAGCCTTATTGCTACTGAGCCTTCTTCCATTTCTGGGTTTATTGGTCAGCCATGCTCATTAAATTTAAAATACAAATTTTATGCTATCTGTTGTAGTACAGTTAATGTCGCTGCATAATGTCATTTCTCCTGAGAAATCTACGATCTTCTCTTAATCAAGAAGGTGAAAACTTTGCTTCAAACCAAACCTCATCCAGTAGTTTCCAAAAAATGTGGACTTTTTTCAGTTAACTTCAATTCTGGTGAGATGCAACAGAACAGCAAGTTGGGCTTTATAAGCTCTGTAGACAGTTCTGATAATACTGACCACGACCTTCAAAAACCAGCCTGCATTCTCCAATCAGGTTGTGACTCAGAGAAATGCTGTCCTCAGTGAGATGCTCACCACTTTTTAAACAACAGTATCACCTGTAATATGGACACTAAAAGACATGAACCTAGAAACTAAGAGACATAAACAACAATTCCACAACTACTAATAGTTTTTTGGTAAATTGTAGAAAATAACCAAAGAATGGGTGGAATTTTTGAACAGGTCTCAACACTTGGTTGAAGCCAAGTTAAGTATCTGTTCCTGTTTTCTTAGAGCTGCCAAGGTGGGTTATCCCACCTGCATGATGTTTGTGGCTCCATCTAAGGCAATGGGCTTTAGCAAAGTCTCCCTGTGCTTTCCAAAAAAGATTACATTTCATAAGGAGCTTTTTCTTCCGAAAAAGAAATTAGTAAAGTTTAGTCTGATTCCTTTTCCAAATTGGATTAGTTAAAGATAGTTTTCTTAGAAATAAATATTGCTGACAGAGATGAGGTATTTGGATCACATCCATCTCAACATAGCACATGTCAAACTGGTTTGCTTTTCTACCTGATCCCAGTCCACTTTGAGATACCTCCCTCTGCTGTGAGACCACTGGATATTCAGCTCCCACTGGGCGTATATATATGTGTGTAAATGCCTCAGAATACACACGTACGTACATTAAAAGCACAAGAATGCACTGAATTAAAAGAAGGGCTAGTTGAACTGCATCTTCAAGGCCAGATTGGATGGGGCCCTGGGCAGCCTGGGCAGTCTAGCATTAGGTGGGAAGGTTGGTGGCCCTGCATGTGGCAGGGGGGGTGGAGATTCATGATCCTTGAGGTCCCTTCCAACCCTGGCTTCCAACCTGTGATTCTGTGATTCTTACCAAAAGCAACAACTTAAAACAGCGCTGGTTAAACTACCCAGGCTAGTTTCAGCACGTACCCAAAGGTCTCTGTGGTCTCTTCTCATATTTATCAATCTTAAAGCATTTGGAAAAAGTAATTCTGCTTGTGAAGTGAAGACACTCAAAGACATTTACTTTTTAGCAATTGAGCTTATATGGTTCTTCTTGCTGAGGGGTTTGTTTGGGGACAAACAGTCTAGCGGAAAGTCACTTTGGCTTTAACTTCAATAATATCTGGGATTTGGCTGAGAAGTTGTCATCTGTATGAAGTGCACAGATGCTGTTTATATAGCATCCATGCTTCTTCACTGTAAGCTGTTTCCAGGAAGCTACACACAGAGGATCACAGTCATCCTGAGCACCTCAGTACCACTGATTCCTCAGGGAAACAAGGGCACCTGGCACCCTCCATGACTGCCCAAGGTTCAGCACTGCTTCAAAATGAGCGTTATCCGAAGTGATGACTGAAAGCCTCTCTTGAGTGTAAGACCAGATTAGCTAATCATTACGAACCCAACTGAAGAGGATATTGCAAGAGCTCAAATCTTATCAGCCATGCCTGTTATTTGATTAGGAAGTGTTTTAATGGCAAGCAGATCAACCGTCCTAATGAAAATGAGTTGTCTGAGAGTACTCAGGAACAAAGGAGTGAACTACAGGATAACTCAAAGAAAGTAACTCAAACAAAACCTGTAAAACAGACAGATCCCACTGAATTCAACATTTTTGACAGAAACAAAGCACACACAAACAAGGATATTACACATTTTCCTATAAGGCCAGTTCACAACTACTACAAGCAAGCACATCCCGTGGGTTCTACTCAAATTCTCACAGCCTCCACACGCTGCAGAGTCGACATACAATTTTATGGGCTCTGAGTTTTGAAAACCCGAAACATTCACCCCATTCAGAGCGGATGAGACCATCGGCACCCGTTGCTAAGCCTATTTGAGCCGCTCAGCCGTGAGGACACGGTCCGGCTGCCGCGCTGCTCCCCACGAGCGCCGTTTTGACCGCCGCTTGCTGCCATCAAACACGTCTGAAGAGTCACGCCGCGAGGTTTGTAAGCGCTCTGACACAGCCCTGGTGCTCGGGCACAGCCGTGCTGGGCTCCCGTGCTCTGAGAGCGCTGCAGCAGCGCGGTTTACCCTCCGTGCGCGCCTTCCTAGCGAAACTTTCGCTGTTGTTTGAGGACACCCTCGCGGCAGCGCTGGGAAGCGGCACCCGCTGGACTCTCAGCAGCCGCCAGCGATACCTGCAGCCACAAAGTGAAACCCGCGGGCGGGCAGCTCGCTGCCCTACCTCCGGATCCCCAAACCGCTTCGCTCCCAGCCCCGCCACTTACGGTGAGGCCGCCGGGGCGCTCCTCCGGCAGAGCCGAGTCCAGCGAGAAGCCCCTCCGCGCCCAGTACTTGCTGGAGAACATCATCATGGCGGGCTGCATGGGACCGGCCGGGCAGGACAGCGCCACGCTCTGCTCCTCGTTCGCCGCGCCGCCTTTTATACGGCCCCGCGGGGGCTGACGGAAAGCCGCCGAGGGGGGACCCGACGCCGCTGACGGAGCCTCGCTTACCTCATCCGCCGCCGGGCAGCCTTCAGCCCTCGCCCCTCGGCGGCCCCCGGAGCAGCGCGGCTGCGGGGCGGCCTCGGGGCAGCGGCCGCAGCTCCTCACGTCTCAGCGCCCGCCGTGGTGGCCCGCCTTGAACCCAACCGCAGAGCCCCAAACCACCCCGCGTTAGCAGCTCCGGCCCCACCGGCTGCCTTTGGGCAGGTGGCCCTGGGGAGCACGTGTGGACGCGGGGACGGCGGGCCTCGGTGCACGCCAACGATAAATAAATAAAAGGAGTGAAAAGTTGCACAGAGTTATTTCCACGCCGGCTTTGATGTGAGGAGTTCTTTGATGTAGGAACTCATCTTTCCTCATTTTTTTTTATGAAGTTCTTCAGTGAAAAATGTGGGTAGGTTCAGAGAGGAAGCATTAAGGGGTAGGAGAGCTGTCTTATAATGAAAGGCTTAACAAACCTTCTGTATTAAAAATGTGATTGATGACATGGAAAGAGTACTTCCATGAAAAAGGATGCTTAATTGGAGAAAGCTTTTTAGCCGAGGTAGAAACGGCTGTGTTTTCTACCTCAGTTATATAAGGGCCAGGCTGTGATCATAAAACTTTCTTCTAAGCACAACATCAACAAAGCAATTAATTATCTACGGAGGTGAAACAGTCCTGTATGGATCCTGCAGGTCTGTTTTTGTATTGGACAGCTTCACCTATCTCCGAGTTAGTTGCTTATGTCTCAAGGGTAAAGATTTTTTCTAAAGAACTTGCTTCCTACTTAATATCAGGCCTGTAGGGCCTCACAGATTGTAAATGAGCAGAAAGTAATTGCTAAGACAGTAATTTGATATTTGACTACTTGTGAAATAGTTTTAGGATCTTTTATTTTTCTTATACCCCCATACTGAAAACTAATGCTCAATTTGTCACTTACTGTTGTCACTTTTTCTTCCTATTTTTCCCCTCTCCACATCTCTCACTTTCCAAAACTTTTCCATTGGCTACTTTGAGCAAGTTATACAGTGTAGAATCGAACACTGCAGCTGGATTGGGAGTGCTGTGTCAGTAAGTTTGTTCAAATATGTGCTCACTTTTCTCTGTTCCGAAGCACCAGGTAAAATGGTCACTGCTTCCCCTTGGAAGTGTCCAGTGGTGCCTTCCCTGCAGCAGCCCTAATTGGCATCACATGGCATTCACATGCATAGAAAGATCACATGGATTAAGAATAAAAAGTTAAAATCAGACTTGGAAGCTGAAAGACTGAGCAGAGAGCTACTCAAGGAAAGTAGCAGAAACGCCTAGTTCTCATGGTGCTATGTTTCGTGCTACGTCCGAGGCTCAGCTACAGCTTGCTCACTTTATGTAAAGTCAGTGTCTCTATCCTTGCTAGACTCAATATCTTTTACCTGACATTTACATACCTGCGTCACTGAGGAATCCCTTTTGGTCATAAAAGAGACCATCTCAAAAGGACAACACAAAGCTTTATACGGTTTGGTATGATGAGATCTCACCATTTACCACAAACAAACCAGCAAAAGTTTCAAGTCTAAACCAGCCCTTGTCAGATGGATGAGCCCTTTCAGAAAATGCCTAATGTTCAGGACTGAGTTGGGATCACAGCTTCTCCATGTAATAATGATTCTTCCTTTTGCTTGGCAATAAAATTGCATAATATTTGGTTCCCTTACTTGCTCCGGTAATCAATCCTGCAAATCAATCATTTTTGTCTTGCTAACCCACAAAATTTAGTTTCATTTTTCCAATTGAGGGAAGGATGGATGTCTGCAGGTATTAATTCTGTCTCATACCCAAAGTTACCAAGAGATACTCTCTTTCATGTTTATTCATTATTTTTAATAATAGGAACGCAAGTCAGGTCTTTGGATTTTGATATTCCTGTTGGCTGTGCCTGAGATACCCAGACATCATTCCTGCTATTGAACAGTTTGTGGGAGAGATTGCTTAGCATTCTCCAAATGTTCCAGTGATGACAACAAGCTCTACTAAGCAGATTTTTCTCCATCATGATGACAGAGCGCAATTTTATCTGCTGCTAGATGCTAGTTCTGCAGCTCAACATCACATAAATCTGAGATGACCCTGCTACCCTCAACCTTGCTAATGATCGCAGCTCTGTCTGGTGGCTGGATCCTGGCAAAGATTTTCTGTCTCTTATAACCTCTTCAGGATGACTTATGAATGCAAAACAAACAACAGTGTGTTGTGTTGGCATGAACTATGCAACAGGTAGGCACAAGACACGTGGTTCAACTGTTTTAGCCACATTGACTCCCTGTGACTGCCACAAAGAGATTGACAAGAAAGTATTATTTTGCAACTCATTCTGTAGGTGGACTTTTCCATACAGATGCTAGATTGAAGGACATACACTTATAAACTGAAAATGTTTATTCCTTTGTTCAAGTCACACTAAAATAAAGCTGATATATGGCTCTGGGAATAGTGCTAAGCTAGAGGTTTTGTTTAGATCAATCTATTTCTCTGTAGTTCACAGTTCCGTATACATAAACCAAGTAAAAATTTTAAATTGCTGGTTAAAAAAAAAAAAAGTTCATTGAAATAGCTATTCAAAGATATCTTTTCTATAACATATTTCAGACTGCCACATGACAATATTGCTTTGAAAGTTCACTGAAGTAGCTATTCAAAAATACCTATTCTATAACATATTTCAGAGTGCCACATGGCAATCTTACTTACTTTGGAAGATGCACTTAATGTTTATAGTAAGAAATAAAGGTACCTTTCTAGCACACAGGGATAAGCTCGCTTTCATTTCTAAAAGGCTTCTTACTGCCTATAATCAGAAGTCAAGTAACTCTAAGATCTCTAGTTTACACACATTTTCTTTCCTATTATGGGAGAACAAAGTCACAGTTGACTGAACTCCTAAGATGCATTCTTTGTAAGAAATACAGAATTCAAGTGGAAAATTAGCTCTAAAATTGAAGTAGATCTGTGGGCTTTTCTCAACTTTTAGTCGTTTTCTTCTTCTTAGAGACACTGACTGTCCATTTCAGCATAGCTTTTCTTAAATCTGCTTGTAAAATAGCTTGCAATAGTTTGATGATATATACTAGCAATGTTACGTCTTTCCACTTGATTTTAGCAGAGGGTTAAAATTCACAGAGCACGGTAGAATCATAGAGTGGTTGGGGCTGAAAGGAGCACTTAAGATCATTTAATTCCAACCCACCTGCCATAGGCAGGGATACCTCCCTCTAGACTAGGTTACTCACAGTCCCATCCAGCCTAGCCTTTAACGTCTCCAGGGAGGGACACCCACAGCCTCACTGGGCAACTTGTTCCAGTGTCTCACCACCCTCATAGTAAACAATTTCTTCCTGATATCTAGCCTGAATCTACCCTCTTCCAGTTTAAAGCCTTTTCCTCTTGTCCCATCGCTACATGCCCTTCTAAAAAGTCCCTCTCCAGATTTCCTGTAGGCCCCTTCAGGAACTGGACGGCCACTATATGGTCCCCTGGGAGCCTTCTCTTGTCCAGGATGAAGAGCCCCAGCTCTCTCAGCCTGTCTTTGTAAGGGATCCAGCCCTCTGATCGTCTTTGTGGCCATCCTCTGAACCTGTTCCAACAGCTCCATCTTGTGTTGGGGGCCCCAGAACTGGACACAGTACTCCAGATGAGGTCTTAGAAGAGCAGAGTAGAGGGGCAGAATTGCTTTGACCTGCTGATCATGCTTCTCTTGATGATCCCAGAATACAGTTATATACACCAAGAATTAATCTGAATTTACCTCTGCTTGCCAGATCACCATGAAGTCTTTGTCTACAGGTTTCCTACAGTGAGAAGGAGAACTTCCAAGTCATCATGTCAGAAAGAAGTGAAGCTATGGAGAAGTATTAAAAGAGGCATAAACAAAGGTAGACATCACAAAGATCTAAAAATGGAAAGAAGAATATTCACTCAATAAAAGGTCAGAAATGCAAGGAGAAGAAGAACAGATACATTTATTATTACTGCAAGCGATGATGACACAAACAGAAAATTGAATTCTTATAACATAACCAAATCATAATCTACTCAGGGCTTTGTGAAATCATTCACAAGTGGACTAACCAAGGGGCTCCTTCAACAAGGAAAGATGTATGATCCTTTCCCAGGTTACCAAAGATGGACATGCTAACTCTTACATCCATTTCTCTAAATGAGAAATGTGTGATGCAAACATAGATTTTATTTTTAAGTCATGAAGATAAAAGAGGCACAGTTTTTCAAGCAGCTAACAAAATTATCCCAAGTTCTAATAGCAATAAGGGGGTTTTAATTCACCAACAGCTGTTATTTGGTATCTACCAAATGATAGATTGACTAGGAAGATCTGTAAATACAGGTGATAAAATTTGGTTCAGGATTTGGAAGAAAACATCAAAACAGAAAACCCTCATAGATTGGATATGAGCCAGCAGTGAGGAATGTGTTGAAAATATTATGCAGAGTGGGGATTGCATTGTCTTTAGCAAAAGAAAGGTCAGAAAAGAACGCAGAAATGGAGAATTTCAGAAAAAGAACTTCAATAAATTCAGTGTTATTACAGCTTTCAAAAGAAGAAAACCCAATGTAGAAAGACAGTACTTTCCTTCCAGTACTGGTTTTGGCTTGAGTAGGGTTAGTTTTCTTCATAATAACTCATACGGTGCTGCATTTTGGATTTGTGATCAAAATCGTGTTGTTAGCACACCAATGCTTTACTGTTGCTGGGGGATGCTTACACATCATCATGGCCTTTCCTGCTCACGCTGCCCCGTTAGTGAGTAGGTTGCAGTGCACAAGAAGCTGCGAGGAAACACAGCCAGAAACAACTGACCCTGACAGGCCTAAGGGCTATCTCACACCATATAATATAATGACTAGCAATAAAAATAGGGGAAAAGAGGAGAGAGATGGGACGTTTGGAGTTAATGGCATTCATTTTCCCAGGTAGTTACACATGATGAAGCTGCGCTTTACTGGAAATAGCTGAGCATCTGCCTACTGATGCTCAGTAGTGAATGAATTCCTTATTTGCTTTATTTATGCACACATCTATTGCTTTATCTTATAAACTTATCTTGACCCGTAAGTTTTCTTACTTTTTCCTCTTCCCCATTCTACTGGGGCTTAGCTCCCCACTTGGACTAACCTACAGCACTCACTAAAGGAAGAAGTTAGAAGTTCATCTGGGAAACTATTTCACTGAAGAGAAAATGCAGTCTTCTACTACACTTTTAGTACTAGTGCCACTATGATACTACTAGCGTTATAAATAATTAGTTTCATTGCTGCCTATTCAAAAAGGTTACATGCAGGAGATGAAAATTAGGGCTGAGCTTCTAAATATGAACAGCGTAACATATTAATGTGTAAGATGCTGAAGAAGGTGCTGGAGCAGGTCCAAAGAAGAGCAACAAGGCTTGTGAAGGGCTTGGAGAATGTGCCCTACAAGGAGAGATTGAAGGAATTGGGGCTGTTTAGTCTGGGGAAAAGGAGGCTGAGGGGAGACTTTATTGCTCTATTTCAGTATCTGAAAGGTGGGGTTTGTCTCTTCTCACTGGTGACAGGTGACAGGACGAGGGGAAATGGCCTCAAGTTGTGCCAGGGGAAGTTTAGGTTGGATATCAGGAAACACTTCTTTACAGAAAGGGTTGTTAAGCACTGGAATAGGCTCCCCAGGAAGGTGGTTGAGTCACCTGGATTTGTTTAAAATCCGTTTGGATGTGGTGCTCAGGGACATGATTTAGTGGAGGGTTGTTAGTTAGGGTAATATAGTTAGGTTGTGGTTGGACTCGATGATCTTTAAGGTCTTTTCTAACCTGAGTGATTGTATGATTCTATGATTCTATAAAAGCTGTAGTAAAAAATTCATAGTAATTATTATAGGACCTCAAAAGACTTTGATTTTTTCTATAAATACAGCAGCAGTCAGGAAAAAAAAAAAAAAAAAAGTATTAGCCCACAGCTGAACACAAGAAAATGACAAGACAAAAAATAATTTAAAATGGCCTAAGTATTTAATGCTTTTTTTTTTTTTTTTTTAATTATTCTTTGCTAAAGGAATCCACTGCGACCAGTTAATAGCAGGGACAGAGAGACAGAGAGATAAGCTCTTAGCTTTTTGCAGGATAAAACAACATTGGAGAATAGTTGGGTAAGTCTGATAATAATGAATGGCTTGGCACAGAAACCACACTAGCAGAATAGGCTCATTAAATCTCTGCCATCAATAATTGTTCTGAGAACTTAGGGGATGGAGAGGTGGCAAAAGACTCAGAAAAGATCAAAATGACATAAATCTTTGGAAAGATATATGGGAGAGGAAGGGCTGAAGACTTATAAATCTGTCTAATTTTTTTTTTCTTTTGGAAAAAACAGTAGTATTATTTGTAAGCACCTAAAAGATAACAGATGATTAAACAGTCATGATGGATTTGCTGAGAACAGACTGAGTCAAGCTAATCTCATTTCCTCCTATGACAGTCCTGTGGATCGAGGCAAAACAATTCACGTCATAAATCTTGGTGGTAGTGAAGCATTTGGCATAGTCTCATAACATTCTCACAAGACAGATAAGGAAAAGATGAAACTAATAGATTAGACAAAAGGACAGGTTCGTTGTTAAATGGAAAGGTGTAAGGAACAGGAGAGGCACAAGTACCTGTCCCCATTCCTGTACTATGTAGTGGCCACCCTTAACTTTCCACTGTACTTAACTTGGAGGTGCTTAGCAGTTACAAAAATTAAGCAGATCCTGGATGTGTGTTGTTAGGCAGCTTCTTGTAGACCAGCTGCACAATTACAAGAAGGCAGAGCTCACGTCAAGGGAGTCAGAGGTTACAGAAAATCATCACCATTCACTCTACCTGGATGCATACAAACACCTGAAAAGTGTTTAAGTAAGATTCTGCAATATTTGCAAGCTATCCTTCAATCCTGTTCAGTGCAGGTAATCTCATCCAAGCTTCTATGTCTGGTTTGCATCTCAACAGTGGGGAAAATAAATTATATGGACCAAGACTTGTCCGGATGGTAGAAAGAAAAATGATTGGTACAGAAAAAAAAAATTAAATGTTATTCCAATTACGTTTGTCCTAAGCAGAAGTAAAGACAAAACTAGGAACACAGAAGATTGCTGGAAGGAAAAAGTGTTTCCAGGTCAGTATGGAGAACAGAAGAGTCACCGTACAAGCAAGAGCAAGAGCCATGAGGCCATGGAACAGTTGCCTGCAGAGGCTGTAGATGCAACCTTACAGGAAGCCTTGAAGAGATGAAACAAGCAGCTAGCAGATGTAAGATATGCCTTCCAACAGGAGATACTCTCTAGTCTATTGTTCACGAGCTTTTAGATGTGCCTTCCAATACTGCAAATCCATGATTTTAATAAATATAGGTATACACATACCCAGGTATATGCTCACAGGGAAAAAATGTGCAGTACGATTGATCTGGAGACAAGAGGTATTTAGCTCTGAAATATATCAGGTCCTCTGCGTGATCCACTGCACACCTGCACAAATGGAGCCTGCTGGCACAAGCAAGCCAGCAGTGCAAGGGAGAGAGCAAGGAATCAGGAGTGACACTTTCTCTAGCAGTAGTCATGCTGGTTTGCTGCTGGAAGAATCACCAAGTCCTTGAACCCAAATGCCTGTATATTAAAGACCTTCTTGGCCTCCTACGCCAGTTACTTTAAAAGTCAAATCAGAAGAGCATGTGGAAAGCTCTCCAACACCAACACCCAAAGCTGGCCCATGCTCACGTAACTCAAAGCACAATTCCATCGAGGTCCAATTCAATCACCAGAAGCATGTGGGAGAACTTTCTGGTGTTTCAACTTGCGGAGTTATGACAGAAAACAGAAAAACTGAATGCAAGTTGCTTCTGCGTAACACAATCGTTTCTGTATCAGATCTAAACGACCATTTAAGAAGTGTCAACTTCAAGAGGAAGGATTAATTTATTTCTAGCACAAGGTAGACATCATGAAGAATGGCTGCTATCATTTCATACTGCGTCTGGCTGGGATGGAGTGAGCTTTCCTCATAGCAGCCCCTATGGTGCTGTGCTTTAGATTTGCAGCTGTACGCTGCTGGTAACACTGATATTCTGGCTCCAGCTGAGCGGGCTGTGCGCAGCACTGAGGCCTTGTCTCTTCTTAATCAAGGGGTGGGCACAAGGTTAGGAGCACGCACAGCCAGGAGCTGGCTCAATCCGACTGAAGGGACATCCCTTGCTGTATGATGCTGTGCTCAGCCAGAGAAGCTCAGGGAGAGGAGGAGCAAGCAGGGACACATGCAGTCACGGTGTTATCTGTCCAGATGTGCTGAGGCCCTGCTTTCCATGCAGCAGATGGACATTTGCCTGCCTATGGATGTAGATAATGAAATCCTCTTAATGCTTTGCTTGCAGGAGCACCTTTTGCTTTTCCTGTTAAACTGCCATTGTCTCCATCCATGAGTATTCCCATCTTCCTCCGTACCCATCTCTAGAGAGAGCCTGGATGGGCACTCTGCTGGGGTCAGCCAGAGGAACAGTGTGGCCAGCAGTCTCTCTTTGCCTGGGCAAAAAGTTTGCTTCTACACAATGGGGCCCTACAGTTTGTTAGAAATATATCTGAAAGGCATAAGAACTAACATTACAGTAGGGTGCATGTATCCTATATAATCAAAACTTACATTACAATCCAATTCCTTCAAAACATAACCCATCTGGAAGACTTAATTTATTTGAATTACATGGAGTTTGAAATATATATTGACTCAATTCTGACATTTATTTGGGATGAGGTAAAAAGTGACATCCTACAAATTATTTTTTTGTTTACAATGCATCAGGAAATTCAATTTGTGCAAAGATACAGCTATTTAACATGAAAATATAGCACACATTCTCTGCAAAATGTTTATGGTTAAAATCCACACTTAAATGAAAAGTGAAATTAAAGCTGAACATATACGAGGCCTGCAGTGCAGTAACATTATAACACTTAATTGAATAGCAGACACTATTATCCTACTAAACATGAAGCATAATTCATTGTGTTTTTTTAACACCGTCAGAAAAAAAGCATTTGAAAGCATCTTTAAATCAAACATAACTGCACATGCATATGAAATCTGTCTGCTAGATTACGTATGTGTCTTACTGATGCTCATGTGCAGCACATGCATCAGATTCAGGTGCCTAACTGCATAAGCAGAACCAAGGGTTGGGATGCCTGCCTTAGGCACACCTTCCATAGAGCAGCTCAGAGAATTTCTCCTGTATGAACAAGTGCTGACCTCTGTCATCACTTTCACACAGATGGAGATGGCACCAATCACTCTCTCAAAGTGTCTAGAAAGCAGCCAAAAGGCTGGAAAATATATTCCAAGATATTTAGTCAGCTACAGAAAAATTTTATTACCAGACAGCTTCCTAGAGCCCATGGAGCAACTAACTTCTATTTTAAGCAGCATCTATGTAAGAGTATTGATTGAAACTGATTCTTCTTCCTCACAACCCACTTTGTCAATCAATTCTCAGATGCACTTTTAAAACAACTTAATCAGCATTTTCCCCTGTTGTCTAACAAGGATCCTTTTGAGGAGAGCAGAGATGTTGCCTACAGACTCGGTTCCCAACTTGGTCAGGCTTCACTCGCATTACACTATAGTATGCATCAATTGTGCCAGTGGTACCAAAAATTCTGTTTATGGACTAAATACTGAATGCCAACTCATTTACAATAAAATCTTTCTTTTTCTTCAAGTTTAGTAACAAAAATCATTTCAGGAAAGTGAAAAAAAAAAAACCTATCTCAAACATATTTTGAACTAAAACATTATCTCAGAAAGCTCCAAGAACACCTTTTACTGCTGAGAATTTTCTGCAGTGGAGCTTTGCTCAGTAATCTGCCCCGGGACCAGTGAGAAATCTCACTGCTTAGGCTGACTGGGAGCCAAAACATATTTCAGCAAGGAATATGTGGGGGAAAAGAAAGGAAAAAAAAACCCTTAGAGCAGCTGAAGAAGCTCTGTCAACATCGTTAGTTTGTCCACCGGAAAAACGCAAATATGCTATGAAGAAAGATTGTTAGCAACAAAGCTGGGCTTATTGAATGCCTTCATTTTAATTATACTATAGATCAATGCAAAAAAAAACCAAAAAAAATTGCTAATATAGTCAAAATCACAATATTTCCACACCTGGTTCCTAAAGCAATCAGGACCATAACATATTATGCAGCCTTCATTCAATTACCCACAACAATGAATACAAAACCTCCACACCTGATACAGGTTTGAAGAGCACTGGCTGTGATGCTTGCTGGGTGCAAATACAGTGATGACAGATGAACAGGACAGGCTAAATTGCTAAATACATTCAGTATAACTGAAGTGTGAATGATTACAATGGGTAACTAAATACATCATCCTTCTATAATCATTTTTGACCTCCCAGTACCAAATCTATTCTATTAAATGTTCATATTGGTCCAAATTCTTATGAACCTTTGGCAAATTCTCCTTTTTGTTAAGATAACTTCTTGCTGTCAAACAGAAGCAAAAATCCTGAAAAAATTACTTTCGAGACAAATAGAATTGTCCAGTTATGCTAACCAGGGAGCAACATCTCTTGAGGGGTACATAAAAATAAACTTTACCTTGGAATAGATACTATTTGAACACCAAGACTGAGAAGTATTAAGTTTTAAATATATCCCCCCCACAAAAAAAAAAAAAAAAAAAAAAGTTGTCTTCAAGTCCAAGCATTAGTAAACAAAACAGGTTTGCAGTAACCTGTTTACAGTTATTGCCTCTTACATTCCAACATGAAGATGAGGTTCCTCCTGATTTCAGCCCTTTGCAAGGCTGCATGGGAGCAGGAAGGAACCTACAGGCAATGAACACTACAGGGGGCATTTATCTCCTCACTGCTGAAAGCAGAGTAAGCTTACCCATTTTGTACCTTCCACAGCAGCTGCTTATTGTAGTTCAGGGGCAACCTTCTCATCCTTGACATCCCATAAAGGGAAAAGAATTTTACCCCCAAAAAAGAAAGGCAACTTTACTTTTTCTTTTTTTTTTTTTTTTAAAGAAAGCTGGTAGTATTTCTTATCAAGCATAATTAAAATGGTAGGAAATAACAGAATCCCACTTAATAGTCTTTTTGCCCTGTCCTTGGAGTGTTCAAAGCCAGGTTGAATGGGACCCTGGGCAGCCTGGTCTAGTATTAAATGGAAAGTTTGGTGGCCCTGCTTGCGACAGGGAGTTGGAGCTTTATGATCTTTGGGGTCCCTTCTTACCCAAGCCATTCTATGATGAAATATTCTTTTCATAAACATTTAAATATTCAATTATGTTTTTCTTCAATATTTGAGTATATTGCATTTTCTGACTGCATACCCTAAATAACTAAGATGCATGCCTGGTTAATTGACAGACTTGCCCACAATATCTCAGTTGTAGCTCTCGCTTCCCTAGTTTCATTTTAACACTTTTTCACAAAAATATTTAACAATTATACTTCTAAGTGAATTCTGTGCACCAAAAATACCAAAACTCAGTGTATGCAAGCCACAGTGTTGATATAAACTGTAATGCCTTCATGTATTCTGTGCCACATTAGATTAACTGCCAAGAAGCACAATGCTCCACAATGATCAAAGGTCTGATGCTCCAAGTAATTTCCTGAGCAGGAAATGAAAGGCCATAGATACGCTGTGCTGTGAATCCTTGACTTTTAACACATAAGGTTCTCTTATTAACTGATGAGAGATAGCACATGGACAATATTAAAAACAAAGCTCGTACTGATTCAGCTCTTCAGTGTTTGTTCACAACCGGTGTGAGAAGTTTAATCGGGTCTCAGGTAGTTGTAACAACTTTATTCATCTATTAAAGCCCTTTTGTATTACTTGTATTTGCTTCAAATGGTACAAATAATGTTTGTAATAGCAGACTGCTGCAGAAAAGAAAGCTCCTTCATATCCACCATCAAGAGGCTACAGATGAAAGGCATACACCACTCTGTAAGAAGCAAATATTCCCACTGCTCTTTGCTACGCAGAATGCACAATGCCACTGGACTAACAGTTGTTAGCTGTCCCCTCTGCCTCACATTCTTACATCAAAGAGACAACTAGATTTTTTCTAGTTTAATTAAATATGATTTAATTAAAAACACTAAATTAGCTTTGATTTTTATTTTATAATATGTACAATAGTTACCAAATAATGAATACACTTTATCAGTTATGTTAAATTTCACATAACGTCAAAGACATCAGCATGGCATGGAATAAACTCACAATGCCTTTTGCATATACAAAAAATGCATTAATGTTAATTGTGATTACTTTTTAATAACCTGTTTATTAACTCTCCAAATAATTTTGGCATAAAAACAGTGTAAGTAGTTAATTGATCAGTTAATATATTAGCAAAGAGAAACATTAGTAAAGTTTGCAAGAAACCATCGCAAAATTACCTCAAATGTAAGACTGAATGTATTCACATGAATTACCTTCAGTTAGAAAACAGTTCTGAAAAAGAGCCCAAGTTTGAGCTATGCATTAATTTGGTCAAACTGATTCATACGAATGAACAGTCACGTTTATTCAGATATTGAAAATATGACTATCCTTCTAGTATTCACAAACATCTGTGTATATAGTGTATGTGTGTAAATATATATGCATATATAAAGTGAAGAGATATGTTAATGTAAAAATATACTGTTCATCCACTCCCAGTTACACAAAATTCAGTATTTGGACATTAAACTGCCTAAGTAAAAATGTCCATTTCAAATCTACATTCAACCAGCAACAAATACTTAGAAGTATTTTTGTAAACATTTGAAATAGGGAGAACTCATTCATTTACAAAATAATCTTTAACATATCAGCATCTCTTTAGCTTGAAAATTTTGTACAGCAGTTTCAGCTGGACTGCTGCAGGTCTGCTCAAATCAATGAATTCACACTGTCTAAAATCAATGTGTGAAAGCTCAGCAAATGCATGATTTTCAAATTCTTTCTTGATCACCATCCATTTCCAGTTCACCAGAAAAAGAAAATGCACTTGGCTACAAAAATATTAAGGAATGTTATTGAAAACAAAAGGCTATTTTGGTAGAAGAAACTACAAAAATAGTTAAGTTGAGTCATGTTGTAAAGCTTTAATGCAAGAGCATTACAGTACAGATTTTCTTTCCAACCTTAAAGCTTAATCAACACCAAATTTAAATATCCATCTCTCATGTGCTCGGAGACAACGTGCTCAGTAAAGTCCTTCTTCAATTTAATCAGTTGTAATTATGCAGGTGCCAAGCTCTGTGTCTCAGACATCTGTTGAGTGCTTTCTCTTGTTCCATTGGCAGCGATTACAGGTGTTGAGATACTGAGAGACGTAGGACAGCTCAGCACAGCTCCACTTTCATCCTCCCCAGTATCTGAATCTGGTGTTACAGAACTGCTTTCTATCCCCAGGATCTCACTAACTGCTTGAGGCAACTCCTATAAATGCAAAGAGGAAATTTCATTTTATTTTTTTTTAATTCTTAAGCTCCCCCTCCCCAAAGTAATCATTCACCTGAATTTAGCTGTATTACAAACATCTCTCAGCATTAGTACCATTTTCTGCATCTGCTTCTCAAACAGACAGCAAAAGAAAGGCTCAATAACCAATTAATGATTTTCATCTTCATCTCCAAAATACAAGTCCACACAACGATTAAACTTACACTTTTATCTTACTGAAATTATTTTTACCTAGTGAATTATGGTATTCATCTGGTATTCTTTCAGTGCAAGGATCTTATATCTCATCTTTCTTAAGCTCATCACACATCAAATTCCTTGTACTGAGGTTATCCAGTAAGAGTTAAGAAATCATAATCAAAAGGCACAATCCAGCTTTCCACCAGTGGAATGCATTTCCCTATAAAATTAATCTTGTTTATAGACTTCTGGAATATAGGTGTGCTTATTTAGGCACAGCATATCTTTTATCACAGCCAGACATTAAGTTATTTCACAACTTGTACAATTAGAGCCAACTACTTAGTTTTAATGTAACTATTTTCAGTAGATATGTTCAAAATATCATTACCTTGCAATTCATCATCTGCATCGAAATTGCTTCTGCTTTGCAGAGTATATATTCCACATCAATTTTCATAGACAGTTCATTGATATGCTAAAAAATACATTCACAAGTAGTAAATGTAACAAACTGTGTGAAATATGCTGCATTGTTAAATATATTGCATGAATAAATATCATCTCATAGGCCTGCCCCCTAAGCTGTGAAGTGCTAAACACATTGTCTATTTGCATTGACAAATGGAAGATGTACTATGCAATAGCTGGGTTTCATCACTGAGACCTGTATGAGGAATCCATTATATTTCTATATGTGGCAAAATACCCAGCCCTCCTAACTTACTCCCTAAATCATATTTTCTGTGAGATATCAAATAAGATTATAAAAGACATAGCAAAAATTAAGATTAAACGTACTAAGCAACAGTTTAAAAGGGAGAATCACTTTCCATGCTCATCATCTCACTAACTATAGACATCCAATAAATCATTCTGAAAGCATGGCAAACAGTTTCAAGTTGTATTGCTTCAGAGGATGGTATTTACCTTCCCTACCTCCATTCTCCCCAACATGAAATACAAAAGACTTCATTAATGCCAGAGAGTTAAATAACACTAAGAACTCAATACCTTTAATATTTCATTAAAGCCATACTGCTTTTCCATTATTTGCTGTTTTTCAGATTCTAAGATAGCACAACAGAGGAGAAGATGAAAATTCTGGCAAGGCAATTCTGTCCACATGACCTGTTAAAATATGAGAAACTTTTGAAATGCTTACACACTTCCTCTGAAAAGACAGACAAATGTTAGAAAATAATGTTTAAATAAATCTCCAATAAACCCTGAAGCTTAGTGGTTTAACAAAAACAAGCTATTTTTGGAGGAAACTACTTTTATCTACAATTACTTGAAATTTCTCTTCTAGTCAAGTTAGTGGCAACTATAAGTTTAAGTTAACATAAAGCCTTTAAAAAAAAAAACAGGAAAACAAGATATACCTCATTCCCTATCTCCTATCAAAGACACTGAATACTTGTACTAAACGTATGAGGGCTGCTCTAAAAGTAATGCTATTTTAGCATCATAGTAATGCTAATTACTAATGTGATGTTGACCCACAACTTCAGAGGCCAATGGTGTTGATAAGGCAGTAGAGGTTGAACATTCCCACCAATATCCCATTCCATGCTGTTGCCATGTGACAGATGGCAGCAGCGGGGCAGTCTGACATGGAAGCACAGATGAAGCAAAGGAGTGGCACTGAATTCCTTTACATGGAAAACACTGCACCCACCGACTCTTGCTGAATGTTTATTGAGACCAAAGAATTGGTGTGAGTGCAGTGAGGCGGTGAGCGGTGCATTTCAGCAGTGGTGACAGCTACAGTAGGCCACCTCTGCTGGTACAGATTTTAATGAGCACTGCACGCAGGTTCTTCATCACTGCTGGCAAAAAAATGCATAGCTAATGGTGGTGACTATGTTGAAAAATACCATTTTATCGCTAAGATTTTGCTCCATCAAACAGTGTCATTGTGTTCTTTGTATCTTTGGTAGTTTCCATGGAAATAAATAAGAGCAATTACTTTTGCAATGGCCTACGTACGTTATTATGTGATAAACAAAACCCATGAGTCTATCACATATCATCAGGATTCCATCATTCTCCTAAGATAGTAAAAGTACTCCAAGAAGTTTGATATACATGGTGCTGTTGTTCTGTACGCACATTTATACATGAACAAAGGCACAGGTTATCACCACCAGACTAGGATAATAAACTATGAATACAGATACAGTTCTCATCAGTTAAAAAGAAAAATTATTCTTTTAAAAATACTGATAAGATACTGCAAACAGGAAATGTGAAGACGAGCAATTTTTTCCCCCAAAACATCTCATTATCATTTTATACCTTAGAATAGGGGAATTTCTTTGGTTTTGCACGTTTTGGATCCCATATTTATGATGTTACACCAATACCACTTCTCCTGGCACAAGATGTTTTTCACACACAAAAAGGTAACCTGATACTCTCCAGTTATTACTCTCACTTCAGAGTCTCATCTGAGAGGTCCTGTCCAAGCCTTATGAAAATAAGCCAACTTAACCCACACTTCTATCTCAAGTTACTGTTTTGGCTAAAAAGACATAACATATGCTAATATCTCTTCTCTTACACCAATAGGGTTTTTTTAATTAATCTATGAGAGTATTAATCACTTTGTAGAATGATTTATGCTGTCATACAGAAGAAAGGTACTTCATAGAGCTCCAAAAAGACCACTGGATTTTGTGTGATGAAATCCTTGCTTACCTCCCAGAGTCGAAGAATATCTTGAAAGCTAAATTCCCTTTTAAATCTGATGAGAAGCCATCGGAAGCAAAAATAAAGGTAGCCTGAGTCTTGAGATTCTAGAAATATGAGCATTACATTTCATAAATACCACATTTGGTTAAGACAACGGGAAAAATAGACTTCAAAGGTACAAAACCATATGACTGAAAATTGGAGTCCCTCTTCAAAATCAATGATACTTCATGGATGATAGCATAAGTCAGTAAGAAGTGAAGCAGTTAGTGAAATCTTATAGGTGTTTCTAGTTTAGAAATCTTCTATGTAAGTCCTATAGCCATATCATATTACTCTTGGAAATATGTTTGAGGACTGGTCAGGATACCAATGCACACAGAACGTAGTAAGTTGTTTTAGTTACTGTGCATGAGTAACACACCTACCTAAATAACTGCAAAATCCACTGTCTAGTAAACGAAGCAAAGTACTCAGCTGAATTAGTTGTGTCTTCATACCCTGCATCTGTTCTTCAAAATTCTGATGCTGGATGAAATAAAATATTTGCACTGTCATTTATATTAACTCATAACGACAACTTAGATTTATATACATGATTAATTATAGCAGTTTTATCACAGCAAGTGATTCTCATCATTTAGATATTTCATGTGCGGAGCAGTTAAAGGACTGTACCTGTAATTAATGGAATGTTTGCTTTTTACTGAAAGGTTTAAGTTAAGCAGTGAACCATGCTTATCCAACATCATCCTCATTTACTTTATGTAACAAATGATAATTTTAATTAGTCTACACTCCGTACTGTCAAGCAGCAATGCTGTACTCAAAACAAAAAGACAACTTTTTTTTCGTTGTTCTAGTCACATATTGTTTCACCACATGCATAAATCAGAAGTTTCTGTTTGTGGGAAGTCTAAACTCCAGACTCCTGGACAAAATCTTTATAGAGGACTCCTGATTAACATGAAATTGAGCATTCTGGCTCTGAGTTACTTTGGAATTTCCAAGTAGTCAAATATGTCCATGTTACGCAGTAAGATTATCATCAACCCACTGTAATTTCTTTCAGAGACAAAACACATCAACTTCAAATATAATAGAGGATCCTTGCTTTAAAAGTATTCAAAAAAAAGTTCATAAATTTAACTCCAAATGCTAACCACAGCTTCTGTTTTTTAAATGTATGTAGGCTAGAAAAAACAACTTATTTTTACCATTTGATCCATATATGACACAAAACACCAAAAGGCATCTACTTCATTCTCCATAACATACAAGACAGGTGAAAGCAAGTCGCTCATTCCCTGGACATAACCTTGACAGATAAAAAAGACAAATAGGAATTTAGTTAAACTCAACAGTAAAGCAGCCATTTTTCAAGTGTGTTAAATGACTGAGCTAGACTGATGTTTGCATTACAAGTTTGCATATTCACTATAATTGGAATTAACTGCACAATTAAGAAGAGAATAGAGAAGGACTCTCAGAGCTTATTTCTCCCCCTTGTCTCACTCTCTCAACTACCTTACCACTGATGTTCAAGTCAACTTATCTGATGTCCCATTGGGAACATCTCTAAGGGAGAACAAATTATGTGCATGTCTATCATCAGCAGCTGGTCTAACACATTTCTCCCTTAGACTCAAGCATGGCCAGTTACATTTCTTAATAATATAATTATAATTGAGTAACTGACAAGAACTGGAATCTATGAGTATGAAAATAGCAGCAGGTGTGAGAAGCGAAATAGAACAAAACAGGAAACAGGTAAATAATTCAAAAAGATAAGAAAAATCTATTCACTGTACATTTAATACTATAGGCAAAAATAAGTCTAGAGAAATGCAGCTGTACAAGACTGTTTAAAAGTCTTTTAAGGATCAATACCAGTTTCATTATAATTTGTCTTGAGAAATACATTCATAAAACATGTTATATGAACAGCAGATCTGCCTCCTTCATTCATATGGAGATTTGTGGCATTAACCAGACTCACTGTAGCTGTTGTTGAAGTATTGAAATGAGAATTTTATCAATACTTAAGTGGCTTAGAATCCTTGGACACATGTAATGTCAAATATACTGCGTTTCCACTATTCTTTCTTGTTTGTAAAACAAAAGACTTCTTCCCTGTACAAATCTAAGTCATCTGAACTGGTTTTGACAGACCAGGTAGTAAACACACTTTTCTTTCATAAAATGCATGTTACTGCAAGTTAATGCAGGTAGAAATGCGAAAAGACATAGAACAACTACATGTTCAGGAAGACTTTTAGTTTTAATTTTCCTTCTCTTTTAAAAGCCAAAGATTAAGTCTCTTTACAGACCTGACAGAAGGAATAAAGTTGACAAGAACTACAGCTCTGCAGCAAATATTTTAGTAATTAAAGATTTGTTCTGATTTTTTCCTTCACAATCCATCACAAGACAGACTTTTAGAATCCCAACACTTTTCCTTAGAAGAAACAGCCACTCATAAGTACAGAAGAGCCAGATGTCATGCTAGGGATTAAATAGTGAAAAACAGCTAGAAAGGCCTATTCACTCCCAATCTGAGTATCTCAGCTATACTGTGATTTAAGAACAGCATTGTTTCTTTTTCCATCTATGCCAGATGCATACACTAAAGTATAGCTTTTGAAAAACTGCAAAGTGTACCCCCCTGAGAACCAGCTTTTGAAGTATTCAGAAATACAGTCATGTTCACAAACAGCTGGTTAAGCATGTTGAGTTTTAATTACAGCAGTGGCAGCTGGTTTATCACTTTTTATTAAATCCAGTTAAAACTCAGACAAGCAAACCTGCCTCAACTGTAGGAAAACAACGGTATGGGTAAAGTGAAAGCAAACTGCCACTTAATTTCTAATCCCACTTCATCTGATGAATTCAGACACCTATGAGATTGGGTCAGAGAGAGTGAGAAGCAGAGTGAGAAAGCAAAGTTACCATGTTACTAAAATATGAACCTTGAATTTCAAGAAAGCATTGTAAGCAATATAAGATCAATTGTATTAACAGATCTTAACATAAGCAAAGCTTTACAACAGAAACTAAAACAGCTATTATGTTCAGAGGAGCACATCTTACCTAAGTCGAAGTCATACATGCAATAGGTCATCAAAATGTCATGAAGTAAAATCAATCCTGGATTATCTTCACCTTCATAGAACTTATTTGTTCTATCTGTTCTGTTCACGTCTTTCTCTAAAAGCAGTCCAGATTTAAAAACATCTTCAGAACATGTTGTACAAAGCCCGCATCTAATCAATTCTGGTTTTTTTTTAAACCGCAGTTTATTCCCTTAATGTTGCAAAGCTTTGAAGTCTTAAAGACAACAGTTGCATCACTGAAAGAATACTTGAAAAGTAAGAAAATTTCTCCAATGAAAGGATTATTTATAAAAAAAGGTTTGAAAGCTTTTGTTTCAAATGGAAAAAATCCTGATTATAATTCAGTGGAAATTTTCTTCACTTACATGGATTAAGAACAATTTTATGTAAGCTAGCTATGCAATGCCACTCATGAATACTTATGAGATGCAGCATAAACCACAGCATCACCAACACAAACATCACCATACCATCAGCAAAAAGACAGTTATAGTTCACACTACAGCATGTTAGAAGTTCTTTGTAACAAATTCTTATAGCTCATATTGAGCAGAAACCACTGCTTTCATTAGACAGTTGATGCCTCAAATAAACTAAGTCTGTAGCATGCTCTTTAATGAAGTAGAATTCAAAAAGCACATCCTAATGTGAAAAACTGTAAGTGGCTTTAAGGGAAAAAAAGACTTTTTCATAGTTTTGGATCTAGTTCACAAAAGTTTAATATTCTCATTTACATTTCAGATACTTAGAACAGAACTTCAGCCATTTTTGAACCCTGAATGTTATTTTCAGTTAATAAGCTGTACACAAGTACACACTCATTCTATAATGCTCAAGACCTTTCTTAACCCTTAACATATGTATAAAATTCTTATTGTATCACCATTATTTTAAGACATTTTTTAAAAAAGGAAAAAGCATTTTGTTACTTAGTAAAGTAAAAAAAATCCAGTTGTTCTGCAGGACTATGGTGTAAAAGCTCTGAATTACTCTGGTTAAGAAAAAGTTTTAAGTGTATAAGAAAATTTAGACATCTGAGAATAGCTACATGTTAGTTTTTCAGTGACTCTTCCCATATAGGTTACTCAAAAGCTTACATTTCTTCAATTTCATGCTGAATTGCAAAGGTTTGAGTTCACACAGTTGCATGTCTCCAAAACCAAATTTACCTATGAGACTCCTGTAGTCTCTTAATCTTGAATTTCGTTTTTCCTGCTCCTCACTGACAGACTTCCACTGCAGTTTCATCCTGAAATATTCATCCCTGAAGAAGAAAAATCATTTTAAAACCAGAATATGCTCCATCATTACATTTCCTTTTTTTTTTTTTAAGTATTCTTTCTATTTGTTCTTTGAAATAAATTGGGTAACAGCAACCTGTCGATGTTTTCACTTCAGTGTAATAATCTTTTTAAGAAGGTCACGTCACTGCACTGAACAATCTTTAACAGCTACCTTTCAAGTTACATCTTAGAAAAAGCACCAAACAATTTCATGTGTTTTGCAACTTGAAACTGGACTCACGTTTTCCTTTTTTGCAAGTTTGCTCTCTCTTCTTTAGTGCTATTCCAAGGAAAATATCCCAAAAGAAATTTCCATGCTTCTTTTCTTAGAGTATGGCAAAGTCCCTAAAGAAAAATTGGAAACGTTAACAAAAAATACTAACTCAGTTTTGTGAGGAAACACTCCTACAGCAGTACAATGCTTCTGAAGGTAACAGCTTAAGAGAAATAAAACTTACGAATAAGCTCATTCTTGTTATACTGCAGCCAAACTTTATTTGTTAATTAACACATTCAAAGGTAAAGGAGGAAGAGGGCATGATTAAGCAGCAATACAACTTAGATTCATAAAAAGCTGGAATGAAAACCAATTTAACATACGCTTTCAACTGTAGAACTACGGGATACTTCCTAAGAATATAAAAAGCTTTTTAAAAGGCATTTCTTTCTAGATTTTTGCATCACTGCTTGAAATAAAAAAAACCTTAAGGGCAGCACAGATACTAAGAAACAAAAAAAAAACAAAGTACCTTTAAATCTATACATTTGAACATGATGCTGTTTAACTGCCAAAGTTTTGTCTCCACACACTCATATTAAGTACTAACCTTCCATTTTCCATCTTTTCTTAACAAACAGTTTAATCTAACTAGAGTGCCAACATGCAGATGAACCTTTCAAGCAAACAAAAATACCAGTGTTCACTGAGGGGCACTATTTGTCAGACATCTTTCTAAGTAATCATTTCTATATGACAAAAAATGTACTACCTGAGACCTCATACAACAAGAGACATTTTTTCCAAGTCCTAAGACTTGGAAGACCCACAGTTTACCAGTTCAAGGCCATACTGCTGCCTCACTGCTTGATACCTCAATGTATTTTTTCCATTTACTATTAAATTAAGGCAAGGAAGATGATGCAGTAAATAGCATCAACCACTGAAATTTGGTGCTCCAGCAAAGCAGGAACTCTTCAGCATGTAACAACGTAAGAGAAGCATTGTCTTTAAGAAACTCTCCATTTAATCTCCATTAATCCATTTAATGGATCTCCATTTAATGTACTTGTTATCGAGAGTCATGAACAACATGGAGCACTCACTCCACTGGCACTGAAAAAACATAAGTGACACTGAGACATTGGTGATTGGGAAGAAAGATTTGTAGGAATTGTCACAATTGCACAAGGGTCCTTACCTGGATACCTCAGGCACAAGTATATTAAAGAACAGTCACACAAACTTAATCTTTCAGTTTTGCTCTATCCTCTTTAATATGTATTTTTAATAACTGTAATATCAATGTTATCATTCTCTACCCACGCTTAAACCCCCAGAAGACTGCATTCTTATAAACATGCATCAACAAGTTTAGAAAGAAAGCATTAAGGCAGCAGGATTCCCACAAAAATAAAAGGTAAACAATCCAACACTAAAGTAACATCAGGTAGAACAGCTACAGCAAATAATAAAAATTTATAAAACTTGCATCAATGAGACTGAATTCATATTCAGTGGATTCAATTTTGCAATTGCTGAATTGCAATTCAATATACTGGTGAGTGTTTAGTACTGAGGGACAAATCCAGGTAAACTTCTCAAAGAAAGGAAGCTTTTGATGAACAAGAAAACATCCCTGAGAAGAAAAGAATAAACCCGATAGTCTAACACCTATAGAAGAATATCCTGAGCTGAAATGGACCCACAAGAATCAGAGTCCAATTCTTGACTCCACACAAGGGATCATCCAAAAAAAAAAAAAAACCCTCGTCTGAAAGTGTCACCCAAACACTCCTTGAGCTCCAGCAACTTAGTGCTGTGACCATTGCCCTTGGCAGTCTGTTCCAGGGCCTGAACACCCTCAGGTGAAAAATTTCCGAATCTCCAGCCTGAGCCTCCTGTAATGCAGCTCCATGCCGTTCCCTCAGGCTCTGCTGCTGTCACCAGAGAGCAGAGCTCAGCCCTGCCACTCTCCTCCTCATGAGGAGCTGCAGGCCGCCATGAGGCCTTCCCTCTGCCTCTTCTGCTCCAGGCTGAGCCACAACGAAGCACTGGTGTTTTCCTGAGTCACTTTGATTTCTCCTCTCAATGACCTGGGCCTCCATCTTTTAAAACCATTCCCTTTTAGTCAGCCACTGCAAGATCTCTCTAGTTGTGCAGTACACTGTATGGTTATGAGATTCATGAGATATTCAATGAGCATTACACCATCTTTTGTAAAGCCATTCCAAAAATACCGACTAGCTCACGCCCAAAGTCCCTCATGAAGCATTACAAGTACAACAAAATCAGCATTACTATAGTTTGGGATGGAGAGAGAAGGACTTCAGAAAAACAGATTACCCCTTTGAATATTGATTGCTTTATGTAGTCTACATTTAAAATTCTTCCTTCAGAATCCATATTTTTAGCCCATTCTTCAATTGACACAGGCTCTCTTCTACTAACTTCAGGCTGTTCTCCTAGATCGATCTGAAACAAAAACACAAAGTGTTATACAAAACCCAATTAAATGCTTCAATGTTTTTGAACAATCACACAAATACTATTAAACTTGTTAGGTCCTCGTATTGAGTTCAACTATATTTTATCATGTTCATATTTGCGTTAGCCTTAAATCCTCATTTACATGTCTACATTAGGAAGCAATATGGAGCACTGCAGGCAGAAAGAGCAAAATGCAGTGTGCTGAGGACCTGACTATCAAGCTAGTATTTCAGATTTTGAAAAAGGATACATTTGACATAACCTTCCATCTCTACCAACACCTGCAAACTATGTTCAGGTTAGTCCCATGGACCGAATCCTCTAAACAACTAGAAATGCAATAGGTAGGTGCAGCGCAGCCAACAAAGACAACAGGGAGTTTCACTTCAAAAGCACAGTCTTGACATGCACTGGAGCATCTAAAGAGAGAACTGAAGAACAAACTCAAGTTCAAGGATGTTATTCTGAAACCAGACTGAACAGCATGGCTGCAGATTAAAGTGAGCTACCCCTTTAAAAAAAATCATTATTATTTTTCCACTAAAAAATTAAGTGCTAGGCAATAAATTTTCAGAATTGCATAGTTCATACAGCTGTTGTTAAGCTATCAAAACTGTTTTGACCTCAAAGAAAAACAGTATTCAAAATAGTTTAACATTAAAAACATATGAGCTCCTTAAATAGTAATCAGAAGCATTTATAAAGATGTATTTTCCACTTGACTATAAAAGATAACAACAGAAGCCTAAAGTGATTCTGATCCAACTACAACTTCATTCTAGTTTTGGTTCAAGTGATACATAAATCCATACATTTACAGACTATGTACATTAATTATCCAATTTAATTCATCATCTTTAAATCTTCTTAAGCTATCTTCTTAAATCCCTTAAAACAAACTGAAGTGTTACAGTGATTAACCATGGAAGTTATTTATTAGTCTGAATACCCCAATTTTACTTAATATCCAGCCAGAGAGGAAATGTTAAGTGTGAAATGAGAGTTCAGTTTGAAGGGTACCTATTCAATACGATAAGAAAACCTCCCGCTTCAATAATCACAAACATTTTTGCTTTAAAAGCAAAGTTTGTATTTGCAGGGATGTACTCCAGAAGTAGCTGCTGATTATTTTACTCTTGCCAACAAATGACAAGGCGGATGGTGTCACAACCACCTAGTATAAACAGCACCACTCACCAAGCTTCAAGTCCTAGAATTTCTTCAAAGATGTGCATAAAAAGAATCAATACATCTGTCACATTCATTTACACACTCACTCGTGTAATGACTTCAAATCCTGGTTCCTCCTGCTGATTTATCTTTAACCCTGGAATAGCATCGTTGAGGAAGTCTGCCATTTCTGAGGGTGGTCGCCTTTGAGTTGAAGGGTCACTTAATCGGAAGCTATCAAAAATATAGTTTGTGACTTTGGAAAACCTTCCCATTGTTACCGTGTATGGATCTTTCTTCCATTTCTGTGTTATAACAAGGAAAACAAGCAAATTATAAGAAGCCTCAGATCATTTAGAATTCTTGTGCTCAAAGGAAATAAAAACAGCAAATAGAGCATAGTAAGACTCAAAGTTATTAAAGTTTCACGTGTAAGTGATTTCACACAGTACATTCATTGCATGATTCAAAAAGTTGAGATCCTAAGTATTAAAATACTACTGATTGAACTGAAAGATTAGATAGCAGTATGCTGAGTAAATCTGACCTGTGTACACAATCAGATCAGACATGGTGTTTACTCACCTGTGATTAATGACACAAAACCATTTTTCTGCCTAAGCCTGTCTACCTTTACATCATGTTGTACCTTGAAAATTCAAGTACTCTGCTAGCAATCTCACAGAAAACTTTTATATGACAACTAAGTCCAGAAACTATTGCACTTCTGAAGATTCCATAAATTAAATGAATCAGTAGGTCAGAACTCTGGCCTCATTCAATCACCAGAAATTTTGCTGCTGACCCTCACAAGGCCATAAACTCCATCAAGCGATAAACAGTTTTAAGAAAAAAACTGTTTTAAGCAATACTTGTGCTCTTTGCTGCTGTATTTCTAGCCTCTCTTCAAAACCACCAGAAAACAAGAAGAGAATATTTGGTCAGAGAGAGCTTAGAAATTTCTTTTCCACTTCTAAAACTATCTGTACCCAGATGCACACAATTGCAAGCAAAAGTAACTTGAATAGGTTTAGGCTTTAAACAGGGAGGTTAAGAAACAAGTAGCATACCAAACAGCTCACTCAGAAGCATGCTTCCTAGTAATCATTCATTTTAGGATACAATTAATGGTCCTAGAATGGCAATGACTAAGGGGATTTTTGTGATATAGAAAGGCTGGCATTTTTCTTTTAATAAACTCCTTCCAAATATCAAAAAAAATATCAAACAATACATACCTGCAGTAAGCCATATGATGGTTCATCTAGGAGGTTTTCAAATGATTGAGACAGAGACTTATTCTGAGAGTTCACAAGAAGAATGAGTTTATCCTGTGGAGATCTACAATAAAATTAAAGCATGGGGTTTCTGCAAGTACCACAAGTTTTTCTTGAAAATGTTTTAGAACATTTACAGGTCTTAAAAGTCACATTTCAGGTTTTGTGCAAGGAAAACAAGTCTGACGCAAGATCACTTTTGGCAAGACTCCATGTGCTAGCACATTAGAAAACAGGACTATTTTTTTAAATAAGATTATGTCATTCATCCTGGGTTATGTTACGTACCTTTTCAAAAGATTACTATGCTGTAATAAGAAATTACATGAGGGTGACAACTTTTCAGAGTAAATATTTTCTATACTGGAGTGGACAAAAAAAGATGACAGGAAAGGAAATTCTTTGAGATAATCAAACACATGCACCTGAAACACCTTTAACATAATTGTGTGTGAAAAGAATCCATGTCACTATACACAGTTAAACAATTCTTTCTACCAATTAGTAAATCTTATGTTTTTATACACTGTAAAACATTACATAAGAGACTACAAACTGCCTTTCATTGTATGAAAGAAAATCAACAAATTTCTAACCAATACTATTACAACAGCTACTGTCAGCCTAATTCTAAAATTCATCTCAGTAAGAGTTTACCAACACAGCACTCCAACAACTGTATTGTAAAACAAAACATCTGATTACCGTCACACAAACATTTCTAAATGAACACAAACCTGATTTGGCATAACTCACTGCATTTGTATACTCATGTACTTCAGGCTTGCACAGCCAGATGAAAATGATAGCAAAGGCAGCTGGAAGTATGCCACTCCTAGCATTTAATCTTCCTTTTGCTCTCGTTCCTCCTACACCCTCTTCCCTCTTCTGGCACGGGAACACGATCAATTAAGCAGCTCCTGAATCAACAACACTTACAGCTCATTATACTAAAACAGTGACAACAGTTCAGAAGCCAATCTCGTGTTCAAGCCTAGAAGTTAGTAGCCAGGCTGAAGAACGTTAAGCTCTTTGCATCGAATCCTAACCTACTGCACAAACTTGCATTTATAGAACACCTTACTATATCACCCTTTCCCAAAGTTTAAATTCACTATTTCTAGTTTTCAAAAGAAAAATTACTTTTATTTTTATTAATACCTGCCTCATCTACCACGTTATTAAAATCAAAGATAAGAACTTTTTAATAAGCCTTATCTGCCTTCAATTCCAACATGACAGAACACTGTCGGATATGAAATCCAACAAGAGATCTCATTTTGAAACAACCAGACTCCACAGCCAAAGATCTGAAGCAGCGAAAGTTAATGAAGCTCAACTGGCTTTGACTAAAAAAGGCAAAGGCTGAGTCACTTACTCTGTTTTTCTCACCCAAAAGAACAAAAATCTTTGTATGATACTTTCATTGTAATTAAACATTTGCTCTGGACAGCTTGGTCAGTATGGGCAGCTACTTGGCTAATGCTCAAAACACACTTGTGAACTAAAAACTTCATTAAACATTTGTTCACAACACTGAAAGTTAGAAAGTGTCAGCAGTGTGATATTTGCTCAATATTAGCCTGGTGCAACAAAACTAAGAAAAATTCTGTAAAGCAACAGATCACAAGTATTTTGTTCAAGTTTAGCTCCCTCGCACGTACCAATTTCAGCAATGTCACAAGATTTAAAAAGGCATAGTGGTAATGAAAGCCTTTGAGGTAGCATAAACAGAGGAAGAAAATACTTAAGACAGAAAGGTATTTTAGGAAAAAGATTAATTCTGTATTAACATCAGTACCTGATATCTACATAGATAGAAAGGTTGGAATAATTGCATTGCTGCATACTTCCTTATGCAATCCAGAAAACATCTTTCCCTACAAGAGGCTGAGTGCTCTGTGTGCTTAGATAATTAAGCATAAGTAGATAGTACAAAATGACATAAATGTGCAAAGCATGGTTTGTCACCTCAAGTTACTTAGTGTATTATTTTCTTACAAAAGAAAGAAAAATCATACATGAATAGACCCCAGAGAAGACTCTGGTGCCAAAAATAAACCTAAAAGGAAGAGAGGAATCTAAGTATTCTTACTAAAACTGGAAGTTTCTGTTCAGCTCAATGCTTGACTTCATGCAAATTTAGTTTTCATAGCATCATCACAGTTCTCAAACTACATACATAGTTCCCAAAGTATCTGCTGTTCCTGCCTGCAACACACATTACAGTTTCAGGCAGAAATACCATGCAGCTCCGCACATTCCAAATGCCCAGATATCACCTCAAGCTTCCCTACCTTCCATTACCAGGGAACTCTATCTGTTAAGCACTCCTGAACTCTCCCATGCATATAGCTTTGGATCAGACTGCACAGGCCTTTTAAGAACAGATCTGAGGACACAGCAGCCTCTCTAAACACAGCTTCATCTCCCAGTAGAGGAGTTTTGTACTGTTGCTGCAGGAATATCCACACTACCTGAACAAGAGGTTACAAAGGACAAGAACTAAGCATCCACTGAGTCAAATAAAGGAAGAATGTTTAAGTGGCCAACTATTCACCACTGACTATCTGAAAGAGACAATGTTTGAAATAAGAACCAAAATCCTTACCTGTTCCACTTCCATTCAATTACTCACCAATAAATCGATTTTATGTAGCAATGTGAATTACAATTATTTGTTGCACATGACTCTACAGAACTGAAACTAACTGAAGCTGTCATCCAGGGTTTCCTAGCCTCCAATTGTATAGAGAATATTCTTAACTACCTCTTCACCTTGTCTCCCTACTACCCTCCTACTTTGGTCTTCACAGATATTTTTCTTTAAAGGCTTGCAGACAATGCTACCAACAGTACCATTTCACCAGCTGGTCACACTGACCAGATCACCTTCTCCAAGCAGTTGACTTATCACAAACTTGGCCACCACATCCTCATATTGCCAAAGCCTTCTGCAGATCATTTTGCAAATCAGATTGAGTTCTGTGGCAAAATATTTGTATATCAAGTGATTTAATTGATAGTACTGTATCTCAGATGCCAATGGCAATATTCAAATATTTTCCTTATAGGAGTAGATCTCAAATTTTAAACACAAGTTACCCCAAGTAGCTGCTCAAGAAAGATTTAACTTTATGTCATCTGAGTGCTCATGAGAAGCTCCTGAATCCACTAGAGGGAGCTACTGAGGTATGACAAAGCCATAACATTTCAACAGATTCTGAAGGGGCTTATAAAGCAATCCACAGTTTAAAACTTCAGTCTGTATATTCAGTACATAAAGTTACAGCTTTAGACACCTTGAAAATTGATTCTACTAACAAAAAAAGGGATGGTAAAATACATCAGAAAGCATTAATCTGAAACTTGCTGAAGAATCAAAGTAGTAAACCAATAATCCAAATTCTAAATCAGAATAAGATCGTCTGATACTTACTCTCTCAGCACAACATGATTTTCAAGGCATTTAATAAAAAGTTTGCTGTCTCCGTGATGAAAGTGTAGAGCTGGAAGCTTCACATCATCCTTCAGACAGAACACCAAATAAGACCATCCCATGCCTTCTTTGTTTTGTTTGATTGATTTCAGATCTGTCAAACTGAACAGGAATGACCACGTGCTTTCTCCATTTGTGTGATTTGTAGCATCTTAAAAATAAAATTATCATGTGATTTTAGTTTGGTTTTCAGTATTAGCAACTACAAATGTATAATCTGTCCCTGTTCCTCTAAACAAGCCAAAAAAATCCACAGTAAACAAAAACCCAGCATTAGTTCTGATAAAAAAAATATGTACTGTAACTACTACAGCCATTTCTCATTGTATTTTCTCATTTCATACATACTTTTGAAGTAAGCAGTTCCATCAGACTGCTTCCTTTAAGATCTGTCAACAGAGTATGAAAATGATTCAGTAGGTAATGTACAAGTGCTGTACAAAATTGCAGTAACATGATAAATCCCACCAGCACCTTCATGTGGTAGTATTGCTCAAACTAAATGTAATATACACCCTAATCTTGTATAATGCTGTATATATTGTTGCACACCATGTGCACGCCTTGTTGGGCTAAAACCAGTAAAAGGGAGATGGAACTGAAAAGCTATTTCCTCCTTTACTGTGCAAATCTGTGCAAGACAGTAACATATTCAAAACAAAGGGATTCAATGCTACTTCACCAGGAAACTTGAAAGAGCCAACATGCCTGCAGGGACACTGGCATGCACCCCATCCTACCACCATCCAATTACAGCCACCAGAAATAAAGAAGTAACAGAAAAATATAATCTAAGTCAATGGGACTCACTGACACATACTTTGGATCAAGATGAACTCTGCTTCTTAAAAATTAAGAAAAAAATCAATACAAACCAACAGCATAAAACATTCTATGCCTGACAGACATTTAGCCCTGTATCATCTTGGAAGCTGTTTTCAAACACAGAATTGTACAAGCTAGAATTGCACTCTACCCCAAGATGTTCACAGTTTGAAGTCCAAAACCTGTACTCATAAATGATATATATAACAGCTACCACCACTTAAAACTACCATGAAAATGGAAAAACAACCACAAGGGTCTGCAAGTTTAAGGCTGACAAATATAAAGAAACAAGAATTATAAAGAAAAATACGGTGATGAATCAAAGGAAAAAGCTGGCTACATTTTTTTTTTTTAAGATCACATATCTGAGATGACATAATAACAATAATGCAGCCATGAAATTATTTTCCTGAAGTATGTTCATTAGACAAAATAGTTTTTCTAAGCTTCCACATAGAAAAATCTCAAGTATCGACATAATTATCCATTCCATCTCCCCCTGCTGTTCCAATGCTGAAAAACATTCGAGTAGTAAACTTTCCTTTTTCTCTCTAATAATACATTTTGTTCAAATCCCATAGGAGAGACTGAAGGAACTGGGGCTGTTTAGTCTGGAGGAAAGGAGGCTGAGACCTTATTGCTCTCCTCCAGAATCTGAAAGGTGCTTACAGCGAGAGCAGGTTGGTCTCTTCTCACTGGTGACAGGACAAGGGGAAATGGCCTCAAGTTATGCCAGGGTAAGTTTAGGTTGGACATCAGGAAACACTTCTCTACAGAAAGGGTTGTTAAGCACTGAAATAGGCTCCCCAGGGAGGTGGTTGAGTCACCATCCCTGGATGTGTTTAAAATCCATTTGGATGTGGTGCTCAGGGACATGATTTAGTGGAGGGTTGTTAGTTAGGGTAGTATGGTTAGGTTGTGGTTGGACTTGTTCAGGTTGGAAAAAATCTTAAAGATCATCAATTCTATGATTCAAAGAGTTCAATGCAGACAAAACTGTCACATCATTTAAATTTCCTGACCACAGGATGTTGGATTTACCATTTATTTTCCATACGTTACTCTACCAATTCAGAGAAAACATTAGATTGGAGGCAGAAAGCAGGTATTACACACTGAATTGCTTTTCCACACCCAGAAATTCACCTCTTGTCACAAATGAGCCCAGCTTTTCAATTCCTAATGAAATCCATTAAACTGGATTGTGAAGACAATTCTTCAATTACGAGTCAGAAGAAAGAAAAAGGAAGTTCACTTATTTTTGAAGTACCTCCATTTGAATGGGGTTTCTTTTTAAAGGAGACTGTGGTGACCATGTCCCATTCTGCTTCATAATTGTTTGGACGGTCTGATCCTCGGGAGGATTTTTCTTTGGGTGCTGGAGTCCACTCTACCACAGAGCTGGAATCCTAAGCAAAGAAAGTAACCATCAAAAAAAAGTATAAGACAAGATTCCCAGATTCAACAAGCTGAAAGAGCATCTTCATTTTCACAGATGAAAAGAATTTTTGCTATAAAGTTCTAACACAACTCAACACAAGAAATTTTTATTTATAACAGGAACTAAGAAGAAAGAAGGTTTCACTTACATTCAACACAGTGCTTAAATATCTAAGCCTCCTTCACAGACTCCACCAACACAAAAGTTTATTTAAACATAAAACTTTCATCTTTCTGCTTTATCACATCTTCTCAACACAGCTTAACTACCGGAGCTCAGAACTTTAACAGACTTCAAATATTTCACATTATAACAGTGTCTCTCTGTTTTGAGTCTAATTATGAAGAATGAATAACAATCATCCAACAAAATAGATGTGGGGAGACTGGAGACTGTGATTTGCTTACACTCATTTGGTCTTCGTTACTCAGACAGTTCTCCTTTTATTTTATGTATATATATATATATATAAAACACACACCCCCACAACCTGAACACAGGAAATATCCTACATATAGCTATTAATACCAATGACAGTCATGTATAATAGATTTTGCCTCCAGTTACGAGATCACTTACCCATAAGTTCCCACAAAATCAAATCTCCAGAAAAACAGAATGAAGGACATTAACTAACAAACGTACCTTTCCTGCACAGAGGATATTAGAAGTATCCAAAGTATCATCCTGTGGTCTCCAGTCTACTATAACTTCATTTTCCTACAATACAAACAACAAATCTGTATAATAAATTACACACCCCCCTATTTAGTCACAGTATGATTCGGGGCAACTTACACTATATATAAACAACACAGATGACAAAAACAATGCAATGCTCATTCATTAATGAAATCCAATAGTTAATCAAATGCATTAGCTTGGCCAACAAATGTAAGAGGCTTCTACAACTGTATTGTATGAATACCTTCTCTATGACACGTAGTACTCCAGATATGAAGTTGTCCTGATCATCATTTTTTCCACAGGACGGATGAATGAACACACCATCTTGCTCATATAAAACCTAAAACAAAGAATATAATGGAATAGGAGACAAATCATTATTCATTATCATTTTGATTCACCTACATAGGCTGAAGTGAAGTGAATGCCTGAAGCTTCTTACATGATCTTCCTTTTTTTCCTCCCCTTCTAAGATTCTCACATAAATCAAGAAACAATAGAAGTTAGAATTGATTACACTTACTCTCTAACTAATACAGCAGTTATTATTACTCTGTCAGAAAGTCACCAAAATGCACTGAACAGTTTGGTGTTGTCTTTTTTTTTTTAACTAGCAGACAGAGGTTAATATGAAAGCACTATATGGCATTACATGGCTCACATTTCCCCCATTTGCTATTTTATCACATTGAATTGATAACCTAAATTTAAACCAAAAAATGGCCCTACATTCAGCATGAGAAGCAAAGGTTCTATTTCAATGCTGGAATATGCAAGTCAGATAAGAGAGGTTCACAGGACAATGCACTGCCCACCCAACTTCAGCATGCAAGTATTCACAAAAATACATCCAAAGGCAACAATCCTCATACAATTCTGATCAGGCTTTTAAAAAAATTAAAATAAAAACAGTTCTTCTCTACCAAAATGCAGTAGGTTCTTCTAAGCCACACTGCATATCAGAGCTCTATAAACAATGTAAACAAGCCCTTTTTAAACAAGTCTTCTAGAGCAAGAAGTCCCTAGTCCACCAAGATTAAGATTTTGCAGTAATTTTCTATGATTATGTTCATTTTTTAAACTGAACAGCAAATGCTGTCTTAAGAAATACATATTTTTAAAGGGCAAAATAATTTCTTAACTACTCAATAGAGAGAGCCTATCTTTCTTTAGTACTAAAATATCAGTATCTTTTTGTGAATATACAAATTCATCAGAGTTACAAAGTCATCACGTCTGCAGTCAGGCCAGTAAGCCAGAAGTTCAGGTGTGCAAGCAATATTGCTTGCAGGAGCTGATGAGGTCACTCAGTCTAAACTCCTTCTTGAAGACCCAATGGCAATACTATTAAGCTCCCTCCTAAACACTAGGTGTCTTTTTCCTTTTCTCTATTACAGGTCTTGTTTCTTCTATTAAAAAAATTAAATAAGATCCTCCTTTTATTTCTAACAAATACCTGTTCTGAAATTTAGTCTCTGGTTAAACACCGTAACTTTAGATGTTATTTAAATTGTGCCTTCCAGTATTTGGACCTGATCTATCACCACAATTAGAAATATGAACCAAAGTGATCAATCACTGGGACATCTGTTCCAGATACAACTCTGCTTTGGAGTTACACTGGTACATATGCATTTCTAGCAGCAATTTCACTAAGTATAATAAACTACACCTCCTCAATCTACTATATTACACCAGTTATTCCATGCCAGCAAAACAGCCCTACTACCAGCCTAATTATTAACATTTATATTCTTTTTCATCCATATGACAGTAATCACATAACTGGAAGACTCTGCACTGCTCTGCGTACCACATTCACCTCTGCTGTAACACATGATGAAATCGAGGAACTTGGAACGTGCTCAGAAGTTCAGAGGATGATGTCTGTAAAACAGAGCCCTTGTCACAGTGCAGTTTATTTTATTCCTATCACTACCCCCCCTCCCCCCCCAAAAAAAAACCCTTGAGGCTGAGTTGTTATTGGATAAGAATAAAGTCTGACAAGTCTGATCTTGCGTTTACTTCTTCCATTATCAAATACTTAACAGAGCTTAAGGAGCTGGGTTTTTTTAGAAGAAACAAGATCGATACAGTAGCACAGAAGATGCAATAAGGTATCTAATTTGAGAAAAGATATGGCATTCACCATTCATTCCAGTCAGTCATTAACAACTCTGTGCCATGCAGAGACAGTGGCTATTCTACCAATTAAACTGACAGAGGGGCTGTAAAAACAAGAAGCACTGCACAAAACTCAGGAAAACTGCAATGGCTGTTTTCCACTGACCACAGAAAACAGAAGGAAGAGATTCAGCAGTAGCTCAGTTGACAAAAAGCCACCCTCTGAGGATGAGCCTCCTCTGCACCGTCCTAGGGCAATGCTAGTTCAGGTTATGGAAACCTGCTGAAGTATTTATGTTCCATGTCCAGCAGAATAACTACCTGAAGTCCAGGTGTTATCCCAGTAAACAGGTGGTATTATTCTTATACTGAAGGAGGCAGTATGGAAAATTCATATCACCAGTTCATTATGCTGTGTATGAGGAGGAATCAATGGGTGATGCTTGTTGCATTTTACTGTCAGAGACATACATAAGAAGGCCTTCACCACAGCACATGAATTACAATACATTCTAGACCACAAACAAATGTTTTGGACTGAACTCTTGTCATTTGAAAGCACTGTGCATTTGCAGATCAGAAGCCAATCGTACTCTGGGCTGCATCAAAAGAGGGGCAAACAGCAGGGTGAGGGAAGGAATTGTTTCCCTCAACTCTGCCCTCATAAAGCCCCATCTGGAGATGTTGTGTCCAGGCCTGGGGACCCCAGCAAAAAAAAAAAAAAAAAAAACAGTTGTTCAGTGAGTCTGAAGGAGACCATGAGAGATGATGAGAGGGCTGGAGCATCTCATCTATTGAGACTAAGGGAGTCAGGCTTGTTCAGCCTGGAGAAGTCTCAAGGGAGACTTCACTGCAGCCTTCCAGCACCAAAAGGTGGTTTACAGAAAAGATGGAGGGAGACACTTTAGCAAGGAGTGCAGTAATAAGACAAGGGATATTGGCTTTAACCTAGAAGAGGGTAGGTTTAGGTTAGATATAAGAAAAATTCTTTACTCAGAAGGTGGTGAGGCACTGGCACAGGTTGCCCAGAGAAACTGTGGATGCCCCATCATCCCTGGAGGTGGTTCAAGGTCAGGCTGGATGGGGCACTGGGCAACCAGATCCAGTGGGTGGCAGCCCTGCCCATTGCAGGGAGGGTTGGAACTGGATAGTCTTTTAAGGTGCCTTCCAACACAAACGACTCTGTGACCCTATGCTATCGTGCACTACTGCTCACACCTTACATTGATTCTCTTACCTCTCTGTCATACATCAGCAACTTGTCCAACACAGGAGAAAGTGGAGAAGCTGTGCAACAATCCTGCTAACCCTGTCTTTCAGACATTTCACACTCTCTTCCCATATCCTTACACACACTCTCCTTTTCTGCCAGAAATTACAAACCAGGGCTTCAATCACTCTTCCAAGATGCATCCATGCTGCATGCATGCAGCACTTACAGAGTGAACCAGCCAGTTTGGATCACTGAGTATTGTGGCATTGTGCAAATCCAGATTCTAGCAACTTTTCTACATTTTTGCCTCATATTATAACATCAGGTAAAAGACCTCATTGTGGATTCAACAGCTGAAGCAGCAAGCAGGCTGCTCATAAGAAAGCAACTGAGTAAAAGTCTGAATGCTCCACAGACTACAAATTAAGGAAAAATGGGTCTGCCTGCAAGCATTAACAACAGATATAGCAGCTGATTAGCATCTTATTTTACAGATGCTATTACAGAAGGTACCTTTTTACAGAAGGTAAACAATAAAAGATGCAACACAGTAAGGAAAACAATACAGGCCAATAAAATAAATTCGATTTAGTCAGAGGCTGTTCTGAGCTAACTTACATCAACAAAATATAATACCACAGATCAGAGCTGGTCTTTAAGTTAGAAAAAAAATAGATCTCAATTTACAAATTTGCATTGTGCTGCTTTAATTTCCACCTCCCTCTTTGGAACAGCTGAGCCTTCTCCAGGGCTTATTAACATTACTCAGCCATCACCAGGCACATTGCTGGGCACGGCTACATCAGTTCCACTTCCAGTCACCAGGCACCACCATATTTGAGTACTCTGCAAAGCATCAAGCTCATGTCAATTGACCAACGTGATCTTTTGGTACAAAGAAGATATCTAAAAAGATATCTGAGTTTAGTAAGTGGATAAAACTGTTTCCTTGTACATCCTGTTTGCTGAGTCTATGGCTCAACCTGTTTCTTAAGATAGTAAAATTTCTCACCCTGCTAATCTTAGAAGTATAAAACTCTTACAACCAGTTTCCAAGCAGGGAAGTGAAAACAAATACAGATATTCATGTGAGAAAGCTTGCAACAATGGGAACCATATATCACAAAAAAGTACCCTGCTTTACAGCAGTAAGTTTTGCAAGACAGTGCTGTAGATCTTTGTCGATCCTCGCTACGAAAAAAATCTCAATGATGTAATCTCCATACACACATCACAGCATTACATTACTGTTTAGTAATACCTACAGTGCTACTTCAACACTTCTAGAACTATGCTGGCCAAATATCTGAGCTTATACTAAGCTTTAACTTGAAGAGCAAGGACACAAGCAAATGACAAATAACTTCTCTGACAGCCTATGCGTCAGCTGGTAATTTGAGAAAGATCTAACAGCCCATATGCTGAAAACAGATTCAACTCCAAGAACATAAACCAAAAATCATTACTGTCTTTAGAACAGCTGTAATAATAGCCTATACACTGACAGGCTAAATTTATACTTCTCCCCACAAACAACTTTCTACCTCATTTCTGAAACTGTTTTCTATTGTAAGGGTGAGAGTTGGTCCAGAAACAATTCTCTTAAATAAGGAAAATAAATAAGCAACAAAGAGATAATACACCTGCTTTCATGAATAAAGCCAAAAGCTCTGAAAACAGAAGACCTTACTGACATTTTACTCACAGTAAAAAAAAAATGCAATCTCTAAGAAAAGGTAAAAAAAAAAACTGTTCTACAGCAAATGGTCACTAACAAAAAACAAGTTTGGGCTCCAAAAATCAACAGCATTAAGTTTTCTGGAACTGCATTAACTGTACTGAGAAAAATAGTGAAAAAAACCTTCACAGTAAAAAGGAATAAAAAGGAATCTAAGGAAAGCAATTCATACAGTTACATGAGGTAACTATAGTTCATACCACATGAATGTATGAAAAAGAAACCAGAGAACTGCAAAAAAAAAATCAGGAGATAATATGAAATAATCAAGTTAGAATCCACTGCTATTAATAATGTCTGGGATATAAAATTGAACAAAAAAGCTATGGCAGAAGGGGAAAGTACACAGGGTGAAAATAAAAGCCTCATTCTGATATGATTTGCTGAGAGAAGATTTCATTTGTTTTAGGAGGAAGTTCTTCACGCAGAGGGTGGTGACACACTGGAACAGGTTGCCCAAGGAGGTTGTGGATCCCTGGAGGCATTCAAGGCCAGGCTGGATGTGGCTCTGGGCAGCCTGGTCCGGTGGTTGGCGACCCTGCACATAGCTGGAGGTTTAAACTTGATGATCATTGTGGTCTTTTTCAAGCCAAGCCATTCTGTGATTCTATGATTCATGAAATCTGAGCCAAGGCAGGCTATCACAGCTCTTTAGCATACCACAGTATACACTCTGCAGGATTTTCTTGTGTAATGTTTTTTAAAAAATTATTTACACAATAAAAAGCATTACTTTCATGTTATTGAGCATGGAGCTCTGCCAAGTGAGCCTAAAGCACTGCACAAGCTAATACCCACTACTCTCTCAAACATCACCTGAACTACATCATTAAAACACTGCACAGCCAGAAAGAAAAACAGAATTAATTTAGGACCCTCATCATTTGGAAACACCAAAATGCAGAAAGCCCTACGTGAGAATAACAAGTCACACTGCGTTTACTCCACCTGCAGCAAAGTTTCCTGAGTTTGTGAAGCCATCTACAATCCTGCTGCCACCCAAACAAGCAACTTGTGACCCAGTGCCTTCCATAAACCAATAAAAAAGTAACCCAGCCAAAAAAAAAAAAGCACTTTCTTTTGTATTTTGCTCCAGCTTGCTAAAACAAATTACTTAGTGATCAAATAAGTACAGCATCCAAGCAAGCAGAAGTGCAACACGCAGGTGGCGAGAGCTGCAGAAGAATGAATCTGCACACATCAACTAGTTGGTAAAGTTTTAGAAAACACAAGTGTCACTTTGTCCTCTATTTCAAGAGCTCTTAGTTTACCAAAATGCCATAATTAAACAACATGAAGAGGAAGAATGTCAAATCAGAAGTGGTGTTAACACGTAGCTGTGAACACGGAATAACTGCCACAACGCAGAGATCCGTACAAGTTTGGACAAACCGACTTTTAGTTAAATGAACAACAAGTACAGGTTAAATTCATAAACAAACCCCCCAGCGGTTCTGCTGATAACTATGATAATAAAGCTGCCTTTAGAAAAAAAAAACTGCAGGAAGAAGTTTTTGATAAAAATTTATGGGAAAAATAATGCAAAATGCTCATCAGCACCCGATAAACTACCATTTAAGCTGATTTTAACGAGCAGGAAGATCTCAAGATTTATTTCTCAGGCTTTTGGGGAAGATGCTTTTTAATAACATGAGGATCCCTGCATTAAGGCCTTGAATGAAAAGAATCTACTTCACTTCCAGGATCGAGCCCAGAAGAAACACAGCAGTACCTATCCTTTCACTTAACCGAAAACTAAATTGGCGCATCTGGAAACAGCCAGGAGGTCATTCCAGATCAGCTACACTACAACCCGAATGCCTAACAGCAATTAAGGGATTTCTGAGCTGTAACAGAGGATATGATAAAGCTGCCCGACCAAATCAGTCCCTCCCAACCTCTCCGCAGAGGGAGAGACGCATTTCCCTGGCAAAACCTTCCCCTGAGGACCTGAGGGCAGAGCGGACATGCGAGCTCAGCCCAGCCCAAGGGTTCCACCTCGTCGAGCTCCGCTTCATCCTCAAAACGCTCTGCGTTTCGGAACAGCGACGCGAGCGAATGGGGCGGGCGGGCAGCGCCGCGGGCGGACACACGTAGGCTGGGAGAGCCCGAGAGCCACACGGCGACCGCCCCGCGGAGAGCCCGCGGCCTCCCAGCACCGCCAGGCCCGGGGGCTGCGACGGAAACCCGTTACGCCTCGCGGAGAAAAGGCCCTCAGAGCCACGCAGAGACCCAGCGGCACTCCCTCCCCTAGAACGCAGCGAACCCAGCGCGGCCTCCGCGAGAGGAGGCGGCGGCGGTCCCGCGGCGGCGCTCGTTACCTTGCCGCTCGGAGGCGCCGCCATGTTGCCGGAGTGTTTATGATGACGTTGCGCTCTTCACGTGCTTCCACGCTGACCCACAACAACGCCCGTCGGCCCCTGGGCGGAAGGCGCATGCGCAATCGGGCGGAGACGCCCCAGCGCCCGTCTCTGCGGAAGTGCGCCTGCGCGGAGGGCGGAGAGCGCTCAGCCCGCCCCCTTCCCGCGTGCGTGGGTCGCGGGCGCCGGGAGCGAGATTCCCTTCAGAGGGGCGTTGTGGTGTTATGGCGGTAGACGCTGAACCTTCCTGCCGATATCCCGTCACATTTCGTTGTCGTGTGACAGAACGGCATCTGACGCGCATCTGAGGCAAAGGAACTCACTGAATTTCTCCATAGGGAAAACGTTGCACCCGCTGACGTTCACTGACGCTTGCTGAATGTTTTTGGAGAGCAAAGAGTGGATGTGAGGTGATGGGTGACCCATTTCAGCAGCAGTGGGTCACCTCTGCTGGTGCTCGTTTTGAAAAGCGGGGCATGCAGGCTTTTGTTCATTGCTGGCAAAAATGCATAGCTAGAGGTGGCGACAGTATTTTTTAGCTGAGAACTTGCTCTGTCAAATAGTGTTACTGAACTCTTTGTGGTATTCCATGGAAATAAATAAAAGGCATTACTTTCAGGGCAAGTTGTGTTTTTACAATAGAAGGGAAGGATGGCATCCAGACGGACTTGGACATGCTTGAAAAGTGGGCACACAAGAATCTAATGGTTTGACGAGGCCAAGTGCAAGGTGTTACACCTGGCTCAAGGCAATCCCAGATACCTGTAAAGACAGGGAGAACTCACTTAGAGCAGCCCTGTAGAGAAGGACTTCTTGTTCTAGTGGACAAAAAGCTGGACATGAATCAGCAGTGTGCTCCTGCAGCCTGGGAGGCCAACAGTACCTTGGGCTGCAGCAAAAAAGAGGTGGCCAGCAGGGAGAAGGAAATGATTGTCCCTCTCTACGCTGTCCTTGTGAAGCTCCATCTGGAGTATGGTGTCCAGGCCCCCAGTACAGTAAGGATGCAGAGCTGTTGATGCAGGTCCAGAGGACCACAAAGATGATCAAAGGGCTGGAGCACCTCTCCTGTGAAGAAAGGTTGAGGGAGTTGGGCTTGTTTAGCTTGGAGGAGTCTTTGGGGAGATCCCACTGCAGCCTTCCAGTAGTTATAGGAAGTTTACAAGAAGGAGGGGACTTTCTACATGGTCTGATAGTGAAAGAACAAGGGATATTGGCTTTAACCTAAATAGGATAAATTTAGCTTAGAGGCTAGGAAGAAATTTTTTATTCAGAGGTGCTGGAACAGGCTGCCCAGAATATGAATGCTCCCTCCTTAGAAGCATTCAAGGTCAGGTTGGATGGGGCCCTGGGTAACCTGATCTGGTGTTTAGCAACCCAGCCCACTCAGAACTTGATAAAAAGACAAAGCTATGTGCTATTATTCCCTATGAAAGGCAACAACTGGGGCTTGGGGGACTAGACTTGAAGTTCTTATAACAAAAGTTATAAGAAATATACAGTCTTCAAAAATCATTGTCCAGCAAATACTTGATCATCTCTGAAGCTCAATGGAGCCTGAATGCTATACCATCACAGGGTTCAGGTTACAGTTTCTGGAGCAAAACACATGAGAAGACGATGACCTAACTAAAACCTTATCTTTAGAGCACTCCTGATCTTTGAATCCAGTGTTGTTTCCAACCCTACTCAGTATGCAATTCAAAAGGAAAGAAGAGATTAGAATGAAAAGAAACTTCTGCAATCTTCAAATAGAGACTGTATGCACAGATGGGGCCAACGTTTTGCCAATATACATGTAAACTGCAAAAGCAACATTTAAGTAATTCTGAAAATAAAGTTTTATAGGGAAACGTATGCCAATAGGAGAATCCTAGAACCATGACATATTTGTCCTTATTTAATGATATTTTAAACCCTTGATTCTTGGGAATTCTCCACCAGAATAGAGGGAAAGGTAGCCTTCAGTGGCCATGAAACAAGTCTGAAATTAAAAGCTTTTACTTCTGTTACGAAACCAGAACAGGAAGCAGCACAGCAGAACCTGAAGGAGCTGTCAAGTAAAGAATTAAAACCCATTTGCATTACTGCTGGACATCAGCTAATAATTGTACTTCCATAGTTAATATAATTTTGTTGGAAAACATCACAGGAATATTCCTTATCAGGGTGTGTGTGTAAAGTCACTGGATGAAGAACAATCATGCAGGTCACAGGACTAATCTTCAACTTTCTGTCTAAAGCACTACAATTTAATACATTCATTGGCCTAAGGACCAATCTTGGGAAATTTCCATTACTCCTGAACTCAGCTCGGTATTCACTAAATTGCACCTCTGAGTTTAAAATTAATCTTGACTAAGTGGTAGTCCTCCCATAACCAGAGTTATTCTTGTTTCCTGGAGAAGTCTTCTCTTAAAAGTGGCCCAAAGTTAAACTTCAGACACTTCCCAGACTTTGCATTGAGACTTTATTTTCCTTTGATGGAGGTCACAGAATCACAGAATTGTAGGGGTTGGAAGGGACCTCTAGAGATCATCAAGTCCACCCACCCTGCAAAGCAGGCTCCCTACAGTTCTCTTCTCTTTCCGCCACACGATAGAAAGAGTTTTTACTGGAAGTTTCTTTGGTGAACGATCAGCAGTTCCTGCAGGACTCTTCCTGGAACTCCTACTGCAGCGCATTCATAAAGTCCCAGTCACTGCCTGTCATCAAGAAAGCTTTAGTCCCGTAGACAAATTTACTCAATGAGACACATTACCACCTTCCAGCTAGTTTCCTAATTTACTAGGCATTTCCCTTGGGCCCTTCTACCTTGTTCTTTTGCAAGCTACCATTGCATAACGTGGAACATGTCCCTAGTCAAGATGGAGAGCAAAATGACTCTTTGCTACTGGGTTGCAGTGTCGTAGGATCACTTAGAGGTGGAGATCAGCAGGGACCTTTAGAGATCATCTAAGCCCTCCTGCTCACAGCAGACTGCTCAGCACCTTGTCCAGTTGAGTTCTGAGTTATCTCCAATAATAGAGACACCCCAGCTTTCCTGATCAGTCTGCTCTAGTATTTGACCTACCTTGCAGCGACAAAGATTTTTCTTGTGCCTAAATGCTTCTTGTATTTCAATTTGTGCCTGTTTCTTTTTGTCCTGAGAAGAGTCTGGCTCCATACTCTTTGCTCCCTCTCATAAGGCACTTTTAAACACTGGCAAGATCCCCTGCAGCCTTCTTGAGATTGAGCAGTCCCAGCTCTCAGCTTCTTATTACAACTGAAGAGCTCTAGCTCTAGACCCTTTAATTGCCTTTGGCAGCCCTCAATAGAGCTTGTTCCAGTATGTCCATGTCTCCCTTGTAGTGGGCAGCCCAGCACTTCAGAAGTCTCTCACTAGTGCTGAGCAAGGGGAAGGGTCACCTATCCTGACCTACTGGCAGCAGTCCTCCTAATGGAGTCCTGGAGGCCACTGGCCATCTTTGTATTTTAGAGTTAATGTCACCTACCAGGACACTCAGCTCTTATATGCAAAGCTGCTTTCTAGCCAGTCGATATGCTATTTCAATTTACAAACCTGAACCATACACAATACCAAGTCCCATGAGCTGATACAGCATTAGGAGATTCCTCTCTGCAAGCCCATTTTATGGGAACTGCTGAATCACAGCCTGAATCTCTGACTGATCACCTGAGGCAAGCAATGAGTCAGCCCTGGGAGCACAGGTGAAGGCAATTCACCTGTGCTGCCGGAAGGGGCGGAGCCAGACTCCACCTCTCCTAGACCCATTTAAAAGCTGACTACCAGTAGGGAAGGATCTCTTCTGGAGATCCCTCCTTTGGAGTTTTATAGCAACTCCAGGTTGCAGGTAAGCACTCTATCTATTCTGTTCTGGTATAATAACCTGCTTTGCTGAACTATCTGGTAAATTTTGTAATTATAACATCTGTCTATTCATTGATTATACACTTGGCAAACCAGGTCAAATATACTAAAATTCATATCATGTCCTTTCTATGGAATTTCTATAAATGAGTTAGGGGAAGAACGTATCCCCTTAGATAAAATGATCCCCGGGCAGATCCTAGGGTTTCTGGGTTCTCCTTATTACCAATTCTCAACCATAGTTGAGAAGTGTGGCTCCCTGCATACTATGGGGGAATATTTCCCCGTTCACATGATGGAATACTTTCAAGGATTAGGTAAAGACATTCTAACTACAAAAGAATGGCAGTCAGCTGCCTCCACAGTGGTGTGGCTACTGTTAAATGCCTTAAATCAAGCTGAGATAAGAGCTGACATCTTAGAAAGTGAAAATAAGCTATTAAAAGATTGCATTGAAAAACTAGAATAGGAACTTAATGTATTAACAAGGAAAAGACCAACTTTATATTCCCTGATAGGTCAGGCCCGCGATAGTTCAATAGATAATAACCATACATCTGAAGTAACGGACCTGGTTGAGCAGAAAAATAAAAACTAAGTCAAATTTAGAGGTTCCACTTATGATGGATTCCTTGGAAGTCTGTCCTATTATAATCCAAAAGACAAGGAAAGTACAAGATATACTGGCAGAGGTACCCCCTGACCAATGGCCCACATAACAGCTAGGCCATACATACCAATAGAACTAATGGGTATGGTGCAGCAATTTCAACAGAGGCTGAAAGAGAGTGTAGCAAGGTGGTCACTTAGATCATGGAATTCAGGGGCGGAAGGCATCATGGTTAATGGGCCAGAAATATCAAAATTCGCCACTATGATGGTGCACCCTGCCCTCAGGCAGCGATTGTATGCTGCTGTTCAGTATAACAATGAGAACCATTTGATAATAGACTGGTTAATGGCAGCATGCTGCATGGTTTGGCTGAAAAAATCAGATATTCCATTAAACACAGGATTATGGTCCTCCTTGGAGGACCTTCAAATCTCAGTTTGTGAACTGGGCATAAGAGAAGCGATATATGAGGACTCATTTGAAAGCCCAGATACGGTAAAGTTTTCAGCAGGTATGCGAGTTTAATCTTACAGCAGGCCCCTTCTCACCTATATGGGACTTTAGTTTCCATATTAAACACCCTTGTGGCCTCGGAGGCTGTGATTCAACAGGCTGCCCAGATAGGAGCTGATTTGGGGGAGACAGAGCATCTGCACACTAGGTGCAATATTTGAGTAGTAGAAGAAGCAGAGGTGCTTGCAGTAGTTAAAACCAAGAGGCCACCTGTACGGAATCCTCAGACAGGGCCTGTAAGGGTCTTGCGAAAACAAATGTTTAATGATCTTATTTGGGCTGGGGTCCAATTCGCAAAAATTGACTGCCAGCCCAATCACATCCTCTTTCAGCTGTCGAGACAGCTGAAGGACAACCAGAGATTCCAAAATTACCCTAAGAAACCAAAAGTGAGAGTTATAGAAAGAGTACCAATGACGGCGTGGAACCTAGAGGATTTCATTGTTTCCAATAGAAAAAAGAAGTCCCCTCAGTGTCCTGGGCCACAGTGCCAGAGCCACCTGAAACAAAAGACTTAACTTTAGCTCAGTTCATGGTGTGACAAGGGATGTTAGTCCCCCCGAGGGCCTCCAGAAGGGACCAGAGGCCCTTTGTAGAGTTGACAATATTCTGGTCCCAGAAAACACGTCCAGAGTGTTATGGCACTTATCAATATGGGAGCAGAAACATCAATTATCTACAGAGATCTGACCAAATTTGATGGAGACAGAGTGATGATTGGTGGTTTTGGGGAACAGACTATTTCTGTCACCCAAACATGGTTGAAACTGGGGATTGGGTGTCTCCTACCCCAGGAGTATAAGGTGTCTATTGCCCCAGTCCAGGAATATGTCCTGGGCATAGATATTCTATGGGGTCTGGCTCTCCAGATAACTGTGGGAGAGTTCAGACTTTGACAGAGATGTATTAGCAGCCGGATGGTGCTGGCAATATTAAGAGGCCATGTGAAACATGGGCCTATTTGCCTGCCGAAACTGTGCTGGATTACTAATGTAAGATAGTGTAGACTCCCGGGTGGGCAAGATGAAATACTGAGAATGGTGTAGGAATTAGAAAAAATGGGCATTATAAGACCTGCACACAGTCCATATAATTCCCCCATATGGCGTGTGTGAAAGTCAGATGGCATGTGGAGAATAACTGTGGATTACAGAGAATTAAACAAGGTCACGCCACCTGTTTATGCAGCCATACTCAATATTGCCTCCCTAATGGACACATTAAGTGGGGAGACAAAAACCTATCATTGTGTTCTAGATTTAGCAAATGCGATCTTCAGTATCCCAGTTGCTGAAGAATTGCAAGATCAGTTTGCATTTATGTGGGGAGGCAGGCAGTGGACCTTTCAGGTCCTGCCACAGGAGTATGTGATTTCACCAACATATTGTCACAATCTAGTGGCGTGTGACCTGGCTAATTGGAAAAAAAACTGATGTTAACTTATACAATTATACTGATGATCTTCTGCTGACATCTGACTTACTGGAGGCAGTAGGTCAGGCAGCAGATTCATTAACTGCCTATTTGTGACAAAGGGGATGGGCTACAAATCCCCAAAAGGTGCAAGGTCCAGGCCTGTCTGTAAAATTCCTGGGGGTGGTTTGGTCAGGAAAGATCAAAGTACTACCCAGTGCTGTCATAGATAATGTTCAGGCATTCCCAGTCCCTACAACATTGAAGCAGCTACAAGAGTTTCTAGGTATATTGGGTTATTGGTGTTCCTTTATACCTCACCTAGCGCAGCTGCTAAGGCCGCTGTACAGACTCACAAAAAAGGGGCAGCTATGGGACTGGGGGAAAACAGAACAGGATGCTTTCCAACAGGCAAAACTGGCAGTTAAACAAGCCCAGGCATTAGGTATATTTGATCCTACCCTCCTGGTTGGATGTTTGCGTTACTCAAGATGGCTTTGATTAGGGCCTGTGGCAACAGCAAAGTTCTGTTCAGACCCACATTGGTTTCTGGTCTCAGGTCTGGCATGGAGCAGAAGAAAGATATAGTATGATTGAAAAACAGTTATTGGCTGCCTACTCTACATTACAGGGAGTAGAGCTGATAACTCAAATGGCTGAAGCTATAGTTAAGACCACTCTGCCGATTCGGGGTGGGTGAAAGATCTGACCCACCTTCCTAAGACAGGGGTGGCCCAGGCACAAACAGTAGCATGATGGGTCGCTTACCTCAGCCAAAGGAGCAGTCTGTCTTCATCACCCTTGAAAGAAGAACTTCAGAAGATCCTAGGCCTGGTGACATCACAGTGATGCACCAAAAGAAACATTGGTTGCTCCACCAGAGAAGAGTCCTTCTCAGGAGGGAAAATATCCTATCCCTGAAGATGTCTGGTGCACAGATGGGTCCAGCAAGGGTAACCCAAGCAAGTGGAGAGCAATAGCATACCATCCTTCCACCAAGACAATCTGGTTTGATGAAGGGGATGGTCAGAGCAGCCAATGGGCAGAACTGTGAGCCATGTGGATGGTTATAATCAAGGAACCCAGTGATGGTATTCTGAATATCTGTACAGACAGTTGGGCTGTGTACCGGGGGCTCACTCTTTGGATTGCGCAGTGGGCCACCCAGGAATGGACTATCCATGCCCAGCCAATCTGGGGCAAAGACATGTGGTTAGACATATGGAATACAGTCAAACAAACATAGGACTAAATGTGTCTACCATGTTTATTGTCATCAGCCCCTACAGTCATCGGGAAGTGATGAAGCTGACATGCTGGCTCAATTGATGGATTGAGAATTCACCATCTGAGAACATCTCCTGTTGGTTACATCAGAAGCTACGGCATGTGGGACAGAAGACAATGTGGACAGCTGCTAAAGCATGGGGACTGCCCATACAGCTACCTGATGTTGTCCAGGCATGCCAGGATTGCGACGCTTGCTCTAAGATGAGACTGAGATCATTGCCCGAAACAACAGCCCATTTTGCTAGAGGGGGCGAGATATGCCCTGACCTGCATGGACACTGCATGTGGGCTACTGCAGGCCTACCCAGTACCAAAAGCAAACCATGCATATACCATCAAGGCAGTTACTAAACTGATGTCAGTCTACGGGACATCTCAAGTCACCAAGAGCAACCAAGGGACTCATTTTACTGGTGCAATGATACAGTGCTGGGCAGAAGAAAATAACATTGAATGGGGGCAGGCATCATTGAATGTTATTATAACAGTATTCTTAAGGCTGCCCTGAAGACAGACTCCCAGTCCCTGCAGGGGTGGATGAAAAGACTCTATGAAGCCTTGTGGGACCTGAATGAAAGACCCCGAGATGGCAGACCCAGTGCCCTGAGAATGTTGCAGACAACATGGGCCACCCTGCTTAGGATCCAAATTACAGGCACTGATAATCAGGTAAGACCCCAGATTGGTAATGAAAATAATCTGTTCCCTGCCCCTGAGAATTTAGATGTAGGTACCCATAGAGTAAAATGGCCCTGGAAGGTGCAGGTAGGACTTAAGTGGTGTGGCCTACTTGCACCTTGGGGGAGATTATTGGAGGTAGGAGGCTCAATAGTCCCTCCAGTAATAGGTACATGGCCTACTGATATTGTGGTCAACACACTGCTTCATTGCTAAAGGGACCTCCATTGTGTCCCTATGGCAGATCAGGACACCTTCTTTGGTGCCTGATATTATTATGCAGCTGCAGACATCTGGCCAGAAGGTGTGGTACAGGCAGCCAGGACATGCCCCAGTACAAGCGGAAGTGTTGACCCAGGATAGAAATACGGCCTGTATCTTGCCCTGGAGAGCAGACCTTCCCCTCCTGGTACCCCTGAAACATCTGTATTACTCCCCGTGAGTCTTTGAGCCTTCAGGATCACCGGAAGGAACAAAATGCCATCAAACCGTTCCAGTGTTACAGTCAGATCATGTGCAACACCCGGTAGTGGTCTACATGAGACTGATGGAACATAGGATGGACCTGCACCTCATGACCATATGCCACCAGTAACATCATTGAGCACTGGCCCATATAAGAATATGGACACTCACCAATTGTCACTCGTCTTGAATTGCACCAACATGCATTGTGATGGAAATCGTATAAGCGTTGCGATATAGCGGATCTCTGTATTAGAAAAAGCTTACCCTTTAGTCAAGCTGATCATTGGTTCATGCAGTGAAGGGGTGAAGTGTGTGGGAACTGCTGAATCACAGCCTGAACATCTGACTGATCACCTGAGGCAAGCAATGAGTCAGCCCTGGGAGCACAGGTGAAGGCAATTCACCTGTGCTGCTGGAAGAGGTGGAGCCTGACTCCACCTCTCCTAGACCCATTTAAGAGCTCACTACTAGTGGGGAAGGATCTCTTATGGAGATCCCTCCTTTGGAGTTTTACAGCAACTCCAGGACACAGGTAAGCACTCTATCTATTCTCTTCTGGTATAATAACCTGCTTAACCAAACTCTCTGGTATATTTCATAATTATAACATCTGTATATTCATTAATTATACACCCATTAAGAACATGAGGCAGTCTGCTGATCTGTGCTAGAGCCCAGCCCTTCACATACCACGCGGTTGGGAACCAGATGAGGAGTGTGTCATCACCTTGGTTGCCTACACTACTGTGGATTAACTAGCTATGTGCTCTAATAAGGAGCTGTATAAAGGTAGCCACTGAGCATGCAGCTGGAAAGTGTTCCTGGCTTTCCTGTGGGTTCTAGCTGTCACAGCTGCAATTGTAGCTATTATATCCATGCCAAGAGCTGCAGCAGTTGCTATTGTTGTTCACAGCTATTTCAGCAGAGCTCCAGGCTCTGTTCCCATATTCAGAAGTGTCAGCTGCCCACACACTCAACCACAAAAACCTGGCTTGCACAGGACAACTACACATTCTGTTAAGTCCTTCCATCAAACAAGCCTAATTTGTACAGACACCTTACAGCAAAGAGGAAAAAAAAAAGTAGTACCAAAAAAAGTCTTTCCCTGTGACCTCTTCTTCTGCTTATAGAAAAATGGTTGTTTCAAGCCCTGCTTTGACAGATGTAACCCAAGCATGTGGATGAAAGTTGTACATACCATTTCCTCTTGAGGCCAGAAGTGCTCATGCCTGGATCTAATTTATATAGTAACAATAAAATGTAGCCCTTGGGACCAGCTAGAATCTTTCAAACTCAGTTACTGCCTTTTTCTCAATGTTGAAACAGAGAGATAACCATCTTTTCCACCTGTTCCCCTAAGAAAACATACAGTGCCTAACCTGTACAAGTAGAGTAAGCAGGTAGAGTGATATCATATGGTTGGCTTCCCTTTGCTGCCAGGACAGACAAGAACAAAGGAATTAGGAAGACATGCTGAAATTAAAAGGAAGGAAATCCCTTTCCTTGCTAACATTTATTTGTATTTGGATGTGGAGGCATGGAGATGTAAAACATGAAGGCAGTACAGCAGATGAGGAGCTTTATTCAAGTAATTGTAGCATGTCATGTTTTGCTTGTACATAACCACAGCTGTGAATTTGTGTGAGAACCTGATTTCTTTTTTCATCTAGGCATATCAAATATGAACAGAATTCCCAAATATGATACAACCCAAAACATACAGGACTTGGAATAAGAAAACATTGCAGTTGTTGTAACTGATGACAAGCTCACAATGATTTTGTTTGCTCTGTGGGATGAGAAAATTTACCTTTTAAATATAAAACAAGCAGAACAGATACCACCATGAAATGCTCTGTATTTGCCATACAAGGAGAGATTTGTGATTGCATCAGTCTCCAGAGAGAGTAGCTGGAAACTATCCGAGAGTAATGACTAAACAGAAACTGATCTGTTGTTTGCTGGTTGGCACGAACAAGTATTGCCAAAGCTAGGAATCCAGAAGGCAAAAACAAGTAGTAGTAACCCACTTCTGGGCATGCATTACAACATATTCAAAGAGCAACATCTCCCAGAAAGAGAAGTAAACTAACAGAACAATAGTTTTACAGTAAGGGCATTTCATCTTAACTGTTCAGAATGTGGTGCTTGGGATGGGCCTGTTATTAACACAACACTTCCTTCCTTTTCTAATTTGCCATCTGTAACCCATTCTGGAGATCACTGTTTTCAACACAAGCTGAAATTCCTGAGTCCTGGAAATGCATGAATGTCTCACAGTGCCAAGCACTGCAGCGCTCACATACTAAAAGGACGGTTGGGATTATTGCAGTGCACCAGGCAAAGTATCACTTGATGTCATGTTAAACTTCAACATTTCTAAGGTCTACGGGCACATTTTATGGTGAAGGATTGTTTTGTGCTTACTCTAAGTAATGTCACAAAGCAATGGCATGCATCCCCCATGAGAGCAGGCTGGCCATGAGAGGTGCAGTGGCTCCTTGCTCTTTGAGCGTTTATCACAGGACTCCCACTACAGGGCATTACAAGAAGCAGCACGTCCACTTGTCACTATCTAATATAGCCCCTTCAGTAAGGCGCTGACAGTGCATGGGAAGAATAAATCAATGGGAGAACTACATTTACTCCTAGAAGCTCTTAAGATTTTACTTCTTTGATCAATAAACATCTCAAATAGAAAATACGCTCTGACATAAAGATAGTAGGATGTAAGTATTGACTTTTGAAAAGTGCAAATGAAGTTAAGAACAACTAAGGCAGCAACCGTGCAAACCCTCCTTTTTGCTTGGTATTTTCATTCACAATATCCGTCCAGTTCAAATCCTTTGCATCAGCTGAACAGTAACTTTCACTAGGGAAGTGAGACCAAACATCCATTAGAGAGAGGGGACATCAGTATTATGTGAACACAGTACTGTTGGTAAACTTCCAATCTTGAGCCTTGGTTCCATGTTCATAGAGCTGGCAAGAGTGGTTCAACAGCAGCTGCTTCTCCCTTCCCAGTTCTTGCAGGCTGCCAAAGACAGGTTAGGAGAACCAAAGCTGCATTTTCATGAGTCCCCACTCATACTATGTTCTCCAGGGTGTATCTTGGCATAATTGAGAGCAACCCTTCTGAACCTGATTTTGCACCTTCAAGTCATCTTTCAGCAGATCACGCTCAGATGGGTTCAAAAACTTGTAATATGAAGAAAAATATAACCTCAATCTTTGCCAAGTCTCTTTAAAATCAGACCACTCCTCACCCACTCCCCAGTAATTTCAAGGGGTCCTTTATTTCAGATTGTTCAAGTTTCAAATTATGTAATTTATTATATATAAGAATAATTTTCAGATATGACAGTAAGATTTTAACTGTTTGGTTTTTATACTTCCCAGCTGTTTTCTTATAATGGTTTTCAGTACACATTTGTCTTCTATTGATCCATTCCTGCTAATAAGCATTTTGACTTTTCCTACTTGGGATGAGTGTTTTATCCATGCCTAAGAAGTTCTTATCTTCTTATTTGACTCTTGATATTAATTTATCACATAACTATCTTCCTTTAAATGCATTCTGACAAGTATTTGGAAACTTCAGCTGCAGCAGGGCATTGGGAAAGTTAAGATTCACAACTGGTACAGTATTTCTTAATACCTTTTCAAATAAATCTAACTACAAATTCCAATACTACTCAATGAGCTTATCGGATGAGAAAAATCCAGTCAGACAATCAGTAAAATGCCTGTACAATGAAATAGCACTGACAGCACTCAAGTATTTTTGTTTTAAGTGCTTTCCTCTTCCTCCCACTAAGAAACTGCCTAATCAGGCTTTTCTGTAGTTTCCTGTGATATTTGTTTCTTAATGATGAAAACCGTAGCCAAGCAGGAAGAGACATAATTCCTTTACTGACCACTCTACAGCTTGCATCAGGCCATGCTGCACACCTGGAGGCACACAGCAGAGGAAAGTAGAAGCTATTTTTCTCATCTACCTTTCAGCATCCTCTTATTGATTAAATAATCAAACCTCCAAGCCGTCCAACAGAAGAGAGTGCACAGCTACTCCCTGCAGTCAGACATTTCAGGGCTTTAGAACACGCCAATCAATGGACAGCTTTGGCCAACTTTAGTAAGCTTGGTAGTCTCACAAAAACTAATCAAAATATATCAGCTTGAAATCAATTCTTGTTGTGGAAATAGTCTGAAAAATTGAGATTTTTAAACAGATCACAGTATTTTTTTTTTCTAAGCCAAAATATTTTCCACCTGTCTTTGTAGTAATGGTGACAGTTCCATTCTCTCTTTTAAAGCCAGCTCAATAGAAGAAACATTCCAGATTCTCCAGAGTTCTCAGAATTGTCTCATTCTGCTTTACACACATTGGCTGATGTCAGCACTGAAAACACAGGAATGTAAAGAATATACATTATATCTCACAGAAAAAGCCTAAATTCAGTAGATGGCTACAACACTGAGATGGAACAGTGATTCTAAACAAAGCAAAAATCCCCCCAAACAAAAGCAACACGTTAAGTTAATAGGAAGCTGGTTTGGGTGTTATCTCTGTTAAGCTTGTGCAACAACTGGTGCCATAGATCTTAGTCTTCACTGTTGGTCCTTGATACAACAGTAATTGTCTTCACTGAATGATGCATTCTGACAAGTCAGGAAAGAAATCCCAACCTTTGATGTGAAGATTAACAAAACCATAACTAAATCTCTCCTTTAAAAGGAGTATATTTTGGTCAAGATTTAAATAGGTTAGCACTGTTCCTGAAAACACATTCAAAGTTAGTTGTATTCAGCTCTTTAACAAGGCAAAAAATGGTATTTCACAGAAGGAAAAGTATCAACATAGGAAGTCAGTCACCTCAGAAGAGTTCTGGATTAAGTGATTAGCATTACTGGAAAGACATTCTAGCAGCCCCACCAAGAACTGGTTAACTTAGCACAGGCACCTTCAGTTTTTCATACTTCTCCTTTTCCCTCCACAAGGAAAAAAAAAAAAAAAACACAAGAGAAAATGGAGGTTGCTTGCTCCACTTTTCTCGTTCTCCTACTTCACCATTCATTCCACTTATCTGTTTTTAGCTTCTGGAGATTTTCATTTATTTTCAAGCAGGCCTTCCACTCCTATTACCTTCTTTAAACTGACACCAACGTTTTCTGTGAACCTCTCTGACGCTCCAGCCACCTCCCATGACTACCTAACATTTTGCAAGACTTTTTCTTTCATTTGGCTTTGAATCTAGTGCAGAAATGGAATTTTGTAGGTTTCAAGAGCTGCAAATTAAGTAAGTTAAATACCTAGAACAAATAAAAGTAGCAGGATAGAAAGGCTCAGGGATTCCTGCTTACTACCACATCAAAAAGTATGCCTGTCCACAACATGTAAGTATTATCAGAGAACTGCGTGTTAAGTCAAGGTGATACTCAGTTACTTACCTGTCTCAAGAGACTAGTCAATGCAATTCATCAAGATCTAATGGTCATTAGATCTTGAAATTCTATCCAAGTCCACTGAAAGCCAGTAACCACTCCCAAGTCTTCAGAGCTAGTTCCAAGTTCTTTAGAGCTAGTTCCAAGTTCTAAGCATCAGAAGTAATTGAATAGAGCTTCCTTGCCTACCTGGTCACAACTTCTGACCTATAGCTTATAGTTCATAACTGTAATACAATAAAACTGCATCCAAAAACAACTCTTAACAGATACATACCACTGCATTTAAGTCTTCGGACTTAGGTTTCTTAGATATTATTTCAGCAAGTAATAAAACTTCATAGGTATCTCAAGTATTCATAGTAACAGCAAAACTGTGAGCAGCTACTTAAAGTTGCTTTAGTAAAGTGTTTGTACTCACATACTACAATAAAAGTAGTCCCATATGCTATCCTTATCAAAATTTACACTGAGTAGGTGCATACAAGGTTGCAAACACTTTGCAACCAGATTTACATGCTGGGAGTCTGGTTAATATTACCTATTCATTACTAGATGTATTTTGTCAACTTGCTTTCTTGAACCCTTCTCATATATGTATATATACAGACATACAAACTAGTCAATCTAGATAAACTTCAAAGGCAAGATTTTTAAAAACTCAAGACACAAGTATTAGTACTAGGTTACTCAAGTAAGATCCTGCTCAAGTACAGAAAAATCAAGTTACTTGGGCTTTCATACATATTTAAACCAACTAAAGTCCAGATATTGTCTGTAAATAGTAAAAGTGATTTTTCCATAACAGTTGTACTTTGCCTGGCAAGAATGAATAGCTCAAGTCTTACGTAAATCAATCTCCATCAATCATTTGTTTACTCATCTAGGGAACTAGCTTCCATAAATTCATGCTCAACTTGAATATTTACTCTCAAATTCTACCATCCCAGCCTTTTAGATGCACAGTCCAATCAAATGTTTTCAAACTTTAATAAATAACAAGTATTCCAGATAACTCCTCAGGTCAATAGGTAATATTAAGGAAACAAGCTTTCAGGTGACTTTGGTTTTACTATTCATGCAATTAAACTGTTATTCCTAAGGAAAGTGACTGACTGGACTCAGTGATACTTCCTTTCAAGGGAAATATCAATCTTAGTATAGGAGTGTCTATAAACAGCTGCCTTAAGAATCTGTACTACAGTCTTTGTAACATTTTGTAACATTTGCCTGAGACATTAGGTTGTTAAATGTGTTGTAATACATGTCAGAAGTAGGATTTTTAAGAACTATACTCAGGTCCATACTCATATTATCAGACATGATATCTTGCTAAACAGACTTGTTCTCCAACTCAAGTCCAGCCAAGCTACAGCTTAAACAGCAAAGCTCCCAGTTAGGCTTTGTCATGTTGTAGTTTCATTGGCCCTATGAGCACTAACTTCTGACAATTTCTTTTAAAGTAATATTTTGTTAATAGCAGCCAGATATTTTGTTTATTTTTACATAAAAAAAAAAAAAAACAGCTTACCCCCTTCCAAGTTTTCAGTAGTTAATAGTTTTAGTTTTGCAAGTGAAATTAAGAGCTGACCTCAACATGACTTTGTTAGTTTTGTATTTAACAGAACTCACACAAAATCCCTACTACAGAATACTTTTTTTTTTCACATGCAGCTCAGTAATGCATGTCTGCAGACTGCTTCACTGTGGTCAAATTCATGCAGTGTTCACCCAAGTCCATGTTACTGCAGCTATCCACAAAGCAGAAAATGCTCTGCTCTGATGGGAAGACATGCTCTGGAACAGATAAGGAAGCAGATAGCTCAGGAGAACTTACCAAGCCTAATACTGGTTCCTATCTTGAACACAGGGGCTCAACTTCACTCCTCCTAATATTGCATCACCTACATGACTGACTTGTCTAGTGAATGTATTTGAAGGTAATTTTTTAAAAACTAACCTGTTTTTAATTTTGGCAAGCCTCACTTAAGTTGAATGTAATATTGGAGTGTTTACTTAAGTGTTGCTAGATTGACACAGTCATGAATTTTATAATCAGAGCAAGGCTCTGTGCAAGTCATGTAGTATTGTCTTCACTAGCAAAGAGAACACCCTTTTTTTTTTTTTAACATAGTTGTATGCATGATGGGCAGAGCACACCAATGTTAACTTTATAGAGAGTTTATGAACAAGTTTAAGCAGAAAGAAAGGAAATAAAAGCATCGGGACCAGTCTATAGCAAAGCCATCTATTATTTCAGAGAAAATAGATACCAGATGAAGGCATTTCTTACATGTCAGACTGATTAGTTAGTACTACTCCTGTTGTGCACCGTAACATACTCACACCATTCAGTGCATTTATATGCAATACTAATACTACCCTTCAGAAAAAGGAAGGCCAAGAAATACTCTATTTTGTCATAGACATCACCTTTACTGTTTTTCCAAGCAAGACAACTTAAGTAAAAAATCCAGAGCACAAAACACTTTGAAGTTTTAACTACCACCATTTGTGATCCTTCTGTGATAGTAATTTATACACTACTTTTGAAATCCCTCCTCCCAGAACCTTAAGTGGGCTTCAAAAAGCATTACAAGTAAAAGAGCAAGTCAAGAGTAAGCTCAGTTTTGTCTAGTATTTCCAAATTTACAATTGTGTCTGGCAAGTTTCTTACCTTCCACATAATGATTCCAAGTCAGAAGCAGTTCTAATTAACGCCAATTCATTTTTTCCCACACAAGCCTTGCAACACAAGAAAAACTTATGCTCAATTTTTATTTTTTTATTTTTTATAATGCTGTGGGCATAAATGTATGAATGCAGATTAAGAGTTTCCCCATGCAACTGGTTTAGGTGGCTACCAGATAGAAAAGGGCTAAATTTGCTCCAGTTTTCTGGGGATATTCTGAGAGGCAAGATAAATGCACACTCCAACTGTTTCAGCTGGAAGTCAAATGCCTCAATGTTTAACAGCAGGCTAAGGAAGCCTTCCCTTCCTACTAAGGGGGTACTCTAAATATTGCTGCTTGCCAGAAAAAAAGCTTTAAAAAAAATACTGTAGCTATGAGTTCACAACAAAAAAAAAAGCTGTTTTCAATTTTCAGGAAGGGGAAATAGAATGAACAGTTCAACAGTACACATGAAAAGCTTGCATCTTTTCACTGACTTATTCACTTCACAATCACTGACAAGACTGATGTACATATTTCTGCACCTGCACTTGTAAAAGCAGATAAAATATTTAATAGGTAATTTACAATGTATTTTACCAGCTTGGCATACAGGATGAACAGAATATATCAAAGTAGTTGACAGTTACAGGCTTGTGGAGGCCCTGCAAAAATATTACTTCATATATCTGCTAATTTAAAAAAAAAATCAGTGTGCATTTTAGAAGTGATACAATTCAATCTAGCACAAAATACAAAGAGCTGCAAAAATGTATACCATTCCAACAACAACGTATATAAGTTATTAAATAATGATCTGATTTAAAAGAATATAAATGAAGCCTTTAAGTAGGTCTTTTCTACATGCATATTATTCCTCATTAAAGAAAAATATGTAAAAAGGCCATTGGTAATTGCTTTGTTAACCACTGTAGAAAATGCCAATTCTCTGGTCACAGACGCCACTAGTTTAGCACTTAAGGTCTCTGCAGTGTTATATGTGATTATTTTTAAATACTGTTAACTCTATTACTCCATTGGTAAAGAACGCGTGACTTGGAATATGGCAGTCTTCATATTGAGAGGGCAGTGATGCACAGTTTTGTCACTATCCAGAAGAACAGCACCCTCCGCTGCTCTGTACTTGTGGTTCATCATCAATGATCTGTACACCTCGCCTCGCTGTTCCTGACTGACTGGATCCATTGCCTCTTGCTCTTTCATCCACTTGAGCAGTTTCTATCATTCCTGCAAATATAGTTTATTAGATGAAATGTATCAGCATTCCATTCTATTATGACATAAGAGCTTAAGATCTTAATCTGAGTTACATGCACAAAGTTCAGCAAGACCGAGTCACTCAATTACGCACAAGTAAACACTCTGGAATCTCAAGGTGTAGTCAAAAGAAAATCTTAAGTCTTCTTCCTAGAGCATGAAACATTCAGAAGTTCCTGTTGACTTAAATGCTGATGTCCTGGAGTTATTGACCTTCAGAAGCTAGATTTACCCACTCATATTAGAAACATTTGGTCAACTAAAACCACACACCCCACAAGACACAATACACAACCATGGAGGTGAAGTCCTGCTACAAGAATACTACAAATAGGATAGCTTCCCTGTGTCATTTTTTATCATCTGCTTCATCTGTACAGTTTCAAGTTTATGAACTGTAACTGACATCATCTGACAATATATTTAAAATATGTTGAAACAGAGTATTAAGTAGACAGCAGTGAGAGCAATCACACTAAGCTTGATCTGAAGTTACTTAAAGTATGTTGAGTGAAACAGAATGCTCAGGACTCCAACAGAGCAAGAAAGACATTCTTGAAGTACAGCGTGAATTTCCAACCACACATCAAGTTCACACAGCTGGTCCAATACAAAAGTGGACTGAAGTACACTCAAAGGAAAACAGTTCTTCTCAATTATTTAAATTAGAGGTTTTTTTTTTTAATAGGGTTTGACACATACACGAAACCTCTGTGTGTAAGCTCTTCATGACCAAACTAGATAGTACCTACTTTTACAAAGGTCAAGAAACAGTTCTTCAATTCCTTTATTCTGCTTGGCTGATGTATGATAATGTTTTGCTCCGACAGATTCAGCATACCTGTAAGAATGCAGATATAGAAGAGTAAGTTGCATTGAAGAACTCAGTCTTTCCAAGCCACTTTACAAGAAGTGGAAAGAGGAGAGCTTTCTATTCTTAACTCTTAATTCATGCCTGCTGATTTAACAAAGGGAACTGCAGTTAAAATTGAGCAATTCAAAAAAAATGTTAGCTTAAGTACATTTCTAGACATGACATGAGCTAGAAATGTTGACTTTTGTCAGAAACGATGTAAAACTCAAGTTACGCTTTCATCATTAAGGACACTCCAAAATTAAGATAGTAACAGAACACTCTGTAGAAGCCAGCCAGCCATAGCTAGTTATGCTTGCCAGTTGTTAGAAGCATCATAAATTTATTACTCCAACATAATTCTGCAATGACTGCTTCTATTAATAATTAGTGTGACTTACGTTTCTGCTTCTTGCACTGAAACATGTCTCTCTTTTTCCAAGTCTATTTTGTTACCTGTTGAGAACAAGTTAATATTTCATGTCTTTGTACTCCAAAGTTAACAATCACAGTTATCACAGTTATCTTTTTTTCCTCCGACAAGCTGCTTCAATAAAAACAGATTCTTACTCAAGTCTATTCAGACCACATCATCATTTAGAAGACCCCTTTCAATCAAACATTTAGAAACCATGAGCTTCTGTAGCCTGATCAAGATAGCTGAATACCTTGATTAGTTAAATAAGAAAAGCAATGGCTTTTACTAGGCAAAAATCTGTGCTGCAGAACATAGTTTTCATAGAATATCCATTACCTATCCTCCTGAACGTGTTAAAATCACATCTAATGATTAAGTTTAAGTATTTACACGCATTTGTAAGAATTCATTGAAATATCCAAGTTTTAGACTTATCCCCCACAATCCACATCCAAGTACTAAATTTTGAAAACAGACAAGTATTGAGTCTCTGCCATTGCAAATAATACATAAAGAAAAAACAAGGAGTCAGGGTACCTGCAGGCAGGATCTAACACATTTGATGCATCTTTCTTCATTCAACTATGAATTTTGCAACTTGTCTTAACCATGCACTTCAGCCATAGTGCATCATTAAGCTTTTTCCAAATTAACTCTCATTTTCTCCTACTGCAATCCCTTGAAACTTCTAGCTCCAAATGCCTTTTTAATTGCCAAATTCACTTAAGATTTATCCATTCATACGCACAAGCTGGTACAGTAGTGCTTGGAAGGTAATATCAAAAGAAACATTTCCAATTCAGTCACTAGAATCACATGTTAAAGAGTACTTACCTACTATACATAAACAGATTTCATTGCCCAGCATTTTTCTTAATTCCTTAACCCAGTTTTTTACCTGCATAAAGAACAGAGTTAAGTTTGATTTCTCATGATACCCTGTCAGTTTAGGCATTGTGGAAACAGCCCATATCCTTCATTATCAACTGCTTAAGCCTGAAACAAATGTGTTTAGAGCAACAGAGATTGACAAAATATTTCCTACTCCTCTAGAGAAAAGTCCTACTGTTATTGCCACATGCTTATCAGGTCCAGACTCCTCAGGAAATCATGTCAGTTTTCAGCTGGGGCATCCTATGAAGCAACAGCATGACAAAGGACTGGACAAAAACTCACCTGTTTCAACCTGATCAACTAATACTTTAAAAGTAGCTAATGATCAAATTTCAGGTTAAATGAAAACTGGGAAGTTCAAATATCTATCATCACCAAGAACGCAACGTTTTGTGATGTATACTGCTATATACATACTGCTATGTATTGTGATTATTGTGATATCTGAAGCTTAACATCACTTAATATATTTGAGCAATTTGATTTATACAGTAGAGAACAGTACATTATCACAAAAGTGCTTTTATTTCATATTCATAGTCTGGCACACATTAATTCTCTGGTGTTCTCTGAATAACTCCACTAGATCTTTATTAGGAGTAGGCTTCAAAAAAAAATAAGATGTACACTTTAATTACATGGCCTGATTCTGCAGATGCAGTATTATCTGCAAATGACATGATCAGGTATTAATCCTATTATTCAGGCAAATTAAGCATAGATGCTATCCCTAAAACAGAAGATTCCCTCATGAGCACACTCATTTCATAGATTCCCTTCCAATCAAAATAGACTTTGCATAGAGGTAAAAATCTGTTTAATACCTTCTGGAAAGAGTCCTCATCTGTTATATCATATACTAGAATAGCACCATTAGAGTCTCTGTAGTAGATCGGCCCCAGTGCATGAAATCTTTCTTGTCCAGCTGTATCCTGCATTTAAAAAAGAAAAGCTTGTTAGTATGTAAGATTGTAACAATACTTTGAGAGATTCCAATGACTTCTAACTCCTACTTTATTATGAAGTGCCTGACATTTGAGTTCAATCAAACAGAATATTTCCCTGAAAAATAACTTACTTAACTAGGGAGGGAGTGCATAGCGGGGAGGACAGTTAGGAAAGCAAACATACCCATATTGCAAGGTTTACTCTTTTCCCGCCAATATTCAGCTTCTTCGTAAGAAAGGATGCCTGGAAAGCAAAACAGAGTTAAGTTTTCACACAAACATGTCTGTCTGATTTCAGATTTATTTACTAATAAAAATATCTGAATCAACAGAAAACAGATTTCTGAATCTAAATATTCCCTGAGCCAGAAGGCTGGGTCAATACTAAGCTGGTTAGTCATTTCACTACAATTTGCCAGAAGTCTGTTCTAAATAAATTTGCCTTAAGGAAATCGTTTCCTACATCCTTTTGCTGTTGCTCTGAATGACTTAGGAGAGATAAGAAGGTTGAATTCTGAATAAGGATAAGCCTAAGATGAACTTGAAACACTTGACAAGAGTACGCAAAGCTACTGGAACTTTAAGGTTGCTGGTATTAGCACAATTGTTCAATACTAGTGAAACAGTAAAAATAATTCAGGTTTAGAGCTAGAATTCTCAAAACATCAATATTTTGCAAGAAGTTCTTTCATCTGCGTTTTTTTTCCTGCTGAAATGAGTTCACAGTTCTCTTCATTTTATTCCTTCTCCAAATATTCATTCAGATACCACTCCTGAAAGCCTCGTGTTAATGTTTCTCAAGTAACAGAACCAGAGGAAGGAGGAGAAGCAGTACACACACAAAAAGAAAGCAAGTGGTAGGGTGAAAGTTTCAGAAGAAGCATACATGTTGCTCTAAATATTCTACTACACTGTCTTCTGAAAACATTTGACAAGACCAGCGCATACTGCAAGCTTAGCCTGATTTCTGTAACTCAGGAAGATGTCTGCTCTCAGAGCCTGCATGATGCAATTTTCAAATGCTATCCACCTGCTACCCATTAGATAATTCACCAGCCAAAAAGAAGTATTAAAAATTGATAATAGTTCAATAGATAGAACAGGCTTTGAAGTAGTCAATACATTAAGAACCTGCACCTCCATCCTGAAGATCAACAGTAACAGGTTAACAACAGACAATTCAGTTGCCAAGATTAACTTGGGTCTGTTTCCCAAGTTTACCCGGTTCCCATTCAGTTTCACCACAGCATACATTTGGTTATCAAGTACTCAGTGAATATAAATTCATCTTAGATCATTTTAGGCTGGCCTGTAGCTTCTCAGCACAATCCCTCTGTGTAAGAGCTCTAATCAGGCACTGAGCTGACTAAAAATCATGTACGTAGAAAGGGAAAACGTCATCGGCCAGGTCAGCTGCTTGAACCAGTTTGCTGCTTTACACCAGCATAAACTGCTGTTAAAAGTATCTTCCTCAAGTCCTTCCTGTGTTAAACTAATCTAGCATCAATTGTGGCGTTTGCATGAGTGAAGATGAGTCAGTAATTTCCCTCTGTGTTTTAAAAGAAGTCATACCCTCCCTGCAAAGTTTTCCACAAAGTCTGGCAACAGATGGAGCAGATCCAGAAAGACAGAGCACAGGAACGAAAAACACACAGATTTTCCAAGCGCAGGCAGAAAGGAACTAATCTTGACCATTGTGTTGAACACATCTAGAGTCTAAGTAGTGTTTCAGTCTACAGTAAGGTGGTGGAAGTCAACTTCAGGAAGAGTTCCAGACAGCAAGTTTGAAGTATTTAAAACACTAGTCAACTTGTAACAAAGAGCTTGACAGCAGAGCTGCAAGTCTTAAACATCGGGACAAGGCCAATGGATTTTCAAATAAATCATAATTTGTGCAGAAGTTCTTTTGCAGCTTTCACTCATCTGTTCCTAAGGATCATAAAATCAGCGTCTAGTCTTATAATTTGTTCCACAGCACCACTTTAAAAGTTGTAAGCTCAGACATTTTAATATACCAACACCTGGATCATATTAAGAAAAGTTATGGGCTAGCCATACTGAATCAAGCTTGCCTGCCAACATTTTATTGATCTACTGCACTCAAACATTTGATACTCTACTGTACAACTCAGAGGAAAAGCTGTTCAAAGCACTGTTTGCTTTGGTCACTATAATAAAGCTCAATTCTGCCCAGTTGATGCAAGATTGGCAAAAAAACACTCTAGAACCACATTTCTGGATCTCTGGAAAAAAAAAATTCTTCACTGAAAAAGGATTTGCATTAAAAACCACAAAAAACAATATTCATGAGGTTAAGTCATCATGGCCTTGGACACTGGCCCAGTAAGGATAGCTGTGCTATTTAGTTGTCTGACATATCAAATATTAAAATAGGTTTTCACATCACAGATAAGGCATTGTTTGTAGGTTGTAAGGTTTCTTTTTCCTGTTTTGTTTTATAGTAACACATCCCACAGGTCACCATAGCTTTTGATAGAACATTATCTTTTAGCACTGAAAGTAGAGTATTTCCTTTTCTATACATTCAAATATTTGAAGGCCAATACTCTCAGGCAAGTCTTTTAGTATTTCCTGCAAGAAGTGACATGAGTCAGCAGCAAGGGTATTTAGGATTGACAACTGTATTTGCACTCCACATCAAAACTTGATGAATCTGTACTGTTTTAGGTCATAGTCCAATAAAATCCTAGATCCCTAACCAAAGTGATGATAGTCTATATCAGATATCCTGATTACAATGAAGTTTATATATAAACGTACTTGTTAACAAGACTGGTACTGTGTATTTCTGGTAGTCATAGCTAATAATGAGCTGAAAGCTTTAAGAGCATGCTGTGAGAAACAGTGAATGCTATATTACACTTTAAATGCTTCATTCCTCTAATGTATTTATATACTTGAAGAATATTGTTTGCAGGTCATGTTCTTAAATTAAAAGCTATAGGTAAGTCTGGCATAATTAGCATCAGTTAAATGTATTTCAAAAGTTACAGTGCTATACACTCCAAAGACAAAACAGCTAATACCTAACATTCTAAAAGTTATACCCACATCCATTTCCATTCACCTCATGGAAGAGCAAGGTTATTATTTTACATTCATTCTGAAATTAGAGATCAAAAAGCTAAAGATCAAAGGAGCAGCAGGACTTAGTTTTTAGAAATTTGGGGAGTCCAATGAGTAAAGAGAATCTTCACTACTGGTTGTGAGTTCCCCTATCCAACCCAGCTTTGAGGTGAGGGAAAGCATCAGCTACCAAGAGTGTGAAAGCATTTGGAAGCAATGCCATGCGGACAGCATTACATGATTGCACACTGAAGAGGATCAACATGTGTTCTCATCTCCTGAGAATTTACCCAATTGAGTAATAGGGAGTTAAGTGTCAGTCATGACTTAATTTATAATCAGTGACTCCTTTCCACATTCTTTTCATTATTAGGGCAATTCATTTTAGCTCTGACTTCCAAAAAACAAGTGTATGGGACTACAGTTTATTCCAAGATAAGTAATCTCAAGCAGCACTTTGAAGTAAACTAACCTTGGTATTTTGACTCAAGTGCCTTATGACTAGTGTGAAGAATACTCATATGCTTAGAAGAAAAGGATAATGCAATTATGAGCACTAAAATACCAGTCTCTTTATGCATCTGTAGAAAATCTTTCTGTTCTTTTAATTCTCTTTTAAGAGCTCAGTTCCACATGTGCATGAGGCCCTATTGAGAGCTGACAAAAGGACCTGACAAGAACACAAGGAAGACTCAGCTGGAAAAGATACACTTGAAAGTCACTAGAATATAGCAGGTTTGCATCATCTGCCCCTTGACTGCTTTATACCAGGCATACAAACACTACCTGCAGCACTGGACTTTCTTGTACTGCTTTTTCTAAGCTGTCTTACACATCCAAGACAACAACTGCTGGTTACATGAGTCCACCAAAGCACTGAGAATCAGTACATATCACTAGCACCATCATGTCAGTGGCTTAGTACACAAAGGCTGTATTTATCCTGAGTAATTGACAGTACCCATCCACATTTTTAAAAAATAGGTTTTATTACCAGAATATTTCCAGCATATTTCACTTGGTTTCATTTTACAGCTTAGAATCCTTTTAAGAAAATACTCTCCTCCATATTTTGACCAATGGGAACCAATTCTAAATCATCCCACCGGGTCTAACAGAAGATTATGGATTGCATCATTGTCAAGAAAGAAAAGCCACAACAAAAACAAGGCTAGCTTTCCTATATTTTTCTTTAGCAGATCAACAGCTACCTTAATTTCAATTTGCATATCACTGATATCTGATGTAAAGGACTCCAAGTCAACAGAACCCCAGCAACATGCCCTGCAGCCTCCTAATCTTGATATAAGCAAGTCCCAGTTTACTATTCCCTTCTAACCAGCAGTTGGATAAAGAGCAGGAGGGTGGAGACAGCTCCCTTTCAATAAAGCATTCTGTTACCTACAAATTGGTGACTTTCCCCTCTGCTAGTACACAGCCAATCTTCACAATAGGATACTGGAAAGTACAGACTTGCACAGTGCTAGAAAACTCACACTGACCAGCTGAAGGTCTTCCTGTGCTCTCTCAAATCACTGGGGTCCCACTGCAGGAAGCCCCAGCCAACACCTACAATACTTCAGAAAGCTGTAGTCTCACCATATTTTTGCTGCAAGAAGGTTGGCATGAAGTACAACAGCACCTCTACGTCAGCACCCCGTTAGATCAGATTACCGTGGATTGAGAGGCCCTCATCCCACTGACCAGTGATTTTTTTCCATATGGCTCATCACTGTGGCTCCTTTGCTGAATTAGGAATCCAATATTTATCTAATTTTGGCTTAGTTGGAACAAAAACCTATTTGCTGCAATACTTTGAACTGATGCCACAAAGCAAAGTCACTTTATCAAATTAAGCCCTTAATAAAAAAATCTTACAAGAAGTCACTGTTTTGTTAGTCTCTCCATATATTATATATATTATATATATATTTTAAATGAATGTTTTCATTAGGTTTGGTAACTCCTTCCACTGCCATTCTTCTACAACTGCAAGGTGCAGAAAAACAACAATGATGATTCACAAGCACACATCACACACAGTAAGATTCAACAACTGACACTGCATTTAACAATCAATAAGACGCACAGGACTAAGGAGGCTCAGAACAAAAGTAAGCAGAGTGAGTTAAGATTCACTGCAACTAGTTAAAATATACAGGGAGCAACTAGAAACCTAATCACAGCAGAGGAACAGAGCTTCAATATCACATGTGAGCATGTGCTCCCCCTCCTTTATAAGTGACTTCCATTCCCCACAGGCAGCCTCAAGCAAAAGCTCTCGAGCTGTAGCATCTAGAGAGACATTTTACTGTCAATGTTTTGGGGCCATTTAAGTTTCCATTTTATGATGCCTGTGACCCAGCTCACTTTTGGTTTCTAATTTTAGGCTTTCCGCTGCAGATTTTAAAAGAAAACAAAACCAGAGCTATGTCACATGACAAGCTATTCTTTTTACACAGGATATCAAAATTCAGCTATACACAATCACTGCAACACACTTCTAAACATGTCTGCTCAACACTACACTTTGGGTGGTACAGCAACATTAGTTATAACCACAGCTCTGATATCTACGAACTACTGATTGCTTCTGTAGTGTGCCTCTGTAGCAATCAGATCTACCATTAGCTCACCATGCATCACACTCAGTAAACCTACTAATAGGTACATCTAACAGCCCAGTACGAGCACAGGCAAATGAACTTCAAAATATTTTCAGTTACCTAAAATAAATATGGATCAACAGTACCTGTCGATGAAATATTAAGCATACTGTTTCCAATGTGTCTCTAACATTTTCTTTCTTTATAAAGTTTCAGGATTACACATTCCAAGATACCCAGCCTGCTGAAATCTCCCCTAAAATGTGCATGAATAACATGCAGCTACCACCATTTATCCTGTATTTCACAGAACTTCAAAAGCAGTTCAGAACCCAGTCGGTGGCAGGGTTTGTTTCTTTATTTACAAGAAAACATAGCGAGCACAGCACACACTGCAGTGCTAAAACCACGCATAAGTGCCTATGATGGGTAGAAAGGATGCCGTGCAGCTGCAAATTAAGAGGCTAAGCATGCAGAGGGCTCAATAGACACGTGCTGATTGTACAATCCACAACATGAAACTCAAAACACATTTTCCAAGGCCACGTAGAACACACGTGCGTTTTGCTGTGTGGGATGCAGACCGCTCAGCACTGGAAGGCAGCGACAAACACTATGGGCACCCATCACACTTTCACCAGTGTGATTTTGCTGCTCAGATGCTTGTAAGTTCGGTGATAACTCAGGCTAAAATTCAGGGAGATTACACGAGGGCCTCGTGGATCTCGTCAGTTATTCAATCATAAGCCTTAATCTCACAGACCCGCTTGCCTGCTGGCTCTGAGGTAACTCACGCACCGGGTCTGCCAAGTAGAGGAAGGCTGTCATTAACAGAAACGCAGCACACACGTAGCACTCAGTCATCAGCCCACCGCCGACGATCACAACAACAGCCACGCTACTTTAAAGCCGCGCTTCCGCATCCCGAGACTCGAAGGCACGCATCCACGAACACGCTTAGACAAGAAGCGCCAGACGGAAAGCGAGACCCCGAAGCACCGCCCTCCGCTACGGCCGAAGAGAAGCAGCCCACCAGCAGCCCCCAGCATCGCCCCTCAGGGGAACGACAGCCCCCCCCAGCCCCGCGCTGCCGCCCGCCCGGCCCGCACCTGCAGCGTGGTGATGTGCTTGTCGTTGAACTTGTTCTCGCAGTAGCGCAGCACCAGGGAGGTTTTCCCCACGCAGCCCTCCCCGAGCAGCACCACCTTGAAGGAGAAGCTGCGACCGCCGGCCGCCACGCCGGTCCCCGCCGCCATCCGCGTCCCGCCGCCCGCCGGGCCGCCTCACATCCACCGCCCCGCTCTGCGGCCGCGGGGCGCCGCCGCCCGCAGGGACGAGGAGCGCGGGGAGCGGGCGGGAGGAAGCGCCGCAGGGACAACAGACAGACACGACCACAAACACCTTCCCACAGCAAGTGGCCCCGCTGCCCCTAATGGCGTCTTCTTCCTCCTACGTCACGCACCGCTCGGTCACGCGCCGCGTCGCCGCCAATGGGAGGGGCGGGAGCGGCGGCGGCGAGAGGCCACGCCCCCTCCTCCTCGTGGGCGGGGTCAAAACCGCCGGGGGGGGCGGGGCACGGCGGGAGGGGCGCCCTGTGCCGCCCGGCTCCGGCTGCGGCGGTGTCGTGTGGGGGCCGAGCTGTCCCCGGGGTGCCCTGTAAATATGAACGGCGAGGCACTCGAGGTTTACCAACAGATTATTTTATCCAGCAATAAAGTGTTGGAAGGGAAACAAAGCCACGCAAGGTTCGTGCACACATGTGATTTGTGCTTAAGTGCCTCCTCAAGGCTTTCCACCTGTGGTAAAACCGTGGTGCTGTGAGTGAGAAGATAAAACCTCTGTCAACAGATGATAAACATAAGCATGCATTTTGATCTGCCCACTGCCAGCGGCTCCATCCGTACAAACTATTGGTACTTAAATATTTGTCTGCCCACGAACAGTCAGTAATAAAATGCTCTGAAACAGATGTGGGAACAAGCAGTAAAAAAGGCAGAAGAAAAACATGTGTAGAATGGCCTGGGTTGGAAGGGACCTCGAGGATCATGAATCTCCAACCCTGCTGCCACACGCAGGGCCACCAACCTCCCCATTTAATACTAGACCAGGCTGCCCAGGGCCTCATCCAATCTGGCCTTGAACACCTCCAGGGATGGGACATCCACAACCTCTCTGGGCAGCCTGTTCCAGCACCTCACCACTCTCTGTAAAGAATTTCCCCCTGACGTCCAACCTAAATCTTTCCTCCTTCAACTTATAACCATTCCCCCTTGTCCTATCACTATCTACCCAAGTAAAAAGTTGATTCCCCTCCTGTTTATAATCCCTTTTTAAATACTGGAAGGCTGCAGTGAGGTCTCCTTGCAGCCTTCTCTTCTCCAGGTTGATCAGCTTCCTCAGGCTGTCTTCATAGGGGAGGTGCTCCACCCCTCTGATCATCTTTGTGGTCCCCCTCTGGCCCCTCTCCACAGTTCCCAGTTCTTCTGTAGAACTCCTTGATCGCTGGGCTCCTTCCTGGAATCAGAGAATGTTTTGGGTTGGAAGAGACCTTTAAGATCATTCAGTTCCAACCCCTCTGTGGTGGGCAGGAACACCTCCTGCTGTGTCAGGCTGCCCAGGGCCTCATCCATCCTGGCTCTGAGCATCTCCAGGGTTGGGGCACCCACATCTCTGGGCAGCTCATGAACCTGTATTTCTCCACCAGCATCTCGTACACCCAAGAACTGGGTAACTGTCTTGTAAAATTGAATATCCTTCCTAAATTAAAAGCATTCTGCACATAGCAATCCAAACTGCTGCAATGTAACTCCTCTCTAGTGATCATTTAGTGGTAAGAAAAGTAATGCTTATGAAAAGGCATCACGGTGCAATTTCCTTTGTCAGATAAGACTAATGCTTTGTTGTGTGAGAACGAATAGAGAAAAGAACGGAGAATGCTTCCAGGAGAACAAAGATCAAATTTCCTGGAGCAAGAAGCCTCATTAATGAGCAGCATTACATTCACATAGAAAATGGATTTGTTTTCCCTTGATGTAAGCGAAGGAAATAGGACAAGGTGAAAAATCAATACAGTCAAAATCTTCAAAAGTATCTTTCCTTTAAACACATTCCTAGTTTTATCAGCAAATGAGTTATTTCAGCAAGTTAGGATAAAAATACTGTCTTGCTGGAAAGTGACACTGGCTTCTATCAATCCTTAATTCCATGTCTGAGCTGTAAAACTGCCCAGCATGTTAGTAAGTCTTCTAGGCAAAACGGATGAAGAAGTGAGATCTGCTTGGATGAAGGTTGCAGAGACAGTGGAAATCAGTGCTCGAGAGCATAAGCTGCTGGCACAGCTCCAGAAGAGTCGTCAGGGAGAGTCACTCTGCACAAAGTCCACGAGCTGATGTTCCTAAGCACAACTGTGAGCACTGCTTTTCTAACAGAGCACAGCGAAGCATAAGACACCATCTGGAGCTCAGTTCTGGCAGAGTGCATTTCTCCAACAGACCTCTGCCATGGTGTACAGCCAGAAGATGCATCTTCCACTGTGAAAAGTGAAAAGCACTTTCAAGTTACTGCTTGGTTCCGTCATTCCTGTTTTCCTCTCTCCTATCTGGAACCTGTGGTTACAGATGTGCTCATATGGCAAAAACTATAATATCCAAAATTTCTGCTACCAGTACTAAATGAAATTAAAAGGCCGATATAGCTGAGAACAAAAATTCTGTATGGGCTATAAAAAGTGTCACATTTGACTCTAATCCAATGTGTGTGATATTAAAATCTGCACATCTAAATATCTGTGGTAGTTATCAATTTATTTTAATAGTGGTAATTAAATTTGGAAGTCCTTGTTTTATTTCAGAATATCTGAGAATGCCTTTTTTTCCACTTAATATGGTGTTCTTCCCCTTTTTACCTAGCTTCCTAAAAAGACTTCTACAAAACTTCTGCTTTAATTTTTCTTTCCTATTGATGTTTTCATACCATTTTTCAAAACTCTTAAAGAAACTATTTTTACAAGGCAATCTGTTTTGTAGATAACTTACAGCCGTGTATTTCTTCATCATTGCCCTTGAGATTCAGGATATCTGCTGCTGCAGACAGGGCTGGCAGTCAATAGACGTGTTTGAAAATGGAGCTTGTAGCTCACTGGCCCTGAGGCGATAGCACTGTGATAGTGAAGCAGAGTCAGACACAAAGTAGTGCTTTTGTAGTGTGAGCCCCAGGACTACAAATGCCCTGCACAGTGAGAGTGTAGCTGATAGCCCCTTAGGTTGGAGTTCTTTTCATCTAACTTGTGGACATCTGCATGGAGTCAGGTTAATTCTCTTCAATCTGTTTGAAGAGGAGTGCTCGGCTGACTTGGCAGCATGTTTTTCCTCGCAGCTTCAGTGGAACAGCTGTTTCACCTAGGCAATCACAGTTTCTGAAAAGAAACAGAAAGGAAAAAGGGAAAGCCAACTATATTGCTGATTTCATCTGCAAGAAAAATGTCATTCAAAACGTATTTTCTATTGCATAAACAAACCACAATAGAATCATAGAATCACTGAAGTTGGAAAAGAGATTTGAGATCATCAAGTCCAATCATTCACCTAGACCTGTAAGTTCACCATTAAACTATGTCTCTAAGCACCCCACATCTCTTAAAGATCTCCAGGGACGGGGACTTTACCACCTCTGCCTGGCACCCTGTTTCAAAACCTGACCACATTCTCTGAAAATTTTTTCCTACTGTCCCATCTGAAAACCTCCCCTGGCCATTTCCTCATGTCTTATCACACGTCACTTTAAAAAAGAGACCAGCACCCTCCTCACTGCAACATCCTGAGAGGTCTCCTCTCAGCCTCCTCCAGACTAAATGACTCTAATTCACTCAGCCACTCCCTATGTGGTTTGTTTTCCAGTCACCTCACTAGGTTTTTTTGCTGTTTACACATGCATTCAAGCAACTAAGTGTCCATTCTGTAGTGAGGGGCCCACATAGTACTGAAGATGAGTTCTTACCAGTGCTATGTACAAGGGGACAATCACTTCCCAACCCTGCTGACTTCACTGTTTCTGATGCAGGCCAGGATGCTGTTGGTTGTCTTGGCCACCTGGACACACTTCTAGCTCACGTTCGAATGGCTGTTGACCAGCACCACCAGGTCCTTTTCTGCTGAGCAGCTTCCCAGCTGCTCTTCCCCAGTCCCATACCTGGGCGTGGAGTTGTTATGGCCCAAGTGCAGTGCCCAGTACTGAACCTTGCTGAACATCAAACAATTGGACGTGGTCCTTTGATCCAGTCTATCCTGATCCCTCTGCAGAACCTATTCCAGATATTATGGTATCAAAACTGATTGCACCATTGTGTATATTGCCACTACTTTTTGTGATCCTTGTTGAGACTTTACACAAGCCTTTGCTTCAGAGACAGTCATCTCTGAGAATGCAAATCATGTACTTAATTATAAAATGTTACATATCTCAATTCCAGTGTAAAATAAAGTGCATTTAGTAATTGTGCATCAGAGATTATGCTCTAGTTGGTCATACCTGCAACAACATGAACACTTTTCATAGAATCACATAGAATCACAAGGTTGGAAACAACCTGCAAGATCATCTAGTCCACATGCCACAGACCTCATGAAATTGATTTGATCTCCTTCTTTAATCAAGTGACCCATCTGGTAGATGAAGAAAAGGCTGTTAATGTAGTCTACCTGTAATTCAGCAAAGCCTTTGACACAGTCTCCCACAGTATTCTCCTTGCAGAAGACAGCTGGCAGCCTGTGGTTTGGACAGGTACACACTTTGCTGGGTAAAGAACTGGCTGTATGGCTGGGCTACAGAGTGATGGTGAATGGAGTTAAATCCAGCTGGTGTCCGGGCATGAGTGGTGTTTCCCAGGTGTTGGTACTGGGGCCTGTCCTGTTTAATATCTTTTTGATGACCTGGACGAGGGGATTGAGTGCACCCTCAGTAAGTTTGCAGATGACACCAAGCTGGGAGGAAGTGTCAATCTGGCTGGGGGCAGGAAGGCTCTTCAGAGGGATCTGGACAGTCTGGATAGCTGGGCTGAAGCCAGTGGGATGAAATTCAACAAGACCAAGTGCTGGGTCCTGCACTTTGGCCACAGCAATCCCTGGCAATGCTACAGGCTTGGGGCAGAGTAACTGGAAGACTGTGTGGAGGAAATGGATCTGGAGGTGTTGGCTGATGCTTGGCTAAACAGAACCAGCAGCATGCCCAGGTGGCCAAGAAGACCAATGGCATCCTGGCTTGTTTAAGAAACAGTGTGGCCAGCAGGAGCAGGGAGGTGATTGTTCTGCTGTACTCAGCACTGATAAGACCAAACCTCAAGTGCCATGTTCAGTTTTGAGCCCCTCACTGTAAGAAAGATGAGTTTAGGGAGGATCAAATGGCTCCTTGAAACAGTGTAAATGTCCATAAAATCAAGACATAAGAACAGGTTAAAAAAGCCCAGCTTATCATGAAGTTAATAAAATGGTATCAAGATGAGAGATGTTCAGAATGAAATTTGTGTATTTGTTTCCATTACAACTGATATGAACATCCAGCATAGAAGAGACAGGAAACACTGTTCCACCAAATGGAAATGATGAGTAATATCAACCCATCCATCAAGAGTATAGTAGATGTATTCATCTAGGGTGAGAGCAATACTGTGGGTTGCTTAAATCATAATAATTGTAAGCATATTGAAAGAAATATCCACGTATTAAAATGGTGCATTATGCTGCAAAAAGAATGACTATTCAGCCACCTAAGATGAAGAATAAAGAGAAAGAAGAAATGTAAAGCATATGAATCTAAACAGAAAAGAACAAATAAATCAGGAAGAACCTTGACCCAGGGGGACTTTCTTTACCCATATCTTACCAGTTCAGTGTTGATAGCCTCGGTGTACCTATGGTGATGTACTTGACAGGTTCAGTAATGTGCTTGGAGACTTTGCACAGTATGAAATTTGTTTCCAATTTGTAGAAACAAGTGGAACATGGAAACTGATTTCTAGCTAAGAAAGAATTTCAACAGGGGACAACTGTTTTGCTGTTGTTTTTTTTATTCTTATAGAGAAAAAGATGATTATTTTTTAAAAGTTCAGAATTACAGAATCACAGAATGGCCAGGGTTGGAAGGGACCTCAAGAATCACAAATCTCCAACTCCCCTGCCACATGCAGGGCCACCAACCTGCTGATTTAGTGCTAGACCAGGCTGCCCAGGGCCCCATCCAATCTGGCCTTGAACACTTCCAGGGACGGGGACACACGGTCCACAACCTCTCTGGGCAGCCTGTTCCAGCACCTCACCACTCTCTCTGTAAAGAATTTCCCCCTGACATCCAACCTAAATCTCCCCTCCCTCAACATAAAAAACCATTTCCCCTCGTCCTGCAGTTATCTACCCTTTCAAAGAGTTGATTTCCCTCCTCTCTGTAGGCTCCCTTCAGGTACTGAAATGCTGCAATGAGGTCACCCCGCAGCCTTCTTTTCTCCAGGCTGAACAAGCCCAGCTCCCTCAGCCTGTCTTCATAGGGGAGGTGCTCCAGTCCCCTGATCATCTTCGTGGCCCTCCTCTGGACCCTCTCCAACAGCTCCCTATCTTTTTTGTACTGGGGGCTCCCACTTGGATGCAGTATTCCAGATGGGGCCTCACAAGTAATTGTCTGTAAATGTGATTCCTTCCAGGATAAGCAGTTCTGAAGCACTTGCTCTTTGCATTGTCTTTTTCACACATACACTGGCACACATGAGGCCGTGCCAAATTCCATCCCCATGTGGTTCTGATAGAACACTTCACTGACGAGCACACGCTGAGAACAGCAAGCAGCATGCTGCTCCACTGTTCATACATTAATCACCTCCTCTAGGCATCTTCGCTTGCAGGAATGAAGGTGTTTTTCAGGCTGTAAGTGTTCTGTCTAAGGTTTCTTTTTCTCCTGCTGTTCCTGGAATGGGGGCTCCTCAAATCCTATAGTAAAGGAACGTACAGGTGAAAGAAAGAGTGAAGCTGAGGGCATCAGGATGCTCAGAGCAAGCTCAGAGAAAAAGAGATGCTGGAGGCCTGAGGAGAAAAAGAAAAAGAAAAAAAAAAAGAAAAGAAAAAAAAAAAGCAGGAATCAAGATAAAGCAGTCAGGTCAATGTTTGGGTTTGGTTTTTTTTTGTTTTTTTTTTTTTTCATTTCTTGAGTAATTCTGCCATACCCCAGGAAAAGAAGAAAAGAAGAGTGAGTAATATTCTAGGCTAAGAATGAGAAGGAGGTAAACTTTTTCCTCAGTTTCTCCCCCTCCTCTTTTTCAAGATCATCCTTTCATAATCATACCTAAGATTTTTCTTCACATTTCTTCAGTTTGGGAAAATCTGGCCATTATCTTGAATATGTTTTGCTGATCAGAGTATGTCTTTAAAGTAACTCCAGTTCTTGCTGTGTTAGTAATAATTAAGCTATAATAATTCTTGTGTTCTTTGACAACGTTATTCAAAATGATTTGTGGATGTACCATGTTTATTACAGGAAATTAAGCATTTAAGTTGTAATATACGTACATGAGAGAAATGTTGTCATCCACAAAAATGTTTGTTGTCAGAAAAGCTTAACTTTAGCCCAGATATTCCTCAAGTTATCTGACTGTAACTATTCACACACACCATTTCATTTCTCTTAGGCCTTTAGTGTGAGTTTTAATTATTCAGAAATTGAAGATAGGATCTCCTGGGGGGGGGGGGAGGAGAGGACAGAAAAGCAGGAAATATTAGAAAAATTTGGACTAGAAGACCTTTAAGGGTCCCTTCCAGTTCAAATGATTGTGTTTCCAAGAGTAGTCAAGACTGTAGGATGTGAACATTTCTCTTTATGACAAATTAGAACAAATAGATTGGAATCCCATAGAAACTAGACAGACTCTGACAGAATTGAGGACCAGACCAATGGTATCATTTATTAATCTCTTTCAGTGTTAAGTCACATTCCCACTCTTGGGTACAGTGACAGTATGGAGCTGGTACCTGATCCTTTCTTCTGAGGAGATGTCCCCAGGCAATACTACGGGGAGGCTACACCCCAAGAGAGCAGAAAATATTCCATCCAAATGGTTGGATCCTCAGCTGCTGCAAATGCAAGTTCTTGGCTGTGTGGAATTTATCCTCAGTCCAGCAGGTGGTCTGGAGGTTTCATTTGAGGGTTGGTCCTCCTGGCTGGCAACCAAGTGGGAATCAGAAGAGGGCAATGAGAGGATAAATACATTACAAGTCCATCTACTTTCCATTATGTTTATATTAGCAGCCTGGGAATGGAGCAAGGGGAAAAAAATGACTAACAAAATGTGGTATGAATAGTGTTTCTGAAGATTGTGTGGACGTTTTGAATGGTTGAAATATAAAAATAATATGATATAATCTATTCAACAGTCATAATGATAGTGAAAAATTACTCATGGGACACTATAACTTGTTTTGAAGATGCTATAACGTGTCATTATTATTAACGGCTCAGCTACAGAGAGCCTTCAATGTACCATCTCAACCAGAAAAACTCAATAAAGGGATATTGCTGAAAATCAATAAAAGGCCACCAAACAAACTAGAAAATAAGTTTAAATTTCTTCATAGAAATATGTCTGTCTTCTGCCTGGCATTGGAATTGGCTGCCCAGGGAAGCGGTGGAGTCACAGTCACTGGAAATGGTCAAGAAATACGTAGGTGTGGCTCTGAGGGACGTGGTTAGTGGGCATGGTGTTGATGGGTTGATAGTTGAACTACATGATCTTAGTGGTCTTTTCCAACCTTAATGATCTTATGGATCTATGAAAAGTGGAATTCATAACTGGGACTTCTCTAAGAAGAGCATATAACGCTAGAAAAAAACAAATTCCATGATTTAAAAAAGAAGGATACAGAGGTAACTTACACTAAATGCCCCACATGGATGAGCTGGAGCAGAAATTAAACAAATATGAATTAAAAAAAAGACATGAAAGGCAGGAGAAGTAGAAAGCAATTGTTAGTCATTTATCATAATGACAGGCAGAACATGAACAGAGCATTCGTATCTTCAGCTGTGGCAGGAGCAGGTGACCACAAGGAGACAAGTAATGATGTAAAAAAAAAAAAAGGCTAACAATTAAATGAGGCACTGGAATATTATCTGTGCCAGTCAACAATCTAATGGAAAGGTAGGTCTGGTCAGACAAAGTGGAAGGAAACCCACTGCTTATAAAGTCAATAGGTTTTAAAATGTCATAGGAACAAAAGCAAATGGCTCCCTCCCCAAAAGTCTGTTTGCAAGCTATGGGCTATGACAGCATTAAGAATGAGAAAGAAAAAAAAAAAAAAAAAAAGCAGAAGTGCTTATTCTAAACCCTGCTAAACCAGGGAAATTCCAGAGGAAGGCAGAAACAAAGAGATTATGTCAAAATAAATTTAAAAAAAAAAAAAAAATGAAAATATGACTCACGTAATTTTAACCTACCTAGAATACAGTCAGTCAGCAAACCTTGCTGGAAAGATCATGCCTTCTTGAAACAATCATGCCCATGTTTGCAAACACAGAAGGCCAGTGCAGCAGCTGGCAGGCCTGCATTTTACCACTCGGGGTGTATAAAGGATGGAATCTTCCAGCAGAGTCACAGGCTGCCACAGTGTGTGGCAGAGACAGGGGAAGTCAGGGCACTGCAGGTTCCCTTGTGCTCCCAGTGTGAGGGATGTGGGAGCAGGTCCATGGTGAGGCCCACAGAACAGTAGCAATAAACTAGAGGTTTTATGTTTTCTGGATGGATGATTGGCCTGTAACAGGAACAGGGAACATGGAACAGGAACATGGCAAGGAAGGGCGGATGCTAATAGAGCTCCCTGGGGACAGCCTAAAGCCCACTTGTTCCAGCACTACTGAGCTGCAGCCAGGCAGTGCTAATTGCACAGGGAGGAAATAAATGAGCTCCTCTGAGAAAACCAACCTGCTGGAAGCTCCCTAAATCAACTACACAGCTTCATCAGCATCACGGTGATCAGCTCATTGGGAGACCAACTCCTGGGTGCTGACAAGTGCCTAACGTGTACGGGTTCGCACTTTGCACACACAGACCTTGACTCATGACTCCTCAGCATGGCATTCATATCTTCAGCTGTGGCAGGAGCAGGTGACCGTAAGGAGAGAAGTAATGATGTAAAAGAATAGCTAATAATTAAATGAGGCACTGGGATATTATCTGTGCCAGTTAACAATGTCTAATGGAAAAGTAGGTCTGGTCAAACAAAGCTGTGATGAGGTTACAGATTCAGCTGTTAGGAGATAATTACATAGTTGTGCTAATTTTTAAGCTGCTTGGCTTAGCACCATGTGTTAATGATCAGAAAAATAATTACTTCATAAAGTGATAAGCACAGATGCAGTGCATCAAGAACAGACTGAGTGACTCAAAGCAGCTGTCAGCGGGACTGTTGTCTTTGAAAACGGATGTTTCCTTTGAGGTTCCTTGGGGTTCCTAAACTGTCTGAAAAGCACATATAAAATTGCTCCTAATCAAGAGTGAAGTAATGTGCTGTCAGTGTGATGTGCAGTGTTAAGAACTGGGCTGTCAGCTGCGTGACAAGATGTCTCCTGGAAAGCATGAGGATCTAAGGGATGTAAGAGTGATAACTCTTAGGCAACAAAGAGTGTGAGTGTCAAAGCCTGACAGGCATCTCTGTGTATGCCTGTAGTAAAAGGATGATGGTGATTCCTTGATACAAATGTCGGAGTAGAAATTATCTCTGTACATATCATCGGTAAAAATGATGCTGAAATTTGGCATAAAAATGAGGCAGAGAACAGGAAGGAGGTCAGTGGTATAGCAGGGACAAACACAAGGAAAGAAGCCAGAGAGAGAATCTAGAGCTGACAAATACAGATTCAAAATGAACATTTTAAACCAGGAAGAACGACCAGATGAAGTAAGTGATTCCTTATTCCCTGTCAACTTTGCATGAGCTCGCTGAGAGCTTGCTGGCACAACTGGCCAGATGCAGATAGTATTTTGGGCTGTCACCACAGCTCACAGGAGGCTAACAGTCTCAGCCAGCTGTGAAACATATAAAATTAGTTTTTCAGTATTGTACTCAGCATATTTATTTCTGAAATAAAGACAGACAGAATTATTAATGGCCCGAATGAGCATAACATCTTAGTAATATCTTGTGCATTCAACTAAGACTTCTACAATTTGGAGAAAAAAACTGCTTTCTAAACATATTCTTTATGTGAATAATTGGAGAAATCCTGGGACTACGTTATATGGTTTAAGTTGAAGCAGTTTATCCTAGAGCAGACTTCAAAACAAGAAAAAAAAATATTTTTTGATAGCATCGTTCAATCACTACAACCAATACAAAACTTATTGCTGTAGTCTGAAATACATTTAATTTTACATATCCTTCCCTTTGCAGAGTGGTCCTTAAAATGCTTTTCAGTACAGATATCGATAATGAAAAAGTGAACAGGTCTTACCCTGTTCTTACTCATGTGCTCGACTAAGACTCCTGTTCGGTCCTGCAATTTGAAATATTATATAAAAGGCAAATGGCTGGGCATCAGGATTACTGTCATATAAACCCTTAAAGAAAGTGCTTTCATTTCTACCAACCAATCAAATAAAGCCGAATCAGTCAGCCTCTTCCTTCCCCTCATTATTTATTTCTTTAGAAATTTCCATTTTAAAGCCAGCTCTTCGTGTTTCAATTACTCTCCGTAACCCAGTTTGGAGAAAGTCACATGGACACAGCAGGAAGAAAAGAGCGTAGTTCATAAAGGGCAATTACACAATTACTGTCAGAAGAACACATCCCATTAAAAAAAAGACCGACACACATCCTTCTGCTTTGATTGATTCAGTAGTTTCTTCTAAAATTCCAACCCTCTCATGGTTAGAAATGGAGAGCTGAAGTGACAGAAATGATGGTTCTCAATTTCTGCCCAGAAACATGTGCAGGTCTGGCTCCTCTCCCCAGGCCTGAAGCAGGTGATAAGGGGGTTTGCAAAGCCTCAGTTCTGTGGGAAACCAGAGGCAAGGATGACATGAATGTGACACCCGTGTTGTACCAAGTGCTGCTCAGAGCCAGCAGCAGCACTGCATTTCTGGCACACATTCTCTGCCTGTCTGTGAGTAAAAGCACTGCAGCAACGCGCTGCCACAGTGCTTGCCTGTCAACTGGGATAAACAGCCCTGCAGAGCAAGCACAGCCGTGTATGCATGTGATGTGCAGATATTGGTGCATGTATATATAATTTGACATTGTATCCTGGGACAGAATCTCCACTGGAAAGAGATTTCACAGACTGCTCAGGCCTGAACTAAAACCATAGAGAACAGCTCTGGAGCCACTGGCAGCACTTCTTTGTGCTGGAGATATCATTCACAGTGAAGATGCAGCCAAAGACAGAAGCCTGTCAGAAATTCTGGTACTGATTTTCTCTGTTGTGGTTTGAGTTTTATATTTAATTTTATCCCTGTAGTAATAGTCCTATACAAAACATCGCTATTACAAAACAATTCTCAAGCTAAGTTGAGGTCTTGGGCCTCAAGTCAGTTGGTCCCATACAGCTTTGCAAGGACTTATGATGCAAATCTTCTGTGTTTCCATTTCTGGACAGCTGCTCATTTGGTGACTTTGTAATAAAACCTTCAAGACTTTGTATGCTCTTGGGCATTTCATAGGCAGGGTCTGAGATGACAAACCTCCAAGCAGGCCTTCTATTTCTCACTGAATAATCACTTATGGAAGACTTATCCTCCTTAGCCTGAGGGTAATGCTGGTCAGATAATGCTGATGGTATTTACTATTAGGACTTGTAGTTTGCAGGTGAATTTATACACAAGTTTGAGGTGGCAGCTGCTTCTGAATACACATGCGAAAGAAAACTTTTTGCCACACAATATTCACTGTTCCCTTAAAATAATAGCCGTCTGAATTACAATAAATACTACAGAAAAAAAAAAAAAAAAGATAAGAAAGTGAGAATGTTTTGTTAGTTAACTTTATATTTTATCAGCAAGACTCCATGCAGACTGTAGTTTTGTTGGAAGCTGTATCTGTATTACTGGGCTGTCAAGCCCAGCTGCACACTTCTAATTTAGAGTACATATGGAAGACACACAGTCATCTGCACTCAGTCATGCCCTAACTGTCCCACTTTGCACAGCTCTTACCCGACTATGGTGCTGTGTCACTTTAGTCCTGCCGCAGAAGGAAGGAGATGTCCACAAAAACATTAAAATAAACATACTTTTCATTCTTACAGTCATCAAGCTGTTGTACTGTTTAATCATGTACTTTTATTTTCCATATGAATTCCTTTTTTTTTTTTTTTTTTTTTTTGAACCTTACACTTCTCTGTAGACATAACTCTTTAGGTATATAATGGACACAAGTTTAAGAAAACAGTCAAAAAAACTAATGCACAACAACGTTTGCTGGTTCGGTCAACCAAAAATCCCATGGAGAGTTGTGACACTGTAAATCTTGGGTCAAAATGGGAGACGTTTTCTTAATTTGACGTTATCTGATGGCCACCAATGTGCTAAGATTGCCTTAAGGCCATGGGCAGAAGGGACAAATGAGGCAGTGGAGGTGCAACTAACGCCAAGCACGAGTGGATTTCACTCCTAAGCTCTTTCACTGTAAAGTGCACATTAGAGACCACTTGGATTACTTGGTAACTTCTGAGGGAACGATCAAGCTCAGCCTTTTCTCCACAAGACAGCCCGCTAGCACTTTTCCACTGAAGCCAATATTTTTTCCAGTGAAAATAGTTTCAGATTGAGCTTCTTGATGAAAAACATCATAAACTTTTTACATGAAAAAATGTTTCTTTCTCTTCTTGGTGGATATTTTTACTCTAGGGAGCATTTTCTGATAAATTCCAATTCTTGCATATGGAGCACTATTTGTTTGCTCAATAGGTGGCAATGATCTGGAGCACCAGAGCCAAACACTTGGGGCTTTCTCTTTTTTTTTTTTTTTTGCCTAAATCAACGAGTGGCTGAAGAAAAGAGCTACACCATACACGTATTTATTGGTGATGTTTGGTATATAATTACCAGATTAAACTTGCAGAAAGATAGAAAATTGCTTGGATTGCCCCAGGAAGAATTTCACTCCATTTTATTCACTAAATTCACCCAGAAGATCCCTGTGCTGCCCTTGCTTGACATCTCTGTATCTGTTTCTACGCCAGCTTTTGTGCTAGGAAATATATCAGTGTAATTGTGCCAATACAACGCACTACTTTAGCTCTCCATTGTAACTGTCATGGGGACAGCGTAACTCAATTAAAACATTTCCTGATTTAGATATGCCAAAAGGTGATGATTGAACTGGGGGAAAAAAAAGGCTTTGTATCCTGAAACTGGGAATGTTATTTTTAATATAGATCTATAACTATCTTTAGGCCACAACATCTAGCCCCATATTTCAGATGCTTCCTAGCATCTCTGATGTGCTGCTCAGACTGAATGGAAGTGGCTTCCGTCCATACTGACAATTGTCCTTTCCTTTTCTTTAATCTTTGCCCGACTGCTCTTTAATGATGGATAATCTTCTCTGTCATCACCTCCTCAGGCTTAACCAAGTCATCTGGAGCAATAGTTCTGCTCCCACCATTTTTGCTTTCTTTTTCAGAAGACCATGGCAGAGAGAAGTCCAGAGTGCTATTTTCTGGTAGGGCTTTGACCCATCTGATCCAGATATGTTTAGTACAGCTACCCAAGATGAATTCACCAGGTGAGTAGGGAAGGACAGGCTGACAGACCACAATGCTCACTTTCAGCTCCTGAGTGCACAGAGTGCAGTTGAGCTTGTCTCATTAAATAGTCGGACTTTCTTGTCTACTTTGTCACAGAATCATAGAATGGTGCTTGAGTTGGAAGGGACCTTAAAGCCCACTCAGTTCCAACTCCCTGCCGTGGGCAGGGCTGCCCCCCACAAGGTCAGGGCTGCTGCCCAGGGCCCCAGCCAACTTGGCCTTGAACGCCTCCAGAGATGGGGCATCCACAACTTACTTGGGTAACCTGCTGTCCTTACCACATGAGGACAACTGCAAGGGGAATGCTGTGAGTCTCCGTGGGAGATGAGCATACATCTAGGTTCAGTCATCTTCTTTGCCTTTCAGGTGGTGAAAGCGTTGTAGGAATTTTAAAATGCTGTATAGCAGAGCTGCAAGCGCTGTGAGTTCTCGTCTCTTGGCTCCTGGACTCCTCATCAGTTATTAAAGACAAGAACTCTGAAGTTTCAGAAAATTCAGCCTCTTAACTAATGTGAGTAAAGAAACTACCACCGTGTGCATGTCAGCTCCTAATTGCCTAAGCCAGTTCTCTTACTTCATATTGATTCTTCCTTTGAGGCATCCAGCGCTGGCCAGTTTCCAGGAGGGATCCCGAGGCTTCTGCTCCAATTTGATGATACATTATGTTCCTAGGAAATGTCATGTCTCTACGTGCATTAGACAAAGGAACAATACAAGATCCAGAAACGCAGTAATTTCACATGGCTGAGTCACGGGAATTGCTGGAAACAAGCTGGTGCCTGGAAGCCTCAGGCTCCATTTCGGTAGCTCCCTACTTCATTTTCATACAAGACAGCTGCTGGTAATATTAAAAGACATGGAAGGAGTTGGAAAATTAGCTTATTTTAGCAAAGGTGTTCTCAAGAAAGGTCTGAAGTTGTAGATAGTGATTGGTTTTCCATTTATCTTTCCACAGAGTGGAGCAATTTCTTAGACTCTGTTTTTCTCCGTTTATTAGCATCATAAAGGAAAACATGAAAGAAATCATCTATCAGTATAAACAGCTTATTTAAAAGGTGAAGGCTGAAGTTACCAGCCCATCTGAACTGACTTTCCTTGGAGAAACATAAAAAAATTGCTTATATACTTCAACAAAATGACAAGGTCTCTCTGATGCCACAAATACACTACATTATCAGTCACTCTCCACATACACACTGTTCTGTGCACAGCAATTGTCTTTGAACTAAGGCAGAATGGACCACCTTGTCTTGGTAGTAGCAGTGTTTGTTATTTACAGCATGTGCCAAACTCTGCTTCCTACTGTCCCTGTCTCCCAGTGTGTCTTTTGGATGGACTTGAGACCCATGGGATAGGCTGCCTTGCCTGTCTCCAGCCCTGCCTGATGTCTGCAGATAAATGTCCTGGCCCCATCTCCTGACCTGTCTCTGGCTCCATCTGCAGTGTTGATACTGCAGTGTTGATTCTACATAGTTATATTATAGTATGTATAGCTCCGCTGAGGCAAAACACTTCAGAAATCCTACGGTATCTTCTAATCTTGTGCTTTTATCAGAAAATCACCTCTGCTAACCATCAAAAGCCTGCAGGTTGTTCAGGCTCAGAACGCTTTCAGGATCAAGCGTTCAGAGTCAGAATGCTTTAGGCTGGTTAGATGTTTTTGTGTAAAAATAAATTTTACATGTATTAGTGTAAGCAGATGAAGAAACTGTGCAACTAAAAGCAAATTCAAAGCAAAAATAAATAATAAAAATCATAGAGAAGCTTGTATTGGAAAGTTCCAACCCCTGGCCGTGGGCAAGGCTGCCACCCACCAGCTCAGGCTGCCCAGGAAGTGACAATGCAGAGGAGACAAATGTCATACCAAAGCAGCAAAGCATAATGGACACTTTCCAGTATGTCAGTGAGATGTAAAGCAGAAATTTTGGCTATCTTCATTGTTAATTAGTTGATGAAATGCTTTATACATCTGCATAAATGCATATTCATGACAGTTGTCTGCCACATGATCTCTGCCTGGCTCAATAGCTATGCTTACACACCAGTGTCTGTGTCTTGTGTACCACAAGCAAGGCCCACTATTTTGAGTCACTGCTTGTCCAGATACATTTCTGGTCCCACAGAAGTGATCAATACACAACATTCACAGACCAGCAAGCTACTGTTGCCATCAAGTACCCTGACCTCCTATCTAATCTAATCATGGCATCCTCTCTGACTAATTCTCGTATGAGTTATAGAGATTACATTTTAGACAAACGCTGTCATGGCTTCAGTCTTCCATCTGATTTCTTCCATCTAATTACAGTCCTTCACTGACAGCCCATTTTACCTGGAAGATCTTCAGTTGTCTTCAACGTGGATCACTTTAGTACTATGCAATTTAAAGGAGTTTTACTACACCCAGTTTCTGGGTGCAGCAGTTTTAAATAGCCTATCCACATTCATTTCCTTAAACCCTCCCTTGAAGACTATCGAAGTGCTTTTTTTGACCTGGAAAATAAGTTCCAGGTCAGGGAGGGTCTGAAGTGATGGCAGTAATAATGCAATCATTTTGAATTATGTTTGAGGCCTCAGTACAATTCAGCAAAGTTAAAACTGATTAACTCAGTCCTGCACATGCACGTTATGGACCTGACCACAGGAGCAGGGCACACCTCCAGCAGCTGAAGCACAGGGCCCTGCTGACTGCTGGTTAGCAAGACTCTTCAGACAACACAAGCACACCCTCTGATTGCTAGCCCTTCAGAAGGGCTAATACAAATACAAAGCTAATCTATTTTTCAGCCTTTGTATTTAAGAAAATGGTAGACAATCTACTCTATCTAGATGCTCTTGGATAGAGAAGCTATACAATTCTGGCGCAGAAGATTCTCTGCTGTGCTCTGGTATGGGCTCAGACAGGAGTACACATGGGTTGTGGGGGGAAGATGCTGAGCTCACGCTTTAGCATTGCATTCAACTGTAAAGATGTTCTCTGTGCATTAAACTCTTCCCCAGGAGAGGGTATGAGGGTAACACTCCTCAACAACCTCAGTGCTAAAAAGGGGAGCTCAGCTTTCTATAACTTTCAACTCCTGTAATCAGCTTTTATTGTTTTACATTTCACTTTTTTATCAACCTAGATGCAAAGGGACACATCATAAACCCCAGAGGACATCAGGCTGTGTTTTTATACAGCTATTTGTACTACCAAGGAAAAAATAATGGCTCAAAACAGATCAGTCCCATGCCATGCACAGAAGTGCAAACACCAACTCAGCATCTCCTGCTATGAAGAGAATCACTGTTCTATGATTCCTCTAAGCCACATTCATGAGGACTGAAGAACAGCTGCAGATTACAGGAGGAGCTGAAGCTGAAAACAGAGAACAAGATAAAGGAGACAGAAACAAAGGAAACTGAATTCTTCAGATAATAGCAAAAAATAATCAGAAAATGATATGTTTCTCACAGACATCTAACAGTTTAAAAATACTTTAATGATTACAGTGCAAAAAGCTGGTGATAGCAGCCCCAAAACATGCACACAGGTGTTGTTTTGGGACTCGTGCATTCCATGAAGATGTGGGCATAGGCTGATACGTGTTCATTGCCACCAGTCATTTTTCTCTCTGCTTCTTGCTTAAATACTGAAGAGCTGCTGGTGCATAGAGCCATCATTGAAGTGAATTTAAATACCACTTTTAATATTTAATAATAACTTTCAATAACCAAACCCATTTAATCTCTAGAAGACACTTTTCAGCATACAGTTCTAGTGTTTCCTTCTTAGTCAAAAATAGGAGTAACCTTCAAACAAAATGCTACCCTAACGCTGGTGTGAAGAAAGATGTGCACCTACAGTGATGTACCTCCTTCCTATAAACAAATTAGAACAGAACTTTTAAAGCAGTAGGATTTCAGGTTCAGCAAATTGCTGTTGTCAGAGAGAATGGTTCTGAGCAGTTTTAGTTTTCGAAAATTAGAGGTGTCAAAAAGCAGTCCTGTATGTGCCTATTGAATCTGGTAGGATTTTACTGCTACGATATTTATAAACGACAGTCAACACCTTCACTCTTCAGGGCACTGTAGATGCTGAATATCAACACTAATGGGTGCCTCCTGGCATTCACAGCACCCTTCAATGAGACATTCCTGTTTTTATCATGTACATCACTGTTGCATTAAGTTGTCCTTTCAGTTTGGCTGCTTAGAAAGTTCCTAAAGCATTTGCTTTTCTAAAATGCCAGTTTGGTAGCGCCACTACCAAGTGGGCTTTTGGCACAAGTACCTAGAATAAACTATGGAAGGTTCTTGTTTTTTTTCCCCAACAGAAGCAGTATTGTCAAAAATCTCAAGAAAAGAGAACACTGCAGTTAAGCCATTGCGTATTTTCTGAATTAGGACTTTATTCTCTTTTTAAAAATGCTATTGCAGGCTCGGTCAAGCCATGTGCTATACATGTCTGAGCTCCTGAGATTGCACTTAGAGCTGCAGGCATAAAAGCATTCTGCCTAAGAATGATCAAAGGGCGCAGTTCAATGAACTAGAGCTCACTGTAATCAAGACGGAGCTTGCAGTCTAACGCAACAACATCTGCAAGGAAAAACTGGGCAAAGCAAGTCAGCCTGCATTTTCAAAAACAAATGTGGGTTTATCTTTGACTCTCTTCTCCTGACTTTGTTGCATCTGAAGAACAAAGACATCTCCTTACACAGAGTAAGCGAAGATGACCAGCACTTCTTCCTTGTGGAAAAGAATCAAAATATGTAGTAAAAGACTGAATTCATCAGAGAGAAAAAGGAAAGGCATCTAAGTTCCAAGTTTATGTTACATTCTTTTTCAGGTTAGTAGTAATCACAGTAATCCACTCCAAATGAAACCAAAATGAATCTTTGTGGTATATTACTCACAAATCTATAGACAAGCCAGTGTCAGTTTAAACTGTGAAGTACATTATATTTATGCTTCCATTTTGTCTTATGATAATGGATTAGGTATTTTTTAGGGTATTTTCTTTTTTCTGGCATAGCTAACTTAGCTCAGAGCTGCAGACACTGTGAATGCAATGCTCCATGCTGACACTCCGTTTTCTTTTTCTTAGAGCACCATCCAAATGGCTTCCAGAATTCTAACAGCGAATTACACCCTTGCTTCTTATCCCAGCACACCATGGATTACCTGTTTTCACTTCTCCATTTTAAAACACACTGGGAGGAGACATAATACAACAAGATGATGCATATATTTTTCATACTGGGAGTAGCATAACTGGAGGCGTTTGGCTGCTTAAGGCAGGCTAAGAGCAGGCTGGAATGAATGCTGCTTTAGGATAAGCACTGGATTGCAGCAGCTTTCATCAGTGATTCCAGGATTTAGGATATCAACAAATGGAATAATTAAGTATCAGGATAACGAACAGTGGTCACAAGGAAATCAGGAAGCCAGAGTCACTGCTTTCCCAGTACCGGGCTGAACTCTTCAGCAATCATTGTAGCAGGAGTTCATCAGCAGTTACATGGGAATTTTAATGCTTTTATAAATACACAGCTGTGCTAGGTTGTGGGGGTAGAAGTAGATTGGTGTATTTACCCAGATAAACACATTGAAAACCCAAAGGCTTGTATAAAGCCTATAATTGGGTTAAGTGAGAGAGAGCATTAAGAATAACATTCTCCAGTTCACAGCACAGGGTTAGACTGCAGAGCTCAGCTTCTGTAACAAGAAGTGTCTGCAGAGGCCTTCATTTTTGCACGACATCCACAATGTTACTCCCTCATGCTGACAGAAGTTTTAATGAGGTCCTTCTACTTTCATAGTTTTGCAGCTAGGACTGCAGTTGGAAAGCCTTGATAGAAGCAGTTATTGAGCTATGAGAGGATAATAATCAACGAGCACAAAAAGACTTGAATTCTTACTCTCTTGCTCTCTAGTGGCATTCTCTCTAAAGGCAGAGTACATTCATACTGCTGTCATTCCTGCTAGTGGTATGGTTTTGAACCTCCAAATTCAATTTTGATGGTGATTACATAGAGGCGTTTAGTCCTGCTTCATCCTTGCTTGCCTCAAAAAAAAAAAAAAAAAAAAAAGAGGGAAAAATAGGGAAAAATAAGTTACAGAACTGTCTGGGAAGCACTGTTTAAGTCCAACCAGGAAAAACACTGTTTAAGTTATCCCCTAGGAAAAGCAGTTGTTTCCAGGCTGGTGGTGGGCCACTTTCTGAAACCCCTTCCCTCAATACAGGTCAAGCTGGTTCTTCCACGTTTCAGCTACACACAATCTTTTCTTCTACAGCCACTCTGTTAGGAACCAATACATATCCCTGCTCTAGGGCAAAAATACCCAAAGCAATGTAAAGCTAACAACCCTCTAGATGGTCTACTACAGGAACGTAGATTTATTCTAATGATATTCCTAAACTTATAATGTTTACGACACTACTGATCACATTACCAGTCAGTCACACAGGATGTTTCTGGGTCAGAACTTGCACACAGAGGAAAGCTGAGGACCACAGTTATTGGTCTTACAGCATATCAAGGAAAACTAGCATTTAGTTCTTCATTGAGTAGCAAGGTATTCATATTGATCATCTGCCTCCTTGGGGATGGAAACCAAAGAAAAGCTACTGAATAAATTCTGTCCTGCTGGAATTTGTTTCACTGTGGGACAGAGTTTGATAGAGCAGAGTACGTAAGTATAAGACACCATTTACCTGACAGCTTTGTTCCTGCATTTCCAGATTTCATCTTCATTTGGGACTCGCAATATTTACTGGCAGCTCCAGACTTGGGTGTGCTGTAGTGCTCCACATAGTCTGAGCGAATTCACATCCCTGTTCTTATTCACACATTGTGACAGGCCCCTAATTCTGAGAGCTCCACAGACACTCCATCCCACATCTCCCCAAAACAAAGCAAGTATTTAAATTGAAAGAGATTACCCAGTTACAGTAACATTGGAAGATGTAGACACTCAGACAGGTTGGTCCTGGTGTGAAGCAACAAACACCTGGCAGCACTGGAAGAACTGCCAGAAGCAGAGTGCAATATATCTACAAAGCTCTAAGTCAACACTTCAACTTCCTGAAAATAGGTTAACTCCTGCTTGAAAAAATAATGATCTAGTGCAATTTCAGGATCTGGATAATTAAAAACAGAGAAGGGACCAGAGCAATAATGGAAGAAAAAGCAGGAAAACAAATCCCACTTACAAATGTGAAAAACAAAATCCTAACAGATTTAAATGTGAATATCAATCTACTACTGCATTTATCCAGTCCGCAAACCAACGTCTGTAAAATGTCAACAGTCTTTCAGAATTTTTCAGCCCCTTGTTGTCAAAAAAGTGAGTTATCTGAACATTAGCTAGTGTTTAAGTCTCAAGAGAGGTGATATATCCCCTTCACTTTTTATACCGCTTTATTTTGTTGTCCCAGCAAACTGTGCTTTACAGCTGTAATGGCAGACCAGTCAACAGCAACATGGACAGACCCAAGACAATCTAAGAGAAATACAAAGTAATTCTGAATATTGGTCACTCTGATATCAACACCCTTCAACACTCAAGATCAGAACACCAAGCCTAAGCAAGACCTGGCTAAAGACTTCTCATACACAGAGTGATTGCAATATGTTATTTATTAAAAATAAATTATGCCATTATCATACTTTTACTTGAACTTCTAACACATCTAAAAACAAGCCAAAAACGAGGAACAATGTTTCACAATTGAAACTTCTCAATAAAAAAAAAAAAAAAAAAAAATTGGTGCATCCTCTTGGTGCTATGGAAAATCTCTGTCACTTCACTAAAATGTAGTGACAGAGTTATCTCACACACTAAAGGTACCAACAGTTCTGAAGCAAAACATATTCTGGTGCTTTTGATTTCTCTGTTATCAATCTAGCTTCTCTTCTCATTTTCTCTTTTACTTTCTATTTCCCAAAGTATCACATGGAAAGGCAGCTTTCCTGTCTGCTCCTTTCTCATCTCAGTAATGGCTCTTAGTGACACATCAGTTAACAGGCTGTTCACAGGTACAGTCATACACTGTATCTTCCTCCCTGTACCTTCTATTAAAAAGAAGAAACTAAATTAGCATAAGCTGTACCTGAGTTGATATAGTATACATAGAATTAGCACTTTTTGGAGTTTTTTTGGAGTCCTTTTTGGAGTTCAAGAGTACTCTGATCTTTCTAAATATTGAAGATTTAGGAGTAGGAATTTCATAAACAACTCAGTGTCACCATGATGAAGATAAGACAAAGGTAAAATTCCAAACAGTGGCCTTTGAAGGTCCTTCTTGCAGGACTCTGATGGGTTCATATTAATTCATATGATAACAGATCAAAGCATTTCATGCTGTTGTGGACTTAAAACTACAGATGTCTTCTCACTGTGACATGCTCTTTTTTAAATGAGACTAGTATTGAACAGCAGTGAAAAGCAGGCTAAGTCTACCTCAGTATTTGAAAGCAGACTTTGTTTCAGGAACTGAAATAATAATAAAAAAATAAGGCATTTAATTTAAAGAAAAATTATTTTACAAAAATGTGTATTTTTTAATTCTAAACATTACAGAAGTACTAATAAAATCCTAAAAGGCAACTAACACAGCCTTTATGTAGAAGCAGCATAAATCCACTAAAAAAAAAATCTCATGTATACCTTGCTATAGATTAAGTGCATACATTTCTTTTATAATTCTGTGCTTTTCCACAGAAAGGCTGATGTACAGCAACCACACAACTTGTTCTTTTCAGAAAGCTTTTATACCTTCGAAAAGGTGGATAATACAGTTCACTAATTCCAGTGCTGAATTCCAGACTTGCAGAGTAAATTTCAAATCAATAAATCCAATGTGGAAGGTATTAAAATTTTTGAACATTCTCAAAAAAAGTGACAGATTACAATCCAAATGAATTTGAACAGGCAACACACACAACATGTCTGTAAAAGAAAAGATAAACTAAAAATCAGCTACTTAATACAAATCTTCAACTACCTCTAACAACAAAAACAAGCTTTTAAGTTAACAGAAGGGCTCTACCTTCTGAACATCCCAGCTACTATGAAGGTATGCATGAAGTTTAAATGCAACCTATGCTGGCTCAGAAACTTCCACATCTTCTATAATTAACAATGAGAAATGGAACCATCTATTACAGCAGACAAAGCACTAAAAGTTAAACTCCTACTTCTAAATGATTTGTCAATGAAACTTTCTCTATTCACTTTGAGGATAATCTCCGTAGCTTCTTTGGTTGAGACTCTCATCTGTGAACAGCAACCTCAAACAAAAGTAAGAAAAACTTACACTGCTGTGCAGGAACCAAAGAATACAGCCTGCTCAGAATGCAAAACATTATGAAGCAATTCTATGCTTACAGAGACAATCTGCATATTTATAAAACGAATGTGAATTCAAAATTTTGAAATTTAATTCCAGATAATTTAATAACTATTGCATTACAATAGTGATAATAATCTTCATATACTTAATTAGCTAGGAAATAACAATTTCAAATAAACATGGGCAAATTTATTATTCTCACTGGAAACACCTTTTTTTTTTTTTTTTAATTCTAAACATAGTCTTTTTGCTCCAAACATTATGTAATGGTATTATTTTTAACAACTGTATTTTCAGGGAAGGAAAATTTTTATTAGGATACAGAACAGGCAATAAGGCTTACCTTTTTTTTTTTTTTTTCCCTCCCCAAAACATTTCCATAAAACTTTACATACTCTGGATTATAGAAAATACTAAACCAGAATTCGTCCTTTCTACCTGTGTTATTGCTGCCTACACAAAGTTGCAGAGGACTTGTTCCTGGCTTGGACAATAGCTTCAGTGCTCCAATACCCTGGTAAATGTAGATCACATTTCCATTTCCAGACTCTTGCTCCTCCATTGAGACCACTGAAGCCAATCCTTAGGTTTCAGGAGGACAAACAAAGTGCTTTACCTCACTTGGCAATGATCTGCAACCACTCAAAGAGCAACAGCAAAATTAAGAAAACTTCTTGTCCTGATAGATGACTACTGCCATACAAAGCTTACATAAGTTGAGATGGAAATCCATTGGCTCTCTCAAATGTTCAGATCCCTTTCTTTAAGAGTGCTCAAAGAGTCTTAGAAGTCTTTAAGAAAGACTAACTATAACTGATTACATGCCAAAAGCCTTAAGCCGTTTCAACGTCTTGGCCAGAAACACAATGCCACAGCTGGAAAAACCAGAGCAACGAGCAGAGAGGAAAACAGATTTACTGCATTGTTGTCTAATATAGGTTTTCCAGATATGTGCTGGCAGTCTCTTGTCTGGTAGTTGACAACCATGCTGGTATTCTTGTCAAAACCTGGGAACAGAAAGACTTCATTTTAAAAAGGCAAGGCAGATGAAAAGAAACAGTAACCAAGTGTATGCACCTTTCTACATTCCCTTTACCATTACAGTGTCTGACCCTGTAAGAAAAGACAGTAAAACACTAACCAAAATGATGGTTAGCTACATCTGGTAGATTCAAAGAATGGAACCTAAATGCAATACTTTCAGTTCAAAGTTTTGAGCAGCTGTGCTTCTATGAGTCTACTTAGCTACATAAAGAGATATGTATCAAAGAAAGGTAGAAAACATGAGATTAAACCAGAAGAGGAAGAAGCTACTGGGAGAGCCACTAAGGCAAAGGATGCTGTTCTGAACACTCATGGCATCATGTTTTCCAAAAAAAACCACCAAAAAAATACCCACAGTATCACAGCTGTTATGACATTTTTTCAGGATGCTGAAGAGAGATTGGAGCATTTCTCACGAGAACACACTGAACGCAGTTTGGGAAAGCAGGTTAAGCAAAGAGGGAGATGTAACTTAATAGTGTGCACACCATGAGCAGCACTTACTCATCGATGTCACAGCACGTATACCATTCATGCATGTATAGCATTCACATGCATACATAGTAAACATGGTCCAGAAGTTGCTTATAAATTTGGAAATGAATCCGTGGAACTCGCACACTGTCCCTTCATGTAGCTCACTAAAGAAGTTGCTGAGCATGGAAAAATATCTAAAGTGAGCAAGAAACAAATGACAAATGCGGACGTGCATTAGCTAAGTTTACCGCGTTATCTTAATCCATCTGCCTCACTAGAAGAATGAAACATAGTCTGAGTGCTTCAGTGCTTCATCTTTAATAATGAAGTATTATATTTAAGAATTCCTCACATGGTTAAACACTCCATTTTGGTTTGGACTTTCCTGGATCTACAAAGAATAGAGCACACAAACTGCTGGAAAGCCAAATCCACAGCATCAACAGGAGTGCAGTGCTCACTGTGACAGTAGCTTCAATGGGCTTTTATCTCTCATGCAGTTCATCTGTAAATGCAAACTGTGATTTCTAACAAGTGTACTGACAATAAAATCAGAAAACTAGAATTCTTTCTGTGAATCAGCTTTTGGACAGAATAGTATCAGATATCAATTTTAAGTACAAGGCTTAATCTGAAGGTTCCCTGTATTGTTCATTCACAATGATCCTAAGGAGCAATGAGTAACTAAATAGTGGAATTATTTAGGATCAACCAGCTGACAACCTTTTTCAGTGGATACCAATTTGTTTTTTTTTTAAATAAAAGCACAGCTAGCTCATGAAATACTTAACTTCCAGGAAACAGTACCCTACTAAACAGTCAAAAAACAGAATCTAAAATAATTGGCACATCTTCTCTGAGTTCTTCTTGTTCAGTTCTCAAAGCTGGCACTATCACTAAGTCTCCAGAGTAAGAAATGGAGATTCTGCAGTTACCAATTAGTCTGAGTGAATGGACAAAATTAAGGTGACATTTTCTCTTCTAAAAGATTACCATAATTAAAAACAGAAGGAGGAAGAAATTGTTCTTGCCAAGGTAGCATGCTGGAAATCTCTGGTCTCTTTCAGTCATCAAGACAATAATATGAGACTAACAAACCAAAACGTGCAAAAGGAAGAGGATGCAGGGCACAAATGAAGACCAACTGCCATAGCTCTTGTTGAATTATCATGCCCATTGCTCTGACTCTTTGTTCTTTGCATGTGTACTTTGTATATCTCTGTACACCTCAGCCCTTCCTAATATTAAGTCCATTTTTAGGTCTTATCAGAAAAAGAAAAAAAAAAGACAATTCTTACCACTATATTGCATTGTAGCACCCAAATATGAATCAAGGATTGATCCCAGTAAGCCTGCTGCTGCTCCAAACACAATAATTGGCCACTGTGGAGCCGACACATCCAGATCACTCACGAAAACAAGCTGTGTTATGTAGTAGGCTATACCTACTGCCATGCCACCAAGAAAACTTGAGAGCAAGCCCACCAATGTAACTCCTCCATTAGTACCTGAATCAAAGAAAAATCAAGCTGGTTTACAATGTTTTTTCTTACAGACTTAAATTTACTATGCCCATAGTCATATCTATCAAGAAGACTCTGCCATCACAGCTTTTATTTATAATCCTCACAAAGCTGCTCAGATGCTTAACTGGTATATATACCCTAAGTATTAACATTACTTTCCCTGTCTCTAAGGCTTGTTATCTAGAAATATTTCCTAGCAATAAATGAAGCAAAACCAGATAGTAAAGTTCTCAGTACAACCTGGTATCTGACTGCTGTAAACCTGGAGGAAAAAAAAAATTGCTCAAAGAATACAGAGCTTGAGTTCTGCAGGCTATTAAAACAACGCCTCTTTCAGAAGTATATGAAGAAGTATTTCACCAATATGTTTAAAAGTAAGAGCAAAATCCATAGAAAAGACATTTTGATAGCCTTCTGAAAAGAAATAAAATCTGAAAAACACTTACAATGAGGAAAAAAAATGCCCATACAATGCCTAAAACGCGTATCAGCATGCCTGCAAGACTCAAAAAACAGTGATTTAAGGCAGCAATGTCATCCACTGTGTAAAAATGGTTTCACAGCTACGGAAGGCTCACTTTGCACAGTCTTTGCAAGACATTAAAGGAAATGAGCAACGTGATTGAGAGGTGAGTTTTCCGCAGCATCTGTAATGAAAATATTTCTTCTATTGATTAAAATCGTAATGACTGAAAAACACAGTTACTAATTTATAGTCTTTGTGTTATTGTCTGTATAAACACTTCTAAGAGTCAAGGACCCGAGTCAAGAAGTGACAGCATTCTCTATGAATGATGTTAGCTCACTGGATTCTGTGTCGACGCATCTCACAGTTGATATAGAGCAGAAAAACAATTGAGTAAATTACATTTCAGAGAAGACATTCTCACAAGCATTTTCAAATCTGTTTCCAATGTTTGGGCTTTTTTTGAGGCTCTTTTGGAACTTTTCAAGTTATGTGCATAATTCAAAACAAAACATTAAGATGTGAAAATATAGAACAGACAATATCTCACCTACTGGAACTTGTTTCCAAGTTGTTATCAACCTTGGCTTGCTTTTACTCATAACGCTACCAATCTCTGATGCCCAGGTATCGCCAGCAGAGCATGCCAAAGCTCCCAGAAGGGATAAGCACATCCACGATGCCGTGTAATACTTTGAAAAGTCTATTGGAATTTCACCAGGTCCACTTTCTATCATATACAAGATAGCCAGCTCAGTAGGAATACCACCATTACAGAATACCTGCAACCAATTCCTCTGTCCACCTAAAGTGATAGAATGAAATTTTAGTATTCTCAGATAAAACACCTTGAAATACAACAGCTGGAGACAAAAGCAAAATGAGCACATATAAAATTAAATTTAAAAAACGCACATTTTCAAAAGGTAAGTTGCTTGCATTCATGGGGATAAGGAAATGGGAATGACAAGTGTACACTATTCTGGGTGTTACATCATATCTGATTGAAAGAAAGGGTACACAGTATTTACTCTTCACAAGGGATCTGAAGAAATCAAAGTGTTAGGGCTTACCTTCTTTGTATTCTGAATCTATACGTTTCTTTACATCTTTTTTCCATTTAGTAAGTTTTGAAGACGTAACAAAAAATACAAGCAAAGAAGTGAAGAAACTGTAATTTGCAACTGTAAGGATAAATCCAACCACCAATCCTACAAAGAAAGAAAAAGTAGTAAAATTCCTTCACGTAACAACTTAACTGCAAAGCAATTAAGTACTTTTATACTCTTGAATACAATCTTCATGATAAATAAACATCATGATAAACCTAAGATAAACATGAAATAAGAAAATTAATGAAGCATCTAACATCTGTAATGCAAACTCTAGAGACATCTTGACTGAACAATATCAGTTACTCTTATTATTTTCTCATAAATTTAACTTCTAAAATAGTTGATTTTATTGCTACTACTACAGCATATGATCTTCTCTTGCCACAAATCAGTAAAGTAGTGCGGAAGATGGAGCAATAAAGAAAAGAAAAAGTTTACCTGCCTGAAAAATTTGACTCTTCATATGAGAAGTATATAGACAGCTGTGACTACCTCTCTATCTGGAAGTTTATCTTCAGTTTAAGGATCAAACCCCCTCCCTGCACAAGGCCACTCCCTGCCATTCCTTTTCTTTTGTTTCTGAATTGTTTGATCTTTTTCTTTCCATTATTTTCTTTAGTATTTGAGCTGCTGGATGTGCTTCTTTTTTTTTTTCCTACTTCCTTCTCTACAGAGGAGGTCTCAGTGCCCACAGCTCCTCACAATTGGAAGAAATCATAATTTTAAACCAAGAAAATCCTCCCTCTGAACTCACAGACAGAACAGTATTTGCAGATGGGTGACACAGGAGGAATAGATTGTAGGTTGTTTCTTTCCACTGACCATCAGCTCAGAAAATGTGAGAAGACAAGGAAGGGTCAGCCACCTCAACCAGAGGTCTTACATCAGATTTCAATGAACACCAAATGCTTTCTTTCCTTACAGCCAAGAAAAACATTGTTGAAACCGTCATTGGCTTGAAGTGAAGAATAGACTTAATTTTCTTCTTATTTGTGGGAGGCAAAAATGCTGATATTAGAGAAATATTTTCACTGGTTTCCTACCAGGCAGACAGGCTGCTGGCATGGCTTTTCATTATCCCTGCCTCTTCAACTTCTTTATCTCTAGCTATGTGAAACAAACAAGACCATGCAGATTTAACTGCAAATTGTAACTGAGTTCAAAACAATCTTGTGAATTATGTAAATCTAACAATAATGTTAATGGAATGAACTGCAAACAGCTGCAAAAGTTAACCTGACCGAAGCATTATAAAAATCAGTATGAATTCAAGGTATGCATACTTACATCTATATTGAACCAGGTAAAATGGTGTTAAAAGAATATTACATACTATAAAAGGGACCTTAATTCAGTTTATTGAGTGTTTAGCTTAATAATCTCAGAAGAAATGTACCTGCCAGTGCACCACTGTGATCAAGACTCCTCTTCTTAAAACCTTGTGTAACAATCACTACTGGAACTGTGACTGAAAAAAGCCAGCGCCATGGAGAAATTGGTTGGATATTACCTGGTGAAGAAAATGAAATGGTTACATACCATTCTTATAAGTTTTTTACTGCCTTTATATCTGACAAATATTTCTCTCCAAGAATATTTAAAGTTTGACCTTAATAGAGATTAAACCTCCTTAGCATTCAAAACCAAGTATTTTTATGAAAGGAAGATCAAAATATACATAATTATTACTTTTTTTTAATTCAGAAAAAAGAAAATACATAAAAGTTACTGAAATTAATGACCAAGAAATGGCAAATTCGTTAGAAATAAACACAATGAGATTTTTCTTTCTAAAACAAGAATTTATAAACCCCCAAAATTAATATGCAAAATGTAAAGAACAACTGAAACCTAATTGAATAAAACAGATATGTTCAGATTTTAGACAAAGTACACACCCACAATAAGGTATGTAGAATTCAGTTTCAAATATGAATAAAACACAAAGTAAAACCACAGTTAATAAAGCATTACCATTCCTTTCATGTGAAGAGACTAAAAAGCAACTTCAAGAAAACAAATCAGGGCAAGAGTTTCTCTCACAGATCATGTGATGAGTGACTTGCTCAGAACGTGAATAAATCTGAATTGTTCATGATGATGATGGTGCTTTTTGATCAAGGTTCAGAATATACAAGCCAGCATACTGCATCAAGCCGAGCATCTGCCTGACTCACAACCCCACCTGGCAGCAGCCAGCTGCACATGCTCAATAGAAGAGTGCAAGAAAGACATACAAACTCATATTCCCCTTTTTATTGGAACTTTTATGTTATAATTTCTAAAATCATCCCCCATCACATTGCCCAATTCCAATTTTAAGCCAGTTGTTGTGTAGATCAACCACACAGATACTGCTGCCTCAAGTTTCATTGGATACCTGCTGCAGTTTTTGACCTAATGAATGTGAAAAGATTCTGTGATTTCCTATTCACATTTCTCTTGCCATTCATGACCTATATAGATGTCCCATTTCAATGATGAAATATCTTTACCTGATAAGTCTTCCTAAATGGATACTATTACCTGTGCTGCCCATACTCATTCTTTCTCTGTTCTGCTATGGACACCGTGAGATGGGATGAATGCAAGTATATGCACTACTTACACCGGGGAGACACCATGAATTTACAGTTATAATAGTGAGATTTTCTTTTTTGCTAGCAAATCATCAATTTTTTTTTAACAATGTGTTTCATTTCAAAATAAAAACAACAAAACAACAAATAGATGAGGATATATTAGGTAACCTGCACAATGCAATTCCCCTCTCCTGCATTAGCTTCTTGTGCTGAACCAGGCTACTGACCTCCTTCAGTCATGCAGTACATCAACTGCAGACTGCTATGGTGTAAAATACAAATGTTTGTTTCATTGCTCCCACTGCTATCTGATCTTCTTTAACCATCTTCAGGCTGCTGTTGGGTTCTTCACTCCACCACAACAGTCTACCTCCTCAAAAGGGAGAATTTATAACCCTAAGCATCTGCAAAAATATCCATTATCCAAAGTTCTCTCCCCTGTTCCCCCCAAAGAGTCTTTCATTACAATGCAACTTTCCTTGTAGAACAGAAAAACAATATCCCACTGAGCCACCATATTCCACACCGTTCCATAAAGCACCAGTGTCCATAGCAGCTTATCTTCTAGTAGATGATTTATCTTCAGTGTCCTAAACATATTTATTTCCTTCTCAAATTCCAGAACACTCACTAAAATAAAAGCTATTAGTAAGTTAAAAAAGGAGTTATTACTGTCCAGTTAAAGGGTTTATTGTTTTAATGACAGAACTGACTCAATGTATCTACTGCCTTAGCAGTAGTTAATATATGTACATACATGCTGAATCACCTCATTTTTACTTTTAATTATAAGATATACATTTCACTGCAAAAGACATTTCAAGTACATATTTTAGAACATAAAAATTTGAAAGTATAAGAAGGAATGGTTGCTAAGACTGTTAAAAAGTCTTCTATCTTCGTACCCAGAGACAAGAAAGCTATTGATTATATCCTGAACTTAACAACTTCTGAAAGAATGTAACTTCCAGAAAACATGACAAGAAATTCTACTAGGTAAAAATGGTACAACTGCTGTCTAGAACATCATCTCTCTGATTCCTTTTAAACTTCATGTAATGCTCTCAAAAATATATTTTAAACTGATTATCTCAGCAAGATTTCATATGAGAGTTTTGTTTAAAAAAAGCCCATTAAAAAACAGTAAAGCTAATCATTAACGTGGCTTTTGATCTAAAACAACACCAAAACGTGAGAAACTATTTATTACATCTGCTATACAAATATATGACATCACAAATCTAGCATTACATCTGACCTATCTAATGGAATAGAAATTTCACATAGGCACAGCTGCTTGCCACACTGGAAAGCTGAACATGATGGTTTATAACACTGCGCTTGGGTCAGCAGTACCCACAGCTCTGCAGCTATTCAGACTCCTAAGAGGAAAGCAGGGCAAACACATCTCACAGTGAAACACTTGTCAATGGAGAACAAGGGTTTTCATGATAAAACAACCTCTTTTTCATGCACTGAAAAAGCTCAGTGCCACAGCTGGTATAGCTGTGGAGGTGAGCTCTGTAGCTAACAGCTGGGTCAAAAACTCAAAGAAAAGCACCACATCACAATTCTCTTTCCTATTTGATTAAGTCCACTCCTACTATATACTTAATTCCCCTTCCCATCTTGGTCTTCCCATGGTTTCGGTCAAATGGAAAACAGACATCCCATGTTTCTGTTCCATAATCCTCTGCAAAAAAGAGGATTTGTCTCCTGACTTCCACTAGCCCCTGATTCATGTGATATCAGGGTTCTCCACCCTACACCTTCCTGTTACATAGCAAGAGCAGGAATAACTTAATTAGTGGAAAAGCTAAGAGAGCTATGCCTATTGAGCAGACGTGCAAAAATGACATTGTTATGAGTCTGCTTAAATTTGACTGTTGTGGCTTAATCCAGCAGTTGGCTAAGAACCACAGCTATTTGCTCACCCCTCTCCTTCCCAGTAGAATGGAGGAGAGAATCAGGGAAAAAAAGTACAACTTGTGGGTTGAGATAAAACTAAGACAGAGGAAAGGAAGAAAATAATAGTTATGACTACATGTGTGTATAAATAAATAAATAAATAAATATAACAAGTGTACAAGCAATTGCTCACTAACCACTGACAGATGCCCAGCTAGCCCTCCGTGCAGTGGAAGATGAATTCCCACCCATTCAAAACTTCTGCTTGATGACATGTTGTGAAATATCTCTTTAGCCAGTTTAAATTAGCTGTCCTAATTCTGATCCCTCACAGCATCTTGGGCCTTTCACTGTGAAATGCCTTGGCTCTGTATATTACTACTTAGTGGCAACTTTATACATAGGTGTGTTATAAACAGTTTTTCTCCTAGAACCAAAACATAACATCATACCAGACACCCTGAAAAAAACAATCACATCCCAGCTGAAACTAAGACACCAACTCTCCTACTTCTAAAATAATTAACCAAACCTGTTTGTCAAGTCTGTTTCTGTATACCTGCTTTGTGTCAAGTATCTCTCTCCATAAGGTGATGTGGAGGTGCCACAGAACATTCCAAGTTGGAAGGGACCCACAGGGATCACAGAGTCCAACTCCTGGCTCTACACAGCACCATCCAAACCAAAACCCAACGTCTGAGGGCCAACGCTCCTTGAGCTCCAATAGCTCAGGCCCTGTCCACTGCCCTGGACAGCCTGTTCCATGCCCACCACCTTCTGGCGCAGAGCCTTTCCCTAACCCCACCTGACTCTCCCTGACACAGCTCCATGCTGAGCTGTAGACACAACCCGCACTCATGTGACACCTGATTTCACCTGATAAGAAAATCCTGTATGGAACCACAAGTGCCCCTTTATTCTGTTCAGTTAGAATCATGGAAAGTTCTGAGACGGAAGGGAGTCATAAGGATCATTAAGTCCAACTCCTGGCTCCACACAGAAATCAGACTGTATATCTGAGAGTACTGCCATTCTAAAAACTGAAGCACTCGAAAGCACTGAGCAGAGACATTAAATAGCCACTACAAGAGTGTGCATATAGTGGTGAGGTATGTATTTATCTCCTTTGAATCCAAGGTGACAGCAAGCACCTGGGCATGGTCCTACACATCCCTAGGCACTGAGTGGCACTGCAGTGACACCGGAGCTCCTCCTGCGGCAAAGCAACTGATGCATTAGGGACAGCTGTTCACCTGCCTAGGAAAGCTGTTCAACTCTTCAAGGTTTGAACAGATGCTGCAGTTAAAAAAAGGTCTTCACAAAAGTGACAGCCCACAGAGAGCATTTGTGTCCCTGCAACCACACACAACCCACAGCCCACCTGGGTTACCCAAACAGAACAGAGCTGACCGTATGTACCCACCTCAGCAACTCCCCACGCGCATCCCTCTCCTGCAGCACTGCTTCTCCCCCCCGTGCCCCAGCACACTTTCCCACATGCCCTAATCAAAGCCTCCAAGAGCATTTCCAAAACTTCTGCAGGCCGGAGCTCCCCTCGCCACCCGTCACCCTTACCCTCACTGCAGGACAGCACAGCTCTCTCTGGGCCTCGGGCTTCCAGCTCTACTCGGGCTGGGAAAGTCCTACAGATGCCTCATCCAGACCCAGACCCCGTCCCCGGGGAGGGGGGGGGAGGTGGGGTGGCTGGCTGCGGGCCCAGCCGACTGGCCGCGGCCTTTGCACTCACCGTAGTATGTGCTCGCGGTCATGGACACGATCCAGAACGCCAGCGAGACCGAGATGAGCAGGCTCAGGATGATGATGTTCGCCAGCATCTTGAGGTAGTCCCTGAAGAAATCCTCCTGGCTGCTTGTCATGGGGAGCCAGAGGGCGGCCGCCTGCGGGGAGGCACAAGGCACAGGGGACGTCAGTGCCGCGGCCAGCCCTGCTGCCCTGCTGCCCTACTGCCCTGCCCTGCCCACCCGCTTTGCCGCTCTCCCGACACCTACGGACATCTCGGGGGGCTCCGCTGGGGGCTCCCGGCGAGCCGCCCGCGACCGCCCCCCGCCCGCTACCCCGCGCGCTGCCAGCGCCGAAGCAGCCCCGAACCGCGTCAGCTCGGGGACGGAAGCGACGGCGGCGACGACTGAGGGCAGGAGAAAGGCGTCGGGAAGCGTCCAGCCCCGCCTCCCCCCCGCCGCCCGGCTCCGCCACCGACCTGCAGCTCGGGCCCGCCAGCGGCGCCACCATCCCGCCCCGCCGCCAGCGCCGCACCGCGCACGCGCCGCCCACCCCCGCCTCCGCCTGTGGTGATGGAGGGCGAGGCGTCGCTCCGCGGCCCTGCCCTGCCCTGCCCTGCCCGGGCTGTTGTTCGCCGGTCGCCAGTTGCTGGCTGTTCCAATGGTTCTGTGCATGGAGAGTTTCCCGTGTGCCTTCCCACTGTTTCGTGAGGGCATGAGCGCGCCCACCCTGCCAGCGTGCTGTGCGCCTGTTTGGTGCTTCCCCCGCGTCTGTGCGCTCTGTTCCGTGCCCGCATACAGCAGTTATATGCACGTCAAAGGAAACAATGTTTGTTACATGGAAATCCATTGAGAAATAAGACAGATTGATAACGACAGGGATGGGTTGTTTTTTTTTTTTTTTTTAATGAGGTTTGAAACTCGTTGGAACATTGCAAAGTTCGTTAACATAAAGACTTGAATCACAGAATCACAGAATTGCCAGGGTTGGAAGGGACCTCAAGGATCATGAATCTCCAACCCCTCTGCCACATGCAGGGCCACCAATCATCCCACCTAATGCTAGACTGCCCAGGCTGCCCAGGGCCCCATCCAATCTGGCCTTGAAGATGCAGTTCAACTAGCCCTTCTTTTAATTCAGTGCATTCTTGTGCGTTCCTAAAACCAGCTTGGGATGAAAACAAGCCAAACCTGCCTGGTGGCTTTTCTGATGGCATGCCAGAATTACCTGCAAAACATATGGCCATAAATAAAGCCAACAGGAGTTATTAGAGAACTCCGCATCTCCCGCTTGCATACCGAAGAAGCTTCGTCAACGCACCACAGAAAGATGGGAAGCTCCACCACTTAGCAACAGCTCCCTCCCACCCCCACTTTGCTATGTGGCAAATAAGAAATAATATTTATTTGAAATAAACAAGACTTAAAGCATTTCAGAAGAGATTTTTGAGGTAACATATTTGAGGGGTCAGTAGAAAGGTGCTGGAAATAGATGGGAAAAAAAAACAAACCTAAATTTTACAGTGTTACAGATGGGCCATTGTATCAACATCAGTAAAGTAACCTCAGGCCCTTGTTTTCAGGGAACTGAAACACCAGTGTGATAGAATATGTAATTGTTCAGTGAGGAGCTGAGTAATAGAAAAAAGTAAATTAAAAGATCTTTTACACAGAACAGGCAGCATGATAAGTTACAGGTATTGGTAGAACAGAAGTTTTTAGCATTGAAAATTCTAATGATTAATCTTCAGATAAGAACTGATGGTTTCCCTACTAGATTTAAGAGTATTTCTGGCTCATTGGCACCTGATTTATCTCAAGGTGTGTGGTGTTGCTTTTCATTCAGCTCCTGCAGTGAGTTTCTAACAGGATGAGCACACAGCTTATGGAGTCTTTTTGCAACAGAAGCTTAGTCATATTTATGTGTTGTTACAGATGAAATAATCAGTTATCAGTCAGGGCTGTTGCAGATGTTGTCTAAACTAGTGACCATACTATACCTACAGATGGTTGACTTTAGCTGAAGATAGTAGTCAATTCTAGAGACTCTTAAACGCTTGGATGTTGACAGTGTTTTGTTTGTAGACAAAAGAGCCAAAAAACCTGGACCAGGTGCCTTGGATGCCTTAGACTTTACCTTATTCTCTCCTGCATTTATTGGCAGTAAGAACTAGGAACACACGATTTTTCTCTGAGCTAGAGATCTAGAGATTCTGGAAATGTTAATACTAATGTAGCAGAACTAACTCTGGTGTATTTTCTCTTCCATCTTCCAGTACTTGAAGGGAGCTTATAAGTGGGAGGGGGACTGACCTTTTACATGGTCTGATAGTGATAGGACAAGGGGGAATGGCTTTAAACTAAAAGAGGGGAGATTTAAGTTGGATGTTAGGAATAAATTTTTTACTCAAAAAAGTAGTGAGGTACTGGAAGTGTTTGCCCAGAGAAGCTGTGGATGTCCGATCCTTGGAGGCATTCAAGGCCAGGTTGGATGGGACCATGTGCAGCCTGATCTGTTGGGTGGCAGCCCTGCCCACGGCACAGAGTTGGAACTGGATGATCTTTAATGTCCCTACCAACCTAAGCCATTCTATGATTCTTATCTCCAAAATTGTCTTTTAACCTCCATTTGAGAAATGTATCTGAAATCCTGGGCTGAGTAGTTGTGGGATGTTTTATGAGAACAGGATACCTTTTGAAGGACAACTCTGATACACTGGTTAGATTCTCCTGCCATAACCTAAATAACTGATTTTTTTTTTCCAACTCTACTTAGTCTGGGGGCTGAACAAGCAGCTGCCTGTGTAGCGGTAGTCAACTCCAATATGTTTTTTGAATGTGTTTATTCAAATAGCCCTTAGCTGCAATATTGCTCTGTTTAGTTCATTGCTTAGTTTTTGTTTTCCAGCTTGTAGCAGAGACTGGATACTGGAATTTCTGGTGGAGGGACAGAGGCTCTTATAGGAATCATACAGCTCAGGCTTATACTGGCGAGACTGTACAGCCATGTGACCATGATGAATCACAACCCACACACTAATGCAAAAAGGAGGCATGTTTGCGGAAGATCCTTCAGCTTCCTGCATTGCTCCCATACCTGAGTTAAGAAGCACTGGAGCCAGTTTAGAGAGGCATGCCAGAATGCTGTCCTGGCATATCCACAGACCTCACATCTTGGCTTAAAGCCACAGATGCTGCTGCTGTTGGAGTTTAGAAGAGGAAGAAAAGCAAAACAGCTCTAAATGCCTGGCATGAACAAAGTGACTCCAATTATGAATTCTGTAGCAACCATAACAAGAATAATGTTGACTTTGACTCCTACTCCAGCTCAGAGACTTCTGTAACATGTAACTTCATGTGTTATTTGAAAACAACATATTTTCCTGCAATTGCTTAATAAACATTAAATTTTACAGACAGATTAGAAAGTGAAAAAGAAACTTTAAATTCTATATTTGGAAACTGAAGGAAGCAGGCACGTTTTGGAAAGTAATGAATCTACAGCTCTTTGCCCAAATACTGTGTTTAAACTCCTGCTTTCTAAATGTTGCCCTTTGTTTTTTCTAGGTCTTGAAATTTAAAAAAATCATCACATTTCTAAGGTTGTTTTTTTTTTTTTTTAATTTAATATTCATCTAGTTACTGACAGTATTGTGAGTTTAGAATTTACGTACTTAAAATGCCATCTTGAATCAATGACAACAGTGATACATGCAATATGTACATTTCATATACAATTTTTCCTTATATTTAAATATACACTTCTGGCTTTTGTAGCTGAAAAGCTTGTTAATTTAAAAAGGGCAAGTAACTACTGCTTGAAAGTTTCTCCCTACACTTTCAGATACAAATACATACTTGAAGTAAGAAAGAAGATTAACTCTAAAAACAGTATAGTATCGTTATAAGCAGCCTGGGTATTTATACAGAGAACTATAGGATACAAAATACAACCAGCACAGAATCTAGAATTAAAAATAATCATGGGGATTTAACAGGAGACAGGAATGTGAGATGAGCTAAGGTAACATGATAAAGTGAAGTTAATAGCGTGTTACTGTATATAGCATGCTAATTAAAATTAACTCTTTTGCATTCATTCTTATGAACGTATTAAAATTCAGTAGATTTGGTGTATTACAACATAATGTTTCCAAAGTTTCACAAAATAACTGTTCTGCTCTTCTTTGCTTTTCTGCCTCTTTTCTCTCTCTTTGTGGTGGTACTCTCCATTTCTCTTCTCTGCTTAAACATTATTCCTGTCTGTGAGAGCTCTGTTTTTGTCATGTTATTCTTTTTTTCCTAGGGATATAAATTTAATAGAAAGTGCTAATCTGACCATGGAATAATTGAAACTGGGTTTATTGTATTTAATTGACTACTTGAATCACCAGATTGCTCTATCTTCTAAGGACATCCATATTATATGAGTTTTTTTCTACATTCTGTCCTGAGTAAGGAACCAACAGAAAATTAGCTGAACAGAATATGTATTCATTTCAGTACAACAGCACTTCCCCAAATGAAAAAAAAAAAAGAAAATCGTAAAATTCCTAAACACTTCTTCCAGATAAAGAAACTACACCAACAGGCTGTCAAGTCCAACAGTTTGATGGACTTATGTATGTTTCATGCTAGAGGCTAATACCAAAACACAGCATCTGTGTGACTAAGATATTTCAAGCAGTTACTTATCATGCTGTTTCTTTCTTCTGAGATAAAACTGCACTCAACTGCACTATGAGCTTCAGTAGGGGTAACCGCCAGCAAAGTCAATAGGTGATAATGCTTCACTTGCCAGTTCTCCAGTCAGGGAACAACTTCATATCTTCTGCTCCTCTTCTCCAATGTTATTTCAGTTGCTGCAAGGAAGTGATTCTGCCCTTTCTATGTAAAAGATATCAGGATGCTTTTGTAACAAACCAGAGAAATTACATAAACTCCAGGATGAACCATTTGTGTTCAAGTGCTGTTCAAGTCAGTGAAGATGTGTTACGCAACGTGCAGATCTGACCCAAAATCTCAAGGCAGATGCTGTTAACACCATCAGGCTGATGTATTTTCTTACTAATTACTATTTTAAAATCAAGCAGTGAAAATTGCTGTTTGATTAAATAAGAGATTGGTTCTCAAACCCTGATTAAATTATTTTTTTCTCTGTACTTTTTTGCTTCATGCTCCCTATTAAATTTCCACTTTTTTTTTTTTTTTTATTGCTCCTAAGAAATTAATACAGAAAGTGGGTGTTTCTTACTAGTGGCAGCTATCTTTCAGAATGGTAAAGCAGAAAAGCCCTGGGTTTTGGGTTACCCTTGCCTTTTGTTTACATATCTCCTTCAAACCAGAGGATGAATTATTCTCAAATACTCACTAGACCAGCAATTGGCAAAAATCCAGCTTTTACTGAGCTGATGTACACACAGCAGAAAAGCACAGATGACTGAGGTGCTGTCCCTGATAGTTTGCTTCAGCTGCCTGAGCCATTGCAATTTGGGCTGATTTTAGATGCATGGATGAAAGTGGTACAGTTCATGTTTTCAGTGATGAGTAAGTTCATTTCAGTTGAATTATGTGATGAATACTTATGTGTTACTGGTAGTTCTGATTAAAAAAAAAAAGGTAGTAATCACTTCATACATAATTGAATGTAGTCCATTTATATTTCTTTCAGTTGATTAACACAACAGATGTTACTGTTTATGTACAAAATTCAGTTCTGACTAGGGAAATACAGAGAAATAGCTTTCTGAACTCTTTTCTGCAGTTAAATATTCTTCTGGTAAATGTATAATCCATTACATAAAACCTAGTGAAGCGTGCAAAATGCCTCATAAATCAACTTCAAAGCAGCTTTATTTCACTGTTTGAGGTTATTAAAGCGTGGATTAGCAGAAAATCTAGTATCAAAAGCAATCTGAATTTTAAGCTGAATGATTTATGATGTGAAGACAATATTGGTATAACATTATGAATGTGATACTGCATCTGAGAAGTAGGAGCATCATTTATGAAGATACAGAGTAAGTACTGAGGTTGTTCCCTCTCTTTGAATTACATATTTTGCATTTCTGTAGCAGTTAAATCATAAGAGGTTAAAAGAGTTTCACTAACATTATGGTTCAGCAAAGGTAAAGGGAAGGGAATAATACTGGTGTGTTGATCCAGGCCATGTGAGAAAGTGAATCAAGAACCACATAAAACCAGATTCTGCCAGTTCTTTTCATACATAATGAAATGTTATATTAAATGTTCTATTAAACATTTGTAAAAAAATGCTATGAACCCTAACCAGAGTGTCTGGATTCTTCAGTAAAATCCATGATTGTGCTTCGATGCTTAACCTCCATAACTGGCAAAGAAACTGCAAGGAAAATTCTCAAGAGGATTATCCACCAGAGTAGTGCACCTAGATTCAAATGCACAGCACTGTGAAGACTTCCACACACTTCAGATATTGTAGAAACATTATGTTAAATTAGTCTCAGGACACAGGAAACCCTACATTGTAGTAGTAGCCTATTAAAAGTACTACACACAACAGCGACGTTCAATATGTTTTTAAAGTGGACTACTTCTCTTCCCTATGGTGCAACACTGCCAAAAGGATATGTAAGGATATGATGCTATAAGTAAGATTAGAATACAAATTCAAAACTATTTCTTAGATTTACAGTAGCTTGTAAATTATGTACGTCTAATAATTATATGTTGCATTATACCTGGACAGTTGTTCAGAGTTTTCTGTTAAACCAGATGAACATTATGTGCCACACAGACTTAGCTCCACTTCACAGATAGATGAAATCATAAGTTCTCTGAGGCAACAAGCTGGACTGCAAGAAATATAATCTACACTTTGATAATGAACAGGAAATTCTTTACATACGAGAATACAGTAGTTTCAATTTTGTCAGCACAGAATTTTAGTCCACTCAGGAAAATACTTGGATATCTGACTTAAAACACTCCTAGATCTGAAAACGTTTTCACTATAGAAATTGGATAATTATTTAAGAGATGTTGTGATTTTCCATAAAAAAAAAATACAAGTACAGAGTAAAGAACAGAAGTTTTACATAAGACATATGGCTATAACGATGTGCACTCAAAAGTTAAGCAGAAATATCCCTTACCTTTCAAGACTTCTGCTCAACCCAGATTCAGTGGAACTGCTACAGAACAAGTGTTTAAAAAGCAAGACGATCTCAAGTTCTATGACAAAGAATTGCAGATTCCCAACATTCTCTACAGCTGAAGTCTTATCGGAAGAAACGTTCAACTATCTATTCTGCTTCTTTGCTATGATAATTTAGCCACATTCTTTCAGCCACAAACAGCAGTGATGCCACAGCAACACGCCCTGCCACGAAGCAGATAAGAAGTGGAGAAATCAAGTGGCTAACTAATGAGGTGGAGCCCAACTCACAGCTCTCCCACCAAGACAGTGTCAAGTAAAGGGTTTCTTTTCTTCTTCTTCTGAATTCAGAGATCCACCCAGTGTCATAAATTGGTATTGAAGTTGCAGTGCTCTGTCACTGTGCCAAACACTTAAGGTGCCATTGTTTTTATCTCAGAAAAGGTTTGGTTTTGACTTGCTGTAGTAACTGCCCACAATAAGTACATTCTTAGTTTGTGAAAGGAGTTTGCATATACTTTCTAGCATTGTCATAACAAAGATAAACAAAACTTGGTGTTCTGCTTTTCCACGTAGATCTGAGATACTTCAGTTTTTAGAAGTTCAGGACATTGCCATAACAACAAATGATTAGCGCATGGCTGCCAAGTTTTCCCCCATTTGGTATTTTTTCTCAATGACATAGGCACTGGATAATACATTTGCAGGAAGGAAAATGAATTGAATTCAAACAAGACCTTATCAGAATAAATCTAAAGAGAATAAAAAGTGAATATAGTTAACATCCTTGGTTATTTTAGTAGATCATGTTTTCTTTACATATATTTTGCATTCTTCTGTCTTGAGATTTCAGTCAGCCTGCTTTAATGTTACTTTCGTGAGGCCCCTCCCCCCCTCCCCCACCGTGAGTTCATTAACCTATCTGGAATTTAATTTATAAATTTAATTTCTCTTATATCAGCTACTGATTTAGTTGTAAGCTGGAGCTGACCCAGTCTTTGTGAACAAAGTACTCATGTTAAAAAATAAATCACTCTTTTTTTTTTTTTTTTCCTAAAAATTCAAACACAAAAGATGTTTGTCAAAGGCTTTAGATTTCTTTCTTGCAATTTAAGAATTTGCATTACGGAGTCAGCACTATCACACAGATGCACTTTTAAATAAGTGCTTGCATCCAAGATCCTGAGTGCAACTAGTAACAAAAAGTTTTCTATACAACTAAAAGCCACCGGTTATGATGGTCACTGATTCATGTCTTAGGACACTCATGATGCATGTACAAAATTAAAGTTTAGCCTATAGAAGCCACTCCCTTCCCATTAATTAAAGCAAGATGATTTCTTTTTTGTGCGCTCCCTCTGCAGTCAGCTAACACTGAACTGAAACAACTGGTAAAGACATTTTTCTTTGCCCGTTAACTATGAGAGAAGACCTTGGTGACAATTTTATACTGCCAAATAAATAAACAGGGCCTTGAAGCAGCTCAGGCACTTGACCTTTCCATAATCCACACATTGTTTAATTGCAGGTTTGTTCTCTAGCTGCACTTGGACTGCTCCAACCTGCTGTTTGTAGGAGATCCCCCAGAGACTGGGTTAGTTCTAAGCACAAGTTGGCCTTGAGGCCAGGATCTGTACCCAAGCCCCCCTCTTTAGCAGTACGAAGTCAAATATTAGCCTTTAAGCCTTTGTGAACATCACCCCTATCTTGTGTTTTCTTGCAGCTTTAAAGATGCATTCTGCCAACTGAAGGCTCCTGAGCTTTCCTGAAGACAGCGCAAACAACAGGTTTTTAGAGCTAGACAAAGCATTTGAAATTCTTTAATTTTCCAGCATTTTCATCATTCAGAATAAGCTGAAGAATAATGGTGAAGTGCTGTAAGTAAAGCTGAAAACATTGTCCTGGCACTAAGGGTCATGTCATGCTTCTCTACATATGGATTCAGTTTTCCAGAAATACAATCTCAACACTTTTTACAGATACAAACTGAAAAGCATAATTCATAATCTATTTTGCATTATAATTTTTGTAACTAATTTATTTTTGCAAATTTGGCTTCTTTAATATGTTTAATAGTATAAACGTTGATATGTTTAATAGTATGAATTACTGAGTGTAAGTTTTCAGGCAGGCTGGTGGACCAGGTCTAATGGGGTGCATTTTTCAGCTGTTAGGAAAAGACATCTGAAGGAAAAAAAAAAGACAACACCAAACAAATAAAACAGATGCTGCTGCTGCTTTATTTTTTTTTTAATTGGAAAAAACGACCCTGATTCTTCATTATCTCTTAATTCTTGCCATTTCTCACCTTGCCAAATCCAAATCCCTCCTTTTAAAATGGAAAGCCCAGCATATTTACAAATTATGGTTAACAAATGGAGAACAAATATTAGTCCAGTTTTCAGCCAGCTTTCTCATTTGCAGTTCTACCCTTAAACCCACAGCACTGTGATGTGCCTCTTGCAATGGAGATGCACATGAATGTTGTACTGTGCCAGAACAAGATACTAGGGCTTGTTTAGCTTGGAGAAGACAAGGCTCTGGGAAGACTTCATTGCAGCCTTGCAATACTTGAAGGAGGGGGACCGACTTTTTACGCGGTCTGACAAGGGGGGCGGGGGAGAGGTGAGGGTGATGGCTTTAAAGTGAAAGAGGGAGATATAGGTTAGATGTTAGGAGGAGATTCTTCACTCAAGGTGTGGTGAGGCACTGGCACAGGTTGCCCAGAGAAGCTGTGGATGCCCCATCCCTGCAGATCACAGAATCACAGAATCACAGAATGGCTAGGGTTGGAAGGGACTTCAAGGATCATGAATCTCCAACTCCCCTGTCACATGCAGGGCCACCAACCTCCTCATTTAATGCTAGACCAGGCTGCCCAGGGCCCCATCCAATCTGGCCTTGAACACTTCCAGGGATGGGGCATCCACAACCTCTCTGGGCAGCCTGTTCCAGCACCTCACCACTCTCTCTGTAAAGAATTTCCCCCTGACATCCAACCTAAATCTCCCCTCCCTCAACTTAAAACCAGTTCCCCTCATCCTGCAGTTATCTACCCTTTCAAAGAGTTGATTCCCCTCCCCTCTGTAGGCTCCCTTTAGGTACTGAAATGCTGCAATGAGGTCACCCCACAGCCTTCTTTTCTCTAGGCTGAACAAGCCCAGCTCCCTCAGCCTGTCTTCATAGGGGAGGTGCTCCAGTCCCCTGATCATCTTCGTGGCTCTCCTCTGGACCCTCTCCAACAGCTTTCTGTCTTTTTTGTACTGGGGGCTCCACACTTGGATGCAGTATTCCAGATGCGGCCTGGAGATGTGTGAGACCAGGTTGGATGGGGTCCTGGGCAGCCTGATCATGGTGGGGGTTCGGAACTGGGTGATCTTTAAGGTCCCTTCCAGCTTAAGCCACTCTTTGAATGTATGATTTCAGAGATGTTCCCCTACAGAATACAGTCATAATCCTTTTTGTAGGTGAGGGGCCTCATCCCCACCTGCTTTTCTTTCAAAACTGTCTTATTTTACAGAAACTGGACCCAGAAGATGAAAATGATGGCTAGCTTGGGCAGAGGTACCAGTCACACCTCAGTTCCTTGTGTCAATCTCAGGGCAGTGGCTGTATTGCACCTGAGGTTCCCTTCCCCTCTCTTGCTGGTGTGACCCACATGGTGGCTCATGCTCACAAAAAGGGGTTGTCTACAGCAATATAGAAAGTTGGTTTGCAAATGGTCCAAACCAAAGTTGCTGCACACCCAAAACAATGGGATCCCATTGTGAATTTCTAAGTGGATTTTATACAGATAACCAAGTGCTGTAAGTACAGATACAGTCTTGTAATCATGAACACGTTCTTCTAATGGGTAGAGGCCATGTAGAGTCAGTGTAGACACGTAGATACTGCTGCTGTCACCAAGGAACTATGATTTTGATTTGGCATACCCTTCACACTACACAGTGACCCAGGGACTCAGTTCATAGAGCACATTGTTCAGGTGGTCTGTAAAGCTTCAGAAATCTAACAGCATTTACACTCAGGAGCTGTTGAAAGGAAGAATTTTGATTTAAATAAACTGCTCCAAATCTGTAAAGTAACTGTCCTTAAATGACCAGATCTCTACAATGGTGTCAAGGCACATAAACCACTGCATCTACCCAAGCTACAGATGATTGATGATGGCATGATGAATTATTAGAAAGTTCTAATGAAACGTTTGTGATCTTGACAGTAAAAGAAGCCCTTCCAGAACCTGACTCTGAACTGTGCCACTCTTGCGAGCCCAAACTTGAGTCTACACTGAGGTGATACACAGACAACTGAAAATCAACAGAAGGGAACCCGGAAACACTGTCCTCTGAAAGTTGAAAGTCATTGTATCACCGCGTGAACTATAAAAATACCCTTGAGTTGGCTTATCATTACAAGAATGACGTAGATGTTGCAAAATGTTGGGTGTGTTTCAGTGTTCCTCATCACTCTAATGAAGTTGTCACCATGTGTCCTATAGCATGTAATTTGTTAGTTAAAAGATCAGTTTGCAGTCCCCACAGGGCAGCATTGCTTGTCCAAGATTATCTGATGACAGTAAGCGGAACTGATCCAAGTCAATCCAATACATGTAAGTGTGAAGCTCCAACTCTGCCCTCCACCTGGGACTGGATGCTCCTGAGAACAGCTGCTACTTGAAAGCAAATGCAACATATGGGGCATGGTAATCATACCCAAACTGTGGATTTTTAGAACAATATTATTTGGCAACTTATTGAACTGATTTCAACTCATCTTCTATACCTGCTTCCTTAAAAGCCTATGCTATTCAAGGTATATTTGCATACCCGTGGCTCTGACAAGACTGGTTTGGATCATGTTATATAATAACCTCAGCTATTCAACATTTTTTTCTCTCCCTCTGAATATTATCAGAAAATGTGAGCTATCTCAGAACATGAAAATTGTTGGGCTGTGATGCTTCCCATGCACGAGGTGGTAAAAACCATTAAAAGAATAGTAATTTGCCAGCTATTACGTAAAGCAAATTGTCAATAACACTGTGGATTCTTTTTACCACGTAAGGAATGAAATGTCTGATATTGTGCAGTCAAAACAGGTTAAAACTTGGCATTATGCTGGCTCATAGGGGTGAAACATGCACTGTTTTATCTATATGCCAGGCAATTTTCAAACCATCTGGTATTTGAGTGTACACATTAAAAAAGAGGCAGCCTTTTTTAAAAAAGCTTAGCAATCCACTAACTGGAGGTTGTGGAACTACTCTGTAAACATTTAAAAAGTTAGTGTTTCTAGGTAAAAAAAAAAAATTGTACAGTATTTTATTCTTATTATCATTGTTGGTTGTACTGTATTTGCAGTATTAAAAAATGCAGAGTTACTGCTATAACCATACTAATCCCAGCCTTGCAAATGGGATTCATGTAGTAAACAAGAGGTGGAAAGAGAAGGTGAAATCCAAAAGTTGATGCTGCTGGACACCTAACTCTACAGGCAAGGACAGACGATAAGACAGCATAGTCTTCATTAGAACAGCCATGACACCTGTCTTGTCTGTAGCACACTAAAGGTCTCTCAGAATAGTAAGAGAATAAAATCTCAAAGAGGGAAAGGTGGCAGCAGGCTCCCTGCACCTAAAAGTTTGACAAGGGCACAGTAGTGAGTGTCACAGGACAGTCAAGCTGAACAGAGATATGTTGAGACCACAGGGCTGCAGACTCAGAATCATGAGGAACACACAGGCACAGCTGCTGTGACAAAGTTTCCTCCTGCATAAATGCTGCTCTGCCATATCAGTCCCTTTACAAAGCTGATTGTATCTGCTGTAAATGTTTATACTTTTAAGTTTGTATTGATAGAGAACTGAACCTCTGACACTCTGTGCTGTCTCCCATAGCTGTAGAAATAACCCACTTCTGCCTGACATAAATCTGCAAAATAGGCTGCATGTTTATTCTGTGACACCAGGGAAAGAGTGACTTAGTTTTCCTGTATTTTGTTATAATACAGGAAAAGTGAGGTGATACATTCTGCAGTTTTTACACTTGAGAAATTACTACTTATATAATATGTGGAAGTTATATAAAGTGAAAAGACAAGTCCTTTATTCCCAAGCTAAAGATATGCATTCTCAGTCACCTAGAAATACAGTTCTGAAGGGCAAGTAAATAAGAAAACTTTCTTTCACAGTCAAAATGAAGAGTTATTCATTTTTATCCACTCTTATAACTCATCATGCCCTCCATCCAAAAAAAAAGCTTGTAGATAAGGGCTTCTGTTATTGTTGTAACGACTATGAGTTGTGTCTGAGACCAGTTTTGTCATTCTTTGCTCTGAGTATATGCTGTAGGAAATACTACTTTAAAAATGTTCATACTGAGTAATGCTAAGAACTGATAAAAAGTGCAGAACACCTCAGTGTATTGCTTCTCATCATTTCCATTGTGCTTTTAACAAAGATACTGGATGTTTATATAGACGCAAATGCTGTAGCACAGTTTTGCCTGCCTCATAAAAAGAAAAGTCTCATATGAGGCTTTATGGTGTGCGGTTTAGTTTTTTCACTTCTTTCTCGATCCAACATTTTGCATGCAGTCCATGGCAGTATTTACATTTGATAGAAAAGCTACACTTGATTTTATTATTTAAAAACATGCTGATTTGCACGGATAGTTTCAGATTATCTCTTTGAAGTATTTTGGAAGTATTAAAAAAAAAGATTGCAGACATAAGATCTGTCATCTAGAGCTAATATGACATTGACTTTAGCATCCATGTGCCATAAATAACATTTTTCTTAATCCTTTATCTGAAGAGGAATCCGACTCCAAGATACATAAAAAATAAAAAAATACATGCCTATATTAACCCAGCAAATGGATAAAAACACTATAGGATATTTCTAGCTCTGTACTTAGATCAATCATGATTACACGTGCATACAATCTGAAAAATTAAGTAATGCTATTCATCCCTGTACAGGGCAAAAAAATTCTTTATGCACTCACTAGGGTCTTCGGTGTTAGCTTAGATGTACTAGGTTCCAGTACAATACAAACTCAGCTGAAGTTGTCTTTGCCTTAATGATGGCATGAGTTCTACAGTTAAGTATCTGACCTTGCTTGCTTACTTCTCAGCATGTCATTCATTTCTTCAAGGCCTTACAGAGAGGCTTATTTAGAGTCTCAAATGCCAATGAGTTCCTCAGTTGTTGACCTCATGATAAAGGAATGGGCATTATGCTCTCTGGAAGCAACTGGAATTCTTTTTAAAACATTTCACTGGAAGAAGTTAACTGCTACTTGAGTACGTGTGTTCCATTTAAAGTTATCTGCAGTAACTATTCTCTATTTCTAATAATAAAGCCTCTCTCAAAAGAAAAAAATCTTGTCTACGCTTAGTGAAAGACTGAACTGGCAGCTCCTTCACCAGACACTGTTATTACCTCATGTGACAACCTTGACATCCTCACATTTTAAAGAAGTCTTCATTAGTAACTGCTAGGCAGTGAATAATTTAACAGTCCCCCAAAATAGATTTCTTGTCGCCAAGTGAGTACCGATGTGGGTGATTCATTTTTAATATTAACTCAGCAAAACAGGTAAAGATTATAGTCTACTCTCTGTTTTGAAAAGATTTTATAGTCTTCCGTAAATTATCTCATTTTCATCTCATATCTTATATAAGTATCTTGTGTTTTTATCTTGCATTTTGAACTCATACAAAGGAAAATTTTGTAAGGCCTTTAATATAATTTGCTTGGATGTGCAGCTATGTCTTCTTTTTCTCTTTTTCTCAATTTTACTATCTTCTGTAATGGATAATTCAATTTTGCATGTATTTTGAAGTTATTAATTGCACTCAGTGACTTGTTTACAATCAGTGATTATTTTGAAGTTGGATGTCTCTTCTTAGGTATAAACCTCTAAGCCTCTTCCATCTCAGGAAGATTTCTTCACATAGGTGTCTGCATAAATAAATAAACAAACTGAAAACACACACACAATACAGAAGTATGGTAGGAACACAACTACAAAACAATGTGAAACTGTGCAGTTTGCACAGTGCCAAATTATGGATTAATCTCACAATCCCCAGAAATTAAAATACAATCTTTCTGTAAAATCCCTTCATCATAAAATGTAAGACCCTAAACCTTATGAAAGAAACATTTAACAGTCACATACTCTGCCCTCACCCATTTCCCAAGCCCACTTTTTAGCCAGTTCATGTTTTCCTAAATTAGAAGAAAACCTAATCCTCATTATTTACATGGTGCCCATCATAATTAAAATTACAATTATTGAGTACCAAGAAGAAAACAAACAAACAAAAGGCATTGCACTCCATTCATTCCAGGAATGTTTATTGGAGAATCATATACAAATTATTAGAGTTCAAACTGTCACAAGGTCAAGTAGGAAAAGCCAATGAATATGAATAAGCACTTATTAGTAACATGTGAATAATCTGCATATAGTTATGTGTCCTGCTGCAATGGGCTGGACCCTGGCCAACAGCTACGTACCCACACAGCTGCTCACTCACCTCCCCACCACCAGTGGGAGAGGGGTTTATAGGAAGAACAAAAGCAAGAAAACTCACAGGTCATGAGATAAACAGCTTACAAAAAGAAGCGGCACAAAGGAAGTCACATGCCACCTTGCACAAGCAGATTCATGTCCAGCCTGTCTTCAAGCAAAGGCCAGCTTGGAAGACAAAAAGCAAACTACTCTTCTGCTTCCTCTATTATACTAGCATTGTGGTACTAGAAGAGATCTAACATCCATTATTTTTGGAAATGTTGCCCAATCTTTAAATTCTGCTTGTAAGAATTTAAGAATTTCATTTAATGCAGTAAATGTTACCTTTTTTTTTTTACCTGAAACTTGAAAAATATATATTTTTAACATTTTGTGGACCAGAAATGAAGCATATCTAACCTAAAGCTACAACATCATTGGAGACCACTAATTCTAGTACTTTTATTATTTGTTTGTTTGTTTGTTTGTTTTGCTTTGGACAAGTAATTTGAGATACCTACCACAAGAAAATAATATGGTAATGTTTTACGTCAGGGATATTTAAAACTTTACAAGAAATAACACTAGTAGGATTAGTATTGCTGCACTAATCGTCATTGTTCAAATTTGTAAAATATGCAAATGAGTGTTATCTGCACTAAAGCTATTTAACCATCATGTGATCTTTGCTGCTTATGTTTAAATACAAAACTTATTACCAGCTGTACAAGCTGAGTCTCATGAAGAGATCTGGATGATATATTTTAATTCAATCAGCCTTAGCTGCTTATATACACAGATGTCAGAAATTCATTTTCATAAACATACTATTTCCCCAATGCTTTTTTGCCCGTGTCTAGAGGTGCAGAAAATGTGCAGGAAATATGATAAAGGAAAAATCAAATTCCTGTTCTATATTAAGACATATGCTTTCTGATATTTTAAATTGTTCCATTTGACTTTATTGAAAATACGTTCAGTATTTAAAACAAAAATTGTGCTCCAGCAGCTATAATAGATATCCTTCAAGTGTATGAAGTCAAATACATCAAAGAGAAAATTTATTTATTTTGGATTTCATCTTACATTTACAAACTGCAACAAAACCTCACAGAAATTCTCAATCTATTACCTATGGTATAAATGTGAAAGATTCTTAAATGTTTTATTTTTGAAAGGCAGTTTTCAAATGTTTGTGTGCTCTTGTATAAATATGTAGATACGTAGACATATCAGATCAACATGTTCTTTTTCCTCATGCCATTTTATTCCCTTTATAGTAGAGAACATTATCAATTAATCAGTTTATTAATAGTGATGAATACAGTGGAAGAATAATCTTCTTCCGGGAAATTCAGAAATAAAATTGCTTGCCTCATAACCCTATAATGGAGGAAAAAGGAGACAATATCATGTAACTGAAATAGAATATCATACTACACAATACAGTGTGATCATATAACACCAAATGACATTAAAAAACACTAGAAGATTTTCAGGAATCTTCTTTTTCAGATAGTCAAATACCTCAGGTAGAAATTTACAATGCAGATCACATACTGGCACTGAATAAATTCAGCTCACTTGTTGGATGAGTTCTGGGCAAACAAACAGCAGTATTGAATGGAGTGGGAACACCGCATGGGGTTAACTTCCCATTGAGCTACTACTTCTCTGCCAATTCCTTACATTTTTGTAAGCACTTCTCTTCCCCTCTGCAAAACGCTGAAATTGGTATCTACTGCTGTGTGAAAACACTTAGAAACAGAGTTTGTTGTCTGTATACAAAGGAAATGGAAACCACATACATGCAAAGCTCTGGGATGCCCAAATAAACAAATGGCTCTTGGGAGGGAAATTTCTGCTCTTTGCAACGCTAGAGGTGGTGATATTGAAACATTTGTAACCGCAGCAGATTGGATTTCAGGCACAGACAGGGGAAGCTAACATTTTAGAAGCTCTGCCTGGCTTCCAGCAGCTGCTTCAGAAAGCTCTCAGAAAGTAGGTCTTGCATTCATCTACCAGCCCTTTGGAGACCTGTTGAGCACGGGTTATCTAAAACAGGGTGACTCAGCAATTTAGCATGGTTTCTAGGAGTTACATCCACCTGAATAAAATTGACATGAAAAGCACATCACTGTGTTATGATGGACGATTGCCAAAAAGAAAAAAACTTTTTCATCATTCTTTTTTGAAACTATTTTAATAGATTCAGCACTGCTTTAGATAAAAGGTGTTGGAGAGATTTAGGACTTGATATACAGATTCTATTACTCTGAATTTGTAATAAGCCACATCACTGAAAGAGCACCTGCTCATAGTCACGCATTTGTCCCCTTGGGTCAAAAGAAGAGGATGGGTGCTCAAAGGGCCTTGAGCACATAGCTTTGGGCTTCACAGCACATAGGCATCATCCATTCCTCGTGCTGTATCAAAATGATACATAGAGAAAGAAAGAAAAAGAAAAAAAACCATAGAAACAAGGAGATTTGATAATTTTTTTTTTTTTTTGGCACTCATGTAGCACGTTATTAACTGAAAAAAAAATTACCATTCACTCTTGGGAAAAAGAAAAACACTGAAAGGCGTCAGTCTTCTCAAAGATTCTTCTCTAAGATTCAGAAACGTACGCGCAATCACCACACGGACCACGCAGCTGCTCACAACTGTTCCACCGCCCTCCTTTTCCAGGCAGCGCGCTTCCCCTCAACAAGATGGCGGCCTCCTCCACCGACATGGCGGCTCGAGTTTCTATTGGCGCCCGCACTCCCACCGGTCCGCTATTGGTTGAGCCAGAGGTTTTCCCCGCCCCTCTCGGCCCCGTCCCGAGCTGGGAACTACATTACCCAGGGCGCCTCGCGCTCGGGGAGCCGTTTCCAGCCCTCGCGTTCTTTTTGTAGTTGCGTAACGGGGCAGCGGGGACAGGGCGTGGTCTCGCGAGAGCTCCGCGCGGGTCGGGGCCGCGCAGGGTGGGCGGCTGGGGAGGGGGCGAGGCGTGGGGCTGCCGTGCGCAGGAAGCGAAACCGGCCGCGCTGCTCTCGCTGCGCCTCGCCGTTGGCTTGGGCTCCATGGCGGCCGCGGAGGCCGCACCCGCGGAGGCAGCGCTGGATTCTAGCGGGCTCTCCCCTAAGGAAGAGGGAGAGCTGGAAGACGGCGAGATCAGCGACGATGACAACAACGGCTCCGGGCCGTGCGGCGGCGGCGGCTCCGAGCCCGGCGGCGGCCTGGCGGGCAACAGGCCCTACTCGAGGCGCAGGCCGCCTCCCGGCCTCCGCGGCGGCATCTCCCTCTCGTCCTCTCGGCGCTTCCCGCGGTCGCGGCACCAGCCCCCGCCCGAGATGGGCCACCTGCACGGCCACGGTGGTTACCGGCCCAAGGACTCGTTCCGCTCCCACCCGCCGCCTCTGCCCGCGCCGCGGATGCCGTCGGGCCCGCACTCGGAGACGGGTCCCCGGCTCTCCTTCTGGGAGCGCAGCCACAACGCCCTGGACCGATTCCGCTTCCGAGGCCGGCCCTACCGGGGCGGATGGCGCTGGGGTAGGAGCCGGGGCGGCGGCGAGAGGGGCGGCAACCCGCCGGGAAGGCCGCCCGGAGGGGGAGGCTGCGCTAGCTTCAGCGGCGGCCAAGGCTGGAGAGAGCCCTCGCCTCGGAAATGTATCCTTCCTTCAGCCGGGGGGTGGCGGCCCGAGCTGCCGGGTGGGCCCGCTGTGTCAGCGCCGTGCTACGTGGCCCAGGGCGCGGGGAGGGACGCGGCTCCTTAGGCTCTGCCTCCCGCCGCCAGGGGCTGCGGACAGCCGGGCTCCCGCTGGGACGGAGCTGCAGACTGCCCGGCCCGAGCAGGAATAGAGAAAAACGTAGCCTGAAACAAAGCCCTGGTCTGTTGGGTTCGAGGTGCTGCTGTGCTAGCCCCAAGTGAGCCTTAGGATGTGGCGTCAGTGAGACAGTGTATGATTGAAGTGTCCTAGTTGTAGAACTAAAGCGCATAGCTTGTTAATTTCCCTTATTGGGCAATGAAGGATCTGCCCTTCTTTCATTTTCACTTGCAGCCCTTCAGAAGTTATGTGTAGCTAAAGCCAAACTCACATTAAATGTAACTTGGGGCTCTGTACACAGGAAGTGTGTTACGTGGGAGTTCGGGTGACATGGAATGCCCTGTTTCTGTGTAAAGCCACACCCAGTGTTTCTTGAAGATGTTCTCTATTTCCTGGATAAGTTTGGTGAGGTGATTTCCATCAGTTTTAAAGTTTTCTCTTGTTAAGAGAAGAAATAGCAAAAGCAGTAGAAAAAGCTCTTCTCATTTTCCAGAACCACTATAGGAAAAAAAAACAATTTTGATGCCAGCATGGGGAGCAATGGGGAGCAGACTTTGGGACAGCGTGGCACTGAGACTTGATACAGCTGCATAGTTGCCTGAGAACACAGATACTAAAAACAAACCACCCAGCAAAACTTGAGCAAAAGAATTAGTGGTTAAAAGTTGCTTTCCGGAATCTTATGCTGCTTTGTTGACAGCTGTAGCCATAGTTGAAAGATGTGACTTGTTTTTTGGTTGTGCAGCTTGTCAAACAGAACAAGCTTTTTTTTTTTTCTCCTACTTGTGCTGGGACTTAAGGCTTTGAAAGCTACTCATTGGTTCCCTGTGCTACTTTGGAGCCAAGATTATGTATCTGTGTCAACCGTTCTTTTTTGGTATGCAGAGAGAATATGTAAATTACTGATAAAGAGCTGCTCTTAATCTCGTCTGGTGATGTTAAGAGTGTTCGTGAAACCTTCATAACTCTTCATTCAAGGATTGTTTCTTATCTTGGAGGCAGGGAATGAAGATGTGATTTGCCCAAATAGCACAACTAGCACAGTGCAACAGTGCCAGTGCTGAAAATAGATGCTACAGCTCTTAATTTGCAGTGTTGCTCAAAGTACAAGAAATTACACTTTCTTTGTAATTTGCAGGGGCAAATATGTTAGTCATTCTCAAATGCCCTTAAAGTGCTCAATACAGATACAATCGTCTTAGACACTTTAAGAGATCATTCGGAAACTGATAATTCAGTTTTCAAACCAAGTGAGCAAGGAAATGAATGAAGTCTTATTGCTGATATGTAAGATGCACTCTTCTGTTTAAGTATTATAGATGATTTTCTAATGCTATTGCCCCTTAGGTCACATTTGGTTCTAATGGATTAATTAAGAAAGGCCCATGATTTTCTCTCTAAAATATAAATTATGGTTTTTTTCATATCTTTGCTATCCAAATGAGTTGGTATCACAGTATCCCTACGTATAGAGGTACTTCCATATTGCTGATGTGAATGGAGGAGGGGTGCAATTAGCAAGTGACTTCAGATGAAACGCTCACATGAACTGGTACGAGGAGGTTCACTGCATGGGGTGATATTTGGAATTTCACAGGACAGGTGAGCAAAGTGAAGGTCTGCTAACAAACTAGGGCTTTTTTTCTTTACCCATGTAACTGTTACTTTGTGTGCACTCTGTAGGAGTGGAAATATAAATGAATAGGAGTAAGTCACTTAAAGAGTTATTTTTCTTTGGATATTAGCTTTTAATAGGTTTATCTTTTTAATTCCTAGCAACTTTAATGTGGAGCTGTTGAATGAGTCTTCTGTAGAAATTCTTACGTAGACATTTGTGGAGTTCTAGGTCTGAAACGTGGAGCCATAGTGTGACTTAGTTTGCTGTTGAATTCTGACCTCTTCCCTTTTCACATTTTTTTTCCTCATCAGTTGATCTCTTGTTGGTTGTAGTTTGTAGGCTCTCCAGTGTTGATAGAAGAACTGTTGTTTTAATGCACTCCTGTCTGCCTCTAATGGCACTCACCTACTCTTGCACTCTGTATCTAGAGCTATATAAGAAAAAAAAAAACCCAGCAAAACCTACATCTACAAAACACTGTTGTGGTTTAACTTTGCGGGCAGCAAAGTACCATGTGACCCAGTGGGATGACTGAGAGAACTGAGAGAGGTAAAAAGGCAAAAACTTGAAGGTTGAGATAAAGATAGTTTAAAAAACTGAGAGGGAAATGGGAGAAGAAAAATAAAAATACAAAAGGAAGTGGTGCAAAATGCGATTGCTTGTCACCGGCTGATGCCTAGCTAGCCCTGGAGCTGCAGTAGCTCTCCCCAACCCTGGCTGTTTCCCCCAGTTATATTGCTGAGCACAATGCCAGGTAGCACAAAGCATCCCTTTGGCCATGCTAGGACTTAAGGCTGACCTAGGTTCTGTCCTCTCCCAGCTTCTGGCAGAACAGCTTGAGAAACTGGAAGGTCCTTGTCTGTGTAAGCACTGCTCAGCAGCAACAAAAACATCAGTGTGTTATCACCACTGATTTCATCCTAAATCCAAAATAAACATGATAGCAGTGACTGAAGAAAATTAACTATCACAGCTAAAAGCCAAAACCACAACAAACACCTTGAGTACCTTTTTGAGAGCTGTAGCGACTTCATTAATCCAAGCTTAAAAAGACTTTTCAGAACTTTGTCTTCTGTTACCCAACTCCAGATGTCTCCAGAAACTGTTTCAGTATTGAAGTTATCAAATAATTTTTAGATTTATTTTTATTAGTTGTGTTAAGGTAATCAGCTTCAGATTTTCCTGTCACTCGTGAAATTACAAATGTTTTGTTAGAAGCAGAAACCTGTGAGTTTGACAGAATTCTTAGGTAATTTGTGGCTATTTTTCACACAGCTCTTCCATTTTGGATGTATTTCCAATATATTTGTAAAACTCCTCTAGTTTTTGATTGCCTTGTGGATTTAATGTATTTTTATCTTATGTGTTGACACTTAGGAGAGCATTGTTAGAGCAGGAGATGTTTTGCTATACAGATTTGTTTATGTAGGATAAACAGCAAGAATCTTTGGTCTTAAAATAGTGAAATATCCAAGTTGATGTGTTTTGTGAGCTGAAAACTAAGTTGCTTTCTTCTCTACTTGGGATTTTTTAGATAGGTGTTACCTATTTTAGCTTTTAGTTTTACTCAAAATATTGACACCATGTTGGAAAGAGGATTTCTCATAACTTACTTTGAGTCAGTGCTGATATTGTGAGTTCAATGAGTCAAACTTGATTCACTATCCTATATTGTTTTTTTTTTTTTCCTGGGGGTAATTATTTTACTAGATTGTTTAGCTTTCAACTTTAAGAGAAAGATTTTTAAGGTAGGAGAAGCAGGAGTTAAACTCGATCCTTATGGGTCTTTGTCCAACTTGGGATATTCTGTGCAGGGTAACTGTGTGCAGAACACATTTTCATGATGAGACTCTCGCTAAGAATGTTTCCACTGCCTGCCCTGAACAGCTTGACTACCTATTCCCAGCGGATACAAATTTTCTTAACAACTTTTTCTGACTAATTAATACTTCCAAATCCTCTCCTAAGTGTTTTGATTGCAATTCTTTCGCCAACATTTTTTCTTCCCCACAGCTGTTGGTTATGTGATGCCTTACCTCACTTGCTGAGCTACGGTTTCTGCAGTCTTTAATTGCGCTGTGGCTAGATGTTAGCATTTATGAAAGGATGAAATCAATGAGAATGAATTAAACTCATCTTTTTCAGATGATCAGCTGGGCCAGGACTAGAGTTAGGACCTCTGGGAGTTCAGCTTGCTCTCTGTAATATGGAACCTTCTTATCATTACAGCAGTTATCCCAAGATAGAGAAGGCGTCTCAGGAATTTTAGGATATTCTTTTAAGTTGACAGTATGAGAAAAGTGTTTATTTTAGCTGTCCATATCTGACACTGACATATCTTTTATGTGCTGCTATTATTTATAGATGATATTTTTCAAGTTATCCTTAAGACAAATCTAAATCAATTTAAGTTCTGTTTGTCATCGGTCTTATCTTTGCTATGTGAATGTTATACATGCTCTTTTCTTACTTTTCTTAACTGATAATTCAGCCAAAACTTTTGGAAGGTCTCCATCTAGAAAACAGAACTATTCTTCTAAAAGCGAAAACTCTGTGGAAGAAAGTTTTGAGGATCTGCTTCTGAAGTATAAACAGATACAGTTGGAGCTTGAGTACATTAATAAAGATGAAAGATTAGCTCTGAGCAACAGGGAAGAAAATGAACAACAAGATGATAGTAAAACAGCGGACACTGAGGACCAAGTAACTGTAGAAAATGACAGTATTAAAACAGATGCTATAAAAGAAGCTTCTCCTGAGGAGAAAAATCCGGTTATGGCCTTTCAGGCATTTGAACTGAAACCTCTCAGACAAAAACTGCCCACTCCAGCTGAGAGGAGCAGGTTAAAAAAAGTCAAAGAAGGAACAAAGCAGTCATCGCAGAAATCTGAAGTCACAGAATCCACTCAAGGTAAATACCTGTAAAGTTCTTGTAGCTCATTTGTTTTGTTGTAGTTCTTTTTGCATGCCTTAATTTATCATATTTGTTAAGTGTTTGAAAGTATTGTACTAAATAGCATTGTAATTGAAACTAGTATTTTAGTTTTAAGTGTTACGGTAAGTCTTGCTGTATTGCCTTCCTCTTCTGTGTAATTCATCAAAATTGCTTGGAAGCATGGTTGTGGTGTGTTGTTTTATTTATCGCTTTGACAGATAAAGACCTTCTGGTAAAGGTCCTTGAAGTTATTTTTAAGATGAGCAAACTGTGGTAGTTAGCTTAAATTTCTTAATTTGAGTCTCCATCTACATGATGCTTACTGTGTTGGAGGATGTGCTAATGGATGTCACTTATCTTATGGTAGCTAATTTGTCAGTGTGCATAAACTATCAATTTGAGTGGGAAGAGACAAATTGCTAAATGAATGGACTAAGGATACATGTGAATGATTTGTAAGAACATGAAGAAAGGTAGGACTAGAACACTCAAAGTCAGAATGATTAATTCATGTGTGACTTCAGTATGAGAATTGAGAAGGGAGATATTTTTTAAAATTAAGATCCGTAAAGAGCTAGAGAAAACTGATGATTACTACATAAACCATCCTAGGTATTTTTCTCCTTGTGTTTTTCCCATTAATTAGACAAAAATTTGCTATTCTTGAATAAAGAACATAATTTTTAACGGGAGGTGTGGAGGAGCAGAGGCAATTGATTTTGACCATACGAAAAGGGAAAACGGTAGCTTACAGGAGAAAGTTGCAAGGCAGGAAGAAAGGACCTATTTCAAAAGCAATAGTCTGCAAGAAAATCTGACTTTAAAGTTCAGAAGCAGTGAGAAAGTACCTGGTCATATGATAGGGGAAATATGTATTGTAATATGTGTACTAAAAACATCTGGATTTTTGCAAACCACTCAGTTAAATGTATGACAAAGATGATATGAAAGCAGGCAGAATGCACAAGATGGAGGCCTTTATGGCAATGTAATACACGTTTCCAACGTAGGAAAAATCTGGATTTTAATTATTGCAAATTAATGAGTATCAAATAAATGCATGCTACTTGATTATGCATATATTAAGACATCAGCGACGTTCATTTTTCTCAAACTGGTTTCTTGGATGTCCTGGTCTTCTAGAGTTGAAGAATTTGTCTTAAAACTGAGTAAAGCTTATGTATTCTAGAATTAATTATCTGTAGTTCAAGTCCACTGCATTGACAGAGGCTTTACAGTGTTATTCCTTGCTCTCCTCTTGCTTCTCATTAGTCGTTCTGCCTGTGTCTTCCTCTTCTAGTTTACATACCATGTCCTTATCTGCATCTCCTCACTTCCATCCTGCGGACTGAGTTGCTGAGAACTTTGCTTAATGTAGTAACTTCTTTTTTTTTTTTCTTTTTTTTAGAATGCAGATGGGCATTAAATAATTATTTTTCTCCCTCATGTTCGTGTTATAAAAAAAAAAAAATACATGCATGTCCAAACATTTTCTGTGCACTGTTTTTATTTAAGTATAAGCTCTTAGTATATTTCAAGCAACCTCTCTGTGACTTGTCATAAAATACTGAGAAGAATGAAAGCTGTGCTGATTGCAGTCTTTCCACTGATGTAACTTTCTTGGTGAGGAACCTTTCTGAAGAAAGGCTGATACAGGAGAGGGTTGCAAAGCTTCTATTTGTTCATAGTTGTATATATTTTCCATTATAATTATACATTACAATGTTAAATATACTATTGATTTGTGTATATAATAATACTATTGATTGTGTTAATTGGAATCAGTTAGATTTAATAAATGATACAGCACTGTATATGCTGTATGTAAATATGTAAAACATAATAAGCAGATTCATGGCTTTTGGGCAGTTTAACAAATTGATTTGCCAATATAATTATGGGAAAAACATTACTATTTGCTTTTCACTTTCACAGGATAATTTTATATTTGGTGAATGAACCAAGTACATTCTTTCTGCAACATTGAGCCTTTATTTCACTCTGCAAACAACTGACCTGTTACTCAAAATATCTGCCAGTCGAATCTGAGATGCTCAGAGCAGTAACTGATGCAAGATGCTGATTGTGGATGGCGAGAAGCCTTGTTCTTGTCTTGTTTCTTGGTCTGTTCTGCTCTGCTTCTTGGGGAAGTACAGCCAGAAGACTATTTGAAGAGTCAAATCTTGCCTTAGATTTATGCCTTCTTGATGATGCAGATTTCATCAGATACACCAGTAATGTTTTTAATGTGCACATACACTTAAAATTACTTAATTCTGTTTTATGTAGTGTAGTGTGCCACTGATATTTATATAGTGTTTGTATAGATTCATTTCTGTATTTAATATAGTTCTGTTGTTTCATGAGAAGCAACTTGCTCAAAACCGTTTTCTTTTGAAAGGTGCAGAAGACAAAGAACAAACATCAATACGAAAACCTAGCAGTTCAGATGTAATCTCCGAAAAGGTAAGAAAGTAGTCCCCTGTAAATAAGGAATCATTGCTTTATGGTATTTCTTATGATTTTTTCCAAACTGTAGTCCAGAAACATTTCAGTGATAGAAGTGTGGTTGATTCTACAAGAACAGCACTTCACCATTAGAGCAGTATTTTAATCTTCTCATAAGAAATGTAGAGACAGACTTTTAAAAGACTTTCAAAAAATATTCACTTACTCAATGACTTAAGTGACACTTCTTGACTTTGTCTCATCCTTTTTTTTTTCCCTCAAGAAACTGCTTGATGAGGAGGAGGAGATGTCTGAATTGCAGCTTAGGCTTCTTGCACTTCAGTCTGCTAGTAAAAAATGGCAACAAAAAGAGCAACAGGTGATGAAGGAAAGCAAGGAAAAATTAACAAAAACGAAAACTGTAACACAGAAGGTCAAAGCCAGTGCAAAAGCACATTCAACAAAAAAGACAAGTTCTACAGGTAATAAGTTAATGTTACTGAAATTGGAAACTACAACAGACACTCTGAAAAAAGACGTAGTATGTTTTGTGAAACAGTGAATTCTGAGCCATTAATTCTTCTGGAACGGTCTTCATCTACTCAGAGCTCCTGAAGGTTCTAGATCTTGGAAAACTATTTAGTTAAAGTAGAGTTAATTGTATATCTTTTTATTTAAAGGCAAGCAAACTTTGAGGAAACAACAGACAAAGACATCAAAGAAGATACAGCAACAAAAGGAACAAGATAGGCGACAGAAAGAGGAAGACCAGAGGAAACAAGAAGAGGAGGAGGAGAGAAGAAAGAGAGAAGAAGAGATCAGAAAAATCAGGGACCTCTCAAATCAAGAAGAGCAGTACAATCGGTTTATGAAGTTAGTTGGAGGAAAAAGGAGATCAAGAAGCAGGGTAATGAATTTGTAGTGTCATGTGTGGTGGTATGTTTGGGATTCATGACTGATTTCACTCTCACTAACCCTTCCTTATCCCCTTAAAACTCAAAGCACATAGGTCACTGATAGCACTGCCTCTTGTTTCTTTCTATGGAAACTACAACAAATGGAAAGAGCACAATAGCACTGTTTGATAGAGCAAATTCTCAGCTACAAATGCTTTCTCAGTATAGTCTTTCTTTGCTTAGATTGCAGTTCTGTCTCCACACTTTTAATTTCTTTGTCTACAATCTCAGTGACCTACTGCTTTCAAAATGTCATCCGAGCTTTAATTTCTTGGTAGTATTTTTTTAATCTGTCAAGGTACTAAATATGCCCAGACACAAAAAATAATTACTTCAAACCTCATTACAGGATGGCAGAGTTGTGTCAACTTTCTGAAGGGTTACTGCAGTGGTGGTGTTGCTGTACTTGTAGGAGTCTTTCCTCCTTTCTTGCAGCTAGTAAAATGCACTTGAATCATCACGTTCTGCCTTTAAATCATAGGTACATTGCAGAGAAAACAAAAAGACAGTATTTCTTCAGTGTCAGTTCTTTCATCCATAGAAGCTGCTTACAGCAGCTGCATCTGTATCAAGTGGTTTGTGCTACTGCTGCTGTAATTCCATTTTGCATTAGAGCTAGGGGAATTGTGACTCCCTGTTTGAATTAATTTTATACAAGACTTCCATGAAATGATGGGGAAATTGAGACTTGAAGTGTGAAAACATTCTAAAAGCTACCAACAGGTGTACTGTATGCCTCTTAAGGATGCAAAATGAAGAGTCTTATGAACTAATGTTTACCTGTTCTGTGTCTTTTCATTTCTGAATATTAATTACTAGTCCGATTTATTAGTTAAATTTAAGTCTCTTGGCATGATTTAGCGTGATATGTGTCTCATGTGGGACAAATGAAGGATTTGTATCCTGAAACAGCAGTCTTACAACAACTGGAAAGTGTTTCAACTAAAGGCACAAATTCAGCCTTGCTGAAGATTATCTATGTACAATTTTGAGTTCTTTATAATAAAAAGTAGTTTAAATGGTCTTGTTAGTTACCATGGCATATTTAACAGAAATGATCAAGAATTTATTTCCTTTCCAGTGTTTAAGAAACATGTAATCCTGGCAATTTACCAGATAAATGACTTGATAAATATTTAAAAACTGCTTGAGTATATAAGCTCGGTAGGCTTTCCTCCTTTCCCCTTCCAAACTTCTAAGAACTCTCTTTTAAAACTTCTGTTTAAACAGTCAGCTTTAAAGTCACTACTTGCAGTAGATTTGATTGAAAGTTAGTATTCAATTCAAAAGCTTTTTTTAATAAGCAGAGTAAATTGTATTTATAAAGTAATTAGAAGACTGTTACAGGGGCCTGTCTCTAAAATCTTTTATAAATAGGTTTGCTCTGAAATAATAGTGACCAGTTAAATAAAATACTCTCATTGTTGCTTTCAGTCTTCAGATACAGACTTGAGATGGTCTTTGGAGAAACAGTCTACGGATAGTGCAGGAGGCATATATCAGTATGATAATTACGATGAAGTTGCCATGGATACAGATAGTGAAACTAACTCTCCAGGTAAGACTTCCAGTTATTTATAAGATGATTGGTTAAAAGGTGGGAAATGAGCAGTTATTTTGGAATATGATATACTAGCTTACATTAAAAAAAAAAAAAAAGCACTAACTAACATGCTAAAACTGACTCTTATTTCCTTTCTGTCTCTGCTGTAGTGATGTGCCCAAGGTTATACTGTCCTCATGGTAGTACTATGAAATCTTTATTATTTTTTTTACATTCCAAAGCAGTTGTATAGAAAGCTGAGGCCCGTGGGTGTAGTCTGGGTAAGCAGTAGCTTTGCAGAAAAGGGCCTGAGGTCAGTATTTGTGTTAAATGAAACATGAGTCAGCAGTACATCTTTGTGTGATAAAGGAAAGCTGCAGCCTGGGTTTGAGCACTGAGGCTATAATGGCTAAACAGTGGTCAAGGATTGAAAGAAGTGCTTATTCCTTTCTCTTAAGAATTTAGGAGACTAATTTTCTTTATCTTTCGTGTAGCTGAAAACTAATGATGTATTGGAATGAGTCTAGCAGAGAACCTAAAGTTTTTTTGGGAACTAAAGCACGTGATTTATGAGAAGAGACCACAAGAGCTGAGATAGTGTTAAAATGGTTGAGGCATGTCTTTATTGCTATCTTCAACTACCTTGTTGGCAGTTATGAAGAAGATAAAGCCTACTCTTCTGTGGACTGGGCAACAGAAGGATAAGGAAAAGACAAATTGTTACAGAAGAAACCTTAGCTTTATAGTAGGGCAAATCTTTTCACAGAGTTCGATTGAATACTGAAACAGGTTGCCTCAAAATGTGTGAACTCAGTCCATTAAAGATACTTGAAACTTGACTGGATGCATCACTTAGCAAACTTTAGCACTGTATCGAATCCTTGTGTTAGGGCAAATGACTTCAGGATCTCTTCGAACCTAATATATTTAATGACTCTGAGATGCTTTTAAGTTATTCAAGCTTTCTTGTTCCATGTGAAAATTCTGAAGAAGGTGCTGTGTTGCAAGAGCTCCATTAATCAAAATAATGCATTAGTAATTTTTATTCTTCTGCTTTTCATCTTCTATTCTTTATTTTCCCTTTTTTTCCCATTCTTGTTAATCTTGTTATGTATTGCTTTGCTAAAGCAGTGATCTGCTACATGATGCGTTGCTTGATGAAGCATCTTGCACTCTAATGTTGTGTTTCTGAATTCAGTGTGAACTGTACATTTGGTCTGCCTTGTTCCTTATTTGTACTGTGGTTTTGGTGTGCAGTAGCCAGGAGTCACAGAATCAGTCACTCTACTGAGATATGTAGTTTAAGAATGCAGATTCTGACATAGTAAATAAAATAAGACTTGGGAAGATTTATCCCTTATTACCTCAACAGTACTGTTTGGGAGTGCTTGCGTTTCATATGTAACTTTTTTTGTGCGTCAATGACTTAAATGCGTTGTCTACATTTCAGGCTGATATACAAAGTGCTGATTAATTAAAAGGAAATTATGGGCTGCTGCTGCATTGAATCTGTTTTACTAAAAGCATGAGTTTAGTATTTCTTATGCTCAGTTGTTTCTTTTTATTATAGCTTCCTCTCCAGCACAACCTCCTTACTTTGAGTGTCCAGTAGGATATTATCCACCTCCAACAATACCACCAATTTCCTTGCCACTGCCACCTCCAATTCCAGTAAGTAACCTTGAAAGGAATGTGTTCCTGAAATTATTCTCATTTTCTCTTATTTCTGATGCTAGAGTTTTATTAAACATACATGTAGTCCTGAATTATTTGATTGCTTGATTTGATTATCTGATATTCTTTTTGAATGATAGATTCTGTTCAGTTGAAGTTTAATGTATTGAATAAAATTTTCTTGACTGTTAGTGGTGCTACGTGGTTTCTTAGCAGATAAGTTTGTTACCTAGGGGGGAAAAAAAAAGCCTTGTTTGTCACAGTCCTTTCACACTTCGTTAGAAATAGTCAAAAGGTACAGTCTTTGTATTACAGAGTACCCACGAAAATGAAAGTAGTTCCCCACTTCTTTTCTTCAGTGAGCGTTTTTTATTCTTCTTGGGAAAGCAACAGGAAAGGAGACGCTTATTTTTCCCTGTTCTGATGCCCTCTGAATTGTTTTGAGTGGTGTGGAATTCTGTTGGCAAGATGAAGTTGTAAAACCTTTTTGGGATTGCTTTTTAAACAGTTTGGTACAATCCATTGGCCTTACCTGTCAGATCAGCTATATTTCTGTGGCTAGACTATCCCTAGTTCTGAATTTTTGTGTATAGTTGTATCTCTGCACTATTTTCATCTTCCAAATGTAAGTTTGTTGTTTCCATCTTTGTATGGGGTTATTACAGGCGCTTAGCTACAGCCTTTGACGTTAGTTTAAATCCACTGCAGTTTAATTTTAAACCATGAAATAATTTAGATAGCATAACCTCTGGTGAATAACCATGAAGAAGTAATAAGCTTCAGAAGTCTCAAACCCTTATTTTTATTTTTCTCTCAGCCTCTACCATCTTTGAGCCAACTTTATATGGAGGGTATTTCTTGTGTTTCTCTTGAGCCACCCCCACCCCTTCCACCTCTTCCACCTGAAGAGCCTGAACAGCCACCAAAACCTCCATTTGCAGATGAGGAAGAAGAAGAGGAGATGCTCTTAAGAGAAGAATTACTCAAGTCTCTAGCTAACAAACGGGCTTTCAGATCTGAGGTACTTTGTTGGTTTTTAAAAGTAAACCTCTAGGTGGCAATCTTGACCAAAACTTAAATGTGACCTTCTGGGGATTGAAGGCTGCTTTTCTTATTTCTTAAAAATCAATTTCTATTACCTGAAAAGAAACTAAAGTAAAACCAACTCCAGGGATACTCTTTGAATTGTAACTTGCAGCTTACTATTTATTTATGGCGGGGTTATGAAACTCTTAATTGCTAAAAACTTGAATATGCTGGGGGAACTGGGGATTTTCTGCAAAACTGCTTATTGCTTAACTTCATTTCAAACTTACAGTGAGAGGAGTTGGGAGGCCTGTGACTTCTAAAAGATAACATGTTTGGTGTGTGTGGTCTTTTTTTGGGAAGCAAGGTTTGTGGTTTTGGAAATTGGGATTGTTTTAAGTGTCATGGCATTTTGGCATTATTGCAGTGTTACAAGCTTTGTCTGATATAGTTGTATAGTCTGTTTCATGTCTTAAAACTTGGAATTATGATCTAGGCAATATCATTTATTCTTACATTTGTCTTGTAAAGTACCTATGTGTAATGCCTATTTTTATGACTATTTTTATTTTATTTTGCTAGGAAACTTCAAGTAACAGTGGTCCTCCTTCCCCTCCTGTTCCAGATAATTTGCAATCTGTGCCAAGAAGCAATCTGTCTGCTGTCAGTATTAATACTGTATCTCAGCCACGGGTACAAAATACAAAGTTTGTTAGAGTACCAAGGCCTCCACGAGCAGTGATCACAGTAAGGAAATATTGGTTCTTTCTCTTAACGGGACTGACTGCCAGTTGGGAGTTGAATTCAGTTTGGGGGAAGAGCAAATAGATGAGATTTTTTTTTTTTATTAGGGTTACAGGATGGAATGAATGATGGAGCTTCAGTGAAATGTTTTAATCATTAGTGACTTTTAATCCATGTTCTCTTCTAGAGGTAATTTGATGCTGAATTAAGAATTCAACAGCTTGAGGGAACATCAAAACACACCCATGCTTAGCTGAACTGGAAAATGTTTCTTTTTTCACTGTAGAAAGGGATGTCATTTCTGCTAAACCAAACTAATAAGTTTGTAGAGTGTACCGGTGAAGTCTAGCTGCAGTGTTTATTACATGGAACCAGACTAGAATAAGTTCACTTTAAGATGCTTGAAATACAGATCTATGCCTGTTGCTAGTGTAGATATAGCTGATCTCAGCTAAGGCTGTGTAAATTTCAGGTTTATGAAGCTTGGATTTCAGAGACTGTATATGTAGTTCAGTTAATTCCTTTTTCAGATTAGCACTAGGACTGAAACTGTGGTAGCTGACCAGAGTAACCCCTTGGCTCTTTTCCCTCAAAAGGTGGTCTTTGTTTTGCTCCTTGTCAGATGGTATCTCTCTTCTTGTAAACTATGATCTGGAGCATCATGCCTGTTCCTTATTTACCTTTCTGCGTTAGTGAAAAAACTAAACTTTATAAGGGGTGTAAAGAACTTTTTGTTCTCCAGAGGTGGTGGTGGGATTGAAGTGTTTTTTTTCTTTTTCAGTGAACTATGTGAGCATTCAGCACAGTACAGGTGGCATCTCTGTCAGTGCAAGTTTAAGGTGGAGAGGAGGGTGTTTTCCTCTTATAACAGCAGCAGACTTCATTAGATTAGCTCCAGTCATATTCTGTAACTTGAAATTCACTTGAATAGCATGTCTAACTTCAATTAGCATTTGATTTGTGGTGTCTGCAAACATCTTGGACTGCTGGAAGCATGTGTTGTGCCAAATTGAAGTCCATGTAATATGCTGTTCTATTTTTGGCAGTGAACAGAAGTGGCTAGTTAGCAGTTCCTTGAAAAACATATCTTGTACTCTTTCACATGCAGAATCTGTAGTGAACAGTATGATTATATTGGTGTTTGGTGTCTTTGTATTTTATTTTCACTACAGTTGGAGGAACACGTTATCTTAAAGCTTGTTATTCTTTTCTATGATGCTTGCATTTTTAAGTGTTCTTATCCATGTTTAAATACTAAACGTGTGATGAAACAAAAAAAAACCCTTTAAAAAACCATTTATTCTATTGCTCTCCGTTATGTCACAGATGAGAGATGCTTAACTGAAGGTGCAGAAATAAGGGAGATTATGTCGCTGGGAAGTTATCAGGCAGTTTGAGTAATGTAGTAAATGTCTCATATAAGTTGTGGTGATGAAAGGCATTTCTGTAACACCTGGAAAAAGGCTGGATTTGATCCTCCCCTCTGTCAACTTTTCCCTAGAAGAAAAACAAAGGGGAGATTTAGGGACAACTTATGCTGCCCTACTGTACCAAAATTTTAGCAGCTTTGGTCTATGAATGTCAGAAAGCCAGTGGTAGGGAAGTGATATTTGGGGCATCTGAAGTTACGGTGAAGGGTGGAAAGTATTCAATTTGATCAAGTAAGATTTATGTGGAAATCTAGTCAGGGAATAATTGAGGGGGGAAGAACTAGTGCTTAATGTTTACATGCACCAGTAAAAATTGGAATTCCATCACTCTGCTGTGGTGGTGCAGGTACTGCAGCTATAGCACATTCAGAAGTAGTGGATATGATCCTTATTATGAGAATATCAGAAAGGACTTTGTTTTCCCCTTAGAAGTGGAGGATTTTTTTGGTGTGCACTTTAAAAGGCGTGTAAAACTTTAGACGTGTACTGATGTAAAAGTTAAACTTAAATCTGTATTTCATTCACTTGACTTATACTGAGAGATGGGAAAGTGAGTCTGGAAAATGTGAACTGAAGTTGCTTATTTTCCAACTGCAGCTTCAGAACATCTGAGACTAATCTAATCTCCTTATTTCTACATCGTTCTTTGTGCTGATTCAATTAGTAATGCTGTCAAAATGTGATTAATCTTGGAGCCTGTGTTCTCCATGTGCAGTTGTGTTCTGCCAGTTTAAGTGCATGTGCAGCTCACTGTGAGGTCAGCTAACTCTAACTGTGGGCTGGGACAAGAGGCATTTCAAGTGTGTGACAGTCCTGGTCTTTAATGTCTTCTTTACAGCATTCCTAGGGTAAACTTCCCTGCTATACTTCAGTTTGTTCACAAAAAATGCTTGTAAGTGGCAGATAATTCTCCTTAAAATGGAAATAGTTTATGAAATTATAGGAGTGAAATATTTGTGATTCATGTATTATGACCATGAAGCTACAAATATGCTATAGGTACTTGGGATTAGGATGAAAATGTTGATGTACCTTTCATGTTACGTTATCAAGGATGGATGCTAGGGGAGATGCACAAGTTCTTAAGTTTTCTTAATACAACATGGAATTAGTGTACCATCTTGTTCCATAATAAAGGATTTTAACTTCCTTTACCTAGTAAATGAGTTCAGTTATCTCTTTGTAGTTTTTTTTAATATAATTTTTTTCTTCTTCCATACAGCTTCCAAAACACAAATCTGTTGTGGTTACGTTAAATGATTCAGATGATAGTGAGTCTGATGGAGAACCATCTAACTCAACCAACAGTGTATTTGGAGGACTAGAATCCATGATAAAAGAAGCAAGGAGAAATGTTGAGGTAAACTATCAATATTTAATAGGTTTATTTTGTAATTATTTTGCTTTGTTTATAGAATTTAAACTTCTAGAGTTGAATCAAGAAACAATTGGATTACATCAGAAAAGGGCGAGTAGATAGATTACTCCTATCTGAACCATGAAATTGTAATTTGCATAAGCTAACTAAAATCTTTTTTTGATTAAGATAGCATCATGCTGTTATGACTTGTAATATTTTGATTTCATAATTTCATTTAAAGCGTGTTTAATTAATGGTAGAATAAGCAGTTGGTTAAAAGTCTTGTTAATCTTGAACAACTTTAAGTTTGTGCTGAAGAACAATTAATAGCTCTATTTGAAACTTGCATGAGAAGTATTGACTTTAACTTTTTTTTATAAAAGGCTTCAAGAATCAAAGCCCCTCCAAAATCAGAAAAAGAAAATGATCCAATGAGAACTCCAGAGGCTCTACCAGAAGATAAGAAGATAGAATACAGACTCCTAAAAGAAGAGATTGCTAGGTACAGACGGGTCTGATTGTTGTTAAAGTAAAATGTACATTCTTTGTAGGTCTTTGGTAATGTGTTTTTGTGATCAGAAGAAAAATAGAGGTTTGAAGATGTTACTATGACCTACAGTCTTTCCACAATCACTTTTTGGTAGGACAGCTGAAGGAGTCTGAAGGAAGTCATTAGATTCTAACTGACTCGCAGTAGATATTTGGAGTTGTGGAAAACTTCTTCTTTCCATTTAAAGTCTTGCACTGCTGCTTTTTATTTAGGTTTTAGAGCAATTAGGAATTAATGTTGAAGCTACTGAAAATCTTTGCTTTTGACATCTGTTTTAGTCGTGAGAAGCAACGTTTAATTAAATCTGATCCACTGAAGAACAGTTCATCCCCGGCAAATTCTGATGGTGAAGTCGATGGAATTGGGAGAATAGCAGTAGCAACAAAACAAGTTACTGAAGCAGAAGCAAAACTGAAGAGAAACAAGTGAGTCTCTTTCACTGTCATACGGCCTGCCTTGTTTGCTTAGAACGATGAAAGCTCTAAATATGTGTTTATTAATGTGTAGTTGCTAAAGTACAGCAAGCATTTGTTTTTTTATTGGCTTGAATTGTTGAGCCTTGAATTCTGTTGCTGTACAAAAGAAACTATGTTGAAGGGCAAGTTTGGTGTTCAATAACTTGTAAATAGGTCTGCTCACGGTAACAGTGTTCAGCTGTTTTTACATTAAGTGACTAGAACTTTATCTCTTCTTCTTAATAACTCTGAAATAGGGAAAAAGGAGTATGGTTTTTCTCTGCTCACTACCCTTGGAGGATAGCATGTTTCAATGAGATATGCTTGATATAAATGAATTAGTATTTTCTGCAGATTACGTTTGTTGTTTGAAGCTTTTCCTGTAGACCTTTTCTTTTAGTATGCGTCTTCCATGCTTCTCACCCTTCTTTTGCCATGGCAAAGATCGTAGGTACTTTGCATCCTACTTTTTTGCTTTCGTTGTCACCTTATGATGTGTGGACTGGTGATGAAACTGACCTGTGTTCAGATGTATATTGAAACATGTTCATCCCTCTTCCTTTACTTACTTCCATCCATTGATTTCTTCATTTTTCATTACTGTTAAAGCTACATCTTGTAATGTCTTGAGGTGTTACATGGCCTAGGAAAGAATTGGGTTGCTGAGTAACACAAGGCAACAAAATGTGGTTTTTGGATGTCAAAATGTCAAAAGGAGTATTGAAGATAGGCCACTTGCTTACCTTTCCCTGTTCAGCAGTACAAATTAGATGAAAACTTATTTTATTATTATTTTATATAATATCAGTGCTTAATGTCTCGCGGATGTTAAGACTATTTGGAGACACTTAGGTTTTTGCTAGAAGTGTTGGTAAGCATCACTCTAAACACAACTTGGCTTCTAAATAGAACAGTGATATCTCCAAGAGATTTCTCTGGAAAATAATTTTTACGTGTCTTATCTTTCTCTAGACTTCTGTTGATGAAGGATGAATCTGTCTTGAAACATTTGTTGCAACAAGAAGCCAAGAAAAGAGAGAATGTTCGAATTGCTGAAAATAAAATTAACAAACTGGCTGAACAACTACAGGCAACAGAGAAGATCTTGAATGCTAATAAGATGTTTCTCAAGAAGCTTCAGGAACAAGTAAATTCTGAATTTCTGTTAATTGTAACTAGAAAGTAGGAAGCTTTATTGTTTGAAGACAGTAGGCTTGCTTTGGGGCATGATTAATTCATTCCCATGTGTTTTCTAACTGTATTTTATTGTCTGATCATATCTGGAAACTTGCATTTTTTTTTCCAGATTCATAAAGTTCAACAGCGAGTAACAGTCAAAAAAGCTCTGGCATTAAAATATGGGGAGGAACTTGCTCGAGCAAAAGCAGTAGCGAGTAAGGAAATTGGGAAACGAAAACTGGAACAAGAACATCTTGGAGTAAGTCTGCTGTTAAACAGTGCTCTTAAACTATGTTGTTCTTAAAAAGCAGTAGCAATTTTGATTAGGAAACCTTTTTCAGATGGGATTTCAGGAAAAACAGGAGAACATTTCAAAGGCACTGGAGGAATCTCTCCAATTTGTTTCTTCTGTTTTTGAGAAATCAATAGAGAGAAAAAAGCATTTAAAAAAAAAAATTGTTCAGTGTCAACATATATTTGCCAGAGGAGAGTCATTAAGATACAGATTATGTTATCTTTCTGTCTGTGAAGAGAGGAAATTGCTGTCTATAGACATTAACTATCTTACTACGCTATCTACCAAAGACACTGAAGTGGGATTTTTGTGACTTTACAAATTATGGAAGAACCAGGTCTATATGCTTGCTTGTCTACTTTTGCAAATTTTTCTATTTCTTGTGGATACTTGTCTTGTAGTTTACCTTCTAAATAGGCTCGAACTTCTTTTCAAGCCTTACACAAGATTTAGTGTAATCTGTATTGGAAAAACCTGCATAGATGCCAGTTGATTTGCAGGAGACTTTTTGGTGGTTTTCCTGCTGTTTTTTGACATTTTCTTGGCAAGAGTTTGAAAGTATTTTTATAAACTCTTGAGTTTAAATAACTTGCCCGTGTTTAATTTGCCTCCTGTCAATACATCAGTAAATGTGAAAATGAAATAAAGGGATTTTTTTTCTTTTCAGCCAAGCAAAATGTTGAAATTGGAGAACTCCCCTGCATCAAGTCCAAAAAAGCATTCAGCAGAACTGATTGCGCTAGAAAAAAAACGACTGCAGCAACTAGAGTATGAGTATGCTCTGAAGATTCAGAAATTGAAAGAAGCTCGTGCACTTCAAACCAGGGAACAGTCTGATATTGCACCTCAGGCAGAAGAGGAAGCTGAATTTGCATTACCTCAGCCATCACTTCATGATCTTACCCAGGATAAATTGTCTTTGGACAGTGAAGAAAACTACTTTGATGATGAGGTGCTGTCTAATTCAAACCGGGAACGAAGGAGATCTTTTAGAGAATCTAGTTCTTACACTAAGCCAAATCTTAAACACATGGACACTCCAAAACAAGAACCTATAAACAAACTTTCTAAAAAGGCAGCGGAGGAGCCTGAGCTTTTCCTCGGGTTGAATGTTGATGAACTGAAAAAACTTTATGCTAAAGCTGACAGTTTAAAGGAACTGTTAGTGAAAAGCACTGCCTTTGTAGCACCTAAGGAAGATCTCTTATGTGGTCAGGTAAACACTTCAAATATGGATGTGGCTTTTATTAGGTCATACTGCACTTGCTATGTATCTTCTCATCTGTTTTCTAGGAAATTTCAGTGGATATGGATTTTGTTACATCACAGAATAAACAAACTGAAGCAAAACCATTTCCGTTTGGACCATATCGTAGTCCTCTTCTAGTATTTAAATCCTACAGGTATGGAGACACTTAACAGCTGTTTAACTTCTGTATGTACATCTTCTTAAAGAAGTCTACACTGCTTTTCATAACCCACGCATGTACAGAAAGGTGAATTGTGATGAGGAATGTGACTCTCTTGAAGCAATTTTCTCTAGCTAGGGAACTCAACAATTGAAATTCTCCATGTAGGGGAAAAGAGAATATTAGAGCAGAATCTTTATGGAAATACTGTTCCATTCCCTCTCTCTCCATCTGTTTTCCACCTACCTCTTACACTATAGGTCATTGCTGCTTTTGGTTGGTAGTAGGGTTTTGGAAATACTGAGATTCAGTACTAAAAAACTAGTTATTTTTTCAAAATGTTTTTTTAATAAAATTCATGTCTTAGTTTGTATGCTTTCTCACAATAATTCATTATTTCATTTTAGGTTTAGTCCATATTTTCGAACCAAGGAAAAACTGTACCTCAGTTCAGTAACCCATAGCAATATGATTGAGCCAAAGCAGTGTTTCTGCCGCTTTGATTTAACAGGCACATGCAATGATGATGACTGTCAGTGGTGAGTTCTCTTTCATTTGATTCATAGATGTCTGATTTAAGACTGAAATAGGCAGGGTTTTCTTCAGAAGGTCTCCATGTAGGATTTTAAGGGCAAGTTTTAGAAAAGAAAGTTAGTTTTAAATATCCTATTGCAAATACCTGGTTAGCAGCAAAAATAATTTGGAATCTTGCATCTGAACCATGAATAGAAACGGCTTTTTAGATACAAGTTTTTATTATAAAAAAGCTACATAGACCAGTAGAGAATATTTTACCTGTTGATTACCTTGTAATTCAGGTAAGGCTCTTCTTACCTAGAGCTTTGGCATAACGTTAGACCATCAGAAATCTTCAGGTGACGCTGGATAGTATTAATCATGTTAGAAATATATTATGCAGCAAATGGACATAAGGTAAATAGGCAAATATTAAGTGATTATACAAGAAAATAGCATTGTAGTAGAGAAATTCTGGTTTTCTGGTAAAATACTGGCTAAATTATTTTGCTCCTTTGGAGCTTGGTGTTAAATCATGTTAAAAATACTTTGTTAAACTGTGCAGTGTAAGAAATTGGCAGAACAACAACTGGATATATATTGGCCATGAGTAAATCCAGTTTGAAAACTAGAAAAATACTATAGGAATGTACTTCAGCTCTTTTCCCTTTTTGCTGTAAAAAAGCTTTTTTGAATCAACCCATAGCTATTATAATCAAATCATACTTCAGATCCTTAATTGCAAAGGGATATCTTAATTGTTATAACTAACCTATTTGAACTGGAAAGTTTTAAACACCGTGTTCCTCTGTTAGTGCAAAGCAAGTGTATAGAATCTTATTCTGATGAGCAAGGCTGTATTGAAATAATGAAGACCAGGATTAACTTCCTGATGTGGACTTAAGTTTAGAGAAACATATAAGGGAAATTTCAGAACAGACTGTATTATTAATCATGGATATCATTTTCTTTATGCCTCACCCTTGTGTGTACTAGTAACAACTTTCTAATTATGGACTTTATTAAATTGTTGCTGTGATAAACATTTTAGTTGCTTTTTTATTTATTTTAGGCAGCACATGAAAGATTGCACTCTAAGTCGAAAGCAGCTGTTTCAAGATATTCTGTCTTACAATTTAGAACTGATTGGCTGTTCAGAAAAAAGCACTGATGAGGAAATCAGCACTGCCACAGGTTTTTAAGAATTTTTTGCTTAACTTACGTATTTAAAGATTTATTTCTAAAGATAGTAGCTTCCATGAGAAGTTCTGGGAGCAAGTACTTTTTATGTATTGTAATGTGTAAAATAACTTCTCTAGTTGCCCAATTCAATCCTCAGTAGTGACTTTCTGCAGTAGCAGTTTGTGGAATGTTTCACTCAAAAGATTGCTGTGGTTCAGTGGATGGGGGCAGAACTTGGGATGAAATCTTGTCCTCTCTTCTTCATATGTGTTAAATTAGCATACCTTTTGAAACAGTCATATTTCATTAATTAGCATAGATTATGTTAAATTGCTGGTAAGTTACCTATCCATTTGTTTACTTACCTAAGACATGAATGTTCTCATTCCAGAAAAATATGTTGAAAAACTTTTTGGTATAAACAGAGACCGTATGTCAGTAGATCAGATGGCTGTTCTTCTGGCCAGCAATGTCAACGAGAGTAAAGGTCATAGTAAGTAATTTTCTTGATAAATTAATTTTTTTTTAAGTTACATTGGTACTTTATGACTTTTTCAACCGAGAATATTCCCTTTTGTGTGTCAATTTTTTTTAGTTTAATTATACTTTGATAGATTAAAGAACAGAACTTGTTTTAAGGCCATAATATAATAGTTCTATTAGTTTTTTAGCTTTATTAGTTCTATTAGTTTTTGGTTTTTTTCCATTCAAAAATATGACTTAAGCACTCGAGAACCACAGATATAAATAAGCACTATGAAAACTTGTACATTTGTATTGCTTTTGTGGAATGGAATGGTTTTATGTGAAATATTCATTGGCAAAGATATTTCAGTCTTGACAAGAAAAAGATAAAAGATAACTTCTACTGCTTTGCTTGTTTACAGCACCTCCGTTTACAACATGGAAAGATAAAAGGAAATGGAGACCAAAGTACTGGAGAAAACCTCTGCTAGATAGCAGCAGTAGTGAGGAGGAACAGTCTGTTGGTCCTATCAAATACGGTAATTCAGAAGGATGGCATCCATTAAAAAAGAATACTGGGGAGAAAAACATAGCAATCTCTTCCCAACACCCGATATTTAAAATGATTCTCAAGAAAACCAGTGTTTTCTTCAGCTCTTTTGGCTTCTTCCTATTTCCTGTATGCAGACATTCTTACATTCCTTTGTGCAACTTTTCTCAAAAAGTTGACCATAATGGGTGGGACTTAGGAAAAAAACAAAAAAAAAAAACCACACAAATAAACCAAAAACAGAAAACAAGAACCAACAACAAAACAACAACAACAAAAGAAACTATCAACAAACTAATATAAGGTGTGATTAGAAGCTTAGATGGGATTTCTGCCTATCTTTTCACGAAAGGGAACATAGAGATCCCTGGAATGTTACGGCTTCACCAGAAGATGTTGTCTTTTTTTTTTTCCCCAGAACTATAGAAAGTAGCAAACTTCATCTCTTAGCTTAAACTTGTTACAGCATTGATCATAAGTGATAAGACCAGGAAGTAAAAAGCAAAGCTGCTCTTCAAACATAATGTGAGACTTGGAAGCTTGCTTGAGCATCAGTAACCTGAAATATGACTGATCATTGAAGCGGGAGCTTCAGGATTTCTTGGCATCCTCTTTATTCCCATATAAATGTTTTTTGAGATAATCCTTTATTTGACATAGATGTCCATTTCTTAAGGACATTTAGTTGGTGTCTTTTGGCCAAAGAAACAGTCTTTGTTGCTATTTATTTCTGGTCTTCACATGTTAAATATAACCAGTTGTCTACATGTTACACAGTTTTAAATTTTTAAGATGCTGAAGTAATCATATTTTGTTTTTGACTATGGCTACACTTAATATATAGAAATGTCACTCCTCATATGAACTGTATAGTGACAAGTCACTTTTGTTTTGAAAAGAAAGATTTTTTTTTCATTTGCAGCCCACCCTACAGAACATAAAAAAAGAATTCCAGCTCTTGATACTGTTGTGACTCCAGATGATATCCGATATTTTACAAGTGAGACTGATGACATTTCCAACTTGGAGGCAAGCGTCCAAGAAAACCCCTGCAATGTACAGCTTTGGATTAAACTTGCATATAAATACTTGAACCAAAATGAAGGGTAAGTCTGCTTTTACATTTTAGTTTTATACCTACCCATGCAACTGTAGTCAAGCTTCTTTTCTGATATTAAGGAACTTTTTTTTACCAAAGATACAAATAATTCATTTCTTAAAAGCAGATTAAAAGAATACAAGGGCTGTTCTTAAAGTAATGCTTTCTATTTTATTATGTTGGCACCTCATGTCAGAGGCAGATGGTGCTGATATGGAGCGGAGGTGTGTCACTGAATTCCTCCGTGTGGAAAAACTGGTACCCATTGACATTCATTGGTGCTTGCTATACATGTTCATGGAGACCAAATAGAAGGTGTGATCACAGTGGTATGGTGGGTGATGCATTTCAGCAGTGGTGACAATGAGAGTAGGTCACCTGAAACATGTAGGATAGAAATGCAGTGGTCAGTGTACAAAGAAAATACTTTCAGTCTGAAGAGAGTGTGCTTTCTGAGTTATAAGCACAGTAAGAAAAAGACCGAAAAAAAGAAGGGAGGAAACATAATGAAAGATAATGTAAAGTTTTTCTTAACCCACAGTAGGTCTGTTTTTTAAATATTATCATTTCAATTTTCACAGCTCATCGTCAGAGTGTTTGGATTCTACTCTAAATGTTTTGGCTCGAGCTCTTGAGAACAACAAAGAAAATCCTGAGATTTGGTGTCATTACCTCAGACTCTTCTCAAAAAGAGGAACAAAGGAGGAGATACAGGAAATGTGTGAAACAGCAGTGGAATATGCCCCATCCTATCAGATCTGGTGGACAGTAAGTAAAAAATGTCAAGTGTATGCATTTCCTGCTGTAGAAATTGTGTATGTTAAATAGGGAAGTGTGATTTGTCTTAAATAAGCCAATGGAACAGCTTTGTGAAAGTTCCGTTCACAGTGAAGTAATTCAAAGTTCTGTTTGCAGAATCTTTGTAGAAATAGGATGTCAGGGGGAAATTCTTTACAGAGAGAGTGGTGAGGTACTGGTTCACCAGTATGTGGATTGTGGGTGCCCCGTCCCTGGAAGTGTTCAAGGATGGGGGGCCTGGGCAGCCTGGTCTAACATTAAATGGGGAAGTTTGTGGCCTGCATGTGGCAGGGGGGTTGGAGATGCATGATCCTTGAGGTCCCTTCCAACCCTGGCCATTCTGTGATTCTGTGAAATAGTCATTTTTTCCTCAGGAAAATCAGTCATTTAAAATCAAGATGTTTAATTTGCTTTTTTTAATATAAGTCTGCAAAAATTAATGCTCACAAGAACATTGGAAGTTGATCGTTAATATTTTAAGTGTTTTTTGAGGTTTTAGTATGTGGGGAGAGGGAAAAATTGTTCATAAGGTGATAAAATACATTATTCAAAGTATGTTATTCATGTTGTTTTAAACTTTAACCTTGAAGTTCTGCAAGTATTTTTCTTAATGTAAATTATTTTTCTCTAGTTCTTGAATTTGGAGAGTTCCTTTGATGGAAAAGACTATGTATGTGGGAGGATGCTGCAGTTCCTAATGGAAGTGACTGAGGGAGAGGAAAATCCCAATCTCTTATCGTTCCAGCTTCTGGAGACTCTTCTGTACAGAGTTCACTTAAGCTTGTTTACAGGAAGATATCAGAATGCTCTTCTTCTGCTGCAGGTAACTTCCAAGTTACCACCCTAAGATTTGTCTTCATACCTTCATGCTGTTGCATCTTATATTTTTTAGAGGAAGTCTCCTAGGGACTTGTCTTTTAAAACACAATATAATTATAAATTTGCATATACATTTAGTTTCTTTATTGCATGTTTTCTGTTGCATTGGGTTGCTAATAGCCTAGGGTGTGCACTATGCTTCATAATACTTCTAGGGAATTGCTTTAGTTTCTGGTTAGCAGTACAGTGCTTCTTTAGGGACCTGTGAATTCTGTCTTGCTCAGGTATTCAGATGTGTTTTTTTGCTACAGAAATGGTCAAATCAATTAGGTTTTTTTCTTTTTTGGAAGAACATAGTGGCTTGTTATTTTGCACCTGCTTCAAAAATTGGGGAGTGTTATCACAGGCATTGGAGATCCTGTGAACTGTGAAGTTTTATCTCAGGCTTTTATTATTACTTAAAGAGAATTCAGGTTGCTGTTGCTGACCCATAGCCCACAAACTGGGAAAGAAGGTGAGAATGAGTCCTGAAAGTTGGAGCTGTGGTAATTTCAACCACGAGGTTTTCATTCCTGCCAGCAGGGGGCATTTATTGCTTGCTATATCTTAAAACAATTTTCTTGGTTGTTTTAAGGCTGTTAATGTTTTATTCTAGATCGGTTTTAAATAGAAAATTATAATGCTTTGTTGACTTACTCTAACAGCTATTCTAAAGGCAGTAGTACTGATATTTTGGTTTGTGTTGTGCTGAAACGAAAGTCTGGAGTACATGAGCAGAGAACATGGATTGGTTTCTCTTACCTTTACTTAAAATATTATACCAAAGCACTTCTTTGTGTTTGTGCACCTGTAATGTGTCACTGAAAAAGACTATAGTGAGGAGGAATTACTTAACCTTATTTAATAGAAGAAAAATTCTAGGTAAAAATACTTCTTGAAATTGAGTGGTAATACTTCTCTTTAGAAACTCAGAAGAAAATTTTCTAAAATATTTTGAAGAGTGGATAAATGAAATGTTGTTGAAACTTCAGTTTTCACCTCTTACTCAAGAAATACTTCGAATTTTGCCTAAATTTTCAAGTATTTTTATTTCCTTTGAAAGTGCATTCTTTGTACTACATTTTTCCAGAAAAAAGGTTGGCATACCTTTAGCTATGACATTCTGTTCTGTTTCAGGAGCAGCTATGTTTAGATTTTGTCTCATTGCTTGCTCTAATGCACAATTTTATTTGAGATCTCACAGTATAACTGGACTGTTTTAGTTTTACATGTGATTGTTTAAAAAAGTATATTGGAAATATTCGTGAAAAGCAGAGTACTGCTTGAAAATGCATTGGGAGATGCAACGTTTCAAAGTCATTCTTTGCAAAAGAAAAACCTTCAGCAGTTTTTCTAAAACAGTTAGTAGAAATTATATAGTTGTGTATTTCTTGAATATAGTCACACACTCACTAAGCCAAATTTAATCTTGATTGGGCATGAATTATTTCCTGTTCTCCATAGGAAAGATTTGGAACATTAGAACTTTTCCTGTTTTCTTTCCTCACTCTTATACCTAAAAGATTATATGGTTAAAACATACAATGTATTTCTTCTAACCTTTACAGAATGCTTTAAAATCAGCAAATGAAAAGATAATATCAGAACGCCTTACTTTAAGTGACCGTTGCTTGGCTTGGCTGTCTTACATACATTTAATTGAATTCAACATTCTCCCAGTCAAGTTCTATGATCCAGCTAACGTTGGTCCCTCAAGGATAATGAACAAAGAGCCATTTCTAATACCGTGGCAAACAGTTCAAGATGTGAAGACTGATCCTGATACACTGTTAGCTGTGTTTGAAGGTAAGATTAAGGGGGTAAACTACTCAATACATTACTCACTTTTTTACAGTTGAAAAAATATTATGCAACTTCTGAAATTTCATTGGTGGTGTGATATTGCTGCTATGTTAAACCACTGGGATTAAATCCAGTGCATATTTCATCTTGATTTGAAGAGAAGAATAAGGAAACTCCATAGTTTGGATACTTAATACCTGCACTTTTTCATCTGTGGTTGAAAGCTGTAGCTTTTCTTCTCTGAGCTGTGATATTCTAGCAAGATAGGGAACAGTAGGTTGTGACAGTACAGCATTACTTCTTTTTGTAGACTTAGAAAAGCCAGGCTTCTGTGCTCATTACCTCTCTATCCCCCCATCCCTAGTAGGGCATATCAGTTGGAAAGCTATTTTACTGGAAGATTATTATGCTTCCTTAGAAGATGCAGAGCAAAGCTTCTGTTTGTCTTCATTTGGAGTTTAAATAACAGAGTAATTTTTTAAAAGATGTCTAATGAAGATACCAGAAGAAATTAAATTGACTTAGGCACTGCCAGGGGAAGACTTTGTACTGGTGTTGTTTGAATGTCAGTATTTAGTATGTTAGCTTCCCTAATATTGAACTGTTGTGGAATATAAGTCTGCTGCAGATGATAATACAGTGTGCAAGTAAATATTCAAGCATAATCTTTGTCGATAGTAGTCTAGCCATGATAACATGTTGTTTAGTATTGGAATTTAGTAACTTTGTTTTTCTTAACGTAAAAAGAATTTGCCCATGTTAGTTCTTGCCTCAATAGAACTGGTTTCAGCAGCTATTCTGGAATTACTGCTATGTAACTCTAAGTAGGTGATATACTGTCAGTTTGAATAGTTCACTGGTAGAAAGTTTCCTATTCTATTTGAGTTTTTGTTGTTTTTAAATGAATGAGGAATGAAACTCCTGAAAGACTTTCTTTCATTCTTCATTGTGATACGTTAATGAAAAAAAAAACTTTTCCAACAATAGTCATCTTTCTGTTTTTAATAACTCACAAGAGCGTTGTTGAGAACTTCCCATGCTTTTGTAATTTTTTAATTAAGGGATAATTTTTGTGATGTTAAAGCTTTAAGTAATACTTGGCATTACTTGAGGTCTAAGGTCTTAATTCTTATATTTTTGTTTTGAAGATGCAGTCAAAACATGTACTGATGAAAGCCTTGAGGCTGACAAAAGAATAGCTGTATGCTTTCCTCTCTATAGGAACATGATAGCTTTATTGAAGCTTCTTGAGAGGTAAGATGTTTCCAGACACTTCCAGTTAGGAATGTTCAACTCTACTTTTTTAAACATAACTTTTATCTTTTGCTTTAGGTGGGAGTCTGCAGCAGAACTCTGTAGATCCTTATTGGAGCTCTGCCCTAACAACTGTCTGCTCTTGGAGAGTTTGGCCACCTTATATTTGCAGATGGAGCAGAGTGAAAGTGCCTATGGAGTGTGGATTGGAGCATTTGAAAAGAGTCCTCAAAATGCAGAAATTTTTTATCAGTTGTGTAAATTTCTTATTTCACAGGTAATACCCTGCCCCAAAACTGTCTCTTTTGGCCTGCTGGCTTTATAAAAGTTTTGGGGGTTGTATGTCATTTCAAACAGTTTAATCAAACTGATTAATCTTCATGATATTTTTGTAATGTCTTGTTCTTCTTTATATGAATTTAATATAGAACTGCCAAGATTAGTGACAAGATTTAATGTAACCAAAGGAATTGTATGCATGGATAAACTTATACCTCAAACTGTTCTAATCCAGTGTTAGTATCCTTACAAAATAATAATAGACAGTAATAGTAAAGTCCTGTAAGAAGTTTTCCTTTTTTTCCTTCTACTTGCCAACTGACTTAAACATCATTCTTGAGAGACCGAAGCAAAGGAGTATTACAGAGATAGACAGCACTTAATATTTATTATGCTTAAATTTTTCTTGTCAGCTTCAGGTTTATGTCTGATTTAATTTTTTTAATTTAAAAAACCAACAAAAAACAGGAAAGGTCAGGCAGTGTTCTTCCACTGTTGCAAGATTTTGTGGCAGCTTTCTTTGAGAATACCTACCAACAGCATGATTCCATGGATCTCTTAAGGTATGTTTATGATGTTTTCTGTGCAAGTTTTGGTAATACTGACATTTTCTTGAACAGCAGGACAGTCTGTAATTCTTTTGCTTTTAGCTTGGCAAACCTTAGTAAAACTTCAGTGAATTATGCTTTGATATTTTCTGAGATTTGTGTAAGTTGTTTGTGCTTTCATAACTAAATTGCAAAGCCATAAGATGAAAAAAAGACAAAACAGGCAGCAAGTTATGGGGAAAATGGGCATCAGTCAAATATGTTGTGTCCCTAAGTTGCTTTTTCAAAGCTGGAAGCAAATAACTTCATAGCATAAACTTGTTATTTAGGGCATTTACAAAAGGCCTCCATCCAGAGGTCCGTGCTTTTCATGAACAGACTATTGTTGCTGAAGAAGTGCAGGTTGGTAACTAGTCTGCTGAAACTCCATCTAAGATTTGGGCACCTACTTAACTATAGAAAGCTTGCATACTGAAAATTTCAGGAAGTCTATAAAGTTAGCTGCCTTTGAAGGCTTTCAAAGGAAGAACTTATTTGCTGAAGCTTAAATGTAGATAAGGCCGTGAAATGTTTTTATCTCCAAGTTGGGTATTAGGTTTTTATTCTTGGTTGTGTTTTGTTTACATTGAATTTAATATTGGCAGTGCAGTGTAGCTGACTGTGGTAGGTAATTGTATCCTAGGTTTTGATGTATTTTATGGGATAGTTGTGCCAGAGAAAGAAACATTTCTCATATCATCACGTAATGGAATAAAATGCTTTCTATATAAAATATTTCTGTAATTATATGGAATACTTTCTTATATCTTTCTGGGCAGCATTAAACTAATCTCTAAGAACAGTAGATGCATCTTTTTAATACATCTCCTGAATTGAGATTCTACGCTAAATGATATGTCCATGTGGGATGTTACCATTTATTACCACTTTTTCTCTTTTAGATACCTCTTGAATTTCCCAATGCCAATTGAATTTACAGCACCTCTCTATAAAGAGCATCTTACAGATGACATTGTAAACCAGCAAATCCCATATCTTTGGCAGATATACTGGTGAGACTTTCTAAAGTATTTCTGAAAAACAGGTCATGGGTCTGAGTAAATGGAGTTTTCAGTTGCAGAACATTAATCATTTACTGAGGGTGTGTCCCTTCAGGTTTTGTCAGAACACTCTAAGTATGTAAAAGAATTAATAAGAGATAATAGAAGACAATTTGAGAGTTGCATTTTAAACTGTATAGGCTGCGTTATTCCTTATAAGCAGTTGAGATTTCCCCATTTTAATATTCGGTCTGATAAAATTAGTCCATTGTGCATTTGAACCAAAAAGCAGTTTTCAGTTTATCTCAGAATTGGAAAGCATTGTTTCTAACCCTTAATTTAGAAGTGTGTGCATTGTGTAAATATAACTTCTTTTTTTAACTTCTGATATAAACAGTTTGTGCCAGTCTCTTCATGCGAGTGTTAGTGAAGCACTGGATGCTTATGAAGCAGCTCTTGGTGCAGTGATGCAGCAGGAAATTGTTCAGAACATCTGGCTGGAGTAAGTTGTTGGGGAGGAAAGTAGTTTAATCTCCAAACTATTCAGTGAAGGCCACTGTAACTATCCTTTTTTTTTCCTTTTCTTCCAGTTACCTTGTTTTTATGAATAACAAGGTTGTTGGATCCAGCAACAAAGTTCAAGAATTCAAGGTTTTTACTGACTTAGTAAACAGATGTCTGGTTACGGTTCCCACACGATACCCAATTCCTTTTAGTGCTGCTGATTATTGGACCAATTATGAGTTTCATAACAAGGTAAAAATGTTTGCATGGGCGTTTTTAATCAAACAAAAGGACTGATATCTTTTTGACAAGTATTTCTAATTGTCAAAATGCAGCATTGGTACTATTTGTACACTGACAGCTAGGAATTAATTAAAAAAAATAATCTGAGGAGCATATAGTGTTCCAAGCAGGAAAGTATCTAGCAGTGAGTTCTTGAGTAGAGGATAAGAGAAGCATTAATAAGTGACATGTTTTGATATTGTGTGAATACAGCTCTTAATGGCAAACTATTCTTTCTTTGTGAAAAGAGAAACTGTACAGGAGAGAAGAGATGATTGAGCGAAAGGGGTCTGCAGAGCTCTAATGCTGAAGGATGGAAACAGTATTTAAGCTGTCAGTTTTTATTACAGTGGTTGAGAAACAAAAGAAATAGAATAGTAAGGGAAAGATAAAGATGAGCACTTCAGTGAGTTTTATTCTGGATCTGTAAATCCTGTGTCTCGTTTTGCTAACATTTAGTGCATTTCTTCTTGCTTACTACATATGAACTGGAAGGACTAAAATATTAGTGGTATTAGCTTCTGTATGAATTGATTTCTGTACCACTGAGGGGATAAGATTTGTGGGTGTTAAATTACTTTGGTCACAAAGTTTGTAGTTTATGTTATTCTTAGCAAAATTAGACATCTATAAAGCAGATCAATATTTATAATTCAAATTTTACAGGTGGTTTTCTTCTACTTGAGCTGTATTCCAAAATCTCAACATTCCAAAGCTTTGGAAAGGTTTTGTTCTACCATGCCTGCTAATCCTGGACTTGCGCTGAGGTATGTAGAAATACGTGTCATCAAGGTGAACACGTAGTACAATTACTACTTCTTTGTACAAGATTACAAGATGTATGCAATTTGATTTCTACTAGAATAGTGAAACTTCTTCCTTGTGCTGCATTTTTTTTGAGGTATATTGTGCTTTCTGACATCTTCTCAATCTCTTTCTAGTATTTTTCAGACTTCTGGACTATTTACAGAGTATATAGTTACATAGGAACTGTTAATAAATGTATCCATTTTGCACGAGTCAAAATGTCAACATTTCAAGTGTATGGAGAGTATTAGTGTTACATTAAAATCTTGTGTTTATTATAAGTATAGTTTCAATGTGGAGCAAAATAAAATGGATATACCAGTATATAACAGTGTTACCTTAAGGCTTGGTGCTTCATAGTGAAGACAAATCACTTTAGAAAGTGATTTCCAAATCATTTTGGAAAGATCTTATGGGAGACGAAAGCAATTAAAGTAGACATCATGCTGACAGTTACTGAACAATATTTCAAAACATGTTCTTCCATATTCTTCATTCTTTCCAGGATTAGAAAACTTGTATCAGTGCATTCGGCTTCTGTGAACTCACAAACATTCTGTTGAATAAGTTTGATAAGTCCCTGAATGCTTACTGTTTGTCATCAGTAGGGGCTGCTGAGATTTCAAAGCTAGATGTTAAAGAAGCATGTTATTGGCACAGGGAGAGAATATGACACCTACCTTTTGGTGTAGGAAGGTGAATGGCTGCATCTTAAACCAAGTTGCATATCTGTTGAGGTGGAGCTTACAGCTTCCTTAGACCAAGTTGATGCTACATGAAATGGGTGAGCAGAACTGACTGCATAGTAGCTTGTAGTCACATGACTGCAGAAGTAATTTGTCATCCTTCAAATGAACGGTTGCTAAAAACAAATCTTGTACTGCGCCCAGATCATATTTTCTCTCTGATTTTATACTATGTAGTTACTCTCCTAACGTGCATCTTCTTCTGAAAACATTCTCAGTCATTACTGTGTGTGATGTCTTGCCTCTTTTTCTTACCTGCAGCTCTTGGTTGAGATTAGGTGTAATATACTTTGTATAATGTGTTTTTATCTTTGCATTGCTGTTCTGCTTCCAGTGATTAGAGCAGTGTTCCTTTCTCATGAATGCCTTTTACAGACTACTTCTGCGATACTGGGAGGAGAGCAATGTTCAAATTCTGAAACTGCAAGCCAAGATGTTTACATATAATATCCCAACATGCCTGGCCATCTGGAAAATGTAATGCTACAGTCATACATCTGTTTTCATAGATAGTACTTTTGTTTATAAGGTTTACATCACAAAGGTAAATCTGAAACATCCTTCAAATTTGGCTTGTGCTGGAAGTCTCTCATTATTTTATTTAAACAGTTACTTTGTTGCAACAGACAAGGTGCTGTCATGTCTTTACAGTAACAAGTGAATGGAATTTCCCTCTTGGAGAAGCTTATGTGAATGGATATTACGCAGATAAAGATGAATGATGTATTTACAAGTTGCCTTTTTTAATTCAACTATTGACTTCTGTCTCCTCCTCTCTACCCTCCCCTTTATATATCACAATAGCAGTAATCTCCATTATCCAGTGATGCTGAACTGATCTTTTTCTTCAGTGTTTGTTCATAATGGGGAACCACTGAAATGTCTTGCTCATGTAAGATTGTTTTTAAAAAATGGCTATTTCTATCTTTTCACTGTAGATTAATATCATTGGAAGTTAGTCAGTTTCTTCACAAGGAATTTGTAGATCCATTCCACATCAGTATTTTGCCGATAATGGCGCTTAAAATAATTCAAGAATAAATATTTTTGTTTCTTTTTCTCAGAGCCATTGCTGCCGAGTGCTTTCTAATGGGACAAAGAGAAGTAAGTCAATGCACTTTATTAAAATGAATAATTATAAAGTTCTGTAGATTTGTTTGTTCCTTTGCTTTACGTAAATCAACGGTGCTCTTAAACTCAAGGTTTCTTGATAGTTGAAATATTCTGTGTATAAACACAGAAACGTTTGCTTCAAGTGTGAGAAATACCTTTAGCAATTGAAGTAGAAAGGATTATATTTTATATTTCTGATACTATTTATATCTTTTTTCTGTTGGGGAGCCTGTATTCTACTTTGTTTTGTTTAACCCGGAGAAGATGACTAGCATTTCAAATACAATAGAGGGATAAAAGGTTTCTTGTTCTGGAAGATGTTAACAACTACTGTTTACAGGAGTTGGAATGGTGATTCTGCCAAGCAAATGTATGTAGAGAGCTTAAGTAGTGATCTCCCTGAAAGCTATCTGCTTTTTTCCTCCTAAAATAATGAATTTATTAATATATAATATTTGTGTGGAGAGTGTTTTTATCCCTCTGTACACAAATAAGTGTTTTTTGGTACAGCAACAGAGTCACTTTTCAGCTCAAACAGAATGGATCTTCCTGGTGTTGTTGCTGTCACCCAAAATGTTCTGCTCGTGGAAAGATGCTGTGTATTAAAGGGGATCCAGGAGGCCCTGGGTTTGTGACTCACCACTTGGTTGTGGCATTTCTGAGCTACTTCTCTGTGGTTTCACATTACGTGTCATTCTTGTAGAGCCTGCTTCTCAGCACCCTTCTCTTCTGTCAGTAGTTTTTCTTTTAAAACGAAGCTTTAACTGATATATAATGGGTAGCATGGCTACTGTTATATTCAGTTATGAAATCTTTTTCCTTTTTTACTGTCTCTTAACGTCATTAAAAAAGAATACTCCCAAGTAGGCAGTTATTTAGTTGATAAGATCAAATAGTTCAGTCAGGTGACAGAAAAGGCATGGTTGCGTACTCAACCTTAATTCTATCTCTGTATTGATGATTTTGTATCATCTGCAATTAGTCACAGATCCCTGCTTCAGTCATTGTATTAGGAGGACTACATTTTCAGACACTACATACATATAGTAAGACTGACTTAGAAGGTCACTGCTTTATTTAGTTACACAATTGGAAAAATGTTTCAAACGAATTCAGAAGAGGGCTCTTGAAAAAGATGAACCAATGAGAAATAAAGCATATGTAAAATAATGTAATTGGATGACACCAAGAAGAAATCATATAGCTTTCTTCTGCAACCACCTGACTAACCATGCACTGTGAAGTAAAATCACTCAAACAGGCACACAAAGTGCAGTTATTTGTTTTTAATTTTAGAGATGGGAGGGTGGAAGAGAGGGGAAAAATGTTCAGTTAGGGATGTAGTGAGAAGTTTGACAATTGTACAAACCAGTGACAGTTGCAGATAACTGTAATTTATTGTAATCAAGTAAAATATTGTTTGAAGAGTGGGTTATGATTCAGATTCTGGATTTTCTGTTCCTGGAGAACCTGCCATTCCCTTCAGCTCATTTATAGGGTTATATAATATCCCATATGAATATTATATATGGTTATGGAAGTTTTAGATGCTAACAAACCCCCTCACCAATTACACTCTGATTAGGGTTGGTACTTGAAATAGCAGTAGTTGAAGAAGGCTTCTGTAGATGTTTGCATTAAATCTTTTTGGTTCTTTCCAGATGTAAAATGGTTTAAAAAAACAAAAAACAGCAAAGCCATTTTGTTTTGCTCGTGTTGCAGGCATATAAGCTAAAGCCGTGTTAAAGCATGGATAGGTGATAGATGTCATAGGAGAAAACCTATAGAATTAAAAGGTGAAAGAGACAAAGTAAGCTGCTTTATTCTCTGAATGTGTTCCATCCTGTGCAATGAAAAAGGCAAGAGTCTTGTGAAGAGAAATAGTTGTCTTTATGTAATTAATCATGTACGTTCAAGGGTCAGAATTAAGGTCAGAAGTGAACTTGTCTTTTCATTTGGTAGCAACATAATGCTTGAAAAACTGATTTTAAAAAAAAAAGTATTACATTTAATTTTTGAGCTTAAAATCAATGACTTTGAGTGCACAGCATTCTGCTGACTTAATATTTGTTTTTATTTTACAGGTCCATCATTTATATCAGAGAGCTCTTCATAAGTTACCTCTATGTGCAACACTATGGAAAGATGTAATGTTTTCTCCTTATGATTCAGTTTGAGGTTTCCTATAAATTTTCTGCATATCCCATATCCTTAGATGTGGTGATGCTCAAGCTTTGGCTAAATCTTATATCTGCTTCCCCATCTCTTGCAGCAACTCTTGTTTGAAGCGTCAGGAGGAGGTAAAACTGATAACCTGAGAAAACTAGTATCCAAGTGCCAAGAGGTTGGAGTCAGCCTAGATGAGCTTTTAAGTTTAAACACTTGCAGAACAGAATGCAAGAATCTCTGAACGCTGGGTACAGTCAGCCATAAGTTCTGTTAAATGCCAAAATCAGTTGAATGATTCTTCAGGCTGATCTATACCTAAGATCTGCATAAGGCAGATGAGTATTGCTGAGCATATCAAGCCTCCGGTCTGCTTTCCATGAAGCTGAAAACAATTAACATGACCCTCCTCTCTGGAAAAATGAACTCCTGTCTGGCCTCGCTTCTGGGCCCTGCCAGATTGTCATAGCATCATGTACGTAAGTATAGTTAATCCAAATGACAGACATTATTTTTTCATGTTTTTCTTTTGTTTTGTTTTCTTTGTTTTGCTGTTCCTGATTCACTTGACACTCTCACTGATGCCTGAGAGATCTGTGTTTGGGATTAATTTACTGGGCTGTGTTTACAGTAAAAAGCAAGTAGTCCACTTTGGGTTTTTCCTTTTTTAAACCTTTTTTGAGACTTTTTCATTACAGGATTTAAAACAAAAGCAGCCGCTCTTAAGGAAAGTGTAACTGCCGTGGCCACAAGTATGCTTGTTGCACTTGAAGGCTCTAAGAGGGTTGCTTACTGCCCTTTTCTGCATTGGACTCATGGCAGAGACTATTAAACTTGAAGATTAAAGAAACTATTGCAAATGCCAGTGCATCAGAACCTAAGAGTGGTCAATTATGTGCAATTTTTGTAAAGAAATTTTAATTTATAATAAAGTTTAACAGTTTAAAGAAAGTTGGTGTTGATCTGTTTTGTATTGGTACACCCATGTTCCATTAGTTATTTTTGCAGACATTTTCAGTTTCAGTTGATGTTAGAAAAAATATTCTGTTGCTTATATTTTACCAAAAATATAAACACATGAGGTTGAGTTACATATTGTGACTGTAGGATAACTGCATATTTTTAGGGTTTTTTTTTACCTTTGCCTCAGGTACACAGATGTATTTGTCCCATTTTCCTTTCAATAATGTCACATCAGTAATGGAAAGTATGCCCTATATTTTTCATTTTCAGCTTTAGTGAAATGAGGCCCTCTTTCCACAGTCCCTGCATGCACTGCAGAGAGATAGTACCAACCTACTGAATTTGTCACGGGGCTGATCATACTGGGTTGGCTTTCTGCCTGTTCTTTCATCTGTGCAAAATTACATTTAAAAAAAAAAAAAAGGTTGCACCTTTTGCATAGGTGACTTAAGCAGATGTTGTGAAAACAGAGTAAGTGGTCTAAAATATTTGCAAATAAGGGAAAAGAGGCTTCTGACATAAAAAAAAAAAAAAAAAAAAAGTTTTAGTAGTTTTCAAAACCTGTATCTGAAGTTACACATGAAGCAGCTCTCTTAAAGGAGAGAAAAGTGGGAAATGCTATTTTTCATGTAAGGGAATGGAGGATGATTACACACCATAAATAACAAAGATGAATAGAAAGATTTAAGAATGAATTACTAAATAAGTAAAACTTTTAATACCAAGGTTAAATGGCCAGGTTTTCCTGCAGACTGCAAAAGTATGCAGTATGAAGAAGGCAGATTCTAACCTATTCATTGTGGTGCAGTAGTACTGATTTCTTCAGACTACACTTCAGTGGTACAGCGCAGAATGAAGAAGTGGACTATAAACATGCAGTATTTAATAAAAAGCCTTCTTGTCTGGTAAACATTGGCTTACACATGTTGCCCATGTTGTTTTCACTTTCCTTCAGCAACACCTAAATGCATACAGGTTTGTAGCAAAATGCCATTTTACCTGTTCTGCTGAATAATGCTGTCGAGGGCTATAGCATTTTAATGCTATCTTGTGCACATTCTGTCACCTCAGCTTTACTTTTATGTAGGACTGTTACCTTCTTTTACCTTTCGTGTCTTGCTTTACAGTGGCTTTATAACAAAAGGCCTAGTTTTGCTTAAAATTTTCATCAAGGAATAATCATAGGTAATAGAACATGTTGCCTGGAGAGGTTCTGGAGTCTCTTCTCTGGAGATATTCAAGACCCATGTGGACATGTACCTTTGTGACCTATTGTAGGATGCCTGCTTTAGCAGATGGGTTGGACTCGATGGTCTCTCGAGGTCCCTGCCAAGTGGGCTTCTGTGATTCTGCAGTACTCTACCTAGAGGAGCTCTCACATGGAGATGAAGGGAAAGACAAACCGATGTTCTGTCTGCTCCTGGTCTTAATCCATACTGTTTTAATTAAAATACTCCTGGTTACCTTTACCAATATTACCTATTGCCTTTTGCTACGATTTATGCTTGATTTGACTCTATCTGGAAGTGGCTAACTGCAGTGGGAATTGTTCATCTAGAGGCGGGGATGAAGAATGGAGGGTGAGAATCTGCTCCCTGGAGATCTTTGGAAGCTCTCTGGGGCTCTGGGTACACTGCTCTGGCTGCCCTGCCTGAGCAGAGGGTTAGACAACGTGACCTCCACAGTTTGCTTCCAAACTCAACCATTCTGCAATTGTGACATTTCTGGTGATTGTGTACTTTCACCCCCTTAGTCTCATCACTCCTCCTGCCCCCTCATTCAAATGGCAAAAAATTGTGGAGCCAGGCCAGCACTCTTTCCTACCATCCCTTGCTGGGACATAGATGTAAACAAGTGACCTGCCTTTGGCTAAGAGTGTAAATATTTCTTACCTTAGTGCATGCAGCAGTTCACAAACTACCTAGGGGCTTTACAGGTTTCTTTAGTGCTTTTGTTGAGGTGTTCTGCTGTACATCCTTTATTTTACATAGTATGGAGATTGTGATGGAGTCTTTTTGCCTGGCTTTGTTCTTTCTGAAGATAGCCTGGCCTCCAATGAAAACCATATTTTAATTCTTTTGTTTATATGATTGACAGAAAGAAAACTAAAGAAAAACCCAACATCATAATTCTTTAGATCCAGAAGGCTAAGGATGATTGTTTATCTTTGGTGGTGGTGGAGACCATGCCTCAGATACGTGTGAGTTTTACACTGGCTTGCTTTCAAAATCCTTCAGGCATATTCTTTGTGCACCTGTTCTGTTCTGCCCTCAGTGCTCATTAAGTGTTTATCAAAGCAGGCTAACTTCTCAAACTGATGATATTCTGGCAAACAGAAAATTCACATCGTCTTCAGAGTCACTGATGTGAAAAGAGGGTGGAAGCATCCATCTCCTCCAACTTTCTTGAAAGCATAATGCTGCTTATATTCTGTGATACAGATCTGTGTGCATACCGTGTCCAGCTGTATGCCTGGATCCGATTCCACAACACTCAAGACTGAGATGATAGTGAAGAACTGTGGGTGTATTTCTATCTTAATTGGGAAGCGTTAGTTCCCTTTTTTATCCACAGGCTTTTGACTGCAAACATCACGAAAAATCTTGCCCGGCTTTGAAAACTTATCTGTAATTATCACCTGTGGCCTGGGATTAATATGCTCTGAGGGGTTGATGGTTGATTTCCAGTCCTAAGGATCTGAAGAATAACTGCATATGTTGCTCTGAAAGTAATGCCTCCTGTTTATGTCCGTGGAAACTACAACAGGTCCAAAAAGCATAACAGCATAACTTAATAGAGCACATTCTCAGCTACCACTATAAGCTATGCATTTTCACCAACGATGAACAAGAGCCTGCATCCTGTGCTCATAAAAATCTGCACCAGTGGAGGTGACCTGCTGTCATCGCTGCTGAAATGCACTACCCAGTGCCTTACTGTGCTCACACCCACTGTCTGGACTCCATAAACATGAAGTGTCAATGACTGTCAGTGGGTGCCAATTTTCCTCATGGAGGAATTCAGTGCCACCCCTTTGCTTCATGTGCACTTCCATGTCAGATGCCATTCTGTCAGAGTGCCCCTCTGCTGCCATCTGTCACATGGCAGCAACACAGAATGGGTGACTGGTGGGAAGGTTCAACCTCTACTGCTATACCACCAACATCTGCCTCTGATGTAATGGGCCAACATAATAAAATAGGAGGCATTACTTTCAGAGCAGCCCTTGTACATACTGAGAAACAAAACCAACAAGGAATAGCAGCTAGGTCATCCTGGCTGTTGTTTCTTCATCATTTTCCAATTTGAGGAAGCAACTGACGACTGCTGTGGCCTTAAGACATGTGAACTCTTTATTATTGCTGCAGTTGTTCCTGTGTTTATAGTGTTCAAATTCTGAGAAAGTTGCAACTATCTACATAATTTCTTTCTTCTGAGATGCACAAATTGCAGTTTTTCACTCAAGACTTTGGCTTCTAGTGGAGAGACAGGAGCCGTAAGTGGGCTGTAATCACATCAATCTTCTCCTCGAGACAGTAAAGGAAGAAAAGCATCACAAAGTAAAAGCCTTTTCCATGCAGAACCGGGCTTCTCTGTGTTCATGAGGAGCGCCCGATCTGGTCCTCTGTTCTGCTCTTTTCTAGTAATTTTGCATATTGACTCTTTTTGTTTTTCCTTTTGTCTGTAAAGACCATCTCAAAGTTCTGGAAATTATCTAGACTGATTATATTAATTAAGCAAAATATTTACTAGGGCACAACTGAATGAATTTTCTGATTGAAGAAGGAAAATCCCACCCTAGTACTTGGCTGGCTTGCCCATCATGGATCGTTGAGATGAGGGCTCCAGTGTGGGTACCTGCGTCTGCCCCTGAGAAGCAGTCAGACCAAAAGCCCCTCCTCTGTGACCCATCGATCGAGCTTCTGTCCTGTGGTCTGTCACTTAGAATTACAAAGCAATAGTATTTCTGTATTATTGGAACAAGTAAGTCTGAAACCCAAAGTAATCATAGAATAAAATCATAGAATCACCAAGGTTGGAAAAGACCTCCAAGATCATCCAGTCCAACTGTCTGCATACCACTAATATTTCCCACTAAACCGTGTCCCTCAGTACAACATCTACATGTTTCTTGAACACAGAGGGTGGTGGGTGGGAAGGTTCAAGAACAGAGGGTGGTGTCACACTGGAACAAGTTGCCCAAGGAGGCTGTGGATGCCCCATCCCTGAAGACATTCAAGTTCAGGCTGGATATGGCTCTGGGCAGCCTGGTCTGGTGTTTGGTGACCCTGCACATAGCAGGGGGGTTGAAACTCAATGATCACTGTGGTCCTTTTCAACCCAGGCCATTCTATGATTCTGTGAGCTTTGTAGAATTGAGTTTCTTTCCATGGGACCATGGAAGCACACTTGGATCAAAAAAGTTGTGACAAACATGCATGTGGTCATCTCTTCCCACAAATAATGTTTCTTTGGATTTCAAATATAAGTTTCTCCAGTGATGAGTGGCTATTCAAACAAATTCCAAACTCATTTTCATTCTCAGGTTTTATGCTGACTATGTCTGGTCACATCTCTGCTAGATAACTTTGTGGGAATTGTTCTGAGATCATTTGTATATTTACAGAAAATCATGGGCAGTTTTACTGATGGATTTTGGTGGGATAGGAAGAATGCGTGACATTTAATTTAATTTAGGAATACAGACCTTTTAACCAAAACAGCTGAATCAACTGAAAATCAAATCCATGGAGTTCATGGAGTTGCCATGTCAGCTGTTCCTTAAAATGCAGCTTACCTTTCAGCACCTAGCTAATAGGAGTTACGTATACCTTTGGTGTTGGCAGTCTCAAAAGAAAAGAAAGAACTTCGCTAGATGCTGTGTCACATACTTGCACCTGATAGATTGAAAAGATGGTTTCTAAATGAGTTGAATGTAAGCATCTAAGTCTTGGCAGTATTTGGTTGGAAGGTAATAATTCTGTAGGTTCTAGGTTCTACATCTAATGAAAAAAAAGGTGGCTAAATATCTGTACCTACTTCATGTATCATACAAGATGTTCTAGTTATATCTCTATCCTACAGTGGGAGTGGATTGTAGATGTGGAGGTGCTCCAAGGTAGCTTCGATAGAGTACAAATGAAGATGCAGCAGCAGCAACTTCATAGTTTTTCAGCAACATTCAGATCCATTACAAATTTATAGCAGGTTGCGGAGGCAGTCAGATTGCATAGAAGTAGATGGGACTGTACATCTTAACTGAAATCAGCAGATGCCCATACACACCCTGCTTTTTCACCTGAGAGTAGGGGACCATCCTCCCTGTGGGTTTAGGGATGAGAGGAGAGCCGAAGAGGGCTTGTTTCCAGAGTATGTCAGTATTTCACGTCAGGGGCTTCTGTTGATCTGAAGAACAGAACAGGAGTGTTATTATATCTGTATTGGCAAGGTGGCTTAATGTTTCCAAGTAAAACAAGATCTAAATTTGACCTAAGAGAGGATGTAGCTGTTAACTGCTGTTTTTCTTTCTTTTTTTATTGCCTACTACAATTTGTTGCCCTACCTGAGTAACAGATAATAAGACAGAGCATGGCCTGTGATCGAAAGTTAACCTTGTTAAATTGTTGGCAATGATATATCTGTGTGACTGTTAGTTAGCCAATAGGAGCATAAAAACCCATCATAAACTTCGCAGTGCTGCACCTGGGATACTGGCAGAAGTGACTGAGTGGTAGTAAACATCACTCAGTGAAATGCTTACGAAGACTAAACAGAAGTAAGCCTTTCAGTGCAGGCAGCAGGATCTGATCTGGCAGAAAACATCACAGAAGTTGCAATGGTGCTATTGTAAAATGATTTGGTTCAAAGTGTCTGAGCTGGGGAAAACTGCATTTTTTGAAAAGAAAATGATTTTCAATTTATTTCTCACTCATCACACACAGGACATGATGGTTGTAGGTGATCTCCTGTGAAGTGATTCATGAGGAAGCTTTGCTCTTTGAGATGATGGCTGAATTCTACCTTTGCTTTTTATTTCTATGACAACTGCTGATTTGACTCCCATTTGTGTCCCTTTTAGTCCGTTTTCTAACCTGTTCAAGAATGCTGTGTGGCTGAAGAAGAGTGGCTGGGGAGCTTCTATGTACAGGTCTTGAGAACAATGATGAGAACAACTCTCGTATTGAGAAGACCTCATACAGCATGAGTGGAATGGCAAAATAACTGCTCTTACAAGTTTGCATGAAGAAGCTTTTGTTATGATGATGTTGATGTGGTGTGGGAACAGCTCACATGCTCCTGCACAGCCCCCACTCACTGCCATCACATCTGCTTTTCCCACCAACTTTCATCTTTCACTCTTGAGGCTGGCTTCCTTCTCCCTCCTCTCTTCCAGTGGCAGAACAAAGGGTGATGGACACAAACTGGAACATAGGAAGTTTCACACAGATATGAGGCAGAACTTCTTTCCAGTGAGGGTGACAGAGCACTGGAACAGGTTGCTCAAAAAGGTTGTGGAGTCTCCTTCTCTGGAGATATACAGTATGCATCTGTATGACCTACTGTGAGAAGCTGCTTTAGCAGTGGGTCCCTTCCAAACCCTATGGTTCTGTGATTCTGTGAATTTTTTTTCTCTTCTGAAAGAGATGCTAGCACGCCATTTTCTTTCATGGTTAGATTTTGGTAGGAATTCCACTGTTTGGAAGGTCACCACCAGGACCTGCACAGTTCAAATCTCAGGAAAGTCAAGAAAAGCCAAACTTTGTCTAATCTCTTGTTGGAAGAACAGGAAAGAGTGGTGACATGTTCCCTGGGGGAACATCCAGGAGGGCTGGCATGTGGCACTTGTACACCAACAGCAGAGCAGTTTTGTCTTGGAGAGTAGAAAGTCCTGCTTTTTGTGCTTCCTGGTTGTAAAGCCCCATTATAATCTGAGGGATTGCAGAATAGTGGGGAGACACAAAGATATTGCACCATAAATAACATAAGTAGATATATAATTGCATGAGAGGAGATAATAATATGACCAGTGTAATTCCTCTGGAAGGTAAAAAGTCAATGTTTTTGCCTGAGATCAGCATGTGAGTGGGTCAATGTCTATAAAGTGCCAATGAACACAAAGCCTGTGTTTGTACCGCTTAATTCAGCACAATCCTCCTCAAGTGCTATGTTGAGTCGTTTCTGTAGGCCCTCTGCCAGAGCTTTATCAGATCAACATAGATCAAAGGTTAGGCTTGATTATTATATTTGTTTATCTTTCAGCTTTTTTTTTTTTTTTTTTTTCTGTCCAATTCTACTAAGCAGTCCAGAGGCTTTAAGCCATGAAAAGCTTTTGTTGAAACAGAGCAATGAAAACATCTGCTTCGTTGTGGCCTCCTCTTGCCCAACATGCTGCTGGGTGGAAAGCAGGGAGGCTCCTGCATGGCTCAGCCTTGGGTTCTGCTGTGGTGGGAATCCTAGGCCACAACTGGAGTGAGTGGCTGCATGGAGAATTGCCTGGAGAAACTTCTTTGAATCAGGAAGCTCCATCCTAATTGCAGAGTGCCTGCTGATGGGCAACTGGATCTCATCCCAAATTTAATTTTGCGTTGGCCAGAGCTCAGCGAAATTAGATGCTGGAGTGCCTGGAAAACTTCCAAGAAAAGGCAGAAATCCACCTAGCTGTCTGGAAGTGCTTCCAGACCTGCCATGGACACTGATGGGCTAACCCTGAACCTGGACTCGATCAGTCTAGAGCATCAGATTTGTGCCAGAAACTCCGTAACACTGGTTGGATCAATGAGATTGGGCAGGATTTGGGCTCAAGCACAGACAAACCAACACACTGTTAACAGACTCCCCAGCATGGTTTTAGCCCAAGCAGTATTTGTCCTGCTATTTGGTAAATTGATGTGGACCAGACAATGTTCTTCATATGTTTTATGGTCAAGACCACTCTATTTAGAAGAAAAGAAAGACTGGAGGGAGTATGAGCACATGGGCCTTGATTATGGACTGAGGGCAGAGGATAGCCCCGTTCCACTGAATTCACAGCACAGGCCTCTGTGCCTAGAGACACGCACCAGGCCATGTGCTCTGGAGAGTACAGCCAGCTGGAGCCAGAGCCTGCTGGCTTCTTGCTGGATGGAACTGGGGTGCTGGTGGCCCTGAGTGCCTCAAGTGCTGCAGACAGGGCCCCAACTCCTCTGCCCGGGGACAGCAAGCTGGGCTTCTGGCCCCATCTCCCACATGGGACTTCACAGCGCTCCACTCATTACTTTTCCCTCGGGTTCCCCAAGCCAGCACAAAACGTTGGCCTCAGGGCTGCAGTGAAAAAGAACAAGTAAGTAATTACACAGGGTGAAAGAGGGATGCTCACTAAGCAAAGCGATTATATTTCTATATGGCTTTATGGAAACGGTGATGGTGATGGTTATTAAGACCCTAGCTTGTACGAACAGTCAAATGCAAACCGGCTGAGAGACATTTCCAGGACATTTTTGAAGAGCGTAAGTCTCTTCTTGTGTCCCTGCTGTAATGCCCCACCTGCAAGGTTTCAGAATTTGGACTGTGCAACTGGGCTCAGAGGCAGGCAGGAGCACGCACTGAAGTGGGCTGCAGTACTGGCTGTTTTCTTGGTTTTCCTTCTGAATGTCCCACCCACTCTAAGATTTTGAAATGGAGAGCTGTAACACTCCAGCAGGTTCAGAACACTGCTGCCCAGATCTCCAGCCTTCCAAGCACTCAGGGTTTACAGCTTACTCTTTCAGATAGCTGAAGCAAACAGGCACATGATTTTTAATGTGTTTTTTTTAATAGAATGATGAATGAAAAGATTTGGAAAAAAATATTCCCAGAGGACTTCATTTTCTCACTTTCCTGACCACTTTTCTGCACAGACCTCAGAGTCTCCTATGCATGATTTCCCATTTCCCACATTCACCCCTTTTCTCAGACTTGTGTGATGGGGCTCTGTTTTCTGTGCCCTTGGCTTTCCTGCCATCATTTTGCCGAGTGACTGATGAGATGCTTTTCTCCTATGATGTTAGTGCCCTTTGATCAGCGTTATCAGTCGATCTCTTCATTGATTACTTCCTTTCTGCAGGTTGGAGTGTTTTACCATGACTGGCATCCATCCTACTGATCAAGGATGCTGTGGAAAACCACCAAAGCCTATGAGGATCCCATTGCCAGCCTGTGCCTGTCTCCTTCACCACCAAAGCAGGAGAGTCTGGGAGTGTCCCCTCTGCCAGTATTCCCCAAATCTACAAAGGCAGTCTCCTCAAACTTCCCTTATGCAGTTTCTGGATGAGGGGTGACTCACTGAACCAGAACCTGGGAAGGTGAATGGTAGATGTTTCACAACAGTGTGCGTAGGCATAGTGGCACTGGTTGTGGGGCCAAACAAGGCTTCTTCAGCTGGCCCTGTCTGTCTGTGGCCTCAGGTCTGTATCCCTGATGGGAGAGGCAATGCCATTGCACTGCAAGACAGAGCAAGATGTCGGGGTTTCTGTTGGGATGTCTGGGAACACTCTCTTAACAAGTGTCTTCCTCTGTCTGTCATCTGCCATACAGTCCTGCTTCTGGTCATGCTACACCCTCCAGTCCCTTGAGGCCCACCTTTCCTGGAACGCTCTCTCGTGACTCCCTTGTGAATAAGGCCAGGCACATTCCTGCTACCTTGTTAAAAAATCCATGACATACTTATCTACAAGCTTGTTCACATTAAAAGAAATTATTAGGTTTTTAAAAGCTGATGGCTTAATTTTCAGCATGGCTCCCTCCTCAGAATCCTTTAATGGCTGGTTAATATCACGTTGGCAGCCAAAACTTCTGAGTCATAAATGTGAAAGTTCTAAATTTTTTCCTTATGACAGAAATATTTGGGGTAGAAAATCTGAATGACACGAAAGAGAAATTTGCCAGGGAGCTCTAAGAGGGGAAATAGAGCTGAACAATCTTTTTCTAATTATCCTAATGGAGTGCCATTATCGGGAATTCTCCATGTTCCATTGGGAAAGAAAGTTATGTTAATAGAGAACAAAGATATTTGATCCTTCGTAGATCAAAGCACTTTTATGATGCTGCTCTCATTATGAAAGGCCCTTGGTGTAAGAATTGTACTTTCTGGACAATGGCACTATTGTTTATCACTTATTTACCTTTAAAAAAAAGATCAGACCTAGGGTATCCATTTATGAGGTCCCAGGCTTGATGTGAAATTCTTCTCTCTGCCATAAAGCAACAACCTTTAAGGCTGTGATGTTCACTGCCTACAAATGTGAGAAGTTCCACTGTGCAGAAAGGAGTATTTGGTGCAGAAATAGAAGCTTGCTGAAAACCACTGAAGTGCAGAAGGTTCTCACAAAGCCTCTGCATTCCACACTGGAAGAGCCTGTGGGCTTTCTCGCCCATTTTCCCCATCTGTTTATGCTGACTTATGCTGAGAGCTTAGCACTGAGCTCCAGCAATATTTTTCCCTCTGTCTTTATACAGTGCTTAGAGCAGAGGGATGTGTTCCATGTCCAAAGCTCCTGAGTGCTCTCCTGGCACAGCTAATAATGTACGTAGAGAATGATCGATACTGTGAACAGTTCACTTACGGCTTACAAAATGGATTTCTTAGAGCTGTAAATCCCTCCAAGAAAGGAACAAGGGTTTAAAAACTTGGAAAGCCCTACCTACACCAGCAGCGTTGTGTAGAGCTCAATGTCAGGAGTATGGGGAATGGAGAGAGAATGTTTTACAAAAAAAAGCACCTGTCTGCTCTTGTTGGTGGAAAAAGAATACTCAGAGATAGAACTAAATTATGAATGCTGGTAATTTGTTAAACCCTGTATAGAGTCACAGAATCACCAAGGTTGGAAAAGACCTTAAAGATCATTCAGTCCAATCGTTCACCTATCACCAGTATTTCCCCACATGTCCCTCAGTACAACATCTAAATATTTCTTGAACAAAAAGAAACACACTGTGAAATGTGTCAGTTCCATACAAGCACTGAGTCCTATTCAAGTGAACAGAAGGAAAATATTTGAGTTTTGAACAGCTTGTAACACCCGATGAACCCAACAAACCACAGTGATTTATTGTTTTGTTTGTTTTCTACTGATGCTTGTGTAAAGCTGAAGTATTTTTAAGGAATTTCTCATTTCAAGTATTTCTGTATTGACTGTTTATATTCTTTCTGATGCCCTGCCAATACCTGTGGATGAACATGCCTCTCTGTGTTTAAGGCCAGAGATCTTTCTCTCCCCAGCAAAACCAGTGGAATATTGTTAGTCCTTCTTTGTGCCTGCTGTGAGTGCGCACATGCAACTGCCCCTGCCATTTCACTTTCTCTTTGCTGCTTTTGGGAATAAAGCCCGTTATGACTATGAGATTTTTAACTGCTTTTGCTTCATCTTCTGCAAGAGTTATCTTCTTTTTCTTCCAAGAGTCAAATGCCACTTTCCAACCTATATATAGCACCTCTGTCTTTGCCTTCTTAGAGTTGGGCCAGCATTACTTACAGAATCACAGAATGGTTTAGGCTGGAAGGGGCCCAGTTCCCTCTCCCCTCCCATGGGCTGGTTGCCACTGACCAGCTCAGGCTGCCCAGGGGCCCATCCAACCTGCCTGAAGTGACTCTGGGGATGGGGCAGCCACAGCTTCTCTGGGCGGCCTGTGCCAGTGCCCCATTGGACTCTGAGTAAAGAATTTCCTCCTAACAACTAACCTAAGTCTCCCTTCTTCTAGTTTAAGACCATTCCCCATTGTCCTATCACTGCCAGACCATGTAAAAAGTTGGTCTCCCTCCTGTTCATGAGTTCCTTTCAAGAAAGTGAGGTCCCCCCCAGGGTGTCTGTGGTACTTTCAGCCCAGAACAAGGAGGGCTGATGACTTGCAGTGGCACAACTTCTCATTCAGGAGCAGAAAGGTTGCACCCAGCGCAGGGGTGGCACTGTCAGGATCAGAAGTTTCAGCAACATGCACTGCTCAGCCCCTTGACAGGACAAGGGGAAACGGCCAGAAACTGCAGCATAGGAAGTTCCGCACAAATGTGCGCAAGAACTTCTTTGCAGTGAGGTGACGGAGCACTGGAACAGGCTGCCCTGGGAGGTTGTGGAGTCTCCTCTGCAGATACTCAAGACCCGCCTGGGCACCTACTTGTGCGACCTGGTGTGGGGAACCTGCTTTGGCAGGGGGGTTGGACTCGATGATCTCTGGAGGTCCCTTCCAACCCCTGTGATTCTGTGATTCGGTGAACTGCAGCGTGGGGCTGCAAAGCCAGAGCATGTTCTCTGAAGTGTGCTCTGAAATAACACTTCCCTGACTTGCAGTCTCCACTTTCCTAAGGTAATCCCATGAACTTTTTGACCCTTGGTGACATTACAGTATTTCCAGTCTGTTCTGACTTCACCTCCTGGCCAATTATTACAGTGAAATGATGTTTTTCTCTAGCAGAGCATACTGCCTCTTTGTCTTTTTGATACGGAGCTTTGCCGCAGGTGTTCCTAGGTGTGCTTCCACCTCATGCATGTTATTGCCTTATATCACCCCAGCGAGAATATCGCTGTCCCTCAGACACAAAGAGCTCCCTCTCAGTGTCTCAGGGCTGGTGCTGTTAGCAGGACATGTCCTTGGAATGGAGCCAGCTGTGGTCACAGCTGCAGGGCCAGAGAAGGTGCTGGGCTCTATGCTCACAGCCCACGAGGACCTGGGAGAGCTGTGAGGCGAGGGGAAGGAGCCCGATCGAGGGCAGGGAGTTTGTGCCTTCTGTGTAGGTCCTCCACCAGTGAAGAGAAGGCACTGAGGGACATGGTTAGTGGGAATGGTGGTGCTGGGTTGATGGTTGGACTAGATGATCTTAGAGGTCTTTTCCAAGCTTAATGATTCTGTGACTCTATGATTCATTTAATCAAGTCAATTTATTATCTTCTCACTTGAGGAATTAAGATGCTGATGGCTGGCTCTTCCACTTAGTTGGTATGCCATGGTTTAGATATCCCCTTATCAATCTCTCTGGTGTACTCCCTGGAGCAATGATTTTGGCTCCTCTTGTTTGCTGACCGATGACTGTGTTCAGGGAAGGAAGAGCTGAGGCACTTGTTACCATTGCAGACTTCAGATCAACTTCAGATCCCAGAATTCATTCCTTGACTACATGAAACCTTCTGGATTTCACATTCATAGCTAACAAGAAAAAGAGGCCTGGGAAGATTTCACAATAGACCGTGTTTCTTCCTACAGGAGAAGACTGGGAAAGCTTCTTCCTCAAGGAAAAAATTTGTTAATTGGAAACGCTGATGATAACTGCAGTGAAATCTATAGATAGAGAGACTGAGTCCTCATTATGCACGGAACAAAATTAATAACTGTGGACACCTGTCAAAACAATGATTACATATCAAGAATGACTCCAGATGAAAAAGGAGATGTTTGAAACTTCCTTCAAGTATTAGTTTTGCAGTCCTGAGACTTTCAAAGCCAGTTGAAGACCCCTGATATGTGCATGCATAATACTTAGTGGAAGTCGTTAGTCCCACAGATGGACAGTTTTTTTCCCCTTGCTAATGAAGGCATTTCTTTTTTGCTTGACAAGTGGAAAATGTTGCCACCTGTGAAAAGATTAAATGGGGATTCTGAGTGGACTCTTTGTCTGTGACTGAGTTTTTTAGAATTCCTGGCTATGGGCCAGCTCTCAAGAGGAATATTCCTAATGTTTGTTTTTAACTATGGCTGAGATTGGATCCTTAGATAATTTTATCAATGCCACAACAAATTGTTTTATGGAAGGAATATACTCATGTTTCCTATGTCTGTAGACTCGCTGGAGCAGAAGTCTGTGATTCTCGTTATGTTAACAAGATGTTCTTAATGTTGATACTGGCTTTCCTTTCCAACATGTTTGTGTTAGTATAGAGAGATGGAACTCCTTCTTCTTTACTTATTTATTAGCATGGGTAAATCTGCATTCTTCTCTAAAAATTCAAGTCTCTTAGAGCTAGGATTCTGTTCTAACAAAGACAGATATATGTTGAATCAATTTCCTGAGCTTAGTTTCGATAATACACAATAACATCCCATTACTTTTAACAATAACATTGTTGGAGAGTGATAAATTCATCCCTTGCAGAATTATTGTTGGCACACTACTGAAAGGGAACACGAGTTGATTATTGGGGTTGGTGGAGATGCTGTTCCAATACTTTGCTGGTAGAAGGGTGCAGCTCTTCTGGAGGCTGAGGGCTGTGTTCTCCTGCAGCATCTGAGCCTTTGTGCAATTATTATGATCCACAGGTCTGCAAAAGATTTCCAAACAACATTGTTGCTGTTGTGATCCTACTTCAGATCTGTCATTGTTAGCCTTCCTGTATTCATGTTCTTACTCCTTTATCTCTGCTTTTGTGGCTTCCAGTGCTTTCCTGGAGGATGCACTGGACGTTGATTTTGCTACAAAACAATTTAAGATTTTCCTTAAATGGTTGACTAATGAGGTTTTCAGCAAGTCTTTAACTTTCATACAGTGACCTAAACTGATGAGAGAGAAATGCCTGATAATGAGATTATTGTTGTGGCAGTGTTTCATTCAACAGCCAGAGGAAATAACTGGTGCCCAATGCTGGAATTCCTATTACAGAGGATACAGATAGGAGACAGTTTGACTTGCTGGCTTCTATATGCAGGTCAGTGGGCCAGAATGCGAGCCTGGAGCAGAAGCAGCAAGGACTGCACAAAGAGTGGGTCTTAATTTGAAACTTAGAACAACTACAAGGTTACCAAAAGCTGTTCTCTGGGCTTCTCCTCCACTAAAAGTTAAGCATGGCCTTAATCCATTTCTGCTTTTTTTGTAGGTGCTGCAAATGGAAACATCTACACTATGCACTTCACTCATAAGAGAGAAGCAGGAATATGTTTATTGATATAATATAATGTAGTGATTTAACAGCAACTTAGCAAGATTTGAGATGGCTGCATACACTTGTCTATTTACTGCACAGAGGGGAGTGTTAAACACACACATAGAGGAGCCCCTCCTCTTGAGTCACAAAGTTCAGAGTGGACCTCCTTGCTTTCTAAATTCCTTGAGCTGCAGAGGTAAGGAGCCCAGGTGTGGTTGGATCTGCTCCTAATCCCAAAGTTGGTCAATGGTTTGCGTCTAAGGGACCATATGTGCACAATCTATCTATGTGCACAGTAATCTTAGCAAAGCTAACAAAGCTTAAACAATCAGTCACTTACTGAGGATCTTTACTGGCATGGTGCCTTGATGTCAAGATGTAAGGGATCTCTGTGCAGGCATGACCATGAGAGGTGTTCTGCTCGAGGGTAGATCCTGTCACGCAGCTCACTGACATGCATTAGAGCTCAAGGGGCTCTTGGGCTGCTCTCTGTTCGTGATGTAAAACAATTGACTTAATCATAGGTTGTTTTTAGGAGTGTTCTCAATGGGCCTTTGGCTGTTGAACCAGGTATCAGCTCTTTCAGTTTGAGACAGACTTGTGGTCATTAATCTGTCTTAATGAGAGCGTTACCAGTACTATTGCTCATTGCCTTTCTCTGCAAGGCCTCATGTGGAAGACCAGGCCAAAGAAGGGAGCTGGGAGAAAGAAGGGGAGGAGGGAGCACATTGTCACAGCAGATGATCCCATCTTCTTCATGGCTTTTACTTGTGTTTGACTAGTTCTTCTTTGGCCAAATTTGTATCTTCCCTGAGGACTTTCTGAGTTCCTAAGTAACACTTGGCACTGGATCCACTGTGTCATAGGGAACAGGTGGCATGCTCTATCTGCTACCTAAATAACTCATCACCCAACACTGTGGTAAGCTCTCCTTCAACTGTTATTGGTGGTATCACTTCTGAGGCACAAGTGTTTGAAGGCAGAAGTCACCTGTGCTCATGTGTGCTTACAGATTATCAGAAAACTGAAGCTGACCACAGGCCCTACTGCTCGCTGTTTGACTCCATCTTCTGTGTTCCAGAACATACAACTATGATCTCTTTTTCCACTCTCCACCAAAGGTTTCATCAAACCATTCCATTCTTCCTCCATGGTTTCTGTCTCTCAGAGGAGAGAGTGTGATCATGATGCAGTGTTTCCTTCCTCAAATAGCACACCTTTCTTCTTCTCCCACACGGTCCCCAGCTCTGATACTGCCTGGAGCACGTAAGTGCATGTGAAAAACTCTTCACTGTCTCCTCAGCCATCACACTGTTCTCATCTTTTATATTAATTCTGAGCTCTTCATCCATTACAAAACTCTACTATTGTTAGCATCCCATCAAATTCTGCTCCTGTTTGACTCCAGTATCTTAAAGCCTCCTTTCCTCCATGACTTGTGCACTCCCTTGTGCTCTGCCATGTGCCTGATTTTTCCTCCTATGGGTAATTAATGCCCTCTCATCACCACTCACTGCTGGTTCTGCCCCATCTTAGCACGAGTGTCCCCAAACTCACCCATCAGAAATACTTATTTTTAACTGGCCTTTCTGTTTAGATGACCCCATACACTCTGACTTTCTTATTCATTCTGAGAACCTGTGCACTCCCTGCTGAAATCTACCTGCAACTGAAATAGTTTTAATTTTACTTTTTGTCTTTGTAGTTTGTTACTTCCCATGTGGACTGAATTCCTGTCTGAATGGTTGTTTGCTTTCACAGTACTTCATTGGTACATTATCTCTTTCAGGTTCTTCCCAGAAAGGACCCACACTCACAGTCTCTGAAACAATAAGTACATAGCATTGTTCTGCACTGCAGTCCCTTCCAACAAGAATGCACCTGCCACCACCTTTTCTTGATACCTAAAGGATGACTTGAGCCTTCAGCTGCACTCTGCCTTTACTCTAGCAGAGCTGCCACCCCTGGTGCAGCTGAGCTGTGTGACTCTTGCTAAGTCCCACATTTTGTCCCCCACCATCCACTTATCCTGGACATCTTCACCCTGTGCTTCCTGTATGTGATGCTGCTACTGCCCCTCTGCTGTGTATCGGATGGGCTTTGCCAGATGAATTACCAGCTCTGCCTGCCACATATGGCATTGGAGAGAAAATGAAGATGTATATAGGAGAACTTGCTGTCCTGCATACACCAGCAGTAAGTGCAGCAGCCCCTCATGTCCCATGTGGTCCACAGAGGTCGGAAGTCTGCTAGGCAACCCCTTCATTGTGTGACGTGGTGCATGCCTGTGTCATACAGTCTGAGCTGAGATGGCAGCCGTGTGTGGTTGTCACTCAGATACAGACAGCAGGGAGCAGAACCTGTTTTTTTGTAGAAGATTCAGTTCATGCTGAAACGAAACACTGTTTTTCAATATTTTTTGCTCCCCAGGGCACATAATGAGAGCACACAACCTGCAAGTTATACTTGGCCACAAATTCTGGACATCTGGAGATGTTTGTGGAAATATTAGAATAACTTGGGAAGGATTAATTGAAGATGCACACAGTTGTGAGGTGTTAAGCCCTGATTAAATGCTCTTTACTGTGTAGTCACATTTTATTACAACTGACATATGTTTGGAACACCAGTAAAAAAGAAAGCACATCATCTATTTACAATCACTACACATTTACATTATATTATTTACAGATAATGAATTTAGTAATATATTTGAGCAGAAAATATAGCAAATATCAATACGAAACTGTACAGGGCTTAATCTCATGTCCTATAGTGGAGTTGCATTTCACTGTAATAATAAATACAGTTCTATATTTACAAATTTTACTTTAAAATCTATTAAATGAATTTTAACAATTTCAAGTTTAAAATATTTGATCAAAATATTTCAAACATGCTTATAAAAATAAGACACAGAGCCTTTAGGACTTTCTGCAAGCTAAAAAAGTTTTGATAAAAGAAGCTTTCTTTAACTAGTCTTTAGAATTATAACATTACTTTGATTCTCAAATCACTTTACAAACTTCTTAAATATAGCGAGCTGAAAGGAATTTCACTGACATTAAGCAGTGCAGCACAGACAGACCCCAGTTAAATTAAAGCTAAGTAAACATGATAATAGGCATTGTGCAATGGTTGACTGATCCTCTGTTTAATTCAAAGTGGTTTCAGGCATCATTTCCCAGCTGTATGCTGCACTGCTTCAAAACCCACAAGAGATACAGGATTCAGATAAGTACTCAGCTGACTTTATCATACATAATTTCAGCATTGGTTCATTTTTTTTTCTTTCCTGAAGGATGAACATGTTAGCCAAAGTCAACTGATGCCATCTGTAACTGCAAAACTGCAAATATGCCAGTGTGAGTAGACAAGAAAGCCAAGGCATATCCATTGTTGGCAATAGAGTCTTCACTGTGAAAATCCATCCTGTGAGCCCCAGAAAGTTGCATATACAGTAACAGATGAACAACAGTGACCATCTGTAACTGATTATCTTAATTACTGGGCTAGCCTAACTGTGGTAATGTTCAAAAATTAGTCTCATTCACCTAGAAGTTGAGTGGCCATTAACTGCGAAGTGATTACTGGGCTATTAAAGGTTACTCCTCAGGGAGCTATTTTTAACAAATCTCTGCATTTCCGTGTCATAAATGATCAGCTCACTTGAGCAAAAATATGCCAGCTCTAAGAAAAGATGATTGGAAGGTCCTCTGATGGCTTGGCCAAGGTCAAAGACTGCTTGTCTTCTGGACAAAGGAAGAGAGCTCTGTACACTTGGAAAAGGTCTGAAGTCTTCTCACCTAATTGCATGATGTGTAAATGTACACATCATGATTCAGCAAAGTATTAACAGATTACAATCAAGAGAGGTACTCTATGTTAATCTAATCTAACCAGCTCCTAAACTAATGCCATCAGGCATTTAAAAAAAAACATATTTGTGACATTGAAATGTTTTATTTCCCCAATGTTCTTTTACAGCACGTGAATACAAAAACTGTCTGAATACTCTCGTAGTGGTTGCACCCGTGCTAAGAACACAGATCATAAAACCTTCACTCCTTGTATTCCCATATCTATCATTAGCCAAAAAGACACAGTGACCTCCACATCTTCAACTAATGACCTTGAGAGGCTTTCTAGAAATGCGTGGAGCAGGACTATCATTTTCATTCCTAGACAAATGACCTTACATCAGTGTTTTTGTGTGAGTGCCTTTCATGTCACTTACTTGTACTCAACACACCAGTCTGCCTGTATTCATGACCTTCCATGTAGTATTTCTCACCCTCAAATTCTATGAGTCTCTCATCTGTCACTTTTATCATTAGCAGTTCTATTGGCATGCTGGTAATTCATGACCAGATTGTGCAGAACCTTAGGAAAAAAATATTCATGTAGCAATGGCTTGCTGTTTATGATTCCATTTTAAGTGCTTAGCAGGATTTTCATTAACTGCTTTTATACTATATAATAATTCTGTGGATTTTTCTGGCAATTAAAATACTTTGTCATGTCAGACAACTTCTGAAAAACCAAAGCCAGCAGCAGGTAAACTATTAAATGAACTTTATCTGTTGAACATGAAGCTTAATTGAAGTATACTCTGCAGAAACCTTTAGGTTTTCCAACAGGACTACTCTTTCACTTAGCTTGCTGAATGAGGGCCATATGCAGATGTTTATAAAAACAGACTTGGCACTGAATATCTATTATTAAGACCAAATTATATTAAACAGGAAAAAATAACAAAAACCCAACCCATGAAACAAACTGTGCCATGTTTGTGTTGAAGATGTGTTGAAGAAAAAGCTTACCAATTCAGCACAGTATTTTTGCTCTCGACCAACTGCCTTTTCTGAGTAGTGCTACTTTGAAAGGGAACTGCCAATACAAGTGCAGAAACTGCTGCAGCTTTCAGATTTTCTCTTCGTTCCAGCAGCTCTGAAACTGGCTGAGGAGGCTAAACTACTGAATTTTCAGCCTGCTGCAAGTTTTGTTGTCATCTGTTTTGTGATGCATGTAACAGTAATTCAGAGGCAATCTATAGCTTGAAAACACACACCCATACTTACTTTTGGGTTAAAAAAAATTGTAAACATACATATTTTCTGCACTGCCACTGAAACTAGTGACATGGAACAAATGCGACGGATGAAATATTGCAGCTTTCTGTCATTTGATAAGACGATGGCATGAGTGAGTTGCTGCTAGGCATGTCATATGATATGCTAGCACTTGTGAAGGTTACCAGTGCTTGTGTTGAGTCACAAGATTGTTTTTCTATGTCTTCTGAATTCACAGAGATCAGACTAGCATGTTTTGACCTTCTCCATAACAAAGTTTGCTTTCGCAAACTTCCCAAGTCCTCCTTGAAATGTGGATTGAACAGTATATAAAGGAGTGGGTTTAGACACGCAGGCAGTGGGACAATCACCAGCAGTATGGACTTTATCACTTCTGGGCTGATAAAGGTAAGATTTAGTAAGGAGGAAAAAGATAAGAAGGCCACAGGGCAATAAAGAATGCAATTAGTGAAAAGCAGCAAGGCTATATGTTTGACCATAGAGCAATCCCAAATATTGTCTAGTTCTCCCTTTTCTAAACTGCAATAGAGCTTTGTATAAGCAATAGTCATTACCAGGAAACAAAGTGAGTTCAGCAATACTAGTGCTACCATGTAGCCCATAGCAGTGGGTTCTCCAAACGGTAATGGCAAACAAAGTGGAGAAACCCCATACTCACTCCCAGTGAGGAGAGGTATCACTGCAATGACTAGTGCCAACATAAAGCAAAAGAAAATGGCAATTTTTACACTAGCAACAGAGGATTTTGTTTCGAACTTTGTAGCATGCTTTATAGAGAATGCACGCTCAAGCGCAGCTAAGGTAAGGAGGAAAATGGAAGCTTCTGAAGCAAAAATGGAGAGAAGACCAGTCATTTGGCAACCAATTCCACTTTCCCACTGTGCTCCATACTGAGCAAAGCTACCAAAAGTTGATGCATCCACACTAGCCAGTACTCCACTGGAAAGACCCATCAAGGCATTTACAATACCTATTAGGCCAATCAAAAGCTTTATGGAGGACATATACAGCAGAGATCTGAAAACTGTAGCTGTCACCAGTGCATTGCAAACAAAGGTCAAACCGACGATGGTCCATACTCCAATTCTGATAAGCCAGCTACCAAACAGATGATCACATGGTTTGAAGGGACCTGAAAAAACAAGAAAAAATAAAAGGAGAAAGGAAAACTCATGTAAAGTAAAATTTGATTTTTCACTTTTTTCTTAGCATAGCCAAGCAGTGGATTTCACTCCAAAAGGAGATCTGGATATTTCATCTTTCTTCTGAGTAATAAGAGATCTCAATAGTGTACTGCTCATATGCATGTTGCATGTGTCTGTCCCTCCGTCTGAAATTCTAGGCTTTTTTCTTTTAATGTTTGTTTTTAATCTATAAGTGCAGTGTAATTGCCGTGAAAAATTCTTCAAGAAAGAAAAGGACAGCTGTACTTTCCTCTTGCACCAACTATGGGCTCATATGTGTTCAGAACACCATGTGGGGAAACAGGAAGCTTACTATTAGTTACTGGATACATATTTTACTGTTGTTAAACTAGTAGCTGGAGGTCAAACTTTCATGTGAAATTACTGACTAGATATCTTACTTACTGAACAGAATGTCCAGTTGGTAGTTTCAATGAATGCTGTCATGTGAAGCTGAAAAAGATCCCTTGCTAAACCAGAACAAGTTGCTAATGAGTCCTGGTGAAGTTTGATGTAATGGATATGGACAGATACACTCTGGCTGCCTAACAGCATGTCATTACACAGTTCAAGACCTCTCTGCAGTGTCTTTTCAGAGGAGTGCTTTGCTCTTCATTTTCTCATCCTTACTGATTCTACGAGGTGACTCAAATGGCTTTGACCTTTGAAAAGCTAAAGGCCAGACCTACTTTTCAACATCCAATACAAGAGGAAGAAAACTTTAATACATGAAGTATTGGAAAGAATAGGAGATCTCTTTTTGAACAACTAAATTCTAAATAAATTCAGGATGAATTTTTAATCCTTTTTGACAAGAATCTGGAATGGGTCCTTAAAGGCAAGTTATTGAGACAGAAAAATGTAGGTACCATCTTTAAGTCTGTCATCATCTCCAGCATTCTCAGTAAAGTAATGGATACTAAATATCCCATCTTCAAAAGACAAATGCACTCTAATCTATTAGTTTGGATTGAGATCCAGTGAGATCTGAGAGGATTCCATTTAGATTCTGATGATAAATCTGACCTTTTAGAGGAGTTCTTAGAAAAATCAGAGGGTTCTTGAAGAATTTTCGTGATGGAAGATTTGACATATTTTATTTTGGCTGCCGAGATTTCCCGAGACCACTCCATTTGAGAAACATCCCCAGAGTGGAATCCTTAAATCTTTGACTTACAATTCAGATATACTTTTCCGCATAAGTTGACTATCAAGCTAAACTGTAAGTAAGGAAATAACATTGCAGAAAGTGAAAAGTATTATTTAGTGGACTGTTTGAGATGTTTGAGCAGTTCCAGAATGACACATTCTCGAGATGTGAAGATAAATAATAGAATAGCTTAGGTTGGAAGGGGCATTAAAGATCATCTAGTTTGAATCCTGTTTGCTACCCACTAGATCAGGTAGCCCAGTGTGTGATTGAAGCTGAATGCATAAGAAACATTACTTGTCTTGGTACTAGTCAGCTATGCTTCCTCAAAGCAAGTCATCTACCTTCTCCATGAAGACACAGCTCCTGCTGCTGAGCTGTACTCCATACAACTACAACTGTTGCCATTGAGTAGGCAGAACCATCCAAATTGTGTCAGTTTGCAGGTGTCTGGTGACAACTTATCATGAAGACAATGATGTTTTTGTGAATTCAGTAACAAAGGAGGCAGTAGAGAAATATGGGGATCTTGGCTTGGAGTGAGTCTCGAAGTACTAGCTGATTTTTGTTCATGCTTCACAATGGAAGAACAACTGGGGAGAATCTTTGTTGAACAGGATGCTAAAACTAAAAGTTATATTCCAAATACTTTCCTCATCTTCAGGTAAAATTTAAGTGTAGCAGGTGGCTTATAGCTTTTCAATTTAATCACTTCTTATTTTTTAAGCCTTAAAACCTTTCCATCATACTGCAAAGCCAGGGATGTACTACTCTCTGAAAGAAATGACTGTGCTGAGTGTGTTCCTTGTGATGGACTGTATGTATTTCAATACTGTAGTGTTTTGTATGTCCTAGACATTAAACTGTCTGTTATTCAAAAAGTTCAAGTGTAGAATAACTCAATGAAGAATTACTTCAGTTTTGCAAAGGAAAGAGCAAGCAAAGTTTCTGTTCTATTATTATCTGTTTATTGGCAGAAGAGAACCTTTGCTTCCTTGTCCCCCGATAAGGGGACCAATTCCTCTGAAAAGGGAAAAGAGCAAGGATCTGCCAGAGGACTGTGTGAAATTTCTGGTAAGTTCATAAATGAATTCAGTGTTTGCAGAGTTTTCTGGAGGACTGTGCAGAATTTCATATTGTTGTACAACATATTACTGCAAATATATTGTTCCCATCCTAGTTTCAGATTCAGAGCTTGTTATTGCATCTAAAATACCCAGTAACATTGCTCTTAAATTCCCATCTATTGGCAGTTCTATACCTGGAGAAGGTGAACATTGCACTGAATGATGAGCTTTCAAATCTTCTTCAAAGTCGAGAAGAAAATCTTCAAAGTCACGCTCGTCTGTGGGGAAGAAAATACTCAGATTTGATACTGCATTTTTCAGGAAAATTTCTTTTTGTACAAGCTGCAAAAAAGTCCTGGGTATTTAAGGCCTATTCTCATCTCTCTGCCTGCCAAACTGTAAGCAGAAGCAGATGTATGCTTTCTTGGTTCTAAGTCACTGTACTCAGGATTATTTAAAAAGTTGGCATTATCATTTCTCTGAAAACACTTCTTCACTTTCAGAAAGGTGCTTTCTCCATTACCTCATTTGCAGTGTGAAAACTGTGTAGGAAGGAGTTAAAAATACAAATTCCACTGTTGTGCCCCTCCATTAGATTTAACCCAGGCTCTTCTGGTTTTTTGTGTGTCATTGATCTACCATGTATTCTTGGCTCTGCTCTTGCTGGAACTAGCCCCAAACTTAGAGACCTGCTAGTCTTCAGGACTGGAGACAGTGATGAAAGCAGAAGATTGATATAACATGTACGTATGCACTTACATGGCAGGTCAAATAACAGAACTTCTGCTGAAGGGGGAGAAAAATAAAGTAAATTTCTGCTCTGCAGAACAGATGCACTCATGGTGCCCAGGAAGTGCCAGGAAAAAAATCCAGCAGCTACACCTTAGTAACCACACAAGCTCTGTGATATCCTGAAGCACGGGTGCAGCAGGACAGAGAAGACAGTGCTGCTACTTCCAAGGCTGGTAAGATACTAAGTCCTTGCTGCTTAATTATTTTATAGAGTTACATATGAGCACCACTTCCTTGTCTCTCAGATAAAGGGAAGATTTCATTTCCCACATTAATACTTGGACAGAAAAACAACTGAGTGAGATTTTTGAAAGGCAAACGTGACAAAATGATTCCCTAAGCATAGGAATGCTTGAATATTATATTGACAGGCAAGAGAGGGAGAGGCTGTCTCTTTGACTGTGAAAGAGTATTGGATAAGATTAACATCACAGGCTGCTCACTTGAAAAATCACAACCTTCAGGGAGATTTAAAAATGAAAGGTGACAATTACCTTGAATTTGTAACAACCCAATATCCTTCCTGGAAAAATCATCAGTGCTGCTATTGTCATCTTTGTGCCATTGGCTGGAAATTTTGTAGTGGCTCTCGCAAGCTCCAAAGGCACAGCACTGATAAGCATATGGCATTTCCATGACCCTGTAGAAGAACATTGAAATACACCATGGTAACGGCGTAGAGCACCAGCTACTTCATTGTACAGCTCTTTAATGTTAGTGCAAATGAACTTGGTTAAATAGCCAGAATTGAAAGTAAAAATATTTATGGGTAAAAACCAATCATGATGATACAAACTTAAGATTCACAGATAGAATCCTCTACCAGAAATGTGGATGATTTCTAGGGTACTTGTAGTAAAGGCCCAGTGAAATTTTCTTACACATTTTCATGGGAGATAGGAAGTAGAAGACACGATTTGCTCTTGAGTGAATGTTACTCTGAGAGTTCCATTTCTATTTTGTCTTTTAATAGTTTTTCAGTGTAACTCAGGTTTCTCCATGTTACTTTCTTAATGGTTTCTTTTAAAAAACCGAAAGATCACAACTGTGCCAAACCTCCCTAACAGGCAAAACAAAAATCTTATTTCCCAAACGGAATTTCTGCAGTTTTAGGAAATAAGATCTATTTTTGGATTCAAATTTCATCTCTCTCTTTCCACATCAAACATTTTTCACAGTAAAATGGCAACAAGGAGATATTGCCTTTTGTATATAGACCAAGAAAGTAGTGTTCTAAACTGAAAGGTGAATGAATCACTAATGCAGCATATGTGAAAATATGTCACTGAAGAAAAGGTTTTTAGTTTATTAATTGTCACAGGAATGGGCATTGAAGGACACTGGATGGTCGTTCCTAACTCCTTTAGTAAAGTTGGAACTCCTAACACAAAACTGAGTACTGATCAGTGATTTTCAAAGATTCTGAGGCTTCTATTGCCAGAAAATTACTGATTTCCAGTATGTTTTCAACTTCATTTCTCTGTGGATGTGCAAATTCTGAGGTAGTACAGAAGAATTACATATATACAACTTCTAAGGGCTACTTCTTCTATTCCTGAGATATACTTTATGCACTGGAAATAGAGACATTTAGTTTGCAGATCCCCAGTAACAACATAGTGAAACCTAACAATTCACCTTAATTTCAACAGACCAATAAACCTTCAGAGGTAAAGATGCGACTACTACCAGGTTACTTTCAACAAATTAGTTCATGTAAATTAATATAATGAATGTTCTGAGCAACACTTAATGCCCTGAAAAGTCTACAAGAGAATCAGTTTGTGAATTGCGCCCAATGCCAACAGGACTTAAGCTTGCATGCTAGCAAGTTTAAAGAGGAAACCAAACCCTAAGCTCTAAAGTGAATTTTAAATTAGTGCATTTGGAGCACTTAGACTCTTTACACTTATATTTCTGTTGGGAATTAGCAACAATAATCTGTACTCTTGTAACCAGTACAAAATTGTGTAAGCTACTTTTTCAGTACTCCAGTAAAAGTTCAAGAAAACTAAGTTCTATCATGCAACTTCGTGCCATCTGACTGACCTAAATATTCAATTTCTAACTCATTTCTCTAACATGTGATCTTTTAAAATATGAAGATTATCCTGATTAAACATTTCTGTAAACTTTTCCCAGAAGCTCTTCTTAAATAAATTATTACTATATCCACACATTACAAAACTGACCAACAGTTAGTTGCCTGGGCTGACAAAAACAAAAACAAATAAAAACCAATACAAAACACTTTAAAAAAGGAAACACTGAAATTTCTATAAGGTGATCACTGCAACTTGTGATGTTAAACCTTCTGAAGTGTTTAATATTGCTGAAGAAATAGCTAGTGGGTATTTTAGGTTCAAGAAATGAAAGCAAATATGTTTTGGAATGGAATCATTCAGTTGGAAGAAACTTTCAACTAGTCCAATTGCCTGAGCACTTCAGGGCTGACCAGAACTTAAAGCACATTACTGAGGGCAGTGTCCAAATGCCTCTTGAGCACTAACAGGCATCTACCACCTCACTAGAAATGCTGTCCCAGTGTCTGACCACCCTCACGGCACAGAATTGTCTCCAAATGACCGATCCTCCCCTTGCAGCTCTGTGCTGTTCCCATTCTGCCATTGATTCCTAGGAGCAGAACCCAGCACCTCCCTCTGCTTCCCCTCCTCAGGAGCTGCAGAGAGCACTGAGGTCGCCTCTCCACCTCCTCTCCTCCAGGCTGGGCAGCACAGTGCTCTCAGCCTCTCCTCACAGGAAATGCCTTCCATCCCCGTTACCTGCTCTGTTACTCTCTTCTGGATATTTCCACTTCTGACCTTGGCTGTACTGTGTTTAATGTATGGCTAACAAGAACAGATTTTCAGATTCTTTTGGGCTTTTACCCATTGGCCTGTCATGGAGTTGAAATGTGGACCTCTCACATGGTGCTGTTCCACAGCTTTCACAAAGTCGCCAGAAAAACTGTTTTTGATTAAAGACTAAGACTCCAATTTCTTATCCTCTCTTTAAGACTTTCAAGAACCTTTTGATAAACCCAAATGGCTGAATTTGTTTTTTTATTTTTTATTTTTAAGTTACTAGGTCATACATACAGGTCTAAAACCTGCAAATACTTCTGAATTTCTGTGCAAAGCATGTTTGAACAGACTGAATGGGTAAAGTACACAATGGATAAAGTATACTTTGCAATGGAAAGAAATTAGTGCCAGTTCTTGGTGACAGAGGAGTTCCTTTCTTTTAAAAGCAACTTTTAACATGAAAAAAAAAGGCAACTCTCAGCCATACAGTGCCAGAAACAGTCCTTTTTATACCTGGTGCTTATGTGATACTGGTGATTAGATTTGGAGTTTGTCAAATTATAGTCCCATAGAAAGGCTGTCTGAATTTATTTTTATACATTGCTTATCTTATTGATGGTATCTGTACCCCTGACATTCTTTTCCTACTTCAAGGAATATCTCTTTTCCTGATTTTAGATCAAACATCAGGGAACACAAGATTGTTTTCCACCTCACAAAGGTGCAGGGTTGGTTGATGGTGAATGGAAATGCACAGTTATGACGGATGGAGCTAGTCACTGAGTTCTTTACAGCACTGAATCAAAGCATCAGATAAAGAGGGAAGGAGTGGTTGGCAGCCTGACTTTACTTCCTCATAGCTTGCTATAGCAAGCTGGGCTCGGCTCTTTGAGCATTCTTGTGCCATTGCTGAAGGTGGGGCAGAGGATGCTCAGCTCTTTGATGTGTTTGTGTATTGAGCAGCAATGACCCATTTAGATGAGCAGGAAGTTTTCATACAGGAATTTGTCTTTAATGTTGTAACCAATGTCTAGTTCCAACAATTAGAAAGGGTGAAATTTCATTTCGTTTCAGATCTCTGTTCAAGTTGGAGCTTCATGCACTGTCTGCAGTGATCCTGCATGAAATCCTGGCCTCATTTTAATTTATGGTACAAATCCTACAGAATCTAGGATAGGATTTTATCTCATTCTCTCCTGAATGGATATAATTTGCTTTTACAGATGTTAATCAGCTCTAGATATATCAGTCATAGTTTTTATATCTTTTTAAAGAATTAAGCACATCCTTTTTAATTACTCATTCCAACTAAATACATTGTAGTTGCATTTTAGCAATATATATAATTTATCTTGTAAAAATACCCTACATAAAGTATAATATTGATAAAAGAATTCAAAAATCTTAGCTGTACACAATTCAGTTAAACAATAAATTGTTCTAGGACTACTGCAGGTATACACATGGTATATGTATTACTATATGTTTTCTATTTTGGAGTGATCAATTTTCTTGTGTTTAGATTATTTCTAAGAGGCTTTGAGCATTTTAGAATTATCCCCTGCCTCAACATGTTGGCAAAGTCAGTGAGAGAAGAAAAACAGGCAGAAGCTCAGGCTCAGACATTCACAACTTTTTATAATACCTGATTCTTGACCTCTGAGACTCATCTGAAGACTTATCTAAGGCCTCTAGTACTTTGAACATTTATGTTACAAAGTAGTTTTACACACTGCGATTGAGTCACTACCCAATCTCCTCTGTGACAAACTACAAATACTGGGTTTATTAAGTCTTTTAAGGCACTGTTTCATGGCCCTCGAATCATTTTTGCAGCTCTTCTCTCCGTTTATATTAACACAGCATCATAGAAGTACTCCAGTATGGTTCTATCCAGCGCTTTATTCAAACATTTTATCATCTCCCTACTTCTACTCATCACACCTTTATTTGTAACTACAAAAACTCCAGTCCTTTCCATCAGTAGCACATCTCCATGAGTTGTTTGCATATAATGACTTATGGAACTCTTCCAGTGCAAAATGCAGATCTAGTGAGGACATAAGTATGGAGTCTTCCTTGCAGACTTTCAAATCTGTATGGACATAGGCCTGGGCAACTGGCTCCAGGTGGCTCTGCTTGAGCAGGAAGTTGGGCTAGATGACCTCCAGAGGTCCCTTCCCATCTCTACCACTCTGTAATTCTGTAATTATGTTCATACGGTTTAACTATTTTGAATTTTATGGTATCAAAAATTTTACATTAAAGTGAAGAAAAAAAATATTTTTCAGTTTGCAACCTCCAATTAAAACATGAAAATCAAGGGAAAGTTAAGGAACACTCCCCAGTATCCTGAAATCAGAGGCAGAATTATTTACTGTGTCATGCAATGACTGGCAGAACTGCAAATAATCTCTAGATAACAGTACCTTCTTGTATCACAGAACATCCAGCAGAAAATTATTAGCATCAAAATGTTATAGTAATAATGGAAAAGTTTTGGGGGGCTCAATGATCTCTTGAGGTCCCTTCTAACCCCTGCAATTTCGTAATTCCATGGCTCTGTGTTATCTGAATCTTAAACCAAATATTACAGAAAAAAAAAAAAAAAACCCACATTCATTTTTACTCGAAACAAAAAAAGCCATATATCTTAAAACTTCAGTAGTATATTTTTGATATTTACTGAGTTCTCTCTAAACATAAGGGAAATTCTGTAAGCACAGACCAGTAGAAAGACATATCATATCATATTGTTTTAACAGCTTTTGAAATATATCACCAGGAAGCAGATGTGGCTCATATTAACCAAGTACTGGGGTTAATATTTCAAAACACTTCACAGTTTCTTCAGTTAAAAGTGAACATAATAAAATAAGTCTATCATTTTTATCATATTTGCTTTGGTTTTAATAGCACAGATCAAAGACTGACAATATGAAACAACATGCATTACACACTGACACACCTTCCACTGCACATGAACACAAATGTAGCTTATTAGTTTTAATGATATACTCACTTGAGTTCAGGAAAATTGTCAGATGATATCAAACTTTGTAGTGCATGATTTCCTGTTAATTTTAAATGAGTTAGACCATGTAGCCCCGTCACAGGAAAAGAGGACAAAAGGTTGGATGACACATCCCTGCATAACAGCAAATAAAAATCAGCTTACAGGTTCTTTTTTATTTTAATTCAGTAATAGAAGTGTCATATTGGAAAAGCAGACTATAGTTTTCCAAACTGATAAACAACTGTGTTATACACACGTCTCAATCAACAGAACGAAACTGCAACAGCACTCAGGAATATACACCTATATTTTCAGCAGAAAGCTAACAGTGATCAAGGGGAAATGGTAAAGTAAGCAAAGGCAGATGTTCAGATGCATTCTGTTTTCTATTACTCCCTCTCCCTTCCATTTATTCAGTAAGCTGTTTCAGTCCTTTTCATGATAATCTACACTTAAGATGGTCAATGCTCAAGAAGAAAAAAGGAGAGTCTGATGCTACTGGAATGTTTTTATGGGTGGACTATAAAGTTCTTGTCCCTTGGACATCTAAATAAAAAAGGGCTAGTCATAAAATAAGAGATTTGTTGATGTACTGCTCTTCTACTTTTTCATGTTTAATGTGCACATACTTGTGCATGCGTATGTCCTACTGCTCACAAGACAGTTAATTACCAAAGGTGAAATTTTGGTCCTACTGAACTGGTGAAGCCTACCATGACTTCATTCAGACGAGGGCTACAGAGTGGCATTTCAGGTAACACTCAGTACAATGGTTTATGTGTGTGTTCAAAGGGTTTTCTACTGATCAAGGGCAGAATTTTTTGCTGGCAGCACAATGTTCCTGTACTCTTTCTTCTGCAAGAAAGCACTAAGGAGGATCCCCCAAAAAGGATGCCATAGGTAATATTCTCCTCATAGACATTTTTCAGTCCACCATTCAGAGTGTGGCTTAGTTCATCAAAAGAAATTAATGCCTCTTTTCAAATTTTTGTTTCCTGTAACTCCCAAATCAAACTACAGGATTATCTGTGATCAGATACCTGTCAGCATGCATTTGTGAACAACTGCAGAGCAAGATAACTCCAGAGGAATTTTCTTTCATGTTGTCCGCAGGGATACACCCCAGGGATTCACCTTACAGAGTTATTGCAATTATAGTGGGAAGAATGAAAAAGAAAAGACAGAAGTGCTTGTAAGTAAGACCTGCAAAATTGGATTTTTGGTGTTTTATCCATTAAATATTCTGACTGAAGTTACTTAAGAAGAAAAAATATTCCATGCAATGAGAAACAATGTTTGTAATTTGATTTTCAATCAATTTCCTTAGTTTTGATACACAACTAACAAGGTATCCACCCCACTGTTAAAAGACAGTAAATGACGAACAAATTGAAAGAAGAATGGCAGATACACTGATATGTTTCATGGAGTCCTAATCACCCTGATTACACTCTGGTATATGCAGCTTTGCCATAATACCTACAGGAGTTGGTGAAGTACAAGAAAGCAGACATTTAGATACAGATCTGACAGACCAGAAGATTAGAACAGAGACAGCCTCTATTTCTGCTGAGTGGGGCAATTAACAAGTTACCAGTGCTTTGTAGGCTCTTGCAAGAAAAATGTTAAAATTCAAATGTAAAAGATATACAAATACTTACAGTTTGATCAGAGATGGTAAAGAGGAGAAGGCATTGGGGTGAATAATTTTAATTTTGTTCCAAGCTAAATCCCTACAAGAAAAGTGAGTGGAAAATTACATACCCACTGAGTGAATATGGAAGTTTTCATACACTTGATTAGGGTGCCTAAATATAAAAAAGGTATTAATTACATGCAAATATTTTCAATAAACTTCTGCAAATCTCATGCTGCAAAATCTTATTGAAATTTTTAAAATTATGTTAGTCAGTTAATGGAGTTAGTTACCAAAGTGGCAACATTCTCTAAAACTTCTTAATGCATTTCGCAGTCTAACTCAGTTGTTTTCAGTCTGTTTCAGTTTCCCAAGGCAGCATACAGATGAGTGGGATATACAGACTACTTCTAAGAGGCCCTTATGATATGACTAGAAACAGCAAATCCATTGTCAATAAACTTAACTTCTTAGTCACAAACCAGGAAAAACTGAAATAAGTAAAAGTAGCTATGTAATACATTATATATATATAGGCTTGATCCTGCAAATACTCATAAGTAATTTCTCTACAAAATTATTCTGCTGTGTCTGTATGAAAACTAGAAACATAATATGTTTGAAATTTATGATGGCTGCTCTGAAATTAATGCCTCCTATTTTATTATGCTGGCCCATGACATCAGAAGCAGATGTTGGTAGTATGGCAGTAGAGGGTGAACCTTCCCGCCAATATTCCATTACATTTTGCTGCTGTGTGACAGATGACAGCACAGGAGCGGTCTGATAAAATGGTGGTGCATATGAAGCAAAGGAACATCACCAAATTTCTCCATGCAGAAAAAATGACACACATTGACACTCGCTGAATGTTTATAGAGACCAAAGAGTAGATGTGAGCACAGTCAGGCAGTGGGTAGTGCATTTCAACAGTGGCAACAGTGATGTGAAAGACAAGCCACCTTCCAGATAGCCACGCACAGCTGTCACACCATGAAATGAAGAGCATCTTAACCAGCTCATCCGTGCAAATCGGCTAATTTTGACCACGATAAAAAGTTATGCTTTGAAGCTGAGAATTTGTTCTATCAAATAATGCTATTATGCTCCTTGTATCTGTTGTCATTTTCATGGGAAGAATTACTTTTGGAACGACCCAGGTATTTCTTATTATTCTTCATAGAGAACACTTACCTCTATAAAGATTTCATGCTCCTCAGAGCTGATTCTGCCAATAGATACTGTCTCTGGGACAGTATCTCTCCACCTCTATCATAAATATTTAGAAATAACAGCTTCTATATCTGTAAGTTTACATATCTGAGTTCATTGTTCAGATAAACTTAACAATGTTTATTCTGCTTTCAAAATCACAACTTGATGAAAGATCAAAGTGAGGAGAAATAGAAATTAGAATTAGACTTGTGGCAGACAGTGGACAGACAGCAAACAGACAGTGAATAAATAGAAAATATACCCCCATGTGTTTGAGCACTAACGTGAACCACCAATAGTGCTGTACTCACAGAGAACGAAGAGAAGCCAGCTGCCGGAATGTGTCTGCTTTGATTTCATCAATTTCATTATGATGCAAGTCACTGAAACAGTAATAAAAATTCTCTCAGTTTCAAAGGTACCCAGAAGACACTAGGAAGTACTATAGACCATTTGTGATCCACTTCAGTACATTGTAAAGATACGTATTTGAGTACGTGAAATTGCTCAGTAGTAACTGAATTAATGATGCTCAAGCAAATTCTATCTAGATGTCTCTTTTTAGGCATTCTAGGATAGTTTGAAGCTTACATTTTTTGTAGCTTTTTACATGCAGTAAAACAGGGTAAATCTTCCAGCAGATTATAAGATAGATCTCTGTAATATACAAGAAAAGAAAAGATTAACATTCAATGTAATGCTAAAAGATTTGCTTTCTTGTCTCTCTTCATGCTCAATTAAAAACAACTTATTTTACAGGAGAATAGAAATGTGCAGACTCAGTTATTATCTTTCATCTGTCAGCTTTTAATTTCTAACTGAGGGGAGAAGAAAAGATATATTAACTCCAGATACTGCTTTTGCAAATTCCTTGCATTGTCTGACAATTTCCTGCTGAAGTGCAGACTTCTAAGTGTTTTACAGTAACAATATTGGCAGTCTGCTTATAGAGAGCATTGGCTTTGCATCACAGACTTCATATTCATCACATTAAACTTCTGATAAATATTTAAACCATTAAAAATGCTCTAATAAGTATCTATTTACAAATATGTTAAATGTATATGTACATTTTGTCTGAGAATATCCTTTATTTTTCTGGCAACAATCACAATGAACTCTAATTAGCTTTCAGTTCTACACTTCTGATTAAGCAGTATTGCCTCTGATCCTTAGAACTGTTACATCTTATAACTGAGCACTGTGGTTAAAGATATGGGAACTAACTTTGAAATCAATCACTACATGAGGGAAAAAAGCTCTTGAAAAGACTTGAGCCAAAACTCAACAAATTACAGAATAACTGAAACATCTGGACTGATTTATAGTATAATCTAACTAATCAAAAACAAGCCCAGGCAATTTGCAGAAATTGGAGGGGAAAAAAAAAAGAAGGAAAAGAACCAAACACCCCTCTCCTACCCACTCTCAACAGTCTCACCATATATATATATATGTGTGTGTGTGTGTGTGTGTATACACACATCTTGTTTGGGGAAAACTGAATCTGAATTTGGCTGGTGGAAAGAATATAGAATAAAACTTACATGTATAATTACAAAAAATGTCCTTTTCCCATAGTTATTTAATATTATCAAGTAAAAGAGTAATCTTTCATCCCCACTTGCAGTCCTTTAAAACTGAATCATATCTATCCATTTGCTTTCCTGGAGAAAATTATCTTTGCCATTACTATTCTGACAGGGGCATTTTGTAGATTCTATGTTTCACTTGTGAAAATAGTGCAAGTAATGACAGTGTAGGATTCTACTGAGTCCATCAACTAAAACTTAATTTTTCTGGAAATGTTAATGACATCCACACTGGTATTCAAATCATGTGCTATAATTAGTCCTATTTCAGTGTTGGCCAGAGAAGTAATACAAAATACATTCCAAGTGATGTAATACATAGAGGAAAGCATTGGCTGATTCTCAAAGAAGCAGACACAGTGATTACTTTCGTTAGTGATTAAGCAAACCCCAAGGACATTTCCAAGCTAAAATAATATTGGATATTTAGTGTAAGAACTATGCCCCAACAATGCCAAGTAATAGTCTATCAAAATTTCAGTCAACTACTTAAGTCTGTCTGGAGCAAAATCTAAAAGAGAAGCATGAAAAGCGCTCAAAGCTAAACTCCTTATGCAGATAAATTTTCCATTCACTTCACTGAGTTATCTGCCTCAGAAGAAAACAAAAGTGCTACAGGAGAGACAGAATAATGTCAGTGAAAGTAGCTCTGATTTTTTTAAACAAAATCATGAACCATTTTAGCATTTCCAAAAAAGATGAAAATTAATGATCTTTTTCAGCAATGCATGGGAAATACTGACAGGTATGTGGAATACAAACTGTTGGAGGATGGTATTTTTCAGTAACATTTGAGACTTGCTCCCTGCTCTGATTTCTATGCAGTAATGTGATACACAAAAATAGCAGCAGTGGGGTAATTTTGAAATCATAATGATTTCATTTGCTCATTAATCTTTTTTATTAATGTAAAGTTATTAATCATACTGAAACGTACAGCACTTGGAGATTAGGCAACTGGTCACAAGCTGATCTGGGGAGAGAGGTGATCTGTGCTCCTGTGAGTGTCCTATTGAGAGAATTTATAAATAAATAAATAAATAAATAAAAGATTGCAAAACAAATGCTTATTTTTGGGACATTCTTTAGAATAAATATAAAAAAATATAAACCAAAGGAAAATACTCCTGTATTACTTACAAACTCTCCAGACTTGTAGTCCCAGTCAGATCAGGAAACTCTGTTATCTGTGAGGCACCATTTAAAGTCCTAGAATTTAAAACATCGTTTCAATACAGTTGTAATGAGGGATTTGAGGCACACCTCTAACGTTGCAACTAAAGACAGTTTAAAGAAATGAAACACATACAGAGTTCTGAGTTCTGGTAAGTTTTGAAAAGCAGATTTTCCAACAAGCTGGATGGGGTTATCATAAAAGTGTCTGCAAAAAGAGAGCAAAAAAGGCATTTTATACACAATGTTATACACAATGTTATACAAATAACACATACACAAAATATTATCTGGAATATTTTAAAAGATTCAAAACACATTACATGATTATAATATATACAAATGAGTAATCTCTGTATGCTCACAGACATTTTGTGTACCTGTGGGCCTTTTCTCACCTGCTAGCCTATGTGCATCAAGTACATTTTTAATACTGAAATATCCATTTTCCATGGATTTAAAACCAGAAACCTTCCATTTCCTCTTTCTCCCAGAAAGATTAAAATTCAAAGATGAAGAACTTTATTATGACATATGGCAAAGTTGATGGATGAAGAAATCAGAACTTCACATACTTGGAGGACGCTGTCCATCCACAGCAGTTGAGTACCACTGCACTTGTGAAGGAGTCTTGCTTTTGCTCATAAAAAAAATGCTGCTCAAAACTTGTGGCTATTTTTCTTACATTTATTTTACAATTTCTTACGTTGAGGATTTCCAGTTAAATGTATTCTCATGTAAAATAATGAGAATTGAGACTGGAATCTATCATGAGTGATTTTTCTATCTTCTACATTGCCAGCAATACTAAGAGACCTATAAAGAGTAGTTCAACTGAAAGGTCAGTGATGAAGTAGTGGTATTCACTCCCTTTAAACAGGGCATGCAAATTGCCACACTTTTCATAAGGCTAGGAAGATATAAGCTTGTTCACTTGCATTATTGTGTGCTACACAGTGCATTCACAAGAAGATATATCAGACAAATAACAACAAACATGGTACTTAATACCATATTCTCTTACACAAAGTGTCACTGAATAAACTGTTATCACTTACATTGTAATAAGTGATGGATTACCTACAAATGCACGCTCAGGTATCGACTTGATGTTGTTGCTATGAAATCCTCTACGAAACAAAAAAATGGTTTACACAGTAAAGAAAAAGAATGAGAAGGCACAATTTGTATTCACCATACACAACAATTTCTTTGATTGTAGTAAGAAAAATGTCTATGTGTAAAGATATGCTTTTGCTTTCAGGGGTAAGACAACTGGTAAAAGCAAGAGCAAAAGAAAAAGTGAAGAAACGTCTGGAATTCAGCACTCTTCTACACGAGAAATGCCATGCAGGTGAAGTAAACAGCAAAATAGCATTTTAAAATTCAGATGCTCACAGCAGGAAACTGTTTCATAGCTGTATGTCATGTAGGTCATGTATATGTAATGTAAATATAGACATTGAATAGTACATATGTACATGTATATATGTATCCTCCCCGTATTTGTTAATTTGCATTCCATTTACTGTGATAATAATGAATTACACAAATTTATAAGATAAATGATTTTATACATTATATTGTTGAGTCTCCCACAACCACATTGTTGTTGAAATATTTTACATGTAGAAATGAACAAGCTATCCAATGTGCCTGCTGGATAGGGGGCCAAAACTCCAAAACTTGGTCTCATCATTAATTACTGGATTTTATTCATATGAGTACTTCTCCATTGTAAAATACAAAAGAAACAACTAAGGTTTCAAAAGAACAATGATGATTTGTGTGGGAAACTCCCATTAGTTCAGTCGGGTATGAAAAGGGCTTCCCAGATTAAATTTATACATTTAGAAAGCCTCAAATTGTTCACTGATGCAAGCACACTTGGTCATTACTTCAACAGGTTCCACATTACTGGTTTCACTTGTTTAGTCACCGTGCTACTGCTGATGAGACAGAACAAGGCTCTAAATCCCTTGTTCTTCTGCACGCCATAAAAACTGCATCCATGCAGACACAGATTCCAAGCAATATGAGGATCCCATTTCATCTAGAACCAGTGAACAGACTGGTTTTGTGGATTCATTGAATGGGATTCCTTGTACAGAGAAAGGCAAAAGAAACGGCACGACTGCTTCCCAGGGCAGTGTCTGGCCCCTCATCACCACTGACACGGTCAGAGTGTGGGAGCAGCCCCATCATCAGCCAAAAGGAAATTGCAGTGCATTTCTGTAAAACAGAGTCTACAGCACTTCTGAGGTGACTGGGAGAGAGTGATCATGGCTATAGCTCATACCCTGTGTGCTGCACCTCAGCAGTATACCTCATCTGAAACAAAGGTAAATTACTGCTTGTCAGTTCACATACTGAGCAAAAGAGCTTAAATCTATCTGCACTCCTGGATAAGGACACTATAGTAAGGCCACACTGGGAAAAATGTTTCACAGGCATCTTCAAAACCTAACAGCTATACTCACTCTGGAGAGAGAACTGCCCCTACAGCTGAGATCACCAAGGGCAGAGCATCTGGGACTGGTTTAGCTCTGCCTTGATAACTTGCTGTTTCCAAGACAAGAAAAATAAAAAGCCATATTCAGTGTTCTCAGTCCAAGCACAAATTCTGAGAGAAAGAAGAGGCCTGACCCAGAAACACCTTAGTAATGTAGCCCTGCAATAAACTGAATCTTTGTGGCCCTGGGTTCCTCTTAGTGAGAACAGAAGGAAGCCCGTGGGAGACACCTCATGTTTTTAAGATCAGCTTCCAGGGCCCAAGCAAAACACTGATGTACATGGTCAGATTCTGTGCTGAACTTGGGAATTCAGGTTACAATTTCACACTCCAAAGATTTCCTGTGCAGAGAAGCTCAGCTGCCACAAGCAGTTTGATACCTAGATGTGAGATCCTATGGGGTTGAGAAATCTCAAACACATCAGGCAATTTGCTGGACTGGACAAGGTGCATTTACTGCAAACCTAGGTTATCCATGTTTGGCTACTGACTCCAGAGGTCAGCAGAAAGGCAGTTCTTTGAGGCCACTGGATTTCACACCAATTCTTTTAGGCCTCAGGAGACAGAACAGCAGCTGAGAGTAGCTGGACTGAGAAACTCACAGCCTCACAGAGCCACACTCTTGGGCAGCACAGGAGGCACTGAGCTGAAGTCAACACTGCTTGGGAGTTCCCTGCTTCCAAAAAAATCCCAGCCACATAAAGTGGTGTTATTACGTGTGATGCAGTAATACTACAACTGATACTACAACTGTGTCAACTGTGCCCAGCTGCTATATGATTACCTAGTTTTTGTAAGATCTATGCTGATGGTACATGTAGAGTGGCAATTATTTCAAACCGAAAGAACTCTGGACATACACACTGTTGTACACATCATGTTTGAAATGTGTGAATATTTCATTCATTCTTTTATAACTCAGCTGTTTCTTACAATAAACTTGGCTGGCTTCATTTCAGTGTTGACATTATTTTAGAGAAACTATGTCTGTGCGTCCACAAGTGTTTTGTTTACAACATTACAAAGGACTATTTAAGTTGAAAAGTGAATGCTTTAATTTAATGGGGGAGGAGGGATGGAAGAAAACATTTAAACTTGATTAGCCAGTAAGAGGGCCGTGTTTTTTCTTTAGTCTAGCAGACTGTGATATTTTGGACCGCTTGGAAAGAACAATTGTTGTGTTTGGGACTCAAAATAAATTAGCTGTGTTCCAAGGATGAAGTTCTTGAAGAAAATTCACCGCACAACGCAGTATAAAAGTTGTCAGAGCTTGAATGTTCTAAACTGCATGTTGAAAATTATCTTTTATGCATGTTGGCACATTTATTAGCTTTTCCTAGGATATCAGTTTTTAGGGATTACTGACAAAATCACCAGCATTAAGAAAATAATCAGTCATACGCTAGACAAAACATCCTACATCCTAATATAACTGCTCTACTTACAGTTCTTTTAGGTTTGTTAGTGTCCTGATAGCAGTGGGGAACTCGTCCAGACTGTTGTAATTTAAATCTCTGTGTGAAAATAGATTGTGTTATTTAGGTTTTGTGTTACGTCAGGAATAACAGAATTGTTGGCATTCGTAATGAAATACCATTTTTCATGCATTGAATGAGAAACATATAGCCCAAATCCAGGAAATCTTTAAAGTGCACGGATGTTCTGTAAAAAATCTGTTTAGGGCACATTCTCATTCCTATTTTTTTATCAAGTGGGAAAACATACAATAAGCCCAACTTTATCATTAAGCGTATTGTTCAATTTAAGCTTTGGCAGTACTCACATGGAGAATGTCTCTAACCATACAAATGGTAAAAACAGTAGTTTAGCTGGGGTAGTGACCTTTGCTTTAAGAACTGCTCATGCTGCAGTGGCAATTAGACTTCATTACGGTAAAGTGAATGAACTATACACATACTTCTGCCTTGAACAAGACATTTGCATCCTTTAGTATTCATGAGACACCTGAAACTAAAATTGAGATGCGCCTGTGTGGTGCTCCCTGTGCACTGCTTTGTGAAGAATATAGTCTGAAAAATTTGAGAAACAGCCTTATGGAATGGGCAAAACAGAAATCACAGTTTACAATAGATGGAAATTGAAACAGTATCAGGCTGAAGTAATTCAGGCAGGAAACTGCTGTCTGAACTCAAGAAGGCTTTCCTTCCTGCTTGTAAATCTCTCTCTCCCACTTATTGACAGAAAGAGATTACAGGCAAGCACAGTTTTGCTTTGCCCTCCAGTGATATGTGATTTCCAGACCTATGCATCAATGCAAAGAAATGATCTTAAAGCTGACCTCCGTCGTTTACGCTGAAATCTCTTTAGATTATCTTGAAACTACGTTGAAACTGGTCTATACAGTACGCAAGCAGTGAGCTTGAGGCAAGTGCTACATTCTCCTACTGCAGTGAAGAGACTGCACCTATATCCATTCCCAGGTTCATGACTGTCCTCTGAGTTTTCATCTCTTTCATACCAGGTGGCTGGGACTGGGTTTGCAATTACTTATTCCATTGTTCTTTTTTTTCCCCCATTTTTGACCAAGTGCCATGTGAATCTCACTTAAAAAAACACAACAAACTATTACATTTTCCCTCTCTCTTTCCTGTCCCCCTTTCCGGTGCTACATTAAGGGACTTCCTTTCAACTCACAGCAGACTAAAAGTCAAAATTGTAAAAGTGCACTTCAGTTTGAAGGGATCAGTGCAACTGAAACTAGGGAATGAAAAGAAAAAGAAAAGAGGTCAAAATTTCTGGGTTTCTAATGTTACTGAAACATGAAAGTGAGCAGTACGTACTTCTGTGGATGAGAAAGAAAATAGTTACCTTTAGACTAGCATTATTCAGATTTGATATTTTGTCTATTTGCTCCTCAAATCTTCATCCTCTGCCCTGGTTAGGTGAAATCTCTAAAATCTCTGAGAAGGATTTAGCTGATTGTGGCAGGTGGTAAGGAGAAGATATGCAAGCTTTTACTGTTCCTGCAGTATTTTGGAGTTCTGTTACCTACTCTAGCAGATAGATATGAACAGAACTTTGACAGAAACTTGAAGCAATTTGAACCCTTATCAGTGCTATTCTTTAGCAAAGTTCTTTAAAGGCATGATCTTGGACACAACTGAGATATCGCTTTCCTTGTAAAACATACATGATTTGTGTATTTGGCACTTCCTCTTTTTCCAGGGATAAAAAAATAAAATTATGTGATTTCATAACCCTCTTCTATGGCGAGACAGTTTCTTGGTGGTAAATCTTTTCACTGTGACAGTTTCCCAATCTAGCCATTAAATTTATTGTTTAAACAAGACAAATAAATAGTACTAAACTAGGCAAACACAACTGCTCATGAATAGCCACTTCTTTTTCAATGCCCAATACAGTTCTCAAATGTCTTTTAAACAATTTATCAACTGATGATGCTTATTAAAAAGGCAAGCTAATTTTATTGTCAAAAATAGTATCTGCCACATAGAGTCATTGTAAACCATCACTTAGATCCTGTAGCGATTAGGCAAGCCAAAAAACACACTTAGTTCTTAGGCTATTTTTATTCTTTCAGAATATTAATGAAAACACTGTGGAAAAAAAAAAAAAAAAAAGGAAACAAATAAGAGGTCAACTCACAAAGTCTCTAGGCTGTGGAGCCCATCAAAGCATTTCTTTCCCAGGGAGTAGATTCTATTGTTATGGAGATGTCTGCAGGGGAACATTAAGCACACAGTCAGGAAAGCACATTGCCCACAGTGGACTCAAGCAAAACATTTTGATGCTTAAATCAAAATAAACTTATTTTCAGGCATGCACCAATTAAATGCAAGTTATGCTTTTGCAAGAGCATGTAGAGGAGGCACTTTCACTGCCCTCCCTTCTTTCTCTTGACATCACTCCACCCATGCGGCATTCAATTTGGTTCCATAGAAGGGATTTGTTTTACAGCCATCTACATGGCTTAAAAAGGGCATAACCTGGAATTTTAGAGTGAGTTTTGCACATTAAATGTTGTGAAATTGTATACGTATTCCCACACATTATTAATTAACATGTTGCCTTTAGAACTGTGGGTGGTGTTCGTTTGGAAAACGTATACTCAGAGGCTGTTAGAGGGGATGGCACAGAATAGCAGGTGAGCAGAAGGATAATAAGGCAGAAACAGCCATTAGCCTTGCAGAATGAAAGAAGACACAAAGCCATAGGATAAGGAGTCATAGCTTCACTGAGATGAATGAACTAATCAATTTTTAGAGCTTTAATTTGCTCTTCTTTGAAACTGTAAACACCCGTAGGTCAACACTTACTTCTCAAATGTTCAGCCCCTGAGAGTAACTGCTGCATGTTTCATTCCAGACAAACCCTCCCATGTGAAGGATCAGAATGCTGCCTACTTCTAAGATTTTGATACTGACACGAAAAAAATCAATTGGTGTTAAGCTCATTAATGGGAGTATGTACACTTAGTGCTATTTAAGCTGGCTTTTGAAGAGGATGCATTTTTCGCAGCAAACGTCTACTTTATTCTTCACATTTCACTCTCATAGTGGAGGAAAACTATGGGAGTAACACTTCAAAAGAAAAGATGGATTGTGATTGAGGAGCTGCTGGTTACATACCCTTTCATGCTTCATTCTGCTCTGAAAGTAATTTTAAAGATCACAGAACCTAGAGACATCTAGGTATCATCTGAGTATCTCTGCCCATAAAAAGCAGGGTACCCGATGGTAAACTACAAATGTTTTGTAGGTTTCCCCCTTCCTAGGAAAAAAATTAACCGTTTTTTAAAATGACTACACTGAGCTGTAACGTTTGAGTTAGCATGAAGAATATCCACAAATTCCACTTCAGTTTGGATTGCTAGTGATGGAGCTTCAAACCTGTGCCAGACAAACATGCATATTCACACACAGCTGGAAATTTGCCAGACTGAATAGAGTAGCAAACAAAAGAAAACATAACTGCACACGAATATTTTGATGAGCCAAAAATCAGAGAGTCATAGAATCACAGAAACCTTAGAATTGGAAGGGACCTTTAAAGGCCATCATCTAGTCCAACTCCCCTTCAATGAATAGGGACACCACAGCTGGATCAGGTTGCACAAAGCCTGATCCAGCCTCTCCTTGAAAGTCTCCAGTGATAGGGCATCAACCACCCCTCTGGATAACCTGTTCCAGTGCCTCACAACTCCCACTGGAAGACATTTTTTTCCTTATGTCTAACCTAAATCTACCCTATTTGAACTTGAAACCATTTCCCCTTTTCTCTCACCGCAGGCCCTGCTAAAAAGTCTATCCCCTTCTTTCCTGTAGCTCCCCTTTAAATACTGAAAGGCCACTATCAGGTCACCTCACAGCCTTCTCTTCTCCAGGCTGAAGAGCTCCAGATTAGTATCAGATGTTGCAGATAATGAGGAATAATTTAATTATCAGGCAGTATGAAACCCAAAAGACCAGAAGTAAGCAAGTCAGATCTAAAATATGGGAACCTAAGTGAGAGAAGCAATCAGGGAATGAAGGGAATAAAAATTTTCTCCTGGCTTTCTTATATGTCCTCTGGTAGGGATCTAGAGAATGACATTCAAGACATTCTCTACCTTCTCAGCATTACTGAAATGTCTAGGAGCTTGGTTAAATAACAAGCCTATCCACTCCTCTATCCACTTTAAATGGAATGGGACTGATACTCAATGTAAACATAGGGCAAGGATTGTGTATTACAAGGCAGATATTGCACACTGTAATTGGTGCTCTACACATTTAAATGAATATATTAAACATTAGGCAGAGACAGTGAATACAATACTCAACAAAGAACCCTGAAATGTGCCAGGTTCAATGATGGCAGTGGGGTTAGAATATGCCAAAATAGGCTAAGTCTCTTACAGACTATAGTTTCAGACAGGTTGTAATTCTTGACTACATTATTTTCTCCTTAATAATACTGACATTTTCCAAAATATCCTGAAATAACTTCTCCTCCTCAGTTTCCTCCTTAGTTTCTCCAGCCTGTCTAGCATTTTTTCCACTTGGTGCATTCCCAGAAGATAAAAAACTGGGTTCCAGAGTATTCCTTCCAGATTTTGGAGATGGTTTTGCATCTGATTCATTTAGCTGTACTGGTATGCAAATATATCAAAATATGAAGCTACATATACTATCTGTGAAGTAGAACTATACATAATTTCTACCGGGCAGCATTCTTTCCAAGTCACCCAGAAAGCTTTCAGTTCATTTCTTTTTTCTAATCTTTCTCCATTCAGTACTGCCTTAGAAAGCATACAATTCATCTATTCCTGTTACTTTTGCTGACCAGATATGGTGATTTTTTAAAGATTCCCTTACACAGTTTTTTACTGGAGACAAAATTTTTAAGTTAGATCAATCAAGTACTTTAGCAAATGTGACTTTAACTCTAAGATCATGTGGAAGTTCTGTTTCTCTAAGATAACTAAAAAACCATTTACAGTACTTATACAAACAAAAAATTATTTGGTATTTAAAAAATAACATTTTCCATAGCAGAAAGGACTGCACACATAAAGAGTATCATCATTAGGCCTAGTGCAAAAGTAGAAGGGAACTACAACTTTATAGTCCAAGATAATGTCAGTTTAATATTAACACTGAATGAAAAAAAAATAGAGGCTTAGCTAACCCAAGTATACAGCCATTTAGGTTGTCTCAAGTAACACCTAAATTAAACATTGTATCTTCAAGTAATTAATCACAAGGAGGTCAAAGCCCTTCAAAGAAGCAGAGATTCTGGCTAACAAGCAATTGATAAAACTTACAGAACTACCAAACTGGAGAGGTTTCCAAAAGCATAGTCCGGTATGTAATGAATTTTATTCAGTGCCAGTGTCATTGCCTGAAGTGCTGGTAAGCTTCTAAAAGCTTGGATGGGTATTTCTGTCAAGGAATTATCATCTAGCCACAGGTGTCTAAGGGAGACCAAGCCATTGAAGCAGTTGGGGGGCACATAGTTGATGTGGTTGGCATCCAGGCGTCTAGGAGAAAAAGAAATAAAGAAAATTGATTCTGAGAAAAGAACAGTGGACTTTCACAAGAAACTATCATCAAGCACACAAGAATAGGCAGCATTTGTCACATCAATTTTTCATTTCCCACAGATTCTGTATTTCTATCTTGTTTGCAACATTATCTCTGGAACCTCACATGGCGTCCACAAATCTCCTAGGCAGCTGGCTCACTGCTCACAGCTTTCCATTGGGGTCATTGGTCCACTGAAAGCATAGACTAATCACTTTTGAACAGAGCCTTTCTATGGACCAGTCACAAAGTTGTTTACTTTATCAATTATTTGAAAGTATGGAATAAAAAATTATAAGAAACTCAGCATGACATTCTCTTTCAGAATCTATAAATCACTGAGTTGTAGTGCTGAAAGATGTTTTGGTTTTCCATATGCTATCCGTCCGTCACTTTTAAAAGCTAAAAATAAAAATTATTTCTGGGTTTCTGCTCATGTTTTACTCCTTCTTAAAAGCTGTGTAGCTCAATTATTCTAATGAGCAACGAACGCAACAAAGTAGAGCAAAATGGTTTTAAACAGAGATCGGTGTTGCTAATGCAGTTGATTCCTTTTGAAGTTACTTGATGTACTTCAGCTGCTGCAGAGCCAACAGAGGGAGCTCAACTACATGTTGCACCTTTCCTGAGCTGCAGGTGATATCTTGCTTTCACACTTCTGCAAGTAGGGATTAAATCTACTTAACTTTTTGCAGATAAGGCACAAGAAATACTATGTCATAGAAGCCAATCTCTAAAACTTTTCTTGAAGATGTTCAGAAGAGTACAGAGATGAAATAAAAACAAATTTAAATAGAAGTTTTGAAAACACTATAAAAAAACAAACAACCCCCCCCCCCAACACACCAAGGTACAAATAAGTAATTCTGTACAACCTAAATTTGTTCTGTTTGAGAGAAGTGCTATACTCTCTGTGATGGGCATGATAATCTCTTTAGTTAAAGCTGCTTCCTCATTTACAGTCATGTAAAATGTCAAGTCCATTCTATCTCCTGCTCTGTGCTCCTTCTACCTTCTGCATGAGAACAAATAATGAATGCGAAGCCTTCGTGCCAGGCTGGCAAATAACTGAGACAAGGTCAGTTGGAACAAATTTATAAAGTTCAGTGTCAAAGCCCCTGTACAATTAAATTTTCAATATAATAACTGACATGGCAGGCAGCAGAGACAGAGCTTTCAAAATAATTCAAGGGTCGGTCAACAAATGGGTGAGGCTGGAAGTGTTTAGAAACAGTCATGCTGTACCTCCCCCATTCCCCAGGCAACAACTGTGCCATGCCTGTGTTTTCAAATAAGGTATAATTTGAATGAGTAGATGAGGTTTCTTTGTGTTTGGTTAGACGTAAATTTCTTCCCTGTGTGATGCTGGTATGTAAACTAAGAACTTACAGTTGCATTAGTTTGACAGTTACACTGATTAAAGAATGGAGGCTTTATTCAGCCTAAATGTGTCACTGTGTGACAGTCAGCTTCTTGCTCAGTGCCAAGGCTGACTGTGCAGCTCCGACCTCCCAGAGGAAGACAGACTCCAGAGGAGTTACTCACAGAACTCCTGCTCGCGTGGCAAAGCCAGAAGTCAGCTGTTTGTGTGATCCTGTGGCTGCAGAGGCAGTACTTCTGCTGTCCTCAGAGAGGTCAGGGTTTCTACCTTCCCAACATTCAGCAGCAAATCAAGAAACCAATTTTATTACTGAAGTTTCCAAATATAAACCCACTACTACTATGTAAGCAAAATAGACAATATAGGACTGCTGTAATGTAAATGAGATTCTAAATAGCTTATTCCTTAAATAAACTTTGTAAGAAAGTTTGAAACTACCATGATTTGTATTGCATGTCCTATTGCTGGATTATACACTCTACCAGCGCTCATAAGCACTCCCTCAAGTGCTCTTTTCTTATCTAATCTTTTTAGAATTTCCAAGTACCATTTTTCCCTCTTGCAGATAATAAAACATTTCAGTAGTGATTACGTTTCCTGTCATACTGTAGGTAATGCACACTGATGTATTAAGCATTGATCAAAATCATTGCTTTCAGCCAATTGTTTCACATACGTTGATCAAAGTTTTGGCACTTTCAAAACTAAACCCATTAACTCACAAACATGACTCTATTTATAATTGAAAATATATAGATAACGTGGTGATTTTGAAAGCTGCTATTATATTCCAGAGAGAGTCGATTTAGGGAAACAGAAAAGCTTGATCTCTTCTGATAGGCGACATGTAAATAAAGCAGACAGTATGAAATTCACCATGAGCTCACTTAAAATGTCCAAACCTTTCAAAGAAAATGCTTGAGCTATGTGGACTGTATCCCACTGGTGTTTCCTGTGGCATGCTGTGAATGCTAGGACCATATGCGTTATAAATGATGAAAAGATATTATTCATATAGAACTGAAAGCATGACTAATTCGCTGTTACTCTGAAAAGGGTGAAGGTAGGTTTTTTAAAAAAAGTTTTGATTCATATTTTTGGATCAATTCAATATGGACACCTAGCTTTATGCCACTGGTACATCTCCACATAAATACATATATTTTTCCTTTCTCTGAGTCTTATCCCAAGAGTAAGCACAGGTACAACCTAGTGAAATACCTAGTGCTCAGGAAGATCCTTAAAGTCTTGTTGGTGAGTCTTTCTCCTTCATTCAAGTTTAAGTCAAATGCTAGGTATGGGAACAGGAAGGAAACTTCTCCCAGGTCATTTTTCCCTCTGAGATAAACATCTATCACATGGATTGCCTCTTTTTGCAAGGGATAAGGGACTGAACGTAATGAAGGGACTGGACAAGAGGAAAGTTACAACTGTAGATAAAGAAGTCAAGAATACAATGCTGACAAAACCAAATATTAAGGTCCTTCATGCAGAAGGCAGGTTAGGCAAGGAACTGAGAGCACATGAGGACTGATGACAGGCACACAGACGGCAGAAGGGCATGCTCCTCCCTCTCCTAGCACTTTCTTCCTCTCCAGGTTCTACAGCACACAGGCATTGCTGAAAGCATGGAGCAATTATGAACAAGGACTGGGGACAGGGCAGGTCTGGAGTGGGTATCGCAGGAAGGAGGGTGTCAGATTGTGGTGACGTGGACCCTCTCAAGGGTTTGTTCATAGGAGTTAGGCTAAAGCCACATGTAAGGAATGGCAAATGACATCAGTACTGGCTTTCAAAAGTGAATGTAATGAAAATAAAGTTGGCTACTGTAAGCATTTTCTCCAACATGTCCCTTTAAGCAGGATACCCCCTTCCATCCTCAGGGGAAAATGTTAGTAGTATTCTGAAAGCTTAATTACAACATGCCAGCACAGCAGTTCCCACAGATTTCAGCCCTTGTATGAGCTTGTACAATACTGATACAAGAAACCCTGCGCAGCAACAGCAAGATTGAAAGAGGAAAAAAAAGTCACAAGTCATAGTTTAGGAACATTTGTTTCTGCCCTGCTGCTTAGTTAAACTCCATCTGCACGTAAAACATGAGAAGGTCTCAACACCTCTGAGAGTTTTGATCCTTAGCATTTCTCTTTATATCCAAATACATTGTTCAGGTGTATCCTGGATGGTGTGCCAGGACACTAGCATGTTGTATAACGCACAAATATCCAGTTCCACAGCTATTTTCATACTGAAACTAACCTCAAAGCCCCAAAAGCGGGAAAAAGTGAGGCCAGCAGGAATTGTTGGGTCATGCTAGGAACCTGGCTGCAGAACAGAGGTCCAAGACCAGACATCTTGTGTGTCTGGGAACGTTGCCAGTAAGCTCTGCTGGCCTCCCAAAGCAGGTGGCTGCATGCAGGGTGCTGACAGGATGGCCCAGGCCTGTACGAGCTGCCCAGTGGCCCCAGGTAATCACTCAGCCAAACCCCATCTGGCAGCAGTCAGAAGCGTGCCAAGGACCCTTCTCACAAGGCAGCAGGGCAGATGGTCATGACCAGTGCTTTGGAGCACTCCTATGCCCTGTTTGCCCTATTAGACTGTGGTAATACTGTTTCATCATACGATGCTCACGTGGACCTTCTTGTGTATCTGATTTGAACCTCACATGGCTGATCATTTCAGCACTTGGCCCTCTTGTCCTCCTCCCACATGCAATGTATGTCCTGGTGGGATTCAGCCACACAGAAAGATTTCTCATTAGCAGTTCTGAGGTTGAGAAATGTATGTCTTTACAGGTATGATTAAAAAAAAAAAAAAAAAAAAGCAATGCTCATTTATGAGATTGCTCAGCAGACAGAAAGGAGTCAGACACTGAGTAGCTTCTACTGGATGCAAGAAAACATCGGCCTGGAACTGCTGACCCAGTTTGGATAATTGTACCCCACTTTGAAAGCAATCTGACCCTACAGCTGGTTGTGTAGGGACTGGACTCAAATATTTAGTGGTAGTACAAACAGACTGGGGATTCTTGCATGTCTGTCCTCCTCCTAGCTGTTTATCAAGCTGGAAAAATGTGTGACTGAGAAGGGTGCTCTGACACTGTCTTGGTACTCCACGATTCAGTCCCTCTTCTGCTATCTAGTGTGCCCTACGGTTCTAGAAGCTCACATAGATAAAACATGAAATAAAATGAGACTGTAGGCATGAGTTTTGAGATATTTTTGTGTATGTGTACAGTTGTATGCATGAGAACACACAACTTTGATGCAAACTGTGGGAAATTCCTCCTTAGGGAGCTTGAGGGTAACTGTTGAGGTACTGGGTTTCCTAAGAAGGATAAAGCCTTCTGTGGGCTTCATTATCGTGGGGTGTGACATGAAAAACCACAACTGAAGCTCCTGTCTTTTCATGAAAACAATTCTCCTGGGAGAATGTGATTTCATCAAAGTTGGTTGGTCTTTTAACTAAAAATCAGGATTATTAACACGAAAAAAACCCTGTTTATAATGTTAAAACTTGAAAAAAGGCTTTTTAGTTTTAAGACTGAACTGGAGGCATTTCAGAACTCTCTGTTATCAAAGTCTTCAACTCCTTTTTCAGATTAAGAATTTCTTTTAAAAAGCCAAGTATTTAGAGAAGCAGGGAGAAGGAGATGAAAAATCCATTTTCTGACCTGTTCCAGACAAGCAAACAATTAAGAACAGCCGAGATTATTTCTAGCTCAACTTTCATGTAAAAATGCATCATCATAAAGTGCTCTGCACATAGCAACATATCTTAAAAATAAAACTGAAGTGATACATAAATTCTGTCAGAAAGTTAAACTTACTTATACCTTTTTTTTATATATTTGTAAAGACAAATCCATGTGCTACACTAAACTCCAACTTTTCAGGTTTTCAGTGGAGAAAAAATGGTTTATTTTTTCCTCTACAATTGTTCCCAGTGCTTTGGAAGAGGTACTGTCTTGTATTCTGCTCTGCTTTCTACTACTAAAGTAGAAAACTAAACTAACTAAAGTTTTCTACTACTAAAACTTCTAAGTTTTACAGGAATTAAAGCAAGTGGCATGTCTTACTGTAAATAATGCTTGTTTTTAGATATCCTTGATGACTAGTTTAGGATGGATAGTGACATAATCTATTCTTGATTATCATTTCTCTCTAAAAATAAAATAGGAAAAGCTTTTTACTAACAAACAATGATTTCTAAACAAGAAAATAAACTTAATTAGTCTGTGGCACTCACTGCAAGGGGCTGCATTACAATAGTCCCAATAAAAGAGCAGCAGAAGCTTCGCTTCTCCATCAGCAATGCCAATTGGACTTCCCTCCTTTATTTACTAAAATTTACGAATGAAGATCTCCAACTTATCAGTTGCTAATAGCATAAAATTTGCTTTAACATGCTCAGGGAAGAGATCTTTAAAAATAATTTGTGCACCACTGCCTGCTTTATCAATCTCTTCTTGTTCAAAAAATACTGAAATGCCAATTCTGGTACACATGTAATCTCACTAGAAATAAAAATATCTATTTAAATAAATACTTAAATTCAGTGAAAACAGTTGGTCAGAAAGCAAGGTGATGATTAATAGGTGTATTTCAAAAATAAATCAGTAAACGTACATAAAAGGCTTTTGGATTAAACAGATATATTCAAAATCATTAAAAGCCTTCTTGATTTAAAAACAGAGTGGAGATATTTGAGCTTTGGGAAACATAAAATCCAGAGACCATCTGCTTACAGTCAGTTCTACAGAAAAGTGAATAATAAAGGAGACAGCATTCAAGTGACACTTCAAACCCCGCTGCCAAGATCTAAGTTGTGACACCAGTCATTGTGTGTTGGCTGTTTTCAGTCATGGAATTTGAGAACTTACTTTCCTCTTCTTGGCTTAACAGAAGCAAACATCATTTGAATTGTTGGGGCTAGTAAACCAGATAATCTGTATTCATGACAAATTTCAAAAGGAAATTATAGCCCACATAAAATGCTGAACATGGAGATAAACACAGCTGTGGCCAGCACAATAAAATGGGAGGCATTACTTTCAGAGCAGCCCTTGTATACATCTAATGTGTACACACAAAATTACATACATATTTATATAGAAATGATTTTAACATAATCCTCTTCACATTCATTAAGGTATCAAGGTGGTTAGTATGGATTGCCTCTTTACATGACCGCCCTTCTTCGGTGAAAATACAAAAGGCAGTTCTAAGCCCTGTCATCAGTTTTCAGTTTTTTGCAGCTATGCTAACCTAAAGAAAAGGGTTAATGAAGCTTTCGAAAACCATGCCACCTGTTTAGTTAAACATAATAAACACAAGAAGTTGTTATCTTATAGAACTTGCCTTTGTGTAGGCTTTTAACCTCTTAATTACACCCTTGAAAAGACTGCTGCTATTTCAAAGGTTTCAAGAAATACTTCCTATTGTAAATCAGAAGCCAATGCAAGAACCACCTTGTGAGCAGAAAATTCCTAGACTGTAAGAAACAAGAAATTGAATCTATGCACACCTTTATCTGACAAGCACAACCCAGTTTAAGCAAACAAAAGAATAATAGTTTTCTTTCCCTCAAAGAGGTCTCTTTTGCCAGTGATCATCTTTCAGCTGATAGTAGCTTTTCTGTACAAACCCGTATCGTTCCATCTTAGGACTGCTACACAGCTGTCTAAAAGTTTCTGCTGATCACCCCTATTCTCTGTCTGTCTCAATTTTGTCACAAAATATCAGCTCTTCACACAGACTACACACTGCAACTACGTTTGGTTCACTTCTTCAGCTTCTTCACCTATGGAAAAGAATATCTGCAGAAAAGAATGAGCGAGACTGTCATTTTGTTTGGAAACTGTACTGGAAATTCAACAGTCTCTTTCAGAGCAACAAAGGAACCCTTGTTTGCTTGGCTTATCGTGTTTTGGTCCAGAATGTGTATAGAATGATGTGATCTCAGCAAGATTTTTTTTTTGTTTGTTTAGCAGAAAGAAAATCTAATATAGTCAGTAGACCAGCATTTTCTCATGACTTTTTAAAAAGATCAAAGGAAAGAACTGCAACCTCAAAAGTATACGGCTAAGATATTTCAGTCTGTCTGGTCAATAAAGAAAAAAAGGTACAGACCAAATAACAATTTATAAGATAATTAATTCTTAAGGCTCTTTCACCTTTACAAACCTTAACGAATGCTTTGTATATTAAGGAGGTAAGTATTGTTCGAGACAGACATAAGAACCTGGGAGCTAAAGTAGTATAATGTGTGCCTGTGTATGGGTAAGTTATACACCGACGACAAAAGTTTGCTAGAAATTGATTCATTATTTGGATTTCATCTGAATTAAATGTGTGCAAAAGATGTGAACTCTCTGGTAGAACTTCTTTGCACACAAAAAAACAAGAGAACATGTTTAGCACAGTATGCTTCCCAATCAGTAGATCTGAGCTAATGTTTGTCTATGTCCAAAGAACATGCCTATTTTCAATCATCTAAAGATTTCATGCTGCTCATTCAAAGTTAGTGCAGACTTTAGAAAATTTAGCCATCTTTTCTTCTTGTATCAAGTGACAACAAAATTCTGTGCATAATTCAGAAACAGAATTGATTCTGCATCCTATATGGAGACAGCAACAGTGGCCTCGTAATTGCAAAATGTGAACTCCAGGTGCAGCAGAAGGAACTAATGATAATGAATTGACTGAAAAACAACATGGCAGATGGATTTCAGTACAGGCAGATATAAAGTTAGGCCTATGAGGTGAAGGAAATTCCCACCTGACAAGACAAAATCCTGAATAACTCTTAACATGCTAAGAAAATCATGTCTTAAAGTTGCAGTAAGTGTAAAAATTAAAGCTCAGTGTTCAGTAACAGTTAAAACAATTAAACAAAATGATGTTTGGGGGTTAGCAGGAAAACAAGTAACAAAAAAACCTCCATAATTTCCCTCTGTAAATCCACGCTGTGCAAACACTTTCAGTATTCTATGCAGGTCTGATTCCTCCTTGACTCATCTCAAACAAAATATAAAAGAGCTAGAAAAAAGTTCAGTAAAGAATAACAAGGATGACTGGATGAAGGGAATAGCTTCCACATGAGAAACAATTCAACAGTTGTAGCCATTGGAGATAGGAGAGAGGTACGCAAAATCTAGGATACCTCAATAAGGAACAGCTGTTTATACCTTCTAGAGTCTGCACCTATTAGCATCTACTACCATCAAATGTGATAGTAAACTCCAAGCGAATAAAAAAAGGTACCTCATCACAGAGTTAGCTGATCAGCAGATATGCTGCTATGGAAAATAATGGGTGTTACATTAGCTCAAACAGCAATTGTACAAGCTCACAGAAGAAAATCCTCTAAAAGCTATCAAGTTCAAAGAAGCCGCTCAGCAAGTCCTTGAGTGCCAAGCTTTGGCAGTTAGGACAGTTTACCAAGGGAGTATTATTTTATTTTTCACCTGACCTTTTAGTTTTTCTTCAGTATCTGCTATTAAAGGTTTAATAGGGCTAGATCAGCTTTTAGCATGATGGGTACAACCATTGTTAAATCATGAGGCAGAAGCACAACAAAATAATTTCATTCATACCATGAAGCACCCAATCCTTACTCCTAGTCTAAGAAATCTGGCAGGAGTTCTGTTAAAACTGGAGCTTGTGGACTGAGTCAGCATGACCCAGTCAGGAACTATAAATATGGAGATCTGCCTGTAGCACAGAATATAATTAAGCATCCTCCAGTACACGTTGTTTCATGAGCTAATAGTATTTTCCATATTGCTTAAAAAGAAAAAAATTAAATGAAAAAAAATCAAGGGTGTTATTTGGGATTCTTTCTTTTTCCTTGTAAAGAGCCTTAACAAGAAATCACGGGAAAGATCGATGCTCCATTGACCATATTCTTCTTGACAGACAGAACATATGCAGAGCAAGGAATGTCTTCTCTGGTGGTGAACCAGTTTATAACACTGCAAGGAAGCTGCCAGTGTCACTAAATTACTGGAATGAAATCAGTCACTTTTGATTTTTAACTGAGAGTACAATTCTCTTGAAAAGCATTTCAAAGAGATTTAAAAGAAGAAATAGGTTCAAGATGTTGCTGAGCGATAGAACAGGTAATTAATAGGTAATCTTATATGTTATTGTTAATACAAGCTCACATGTTGATTTACCAAATATACTTACAGAGACTGCAGGCTGCGCAAGTTCTGGAGTGCTTCAGTAGGAACCTGGCGTAGTTGGTTATTCTGCAGCATTCTACATTTTGAGTAGCACAAAAAAACCAAACCAAAACAAAACAAAAAACAACAGAATCAACACGGTAAAGGTATTTTTTTTCTACTACAAATTTTCTTTTAAGCTTACCTCCTTTGTACTGGTTTTAGTTCAAGAATTCAAGCACAGAAACAATCTACAACAAATGCTCCGTTCCCCTCGCTCCTTTCAAAATGCTCATTCTCTCTCTTCAGAGCAAATGATTACATGCAGTACATTAGCTCTGTTAATATCAGCTTTAAGCAGGATTTTCAAAGTAGGCAAGGAAGTTAACAGATGAAACCTTACTTGCTTTTGATAGAGCTTGAGCTCCAAATTGCCTCTAGTGATTATGAAATTGTCATCCACATGTACTGATTTCTTTTTCCTTCTGCAGTACTTCTGTTTCTTATTCTGATAAACTTCCGACGGACCAACTCTTGAAATTCTCACTTAAGAAAAAGCTACTATGGCCAACACCATTTTTAACTTTATGAGCAGTTTATGATTTAGCTTGTACAAATTTGTCTCAGTAAGATCTGCTGAAAATTTCCCAATGAAATCAGTTTTCTCAGAAGGAAGTTTGTTAGCAATGAGCTGATAAATTTATTTTCTGATGCTGTCACATGATTTAGCTTGCAAAGACAGAAGAATCTTTTTAAATTCCAGGAGAAACTTTTCTTACCTTAGAATACATTTTCACTCAAACTGCCTAACATCCTTGTTTAGACCAATTCCTCCATTTATAAAAGGATTCTATCTGGGTAACATTGGAATAGTACATGTCTTCAAAACAAAGTATACTCAGTGGGACATTGTAAATGAAATCCTTTTTGGCAGGCTTGAAGCTCTGTAGGCCAACAAGAGCTACAGCTGCCCAACTTAAGAGTAGATGGAATGGGTAGTTCTTTGTACTTCTTTCCCATCTAATATCTTTGAAGTAAAGCTTAGTATGCTTTTATAGTAGCATCTGGCTTGGCTTGACACTGCCTAAGAGGTTGGCGTTCTTGCAAATAAAAGAATTCCTCTGAACTGAAGGAAAAGATCCCCTTTTACAGATATACAGTGACTTTTGGCCTGCTAATAGTTTTAGTAACTGTATATGTCATCTCACTACTTCATTTTAGTCATTTTCTTAATAACTTATCTTAATTAAATTACAAAGAACAAGATACTACATAAGAACTAGATTGAAAATTGTGGCATTTTCTACAATAATGATTTCCCTCCCATCTCTCAAGAAAAGGAAAAGGCAATATACCCCCACTTCTGTGTGATCATGAAAAGTCCAAAGGTTTTTAGGCCTGAACACAGAATTTTTGAGACAATTAAAGAAACTATGAACTGAACCAATTTTTACCTTTGATATTGTACAGAGACATCTACTTGATGAGCAAGTTGTTTTTAGAATGCGATTAATGCTTTCCAATCTTTGTGTTTAGGATATTTTCTATATGAAAAAACAAAGATTTAATGATGTTCATATGTATCTTCACTTCAACTGAACTGTTCAAAATGAGCTGATCAAAATATATAATTTACTTGATCAAAACTTCACTGGTTAATTAGTTCCCTGGAGCATTTAGGAAATCAGAAATATATCAAACAACACACAGTTTACTTACAGCACTTTAAGACTGAAAAGGCCAGCAAATGCTCCCTTAGGAATGTATGTCAAGCCATTTCCTGCAAGACGTCTGCAAAGTTTGAAAAAAGGAAAGAAAAAAGGAGTGAATAGTTTTTCCCTTCATGTGGAATTAATTTGGTTGCTAAAAAGTATAACACAGCTATGTTTGAAAGACTGATGCCAGAGGTAGTAGTAAAAGAGCCTTGTTTTGTCATTAATATACTTTTAAAAGCAAAATATCAAGAGGAGCTCTTAACTGTATAGTTGATTTACTGACAGCTGGACTGCAGAGACAAAATGCAAGTTCATTATAAATCAAGATTATGGCTTAAAATGGACAATTAATTCTTTGTAGTCCTCTTTTTAAGCACTAGAACAACCTCAGTAACTAAAATACAGCTACACTAACAATAATTAGCATCAGGAGACTTACAGGCATACACTTTTGGAATTGTGTATATATGATGTCTGTGCACATTTAACTCAGCTGCAATAACTCATTTCCACAAAATATCAAAATATATCCACATAGTAAAGAATAAAGTTCATTTTACAATAACAATACCCCAAACTTCTCTGCTGGTGGCATGATAGTGTATTTGCTAAAATATATAGGGTTTTTTTCCCTAATTCTGTTGTACTCTTCTTCTCAGAATGCCTCAAAATACTTTACAGACCGAGGAAAGTACAACAAATATCTCTGTAAAGTATGGTACTCTGATTAAAAGGAATTAAAAAATAGAAGAAAGTATCATGTAGGATTTGTTCCTGTGGAAGAAAGTCTTCATAGGCTGCACTGAAAGTAATGCCTCCTATTTATTTACACTGACAGTACTACAGAGAGCACATTAGCACTATTTGATAGAGCAAATTCTCAGCTACGAAACATTATTTTTCCACATAGTTACGACCATTAGCTGTGCATTTTTACCAGGGATGAATAAGAGCCTGCATGCCGTGCTTGTAACAATTTGCACTAGCAGAGGTGCCCCACTGTCACTGTCGCCACTGCTGAAATGCAGCACCCGCCATCTCACTCTGCTCACAACAGCTGCTTCAACTCCATAAATGTTTCGCAAGTGGTGACGAATGTCAGTGGGTACCATTCTTTCTGCATGGAGGAATTCATTGACACCCCTTTGCTTCATATGTGCTTCCATATCAGATGCCATTGTGTCAGACTGCTGCTCTGCTGCCATCTGTTGCACAGCAACAAAATGTAATGGAATATTGGTGGGAAGATTCAACCAGTACTGCCATACCACCAATGTGCACCTCTGATGTCGTGGGCCAATATAATAAAATAGGAGGCACTGCCTTTGGGAGCAGCCCTCATATTTTTGATGTGAAGTGCCATTGGTATGTTTCTCAGCAGTGGAACTGCAGAGCATCTTGCATTTACCCTCCTGAAATTGCAGTTCAACAGAAATGTGCCATGATACCTCTTCCAGCACTGGAAAACTGACTGGTTGGGGTGAGAATCAAGTTACTGTGTGTCAGTAGAGCCCTGCTCTACATCCATGCTCTTGGATGGCCACAACTGTGGGTTGATATGATTTCATCACTCTATTTACATACCAAGTGAAGCCAAGTAGAATTATTTGAAATTTCTCATCAGTTAAGATATTGTACATCAAAATTGCAGTTAGCACAGGCCAGCTGATGTGGTGACAGAGCTGACATTTGATTTGGCATTTGACCCCTTAGGAAAGACCAGAGGATTTATTCCATCAAAAGCTTTGAGCTGCCAGAGGGGAACCTATAGCACTGAAGTAGGCACCAGAGTTGCTAATCCTGTTCGTGGAAAATGCCAGGTGCTTGGAAATGTAATCCCAAAGACCCAGCACTGGTTGTTCTTAAACTTCATGTTCCTTTGAAGCTTATTTGCCCCAAGGTAATTACAGAGTCCTAGGCACACTTGTTCTTTAGACTTCTCTTCCACACAGAAAAATATTGGTCACAGTGGAAGAAAACATGACTCTAGATGCCAACTCCAATGACTTTTCATGCATTTTAAATTTGGGAAAAGCATCTTCCCTGTGCGCACAAAATTGCTGACTGGTGTGACCTTGCTCAGAGAGTGAAGTTCTCTTCTGCAGAGCTCACTAAGATAGAGCCACTGAGCTCATTGCAAACATGAGATGCACCGGGCTCTGAGGTTCAGGTATCTGAGACCTGTGTATGTACACCTGCACTCCAGCAGGCAGATCAGTGAGCAGAACCTGGCACACACTTGCGCAAAGACAAAGAGGCACTCAGCAGCCAAGCTGACTTTATTTTAATGCATGAAGGGCTCCTGCAGCTTCATCGTTCATTCTGGATGGAAAGGAATGGCAATGACTGTTGGGTTGCTACTGGATAAATCAGGCGTGTACTAGAGAAGGCACAAACAGCAAATGTTGTTTGTGAATCACAGACCAGCAGAAGTTAGAGATCTCTCTAATGCTGATCTCAATTTACTGTATAGAGTTTTGGAAGGACTACAAAATGTTTAACCCCCTCAGTCTTTTGCACTGTTATTTTACTGATATGACTGAACTCTAGCCTTAGACATGAATCAGAAGAGGCTGCAAAATTTCACTGAAAAAAAAGAGTAGGCACAGGTGGGAAGGAAGGGACAAGCGGAAATGGTTTTAAGCTGAGGGAGAGAAGATTTAGGTTGGATGTCAGGGGGAAGTTCTTTACTGTGAGAGTGGTGAAGTGCTGGAACAGGCTGCCCAGAGAGGTTGTGGATGCCCCATTCCTGGAGGTGTTCAAGGCCAGATTGGATGGGGCCCTGGGCAGCCTGGTCTAGTATTAAATGGGGAGGTTGGTGGCCCTGCATGTATTAAATGGGGGGTTGGAGCTTGATGATCCTTGAGGTCCCTTCCAATCCTGGCCATTCTGTGCTGAGGTTTCCACTTACTAAAAGTGTCTCACTGAGTATCATGGAGAGTTCAATAAAAAACAGATAACTTAACTCATATCTCCAAAGACTCAAGCTGGCACTGTCAGGGCACATGTCTTAAAGAGTGGCTGTGTTGCAATAAATTTCATAGCTGTTGCAAAGCAAACTACCAGACACACTACATGTTCATACTGCTTCTCGGATCTGAAATATTCTTTATTTAAAAAAGGTTAGCTAAGAAAATTAGAGCTCTTTAAGCACTCTGGTATAGTAAGGATGCTCCTCCCTGCTTTAAATGCAGCACTGTGGTAATGTAATTGGGACACTAATCCAATTTAGCTTTTTTTTTTTTGTTTCGATGTGTAATACTGCCTCTTTCTAGATTAACAAGAAGTCTTTCTGTGGTAAGCCTTAATGCTTGGCCATTTTTTTTTTTAAATGGACAGTCATAATTTTTAAAATGGTTTTATGGTACCTGTAACATATAACTAATAGTCAGAAAGAAATACCTATGCACAGAGATATTCATATACATATGGCTACTTGGCTCATGGGCATTCAGCACAGTTTTAATGAGACTGTACTGCAGAAAGTTATATTTACTTTTCCATGTATCTTTTTTCCCTGTTTCCATCTGCTGTCAGTTGTTGTGAACAAAATTCTGTCTCTAGGAGAAAATTTCCTAAACTGTTTTTATTGTAATGCCCATTTGAATTATCCAGCCACCCACAAACACTGTTAGAGCATTACCCATCTGCGTGGCCCCAGTTTCACCATTCAGAGGAATATCTGAAGTTGACAAACAGCTGTAAGCAAAGGATGCTGATCCTGAGCTATTTGAATGATAGTTATCTGCACGATTAAAGTGAGATGTAATTCCTCCCACTTTTTTTTTTTTGCCTTTTTTTCAGATTCCAAATCTCATTTTGTATTCTGTTTCTTTTCCTGCTAGATCACAACTTCTCAATTATAAAATATCTTGCCAATTAAATGTCTTCTCATTTATTAAAAGTCCACTTTAGACAGAGGAAACCACATGTTAATCTTCTATTTCATAAGCAGAGCTTCTGTGTTTACGCCTTATGAGTTTTTCAAGCCCCAGGTCATTCTTTTAGCTCTGCTTTGATTATTTTTCAGTTTGGAAAGAGCTCTAACTGATTTTGTAGACAGTGATTACTATCCTTTTAGATGACACTCCTTTGCTTATGTAGCAGAGAATCATGTTTATCACGTAAGCCCATCATATTTCAGCGGAGGACTAAATTAAATATATCACACATGCCAAAACAGATGTATGTCTGTGCAGCTCTCTTATCAAGCAAACTGACAACATCAGAACAGGTAGACTTCTGGCAACATTTATTTTCTATATAATGATGACGTCTGACCTCCAGTTACCAAAGTAAATTCTTTCTCAAGACATCCTTTTCATGATTTTCCATTGGATCCAAGTCAGGCAAACCACCTATTCATTCCCAGGATGCTCCATAAGACCACTTCTGAACACTGGCACAATAGCAGCATCTTCCCAGCCCTTTGGAATTCCCCAGCATTGTGGGATTTGGAAAAAATCAGCAATAATGATTCATTGGGCTCATTGTTTAATTCTTTCAATATTCTTGGATGGAAGTTAGCACACCAGTTATTTAAGACATACTGCAAAGCTCATTAAATTTGGCTTATTTGTTCCCAACCATTTTAATGCCTTCCTTCTGGATTTTTTTCTTGCTATTGCTGTGTTTCTATTCTCAGTCTTGGCATAGGGGAAAATAAATCCCCTTGTTGACTCTACAGGTATCTATCAAGCATCTGTCAGGGTTTACTCATCTCCATATCAGGGATTTTGTTTTCCATTACCCTAAGCTATTTCAGGGAAGCTGCCCAGTACTTTTACTGAACTTTGGATGGACTCTGGGTAGTGATTTCAGTCTGGATAGGTAAATATCGCTTTCCCTGAATAGATGAGGATGGACATCCTATCTGTTGCTACAGTTTAGCATTTAGTTAATGATTTCTGAGAGGAGGAATAAACTAGCTTTTTCATAACACTTACATAACCAAATGGCTGGCTTCTACTGTTAGAAGAACTCTAAATTTCAGTTTTTAAAAGTAAATTCTTTTCCAGCATTTCTGAGAGTTATTATTTTAGAAATATCGCATTAAACTAATTCAGGCTCAAAGTTATCATATCTCTAATGAAAAGATAATCAAAAAAGTCAGTATTGCTGATTCTGGATCGCATATATCTAAAATAGCTATACTATTTTATAACTGGATTTAACTTATGCTGTTTCATTTCTTTTACTAATTAAGACAGAAATTAATGGCAGCTGGAAAATGTATGGGGATGTGTCACTGTATGCTTCCCTTGAAGACAAGATACTGGGCTACTTTTGGCAGTGGCGAAGGCTGAATTTCTGTACTACTGCATATCTCTTTCTAAAAGATGTAAAATAAATGAGCTGACAGAAAAGCACATTGCTTCTATCTTTTCAAATGGCAGCAATTTATGAAGTATGTTTCAACATGGTTCAGCCCAGCTGGCAATCTCTACTTGGTGTTGGAATTGCTACAGTGCTTCAGGTCAGGTTCCTGGCCTTGCTCAGATCTAAGAAAAGGCATATATGATGTCTCATGTTAGCTTTGTTCATCTGTGCATCTCTTTTGTATATTCTGACCTCTCTTGCAGTGACACAATTCTGAGAAATGGTCATCCCCAACTCAGGAGAACAATCCTAAGACAGCACAACTGATAGAACATCCACAGAAAGTTCTAAAAAAGATCAGAAAACTCTTGTTTTCCTTCTACTGTTGCTCATGTCTAAAAAGAATAGATTCATTCCTCAGAAAGAAGCAGATAAACATGAAATTGTGACTGAACACAGTCAAGTATTTCCATTACATTTCTAGAACAAGATTTTTTTTTTCACTGACTCAAAATTGCTTTGTGCTTGTATGTTTTCTTCATTGAAAGAAACCTTGCCTGGCACCAAGCCTCTCCTCATTACCTACTGGAAAGGGAGGTGAATTCGAAACACCAAAAAATCTTCTCTACTGTCAATGAACTGTGGCACTTAATAAAGAAAGCATCTTTTCAGTAGCCATTAGAAACTGTTGCAAACCTAACCAAGCTACTTCTCACAGTTTGCATCAAGTAGTGACAGTAAGACAGGGGCAGGGGCTGCTTTTTTACTTTGTCCAAGGTAAGATCTAGTTCAACAAATGCTGAACAAACACCTGTAAAGTGCATTTCAAAATCTCGTACTATCAAAACTGTAGGAAAGAGATGAAAGGAAGATAACAGTCTCATTGGGAAACAGCATACATTTATATTAATTAACACTCATGCTGTATTTTAAGAGGATTAACACAATAGAATTTTCCTGAACAAATTACTGTTCAAGTCTTGCAAGGTGCAGAAATGCAAAAGAGTAAATGTTGTTATGGATCTTGGTATGGCTCAACATATAGCAGGAATAAGCAGTACAAGAGAAAAGCTCTTCTATTAATGATATCTTCTATCATTTCTATTAATGAGTAATCTGTTCTAATTCTTATTCTGAATGAGCACTGTTATGTAGAACTCCATTACACTCAAACTTATGGTAAATATATTGGACAATATATAAAAAATATATTGAACAGTATATTAAAGGAGAATGTATGTCCTTTTGTACAGACTGAGTTACATATCATAGATATTAAAGACCCCCTAATCACTTGTGTTGCATTATATTTAATCACTCCACATGCTATTTCAATATCTGAGTGCAACTCAAAATCTGTCAACTATGAAAATACACTGAGGTATACCTACAGGAATAATTTCCTGCCATCATGCATTTATCTCTCTTTGACTCTGCATTTTACTTCTGATCATTATTTTGCTGATTGTATTTGAGAAATGAGAACAAGGACTGCATATACTGAGAGAAGGCCAATATGAATTTGGTCATACCTACATATATATAAATGTACGTTTAAAGATGGGTAGTTCGCCATCAATAATGTTACAACTCAATGAATTTTATGCTTGCCTTTTTTCCTTGAAAACAGGTTTAATTCCTTATTTGCTACATTACATTCTGCAATTAACAAAATCTCCAGACAGAAAATTGAAAATGAATTATACAGACAAACCTAGAAAATGGTGATAGAAATCTTTGTTCTTGCAAATAAAAATTAGAAGTGTAGAAAACCTGAGAGGGTGAAAAATCCCCACAGTTGGGCCAGTTCTGCTGCTCCATGGTACCAACCTTGCCAAATTTGGTGCCACATGGAGAATTTCCTTAACATTTTTGAAATTGTAGTCTGTTTCTTTTATACCTTAGGTACAGATAAATTTGCTTTTGTAATTTAAAACTTCTTTCTAAAGACCTGATCCTCTTCTCCAACTGCCATAATTGTTCTCAGTAACCGATAAGTGGTAAAATCTTAGTCCCATTGATGTCTGTGAAAAAATTTGTGCTGACATAAGCAGAAACTGGATTCATAACTGCATCATGTTTCAGTATCATATCTGACAGCGATTCACTTCTCCTAGGAGTATTTTTTGGAGAAACAATGTAGAAGCATAACATGAAAATATATATTTCCTTTTTTTTTTTTTTTTTTTTTTCCTAAAAAAGCTTGTTCTGAATTTAAAAAATACAGCTCCTGTTCAAGGAAGAATTGCTCACCTTAAATTGCTTGCTTCAATTTTGTTTCCTGTCAAACTAATCAAAGATGGAGATGTACACAACACATACACTGTATACACCTTTAGTTTATATAAACATGCACTCAATATATATTTCTATGATAATAGTTTTCTTGAGTTTATATATGTGTAGATAAAACAAAATGTTCTTGCTTGTTACATTAAAATAGTTCTGACAACATGGATACTAATCAGGAACTTAATCAAGAAAGTCAATTAAAATTTGAGATATGAGTTTGATATTTTTTAATGATTATTCTTGGGCCAATGCTACAGAAATTTATGAATTCATTGGTGGGTAATTACTGTGTTAATTATTAATTAATTAATGGATGATATCAGCATATATTTTTCAAAATGTTTTTGTGGAATTACTTTGTTAGACTAAGAATTTAAATGTTATTGTGTATTTTAATTATCTTTTTATATTTCAATCTGTCATGTTAATTAAAACTGTAATCACAGTAATATAAAAACTGGGTCAAATGATATATTAAAAAAATATGATGATCAGAGAGATCAAATAAAGATGCTCTCCTTTCCTTAAGAAAGCAGGAGGGAGTGTGCAAATCATAATTGAGCTGTATATTACATTTATTGCTACTTACAATTTTGTTGGAAATTCAAATATAACACAGTCTGCTCCTGCTTTAGGGCCTAATTGCCTTTTAAAATGCGTGTGCCAAATTCTCAGAGGGTGTAAACTGGAATAACTCCAACTGACCTCAAGCAGTTGGAATGAAATCAGTGTGTGTATTTGATCTTGAGCTGGCTTTCATAAAAGAGATCTTAGATTGCTGTCAGTTAAGGATGTGGTCTAAAATTTACTATTTCGCTTTCCACTTATAAAAGGGGAGGATTCTATCTGCACCTTGCACAATTCAGTATTGTGACCCCACAGTTTCTAAGGACAACTGACTTCTCCATTCATGCAGCTGCCCATGGCCAGTGCTGGGAACAAGCTGCCTTGCTCTCAGCATGGCAGAGGCCAGTGCCCTACCAGAGGGCTCCAGTAGTGTCCTTTTACCACATGGCCAGGTACCTGCCCTCTGACTTACAGCACAGTGAACTCCTAGGGTGCATGCCAATATTAGGCAGGAAATCCTGTGCTGATTTACAGGCTCAGATTCCAAAGTTACTTGCAGTAAGAGAAAGAATTTCACTTCCACTTTTGAAGAGTGCTATCACCGAATCACGGGTCTCAGAGTAATCTTAAATTTGTTAAATTTCCTTCCTCTGTGTTTCAGTGTTGCAGCAAGATGAACCAACAAATGGTAAGTTATATACATTACATTTCCGAGTTTTAGCCTTCAAAGTGCTGCTTACACTTCTGATACTGGGATAAATCATCATCACTGATAACAGGAGTTGGTTAATACGTACTGTGAAATGAAGCACCACGATCAAACAATCAATAACAAATTGTCCTCACTGTTTTGTCCTTCCTGTGCCATTGGCACACAAATTATGCAGTTCCAAATGTTGATATTACAGCTTTTCTCCGAGTAGTACAATGAAGCGATGCTGAAGAACTACAGGATAAATTACTTAATCCTGTTTGGAAATTTAAACAAACAAACAAACAAACCCAAACTTAAGAACTGTGCTTAAAGAGACATAAATGTAATGCAGGCTGAATTCAGTGCCTATAGTGCCTAGGACTATATATAGTCCTAAGCAAGTGAAAAATGGAAGTGCGTCCTGGAACTGTGCACTGCACTGAAATGAAGCAGTGAAAAAACAGGCTGAACTTCCACTGACAAAAAGTAATTTCTGCATACTTGCTACTGCAGTACATGCAAAATGTGTAAGACTTAAATTAAAATCCTGCCTCAGGATCTATAGAAATGTAACACATTTAATAAAGTATAGCTTCATCTAAGTTAATTAAGTATAATTTTACTATCTGTATTGATCGCAAAACACAAAAAGCTCTTCCTGTGACTATTTGATAGCATAAACCAGTTCCTACTGAATATTGCTGGTAATAAATTACAGGTTCCAAGCAGTACGTACAAGTTACAAGCTGAAAATTCACTTTACCTCACATTCAGTAAGAGCAATGCAGCAGCACTGATACACTGATAGTTTCTTGGATATCAGCATAGAACCTTCATTGTTCTTACTTGCACAAGTCTCCCTATTTTCACTTCTCTTTATCTTGATCCCCTCACCTTCTTCCCTACTGCCCCTTCCACCACAGATGCACAGCAGTGTCAAGGCTGCTCCCTGAAATTTGTGTTAATATTTCAAGAATAACTGTCTGTCAGCACAATCCATTCTACAAGCAATGCAAGCTGCTCTAATTTAGTAAGGCATGTGCCCTACTGTTTCTCTTCTTTTTGTTCCTCATCTTGTCATCATTGGTAACAGAGCAAGAGGGGCAGTCTGGAGGGTGCCAAGATGACCCAGCCACACAGGGAAGTTCTTTGTTGTCCTTCAGCTTGGTGGCATCAGAGGGACAGAGACAAAGGCAGTGACAGCTCCAGAACCACCAGGTCTGTCATCTTGTACATTAGGAATCTTCTGCATTTGGATTTGTTTTTTTTTCTTTTCCTAGTAAATCAAAGCAACTGTGTAAGTAACTGCTAGGGGTGAAAATGATTACAATTGCTTCCAATTGATTAACTTGATCAATATCTTCTCACTGTTTTTACTGTTGCACAGTCAATTGCCACATGACCGGTGCGCTTCCTGCTGTCAGGACTTCCGTGCCTCCCTGCAAAGCCATGGAGCCACAGCTCTGAGTTATCAGCAAAGTCTGTCCCACAGTGATGGGATTTATGATGTGCCACAACCTTGTGCCGCTGATAAACACTGTGTACTGAGCACAGGGCATATCCCAAACAGATTGCCTCTGCATGTGTGCACGTATGAAGTGAAGACACTGAATTCACAATTCATGTGAAGAGACTGGATATCCAGGTCATGTGTTAGCTGGCGCACAGCACTGGAATTACACACGGGATGGGAAGTCATTTAGCAGGGAAAGTCCTTGAAATGTTCGCTGATGGAGATGGCACAAGCTGATTTCCATCAGGAACAGCAGCTGTAAAACCTGCTGTGCAAAACCCATAAAACTGCTGTTTAGCTGACATTAGAAGGACGTGTGTAGAGAGTTTGAGACATTAGATAATTCCTGGTTTTACTTTTGCTGTGCACATCTGTTGTAGGTATTTTACTTTTCTTTCTTTGGAGGTTTCTAAGACTATGCTGATTCATCTTTGGGAAAGACTTTCAGCATCCTGTCCAAAGTGTGTTCAAGTAAATTAAGAGATTTCTCCACTTTCCCCCAAATGTTTTGGACTATAGCTGCAACACTGTAATGTGTACTGCTAGCTTATACACAACAGTAAAAAGTGTAGAGCCAGTTTTCAGTGCTAGCCACAAAGTGCCTATACCAGCACAAAAAGAAGGATGGTACACAACCCCAGGAGCCAGTGCTCTCAGTTTTCAAAGACATAAATGACCGAAGAGCTCAGTCCCACCACTCAGAGCTGGCAGGGAAAATAACACCTGATTCCCACCAACAGCTTTGAAAACCTCTTTGTAGGAAAACAGATCAAACAGAAAGGGAAGTAAAAGGAAAATAGTAAATAAGAACAGGTGATAATGGGTCATGCCTGGTTATTTAGACATTCATTTTCATGTATACAGTGGTCTTTTAACCACTTCTGCAGCGCAAAGGGATTTCCACACGCATGATGGTGAGTTTCACATGATACTTTTTTTTTTTGCACTGTATCTGTAATCCTGTCTGCAGTATAGTATTAAAATGCGTGATTAAAGTCACTTCTGCCTAAATAATTGATGTAATAATACTGTGGGCAATGTGAAAAAATGTGGACGTTGGTTTCGATAAACTTTCCTGTAGCTGTATGTAGCCTTGAAGGTGTCTTTGTCACTTGATTTTGTGAAACTGCCTTACTCTGTAGGTCAAATAAATGTAATAAAACAGTCCTGTTGGTTTTTTTGTTAGTTTTGCTAAAATGTCTACTCTGCTGAAAAACAGCACTATAAGTACTATAAGAATCACTTGGAGATTTGCTCTTCTATGGAGTGTTCCTGTGTTTAAAATTGAAATAAAAGCCTCATATACGTGTGTGCATGGGTGAGTGTGCATATATTTATCTGTATGCATATATATATATATATGTATCCATTTATGTGTGGAGATAACTAGCTGGAGATGTTTGTAGCTAGATCTCAATCATATCGTTTTAAACAATTATTGGCTTTCTTCCTCACTCTTCACAGGTATATCAATTTATAAAATAAAACACTTTCAGGCACTGCTTTGAAGTGTTAGTGATCTCAAAATGATATGCTTATGTTCAGATGTTGTTGTCTTAAGAAGTCCTAACCTACGTAATTCTATATACTTTCTAAAAAGCTTTTTTTTTTTGATGCATTGCTTTAATTCACTGCTCTATTAATACAAGTGTGCTAAATATAATATAGAATGACACAGATATAGAAAGACTCCACACAGGATTGAGTTTTGGGCTCAGTAATACTGATAAATATCTGCAGTTATTTTGAATTTATAATGAAGAACTCTCCTTAATGGTGTTGTACAAGTCCATGCAGAGCAACTTGCTGGTAATCTAACAGCTGAAGCATAGATTTCTTTCTTGGTGGGAGTTCCATCATGTGCATTTTAAGAAAAAAAATGATGATGGGTCTCAAAGGCCTGGAAAAAAAATCATTTTGAAAACTAAACTTTTCAGGAGCTAGAACAATTCAAAGTACCACAATATTTTCCAAAATTTTTGGAGGAAAAGGCATCTCAAAAATATGGCATAATTTCAGTGTTACTGCATTTCAATGATCAAAGGCTTTGGTTAAAGATAAATACCAGGCATAATCATCAGAACCTCAAGAATGCTGCTTGCAGAGGTGTTGAACCTCGGCTTGAGGAGTGGATCAGTCAGCTTAGGAGGTCAGAATTAGCAGAGCAGACCTGACCAGTTCTTTGGGGGTAATGAGATGCTAGTATTGCCAAACCACACATCAAGTATGTAGCATTTAATCTAAATCTCAGTTGATCTCAGTTAACCTTTATCAGATTCTTGAACCAGGCCTACAATAAAGGGATTACTAATACATTTTTCAATGTTAAAAAGCCCTAGAATTTGCATTTTTAAGCTCCTGCTGTTGTTGTATTTCAAAGAGTGGATAGGCATTTCTAAGATGCATTTTAATCTCATGGAGTCAATGCTTTGATACAAAGATCTTGTAAAACCTTATTTTTACCAAGACTGCATTATTGGTCAAGTCATGTTTTACAACAGTCCACCTTAACTGAGCCAGATAAACAAAATGCAGAATTCCCAAGTGAGCCAGGAGTAAAAATAATATAGCAATGCTTGGATGGGTAAAATAATTTTAATATATGTAATCGATGCTCAGAAATGAGTATAAAAGGAGCGTGGAAACTACAGTGGCTGTTGCTGCCTGCTTCAGAACTTAATATCCAGTTCCCCTTCTGTTGTCTACACTTTTTTCTAAGTAATACTAGACTGAATTGTATTATACATGGCTCTGAACACCAAAGACGCTCCCAGCACAATGTGTTTGAATTTGCCTTAAGAAGAGGTAATCAGTTATCTCACATCTTCAAAGGGTTCACTTATCTATACTTACTTGAAAAGTGAATATAAATTGGAAGGCTGTTATAAAGCAACATCAGAATGACTGGATGGTATGAAAGAAATGGGGAGCTGACTGTGAGCACGAAAAGCAAGATGTAGCAATGAAATACTTTCCTGGTGCTATCAGTGATGAGAAACTGAAATTACATAATTTGGAAGAAAGGGTTACAAGGACAGTGGTTTCATATTTAAGGTGGAACATATGGGTCCAGCACAAGAATAACACTTCTAAATACTTCCAAAGTTCTTGACCGGGGAGATGAAGTAGATTGCTGAATAGCCTCTCAATCAGTGATATGTCTCACTATTTGGGTCATTTAATTCTGAGAGGGAAGGTAACTTGGCTTAATGCATGAAAACTCCATCCCAGGAAAAGCCCAAAATTTTGGTTTTTTCTCCTTGAGAATGACCAAGCAAACATGAACATAAAAAAATCCACTAAGTCTTTGTGGTATGACTCCCTTGATGTGCACTTAATATTGTAACACTTGGTGTTTGACATCTCTCCTTGTTTTGTTCCTGCTTTGGTTGAAACCTGCACCAGTAGCAATAAAGACCAAAGCAAGGAAGAAAGCAAAGAAAAAGACAGAATTAAAAGAAATAATGCTTTGTAAATGCAAATGCTACCAGTAATAAAAATAAGACAAAAACATATAAGATGAAAAGGAAAGAGAAGAAAAGAAGCACTGTTCAAACTCAGCATCACCGAAATGGTTTTCTTTTTTTTTCTTTTTTTTGTTCCTTCATAGATGTCAATGGCAAATACAAGATGTCAAAATTCTAATGAGTGTTAGCAAGGACACCAGAAGTCGTCAGTGCAATACACACCCAAAGGTGATTTAAATTGCAGAGGACTGTGCACATTTTACAGCTTAAAATAAACTGTGGCTTTGCAAGAAGGGCACAATCATGACTTTGCATATCTTATGTGGGTTTTATGGTGTGTTAGTAGCTAAACTCGCTATAAAAAAAAGGGTTTTCGTTTTAAAAGCTTATAAAGCACGATTCATAGGAGGTGTCGATGCCTACACAATTCTTAATCAACTTTTAGAGGTATTCATGCAGATGCAGATGCAGGTGCCAGCTTTTTCCCACAAGAGCTCTGGTACATCATTTACAGAGTCTCCGTTGCTCCTCAGGAACTTAAATTTTCTTTTAAGCTTGGGTCATTGTAGCTAGGGTCACTGCTAAATCCAGGTCTCAAGAATGCACAATACTTTTCACTTTTGGTTAGTCACCATCACTTCAAACCAGCATTCCTCTTTTGATGTAGTGTTTGGTCAGCTGGTTTTTGCAGCGTGCTTTTCCCCCTCAGTGAACGTACTAGACAGCCTAACTAAGCTTTGTGTAGGATTCTGCATTTTACAGTCAGCCTTCAGGGATGCTAAACTTAAGAGTAAGGAAACAGCAATTAAAAGTGATTGGGACAAGAAGCCTCGATACTACGAAATGTGGACTCAACAGTCCTTGACACAGGCAGAACGAAGCAGCAAGATTTGGTTTTGATTATAGCTTTACTTGCGATTTTAATAAACATGAGCCAGTATTCAAACTTTTAATATCCTGCTGCTTAACTATTTCCAAAAAGCAATCCAGTTCTTTTAAACAGCCCTTGTTTGAAAATTTTAATTTGTTTGGCTCTGTCCCTGCCTAGAGAAGTTGTAGCCTCTCGGTAACTCTTTTATAAGTTCACTTCCAGAATCACAAGCAATCTATTTTTTTCAACTAAGTGTTTCCGCATGTGCCAAAAGTGTCAGGCTGACAGCTTTCCTGCACTGTTTTATCTGGTTCCCACAGTAAGTATGAGAGACAAACACAGGAATGTGTCTAGCGCTGACTATGCCCATCAAGGATACAATGATACTTACAGCTCTTCCAGGAAGCGGAGATTGTGCACGGGGTTCGAGGGCAGCTTAGTAATGTTGTTCATACTGAGATCACTGTAGGGGAAAACAGACAGAGACTTAATATGGCATGTCACAACTGTGGTATCCAGCTGTTCATTCCACACATTTTTAAGTAATACATTAACAAAAATTAGTTCCTCTGCCAGAACTGATGAATCATTATCTAGTTAGCACTTTAAACATTCTACTTTCGTATGAAAATGGCTTTGTCAAAGCAATACAAGCTATTGCATGTTCCTTATTTCCAAAAAAATTTGGAATGTTTTATCACTCTCCATAAATCAGCTGGAATACTAAACAACCCTTTTAGGCTACATAATTTTAATAAACCGCTGTACTATATTAAAATTTATTTGGAGTAGTAAAGGAAAACTACTCTGATATTCATTGTCGTTGCACTGTAGCATACCGTAGGTTTACTAAAGCAGACAAGCAAAGCTGCACAGGTGCAAACTATTTGCATGATTTCACGAGCATGGAAAAATAATGCTTTTGCTGTACAACTTGCTGAATGAGCCTACTGATTTTCCGTTTGTCACATTAGGTGTCCCCAAAACCCAACCCACTTGTGTTAAATAAGGGACATACTTTCAAAAAATAAACATCGCCTTTCTAGAGTGCTCTTTTTTTGCAGGTTCTCAAATTGCATTAAATAAGTGAAATGAACCATAAAACAAGGGTGTAATGTGATCCTTCTCTGTAGCACACTTCCTGGTGGGGTTCCACAGTAGTTCCTGGCACAGGAAACAACCAGCCATATCAGCTCTGTCAGAGCTCATTCAGGCTATGGTTCAGGCTACAATTCATACAATAACTGCTTATTCTGAAGGTGTTTCTTCATTTTTTCCTATGTCTTGCCCAGTACTATCATTACGATTGACTTGCGTTAGGAGTAAAAACTGTAAACAGACTGCATAATAAAATTCTACACGGAAGATAAAACTTATACAACTATGTCAAAATTACTATAGATGCTGTTAAAATAAAAATATCAGAGGACGGCATATTTTATGCAATGTTATGTGATCATTTTAATAAAGCAATATGAACATATATACTTGAAAGCACACTTGAAGGTTCTAGCGGCTTTGGATAGTATTGAATAACCTTATTTCTTCCAGCTGTTGAGAGCTCATGAGGTAAATAAGTTATCTGTACTTTGATGGGTAGGCATCCTATTCCTATTCCTATTCCTATTCCTATTCCTATTCCTGTTCCTGTTCCTGTTCCTGTTCCTGTTCCTGTTCCATTTACTTTCTATTATTCACAGGCTGTTTCATACTACAGAATATATATTCTAGTCAGCATTGTTAATTTTGATGTTTGGTCTTTTTCTGAATTTAAAAATGTGTAATTTAAAAACACTTCACATAGAGATTAAGAAATAAAGGGAATTTGTTAATACTTCACAACAATTATCAAATCACTATTGGGTTAGGTTTCTCTGCATCCACTTCAAAATCAAAGTACAATTTCAGAAATGCATTTACTAAATTCATTCTTTACTGTAATACTTTATCACCTAATTTTTCCATACAGTTTAGCAGGTTATTAGCCTTTCACTTTGATAAATGCTCAAAGGATTTATTCTGACAGAGGAACAAATACGTGGATTTATTTGGCAAAAGCAAAACTCGCTCAGTGAATCATATAGTACTGAATGTGAAGACAACAAAGGCATTTTAACATGGTTTCATAATGGGATTTCAACATTTGTCCTAATGGGTTTTTGTAAACATACCAAAACACGTTTTAGACCCAAAAAGCCAGAGATAATGGAAGGTGAGAGTGATTCTTCTTCAAACAGGCAAGTATTTAGGGCACTCTACAAACAGCATTAATCAATGCTCTGGATGACTGACTAGGAAAATCTGAAATCTATTTTTATAGTACATTAGTTTATATTAGTAGTAAGCAGGACTTGTCTGATATCCCCAAGATCCCATATCTCTGAACTACTGATCCCCACTCAATAACATCTTTCACAGGCAGTCTGCAGACCAGACTCACTTTATTATCTGAAGAGGATCTGATCAAAGGACCACTTTGATTACATGCTTTGATGAACAATCAGAAAATCAGCAATATACATTTTATTAAAAGCATCTTTAGATCCTGGAGGTGGATTTACAGAAAGCACCACTGATGCCTACTCTTTGGTCTCCTGAAAAGTTCACTGAGCATTGATGAATATCAATAGGGGCAATTATTTCTGCATAGAGAAATTCAGTGCCACACCTTTGCTTCATACACACTTCCATGTCAGACGGCATTGTGTCAGACTGCCCTTCTGCTGCCATCTGTCACACAGCAACAACATGGAATGAAATACTGATGGGAAGATTCAACCTGTATTGCCATACCTCTAACATGTACCTCTGATGTCCTGGGCCAACATAATAAAGTAGGAGGGATTACTTTCAGAGTAGCCCTTGTGTGTCAGTGTAAGTATGTGCATTTTTAACATCTTTCTTATAAACAAAAATTTTTTCCTGATTTTTTCAATAATGCCTTTCCAAGCTCATTTTTAACACACTGCTAACTCACTAATACACTGACTACTGCAGTCTGTGTTGTCAGTATGTTATTGTTGCAGCCTTAATGGTTTCAGAATTTCAGAAAGACTACTGCAGAGAGAGGTAATATCTTCTGATTAGGCTGATACAGCTGGAAATACTTATAAACTTTCAAACACAAGAATCAAAAAGCTCTGCTTTTCCCAACTGTATCAACTAGCTGATTAGATGACATTATTTCACTCATATAAACCTTACATCACTTGCACTGCAGTAATTCATCTGCACTTATGGTTCCTAGATTCAGAGTACTCTTTTGGGTCAGAATCACCATGGATGCATTTCATCCAATTTCATTTGCTGAAGGAATTAAGGGACTTAGCAGTCCCATGATCCAAAGCTACTTCTGGAGTGAAGCTAAGAGAAGTGAGACAATCATGAAGAGTTAATGTAATGCAACCAGTCATATCTCGTCTGAGGATCACACTGTAAAGTTTCTGCTGCTGATCAGAAATTCTTCATGCTGTTCTAAAGACAAAAAATGAAGGTTCTCAGTAAACTTGCCATTCTTTGGACCATGCTGCCAAGAATACCTGGTGCTGAAACAGGCTGCCCAGAGATGTTGTGGATGCCCCGCTGGAGGTGTTCAAGGTTCATCAAGGTTGGATGGGGCGCTGGGCCCCAGTATTAAATGTGGAGGTTGGTGGTCCTGCCTGTGGCAGGGGGCTTGGAGCTTCATGATCCTCGAGGTCCCTTCCAACCCAGGCCATTCTGTGATTCTGTGAAGACCTATCTAGGATGTGATTTATGACCACTAGATAGATCAAACACAGCTAACAACCAGGAAGAGCAAGCTGGTAAATTGGAGGCTTACAGATTATGACTATAAAAGGTGCCCTGCAAATGCAATGATTTCTTTCCGAAAAGCACATCAAACAGGTTTTCTGATTTCTCCTTTCAGGGCTAGCCTGTCAAAATCAGTAACTTGCTCTTACTGGAAAACTTAAGGAGATTAAACGTGGCTTGTACATTGGGATTTGCGCTGTAATGTTGAGAAAATATTAAAATCAAGGTACTAAGTCTCTTAACCATCCCCAGAGGAACTATTCTGTTTCTGTATCAAATCCATTTCCCAATTTGCCTTGTGTGCTTGTGCATATATACTCAGCAGAAGCAAAACAGTTGAAACTGCAATCAATTCTTATCCAACTCAGTAGTCTTACAAGCTACTGTGATGAAAAACTTAAAATTATTAGTGTATTGAAAAATCCTTAATGAGTTGATAGACACAACCTTTCCTATATTCCACCATCAAATTACCTGAAAACTTCACTGATGTCAGTAAGGAGCTGCATCGTTTAAGGTATGTGCTGAGTTTTAAAATGTTCCTATTGTATAGCGATAGCATCAAATCAACGTATGTGAAAATTAAGCTCAGCATGAGCTTAAGAACTGTGCTAGAAAGGCAGTAGGTTATTTTGAATAGTCAAATGAACATATCGTCTCTTTTTCCATTAGCATTCCAACAGTCTATTTCCAACTGCTGTTTCTAAAAGCAACATACCAGCAAATGATAATTCCATCTTTTCAGAAGATAAAGATTTGCTTCACTGACTGCACTCGCAACATGGCTCATTATAATGATATCTTAATTATACTCTGTGCCAATCAATCACCAGCTGTGTCTCTGGTGACTTGAGAAAGGAATCCTACCTGTCATTTAATTGTCAGGTGCTTCTGCAGCAGATTATTTTTTTGAAGAACAGAAAATACTGCAAATTGCAATCTGTGTCTATTTTTTTTTTTTTTTAATTGGTGATGCTATGAACAAACTACGAGCATTTGCAAAACAGAGCTCAGAGGGGTAAATACACAGGTCTTTCCCCCCATCCAGTTTTGTTGTCCACACATACATAAGCTGGAAAAAATACGCAGTTATCATCTTAAAGTGAGTAGTTCACAGTAAACTCTCCGAAGCCAGTAAAACAAGTTAAGTGAACTAATTCTTAACATATGACAGTAGGGTCTGGAGGCCAAGTTACTAACCTATTATTAGCTATTATTACAAGAGATGTTTCAGGGACTATTCACCTTGGAATCAGTTTTCTACATTGTTCTTATGCCCTTTAAAGGAGAACAGAAATCCATCTTCGGACATATACAAGTTTTCTATTGGCTTCCACCAACCTATTCATCTATTACTTGGTTATGCTTCTATTATACTAAATAGTACAAACTTCTCTACCCATCACAGGGCTAATACAATAATCCAGGATGAAAGACAATGCATTTTGTAGTCTATAATTTTTTAACAGTTATAATTTAATTTTTAAAAAATGGTCAAGCCTTACTATTATGATTGCTAGCTATGCTTTCTCTAGGCCTGCCTTGCCCCAACAAGATGTATTAATAATTATTTTTATGGCAATCTTTGAAAGAGAAAGCACTCACATAAAAATACTGACAATAAACTGAATAATTGAGTTCTTACCAGCTGAGAACAGCTTCTAAAGTCAGGCCATTTCCTTAATCCATTTACAGCTAAATTGGACACTATCATACAGGTAGTGATGCAATGAAAAGGAATGAGAATTACTGCTTCTTTTCCCTCACTATGCCTATCTTTTTACTGCAGCACACTCGATTTCACTGTTGGCAGAACGCTTTACCAGTTCTGCTGTTTGATGGAGGAATATGCTAGCTATTAAGAGCTTGCTGTCTGTCTGTTGCCACAATTGCTTCTCTATATATATTAAAAATAACTCCATCTGCTATAGTTACTAAAAGCAGATAAATCTTGCAAACACTGCAGTAGTAGTTTCCATTTCTTAAAATATATTTCTAAATCACTTCTTCATTCAAGGGTCTCCACATATAAATAGATGAATAATTACCATCACTTTACAGAAGGGAAACTAAGACATTAGACATAAGACCATTAGAAATGGTGAAGCGATGTGCTGTCAGTCAAACTCAGTTGTATGCACTGAGGAACCAAACACCAAGATGATTTGTGCAGTGCCCTTTCCATTAGATCCCCAATGTATCCCAAAGCATTCACATAGTACTCTTCCAAATGGGGATGCATGAGCTGTCAACAGCTTTACAAAATGGCTACACAAAACCATGACCATACTTTCAGTCTAATGGTTCTGGATTATACTGTCTTCCAAAATCGACTTGCAAACTGGTATGCATGTGTTTCCATGTTTAACACACCCATGGAGAGAAGCACAGGGAGGAGCCATAAATGTTGTAGCAGTTAAAGTATGACTGCACTTCCTAGCAGTTAAAGTATGACATTTCTTCTCAAAACGAGCTGCTAAATGCACCTGTGGTTCTTTGAAGGCCTGCATAGCGAAACTATGATTAAGATGTGAATTTCCACCACATGGTTCGCATTTGAAGCAGCAAACATTCTATTCAGAAAAATCTTCCAGATCACATCGGAACAGAGCTTGTGGTGACAGTGTGTGTGTTGGCATCTCTCCATGAGCTTTGTGCTAATGTATGGGGCCAGTTTTCCCTCTGACCCTCGGTACTTTGCTTCCCTTTCTTCTGCACACCAGTGGTATGACTTCCAGCAGTGCATTTTGCCTAAAGATGATGGAACCTCTGCAATTTTAAATAGACACCTATGGGAAGCATCAAAGGGAAGGTCAGGAGTGCTCTGTCTGCACATCTTCTCTGCTGCTGGGTGAATGCTGAGTAACAGATCCAGGCAAACCATGCTGATAAGCCGTGGCTGGATTCAACACAAGCTAACAGAACTGATGAAACTCTGTGGTCAAAATCTGAACTTCCTGACACCAGTCACTGGATTCTTCTAATATCATAGAAAGTAAAATGGTTTATCACTGAAGCAGCTCTGTACCAATCTCATTTTAACCACCATGCATTATTCCTGAATGTGGTAGGCTATTCTGTCATATAAACAGCCATCAAAGGCTTACTTAAATCTAGACTGCAGAACATTTGTAAAGCAAACAGTACGTGCATGATTAATCTTTTCAGGAAACAATTTTGCCATTCAGTTTATCCAAGACTCCAGCAGAGGGAGCAGGGCAGTGCAAACAATTAAGGTCAAAAAGAAAGTAAAGATCAAAGATCAGATCAAACAAACACAGCACTGAATTAATCTGACAAGTACCTGACATTTTATTTTAGGTACAACGATTCTGGTGCTGTGCTTTTTTTGTGTATCAAATTCACAATGCTCCTTAGGTGAAATTACCCATTTACTTTCAAAGCTGATTCATGGCTCTTCACTTGGCATTGAAGGCTCAGTCTGGTAAGTAATAATTAGCAGGATAAGTTACAAGAACATTCCAACATGTCAATCATATACTGTACTTAACTCATATAATTTACAGCTTAAATATCTAAAGGAATATTTTATAGCACAGGAGCCAGCAGGAGCAATTAAAAGCGGCTTGAATAGAATTCCTCTTCCTCCCATGCCCACAGATTGCATTAGCATGATTTTACTTTGTGAGTTATTACTTGTTTCTGCTGCACTAATTCAAATAGATTATATGAGTTCTGCAGACACTATTTATCTTGTTCAAATGCTGAAGACAATACACAACAGGTTTTATTGCAATTTATGAAGAAGTCTACTACAATGTTTGTTCTGTTTTTTGTCATTTCCTATTTGTTTATCAGCTATTGTTTATCTTGTTTTTGATGAAGGACAGCACAGTTAACTTCAGAAAAGTTATGTGTTAGAAGTGACCAAGTCTAGGAAAAAGTACTGGGGTCTTCCTTAGTTTCATAATATTTTCTGTAATTCTACATTTTGCTTATTTTTACAACTATTTGATACAACAACGCCAAAATTTAGAAGAATAGTTTTTTTTTCCTAAAGTGGCACGTTCATTTATTTCAGAAAAAGTAGGCACAACTTTCTTTCAATTCTAATTTTGTCATTTCATCCCTCAGAATTCAATGAAGTTATTCCTAACTTACGACTACTGATATGAGAGGAGAGGGTCTTCAAAGCACAGAAAACTTTGCGTACTGTCCCACTACACCCTGTCAACATCAGAAAGGAATTCAAAAGACACCTGAATATAGACAAACTCAAAATACAGGTCTAAAGCCATGAAGGAAGTCGTAGGCCACACAGCCAATTGGACTCAATACTGAGATGAGTGTAACGCACACCATAGATCTTAATATGCAAATCAATTTTAAAACTTAATTTCATCAAAACATCCAGTACAACTTCAGTGAAGCTGCTGAGAGTAGAAATGAATTAGGATCAGCCTGATTTCACTCATAACAAGATACTTTTTAAATAACTTCTGCTGGTGTTAATTTACCCCAACTCTATTCCGTTGCACAGGTCTGAAAATTTAAGCATTAAACAGTTCTGACAGCACCTACTGCAAATGCATTCTAGCTGTGGTGGAGCCTGAATATCCAGAAATTTGTGCATGTATTTGTGCTGCATTTGGAACAGGAAATACACATGCTACACTGCCCAGTGCTGAGAGCCCAAGGTACAGGTGAATGTGCTAGGTCTGGAGCTGGAAGCTACTTTAATCATGGGAGGTGCTCTCAGACAGGCTAATTATCCCTGATAGCGCAGGATGCTGCTATGATGTATTAATATCACAAGGCAGGGGCTCTGCACAATGTTATTTTCTGTAAGGTACAATAGCAGATGTATTTGATATAAACTTGGTATTCCTGAATTGGTTTTAGCTTGGTAAAGGAAATGGCAAAATCTTCATTCAGCCATGCCAAGGGTAAACCCCCTTTCATCCTAACTAATTGCACTGTTACTTTTACCATAATTCAGTTGAAATTTGTGTTATTGAAGAGTTATCTAAGAGTTTCCTCAGAGTAAATGATGCTATGCTGTGTCACAACTACTAGCCTGAATTATTCACATGACTGTATTTGTCCTGTTGCTTAGCTGAAATAATTATTTATAGAAGCTGCTCTTTATTGCATGGACAATCCAATGAGTGCCATATTACCTGCACAGTCTTTCAGTCGACTTTCTTACCAGAATAATCACTCCTGATCTCCTCCCATGCCACTGCTGCCCCTTCCTTTTAAGGATGTTTTTGAATCAAAGTTGCATCTGATCTAGATTAAAATAAATCCAGCAGGAAACAAAAAACACTTTTAATGCAAATCAATTCTCTGATCTCGTTCATTGCATTGCTGCTCGTGCTACCACAAGAAAAAGTGCAGAGGAGAAACAAATGAGGGAGGTGAAGCAGAACATTTTTTCACTTGGCCATGTTGGCTTAGGGGTAGTTTTATGTTTCAGATGCAAATACTCTCAATATTCTTCCGATATATAAAGCTGTGCATTTTTTTATGCACACATTTTCCCTTTCTGTCTAACAGAACCATCTCATCACTGTCTGACAGCCTCTTACAACACCTTCCACAGAGCTCCGTGCAATGCCAGAGCTGTCAGACTGAACACCAAAACTTCTGCAACAATAAGTGGCAGGAAATATTTATAGCTTTTTTTCTTACAAAGATAACACACTTAAAAATACTGCATTTCTCCATCAAGTTATGTGTTTTTTCCCTGAAATGCTCAAAATTCTCTTTCACACAGGCTGGTATAAAATACTCTGAACATAAATAGACGTTAAATCCTTAATATTATACAGACATCATCTATACCTGGTCCACACGTGTTGTTTGCTTGTAACTGAACAGTTGTACTTTATGTCAGCAAATACCTGAGGTAGCTGTAAGGAATTCAGTTCATGGAACAGGGCTGAGCACACACTAACTCACTGTGCCAAGGGAAAACCGCCAATAGAGACCTCACTTGTGCAGAACAGAGCTGGCATGTATTTTCATATGTTGTCACACCAGCACAATCATCAGGGAAAAGGGCTGCACTGCTTTTTTTATGAACGTGTCTCCTCTTTAAATAATTTCCTTACCTTTCCCATAACTTAAATAACTGGAATCAGAGCTGTACATGCAAAATGGATGCAGGCAAAATACTTCACAACTATTTCTACTGATATCAGCTGGACTGACACTTAGTTTGAGTGGAGCTAGCAGACTGTGATTCAAACTAAATGATTCCTGTTTCCTTCCTTTTATTCACAGTGTTTATACAATCTACTGTTTGGCAACCTCATTTCAAGGCCAGTGACCCACCACTTCTTGTGATTGTTACAAAGATCTGCAGAAAATCTCTTCAGGATAAACAGCTAATGGGCACCATTCAGCCACAGCTACTGCTATGTCTTAGTTTCAGGTATCAAATACCAGTTTGGGGTCTTCCTGGAGATAACACAGAGCAATATTATAAGACATCAGTAGGCAAAACAAATCTTTAACAAATGTAAACCAGCAAGAGTTTACTAGCAACAACTGGCAGCAGAGCCATATATATGCACACAGGTGTGTATATGACATAAGTGTGTTCCCTATACTGCACCTGTCCTGCTTTTTTCTTTAACACGAAATGAACTTTCCAAGATCTCGGTTCTTTTCTCTAGCAATTCCAAATGCCGTAAAAATGCTGGAAAGAATCAGTCGTCCTATTATTTACATGCCTTACAACTCACAACACAGCAAATCAATGTCAGCACTGCAGCAGAGCCTGGGGGCAAACACCTGGCTCCACTGATGCTGGGAGCAGAGCTCCCACTGACATTCATAGGAGCAGGACATCTTCCTGCGGTGCCTCCTGCCAGCTTCTACCCAACAGGCAGTACTGCATGGCCATGGAAATCGTGCAACAGCACATCTCTGCCTGAGTAGTGATAGTACTGAAATGTAAGGGTGTGGTTTATCTCAATTTATTTTACTTCCATATTGTTCACCATTAAAGCCTTTATTTCTTTTATTTCTTTTCCTTGTAATGGCTGCTTCAGTTACTTGGGTGCTTACACTTTAATTCCTCATCTATTTCCAAAACAATTTGTTGGTTCTGCTCGTTTTTCCTTTCTTTCTCCTCTCAAGCCTTTGCTCGACTTTTGTCTCATGTAAGGTTCAGGTTTCCAGTCAGTCAGCTCTACCAGGAGCAAAGAAAGTCCACTCACAATGATCTACACTGTGATAGTTCTTTATAGGTGAAGGAGAATTAACATTTTGGAACTAAAGGCTCAGCCTCTATGACGCTCTTGGAGATCTTCTTAAGGCTTAATTTACCTTGTGATGGTCAAGTTACACAAGTGATCACAACACTGCCTACCTGTAGCAACTCCTCCATAAGAGAGAAAAAGGATGTCAGCTTGAGAATGACTCAGGTGGTAATGAAATATAGGACAGCAATAAAGTCAAAGCATTTGAGAAGCAGAAGCAGATCTTGAAACACAGGTGCTATCCTATTGCCTGCATTCTCCTGAGCCCAGTCAGCCTGGCCTTCTCTCCAAGGGGTGTTTAGGGTTGGTGGGACTCAAACTGGTACAGACAGGTCTGTGCCCCACAGACCTGATACATGAAGAAACTACCCAACCCACAGGCTGGTGTGAAGACTTGCTAGGTGAGGGATTCCCCTCTCAGTCATGGTTTTGGCATTTGGATGGCAGCACTTTCACACACTTGCAGTAGATTGAAAATGATGGCACTGCATGGCTCTACATGCATTAACACCATTGCTATTAAGAGGACCACAGGCTCTGGCAAGTTCTTTTTTCTTTTGTAGCTTTATTAATTTCTTCAGAATTTTCATCATGATTCCTGAGTATCCAGCACAGTACATAAAAAAAAACCCAACCAAACAACCCAAGACTTCAAGCTATCCTGATCTTAAATTAAAGCCCCTTTAACAAAAAACATGGTAATCATAGGTCCTTTTTTTTTTTTTTTTTTTTTTTACTAACCTGGTCCTATAATGACCATTTTTTAATAAAGACGTGTGGTTTATAAATGGGCTTTTAAATAACTAAAGAAAAGAAAGGACATAGAAGCATGTTTTAAAATGTCTGTGGAAAAAAAGACAAGGCATTATTTTAAGTAATTAAAATCAAAGCTCCGATGATTTGTCTTGTCATATGTATAATGTATGAAGTTACTTTTATTTAAAAGTTAGAGTTAGAGAAGGAAATGGTGAAATGGTAGCATCATTAACTAATGCTATAGGGCAGAGAGTCTTTTCTGGGCAATTTTTCAATTAAATAAAATGTTCAAACTTGTATTTCACCATTTGCAACTCACATATTAAAAATCTATTAGCAGAAAGCCTATTGAAAAGCTGACCATGAGCACAAGAGACTTTTTCTAGAAACACTCCTATTCAGTTCTCATGGCTGAACAAAAGCAGATTGGCACATTTGGTTATATACAAACGCCCTTGAAAGGGACCTTCCCCCCCTTTCCCATAGCCACGCGTTTCAGGCTCTATATGCTGAGGGAAGGCAGTGAAAGGTTTGGAGGGGTGGGGAGACCAAGGGCTTCCACCAAGATCCTTCAAAGTCCTCGTCTTCTATAGTGGGAAGATTTCCCTCTAAATCCCTTTCAATAGCATATTGATGGCTTTGAAAGCTTAAATGGCATTTGTCAACCATCAGTAAATCTTGAAAACTGTTTCTGCAAATAGCCCAACTCTGAGTCTCAGCTTTTCCCATTAATCTGTACATAAGGCCACTGAAGACTTTTTCAGACCCTAGATAATGCCTGGATTAAAAGGTCCATTCAGAAGGGAAAACTTTAGCATTCACCTTGTGTACATAGCCATTTCACCAGTGGTATTCATGGGTTGTTATTTCAACTCTTCATTTGTCCTGCAAACAAGACATTTTGCCACAAAGCCTTGGTAGAGACATTCTTTAGTGAATTACTGAAACCTAGCCCCTCTATTTGTCATGGCTTGTTATTTTTATCGAGTGTAATCAGTTCAAATAGTAACCCCAGACTGACAACTTTACAATTACATTACTATTTTAAGAGTGGAAGGTATGTTTCTTCTAATTCAACAACGAAACAGATTAAAGCACAACCTGATTGCTTCATCTAGTGAAACACTAACATTTCTCTTCATCAGAAGATTGTTTTTGTTTAAAGTAAAAGCAAAGATAGAACTCTGTAATAATTGTAGCTCAACATTTTTACTTTCTATTATATAAAAACTTCACGCATTTTCGAAGTTTAATAACACACACACTTTTAGTTAAGTTGTTGTATGACCTATTAATGTTGGTGCTTTTTTTTTTTTTCATTTTGCAACCAGTCAGTGGTACCATTTTGAAGGGTACAATGCATCTAATTATTGCTATTATTAAAATAATCAAGATAAAATGTTTTTGCATCACAGAAAATAAGAAAAACAGAAACAAAATTGGAAGAGATTCCAATGACACAATGTTAGGCAGATTGTTTAATATTAAATAATAAAAAAAAAACAAAAAGAGAAAACACATCCCTGCCAGATTTCTCCTGGTCCAGATAGATCTCATTGTCTGAACAAATAGACCTTTTTACCATACTCAAAGTAGGGATCAGTGAAATTCACTGGCAGCCCTCACAAACATACCCAAAGATCACCACCATTCTCAGACAGAAGGGAAAATCATAATCAAATACTTATATATGCAAATTTACATGAACTATACCTGAAGGCTAGTTCTTGCATCTTCTTTTATCTACCTTACAATCAATCTGTGTGAACAAGGGCCTCCCACTTTTTTTGCTATCAGCTGAAGAGACTTCATACTTTCAAGTATGAGCTGCAGCATGGATGTGGCGTAACAGATCACCCAGGCTCAGCCCAACTCACTGCAGAACTAATCTGAAGTGTGTCACAGTGCCTAAGCAGCAGGGTTTTTCCAGATCAAAACTGCCCCCTCTCCATACCCCAAGTTACTGTGTTAATAATATTACAGTTATGCATTGTGAAGATTTCTGGAGGAACTATGCCACTGGTCTCTTGGCTGATTAAATGTAAGCTGGGTCAGATTTTTATCTCTGGGCCACTCTGTGAGGTGCCTTAAGGTATCCTGCCTGTCTTCCAAATACTTTCCACACTGCAGGGGATGTGCTTCCTGCACAGATCAGCCCTTTTTTACCCCATGGGGATATGTCAAACAACCTGAAGTACCTTTACTCGCATGAGTTAAGCATGTGTGAGCAGCTAAACACTGCATTAAAGTACAGAGAATCAACCTAGTTGACTAAACATAAAGTCATCTGAAATAGTCTAAGTTATGTGAGATATCCATGCAAGCCTGGCAAACATAACATTATGATCTACAACAAGACCAGCTGCCTTTTGAAGACACAGCTGAAGAGCAGGCAGGATACCCTAAGGCAAATCAAGTGCAATAGTTACTTATGCTTTGGCAATTACACTGAATTCTGAAATTGGGATTCACACTGTCCTGCCAGGTAAGGTTAGACTCAGTGTTTTGCTGATGGTTTCCAGATGGTCAGAACACAGGCAGAGTTCACACCTCTTTCTAAAAAAATCTGTGTAGATGTTACTCCAAATGCGTGTTGAATCCTTTGGGACTAGAAATGAGTGGTATCGCAGAAGAGTGAAGTGTTGCTTGTAAAACTTTATCTGTACCACTACGAGAGTTGGATTTCCAGATTGCCATGTTATTTAAAAAAACATTGGCCTTTTACTGGAAGAAGGATAACTTTCAGAACAAGGGCCAGTGTTTTCCATAGGAGTCATAGATCCTTTTATTTCCTCACAGTTTTTATTCTAAATACCCCAAGGACTTAAGAAGCTAATTTCTGTGGAGCTCATAAAAAGGGAAAAAAAACCCTCATCCTTCCTCTGATTTGTGGATAAAGAGCTGTAGGCATCTGTAGTCTAGCTTGCATTGTACAGAAAATGTGATATAATTTAAAGTTCTGAGACACAGTTGCTATCTCTTCTCCTGGAAGAGCCAGAGGAGCATCTTCTGTCCAGCAATAACCACAAATGATATACATTGGCAGGGATGGTGGTGGTGAGAATTTTCTGGGCAGGAACATCTTACCTGACTTGAAGTAATTACACGCTTACCATTTCCTCCATCTATTTTTTCTTTTTATACAGTAATATTCAATTATGGAGTAGTTTTCAAAAAAAAAATCCCTAAAGAAAGAGTAAGCTACTATTTAGAATTTGAAGAGGTTGTAAAAAGAGAGAGGAACTGATCTTGCTGTGGCAAGCAGGATTGTGAAACTGAAAAGAAAATCTAGGTCTGATTGTTAGATCACCTGTGGGGTGACACTGCTTCCTCAAGCATAAACATAAATATTCCCTGGCTAACCACAACTCTCAGTAGTGCCTCAATGAAGGTATTTACATTTTGTTGCAATTCTTCCATCAGTTTTTATTTTTGTAACCATGTTCTCACATTCAAACTAACATAGCTTTTGCAGCTGACATAACATGGGTTGGGATACAAGTACTGCAGATCTTTACAGTGCCAATATTTTGTAGAAGATAAAAAGTCAACCGAAAACTTTGTTATCTACTTCAGTTTAAGAGTGACATTATACAGAAATATACTTTTTTTTCCTCTCACAAACACTATTCAGTGCATCTTGCTGGCAAGGGAAATTAATTTTCCAAACTCAGTCTTTAAAGGATATTATTTTTTTTAATAGGAGCGTCTTTGAGACAGAACATATGCCCCATTTTTTCTATCCACACCATAAAATGGTTTTCCCATTCATCATAAATAGCTGTTTTTGGTTTTTTTTCTTTTCCTACTAAAGCTTTTATAGGGCCTACCTCTGTATTTTAACTGTACCTGACATAGTGGATCCACAATCCTGATTATGGCTGTGGACTGCAATATAGCTGAAACACAAATGATAAATAGAATCCTTATGCTTATCTGACTTTTAAATATAACTTTCAGTATATAAAGATGTAGGTGGATGGAATTATTAAGCAGGCTGGCTGTAGCTGCCTGCTGAACTACTCGATTCTAAAAAATGGGGAAGCCTGAGGGAAGATGTGATCCTTAGCCTTCCTTTAGTACAGCCTAAGGTTACATGATTTTTCTCTGCATTATTATTGCATAGCACAAAAATATATGTGCAAATGCAAGGCCCTAAGGTTCGTCTTGGCCCTGCAAGGAAAGGGTATTTTAAACTCCAATGCCCTCCACGAAATACCTTCTATGTCCTTGTAAGACACGTTTGTCAAAGTGAGATAGCTAAACACTGAAGAAAGCAGTTCAGCAATTTCTTCTAAGTCATGTGTGATGGACAATTTAGAGATCTGCTTACAATAGTAGGCATATTACAGACAGAATGTCAGACTGTTGGATTGGCAGCAACTTCCAAAATGACAGGTGCATATATTCTTTGAAGGCTTCTTAGTATAATACTAGTTAGGCTGGTTAGTAGGTATTTCCAGAACAGTCTTCATTTTAAAGACAGGGATTAAAAGTGGAAGATTCTGTAACCCATGGACTTCATTCAGTAAGATTGCATGAGTGACAACTGTTTGTCTGGGTTAAGTCACCAGGACCATGCCCTGGCATTTCATGCTGATTGCATGTTAATGGTTTTAGAGTGAAACTTAATCTCTTTCAAGGCATCCTGATTTATACTTAAATACAATAGTTGAAGCCAAGGAGAAATAGAATAACACCTCCCAAAAAACCTATGTGAGTTCTGCCATACCACATGCATGTGCTGGGCTGACAGGCACAGCTAGGCCTGCAGAGCTACTACCTACCTGAATCGGGAATCAAGATGTCCAGAAGTTTGGCTTAGGCTATCGCTTTTTTGCTTTCAATTTGTGGGATTAAAAACCCTCATCTGTAAGTCTTATGTCAGCAGCAGATCCAACCTTTAACTAATTACTGAATTATTCTACGATGACTATGGAGAAAGACACCAGAATGCCTTGGGAAATCAAACAGCATCCTTAGAGAATGACAGACACACTATTTATGAGGGATAATTCTTTCCCATAAAGGAGAACAGAATCTAAATATTCCAAAACTCAAGTTAAACTGATCTTCAGAAACTATTAGCTGCACAGCATTACAGATCACAGCGTACAATGATACCCTGGCCCACAAAACCAACTTAATCGGGGCCTCTCTCTTATGGCACCATCCTATTTTCAAGTAACAATGCTTTCAAATGAGCCGAAAAGATGTACTTTGCTCCCACCATTACAATTTCTGCTCTTCCTTTCTTCACCCCTTTCAAAAACATGAAAGCATTGGATTGCTAATTACTTTTATCCAGCCTATAGGAAAATTAGTTTATCTTCCCGATCAAAGCAAATTAGGCAGATCATGGCTGATTAGAATGCAACAGTAAAATCTCCATACTTTCTATTCCACCCCCTTTTCTCTCAAAAACAGGGCCTGTGTCAAATATGTAGGTATTTCCCACGGCCAGTCTGGACTCTGTTTCCAACAGGCTCTGAGGCTGGGACAATGGTTCTTACACAGACACTGAAGTTCTTTAGTTCAGTCATTGTGCACGGAAAGAACTGGTAACCCCTCAGCTAGCATTTGATGAAACATCTAGATTTACATATTTCCCTAATTGCATTTTTTGAATGTGAGTGAGATTTATCTGACCAGAGTTAAATGCTTCCTTTATTCTACTACCCAAAATACAAATCTATACACTGCAGGCAGAGTTGCATTTGGTTCTGACCCCATCACTACAATTTTGGTTTTCACTATAGTGGGACAAAGCATTGTCTACCTTAACTTGTCATAGCACAACCTAAAGAATGGCTTGGCTAGATGCTTTCAAGGTCCCTGCTACATTACATTGCAAAACTGGATGTTACTCCTTCTAAGTAATTGCTTTAAGCAGCACTTTCTACCATTCAAGTATCTTACGATTCACTTTTTGCCTTTCATAACTAGTTTCCCTTCAACTTGTGTTCTACGGCTTTAACAAATGAAAGCCAAGCTATACTGCTACTTTATTTATAACCAATTACTATAAATTAACAGTAAATCTCACATTTAGCTCCATTTAAACATCACTATGCAGCTGCCCATTTGAAAATAAAATGGTTGCCTTCTTTCACTTCAGTGGGCACAATACAAAACATCCATTGAGCTATTCCTTTATTGCAGCTGCCACTGCCCAGCCGACTTTTAACAAACCAACCAAGCGTAATAACAATGCAGCTGCAACATTTTATGGTATTTCTGTTAGTTCTCTTTTGAGACTGAAGGTGTTAATTAGGAATCAAAGAATACAACCCTGCCAGCTTTCTTTCACAAACTATGCACTGGCCACTGCAGTTTTCAGAAGAAAAATAAATCTAATAAAGGGACAAAAATGTTGTTTGTCACACCAGTAACGTGTATTTAAGACCCTTTGATCATGAGCTTTTTATGTAGTCTTGTCAGACAGGCTGAAAATATTTTTTCCTCTCTTTTCTCCTTTCTTTAGGCTTTTCTGAATACTGATTCTAGGGTTGTCTGGCAAGGTGAAAAACCCGATAGGCACTGGAATGCTCTCCAGGTTAAAATGGCTTTGCTAAGCAAGCCAGCCCAAAATCAGATCAAATCAAAATAGTTCACTTTTTTGATTCAAATGTAAATTATTTTGGAACACAGATGATCTGTTGCTATTATACAGCTTACTAGTTCTGTCTATCATTTAGTATTTCAAACATTTTAATGGCTGTGTGTGTTTAATATTAATGTATCAATTATTTTGTGGAATCCCATTTTAAATTCTCAAAAATGAGAGTTTGCTGGAAGTTGTAAAATATCCATTACATACATTTTTTTCATGTGTACCGTAAGATGTATGTATGCTATATTTTATTTACACTTACTAACTGTAATCGTATTAGAGTATCATATATTCAAAGGCAGCAGCATGAAGTCATTACCTTTAATCTTTAGTCAAAGTTAAAACCTTAAAATAGGTTTATGAAGTTAGCACAACTGAGAATTAGTCAAGCTTGCTAGCTTACGCAGCAAGAGCTTTCACTCTTGCCAAAATTGTGCCAAAATCCATTAATCCTGCCAGAGAATGGCAGAAAGAAGTTCTGCTTGTTTAATAATAATGAAATGTACATGCTCTTAAGGCTACCTGCAGAGTCTTCTGAACTGCAAAACAAATAAAGTGTCAATTTTAAGAAATACTTTTTACAAAGGGATATATAACAGTTTTCTTTGCCTTAAACACTACGTAGGAGGCTTCAAAACACAGCTTTGTTCATCTTGTTGGACTTTTAATGCAAATCCTTATCATGTTATATATATATTAAATATATATAAAATGTGATTACAAAATATATTTGGTACAAGCTTGATTTATATGCTTTGTTACCTGATATAGCTATGCACGTTTTCTTCTTTCAGCACAGAATCTCTTCATACAAAAGCATAAGAAACCAAAACAGACTTTTTTTGTAAGCCGTGAAGAGTAACAGATTTAGGATTTCCTAGAAAGACAAGTTTCCTATGAAGAAAAACAATTTAGATGGAGAGGTGCTCCAAGAAAAAGGGCCTTCCATGGTGCCAGCATGTGTCTACATTAGCAGGTCTCCTTCAAAGAGACTGCCAGCCACATTTAAACAATATAAAATATAAAAATTAATGTAAAAATAAATATTCTAAGTCCCAAATATTTGTATGAAATTCTTTCCCAATCTGCATACAGGGACACAGATATATTTGTGTTCTACCAAATGCAACTTGCAAAGGCAATCTTCTGATATCCATTCTTTGTCTTATCTGATAACATCGTATAAAGTGAGATGAAATTCAGACAGAATAGCTAGAAACTTCTTATAAACAATCCCTTCCTAGATCTGGAATAGTAAGCTGAGAAGCTTGAGTAAGCTATTAGCTTCCCATTGTAAGGCATCTCCTTCCTATTTTAATAGTTGAAAGATTGAAGGGACAAAGATTTTAAAAGCAGTACTGGCATTTACAGATAGCAAACACAGACTTACTGGGAACGGATCTGACATTGAGTAGATAATATGGAGGTAGTAGTCCCCACATTTGGATTACTCGATGTCACGCCAGTTACGCCATGATCTGTCTTTCCTTCCAAACACAATAAAGGTAGGTTTGTATCTGTGTCCAAAACTACATCATTGCCTAACATACTAGAATACACGATATACTGGTATCTAGTTAATCTAATAGAACTAATCTATCTAATAGAACAACAGAAGTATTTTTCCTTTGACAAAATGAAATATTCAGATACTGATAAAAATTACAATGATTTCTATATCATAGAATCATAGAATGGCCTGGGTTGAAAAGGACCACAGTGATCATCTAGTTTGAGCCCCCCTGCTATGTGGAGGGTCACCAGCCACCAGACCAGGCTGTCCAGAGCCACATCCAGCCTGGCCTTGAATGCCTCCAGGGATGGGACATCCACAACCTCCTTGGGCAACCTGTTCCAGTGTGTCACTACCTCCTCTGTGAAAAATTTCCTCCTAATATCTAACCTAAACCTCCCCTTGTCTCAGTTTAAAACCATTGCCCCTTGTCCTATCACCATCCACCCTCGTAAACAGTCATTTCCCCTCCTGTTTATATGCTCCCTTCAAGTATTGGAAGGCCACAATGAGGTCTCCCCGCAGCCTTCTATTCTCCAAGCTAAATATATCTGCATATATTTTGCACTTGATGTTGAGGATAAGAATTTATAAGCTTGTATAGAGCTTCTGCACCATATGGAAGCATTGCAACTGAAGTAATTAACCAGAAGATGCAAGTATTTCCAATGGCTTGCATGTGTTTGTCTCCAGAAAACAGACAATACCATGTGTAATAAATCCAATCATTTTAACAGAGACTTCTGTCTAGAACTAGCAAATGTTGTTGTTGTTGGGTCTTCTATACATGATGGTTTATGGGCAGATTCAAGTCCATTAAGATTCAAGGAAAGCCAATAATTTCAACTACAGAACTAAATCAATAGATCTGGCAGATATTGTTCATTTCTAACAGAACTTGGGAACAGTGCTTCACTGACTTCTCCCAGCTGTGGATCAGTGTGAACACAGCTAACATGCCTTTCAGGACCAGACTGGCAGTGGTACATGACGAACGTCTTCAGAAGCTGATGGAACAAATTCACGTTCCTGCTTGACAGTTCTGAAGAGTGGAGCTGCTCCTAGGATAGCTATGGGATAAGCTGCTTTTAAGCATTTTCTGTTTTCTCTGTGAATTTTATTGCTGTCCTAAGTAACCTACATTGGGTAGGAAATATTAGCTGTAAAAAAAATGCAGAAGAAACCTCTAGCTTTCCCTGCCAGACCTGGCTTTTAGAAGCAGCATAAGCTCTTCTCCAGTATCCCTTATAGAACTGTTCTTAATCGGTATTCTTAATCAGCATCTTTCAAAATCAACTGCGTGTTGTATTTTGTGAAATACTGAAAGATCAGCATGAGGTACAGAATTGGTATTAAAGTCAATCTTGTATTCATTTCAGAATATAACTCAGCCTTGTGTATATGCTCACATGCTCTCACATGCTGACATCTCAAATGTTTTTATACACAGCGAAGTTTACTTGTTTTATGGAGGTTTTTTTGGCCATTGTTTATGAACAGTATTTCATGGTCAATCTTGTACTTTTGTTTCTTTAGTTAAAATTTTTATCCACCAATTATGTGTCATATGTTAATACTCCAATGTATTATATCAATGCAATTTGTGCTCTGAGTGCTTTTCAGCAATTTTAAATTAGTGTATGATCCCATGCCAGCAGAAAACAGCAATAAAGCTAACCATCACCTTGCCTACTACAACATATAACTAAGTAATTTTACTAAATCCAGTAGTCAGAGACAACCTTGTCAACAAGATTGTAATGAATACTAAATAAATAAAAGTGTTATCAGGAAACAGCATTCATGTTTTTACATGAGCTGCATTATCTATTCAGATACATCTTGATGTAGAAGTAAAGATTGAGTTTGAATTTATAAATGTTGATAGGATTCCTTTCTCCACACTTAGATCCTCATGCACTGAAATCACAGAATCTTTTGAATTGGAAGGGACCTTTAATGGTCATCTAGTCCAACTCCCCTGCAGTGAACAGGGACACTCACAGTTAGATGAGGTTGCTCAGAGCCCTGTCCAGCCTGACCTTGAATGTCACCAAAGGCAGGCCATCCACCACCTCTCTGAGCAAACCATTTCAGGCTTCACCACCTGTATAACAAAAAACTCAGCCTCAACTATTTTTTTGTACTTGCCCTGATGTTTTAGAAACTATTCAAAGCTCTTTTAACTAGAAGTGAAATATATATATATATTACATCATTAAAATACTGAAGAATGATACACTCTGAAACAGCATTGTAGAATCATCATAGTACACAACTTCAAAGCCTTTTTTTTTTTTACTGTAACTACTGAGAAATTCCACCTCCATCAATTTCAACTACATCAATAATTCTGCTGTAGTACATAAAGAAAAATTTTGAGTTCCCTTTGTTCTGTGTCATCCTCCCCACCTGGAGCAGCCCTGGGCTGTTTCTTTCAGGTCAGCTTACACAGTGGTGAGCCATGTGTTCCCAAAGTGCACCCGAGGTCACTGCAGTAGCAACAGGCCTGCTCTAATTGCACCCAAGGGGACCAATGCAGGAGTTTGCCTGTCACACTGCCGAACACCTCAGCCTGTCTAATAAGCCAGGAGCTGCTCCATCAGTCAAAAAGCCTACAAACATACCACGTGTTTGTCAGACACAGTCACACTGGAGAGTAATGGTCTGAGGCATTTTGTTGTGATGGACTTGGTGGCATGGAGGAGCGCTCAGATTAGTGTCTAAATGTGGCAGTAAATGTTAGATTACCAAATGTTATATATTCTCAAATTGCTTCTGATGAACAACACTATGTTGCCGTCAGCAAACAACAAATAGAAGGCATAGAGCACCTCTGATTTTGTTTCACACTGTTACAACTTGATATGCATTTCATTTATCTTTAATTTTAGTAATGGTATTACTGACTGAAGGAACAGAGGCATAGTGCTGTGTTGCTACAAAGTATTTTTTTTCTTTTATGTCTTCCTGTTATTGTTCTCCCGTGGCTAGGACAGCCAGCCATTACTGAATTCATACTATTACACGATGATACACTTATTTCCTTATGGTCTAATCTTGATCAGAACAACCACCTTAATGCTATCTTATAAAAGCTGGGAACACTTTTAATGGAAGCCCTCAATGCTGTGATAAACAAAACCACTAATGAATATAATTTACAATTAATTACTCTCATTGTGTTCTCAGGCAGTTATTCATTCACCAAATATGAAAAACAAATCCGTTTGCATACTTAACACACGGTGATACTTGGATAAAGATAAAACTCACTGCAACCCAATAGAATGTACTACAATAGAGCTAACTGACATTCCGGGAGCTCAATCCATATAATCATAAGGAGATGCTATTTTAGCTTCATTGGGAACTGAACTGCTTCATAATTAGTTTTCACAAGCCCTTATCAGAACAGATTAAACTAGTGGCACGTTGACAGTATGCAGCATTTCCCTATATGCTTCCCACACAGAGATATAACAGCGAAAATAATACTATCCAGCAAATTTGGATATTGCAAATTCTTTATGAAATCTGATGCTCTTACAGCAGTGCCCTATGGTCAGGCAGGCAGGAACACAGAGCTACATGCCTGCAAGATGCTATAGTCATGATTGATGATAAATGTAGAAAACAGACCACATCTGGCTTCAAGTTTACAGGATTCTTCACAGATGACTAGAGATAGCCATTAAAGGCTGAGGCACCACTTTGTGGACAAATGTGATTTGATAATTCTATCTGGTGGGATGATATCTGTCCATAATAAATAAAACGAAAGCATCAAGGTGCTATATAAGCATCCTCTTAAAAAAAAAAAAAAAATCTGTTGCATTTTCCACTGAATGCTATCATCAGCAACAGAAAAGACTGAAAAATAAAAGAAAAATCTCACCTTCCTCAAACTGCTGGAAAATCTGTACAGTTGATCACAACTCTATGACACAATGAAACCTGGCAGAGTACAGATTCTGACATAAGCAAGACAGAAATGATTACTTGGTTGCACGTTTACTTTTTTTTTTTCCCTTAAAATAATTTTGACTTCTATTTGTTTCATAGACAGATACCCTGCACAGTAATGACTTTTCCTTCAAGAGCTACCACATTGTGATGAAATGAATGTTTTAATTTAATTATAATAATACTTTTCTAGAATCTACGAATTCTTCAAACTGAATTTGTATTAGCAGTCCTAATTGTAGAGAATCAAGTTAGCTCCATCAGCATAAGCAAAGAAAAACTTTCCTGAGGTCTTCCTTGGCATAAGCATTAAATTACATACATGGATGGAGTAACATGCAGAGATAAATCTGGCACTGGGTTTTTTTTCCCCATTCCCTCGAATGATTTTTTTTTTAATGTTCCACCCAGAAAACCCTAGAAATACTGTTAGTATGATATTCTTCTACATGTATCTGTTTCTACACAACGTTGGTGGTTTTTTTTCTATACCAGATTATTTATTCCCTTCATCAGTATTCAGCAAGTATTTAGAATTTAAAAATAAAAATGCATCTACTTCAAGATTTCCAGAATCTACTCTGCTACCCTCCTTACCATCTCTGGTCTTCAGGCAGACAGGATGTTCCACAACGCTTGCCTTGCCCTTTATTTTCACATCTTCTGTCTTAGCCAGAAGTGTTCTGGCACTCAGCAGTTCACACTACTCTACGTATGTTCAGGCAACAGGTCAGATGAATAGACTATATGCTGTGAAACAGCTTTTCCATATGCTATTCTCAGCATTGTGAACTTTCACACCGTCCTGTGTCAGTGCTGACCTAAACAACACCATGTGAACACCTCATCTTGTTCCCAATTGCACTTTCACAGCGCCCCATACTCAAAACAAACAGCAGCAGCACTGCAAACCCATACTTTTCACCCCACCACAACCATACTTCTGTGTTACTTCCAGTAGGTCCAGTTAGTCACACACTTTTCAGGTAATAACTATGCCAAGGTAACTGTACCCTATGAAATCTTATTGCTGACACCTGGCACAAATGAAAACCATGATTCCTGTCCCAGGGCTTTAAAGTTGGTTGAGCTGCCTGATGAGAGCCACGTTTCACTGCTCCACAGCTCTAATACAGGCAGATTCCTGGGCTACCTGTTGCTTCTCTCTTCCCAGTGCACTTTTAATGCATTTGTTAATCCCTTTGAAATAGTGTGTGCCTGTTGCAGGTTAAATTCAATACACTGAGGCTTTATACAGGGACACCCCAGGACTGCAATTTACTCCCTAAGACCTTTGTCAGGTCACAAGGTTGAACCTGCACTTCTTTTGGCCTTTTTCCAAATCCTTGTCTTTGTACAACTTCAGCATGAGTGCAGACAATACTTCCAAACATATGGATCCTGTATTTTTTTTGTCAGCAGGTCAAATATTGCTTTCAGATGCCTGCATAGATTTTACTTGTTGCAATAAGAATCATATATATCACTGATTTGAGACCACGTAAGCAACCATGAGCAAAACTGAAAGGGAGATGTACATACACACACACACACACACACACACACAGATCCTCTGGGATTTCACCTAATTTTACCATGTCATACTCACAATTAGCACTTCATTATGTGTTTTTAATCTATTGATCTTCAGCATTTATCAGTCACTAACAAATTAGTTAAACTCAGATGTAGATAGCTGTCTAATCCATACAGTAAGATCACAGAATTGCTGCATGACTTGCTTGAAGTTGTAAATTACTTATGACTGTATTCAGCAGCAGAACCCAAAGTTCTCACTATCTGGATCCTGGCTATTGATCACATTCCCTGTCTGCAGGAGCAGTTCCTTCTCTTTCCTCATGCCTCCAAAATGGCAACCTCTGCAAAGCAGGACATTTAAGAAATGCTAAACTTATTGGGCTAAGAGACCCAAAGGCAAGTTACTCATCAAGGTGGTTTACAACAGGTAAATTTCAGAGATTTTGAGAGAGAGCTTTGTCTTATCTTGTTTCCTTTGCCAGCTATGACCTACTTCTCCCCACAGGGTACACAGAGACTCATTTACAAACTCGGTGAATGCCAAATCAGTGCACTTACACTTCTCTTAGTGCTGACATCATCTCACATCTGCTCTCTCATTCACGAAGACTAGCATTTATATTATCGCAGGATCCAGAAGACATGGTGTAACTGGCATCATGAGATGCTTACTGCTGCAGAAACAAGAGCTAGGGAAGTTTTATTTCTGTCTAACACTGGTGCTATAACTGTTTAATCTTCAAGCAAAATGGATCAAAGTGTTTGGTAAATGAACTAATAGCAAAAAACATAAACAAAATAGAAAAGTATTTGCACTAAATAAGCACTACTGAGCACCATCTTTACACTCCCTTCATTAAAAGCCTCAAAAAATTATTGAACAGGTTTTATTGGCATAGTTATGTATCTATAAGCACAACAAAAATTCTTAAGACAAAAAGGGTTAAATTTATATACAATCATTATACAGATTAAGTCTAAACTCCACAAATACTTCTGCCTTACCCAAACACTTAAGTGACATTAGTAAGCATGGTTACAATCAATTAGAAAAGAAACATTTATTCAAGCATCAGCAAGAGACTTTGTGAGATGGAAGAAGCATTTGTTTCTACTGCAAGGTGCTGATACGCTTTGGGCACACTGTTAAAAAAGTATCTACCCACCTGCCTACCTACCTGCTCACATCTCTCCTTGCAAGAGTGTCCTATCCCCAGCCAAAGTGATTCCTGCCTCTCTTGAAATACTGCCATATAAAATATTTCAGCAATAGTTATAAAAAAATCTATCCATAAAATTGCTTACTTGCAATTACATAATTGTTGAAAGATAGTGCTTTTCACATTAAATTATGCACATATTTTATATAAAACTTAAAAAAAAAGAAAAAAGAAAAAAAAAAGAAAATACAGGCTTTTAGGTTCTTTATGATATACCTAATGCTTTAGGCTGTGCAGTGAGACAGTGTGGAAGAACACTGCAATAAAACTATGTCACGCAAATGAATTCATATTTGGGGAAGGTGAGAATTGCTTTAAAATTACACAAGGCCTTGCTCCTACAATCATTTGCACATGTGATTTCAGTGCAACCACTGCACTGGTGATTTCAGTGGAACCACTCCTGACACTACAGTTAAGTATCCGAATAAGTGTTTGCAGGACTGAAGCCAAATTATACAATCAGGCCCAAACTAAGAGTCCATTTGTTACCAATAAAGTCTTAATTTGAGAGTGGTTAATTATTACAATTATCACTGCTGGATAACAATACACTTCAGAATAATTACTTTTGCAGTAGTGTCAAGACAGAACACTGCTCTTTCCTAAAGGTGGACATTAGTGCTGAGGCCACTGACTCCAAAAGCTAAAGTTCATAGCTAAAAAAGTATAATAAAACATAGCAAAATCATAAATCTTAAGATGATACAGAATGCACTGTCTCTGCAAAGGCCTTATCAAGCTGGGACATCCTGTACAAGTTCCTGGGGATCTGCACTGCTATCCCATTCCTTTCCTGTTCAGAGTAGCAGGTGGTGGTCATACCTAATTGTGGTGGTTGTACCTTGTACCGCTGGGCTTGTGCTCTCCCCGCTTGAACAATTGTTTCTCTCCAAACAGCAGCTGATAGGTCTTTCTCAGCTCAATAAAAAAGAGGCTCTAGGATGGAATTCAGAGTAGGTGCTGTTGCTTTAATACTCATTCTGAGGCCTCTAGTTCAAAAATTCAAAGCTGTTGCCCATAAGCTTTTAGAAAATAAAACACAAAACCATGCTTCTTGGATGAAAAAAAGGGGTACCATGAGCTACTCTCACATAGTATAAGGTGCTCATTCTCTTCGCTTTGTGCAGTTTTCATTTAAATCTCCATTCCAAGAGAGAGAAGAGGACTGTACTCCTTCAGTGAGCAACAGCAATACCACTTCAGACCCCGCCCCTCCCCAGCTACATTTATTTCTTCTACAATTCTCCAGGCATTAACTTTCCCACACCTGATCAGCAGAAGAGCACAGACATTACTCAGGCCTCCTCAGCAAACAGCACAGAGCATGTAGCATAAGGATTTGCCACTTGAATTGCTAAATCTCTGAGGAGTAAGCACGCTTTGATCACATCTCATTCTTTTTTAAAGACGTTAGGGTATTTTCTTTGAGCTGAAGTCTAAAGCTGTTTTGGTATGTCAAAAACACCACATCATGTTCTGCCCTCAGTCGGTTTACTCAGAGCCAAAGGAACCACACCTTATTTACCATGATTTTTACTGGGAAAAGAATCAGATCTGCTGGACAGTTCAAGGAAGTAAGTGAAGGAAAATACCATAAATTGCATTAATCAAGACCACTTAAATGACCAACAGAGAATTAGGAAAGCGGTGCATGTGGATGAAATATTATCTTTGGCCAGCAAACACAGAAGAAAAGAAAGGTCTAGACAGCAAAACTAGTAGCAATTTTATACGTTTGGAAGACAAATCATGTCAGAGCAAAGACTGGGTTAACAAGGGAGCACTTGAGGGAAGTCTAATCTCTGCTGGCATGCTGGCTGGGAAGGTCAGCTTGGAGCACGCGTTCCCAGCTGGAGTCGGGCCCCCTCTGCCCGGCCAATTGTCCCATGCACTTCAGACACCAAACCGAACTGAAGGTGCCTCCACCCTGCCAGCTCCTTGTATTCTACCAGCCTAAAGACAGCTTCCTTTTCCCTGTCAATTTATGCAGCATTTCCACACGGTAAATGCTACAAAGGAGAGAGGTAGCGCGAGCGCCTTTTTCCCCCTCTGAGCAGCACAAGGCTGCCCAGCCTTTATACTGAAAGCAGTATAAGGAGTTAATTTGAGCACCGTATTCTCAAGTGCGAAGAGTGACACTGTCAAACTCAATCTAAATTCTTTCATGAAGAAACTAGCTGAGAGTTGACACATTATGTTTTGAAATTTAAAGCAAGTCCCTTGGAAGCTGATGAACAGGAACATTAAATAGGTTGTTACTTCCCTGGTTTTCATGCATCTCTGATTTACCTGTGCATACATTTTACCTCTCTACAACGACCATTGCCATGAGCAGAGAGGAAATGGCCTGTTTTTGTTTCAAAAAGGGAACGTAACACTAAATTCTGAACCCAGAATCTGGATTTACCTTCATCTCTCACTAGGACGAGACTCAGATTATGACCTGAAACCATGTGCTGAACATTTAACGTATTTCAACTAGAAAGGAGAAAAAATGGTTTATAAAGTTTGTAGCTACGTAAAGAAATCCTCTCTAAGGAAAGGCAGGCATTTTACTAGCAACCTAACACCTCAGACTTGTCAAGGGATCTGCAAGTTGCAAGAAACTTTAAAGAGCTTGCTCCTGCTTAAGACGATACCTCGCTGTCTGATCTCCCTGAAACACTGCAGTCATTCCCATGGTACGTTAGATGAAGAGGTATACAGATCTTGAGTTTGCACTGTGATATTAGAATGTGATAATAAAATAGGGCAAACTTACCCCAAAGAGTCTGGCTTCATGTTTTCGTATATTCCCAACACAGAAGCAACCGTCTCATTTCAGAAGTGCAGATAATTTATGCAAATGTACTTTTTAACCTTCCAAGATAAATAATTTTTCTCCCAGAATTGTCTTTTTTGTTTTTTTGTTTGTTTGTTTGTCTTTTGTTTTTAATGTTGAGTTCTCTTAAACACTTTCAAAGACCCTCAAAAGCTTCGAGTGTGCTTTACAGGAATAATTACTATTAAATACAACATTATGGGAATGTATGAAACAGAAGGGCAAAGTTTATCCGAGGAATATATTATAAAACTTATGATATTCATAGGCTTTACTGTAATACTATCAGTGTTAACATAGTTTTAAAAAAGAATATCTTTTTAACAAGTAATTCCTATAAAGGATTAACAATGACGCAAACCAGATTTTTCTAAACGTTACTATGCAGATTTACAATGTTCTCAAAAGTAGCATTTTTAAAATGTGATTAACACTTATCCTAAAATAACGTATTAAGTAAACCATGATGGAAAAGGTAATGCACCATACCCCGTGATAGTTACACATGTATGCAAACACATCTATATCAATCCAAGATTGTAACATTATGAAAATATTCCACTGAAGAGTTTCTTGGTAAGGGCGCCATTGAAAGTTTCTGATCATGAAGAACACAGCAGCTGAACTGTCAGACTGCACTGGCATTTATGATTAATTTTCTTTTCTGTGCTACCCAACCACATAACAAAGACCGTCAGAATCTTTAAATACTATATTCTGGATTGTCATCACAAGAGATATGAAACAGTTTTTTTTAATATACTTGTCATATTAAATATTCTTGAACAGGAGTTGGCAAATCTTATGCTATTTTTAATGAGCAGTTATGTAGGAGAAATAGGCTGAGCCTGTGGTTAAAGAATGGAGTAAGGATAAGGCATTCTGGCTTTAATTACTGACTTTGTCATAAACTTTAACTTTGAGCAACCCCTTCTTTGCCTCAGTTTTCCACATCACAATAAACGGTAATAATACTTCACTAACTCACAGGCTTGGTTTGAGAATTAATGAGGTCCCATGTGCCACAGACTTGTAGATCCTGGCTTCTTCTTTTCACTGCGTACTGATAGGAAAGTGACATGTTCTTAATTTGAAACAGAGACTCAGCGCTGCCCTTCACCAGCACATGGAATTCACATTAATGTCAATGGAAATTGCGTTACATACACTGAGTACATTATTTAGCCTAGAAGCAAATGAAGAAGAAACGGCAAGAAACTCCTGGATTCTCCTTGTCTGTTCTTAAAAAGTCTAACAGTTCATGGCAGCAGATAGAAAACCATCAATGAAATTATTTTGATGGGGAAACAAGGATTGAAACTTTATGAGAATGCGGAAACATACAACAGGTCCAGCTGTAGACTACATTTGGCTTTACTGCAAGAGCACCTTCATGCAAAAAAGCAGAATCTAGGCACCATGACATATCATCATCTGTACATGTTTGTCCCAGCATAGGACAAATGTGGCCTTGGCATTTGAAATATCCAGCACACAAGAAGATATCGCTATCTTTTTTTTTTTTCCCTATGCAAGTGACTGAGACATGAATGATAGAAATAAATAATAATAATAATAATAATAAAAAACCTACAAAAACACAATTTTAGCATAAGGTAATACCACAGGCAGTTTTTGGCCAGATGTATACACTGTACTATGGGGGAATCTGCCAGAGAAGATGTTCTTTGCTGGAAAGAGAGTTAATTTGAGCATAAAGCTTTAACCTCCTGCTTTATTCTAAAACAAAAATCATCACAACACAAAAAAACATTTCTGTTTTGTTCAGAAAACAAAACCAAAGGCAAAAGAATAAATCAAGAAGCAATTGGTTGGGCACCACAAAGCTTAAGGAAGGAAACATCTCTATAACGAGCAGGCGTGTTTTAAAATTTACCATTGCTTAGCCATCTAAAGAAAATGAGTCTTGGCAGTTCTGTACAGAAGGCAGTCAGGAGCTACAGCTCTGCATAATTAGGCAATAATTAATCAATCCAAGAATAACAGCTTTGTAAGTGTGGATGCACCAGTGTATGCACCAGCCTTTTACCCACTTCACTACCGCACTGCATGCAAACAGCCTAGGTCACTTAGAAGTCTGCCTGCCCCGCAGTGGAGTTTTTACACTTTAGGCTGCATGCTACTGAGCAGAACAAAATTATTGACTGAAGAAGGACATTCTCCCACTAAAGGACAAGAGGATTGAGAAAACAAAAGTGTGGAGCAGGTCATAAGTCTGCTTAGAAGCAGGTTGCTGGAGACACACAGCTTTTGAACAGCAGACGTCCACAGCAGTGGTGTTTTGACATCATCATGCGCATTTATGTTCTCTTTCTCTTCATAAAACAGTCAAACAGTAGGCTCTCAGAAGTTTGGTTTGTTTTGTGGGTTTTTTTTGTTTGTTTGTTTTTTGTTTTTCAGTTTTAGCATTCCTACAAGCAGTACTGAGTTTAGGGATGTTCTTCTTGACACAGGACACGTACAGTTTGAATACGTATGCCATTATACGTTCATTACCTATCTCTCTGGTAATGACTTTCCGAAGCACAAGAAAGTATTGAGTCATGTGCATGCCCCAAATCCTCACCTGCTGCTTGAGAAACCAGTGAAAAATTCTGTGCGCATCTCAAAGACTGCATTTCAGTTGTGTGTAGCCAAGTTCTGCTCTGCTGTAAGCAGCCATTAAATACCATGGGCTTCCGCCTTTTAACGTTACCAATAGCTTTGACTTCGAAATGTTTAGGATAAAATAAGCTAAAATTGATCTTACGAAGATAAATTCCAGAACAGTATTGATGTGCGGAAAGAAAAGGCTTTCAGCTGCACACCCTCTTCCAAAGCCACTATTTGCTCTCAACTAAGCTCTCTCCTAAAACACGTTTTATTGGTTGAATTTCATTTCTACCTTGCCTATGTTGTCACGTCTGTCGTTTCTAGCTGAGTTCCATCCACTTCCCCAGATGCAACGTGTGTTCTGTGCCCACTGAAGCACAGCAGTGACAAGTTAGCTCAGAATTACCACGTCTGGACCACACAGGCATGCAGCCCTGGGAATGCATCTTCACAGCAACCATAGTAGCGCGGATGTCAGCAGTCACACACAGGTGGACAAGACAGACACAAGAAGCGCTGGATATGGAGAAACATCCCATTAACAAGCTACTGCACACGCAGCCGCGAAGAAATCAGCACGAAGGGCACTAGGACACCAGCACAAAACCAAGAGAGGCTTAACGACGAGCCCTCTCAAAAGCAAGCAAAGAAAGAAAGTTTCCCTGGGATTATTATTGTTATTACAAGAAATGCAGCGGTTTTCTGTCCCGGCCGCCCCGCACGGCGCGGCGCAGCACGGAGCTCACCTGGCGCCGGCGCGGGGCTCCCTGCGGCAGTGCCCGGGGCACAGCGGCGGCTGCGGGACGGGAGCGGCCACCTGCCCGCCGCTCTCAGCCGCTAACAGCTCTTACACCGGCAGCAGCCGCGGCTCACGGCGCCGTCCCGGGAAGAGAAGGTAGAGATAACGTCCCAGCGGATCGAATCGACTTTCTGCTGTTGCAACCGCTGCTAATTACCCTCCGAACGGCACATCGCACCGGGCGCGGAGACGGCGAGACGCCCATAAACAGCCCGCCCGCCGCTCAAAAAGCCGCTCGGCGCTTATGGAAGTCGCCCCCTCCCGTCCCACACTTACAGGTAGGAGGTGAAGGCGCTGAGGTTGGCGGGCACGGCCGTCAGCCCCAGGTCGGAGCAGTCGGCGCGGAGCAGCATGCCCTCCTGCTCGCAGCGGCACGGCGCGGGACAGCCCCGCGGCCGCTGCCCGCCGCCCCGCGCCCCCCGCCGCAGCGCGGGCAGGCAGAGCAGGAGAAGGAGGAGGAGGAGGGCGCGGGCAGCGCGGGACGTCGCCATGGGTCCCGGCTCGCGCGCCCCGCGGCCGGCTGGGCTCGTGGAGCTGCTGCGGCCGCCGCCGCCGCGCCGCTGTCTGTGGTAGCATCTCAGCTTACACGCTGCTTTAAAGCCCTGCGGCCGGCACCGCGCGCCCGCTGACGCCGCCCCAGCCTTGCCCGCCGTAGCGCGGCGGCCCTGCCCGCGTCGCCGTGCGAGCGAGCGGGCGGGCGGGGAGAGGCGGGAGGCGGGGGTACCCGGGGCGGGGCGGCCGCGGCGCCTCAGGGCTCGCCTGAGGGCGGGAGCTCCCTCGGGCAGCTGCTCCCCTCAGGGCAGCGGCGGGAGGGGAGCGGTCGTGAAATGGCGGTTGGCCCCCTCTTTGCCTCCTTTTTTTTTCTCTCAAAACCGAGGGAGCGGTGAGGATGGCAAAATTTTGAGCCTTTTTGTTGTGCCGCATCGGTGTTGTGGTTGTTCTTTTTTGTCCCCCTCTAAATCGCACCATGGGCTCCAGGCTTAGGACTCGCAACCGGATTAATAGCCACGTTCCAGCCTAAATCTTGTTTAAACTGGTGGCTGGATGGTTGGTCAAGCTGCTTGCTGTGCACCGCAGAGAATTAGTTAAAGCTTTTCAGCTACGCCGTCTCTGAATCTACAATTAAGTCTGAAACGAGAGCCTAATGAAAAGGCTGGCAAAATACTGTTTTTTACATACCACCCAGGTTCTAATCCCTATTCCCACCTCTGGACATCGCTGGATGTAACCTGAGCTGCAGAAGGACCTTGCATGGAGCTCAAGTGCTCTACTTAAATTAATAAAGAAGGAATCTGCTCTCTTGCTCATTAGGCTGAATGCTTTGTCAATCTAGGCCTATGGGCTGGTGGGAAGCTTTCCCCGAGCATCACCTTATTCTAAGCTAATGAGAGCAGTCGTTGAAAGCACAGATTTACAGGAAGAAATGGCCAAGTAGAAAAATTCTGCAAGAATCAGTGTGCAGTAGGGTGACCTTTTCCAACCCAAATCTCAGATTTCCCATGCCTAATGTCTCTGCAAAGTAGCAGTAGTTCTGTTTCTGACCTGCGTGGCAACTCTGCCCGTGACAACAGGTTAGAAATGGATGGCTTTGAAGGTCCCTTCCAACCCAAACCATCCCATGATTCTATGTTGTGCTGAATGGATACGTGCTAATGGTTTGATAAACTCTGAATATTTTACTTTATTCTGGGGCAAAATAGTGGTTTTTAGGCATCCATACTTCATGACTTTAGAGTCACGAACATTCTCTGCCAAGGGTATCAGAATAGTTTTAGTTAACAAAGAAGTAAATATTTCTCATAAGTGTAGGGAAATAGTATTTATATAACCTGAGGCCATTACACACATATTTTGTTTGTTCTAGAAAGCAAGGCAAATGCTGTTTGTTCCTTTTCTGTTGAGGATTTTATCCAGTTGCACAAGATATCTGAAAGTGGACAGATAAATTTGTAGTGAGAGTTTAACTTTAAAAATCCTCCTTTGAATGTTGTTTATTTTTCATGAATACATTTGTTCTGCTAGTGACTTTCTTTGAAACATTAAATGTGCTTCTATTTAATATAAAGAATTTTTGGAAGAAGAGTAGCTGGAGAACTAAAAGAAGGATGTGATAGGATTGGGTAGTTCTTACTTTTGTGCTTTTAAAGTAGACTTTATGGTTATTTTCTTTTCATATTTTATTTTCTTACAGGTCCCTGATTCTCCACAAAGAGAAAAGGAAAAACACCTGCCAGTTTGGTAATGTTTTAGGGAGGTGCTGTTGTTCCAAAAGGCTGTTTGGACCCTAAGATTTCCTGCAGGTTCTCACACTTTGGCATGCAGTCTTAGTCACTTATTCTGAAGCAATCTTTGGATTTTATCAGGGTAGTAAACAAAACCCGAAGAGTTTTCAGCAAAACGGTGTCCTGAATCTTTTCCTGTCTTCCTGATACTCAAGCAAAGAAGCTGTCTTCTGATTGTGATAATGTGATGATCCTCCAGCTTTAAGGCTTATCAATAAAAAAGGCATTTTCCTGGATTGCTTGTGTACAAAAGACAAAAAACATTATGTATTATACACACACTAAAAGCACACCAATTCATACAGTAGATAGATATATTTAATGTGTCTTTTGGGCAGATCATTAATTACAGCAGGACAAGCTTTAGATTTCATGTAAAAGTTGATTTTAAAGTACAGAACTATAAAAAGAAACTTTAACTGCTATTTCTGCTTTGGAAGCTTAAACTGGATGAACTGATTAAAAAAAAATAAAAGTAGTGTGCCTAAAGCATTTAACAATGGAAAGTCATACCTCATTCTGCAATGATTGGTTGTCTCAGCCAAGATGGAGTTTAAAGCAGAAAAGGTAACAGATCCTGCACTAGCAAAGGTAGCAGCCAGTGCTTGCCAGTATTAAGGCAACTCCAGTACAGAGCCAAAGCAAAACAAACAAACAAACAAACAAACAAAAAAAACAGTTGGGAAGGTCAAGGTAGTTTACAGTTGAACATACCATCCTTTCTTCCTTTCTTGTCCGTAGTAAGTACACAGAAGGCAGTTCAACCATGTAGTTAGGCCATGGAAAGAACAAAGCTGTTGTACAGAGTGGGATTTCTTTTTCTGACTACTGGAGGAGCAAATTCGTCATTGGGCATGTTGTAGTCCTTAGACTGAAACGGTTCATTAAGCAAGTGTGAAGCTCCATTAACCCTTAGGCTGTGCTACTGCAGAGCAGTGCTGGAGCTGCATAGTTATCTGTGCAGAAGGATTCTTTTCACTTCGCAGGACACCTGACTTATCCTTTTGTTCTGGCCAGCCTCGAGCGACTGCGTATGCCATTTCACAGAACCACAGAATCACAGAATCACCAAGGTTGGAAAAGACCTACAAGATCATCCAGTCCAACCATCCACCTATCACCAATAGTTCTCACTATTGTAACTTAGTCACTGTAGTAACTAAGTAACTATAGTTCTCAGTTAGTAACTATCTCTCTCTCTCTCTATATATATATATTTATACATACAGGAGAAGGCTGTATACTATGTTCAATTTCATATTTACCTGTCAGTAAACATTCACACTTGCGTCATGTACCTTTCTTGTTTCAGTGAGAATCTTAAGTTAAAACATGTATTTACAATGTTCTTCAGACCAAGGCAGATGGCACCATTTCTGTTTTACATAATAAATGGAGAATGGTTAGGGCAGAGTTGCTCCTAGAACCTAGAAGAAATACAACACTATAATTACCCTGGCTCTATTTACCACATGGCCACAACATGTCAATTGCAATGATATTATAGATTATGTGCCATTAACTTGTTTTTGTTCAGATTTTCATGCTATTTAGGGCATGCTCTGTCACGAATCTTTAGAAATCATCTTTTTATGTTGGTTCTTTTGTTTGGCACACTGCCACCTAGCTGCAGTCTTCCCTCAACAGTTCTGAAGTTATGCTGAAAGCAAGATGGCACATTTGACAAGTGAAGCTTACTTGGATTCACCTGAAATATTCTTCAGTAGAGAAATTGCTGATGGGAAGAAGGGGCAAAAATAGAAAAACAGACTTATTATTACAATTTGTACTGTGACGGTTGACTTAGTATAATTTTGAAGCACATTGTGATGTCTGATATTACTTTCACTCTGAAAAAAAATTGATTGCAAAGCACACACAGAAAGTGAAAAAGAAATGTTTTTCCAGACACATTTTAATAGGTAGTGATTTGGGAAAATAGATGAGGAAGAAATGTAAATACATAGGAGGCAGATTTACTGAATATTTGTTTGGAGAGAACGAAAGCTGATCATTACAGTAATACTCTGTATAGGAAATAAAATCCATGTGTTAGAGTGAAGACGTGGAAATAAGCTATATAAAGAAAAACTATTACTTTGAGTTGAGGTGGATGTGACATCATTTAGGGAATTAAAGCCAGGCTGCAAAAGCATTAAGTGGATATTTCACCAAAATTGGAAAGATGTGTTTTGAATAACACTTGCAATGATGCTTTTAAACTCTAGCACTAATTGGTCTGCTACTGTATCTTTATATATCTGTATATCATATAAGACTATAAGAGGAAAACATGTATGCTGTATGTAAATGAAGAATGGTAAGATGATACAGGAGAAGGAATATCTCTCATTAGTACAACTAATATTTGAAAACATCAGCTCTCTGTTTGGCTCATCAGTCTTTTTTTCTCAAGCTGTATCTAACTGTCCATTCAAAGTTTGCCTGACCATAACCCTAGAAAATCATCATCAGACATGATGCAGTTTTTTAAGAACCATGAGGCATGAGCAGTAAGGCACTGAGGCAAGTCAAATTGCCTGCGTCCTTCCACTAAACAAATTTATATGGTTTTCTGAACCACATCTTCTGATAGTAAATAAGTCATTGCAACAGGTCTGTGAGTGAGACAGTCTGTCATGTTTTCACATGCATTTGTCTGTTTTTAATGCGCAGGAAAGCATATGACAGATTTGAACCCCAAATAACAAACAGTATCAAATCTTGCTCAAAAAAGACTGAAAAAATGTGAAAAAACATGACATTGAAAAGATACATTGTGATGGATGAATCACTGTGACTGTTTTCTCAGTTGCACAGTTTCTGGATTCTTTATCACTGCAGCAGAGTAACCAGTAGCCAGTCATTCAGTTTAACAACAAATATTGAAGCCAAACACTAAAATAATTTGCATTATAGCACAATAGTGAGTCCAGAAAGTGCCATATCTAGTGGTGTTTGTCAGTGTGACTTGGAGGAAGCTCTGCAAATTATTGCTCACTTAATGCAACAAAAGTTCCATATTTCAATGGAAAGTCAATACATCCACATCTGTGAGGAAGTTAACTCCAGTTCATAGAGAGTTGCAGAGTTTTTTCCCTAACATTTTTAAAACATAAAACCCTTGAATATGTGGGTGTGTGGAGATGTATGATGTATTTCTATGTCCTGTACGTGCTGTGGAGATCTGCATTCTTCTTTGGGTAAAGATGAGAGTTGATATATACCATGTGCATGCATAGAGTCATTTCTTAATTTAGCAACTCATACAGAAATTCTGTCCAATTCTTTTCATCCTTCCTTCTTCCACTGTGTCTGTGTGGCAAACACCCTGGGGTTCCTGTGGTTTTTGAAGTGTATTTGCATGATACTGTATAAAGAGTGAATACATTGTTTTGCAGTAGTTTGAAGAAGGTCACAATAATGAATTTTTTTCTTCTTCTCCCCCCTCTCCCCCCCCTTTTTTTTTTCCTTTTCATTGGTAGTTGTAAGAGTTTTAGTCATTTGAAGATTAGCAGCTTTACATCTAAAAAATCTAAGAAGCACCTAATGGTGACAAATTAACAAGAGACTTTAGATGTGGTCTAGTACCTTGTGTTCCTGTAAATCCCTCTCCAAAAGGAAGAGTTACATTATTTTTTATTTTTGCCTGAGTCTGTGGCTCCTGAGCTGTAAGCACAGAAAAAGAAGATTTCTTTGCAGAAAGGGAGACCAAGCATTTTTTGGTCACAAATAAGACCAAAACTTTTCAGACATTCTATATCACTGTGATAATAGTGCTTTTCCTATTCTTGAACTGGTCTTTAGAACAGTCAAACAGGAAATACTCTATTTTTTAAGAAGTTTTGGAAAACTGTTGGTATGTTGTCTAGTGCAAAAGTAAGCAACAAAGGTTTATAGTACATAGTTAATCAGAGCAGGTGTTGAAGAGTCCATCTTTCTGTGGTCCCTATGCCTCATTTTCACTTTGACAAGTTTAACATCATTATGACAAACTGACAGGGTACATTACCCACCTCTTGACTCTTCTGTGTTGATGTAGTACCATCTACAGTAACCCAGAATGACACCAAGAGTGGGAAAGGTTAAAGCATAGGTCTGTTCCTCTAACAGATACACAAAAACTCCACCAGAGCCTGCCAGTGAGGCAGAAAAAATGGAGTGCTCACATAGATGTGCAAGAAGTGTTGTTTCTTTTTTACGGCTGACACCTGTGCAGTGCCCCTGCTGCAGCTGGAGGAAGGGGATTAGCCCTGAACTGCAGCAATGCAGTCAGCAGGAAGGAAAAATGGAGCTGTGTGCTTGCAGCTGCTGCAGAGCTGAGGATTTAAGGAGCCTTATGGAGAGAAACATGGAATAAAGGGAAGAAGAGTGATCACAGCCCAGGTATTTATAGGAAGACGAGAGTGGATGAGTTAGAGGAGCCTTGAGTTTGAAAGAAGAACACTGGGACATTCAGAACTAAGATGAAATTTGGAATGGGAATCACGGGAGGTCACTACAAAGAAGAGCTTGGAAGGTGACTCACAAAGGACTTGCAAGGGAAAGAGGTAAAAAGGCTTGGAACCGGCAGTCGTTATGAAGTACACAACTATCAATTTTCTGTGGCCTTTCTTCTACAAACTGTGCTCCTGATGGTGTTAATAGTCTGTTAATTGCTATATATTTGCATTAAATGTTTTTGAAAGATGGAGGTATATTTCTGGATTGAATGTTAGAATCAGAGCCTTATATAACATTAATTTGTTTTTAACATGCCTTAGGTTGCTTCTCTTCTGCTCCTTGGCAGGGCTGATGTGCTGACTGTAGGATAGGCATGGCTGTTATGAGTTGTGTTTCCCTCTGAGGCAATCAGCTTACTTGAACTACCTTTCTATTTATAAACCCTGCTTAATGGAGTGTCAGCATGGACCCATGGCATGTAATGTCTCTACAAAAGCATGGAACAGGATGCTATATCACTGAACTTCCTCTGTCACTTTTGAAACTAAAGGGGTTCCTGAGTGGCACTTGCCAACTCTGGCTTTAAGCTGAGAAAATTTCATCAACGTCCACTGATTGTGCAGGGAACCTTAGAGCCTCTTACAAGGCTAACAAGGCTTCCAGTGCTGGATATTACCCAGACTACTGTCATTAGCTCTGAAATGTCCAAATGCATGGCTGTTGCAGGACTTTTTAAAAAAGAAGTATTTGAAAGAAGTTCAAATTTATAGTCTATGGATCTGGTTCAGACCTCGGTTAAGTTCTTGTAAATCCTGAGTAAAGTTCATTTTGTAGTAGTAGCTGAAAGGGCAAGATTCAGAGCAGTACAGTGTTAGGATGGTTTCACGGAAGCCAATGCATTTATTTCTCTTAATAAATCAGGCCTCTAAGCATTTGGCTACTTTTCTTTAGTAATTAATGGAGATAGTAGATGAGGAGAGAGTGTTCATACCACCCAAATTTAATCTCCTAGGCATCTCTCTGAAGCTGATTAAGAGCAATAGATTCTTCCAGAAGGCAGTTCAAAGCACTTATATTAATTATTTTATGTATTTGTGGATAGTTAAACCAAGGTTGCCAAGAAAAAGCAAGCTTGCATTGATTGTGATTAGAGTTAATGTTACAGTAGAGCAGAGCTCTGAGATGTTATACTCAGGAGAGAGGAAACTTTGAGAAATAAAGGCTAATATAAAAAAAACTCAGGCTTAGTATTCTGATTACGTACATTTTTTTTTTATCTGCATTTGGCTCAAAGCATGGGCCCCTGAGATAGGTGAAATTGAAGGTTGAAAGAAAATCAGTACTAATAATTTTGGTCTAATGCAACTTGGAATCTGTCAGAAGGAGCAGTGGAATAGGAAGCAGCCTTTGGTCAAGTTTAATTTTTCTCTGAAATATTTCTGTGAACTATGGTAAAAACAGATGGAATCTAAAATATACTAAGTGGAAGAAAATGACAAAAGGAGAAAGCAATGCATTGTACTGAAAAATAATTAATTTAAGTTTGACCACTTGGAATGTGTTTCAAAAGCACCAAGTCAAAAGCATTTTATTTCTACGTTTTCATTTCCATGATACATTTTCCTTTTCAGGGAACACATCTTCATCTGTAGAACAAATATGCACTTAATGCATTTTATATTAAGAACAATAATGTTTAATGTTGAATTTTAGCAAATGTTATTATGGAAAGAAGTCATAAGTACCAGGTCTGTTGGCTGATTATTTTAGGGAGTGTTTCTTTGAACATGGAAATTTAACACAATTGAAATGACTAGGAAAGAGAGGAAGGCTTCATAAAGGGTGCTATGTTGTTTGTGGGTGGCCATACTGAATTCAGACACCCACTTTTGCTTCAGATTTTATATCTTCTCAACAACTTGCAGCCTGACCCATTCCTTTGTAGCTGAGAGCAAAATCTACATCTTCCATGCAGTGTTAGAGGTTTGGGATAAATTGTCACATTATACATTATGTTATGAATATGCCTGTATACTTCAACGTTATATTCAATTTTTTTTAGGTCATGAGCATATCATTCACAGATTAATTTGAGTCAAATCAGATACTGCTACTCTTTACTAATGTTCCTTTGTACCCCAAAATCTTCGGAACAATGTATTTCTGTGTATTTATATTATCAAAATGCAACTGTTCATTTTAGAGGCACTAGTATTTTTTGCTGTCTTCACCTTGCAGGACTGAGTTATTAATTCAGAACAACTTAAAAACAATTTGAGACATTAGATTAACTGTGGTAATCAAAAAGAGATAATCTGTGCTATATTTTAATTCAGAGTTGTAGTAGCTAGAATTTTCTCCAATTTTACTGGTGCCCTGCAGTCTATCGGCAATGTTTTTCCCAATGCATTTTTAAGAGATTTTTTTTTTTTCCAAACAGTAAGAATTCCTTCTGTTATTTGGGAATTTTAGATCTGAAAGAAAGCATTCAGTTAATTTCAACACTAATTTATTCTGAGGTGCAAAAATTTGAAATAATCTGGTAATAAGCTATTTGGCTCTTACTATTTTTGTGAGTTGATAGATGCAAGAGAATGTCTTATCGAGTGCATAGATATTTCTCAAATGCAGCTTCTAATTTACTATGGGCCGTCCAAATAATAGATGCTTTTGCGGCAGTTCCCTTGCATTTATTATGCAAGACTATTCCATTTCTATCTCAGCACATCACCAGAGTAAAATTTGAAGATTAGAATTACCTTCAGGCGAGTGGCAGAGAAAATCCTGCAAAAAATTTACCTAATATGGAAAATATAGTACCTTTTATTAACACTTTCACACGGAGAGTAATTAACATGACTTATGATAGAGCTATTAAGAAAAACATCTTACAGAAAGACACTGTAGTGACAAACAACTCTCTGGAAGAATTACACATATATATTATAAATACACTTTTTGTATGCTACAAAACTTCTTTGGGACTGCTTGTGTGAGCAAAGTCACTGTATGTTTGCTAGGCTGGAGCCTAAAGTGGTAAATAAAGTGAAGAAGATGAAGATGTTATTTTGACTTTTGAAAAAGTAGTGACAGACAAAAAGGCATATGAGGCCAAGGGTTAATTAAAAGATTCCAACCATATCTATACGTTGATCTGTGAAGAAGTTGAATAGATTCCCATACAATTGTATATTCATAGCAAATAATTTCTTACTACTGATTACAGGAAGGCGGGAATTTTATTTGTTGTTTTGCCAAAAGCGCGCACACACACACACACACGAGAGAGATTTCTGCTCAAATTAGAAGTAATTTGGCTACCATCTCTAACCAACACTCCTGTTTTCATGCAGAAGCTCTACGCTCCTTATTTTAGGGATTTCAATGAGACCAGACCAAGTTAAAAACGTGGGCCCCCTCTGCTGGCTGCTGATGGTGTTCTGAGCCTTTCTCCAGAATACAACTTCAAACAATGCAATTGAGAACAAATGAGTTGTAGTTATTTAAACAATTAAATTCTGAGGTACTAAAGGAGATGGAAGAGTGGAGAAGAGAGGATGCAGTATAACAACCCTATCTTGTGTAAAACTCAGCAGAAAATGAATATCCCATCTGTAACTTATTTTTAGCCATTCCCACACTCTCAAGCATAATTTACGTCAGGATCCTTTGATTTCTTTTCAGATCTCAACTGGATAAGCTCGTAAGCAACCTGAGCTGAATTTGGGCCTGCCATGAGCTGAAGATTGAATCAGATCTCTTGTGTGAGCCTTTCCTCTATCCAACATACAGTGTTCTATTTCAATACTAAACACATGTAGTATATGAAAGGAACATTAAAGTTATGAAAAAGAGTATAATACAGCCTTTAGCACAGTGTTCATCTTGAATGGTCTTTTATATTCCAAGGTAGAAAATGTCATTCTGTCTGTGTAAAGAGAGGGTCCTGGATCCACTTCCTGCACTTCAACTCTGCTTAACAGCAGGCCTTAGCAAAGAGAGAGAAGTGTAATACAGGCACAGAGTACAAGGCTGCAGATTGGTGAATTCCTCAGTCATTAGTGAAAATGCTTTCCTGTTCCCTGCACCAACTGATTAATAAAGCTGAGGAAAATCACATACAGCTTGTTTGGAAAAGAATCCTAGGCTCTGGGTTTTAGACTGAGGGTTCATCTGATAGTCTCCAACATGCCTGTACAATGAGGAAAAGATACACAAACTGTATGAAAGTAAAGGAATACTTTAACATCTTGTGTTGTGACCAACCATTCCCACAGAGCTGCTTTCCACAACCATTCGCTGCACAGGAGTGAGAATATATGAATGTGAGCTCACCATCCTTCTTCAAAGTACTGAACAACAGTACACAGGTTATATGAAAGTTTACATTGCCTTAAGGAAGCAGGGAAACACATAGTATTCACAAGAGAGAGAGGCTTCTTTAGAAGATAATTCAAAGCAAAAGCTATGCTCTAGGTGTTCTTGATTTCTTTCCCTTAGTGCAGTTTTTCTTCTATCAACAGTGAAGGTAGTCTAGCGAGTTTGTTCTTTGAAGACTAGACTTAGCTTTTGTGAATACTTCTTTCCCTTTTTTTACTCAGGAGTCCAATGTGATTTTCTTGGTTCTTCAGGCCATGGATGAAAACGGATTCCGGTTCTTATCTGATGAGTTTGAATTAGATGCGAAAAAGTAGTGAGATCAGCTTACTACAACAGATTAGATCAGCTTACTACAACAGATTCCATTTCATCCTGTCATGAATGTATCAGATGAAAAGTTTGTTTGAGCCTGTGTTGTGATTTCATTTAAAGCTTAGCCTCAATTGAATGACCGAATGACCATGCTTTTTCTACCAATCTTCAGGAAAGCTGTCTTCATAAATACGCTATCAGAATTATTACGAAATGTATTTCAAAGTTCTTGGTTTTTGTGTTTGGTTTTTGTGTTTTGTTTTAATGACTAAAGCCTAACCCCTAAAGGAACAGTTTGAAATCTTTAAGAGACAGGGTGACAAATTCAATCCCTGTTAGCAGTGATGTACCCAGCTATAATGTAAGTAACAGGATGATGAAGGGGATACATCCTGGCAGTTTTATGGCAATAGTGCTCATGATTAGTTAGTTTTCACTGGTCAAAATATTCGATTCACTAGACAAATTTTAAGGAAATAGAAAAATATCATAATTGGAAGATATAAGATAAGCTGGAAAAGTCTCATGTGATCCTTAATATGTTGCTGGTCTGTTTTACCAGAAGGAATTGGCATTAAATATGTCATGGACAAAACTGGCTTTGAAGTTGCTTTATGTTTTACAGGTTGTTTTTTATCAGTGATACTTGCTGAAATGTTGAGCCTACAATGCAGTCCAAGGGATTAATGATAGTACTGGCATGTGCCCCTAATTGAGTATATTCTGTTGTAACACCTACCAGATGTTATCTACAGAGAAGACTCAATCCTTCTTCAATCTACTTTGTAGCATAATGTACATATATTTTAAATGATTTTAGCTATATTAACACATCTGTAACTTTTTTAATCCTTTCGATACATACATAGGCATGATGAGAGTACGTAGAAACAGCGATATTCCTTCAGGTATGTGAAAGGCAACTGAATGCATCTATAGTTAAGGTTTTGTATGATGTATAGACTAGTAAACTGGTTAGTTTTAAAGGGCACTTCTGAAGTAGTCACGTTATCAACAACACATATTAGATAGGTCTGCACAACTCACTTGCATTCAGCCCATGAAGACACTGTCAGTAGACACCATTTACCACTCTAAATTATGAAGATTGCTTCTATTTCATTCTCTTGGTCCATGACATCAGAGGCAGATGTTGGTAGCATGGCAGTAGAGGTTGAACTTTCCCCACCAATATCCTGTTATATTTTGTTGCTGTGTAACAGCTGGCAGCAAAGGGGCAGTCTGACAAAAGAGTGTCTTATGGGGAAATGCATATGAAGAAAAGATGTGTCACTGAATTCCTTTGTGTGGAAAAAATGGTATCATTGACGTTCATTAATACTTACTGAATGTGGAGACCAAACAGTGGATGGGAGCACAATGAGATGGTGGGTGGTGTATTTCAGCGGTGGTGACAGTGACGTGAAAGACAAGCCATGTTCCAGATGGTCATGCACAGCTGTCACATCAAGAAATGAAGAGAGTCTTGATCAGCTCATCCACATGAATCGGTAGACTGCAATCAGGAAACAGTGTAAGGAGCTGAAAATTGGCTTAAATATGTTGGAAATAGTGGTGGCAACATTTGAATATCTCTGAGTTTTTGCCAGGTGAGCCCCATGAATGTTCACACAGGAACAGAACATCGTATGCAAGTTTGTTAGAACCTGTTGAACAAATACAAGGCTGAAGGTGACAGCTTCCTGAATTGCACCACTATTGGTGCCAAGACGTAGTGTCACCACTACGAGCTGATGTCAAAATGGCAGTCTGTGGAGCGGTGATACGTGAATTCCCCATTGAGGAAAAAGTTCAAGACACAGCCCTCAGAGGGTAAAGTGATGTGCACTGTGCTTTGGAATAGCAAAGAAGTGATCCTTCTGGAACTTGGACAAACCATCAACTCTGACAGCTACATCATGATGCTATGTTGAAGGTTTGAACTTTCAGAGTCAGATCAGAGAATAAGACATCTTTTCTGTTGCAACACAATAACTCATGGACCCACGCCAATTTTAAAACTGTGGAGCATGTTGCCAGTCTTGGTTGGACTGTCCTACTGCACCCACCACTGAGTCTGGATTTGGTGCCTTCTGATTTTCATCTGTTCAGACTGATAAAAGGTGGACTGCGTGGGCAACATTTTCCTAGCAATGACTCAGTCATAGTAGCTGTGAAACTGTGGCTCCCCTTCTCTGGTGTAGATTTTGATGAGTGTGGCATGCTGGCTGTTGTTCAGTACTGGCAAAAATATGTAGTTAATGGTACTAGCTGTGTTGAAAAATAGTGTATTGTGGCTGAGAATTTGTTCTATCAAACTGTGTTACTATACTCTTTGTATCTGTTGTGGTTTCCGTGGAAATGGAAACCCTTCTGGACTCCTGCCTGTGAAGCCTGCTGTAAGAGGCCTGCTTTGCAGAAGGTTGGACTAGATGATCTCAAAAGGTGTCTTCCAACCTCTACAATTCTGTGATTCTGTGAAATAAACAGGAGGTATTACTTTTGGAGCTTTAGGAAAACAACTTGCTTTGAAAGCATCCTCAAACTGGAAACTTGTCTCTGCTTTATACCTGGCTTTGAGACACATGATACTTGTGTGTGAATATAAGAAAGACTATTCAGAGCAGCAGCTGTGAAGCAAGATGAACAGCATCAGAAAGCAAGGCAGAGAACCGAGGACATCTCTAGAAGAAGAGAAAAGCAAAAGAAATGGCCCATGGCTCTGACTGGATAAGCACCTGTATGCACAGTTAAGGAATGTTCGTGGGATACTTTGTTGACATGTAAAGGTGGATGGGAAAGCTAAAGAAGGAAAACTTGTGAAGGTGTGTAAGTGATGTGAGAACCTGTAATAAATGATTTGTATTGTTCATGTCTGAGTCCGTGCCAGGTTGTCACATACTAGGATTTGAGTGATGATGTTTCAAGGCTCGGTTTTTCTGTGACAAAAATATTTCAGATAACTGAGCTAGGATGTAGTTAGGAAAAGTAGGGGGATCAGCTCACACTGAGCACAGTGTAGTTTCAGGGACCCATTCTCTTCCACAGTTATCTCGACTCCTCAGCTGTAGAGACTAATCTTTCAGCTAACATATTGTTTTGCTAATTTTTATTGAATTTAGTGGAAATTTTTAGTCAGAGGGATAAATTATGCCACAGTGCACGGCTGTGTATTTGTATATCAATATACCTGGATTTGCTTTGACAGTACTGACAAGCCCTTCTGGCCAAATGCCTCAGGTAGCAGAGCTAGCTCAATTCACATGAATGACTGAGAGGCTGCATTAGATGATGCTGCACAGCACAGCTATGCTTGAAGAATTGAGGCCACTGCTGAACAGTAACTGCTTTCTAAAAAAAAAATAAGGAGCATGGCTTTAGGTGTTAGATTTATGCATGCTTTTTGATTTTCTAGCACATTTCCAAAGTTCTGGAGAACCAATTATGTAATTAGTATAAATGCCATTTAATTTAAAAATATGACCATGCTACTCTCATTGACATCTGGGTTTTAGCCAATTTGATTCTATTATAAAAGGCAAAAAGAAAAAAAAGAAAATCTTCCATATGCTGCCTAAAAAATCCTAGGAGAAACATGCACTGTTCATTAAAATGCAGTCTATATTCTGTGAAATCTGTTTTATTTTTCCTAACCTCTTTTTATATTCAATATATCTGCTTTTATACAAGAATAAATTCTTTTTAAATCATTTATTCCATTTTATGTTTTTCTACTGAAATAACAAGGGCTAATGTTTGCTGAAATATGCTGTATCAAAGCCCATAGCTTGGTCCTATACAGTCAAGTAGGTGTTCCAATTTATGAATAATATGTTTTCTGGAAGCAGGAGGGTGAACCAGCCTCACTGGCTTGCCTCAGCACTTCAAAGAGAAGCTTTCTTTTCAGAAGAGCCTAAAAGATCACATTTGGAGGTTGAAAGGGTATGCTGCACCCTTTAGCCAAGACAAGGACAATCAGCCAGGATCTGAGAGATCTCTTCGCCAAATTATTTAAATAGAAATACAAAGAAAATGCTCTGTAAATTGTAAGTGGAATGGATAAAGTTACTTATAGGCAAAGTGGCTTTATTATTGTTTCCAGATGTAAATTTTCAAACACACAAAGGGCGGTTAGTATTTGGGTCCATTAAAAGGATTATAATTCAGGACTCATTCAGCCTCATAGACTCCCTCTTGGATGAGAAAGAGGAGGTAGGAGTGGGAACCCAGAGCAGTTGATTGAAGGCTCTAGATGTGGATGGAGCCATTATGTGGAGTTTGGGTAGGATGTGTTACTTGAAAAGCAGCATCTGGACACGTAGACACACCAGCGCAAATAACTGAAGTTGCATTCCTTAGCCAAAAAGAAACTGGAAAAATATTCTCTCAATATGACTTGCTTTTTTTTTTATTCTTGTGGCAGCCTAAGTAACATACAGATAGCCATATTCAAAAGAGGGGAAGGGAGATACTGAAATTCAGAGGCCATGCCTCAGCATGCAACTCTGAAGGCAACTACTGTATATAAAGTGAAGGTGTGCAATAAAGATGGTACAGTTTTTCTTCTCTTGCATGCTCTCATTGTGTGCTGAGTCTTGCCAGCTCACTGTGCTGACTCTAAGGATGAGTATAGTCCGATGACAAAGCTCTCGTAATTCAGAGAACCACAGAACTCATGGCCTACAGAGCTGTCAGCTCCTTCAGGACTGACGAAGTCTCGCAAGTACAGGCTAAGGAAATCTGAAGCATAAAATAAAGCAAAGGGAAGGCAGTGCAGGCCTACATCTAATGTGATGCACCACCAGGCAGCCTGCAGCCTGTCCTTCAGCAGTTATGTGTGGGCAGCAGGCAGACAAAAACTGGAACACGTGGTGCTCACAGCTCTTCCAAAGGTGGTGTTGCTCTTGCCAGTATGTTTTAGCTGCTTTCCCCTTTCCCTAGAGCCAGAAAATACAGTGAGAATGATTTGGTTTATTATCAGTCTTGCACAATAGCATTGCTAATGGAGGTTGAGCTGCAGAGCTTCTTTTACTGGTGATGCTGATGAATATAAACTTAAGAAAAACTACTTTGACTTGTACATTTCATGCATAGTGTGGAAGGCTGATATTCACAAAAGGAACTCTGCACATACCTTAACTTTGAAGTTAAGATAGAAATTATATGGGATTACAGAGAAATAAAAATACTGAAAAGACCACAATTGTACAAATATGTGTTTTAGTACGCAACTAAATAGTGAAATAGGTTATATTCTGTGAATTCCCTGAGGATGCTGACTGCTTATATCTTTCTCACTTAGGGATATATATATAGCGCCTGATTCTTTTGCGACTGTACACTCAAAATTAGGGTGGGCTTCCAGGAGATGCCATGAGTGGAACTGATGAACTCAAATTGTAGGACCCTTGTAAAAAGATCTCCACTAAAGTGCTCTGACTTTTAAAGTTTGTCTCTAGTTTTTGCACATAAATTTCTATGAAGGCAGATTTTGTCTGCAAGTGGATGCAGCCAAATGTGCACTTGATGCACATACATTACTTAACCAAACTAAAATTTTCATGAGTAGAATCTATTATGGCGTTTCCTTTTCTTTATCTTGATAGCTTTAGGGCTTTAAAGCCCTAAAAACTTAACCAAAAAACCCAGAAACAACATTTCACATCAAACTCTCAGGAACTACAATAATATACCACAGGAGGAGAAAATAAATGCCATCAATAAATAATGCACAGTATTTCAGTATCTGTAGCTGATATCTTACTAAAGTCATAGAACAAGCAACTTCACAGTAGTGTAACAAAAAACGATTGTTTCAGCACTGGCTTTGCTGAAATCATTCTTCATTGGACAACCTTCAGTGTGGGATTCTCACACACCAAACCAGAGGTCACGATGTTTCTGACTCCATGCTTTTACTGCTTGTTTTATGTACCTGTCTACAGAAATCTTTAATTTCGTAATAAAAATATAGTCCTGCTGTGAACATAAATACCAATTAAATTGGTGGAAATGTTCACACTGGATTCAATTAGTCTTCACTGGGCTTTCAATCACCCAAATATCCATCTGTTTTCTCAAGCAAAGTCTATGTTTGTAGATGTGACTGTGGCACTTGCTGGTGCAAAATTTAGGCTCATAAAACATACAGATATCAGGCTTCACCTTGTAAGATGCTGGCCCATAGTGCAAAGGGATAGGGAAACTCCAAGACACTTAATAGTTCCCTTATTTAAAGATAACTCATTTGCGGCTTTACTGTACTTTTGAAAATAAATTCATCCAAGAGTCATAACTAGGAAGTGCGTATTCTAAGGGGGTCACAAATTTGTCACCTCTTTAAAATGAAATAATAAACATAAATTGCAACTGAGAAAATCTGCCGAAACCTGTTGCAAAAGCACCTACAGTGCCACATTCCATTAAGTACCTACAAATGAAAACAGGCTTTTCTGGAATTAAATCTTACTAATCTCATCTATTTTGTATGATTAATGTTTAGCTGCTCTTTCCTTCCCCAGAATGTCTAAAAAGTTGATGACTGGTGAGTCTGCAATGAAATAAGGTACTAATTCCCAACATTACTTTCTTCTGGTACTGCCTAAAGGTCATGACCCTGGCAACCCATGAAGATGATAACCCCAGCTATCTTCATGCACTGCCTTTCTTTTCTCCTGGTGTTGAGTTAGCTCCCAGTGCAGAGCACGATGAGAAGAGTGATAAACCGTGATCACAAGGGTCTGCAGTCAAAAGGAAAGCAGAAAGTTTGGCTTTGCCACTCACAGAATAAAGAAGTCTTGGGCTCCTGGATCAGTAAAACACATACTTAGGCCTATTAATGCTGGCTACAAATCTTGCCTTGAAAGAACTTCTTTCTCTCATGAAGGCAGAAGAATATCAGATTATATGAGGGTTGCTCATCTGTTGCTCAAGAAAGTGAAGCCACTCTATAAAAAAGAAATGTTTGCAAGAAAAATAAAATACTTCAGTAATGTATACATAAAAATATCCAGTTAGTTCTAATATTGTTTGGATTTAAGTGAATTTGTAGACTATAATGCTGCTTTTATATAGAAAGGGTTTCCTTCTAAAGAATTATATTATATTGCATTTAAATTAGCTGCATTATTTCATACAATTTATTTTCTCTTCCAGGGAAAACTTACAAGATTTTGATGATTCTCTTCATTCTTTGTCAATGCAGTATGTTGAAATTTGAGATGACTGTGAGCTTACCTACTGTTTTGACATGAATGGTTCTTTTTTGATCATTTCTAAATATATAATTCCATTTTAATGTGTATTATTTTAACTATAACTGCCTTACATTTTGAGATTAAAGCTTTGAAAGTAAAATGCATCAAACAGAAAATAAACTGGAAAGTCAGTTAAATAACTCTTGTCAATACTTTTTTTCTAAGGGAGAAATTTGGTTAAACTAGCTCATTGCCCTCCAGACGATTTCAATTTAAATCATTGTATATATTGTGGAAAAAGTAGATTTTTAAAATTTTTCCATTCTGCTGCATTCCTAATCCTGGAGCAGTAGGGACTCATTATTTTTTTTGATGTGATGATGGATAGGTAGTCTGCTTTTTTACTTTTAAAATATTATCTGATTGTTAAAACATAAATACAGTAATGTATATTATGCCTCAGTTATCTAATAGAATAATGGAACAAAAAATACCATTATGTGTTGTTTTGTTGTTGTTTTTTTTTTTTTTTTTTTTTTTTTTTTTTTTTTTTTTTAAGACCGTGCAATCATGCTATTAAGATTACATAGGAGTTACACTGGTAACTTCGTACAAGAATTTTATCATATGTATCAATATTAGTTTCCAAAGAGGTTGATTTGGAGGTTTCTTTTCTGTTTAGCAGAGGTCTATTATACCATCAGTCTTCAAACAGAAAATTTAAAAGAATTCACTAGGTGAAAAAAAAGCTTATAATGAGATGGAACGTGTTTGGGTTTAGGTTTCCAGAGAATGCTTCAAGCATTTTATGTTTTTACAAGCATTGTTAAAATCCCATCTGGTGTTTGTGAAGTATTTTACTATCTCCTACTGAGCCAGACATTGGTTTTCATGTCATATATATTTCCAAAACATTAGGAAAAAAATCAAATGAACCTGGACCAAGTACAGCAAAATGATAGAATACCATATTTCCATTCTTCTGCATTCAATATCAGAGACAAACCTCTTCAGTTCCAGAAAAGATCCATCAGTTCATATAGTGGAACTTCTTGTGAAAAATGGAAAGGAGTAAATTTCTCTAAGCAGTTCAACATTCAACATCTTGCACATGACATATTTTTACAAGCAATAAATATATTATTTGTGTTTCAATACTTCATTTTAAAGGGAATTAATTCAGAAAATGTAAAAAACAGATGAAAATGTGTTCTATTTTGATATATACATTTTTTCCTTTATACAACTGATTTCATGTATTAATTAGGTGCAAGGAAATAAATAAATACCAAAAAGAAATGCAAAATCCTTCTACTTATGTATTCCTGGAGCCAGAATCTCATGAGCCATTTTCTCTGAAGTCAATGTGAACAGACTTATTTCCGGCCTCATACTGAGTCTAAAGCCAGTATAATTTTTAATTATTTTAATTCAGTTACTGCTACAATAGGAGAGGAAAAAAGAGAGACAGTTTGGAAGAATGGATAGTTAGTATCCGCATTAATGGCTGTCTGCAGAAGGGAGATACTTATCTAAAATGACATGGAAGTGCTAGCAAAACTACTGCATACAACCATGTTTTAATATAATATTAAAACATAAATATATATATTTATAAAAATATATATCTATTAAAAACATATATATTTTTTTCAATCAAATCTGTTATGCTGAGGATCCTAGAAAGCCTTTTGTATGTTCACTGATAATTCATAGAAAATGTAAATAAATTGCCAAAATACATAGAAATTCATAGCAGATCAGAAGCATAACAATAGATGGTTTACTTTTTCAGATGCAATAGTCATAATATTTTGATTAGTAAATGGAATTTTCCTTAGGTAATTTTGTGCATTTTACCTGATAAATGGCTTATATTTGCATGTTTTTGAGTGTATAATTGGTTATTTTCTTAAAAGATGGACTTATAATGGGAGTATAATTAGACTGCATTTTTCTTGACTTTTCCTATTGCCCATCCTTTGTCCCTCCCAACATGGTCTGCGCACACAGGTTCTAGTTCTTTCCAGTGAATACATAGAATCATAGAATCATAGAATGGCCTGGGCTGAAAAGAACCACAATGATCATCAAGTTTCAACCCCCTGCTATGTGCAGGGTCACCAACCACCAGACCAGGCTGCCCAGAGCCACATCCAGCCTGGCTTTGAATGCCTCCAGGAATGGGACATCCACAACCTCCTTGGGCAACCTGTTCCAATGCGTCACCACCCTCTGAGTGAAAAACTTCCTCCTAATATCTAACCTAAACCTCCTCTGTCTTGGTTTAAAACCATTCCCCCTTGTCCTATCACTATCCACCCTTGTAAACAGCCGTTCCTCCTGTTTATACGGTCCTTTCAAGTATTGGAAGGCCACCATGAGATCTCACAGAATCACAGAATGACCAGGATTGGAAGGGACGTCACGGATCATGAATTTCCAACCCTCCTGCCACATGCAGGGCCATCAGCCTCCCCGTTTAATACTAGACCAGGCTGCCCAAGGCCCCATCCAATCTGGTCTTGAACACCTCCAGGGACGGGGCATCCACAACCTCTCTGGGCAGCCTGTTCCAGCACCTCACCACTCTCTCTGTAAAGAACTTCCTCCTGACATCCAACCTAACTCTCCTCTCCCTCAACTTAAAACCATTTCCCCTTGTCCTGATGTTATCCTTTCGAAGACTTGATTCCCCTCCTGTTTGTAAGCTCCCTTTAGGTACTGAAAGGCTGCAATGAGGTCACCCCACAGCCTTCTTTTCTCCAGGCTGAACAAGCCCAGCTCCCTCAGCCTGCCTTCGTAGGGGAGGTGCTCCAGTCCCCTGATCATCTTCGTGGCCCTCCTCTGGACCCTCTCCAACAGCTCCCTGTCTTTTTTGTACTGGGGGCTCCAGACCTGGATACACAGTCTCCCCAGAGTCTTCTCTTCTCCAAGCTAAAGAAGCCCAGTTCCCTCAACCTTTCCTCATGAGAGAGGTGCTCCAGCCTTCTGATCATCTTAGTGGCCCTTCTCTGGACCCGCTCCAAGTGTTCCACATCTTTCTTGAGCTGGAGGCCCAGGCCTGGACGCAGTACTCCAGATGAGGCCTCACAAGAGCTGAGTAGAGGGGGACAATCACTTCCCTCTCCCTGCTGGCCACTCCTTTTTTAATGCAGCCCAGAACACACTTGGCCTTCTTGGCTGCAAGTGCACACTGCTGGCTCATGTCCAGCTTCTTGTCTACCAGGACCCCCAAGTCCTTCTCTGCAGGGCTGTTTTCAAGGATTGCACACATAAACTCATATATCATGCACACATGCACACATGCACACATGCAACTCATGTAAACATTATGTTTAAGTAATCCAAGGGGCTGCCTTGCATGCAGAGAGTAGGTGCGTCTGATTCTCATATGTGTAATACAATCATAGAATCATAGAATCATCAAGGTTGGAAAAGACTCCAAGAACATCTAGTCCAACCATCCACCTTGCACAATTATTTCCCCAATAAACCATGTCCCTCAGTGCAACGTCTAAACGTCAGGGATGGTGATTCAACCACCTCTCTGGGTAGCCTGTTCCAGCTCCTGACTGCTCTTTTGGAGAAGAATTTTTTTCCTGATATCCAGCCTGAACTTCTCCTGGAACAATTTGAGGCCATTCCTTCTAGACCTATAACTAGTCATGCAGGAGAAGAGGCAGACCTGCACATTGCCACAACCTCCTTTCAGGATCTTGTGAAACACAACATTCCTCTTATTCCAAGCTCTTGGTTCTCTCTTCCTGCTGGTACCATACTCATTCCTAGAGCTGCTAAAGAACAAAGTCAAGAATGTGAGGTCAACAGATCATCTTATGTATATATAACAACTATGGGAGTTGGAATGCTCTTTGCTTCTTACTTTCTCTGACTAATATAAAGAAACACTTCCTTTACTATTTTAAAATAGTAATTTCAAATATTGATCTAAGTAAAAGTTACAGCAATCTTAAATGTCATGATAATCAGCATTTTGGCTAAATGACATTTATTTCTAGTTCAGGCACTTTACTGAGTCTGTACACACAGAGCTTTATGCATAACTGTAAATGTGAATTAACTCTGGGGAACAGGGAGGAGGGTGGAGAAGCTCAACCAAGCTAATTGCTGTCTTTTCCAAGTGGCAGATGCACAGCACAAGTATTTCTTCCCTGAATACCTAAATGTCTGATAAACTGGAACTGCAGGAGGACTTAGAGAAAGGTATAGCGGAGAGGGAAACTGAGAGGGAGTCAAAACTGCTGTAACAGCAAGGAGATAACTCTCTCTTCCAGCCCTGTTACCCTTTTTGATGGGGTCTGGTGGTCAGTAGCAGGCTGGTGACCAGCTGTGGAGGTGTGTGTGGGGAGGGAAGGAGTGATGGGAGAAAGGAGGCCAAGTGCAGCTCTCCAGCAGGTGGGAATAATTATGGAAAGAATGACGACCTGCACTGTACAAGTTATTGATAGTAGTTCCCAGGGGAGTTGAGTTAATAAAGCTGCAGCTAAAATAAACCACATCCCTTGCATCTTATCTTTCTTCCTGCCTGTCCGGAACAACACAATGAGACTGTTGCCTCCCCTTCTCCCTGTGCCTCCCCCAGCACACTGAAGTTTTCTCCCTCTTTGTTCTACATGGTAGCGTCATTTAACTTTCAGGGTCTTTTTTTTTTTTTTTTTTTTTAAATTAAAAATATGAATACTGAGTAGATTCTGATTCTACTTTCCTAAAAGGAAGTGCACACTCAAGGTGAGAAAAAGAGTGGAAAGCAAATGAGCAGAAATACTATCTGCTTTGCATAACAAGACATTGCCTCTAGTGTTTATTCCTAGATCTGTGCTAAGCTGCATTTCTCTAGGCTCCAAATAAATTCCTGTGCTTGCACTAGAGGCTCCTTGTGAGAAACTCATGCACAGCAATCAGGTGATGGTCTTTTCAAGTGATTACTTTTTTGTAGGATGAAAATAATCTAAGATCTGAATTCCTTGAATCCAAATTTCAGACTTCTTGATGGTTATTGCTGATCTAAAGCTCTTTTATTCTGTGATGTCTTTTTGGTAAAAGTAAGTATATGTCCACTTTATAGACAGACTGACCCTATAGGTTATTTTCCACAAAAAGACAACACATAGCAATCCTGATCCTACATCATATTCTTCCACTTGCCCTTACAGCTCTAGTCTAAATTTTCATTATTTTCACCACTGGTGCTAAATGGCATTCTTCGGTATGACTTGGGTGAGTTCCAAGCCCTGTCAGCATGGCAGAACTTTTGAACCACTGGAGACTGAATCACTGGCTTCAACACCATGTCTATTATTTAATAACTCTTTCTTGCTATTTCCTGGAAAATTGGTTTGCTTACTTCCAAGTCTATCACATAAGCTCTATGTACCAGACTGCTTCATGTGGACATCAAACCCTGATGCTGTTGCCTTGGCTGTGATTCTTTGCACAATTACTTGTACAGTCCATCTAGGAACTGGCCTGTCACTGAGGTATCTAAGTTCTTCCTAAGAATTTTAAAATAGAAATAACTATAACAATAACAATACCAACTGCTCTTTTTTTTCCCTTTTTCTTTGCCCAGGTTGTAGAGAAAATGTCTTGATTAGTTTATTGCTTGCCTGAACCTGTACCTATGTGAGTGATTGAGTATGAGAGAGCTTTGTGTTTTTATTGAAAATGCAGAATGAAATGTATATAATTAAGTAAACATTTATTTCTGAAAGTTCTGTTCATTCTTCTCTGAGTCCTGCCATCAAAATGACTTAAAAAAAAAACTTGTTTTAAACTCAAGAGGCAAGGAACTGAAAATGAAAATGCAGAATGATAGACATGGGCTGCAGAGCTGTTTACTAGCAAGTCAGGTATTTTGGGTGCAGTTGTTTCTTGCCGTCTGTTATCTGCTGTTATTGTAAAATCATTACAACTTGCTGTAATGGTACTTCCCAGTCTTTTAAAAGCTGAACTCACTCTCAAAATAAAATCAATCAAGCCCATTGTATTTCTGTTAGCTTTTAAGGTCAAAAACCTACTTATTCTTATTACATGCTGCTTTTACTGCTTACTCTCAAAAACACTGTGGTAAAGATTCCTACTAAAGTACTTTTTCATTTATACATGCATCAGCGAAAAAGTGAGCAGTACAGACATTAGCATCTCTTATTACCAGTAGATTTGGAGCACACCTCAGATTTATAGCTGCAGGTAGACCCTTCTGAACAAATTACTCCATTTTTTTGCAAGCACGTTTCACAAGCTTAGTAGTTTCAATTTTTGATTATGAAAGCTCAGCTTCTGTAAAAGAGTTACCCACTGAAATTAGTCCATATTCCTTCCTTTATATATCCCAAGGAATGTTCTACATACTGAGAAATGTTATTCTGCAATTAACAGCTCGACAGCAGGAAGTGGAAAACTCTTTTCATACACAAGCACTAGATATTTTATGAAGATAAAATATTTTGCAAACTGTAGAAAATTTGCAGAAATGGTGATGAACTTGGATTAAATTAAAATGAAAGCATTTGCTTCCTTTGTTTGAATTCCCACATCAAATTAGACCTAATCATCCTTAGATCTAATCATCTTGATCTCTGTTTTCCAATGAAGGGTGGAAAATTTCCTAAAAATCTCTCTTGTTACCCTGGATCTTATTTGGTTTGCAAACATGAGAATCTAGCCTCAAAATTTCTTCAGTTGTTCTCTGATGTGAAAGGGAGCAAATCACTCAGTGGTGGGCAAAATATGATTGCATTAGTAAAGCATTAGGTGCCAGATGCTTTGAGTTCACTGAGATACAATTTTTCTTAATGGCTACTGATGCTCAGAATGTGAGAAATTTGGCTAGTGAATAAGTGATTAGGCTAGGTATGGATCCTTGCCATCCTGCCCCAACTTCATTTTCTTGGGAAGGAGTCAAAAATCATATTGGGGGATGTGCATAGATGAAGGGTCTGGTTCTGTCTGCACACAGCAAAATCTGCCCCAGCATTAATACTATGATAAAGACCAACATTCATTTCAGCAATTGTTTTTAAGTAACTGGGTCAGTGATATTTTTGACAATGTGAATGGTTAAATGATTAAATTGCTTTTACAAAAGTGGTTAACACATTGTACCACTAATTATGTGATTACAGGGGAGCTATTTATCTATTTATTTTTACAAGAACGAATTATTTTGGACTTAACCTTTGTGTTCTGCTGAAGTTTGAAACAGACTTTCACAGAAGCAAGCTGTTAGTAGTGACTAGTTTATAGAGTTTGGGGCCCAACAAAAATACCTCAGAATCATCCGAGGCCAGAGAAGACGTTTCATGAAACTTTCAATTCCAAATATGAAACATGAGTTACGTTTTAGTTAGAAAACCACCAGACTTTTCATTTCTAAATATTCATTTTTCTTAAAAGCTGGATTTCAGTTCATGCAAGCACAAATAACTGGTGACACATAGAAGAGAAGATGCAACTTTTGCCAAATCTACCTTAGTTCACATCCCTTCTTATATGGCAACCTTATTCTTTGTTATTTAGAAGCTATAAGAAATAGTCAACTTTGTTCCTATTTTCTAGCATATACTGGCTTTAAGTGGAAAGATTTTCTTAGGGAGAGCAATAAATGGAGCCATCTTTTTTTAGGGGCTATTATAAGGGATGTACTGATGCTGGATCTCCTGACAAGTCTGTTGTTGATACCATGAGAAATTTTGATCGGGGAAATACAAGTATTGCACCAAACCTGGACATGGACATTGCTCAAGTGGAATAAGAATGTGGAGAAATGAGAGTATCTGAAGGAACAGTTTGTATTATACCCATAGCCAAAATGGCAATAAGCAACACAGGTTGGCCTTTTTGCAAGTTGATTCAAAGTTATATCGAATGCGCTGCTCTCACTCCTGGGGACTTACACCTTGTGCTCCCTTTGTAGGAGACTGCAAATGCAGAATAACTGCAGGGCAACATATCCCGGCCTTTGTCTGCTAGGCTGCATTCATTTTACTTACATTTTGAAAAAAACTTAGTTTACAGTCTGTGAGGATATGGATCCCCTAGTTTAAATGTTAGGTTGGTTTCTGACTGACCTGAAATAGCAATGTTTGTAGTACTTTTTCTAACAGGAGCCTCACAAAATGCTGTAGACACCACCAGGTTTGATCCTAGAAGATAAAAGCATAGAATTTATTCCGGACTGTTTTTTAAAGAGTCAGTCTTTGAACACAACAAGTTACAAAACCCTTGTACCTTTATAAGTGTTGGAAAATGTGTTCAGCTCAGAACCCCAGTAAACTGTTTTAAAATTAGGTACCATTCACCTAGGCTAGATACCATGATCCTAGCTAAATGCTAGTGTTACCTGCACTAAGCATTGGGAGAGAGGGTGAACCAAGCCACTTGCTTGCAGCCTGTACAGGGATCTTCCTTGTGATGGCCAGAGGGTCATGGTGGGATCGTCATTTGCCTGTTGAGGTAGTGAATCCAACTTGCAGTTTCAAAATTTATGCCTTTCTACTTGGGATATCTGATCTAGAAACTTCTTAATGGGAGATTCCTCCAGCTATTTGAAAGCAGAGGCCAGAGCTCACTGTATTGCTTTTATACCACATTTGCTGACAGTGTGACAGCCACCTGTTTCTCTGAGGACTAATGAACTGAGGTCTTTGAAAAGGTGGTGTGTTAGGGTATGTTTAGGTATGTGTTAGGTATAGGTCTATTGAGATCTCATATGTAACTTTTTTCTTCTCCACTCTTATAGCTCAGAGACTACCAAGGGTTTGCGGGTTTTCAGTTTCTTTGGAATTATTTTGTTTTTGTTATTGCTTTTTTAAAGTAGAAGTTAGCTTGTAACGTCTGATTCTGTGCATGTTAACTAGATTTTGTAAAGCTAATTAATCTAATCTCAAACACCACAAAATGCCCACTTCTTAGCACATACTAATCTAAGATTTGGGGAAGTGGGAATGCAAGGGAAAGAAAGGGCAGTTGTTATAAAAATACACAGAAACTTTCTTCTGAATAATGTTGACCTAGAAGCTGAGTACACATATTTCTTTTGTTAGAAGAAATGTTCTAAAAGGTAAATACAATAGTTCTATATTTTCTCTGGGAAAGCTTCAAGTAACAATTACATTACTACTATTGAAAATTACATGTATATATTTTAAAATGAAAAAAGTATTATATTCAGTAGCTTGCAAATACCATTCTTGCTTTTAAAACAACTCATAAATCTCTCCCTTCTTTCAAAACAGAGAACGTACAGCTAGTCTGTCAAGTGCATTAAAGCATTAAAGGGCTATGACTGATCTTTTTTGGTCGCTCTCAATTGCTGAACACTTTAGAAAACATGAAAGGAGCCAATTTTGAGTTTAAGAGCTTACAGCTCATATACATTTTCTAAAATGCTTGGCCACAGAAAGCAAAAAAGTAGATGTGTCTGTTGGTAAATTTTCAATGAATAATTTCAACCTGTAAAATAGAAGTAATAAGTAGCTCTCTGAGTCAGAGGAGAGACTGTTTTGTTTTTTAGTGGTTCAGTTTGAGCACGCCTGATGTTTATTTTTACACTGTTCACCATCCATTCATTTCTATCATTAAGTTAAAATTCACTTGAGTATGGAGGTCAGCCTCTCAAAAGGATCCCTCAGATGGAAATCCATAAAACCATGTGCCAGAGAAGCCAGCTCTGATACAGCTTTCCAACAGCTTGTGGATGGCAATCTAGAGAGAAGAAACCTCTGTGTCTGACAGTCCAGCTGGCAGAACTGCCTAGCTGGCGATGCTGATGGCAGAGCAGCTGCTGATGTGCAGTGCTGCTCATCACAGCCCGGCCACTGGTGTTGGCAGCAGCTGAGAGAACTGGACTCCTAGGCCCACAACAACATCATGCAGAGTGCCCCCTTTCTTCATTTGGAGGAAAGAACAGGAAGAGTTAATTTTAGCCTAACGTGCAAAACATTCCTTTTTGTGCAGCGGGTGAAGCATGAACGCAGTGGGAGGTCCATGAAACAAGACTCTGACTCTACCCCATTAGCATTCTGGTCATATTTTAGGACAACATAAGCAGACTTAGAGCTTTCGGAAATGTTTTGCTCACATCTAAATCTGCCCCACAGCTGAGCTCTGTGTGTGTGTGGGGATGGGAGGTGACGTTTGATGCCAAGCCTAGGGTATTTTAATTTCCCAGCTGTGTATTTTCTATTTAATCATTCTTTGTCCCCCTCCCCACCATGAGAAATTTAGAAGTAAAATTAAAGACAATTAATTCAATTCCAGATTCACTTCTACCAAGCCATTCCCAAGCCAGTGTTCATTTCTACTGCTTTCTTTTTTAAAAATAAATACTATTATTAGTAACTTGAAGATCTGTGTTTTTCATGTCTTCTCATGAACAAAAGTCACAAGAAGCTTCACTGACCTCTCCTTGCTTCCTCTATGAGGAGATCAGAAGAGTAGAATCTGTTATTTCCATCATCACAAGCTGAACCAGGCTATGGTGTCACTGCAGGGGCTCTGCCCAGCTAAGGTATTTGGCAGAGCTGATGTCCCTAAGCAGGTAAGGGCATGCTTTGAAGAGACACGTAATGAAAGCCACTTGGCCTCTAGGCAGTGGCCAATACCATGAGCTCTTTTTAAACAACAAATTTTTCCTCGTTTTTGTAGTGATGAATATTTTCTTATTTTTGTTTTATGAATGCTGCAGAATATATGTATCAGATTGACTAACCTGATTGACTGACTTAAGAAATAGAGGAGGTTTTCTGCAGTTGTGATTAGAACATACAAAACGTTAATGTATGACATTAGCAGTTTATTTTGTTTAACTCTTACTGTACTCAACTAGAAGACAGTTTTCAAGTTCCTTGACTGGTTGTTTTTTTCTTTCATGAAAAACTACTGATGCAACCAGATTTCCTCTAAGAAAAAATAAAATATTTGGAACTGATTTGGGTCACAATTATATCTTTAAACAAAAATTGATTTTGAAACAAACCACAGTTTTTAATAATTCTCAATGTTCCTGTCAGGTTGCTGCTCTGTGTAGAGAGTGCTGTTACTAATTTGTATCTCTTGATTCAAGACAAAAGTGCCTTAAACATGGATCAGAAATGCATCTGTCTGCAAAGGCAGGTCCTGTACACAGGTTTGGGAGCTTTTAGACCTTGGACATTGATTTTGGTCAGACTTGTTCTTTGATATCCTCAGATGAAAGGTGGCCTATAAATGTGAAGGGCAAATTCTTTTGCCTTGGTTACACCAGTGTTACCAAATTAGTGTCAATGTGGTTGCATGCTGTAACAGTGTGGAAAAATTGTCCCAGAGTGTTTATTAACAGCATTAAAAAGGAAAGAAACCTATTGAAGAGGAGAAGCACCAAACTGTAAATGGCCAGGCAACAGGATTCTTGCTAACTTGCCAAACTGATGATTTACTCCTACATTAATGCTTTATTCAACCAAGACAAATTCACTGTATAAAACATTTTATTGCAGCAGCCCTGCCTACCTGGCCCTTTGCCTTTTCCAACAGATTGAAAGGCACATATGAACTGCTAAATGAACTGGAATTGTTTAGCTATCTGTGTTCAGTATCCCTCCAAGCTTATTTACTACATAAAGAGCAAATGCAAACAGCTACACATTTTAAGAGGATAGAGAGGTTTTATCTGTGAAATATCACAGGTTTTATTGCAGACTTATGAATCTGCATCATGCATTTCTAATAGTAAACAGTGCAAGTGAAAAATAAAAGGGTTTAATGCATTGGTTATGGGCTGACAATGGACAGATATCGGGTGCTTTATTCTCTGGCTGGAGTTGCATAGATTCAGCACTGGGTCTGCACTAAAACAAAAAAGTGGAAAGTCAAACAACAGTCATGTCAAATTAAACTCTTTTTGTTTAATTTTTTCAAAGTGATTAATTTAGCTGCTTGGCAGAGAGTCAGACTGATAGCTAACAATAGTTCATTTATTTAATGTTGCTTTCAGTATTCTGTAGCCACTCGACTGTATCAGAACTTATCTTTTGTCATTCTCTTTGAGCTGTGAAGACAGGGCAGGAAACTATAGTAGGTCAGGTGTACATGAAGGCGCAGCTTGCATGGTGGGATGGTTTGTGCTTCATGAATCATGGGATTGGGAAGGGATTTTCAAGAATAGTTAAAGCTTACTTTTCATCTGACAAGGGAATAAATTTGATATCACAAGGGTCACCTGAGCCTCAACAATCAAAAAATATGAAAGAGCTCAGTTTATAGGGAAAATACTTGTGGAAAATGCTATACTGCATTATTTGATTTCAGGAGCAAATGATGAAACTGAGACTACATTTTTCCACCAGTTATGAAAGTTTGTGGAAGGTAAACCACGCTCTTGGTGATTTCAGTGCAACTGCGTTTTCTTCAGTAGGGTTGAAAAAATAATTTTTATTAGAATTAGCAATCAACTCAGCAGTTTGGCACAAGTAGGAATAAACCTAGTCATAACTGCTTTTTAGTAATGGCTCTGTTGGGCATGTATAATAAAGTTTAAGCAAATTATCAAGAAAGTCAGTAGATACAAGGCTAATAATCTGAGAAGATATAGATTAGTTGTGTGAAAAGTTAATAATATAATAAATTTAAATGTTGAAAATAAAGTTTTTTTCTTTTCTATTTAATAGGATTTTGTATGACTATTGCATTGTGTTTAATCAAGGAGATCTTGATTGGTTTGGATTGTCTACCAAATGAAAGCAAATGTAAGATATGATAGTTCTCTGTCATTTAGTAATTGCATATCATGCAGTATAGCTGTATGCAAGAACACCATGAGGAGGAAAATATGAGCAGACAACTCATGGAAAAGATCAATTCAAATCCCATATGTGATTTTTGTTTGTTCTTTATAAGAAAATATTCATAGAACCATAGAATGGATTGGGTTGTAAGGGACCTCAAAGACCATCTAGTTCCAACAACCCTGCTATGGCCAGGGACAACTTCCACTTAACAAGTTGTCCAGAGCCCCACCCAGCCCAACCTTGAACACTTCCAAAACTGCTCTAGGCAACTTCCAGTGCCTCGCTGAGCTCATAGTGAAGAATTTCCTCTTTATGTCTAATCTAAAACTATCTCTTTCAGCATAAAGCCATTACTCTTTGTTCTGTGTTCACAGTCCCTGCTAAAAAGTCCCTCTTCAGCTTTCCTATAGGCCTCCTTTAGGTACTGGAAGGCCTCTATGTGGTTTCCCCAGAGCTTTCTCTTTTCCAGGCTGAACAACCCAAACTCTCTCAGCTTATCTTCCCAGGAGGGGAGCTTCAGCCCTCTGAGCATCCTCATGGCCTTTCTCTAGTCTCACTCCAATAGGTCTATGTTCTTCTTTTGTTGGGTGCCCCAGAGCTGGAGATAGAGTTTCCTGAGAGCAGTGGGGAAGAATCCCCTCCCTCACCCTGCCAGTCATACTTCTTTCAAGAGAATCCAGGATACGGCTGGCTTTCTGAGCTTCAATTGCATTTTGCTGGGTCATATTGAGTTTTTTTTTTCAATCAACCGACGCCACCAAGTTTTTATATTCCATCATCTTGGTAAGCCAAGCCAGTGGGAATTTTTTGTAACTATGGGTCTCTTTCCTAGCAAATGAAGAACAGATTCTGATTAAAAGGAGCACTTTTATCAATGGTATAAAGAAATAAGTTATCCCCAAGAAAAATTCACATTATAGAAACAGTATGATGGCCAAAACAAACATTCTGTTAATATAACATGCATTTTCTGGTGTTTTTTTTTTTTTTTTTGAGTATTATAAACTATAACAGAGAAAAATACATTCTAAACGTGTAATACTCACCACTCTATGTTAAATGCAGCATAAGTACTTAGATGAGAGTGGCTGCTGATACTAAGAATGTACCTATTATAAAGAGGATCAAAAACTGCTTTGCTGTAATAGTGTCCCATGCTATTAAAATAGAAAATCATTTATGAAAGATAAAATCAATACTGAGTCAGAATTAACATAAAAAACAATGTAAAAAATCAGAAAACAAGGATAATCTTACTGTTATTTATTAACAACATTATTTGTATTGCAACAATGATGTAGATGTTATACAGGTAAATGTATAAATATCTTTTTCTCCCCAAATTTAAATCTAAATGCCTGTGTACAAAAAAGCAAAACTACAGAAGAGAGGAACCAGGATTTTCATGCCAATGAAAAATGTCATATGGTGTCCGGTGCTGGTGATGTTGACATGGGACTTACAGGACATTATATACTGTTGAAATACATATGTTGAAAACATAAGCCAGACAGTCATGGAACTGAATCATACTTTTGATATCCAAAGGGCCATTGTTTCATTCAGGTAGGTAGTTCTGCCAAAGTACAAACAAACCATAATCCTGTGGAGAATATTAGTTAATAATGGAGTCAAGTGTTAAAAAAAAAATTGTCATTCTTTTTTTTAAAAACCCTTTAGCTATGAAAAAAGCCTACAAATCAGTAGCAAGGTTGTGCTTAGTCATTATGGCCTCAAACATGTTTCGCTTTCCACACTCAAACAGAAGTGGAGAAGGTAAAATCAGCTCTTAGGCTGAAATTGCTTCTATTAAATGAAAGGAAGAGAGAGATCACATTGTATACAAGAATCTTTGTCCAAAATCTTTAAGTTTTAAATTCCATAGACCTCACATATAAGCATGCAAACGCAGCTAAAGAGTCTAATTGCTGACAGGAGGCAGCTTCTAAGCTGGGGCATGGGTTAGACACATACCTCTTTATTTCATGCAATATGATATTTCCTGGACACCACTGGAATAAAAAAGATTTAACAGTTGAAGGAAAATCAACCATCTCCCCAAGAGCCTGGATTATTTTCATATTTCCCACAGTTTTAAATAAAAGTGAAAGGAATTTTTTCCCCACTCTTACAGAAAATAAAATTTAATTGCTTACTGAAGTCATCTGGTCCATCGCTCATATGAGAGAAAGAAATACTGATGTGAATGTGTCATTATGATATTTTTATTTTGAATAATTATTTCGGGCAACACTATTCTGAATATAGAATTAAGTCACTCATTTCTTCACCAAAATTTTCTGAGACAAATTCTGAGGACAAGTTAGAATTAAGCAGAAGGATGTACAGTCATAGGTCTGTAACTGGATTTTGGATTTCAGAATGCTGGACATTGCTAGTTTAGGCATATAGATACTTGCCATTTGATAAATAGTAACAGCTTTACAAGTGACCACCTAGCAGCTGAGGCACAGGAATTATCAAAAACACAGGAGCTCAAATCTCCTTGAAAGCAGTCAGCTGCCTTGCGTTGAACCACAGAATGTGTGCAGGCAGCCGCAGTGGAACAGCTGACAAACTACTGGTTAAGATAATGGTTCCTCTACAGCAATTCATCACTGTGTTGATGCAATAAACACAAGGGATATCTAAGAATGAAGACAGAGACTGAAGAAGTAAAATAAAAAGATGAAAGGTAAAGAAGTTAAACAAACCGTAGCTGTTAGCACAAAAGAAAATAAAATTGTTTGCTGTGTGTTTTGGTAAGTTGAAGACTTAGGAGAAAACTGAAGCGTAAATTAGAATGAGATAATGGAAAATAACTATAAGAGAAGTAAAAATAAAATTTGAGTTGATTCTGCCAAGGTGCAACAGATTCAACAGTGACCAATCTCTTTTAAAATCAGCACTAAAATATAGGTCCAAAAGCAACTATTTCAAATCAAACCCACTGAGTTAGTGATTGTACTGGATTTGTACACAAGCATCTTGCATGTATTTATGTTAGGAGAGGAAATCAGTTCAGGCAACTGTGGATTTTAAGTCTGGCTCAATAGTACATGTAGCTTTAAAACAGGTTTTGAAGGGAAAGACCATTAAGTCTGCAGATAAAAGGGAAGTGAAATATTGTTTTACCAAAGCAGGATGTGCCAAACTAACTTGATTCTCAATTTTTCTTCTTCTTTAAATAGCATGACTTCATGTTCTAGAGAAAGGAAATGAAGGGGATATATCCTGTCTGTCTTTCTACAATGCAGTCATTATGCTGCTGAAAAGAAAATCACTTGCTTGGAGAAAGTGGAGTTTAAGAGTGCAACTGTAAGGTGACTAAGGTAAAGAATTTAGGGCAATATTGAAAAAGGAATGATTAGGCTGGGGGAAAGTACTCGAGACCGATTTTTAAGAAGATGTATTAGGAGAAATCTTTTCACTGAAGGACTTAAAGGAAATTAGATTCAAACTTGTTGATAGTATTGGGAAACAGAAAATGGAGAAAACTCAGGATATCAAATTAAAAGAGTTGCATCACTTCAAGGACTGGGGAATTAAACATGAGATTCAGCAGCATGAACTGCAAAGTATTACAGTAAGGTATAATAGAGAAACGTTAATTCTTGTCATGAACTGAGAACTCACTACCTGGAAATAGAGATCATGAAAGGTCTGATTCCTGCCTATCAATATACAGGGGAATCAGGAAACTCAATTTACTAAGTCTTTTGGGTCTTATTAGGTCTTCCTCTTCTATGCTAAATACCAATTTGTTATCTAAAATATCTTTTTTCCCATATGGCTTCTGGTAGAATACAATCAGTTCACTGTATTTATTAACAAAATGAACAGAATTTGTCACCGTCTTTCACTACAACATAATTATTTCCAGAGCAATAGCTATTTTTGTAGCTTCTTTCTGAGTTCCTGCTATCCATATCCCTTTAAAAGTGCAGAAAGCAGAGAGTTTCAGAAATGATCTCATTAATACCATATTACTAAGTAATTACCACTCCTGACATTGTTGCATATTCCTCTATTCAAGGATTATGTTCTCTTGCTAGTACCATATTGGATGCAGATGTTAGTCAATAATTATGATTTTCAAAAGTTTTCCAGTTACATTGTGTTGTAGAATACTATTCTTCTTCTGAATTTGGCTTATGGTCTTGACAGGCTGAGAGAGCTGGCGATCTTCAGCCTAGAGAAGAGAAGGCTCTGGGGTGACCTTATAGCGGACTCCCAGTACCTGAAGGTGTCTACAGGAAAGCTGGGGAGGGGCTTTTTAGAAGGGCACGTAGGGACAGGACAAGGGGAAGTGGCTTTAAACTGAAAGAGGGTAGATTTAGACTAGATATCAAGAAGAAATTCTTTACTGTGAGGTTGGTGAAACACTGAACAGGTTGCTCAGTGAGGCTGTGGATGCCCCCTCCCTGGAAGCATTCAAGGCCAGGCTGGATGGCGCTGTGAGCAACCTGGTCTAGAGGGAGGTGTCCCTGCCTATAGCGGAGGGGAGGAACTAGATGATCTTAAAGGTCCTTTCCACCCCATACCATTCTATGATTCTATGATTTCTAAGTATCTCTATCCTCATGTTTGGTCATATTAAAAAAAACTTAATTATTTACCAAGCAGTAGCAATCAGCCTATATAGGTGGCTTGAACTTACTGCCACATGTTATTCCCCTAATTAGTAAAAAGTTATCTGACAGTAGATATGATAAATAAAAGTGAAGAGGAATTTTTCTTGGGTTTGTTAGAAAACAACCCTAAAAGTAACAAAGTGATGACTCCTCTTTAAAAAGCTTCCTGTGTGGTTTTTCTTTTTGTTTATTTTTTTTGTGTAAGAATTTAAAAAGAAATTGTTTACATATTTATGTAGCAATTAAAAGTATATATCTATATTTATGAATGTCTTGTATGTCTCTCTCTCTCTCTCTGAGACATATATCGCTACGTCTTCATATATCTTATACATACATAGTTAAAAAAATGGTATTGAACTGTGTAAATCTTCTTATAGTTATCCCGAAATAATGAATGATGAATAAGAGAATTTGATTTTGCTTATTATTAAATGCCTAATACTATGTATGATGAGCTGCAATAATGGAGAGTGTAAGGGTCTCCCTGCTGATTAAAGAAACAAAGAAACATTTCTGCCCAGATGATTGTCACTACCCCAACTCCTTATAAAGAGAATATAAAAAATGAAGTTGGGGCTATTCTACCACTCCCTGCAAGTGATGGAAAACAGCAGTCTGCTTTATTTGTGCCTAAAATCAATGCTTTTTCTAGACAAGTAGCATTAACTGAACAAAAAAATCATGATGGTTTACACAAAAAGAGGGAAAATAACCAAGGTCATCTGGGGAAAAGAAGACTGTCAATTAGAAATCAGACAGGGCTTACATTCTGCACTGGACAAGGAGGGGTTACTAATCCACCAGCTTACTGCCAGCCAAGTGCGGCTATATTTGTGGTTTAGTATCAATGTATTTCTCTGTAAATACATTGCTTCCTATGGACACCAAGCTGGGGCTATGAGGCATGAGTTAGTCTCTTCACTTGTAGGAATGTGATTCATGATTGAGGAATTTGATTACCTAGTCATCTAATCCAACTCCTCTGCATTGAGCAGGAACATCTACAGCTGTCCTGTTGCTCAGAATCTTATCTAGTCTGGCCTTGGATGTCTCCTGGGATGGGTCACCCACCATATATCCCTCTGGGCAACCTGTTCTAGTGCCCTGCCAACCTTACTGTAGAAAGCCTTCTCCTTATATCCAGTCTAAATCTCTCCTCTGTTAGTTTGAAACCATTTCCCCTCGAACTATCACAACAGATCCTGCTAAAGAATGTCTCCTTCCTTCTAAGCGCACCCCTTTAGATACCAGAAAGCAACTATGAGGTCTCTCTGGAGCCTTCTCTTCTCCAGGCTGAAGAGCCCCAGCTCTCTCGGCCTCACCTCACGGGGAAAGTGTTCTATCCCTTCAGTCGTTTTTGTGGCCCTCCTCTGGAAAGTTTCTGATTCCAAGCAATTGATTGTGGAAAAACAATACAAACTTTCTGAGCAATTAAAGTAAGACATAACAAAGACTTTACTCCACAACAACTGGTTTGCTGACATTATACACTGTGAGGGTTACACATTATTCAGGCACTACAAAACGTACATCGGTGCCCAAAAGGTACTTAGGAAATTATTTGCCATGATTAAACATAAAATTGCTAAGCAGTTTTTTACTGTCAGTCATTCAACACAGACATCCTTGAGTCTAATGTAAATCTCCTCAGGGATATACTTATGGCAAAATACGTATTCACTTCTGAACATCCCTGTAAAACATCTGCATTAAGAATGCTTCATGGAACTTTCCACTGTACATTCCTTTCCTACTCTCTTGATGATTTCTTTTATGTCATTATGGCTCAGTGGCTGCAAGGTGAGGAAAGTGAACACAGTGCTGTTGCTTTATTAAGACTGTGGTGATCAATCAGTGAAAATTGCCTTGCTTTTCTTGCACCACTTCTCTCAGCTTCCTGTTTGAACTTGTAAGTCTTTTCTGTCAGCTGCTCTGTTCCATCTTTCCATGCACTTTAAAAGTTGAGGTTGGGACAGGGATCAGTATCACCAAAACCGCCTGGGTATATAGAGCTTCCTTTTTGTTTATTTATTTTTTTCTTTAAGAAATACCACATTTTGCTAAAAAAAACACAGGATAGATTCTTCTAGACAGATTCTTTGTCTTTGGCTAAATTCTGCTGTTCTTACTGAGGATAATGTGCACTAATGGTGATAAAATCTCACCCACTTTGAGATCTCTGGGCCAGGAATCACTTCCTCTATTATAATCCTTAGGAGTAAGAGAGTATTTTGAGTTAGTTGCCATTATGTGATCAAGACTAACAGATTAAACTGCTTTGCTGCTTTAAAGAGCTTAAATCTGTCTTTTAAATTATACTTGTAATTTTGCAAATGCACTTCTTCTTGTGCCAGCCCTTGATATTCCTGATTTTTTTTCTGTCTTTCTAATTGGAGCCAAATCCAACTGAGCATTTCAGAATAATCTCTGGCAGTTTCAAACTTCATGTTTAAATACTCACAAATCACAGTGTATCAAATAGAGCAGCTGGACACAACACCGCAAACTGCTCACATCTGACTGAGGGCAGACCTGGAGACATGCTGGACTGCAATTCTATCAACAAATTTTATGCAACAACATTTTTCATTAGAAGATCTTGTGCTGATTCAATGCCTTTACAAATATGTGAGGGAGAAGGCTAAAAGAACCACGGAGCAGTTTTGTCTTCACATGACTTTTACACTAAGACATGAGAAGGTTAGCTCCTTTGGCAAAAGTCATTTCTATGGGCACAACATTTAAAGTACAGACTGTAAAGCAAGAAAATAAAATAAAAACAACAACATGGAACATCGAGCAGATGGGCACTGTTTGCAAATTATATGTATCAAAGAATAACTGTTAAGCTATCAATAATATGACTACAGACATAATTTAAAGAAACGTCTGCAGTTTTTAAATATATGGAGTTTGTCAAATGTGTCTGAAAAAAAAAAAGACAAAACACTGTTCTTATTATTCCTGGAACTAACAATGTGCAATTTTTTTTACTGCAGATTTGAAATCTTGAAGAAATCATCTGTTTGGTTTCCACCACTGACTTCAAATTGTATGAGCAGGCCCAGGAGCAAAAACTTTTTCCAGCTAAATTCTTTGACTAGTGAAGAGCACAGGTTTGCTATGCAACTTTTGTAAATTCAAACACAAGAAACCCGATCCTACTTACACTTAAAAATACTGAAAACAAAAGTGATGCTATTTTACTTAAGTGATTATCAGTAAAGTAGAATTTTGGATTTTTCACTTGAGACAATAGAGCAAAAGAAATTTACATAAATATGATCAAATGATGAAAATATTAAGGAAGTTATTGAAATATACTGGACAAGAAAAACTATTTAATAAGTGGATATTATCAATTACATCTTCCTCTCTGATGGTCTCCCAAATGACGGCAAAGAATTTATTGAAGTTTTGTTAGCACTAGCTATCAACATTTAACATTAACCAAGGAAGGGAACTTTGGTGGTCATCCAACATAATTTGACTGCAAATTGCTTTTATCATTGTTAATGCTTTTAATGAACGTTTGCAAGTGAAATTGCCCCATACGATTGGGAAGAGCTCCCTTGTAAAACTTGAAAAAGCAGTCTATTTTTTATCTTTCACTTCTTTCTTCACAACTTGCACTTGCTGATGTCTGCAAAAAGTGGACAGGATGCTTGTGTGCTGAAGCCATAACTGCTGAGCAGACAGAGGTTTCACTTTTATCAGCTCTGAAACACTGTCTAGATTTTTGTCATTTCTAATTTTTTATCATTCTTTTGGAGTAAGTTTTTTGGATGAGAGACTATCTTTCTGCTCTGTGGTCCACAGCCATGTCCCATGGTGAGGACTGACTTGCAAAGAAAATGTGAGTGAATTAATAGCAATCTTTCAGCCTTTCTATATACACCATTCCCTCAGCAAATACTGCTCTTTTCACTTAGTCTATATTTCTTATTTTTCTTTGCCAGTGGTGCTTCAGGTGGTGTACTGAAATAATATTTTATTTTCCCAAAAGATAAGTAACTGAGATTCTGTGAAGTGCATAAACAGACTCAACTTCAAACATTTAAACCATATCACTGTTAGGAACCAGTCCAATATGAGGCTTCAGAGCATAGTTATGTACTGTGCTAAGCAGTGATAACAGATCTTTGGTTAAAATTAAGGATGAACTTAAGGATGATCTGCCCTGAGCTCTTTCTGTTCTTAAAATATATAAAAATCCTAGGATGTGAAAGTGTGCTGTTAATTCAGGCCCTTTACTCACAGGATCTTGTGCAATTGTTTCTGTGTAGGTATATTTTTCATTGGTCAAGATGGATGAAGACAACACTGACTTTTGGGTAACAAAGAAAAATAAGATCAAATCACTGTATAATTCTCTTTTCTTTTTCTACAGTCTACAGAACATGAAAACAAAATATAGACAGTTTTCTTTCTCTTTCAGAAACTGTCTGGGAGAGCTGTGTGGTTGAACTCTCTGTACTTCAGGGATCTTGAAAAGAATTTGATTCCTCAGATATTTCTCAATGCAGGTCACCTGAGGAAGGAGTGAGGCAAGTGACCATAACATTTCATATATTGCTAAAGATTTTTTTCTGTGCTACCATCATGAATTACTGTGGGCTTGTGCTCTCTCCTCATTGGTGTCACACCATCAAATAAACAGTCTATATACTTCATAAAATAACTTTTATTTTTCTTCTGTTTTTGCTTAGGATACAGTTTTGGTCCCTAAAGTAAAACAAGGAAAAGCAAATACTTGAGATTATCCATCACATGTTTATAAAACACTGAGCTTATAAAACACCAGTTTCTTTCAACAGTTGGAAAAAAAAATAATATCGTAATAATGAAACACTGAAGAGTGCATCACAAGACTGAGTAGTCTTCCTGATCATAAACCTCAACAGAAAAATTATGTCCTCAGGGAGGCAGTCAATGTCCTCATGCAGGGCAAAATCCCAAATATCATTTAGATGTAGTCAGATCTGATTAGCCTAGGTGAATGGTATACTCATTTTATACTTAGATTACAACACTAGTAAAAAATGTATGAAGGCAAGAGATTGAGAAAAGAGGCTGCAGCCAAGTTTTTTCAGAATGTATTTGGAGTGTGCAAAACATACCTGAACACTTGCATAGGTTATGGGTCTTTAAAATCAAACATATGACAACTTACCACCATGAGAAAGAATGCTCTGAAAAGTTTAGGAAAAGGTGAAGAGAGCCTTTGATTTAGAAAATGGATCAATACTTCTGCAAGTCTGATGAAAGCCTTGCAAGTCTTTCAAGATTACACGGTCATTATCATTGATGTGAAAGAAATAAATACTAAAAATGATGTTTGTACAGTTTTTAATGTTCAGATTTTAATTGTCTATGAAATGCAGTAACATAAAGACAGTTCACAAGGACAGTTTCCAGGTCAGCAAAGACAGGGGGACCATCAAGGAGAACCAGAGAAAAGCTCTTTTTTTGTGTGTGAGTCTTCTTTACCCTATATCTGGAGGAATAAGGCCAATTTTACGATGTTCAACAAGACCAAGTCCTACATCCTGAACTTTGATCATAACAACCCCATTAAATGCTACAAACCTGGGGCAGAGTGACTGGAAAGCTGCACGGACAAAATGATCTGCGAGTGCAAGTCGGCAGCCAGCTGAACATGAACCAGTAGTTTGCCCAAATAGCCAAGAAGACCAATGGCATCCTGGCAGAAATAGCGTAGACAGTAGGAGCAGGGAGGTGATCATCCTGTACTCAGCTCTGGTGAGGTTACACCCTGAGTGCTGTGTTCGATTTTGGTCACCTTACTACAGGTAAGGAGCATGTTCAGAGAAGGGCAACAAAGCTGGTGAGGGATCTGGAGCACAAGTCTTATGGAGAGCAGCTGAATGTCCATGAACGTCTCATAGAGCAACATAAAGAAACAATCCATGGAGAACAATGTGGCATTCCTTCACAACAGGGGAAAGATGAGGCAGTTATACACTCTTAGGGCACAGATGCATGGACCAGACTGTACAGAGGAAATTTGCCATCATTTAAGAGGTAACTCCAAGGTAAATCCAGAGGTAAGCCTCTTGCTTCATATCACATTCTATGCTTTGTTGGGAGCTTAGACTTGAACACTGAGAACCATTCAGAAGAGTACTTGGAATTTAGTTCCTTAAAGCAAGTGTTGTATATAGGAAGGCCTATTCTGTTAGTGACAATTTCTGTCCTGTGGTAACTGTTTTGGAAAATAAAATGATGCAATGGTGTTGTGAATCAGACCTATCATTAACACATGGAGTTAGCCACTAGATAGTGTCTTTAAACAAATTTCACATTATTTTTGTTACTATTTTTCTTGGCTTCTAGTTTCATGGACTGCAATCCACGGAAGGCAGCTAAAGGTCATTTTCATTATATTTCACAAGTTCCGTGTTTCACTATATTTCACATGCCTGCTCTTACAGGAATTATGGCAACAGAAATTTTGGCATGTTCACAACTGCAAGATTGGGCAATAAGAGAATTAAAAAGATTTGTAAAAGAACAGTGACTAAGTGCCTATTTCTCTGCCTGTTGTATCCTGTTATATCTAGAGAATGGAAAAAGAAAATTCCATATTGACTATGTTGAGCTGTACTTGCTGTCTCAGTAATGAATCCATCATGCAATTCTTTCAAATGAAAACCTCAGTTAAACTTCACAACTGTTTCTTTTTATTTTTATTTTCACACTGTAAGAATTCAGAGCAGCAAGTGTCCAGGAAAATGTATTCATTGGAAAGAAGCTACCAAAGTCTGTGTATTTCGCTGTCATCTGCAGCTTATTTCACACATTCCCCAAAAGCAAGCAGTCAAAAATGGAAACTGTATGGGTGGTTTATTACTCAGCAAGGGGCTCCAAGACTGTCTTCTTGATGCAATTGTCTTCTTATACAAAATAGACTGATACTTTCCCCAATTCTGTCATTATCTGAATTCATTAAATGACAGAAAATATTAAAACATTTCAGATTATACATAACCACCCACAGTCCCTCTATTTAAATTCTGGGTCTGGATCCCTACTTCCTGGTAATTAATGTTACTATTTACGTGTTTAGGTGGTAAGAGAGTGTTAATATGTGAGCAACTGGTTTCTGATTTACACATGCTCCTTGTTATGATAAATCTCATTTATTTTTAATAGACCTACATATTCAATTTTGCAGTGAATTCATTTTCCATGATCAATACTGTCCAAAGCAGTTTTTCAGTTCAATACAAGGATTTAAATAGCAGCAATTTCTCTAATGAACAAGGCAGTTTCTTTCTATTACTCTTTTTAGAAAGCTCTCTGCTCAATTCCTATGTCAGTTCCTATGATGGGAGTTGGAAGTAAGGATGCAGTTATTTTAGTCACACAGCAGGTTGATGGACACATTAATATTATTTTGCTATATCAAAACAAGCTCCTTTTGAGAGAAGAAAAAATCTTCACTCCTTCCTTGTTAAGTAGCGTTGTTTACTAATTTCTCCAAATTTGAAAGGAGGAGTTTCTGGGTGCATTAAGAGGAAAAGGCATAGAGGCTTGCAAACAAAGAGATGAAGACATTTTATACTAATTTTTTACCATGTTCTGAGAGAATTTTATTTTAAGTGTTTGTGGCTCATTCTACTAGAATATAAACTTTAGATTGGAGTTTTCTGCTCACGGTAGAAGTCAGGAGTCAACTAATAACTCCCCTGAGCTGGGGATGAGAAAAGACAAAGAAGATTGATTCTTACACTTGTATAGACCTTTTTTGATTTCTCTTGGTTCTGCGTAGGTGCTCATCCCTCAGTGTTAGCAGTAAAGTGTCCCAGGCTTCTCTAAATATTGTCCTAGTATCTATTTCTTAGTAGATTATTATTAATTAGCAGACCATTAAGAAAGACCTAAGTATCCTGGTACATAACAGCAGTGTGCCCTCATGGCCAAGAAAGCCAATGGTATCCTGGGGTGCATTAAAAAGAGCGTGGCCAGCAGGTTGAGGGAGGTGATCCTCCCTCTCTACCCTGGTGAGGCTGCACCTGGAGTGCTGTGTTCAGTTCTGGGCTCCTCAATTCAAGAAAGGCAGGAACTTCTAGAGGCAGTCCAGTGGAGCGTGAAAAAGATAGTTAGGGGCCTGAAGCATCTCTCATATGAGGAAAGGGTGAGAAACCTGGGTCTGCTCAGCCTGGAGAGAGGAAGACTGAGGGGGCATCTTAACAATGCTTGAAAATATCTGAAAGTCAGCAGTCAAGTGGATGGGGCCAGGCTCTTTTCAGTGGTATCTGATGACAGAACAAAGGGGGAATGTACACCAAATGGAACATGAAAATTTCCATATGAACATGAGGAAAAACAACTTTTAATGTGACAGAGAGGTTGCAGAGTTTTCTTCTCTGGAGGTAAACCCACGTGGACATATTCCTGTGTAACCTACTGTAGGGAACCTGCTTTAGCAGGGAGTTGGACCGAGGGATCGCCAGAGGTTCCTTCCAATGCTAAAATGCTATGATTCTGTGATGCTAGCTATTCTACAGAACAAGTGAGAAAAAAATGTTGTGCTACTTAGGTGTGATGCCAACAAAAACTAACAAATCACAGTCATGATTTCTCCCCAGGTAATTACAACTTTTACTTTATTAGGATAAGAAAAAGATTGAAAACAGTTTTTGAAAACCATTATTTACACACTTATGCAGATCACTCTTTGTCCTCTCTCTGCTAGTTAATAGAATAGATCTATATATAAAAGGAGTTGAGGAAGATGCAGAACAGTATTGTGTGTTTTAGCTTGCATTTTGCCCAGATCTTTTGTTAATGCTAGGGATTGGGAACTGAAGATGTTATTGCCCTAAGGAAGAGAGGAGGCAAAGATTACTGATTGCAGAATTTATGGGATGAGTATTATCCTCTAGAGATTTGAATTGAAGATGTGTAGGTTCTTTGGGCTAGAACTGAAGGCTCTTTGAGCTGAGATGTTGCTAGCAGTTCTAGAACTGAAAATGGAGAAGCAACCACAGGTCAAGTCCTATATCGGGGTAGATGCTGGGATGTGGTGGAAAAGGAGATGACACAACTGAGGAGTTCAAATAAATTTCGAAAATACAAATGGGGAAAACAGAGCTGGATGGCAAGGATGAATAACATCCAACAACAAGATGGGCCACCTATCAGAAGAGAAGTAGGAGGGATGCAACTCGAAAGAAAACAGATAGAAGGAAGAAGGAGAAAGAAGAGAGGAAAACAGTGCTGGTATAAGAAAATAAGGGGTGGGTATGAAGAATAGATGTAGTTTAGAGCTAGAAGTAGGCAACAGACAATAGTTATGACTTGAAAAAGAAACACAGAGGAGACAAAATGAGTTTCACAAAAAATGAATAACTACCTTCACGGAAAATAAACTGTTTTAAATGACTAGTATTCTTCACTAAGAAGAATCAATAGACTTGTCACCAGAACAGGCCCAGAGGTCTAGAACACATGCTGTTTCTTAAGCTCTGAGACAGAGAGAAGTAGAGATAAATTGGCAAAAAGACTTGATAGTGGGAAAAACAAAAACAGCATTGCTATGCTGTCACTATCCCAGCTATACTTCTATCGTAGCTTAGAGAAGCAAAGCAGAGGACATCGGTAGAATTACTGTCTTTTCTAGTGAAATAAGAAGAGTTTATGATAACACAAAGTATTGGGCTGCTCTGAAGGTCAATGGGTTCCAGTTTATGGAACTAAATTGTTAATTCACAGAGACTTTTAAACAAATATATGTAGAGAAGTGAAGTTTGGTACCGAGTAGCAAAAGTGCAGTTAAAGTGTAGAAAGTTATTTAAAAAAAAAAAGAATATTTAAAAAAAAGAGAAAGTATTAATATTGAATAGATTCACAGTCAAGTGGGTGATGCAGTTAAAAAGTTAAAAGGATTACACATAATTCTTGAATTAAATGAAGTCAGGAAGAAACAAAATGGGTAAAAATTGAAATATTTAAGGTAAAGAACCTCAAAAAGAAAGTGAAGGAATATGAACAAATGGTGTATTACACAATTTTATTTATTACAGGGAAAAAAAAGAGGCATAATCAAGGAGCCAAATGCACTGAGAAATACATGTTGAAGGGGAAAGAAAGATAAATGACTATTTAGATTCAAAATGCTGTAAAACAATATAAAAAAGTAGTATGACTAGAAGAGAGGAGATTTAAGTAAAAATATTCAAGCTGGGGAAGAAATTACAGAGACATTATTCTGTGAAAAGATTTTGATTATCAGATTTACATGTTGAGTGTGATCCCTCACGTATATTTTACTAGATATGAATTGCCATGATGCATTCACAGAGCAAATGTTATTGATATTTCTAAAGTATTTGTAAGTGGCAGGCAGCCCCCAGCAGTACATAATGCTGAGAACACTGCTTAGGGACAGATTTTATTAAGTACTTGAAATTGGTACAAAGATTTGGAAGCTGATCACAATGATTCACAGTTGAAAGGTACTGCCAATAACCAGCAGAACTAGAATATTATACAGGATGTATAGGATTACTTTGGAATTATTCTGCTAGATGGAAATGGGTGAATTTTATAAACTAAGAATTCAGTAGCTGGAGACAACAGAGTCATTGAAAGATGCAATTGTGCCAAGCTATGGCTGAGCAGATGCAGAAAGACTGCCTGATCACAGGACAACCATATAATAATAAGGCCAACTGTATCTTAATTTTCATCAAGAGCAGTGTGAGCAACAGGTCAAGGGAGATGATTTTGCTCTGCTCTTGTAAGACCACACTTGGTGTACTGTGTCTAGTTCTGGAGCTCTCAACACAAGAACTTGGAGAAGGTTCAGAGGAGGGCCATGAAAATGATCAGAGGACTGGAGCACCTCCCCTACGCGGACAGACTGAGAGAACTGGGTCTTTTCAGCCTTGAGAGGAGAAGGCTCTGAAGAGACCTTATAGTGGCCTTCCAGTACCTGCAGGGGACCTACAGGAAAGCTGAGGAGGGACTTTTTAGAAGGGCAGGTAGTGATAGGACAAGAGGAAATGGTTTTTAAACTGGAAGTGGGTAGGTTTAGACCCTCAATGTGAGTGTGGTGAGATGCTGGAACAGGTTGCCCAGAGAGTTTGTGGGCGCCCCTTCCCTGAAAGCATTCAAGGCCAGGCTGGATGGGGCTGTGAGCAACCTGATCTAGAGAGAGGTGTCCCTGCCTATAGTAGGGGTTGGAACTAACTGATCTTAGGGGTCCCTTCCAATCCAAACCATTCTATAATTCTTGGATTATATGAAAATGCAGAAGTTTAAGAAGACACAAGTGATGTGGATCAGGTGAGCTATTATTTCTGAGACAGGGAGGCTGTCCTTGCTGCTCACTGAACTGTCACATTCTCCTGTATTTGGAGATGTATGTGGCAGTGATACAGAAGAGAACAGTTTGTTTCATGCAGGATCAGAGACAATGTTGTGAGATATTTAAAAATAAATTCTCTAGAAGACTGAAAGGAAATGTGGTGGTTCAGATCACCGTGTGTTCAGATCAAATAGCGGTGTGTGCCCCAAGCACCTTGGCCAGGACGTCATCCTACCTGCATGCTCAGGAGCACAGGGCAGGCTCAGACTGTACCCTAGGCCTCACGATGACCATGTCACTCAGCCCACTGTGTCACTGTGTTCATTGGGTCTGCCTGGACAAACCCTACTGCCTTCCCTTACTATCTCCAAAAGACGGCTAGGGAGTTGACAGCTCTGTTACTGTCGGTGCCATGGCCCTGCTTGGCAGCTGCATAACTGTGCCTGCCAGTAAGCCACTGCTTGGCTTGAGCAGGGACTGCCTGCAGCTCTTGGTGTGTTCCAAAGGGGCAGTCCCACCCCAGCTGCTCCCTGACAATTTTCTTCCTATTTTTGGGCGCACCTTCCTATAGCAAGAAAAAAAACATAATTATTGTGTAATCTTAAAACTGCTAAAGAACCTATGATAGTATTGATATCATAATAAAAATGATAATTGCTAAGTATTTTGTTGTCCGTAATGCATTGGTTGTCTGTAATTTCCTCAGAGACTTCATGTCTTTCTCAAGGACCTCAGTAACTGAAACAGGCTGACGCCATGCCAAGTACGTTAAATGATACATAAGCTGTCAGTAACGTCATGTTTAACATATGCTCATTTTTTATGACAATACCTAAATGGAAGATCAGTAATAGTTTCACCGGGTAAAAAACTGTAAACATCTTTTAAGAACTTTAGAGCAATTGGTCATTGCTCTAATAGCCAAATTGGTCTGGATGCTCCCTACTAAAGAACTTAGCCTCAGTATTTGTTTGTAAGTCTTTTAAATACTCATTTGTTTAGCATTTTCACCAGGGCAATGTTTTTCCCTTTCTCTTCAACTCTGGAAATTAACTCTTTTTCAGTGTTGTAGTGGAAGACTGTGAAACAGGCACACTGTCTGAAATCCTATGTCAGATCCTGTGGCTGGCAGCAGGCACCTCTCCTGCTGAGCAACATGACATATCATCTCTGCCTTGTGTGTGGTTAAAAGCAAGAGCTGTGTCTGTTCATGATTGCTGATGCCAGGCACATCCTCTGGACTGCACTTTAAAAAAAAATCTAATCACAAGAAATTGTGCAAAGATTGACAAGATTATGCTTAACAATTTTTTAATAGAAAAAATCTCAGATCATCTGGTAATTTTAATGAGCACAGCTTTTGGAATGGTCTTTTTCACTTCAGCATCTGGTTCTGTCTTTCCTCATAACTTCCAACCTGACTTTGCTCTGCTTTTCAAAATGTTATTTCAGCCATCAGTCAGGCAAATATCCAATTGACATTTTTTTAAGAGTCGTGGCCTATTATTGTAGTACATATTTGGATTAACCAACTGCTACATTTTGTTTCTAAGATGTAGTAGCCCTTTTCGACTATATCAACTCTGAATTCATACAACTTCAATTTTAAAAATCCTGTTATGGTTTAGTTACTTGCAAATATTATCAACTTGGAAGTTAATAAAAAATATTCTCTTCCTAACATTCATTATGCCAGACAAGTGCCATACTTGGAGAATTCTTCCAGCTGGTCTTTAAACCTCCGAAAACCAACATTTATAAGTAGGAATGTAAATAATAGGAGTATAAAAAGGACCAAGCCCTTAAATACAGAACTGCAATAGAGATGCACTAGTACTTTTATGAGACTGAATAAAACTGTAAGAAAGAAAAGAGAGGGCTTTGTATTGCAATATATATCCAGGACGACTTCTTCAAATGTATGGCATGCCTTACCTAGAACTGGTTTGAGTAAGATCCTTCTGACTGCTATTTGATATAAAATAAATTTAAAATAACCAAAGAACTTACATCTATAACTAGTTATAAACTGTGAATGTAAATAACCAGTGAATTTAAAATGACCAACAGATTTTCTCGCAGCAAGTTTATTACCTGCACGCCTGCTGAAAGAAGGTATGGAAGTGTCTTGTGCATTGGTGACATTTCCATCCTTGAAATAAACTAAACTCATTTACCATGTGTGGACAGTGAATGGGACAGGGGTCAATGGAGCGACCTGACAGTGGTGTATGTTTGCTGAGCCTCTTCATTCAGTTGGAAAAAAAAAGATCTGTTCCCAAATACTGCTTTCCTGGGATTAAGGAGGTGAAATCAGTAGTTTGATTGTTTGGCTTTGTTGGCGTGTTAGGGTTTTCTTCAGCCTTTCTCTCCACTATCTCAAAGACCAGGTAGAGTGGAAAATCTAGCATTTAGTGTAAATATAATTGGTACACAAAATTGCTATGTGCCTGTACATTGCTAGGTTAACCAGTCTGCACACTGCATTGGGTCTTTCAGATGAATATACTCAGATTGCTATTTATGTGACAGAAATTCTCACATAATTTGGGTATATGGAAGCTCATACTGCTAGGTTCAAAATGTAAATCCATTTATATAGACATGTGCAGCCAATACAATTTAAAAAAAATATATATATATATATGTTTCACTGCTGAAATCATGAATGAACCAACTTGGATGAACAAAGTTATTCTCATATTCTATAAGTTCAGCATTATTCTAGGCAGAAAGCATCAGAGACTTTAAAATAAAAAAGGAAATGGCTATGTTGGATGAGTATATAAAAGTAGCAGGAATGTCTGTTTTCTGTAGTCACTGTGGTCTTTCCATAATCCCTATTAATATCCCACCTTGTCCCATTTTTAAACAAAGTAACCCTTCCATAAGACTTCCTTTAAACTGTGAATATGCGTTCTCAAACAAATACTTCATATTTAAACAGGCATCTGTGATCTGTCTGCCTTGTTAATAAAAGATATTTGCTACTTTAATATATGAATGTTGTAGTTTTTAAGTAACTAAATGAAAATTGAACACCATGTAGCCACATCCGATGCTTGATGAACAAAGATTGTGGGCTTATGTGCAAAGAATTTTTGTGATATCTCTGACATAACATGATTAGGTTAGAATAAACTTGGAGAATTACCTTACAGTCCTCATTTTATTCATTAAAACTTCAAAAGAAATGAAAGGCATTTGGGGTTAATGACCAAGAATACTCTGATGCAATTTATCCCCAAGTGAGTTATCATTACCTTGTATTATGTAAGTACTGGGATTGTAATTTGCATAAAAATATATTTTTCTAATAAGATTAACTTAAGAATCATATTGTAGATGGAGAATGAAATCAGTTATCTGGTGTGCTTCCTACTGCATCTGGCAGTTTCTTAGATTTCATATATTGGAAGCATGTGTTTTACAAAGTGTAAGTAGTGGAAGAAGAGTCTGAATTAGAAAGATGGGGCACAGAGAATCTTGGGGAGAAAGTTAAGGTCCAGAATGTCTAGTATGAAACCTATTTTCCTGTTGAAAGAACTGCTATTTGCAGCTGAGTATGCTCACCAAATTCCAATGTCTGGCTGTGGTACTTTTTCCATAAACATTGGAGTCACATCATACATGTCTACAAGGCTCAGCCACACCTCTTCTGCATTTGCCTCAGACTCCTTGCCACTAGTGGAGGAGCCAACACAATAGTCCAGAACACTCTCCTTATCATTACTAATTCCTTCTTTGAAGGTTTGTTTTGGGGCAGCAACAGACAAAATCTTTCCCTACATCTCTCCATTTCAGTGTCACTGACCTTTCTGGACATTGGCAGATGAGATTTTGTTGATATATGTTGATAGAAATAGCTGGTGATATTTTAACTTTGAAGAACAATCTGAAGCTTTAGGGGCTATCTCCACCCTGTTAATCTACTTAGCCTGAACAGGTTGCCAAAGCTTCAGGGATCCAAAGGCAGTGCTAGCTAGCTCCACTTGGGTCACCCATCCAAACAAAAGGGTGGAAAATTCCAGAGTGTGATTCCACAAGGCCAAAAACCTTGCTTAGCTTTCAACTTTTTAAGGCAATCCAGAAGAAATAGGACATGTGATTATAGAATGGCTTGAGTTGGAAGGGATCTGAAAGATCATCTAGTTCCACTGCCTTCTGATCGGTAAGGACACCTCCCTCTAGACAGACCACCAGAGCCCCATCCAGCCCGACCTTGAAAACTTCCAGGGATGGGGCATTCACAGTTTCTCTGGGCAGCCTGTTCCAGTGCCTTACAACCCCCATAGTAAAGAATTTCTTTGTAGTATCTAATCTAAACCTACTCTCTTTTAAACTAAAAGAGAGTGATGCCCTTTTTTGCCTTTAACTCAGGCATGAAAGAAATATGAACCACCAATGAAAGTGGAAATTCTGTGAACTTGATCTTATTGTTACAGTTTTAAGCAGTGCCCCAGTGATTTTTAGTAGAAAGTTTTGGTTAAAACAGAGGTCAGGCTTCCATCTGGGATACTTTGCTTATTTGCATTGTAAAATTTAGCTACAGCCTGTGTGTTGGCAGTGTACCTGCAGGTAATGTTATCTCTATTTACTGTGAGGAAAAGAAATCCTGGGAGATAGACTGCATATACTGATAGCAAGACACCCTTCCAACATCACTGCATTTTAGTTTTAACATGCAAATAAAACCCAGTGAAACTTGTAATAGGTTCTACCTAGTGACCTCTGCCAAAATGAATTGCTTTCGTGCTTTTCATGATACCTGGGAACTGTTTCATTGTACCACAGATCTTCTGACCAGGGGCAGCAAAAAAATCACCATTGCATAGTAGTGGCAGTAGTTACAGATTATCTTTTGGAATTTTTCCATATTCAGATTTGATCTGCCACAGGAGACCATCTGCTTCACTTCTGAATCCCTGGAAATCATATTACAAAATACATTTTGGGTACTCAGTGTGAATGTATGTCTGCAGTGCTAATTGGCCTTGCTGCTGTTCTGCTGTATCCCAACCATTTTTATTTCACTTGTAGTAGAGAAAAATAATGAAGACAGTAGATGAAATTCCTCTGACTAAATGAAAACATCTACAATAAAAATAATCACTCTTGACTCCCTTTGTAATCAATGGAGAGAAACAAACTTTTGTGCAGTGTGACTCACCTCATTCCAAAGTAGGTGTCTAAACTAGTTTGGGTGAATCATGTTGTAAAAATGCCTAATTCTCTACATAATGAGAGCCTCTGGTGACAACTTCAGATATAGTTTACTGCACTGTAGAAACTCACATCCAAAGAGAGATGAATAGATTTTCTTTTTAGGAGATCCTGAGAGTAGATAAACTAAACTACCACTTTAGTCCGGACCATCACCAACGACTGATGCCTGAGACAACATACTTGAAAAATGCAAGAACAAGGCAAGTATTGTTATCTTTCCCCATGATACTCTCCCAGTCTCTGACATTCAGTAGATTACAGTCTCCACGAGAGAGAGGTCTCTTTATGGATCATTGCTTATTGTAGTTATTGATGATGTGCTTTTGTCTGGGCCAGAACTCAGTGTACTCCACTAAACCTCCCCATAGTACTTTCCTCTGAAGCTTTGGGACTCTTGTTGTGGATTAAGAATACCCTACTGTTCCTGATCTGTCCATGCATGGGAACTGTTGCTATCTAGCCATTTTTATACTTTTCTCTCTAATTTCTCTATTTCTTATGGTACCTTTCAGGAACCAGAACCATTGCATTGAACATATATTGATATATTTCATCCTTTTTTTTTTTTTTCCTTTCTAATAATTTCTAGCATTCTAGCATAGCTGTCCTTTTGACCATTACTGAGCATTACACTGTTTTTGTAGGTAGGTAGCTACTCATTGTCACTCCAGAGAATTAATCAACGAATGAACAAGAAGGTACTTTCGTATGTGAATTGTTTTACACTTGTCAATACTAAACTTCAAAATATATTTCATCTCTTAGCCCTAGAATAATCTGAAATTCTTCTGTAATTCTTTGAACTCATCTTTATTATGGCTACTTTGTTTTATTTTATATGATCTGCAAGCATTGCTGCCTTCTTGTTTATCCAGCTCCTTTATAAACATGTTGAGTGGACAGATCAGAATACAGCCCAGTATAGGACAACATAGATAACGTTCTATAAAAAGTGACATTGTAGCCTTTTTCTATCATATAACAGCTTTGATTTTTTTTTCTGCTTCTTTGAGAATCTCACCAAAATCTGTTTTTTTTTTTTGTTTTGTTTTTGTTTTGTGTGTGTGTGTGTGTGTGTGTGTGTGTGTGTGTGTGTGTGTGTGTGGTGATTCTTTGCCAGTTAAAAACTAAAAGGGATTTTCATCACAGGGAGAGAAAGTGAATTATGAAGTATGCATTTCATTAGCAGGGATATGGGGTATTAGGTAGTAAACCAAAAAGAATGGGAGATCATTTTATAATAAATAACAAATATAGTGCTTCTCTGGAAAAGAGAAAAATGGTGTGTGGGGGGGGAAGAGAATCATTTTCATCATACAATATATTAGTTTAAATATATTGCAATGCTAGTACTTGGAAAGAGGAGGACTCAGAGGAATCTTTCCACTCCCTCTGTTTCAAGGCTGCTGCTTTAGGTTCTGCCTGCTCCGAATGTGAATCCGTACTGCACCATGGAAAGTATAAACACGGATTCCTTCAGAGGTTTGATGACATTTTGTTGGAAGACACGGACATGTTTCTCACAGATTTGTGATCTGCAAGAATTCCATGTGTACATAGGGGACCATGCCATAGATCACAGTTCAAAATTACCTGTTCACTCTATTTATTTATCTGGGTTAATAGAAACAAAAGAATATTGAACAGCAATTAAGTTGAATGTGGAAAAGGATTTATGAAACCTTGTCAGTTGTGTTATCCAACACAGTACCATTTGTGGGAGAACAAAGAATGTTCATTTAGAATATGTTGAAACCGTAAGTGAAATCACCTTACAAATATTTTTCTCCTTGAACGGATAACATCTGACAGATGGGAAAGCAATGCCGAACCCACTGTTAACCATTACCAGGTTACCATTATAGTTAATTAGCAAGGCATTACCCACAATCCTCTGAAGACAATCATTTTCTGGCTGCCACCCAACTCTACTGCAGTATAGGCTCACCAACTCCAGAAGGCTGACAAGAGTTCTTTTTTTTCCTGTAAGGAGTACACTGTGAAGGAAGCCTCATGAAGTTTAATCATGTACTGTTGCTTCAGCTTTAGGAGAATAACGATCACATTAGGTGTCAGCTCTTCTGACAACCATTTCAGTGTCAGGGAAATTTCTGCATTTGTTTTCAAAATCTAACTCTATATACTAATTGTTTTTTCTCCCTGGCAGATACCTAATCTTAACTAGGAACTAATTTTAAACCTGTTCAATTGTTGAGAATTCATCAATAGATCCTGAGAATCACGTTGTAGTTTGGAAAACAGCAAGCATTTCCAGGGTTATGGAGAGAAGAGTTGCATCTCTCCATAAACTCTGTAGAAAGAAGAGTTTAGCCTCTTCGTTAATGATCTGGATGATGGGGCAGAGCACACGCTCATCCATTTTGATGAAGGGAGACACAAAATTGGGAGGAGTGACTGATACACCAGAGAAGCTTTTTGAACTTCTCTACAAAAATGACCTCACAGTGGTGCTGAACACAGCTGTGTGGGATATGTTGTGTTTCCTCTTTGGACTGTGCCTATATGACCCACCTCCTGACCTGGAAGATATTAGTGTCACTGTGATAGCAGTCCATTCAATTCCTGAAATAAATGAAGTGCCTTGCTTTAATCCACAATGACATAGCCTGAGCACTAACAAGAAGAGTCAGGGGCTCTGAAAGTGGCAGCTCCTGTGTAGCTCATTGACACAAGGCTGAATCACAAGGGTTCTGTTCCTAGCAGCATTTCTGACTCACAGTGATAAGCTATTTCTGATGCACATTCTGATATTTAAGTCATCCAAACTTCAAGGTGGGTTCTCAGTGACTTTTAAAAAGAGTTCTCACTTCTCCTTTCCTTTCACAGTTTTGATCTGTACTCTTCCATAGATACTCTAATAATATTCTAGCTGATGTCAGAAGAAGATCAGAGAGAAAATGTGTCATTACTCAGCAGCCTCATTAAGAAAAGCAGGCTGCATTCGGTACAATGTACACTCTGCATTTTGCTCCCTAAAACACCAAGAAGATTGCATAGACCCAAAGTTGTATTTCATTCTAGGATTTGTGTTGAGGTGCTGGGAAAAAAAATCACACTGCATTGATTGCACAGGGAAGACCTGATGAAAACCCATCCAAATTAAAGAAACTCTAGAAGAAAACATAAATGACAAGAAAGTGAAGTTACTCTCATTGGCAAGGGTTGCAGAATCCTGTAGGGCTTAGCATTAACAAAAATGGCTTGGCACTTTACATTTGGGAAGAGGATATTATTATAAAGAGATGATATATATAGGCTCATTCACCTTGTTTTCTTCCCATCCAAGCTGTATATAAGCTGTGTATAAAAGGGAGAAAAAAATGAGTTTTCACAACTTTGCTTATGAGTAAGAACCCCTTTATGAATTCTGTGGCCTAGGGCAAACTCTGCTCATAAACTCAGCTAGGGTACAATACTTTGACACCTCCTCACCTAAGTACACTGAACAGCTTAATCTAAAGATCAGGACCTGCTCAAAATGTACTGACAAAGGAACTCCTCAAAAAGCTCTTCTGTGTCAGCCACTTTTATTATAAATTTAGAGCACAGATGCTCTCCCCATCCTCTTCCAAAAAATAAGCTAACTGGATGCTCATGTAGACTGTACGTGTGAAGAATCTACATTTGGGCAGGTTCAGATCTCTCACTAGAGTGCCTTAATCCTTGGCTGTGGGAGAGCAAGGAGAAGTGATCCGAGTCCATTTTGACCAAAGAAATACAAAAAAGGGAGCCAAGATCCATTGGGCCAGAGAGAAAGAGGGAGATGCAGGCAATTTCCTGAACCCTTGTCCTTTACATTCTGAGAAATGTTTCTGTTTATTGTATCAAGAAGTTGCTGGATAAAGAGAACTGAACTGAACAAGGGACTAAGTCTTTTTGGATCTACCAATAGGTCCTTTCATTGACTTTTGTGCCTCTATATTTCTTTGACGACCCTGTTGTGAATTTCCTTATTTTTACTGTAGTGAGCATGGTGGCCTTTTCTTCTGAGAACAATGACATGATTGTGATCTGTGCATGCACGTTCAGAATGTGTGGCACACAATTTAACCTCACTTCCTGGAGCAGAGGTATTATTCTTGATTTGGCTCTCTCAGTAAGTTCATGGGGTGGGGGAAAAATAATGTAATTCTGGAGATCTGGATCATGAGAGCCAGCTGCGTGCTGCAAGTGAAGCCCCCTTTGGAGATATTATCTGGGGCCAATTCGTTTATTTTGTTGTCAGGCAAAACTCTCATTGACGTCAGTGGGAATTTTTATCCCATAAAAAATGGGGACTCAGGTTTGGCCCTGATTCTTTTATCAGCTTGGACCACTTCAAATAGTGCTGGTGTTCTAAGAATCTATTAACGGACAGAAAGCTCCTGGTTCTTTACTGTACTTACAAAATACTCAGGTTGGCATAAAAAGAGAAAAATGAGGAAAAACAATTCACCGGCCAGCTTTTTCTTCAGTATTCTCCAATGTGTCCTATAAGAATAGTTGGACTCTCCCAATTTCATAAACATAGCAGATATTTTGAATTTAATCTTTCAAAAATGCATTTTATATCGGACATCTGGTAATAGCTTGTAAATAGAATTGTTAATAAAAATGCATCAGATTCCGGAATATCCACAATGCTAATCGTTTACTCCACCCCAAGCATAGAAAAAGTAAATGTTATTTGTTTTCACATTGTTTTTTCAGCCAAAGTCTTTTAAGCATATAACTTTACAGCTTTCATAAAAAGGACATAAAAATGAAAAATGTGTTTTGCAATGAATCTGCCACTGATACGAGTGTTCAATTAAATGGACCGTGCAAGAAAAGAGGAAAGATTTGCTACTGGGTTATTGCCAGTGATATCCTTTGACACTTCTATGGTCTCATGTGTTCCTGATCAAGCAGCACAGAGCACTGGAAAATCCCAAACCAATAACCCTGAAACCGGAGCAGCCTGCATACGTTTGATACACAGTCAGAAGAAGCTTATTTGATTGACAGTGAACTTATGGACATTATATTAACTTACCTTAGAACATTTTTTTTCCCTTTTGTAAACATAGAACTCCACCAACTCTATTTATACCCTGGAAAACTTCATGTTTGTTCTTAGACAACAGAATCAAACTATATTTTTACTAGTGGCAGCCATGTGAAATTCTTTCCTACCACATCGTATCTCATTTCACTTTAAATCTTCTCAGCACATACAAGACTCATACTTCTGTAAAATCTAGTTACCAAATTTAGTAATTTATCATTGACGTTACCCAGTGAAATATGTAGCTGGTTTCAGTCCAGTTCCTGTTTGTGTACTTTGTTCCCATCACAGAAACTTCATTGCTCCTGATGCAATTCCATGAAGCTGCCAATATAGAATCCAGTTTATCAGGCATGCTGTACTGCAGGTGCAGAGATAAAAGTCCCAGCTCTGAAGTTTTGTTCTAAGTCTCCAATCTGACCCTCGTTCCTGACTCAGGAAGCCTGACCTACTGAGGCTGGGGTTTGAGGATAGAAGAGTGTGAAATACAGAATGGTGGTTGTCTATTTTGGCAAATGTTTAAATTCTCAGTAGCTGTTAAACGCTGAGATTGTTGGGGTTAATAGAGTTGCCTCCTACTTCTATGATGCAGATTTGTTGAAATAGTAAGGAAGAGAAGTTCCAGGAAAAAAAAAACAGGATGCCTTTTGGTAGCATCCTTCACTAGGACCAATAGCAATCATTGTAAATAAGGGAAGGGAGGGGAAGGGAGGGGAAGGGCAAGGGAAGGGCAAGGGAAGGGCAGGAGAGGGGAGGGCAGGGAAGGGCAAGGGAAGGGCAGGGGAGGGGAGGGCAGGGAAGGGAAGGGAAGGGAAGGGAAGGGAGGGAAGGGAAGGGAAGGGAAGGGAAGGGAAGGGAAGGGAAGGGAAGGGAAGGGAAGGGAAGGGAAGAGAAGGGAAGGGAAGGGAAGGGAAGGGAAGGGAAGGGAAGGGAAGGGAAGGGAAGGGAAGGGAAGGGAAGGGAAGGGAAGGGAAGGGAAGGGAAGGGAAGGGAAGGGAAGGGAAGGGAAGGGAAGGGAAGGGAAGGGAAGGGAAGGGAAGGGAAGGGAAGGGAAGGGAAGGGAAGGGAAGGGAAGGGAAGGGAAGGGAAGGGAAGGGAAGGGAAGGGAAGGGAAGGGAAGGGAAGGGAAGGGAAGGGAAGGGAAGAAAAAGAAAAATAATTTTGTTGTGGCTCAGGAATACACAAACTATTGCAAGAAGAATTTTAGAACTACTTAAAACAACATAACAGAGAAGTAATGCCAATCTCATGAGGAATTCAGCCTATTATTTGCTGTCTCATTTAATTTCATTGTCATTTGTGTAGATGTTAGTAAATATAAAACCATTATCAGATTTATTTTTCATCTGCAAGACATCTTGTTTCCACTGCTTACTATTTATCTACCATGACTGAATTTGTTTTCTTGTGCATGAGGAAGGATATATAGCTTGCTTTTCAAACAGTTGATATGCGGAGACCTTGGCATTAGTTTTCCAGCATGCCCAACATATATATTTTGGTCCTTGCTAGTAAAAAATGCAGTTGTTCAAGATCAGGTATCGTTCATGGCAACTCAGTCATGTTCCATCTTTGGCTGTGTTGACCACCATATTCCCAGCAGTCACATCTGACTCTCTGCCCTGTATATTTACAGCTGATCTCTATGGTAAAGAGAATGGAACAAATCTCAATGTCCAGGATAAGTGCCATGGCGTAGCTTGTGATTTCTAAATGCACTTCCTCCTCACAACAGGACAGTTTCATTCATGTTTCTCCTGGAAAAAGACCCTCACCTGTGCTGTGTGTGCCATGCCTTAGCATTACCTGGGAGAATATTAGTTGTCTCTTACTAAACCTAAGATGCATTCTAATAATTTTACTTGACAGATTATTATGGGAAATTGTTCATACTGTCTGACATTTTACTAGTTCTGACTGAAAACATTTTACCAGTGTAAACATAGTACAAAATATCTAAAATCGACCCCCTTGAGCTTAGAACACCAAGAAATGGGCTTGAATTGTTTTGCATGGGAAACATTTGAGTGCAATGATTTCTAAGTGGTCTTTCTAACTTGAAATCTTACTGAATATTGTCTGCTTCAGAGAATGAAAAGAATATTCTCATTTAATGGTAATTGGGAGCAGAGAAAAAATGCTGAAGAAAAGTAAGCATACCATTAAGCAGAAAGTTAAGGTCTTTAAAAATGTTAAACAAACATAGATAAGTAACTTTCTAAATTAATGATGGACATCTCTCTTCATTGCTGAAATAACTTTATCCCTCCATTTTCTTTTCCACAACCTTATTCTGTTGTCTAACCATGAATAATTCAGGGCAGCTGAAATCTGGGATCTGAAACAAAATGCAACTGAGACTAGTCCCACTCTAGTTACTTGCCTCATGCCAACCAATGACTTCAATACAATGAGTCATTTCAATTTCATCATGAGTGTCCAAAACACCTTCTGTTTTATTGACCTTTTAGAAAAGTGAAGGCTTGTTGTTGAGATAAGTCATTTTCGTTTCGTTTCTTGCTAGAATGTATGATTGGCTTTTTTCAGTGAGACATAGGGGACTATAAAGAACTGAATTATCCAACTACAGACAAAATATACTGTACTGAACAAAGCACAGTGACTGATAAATACGTAAAGACTTTATAGTTCCTGGTAAAAGTGGGTAAATATACAGAGATGGCATTAAAATCAGAAAGAACTAATTCTGTTTTGCAAATTGCTATATAAACAGCTTTAGCAATGAAAATTTGGCATTCTCATGTCTGTTGAAGCAAAGAGAAAGTTCAAATATGTATTTGCATCTGTACGATCTTTTCCTTTATTTCAGACCTTCTTTTCTCTTGTATCAAGATCTTCTCTACAAAGAAAAAAACAACCCAATAATATAATCTGTGCAATTTCATGCTCTAATTTTCTTTCTTCTAAAATGCTATGTTTATTCTATTTTGGTTACAGAGCTTTTTGGCAAAATCCTAATTTTGGAATAGTTTTCTTGATTTGACTTAGCAGTGCAAAAGAGAATGAAGAAAGACAAAGGAGAATTTCCACTCTGAATCTTTCCATTTGAAGTTACTGTGTATTCTGTTGCAATCAGAAGCTATTCAAAACCTCCTTCAGATACAGGCAGTGAACAGTGTTTGCATACTAAAACATATTTTATTTTTATATTGTTTTATTTTGTTTTATTTATTGCAAAGGAAGTGGTTTGCTTTCATTTAAGGCTGAGGTAACAGTTTGCACTATTTTTTTTTTTTTAAATATGGTTTGATAAATAATCTAAAACTGTTCCTAAACTTCAGGAGAATTAGGCTCTGGGAAATGAGAAGGTCAGTAAGTCATTTGTTCTGAAAAATATCTTTACAGAATAGAGATCAGGGCAAAATTGTTGCTAGAGTTCCTTCCTAACAGAATATAGCGTTTCAAGGAATCATCATCTGTTGGGAAAAACCATGCATGATACATCGATACTTAAAATTCCTGCAAAATATCTCTGCCTCACATTAAATCCCACTTAGTCCAGTGTAATTTGTCTAATGCATAGGCTTGAGTAGGCCTGTGCACAGCTAAAGTAGATTTATACAGCAATGTTTTCTTTACTTGTCAGGAGAGCTGTCGGAAAAAGGACCCCATAATAGCAGGAAGTGGGAATAAAGTTGGAATGTGGTTGCATGTAAGGGTAGGAACCCTAGTAAACATTGTACTCAGAGACTGAAAGTCTATGGACCTGTTATTAAGACCATTAAAGCTAACTGAGATAGTTCTGACCACGAGAATGAGTGCAATTCACATACAGATTTGAGTTAAGTGAACAAGTGTGCATAAAACAAGAGCAAACCTGAAACCTTTTGAAAAAAAAACTTGAACTGAACCAAGCCCTTTCCTGAGGGTCGGAAAAAATTTGATTAATTGTTTAATTTTCACATTCCTCGTCTTTTCCATTTTCAGTTGGGAAGAAGAAGTGGACAGGAGAGTAGTTTGTGGTATTTTTACTGGCCTGACTGAGACTGAGGAGGTATTAGAGGTAATCTCATGAGAAAGTTTGACCTTGCAAAATTTCCGATTGTTTTCTAGAGCCAAGAGATTCGGATACATTTGGATAGACTTTGAATAAACATCCAACTCTTTGCATGCTTGCCTTAACTGAAGATCCAAATGTGTTGATATTCCCTTCTTCCACCCCTTGATGAACGCATGTATGCTGTAGGCCTATTTGCATGCATTACTTGTGCATCTTGGGAAAATATGTGTACACATAGGCTCTTCTCAGAGGACTTTCTGGTCTGAAGTGCTGATTAATTGCTGGGAGTATTAGCTGATACACAACATAAGTGCTAAGTACTCCAGAAAGTACATTATGAAAAATATTTGAGCTAGACAAAGTCTTCAGGCTCCTTAGGAAGTGACAAAGAGATGGCATGGAAAAAATTAATTTGTCAACATAGCTATATATAATTTTCCAAGAGCACAATGTGGACACAAAATGTTGCACTGACCACTCCAATAAATCAGAAAGCTGTGAATTGTTTTAGAGATTTATTGATTTAATTACCGATCATAGCACAAAGTGTTTGTTCTAAAGTAATCCTATAATTTTTTTTTTTTTTTAAAGAAAAACACAGTATATTTATGCAGCTCTTGGGCAGAAAGCAGATCCTTTGAAACTGATGAGTTATAGATTGCAAATGAATTGTGAATTTACAGCATGAGGCTTTTAAAATAAGTTTCTATAGAGAACAGCAGCATCAGCAGGGCATGCTGAATGCTAGAGTGAATCCAGTGATCATATTTTGGACCTCAGAACAGCTGAAGATTTCTCTGTGATTTTAGTCACTACTGAAACCTGAAGCAGCAAAGAAGCACAGTGATGATGAAGATAGTTTAGCTTGGGAAAATCAGTGACAGCTTCCACTCTTATCCACAGAGACCACCTGAAAATGGCAATTATGCAAAACTTCTGCTGAGATGGAAAGAGTCCAAAGAAAATTATCTGGTGCTACTATCTGAAGAACTGCCAGCATTTCAATATTTAAACACACTGATCATAAAGCTCATTAGAGTTAAGCGCAAGTTAAAGTTTCCTGAAGCTGTTCACATGCTGAATGTTATATTTAAGAGCTGCCCTGGGGCAGATCTGTGTGGCTATGGAAGCCAGTGTACAGGAGCAGTACTGGGAAACAGGAAAAAACAAATAGTTGTATGACTATGGATGAGGAGTGAAAAAGCAAATAGCCATAGCATAGTGGAAGAGAAGTCATTACGATTACATTCACTGTCTTACGATGGATCCCTTTGTCTAAGGCAGATTTGCCTCCCTGTGGGCATGCCTTGTAAGGTTGTCTAACACACCCACAGAGAGGTGTTTTTTTGTTTTTTGGGTTTTTTCCCCCCAAAATTACAACATAATTTACACATATACTTATGTAATACTTGCCAGTCTGAAATTTCAAAGGTTTTATATTTCGGGGACTTTTTTCATCCAGAATGAGGCTGGAATAAATGTGAGCTGTCAGGGTACAAGCTCAGTGAAATGTGTAATGCTAAATTGACAGTGTAACTGCAAGTGTTTTATAATACTCTCACCTCCTCTGAGAGGTGGGGAAAGAACTTAAAAAAGCCACAAGGATTCAGTTATATCTGACTTTTGGTCCATCTTCTACACACAGGAAATAAAATTAAACATAAATGGTTGTGATTTCTTTGTGGTAAAATTTAATTTTCTAGGCTGTTCTCTGCAAAAACTAACCTCTAAACTAAACTCTTGGGATTTAATTCAAGTCTGAGTTTTGTTGGTCCTTTAGGAATAAAAGTTAGCAACGTGTAAAACAGTGTAATCTACATCTCTATCAGAGTTGGAACAAACAGAACTTTTAATGATCTATTAAGCCTTATGAGTGACTGAACTTTAGTCAGCAGTGTTTCGGCAGGATTTCTAGAAACATCAAAAGAATAAAAAATTCAAATATAATACCATTCCACTTTGGTGGTTAGGAGTTAAAAAAGTTAAAACCTCTTCCATACTCTGTCATTTAACTCCATATCATAACTCTTGTTACGCTAAGTTTCATTGCCAAGAATTCATAGTAGTAGAAGAAGCAAATGAAGAATGGTCAGAAAGACCACAGCTTTATTAAGCAAAACAATTCAGGTACAAGAATTTGGCCGCTATGAAAGAAGGAGAGCTGGCCAAAGCTACTTGAGTATAACAGCCTCCCCATATTCTGCAATTATGTAACAATGAGTCTTGTCATTAATAACCATTAGCTATCTCAAAGTCCTGAGCAATCCAGCATCATAACCCTTCCCAGAGTGCAACAAGCCAACAATCTAAAAAGGTTCCCAAGACCTAGGCAGGCAGAATAATAATGATAGCTGGGAATAAACACCTTTGTTCAGTAAAATTAATCATTGCCATTCTAAAGTCTGTGACCAGGTCATTAACTTAAAGGCAGGTCTTGGCTGTGACAGCTGAGCAACCATAATGGGAAAGCCCCTGTGTGTAGGGCAAAACAGTTTTTTATAACTTGTTACTAGGTCAAATGAACAAGACTTTATGAGGTACAAGCTGAGCTGGAATTGGCCACCATTTCGCTTGTGTAAGTAGGAATAACACTATGGCTATGGGATGCTACTACTATCCATGATTGCCATTTTCTGAATGGCAGAAGAAACGAGGATAAAAAATGCATTACTTGGCATGAGGCAGAAAAAATAGATGAAGAGGCAAGATAATTTGGGATTAATATAGCACTGCCCATTTACTGAGCTTCCTTTGGTACGAAGAAATGCAGTATAACTTGCTTCACAGTTGGGCAGAGGCAGCATTGACAACCCACAGCCTCTTCTTCCCCCATTACTAGGTTTGAGGCTTCAAAGAGAAACCTGCAGAGCTGTGAAGGAAGAAGTTGTCATGTTTCTATAAGGTACCTAAATTGCTATTGACTTTTAAGGGAGGTTAGGCATCTAAATAAAAGTTAGGTACCCAAGCACTTTTTTGGACCAGGCTTCCTACTCCTATAAAAATAAAGTGATTTGGGATTCTCTACTAACGGTTCCAGAGGAAGACTCCTTGCAGATTCTAATACCATTTCTATGAGCAGAAAGAGATCCCATGTGCTGTTCAAGTGAGAGGCAAGTAGCAGAGGATACAATTCCTATCTATGTCAGTCATGGTGGGTGAGCACAGCGGGAGTCAAATGAAAAGATGAGGAAGTATCAGATGAATGGAGCTCAGCAGTTGTGTTAAAATCTCAGCTTTGCATTTGCTTGGCCAGTGCAGGAGAGGAATTATAGAATTTGTCTGTCCACAGACAGAGAAGCCTGCAGGGGAATTGGGAGATGTTAAAGTAAAAATTTTCCATAGTATTTTTCCTTATGCATAGGGAACGGGCAGATGAAAGCATAGAGGTAGCTTCCTTTTCCTCTGAGAAAGAAGCAAATATACTGAGCAAGGCTGACAACTTTGCCTTTGCCAGATCATGGAGAGGAACTGACAAAGGCAAAGACGCTTCTGTTTGGAAATGTGAAGGCAGTGGAAGGACAGAAGGAGTGTAGTGATGCATCCAAAGCAATAGGCCAGGAACATGATTCTGTTTTGAATGGACGTAAAGGCATCAGTAGGGCTGGAACATGACTGGAGACCAGATTATTACAGACAAGTGCAAAACGATAGGATCCTGCTATGAACCTTAGCAGGCTGCTGAGGGAAAGACTGGATTTGTGAGCTATTATGTAGGAGGAAGCAGCTAGACTTGGATCATGCAGTGATTGAAAGAGGGAGTTGGGTCTAAAATGTTTGCTAATCATGAACTGGAGGAAGTGTGAGGTAAAGTGCAGTGGAAAAGCCAGGGAAAGTGGACAGAAAGAACCATTTTAGCCAGGACTGATTATCAGAGATGTGGAAGTGAAATGGTAGAATAAGAATTAAATGGAAAAGGGAGAAAGAGAAATTTGGGAGCATTTTCAAAGATTCATTTTTAGAAGGAGGGCACCTACTAATGGAAGAGAGCTAGAAGATCTTTAAATAACTTTTTTCTGCCTCTTTGCCCCTTTCCTCCTGATGTCCAGGTAGCTGAAAAAAACATAGGCACCATCTGTACCAATTCTTCCTTGCTTTACTTAGTAAAAGATTTATTTTCTTAATTTTATGTTTTTCATGCTTCTGCAAGAGGTTGTGCAGAGGGCAGATCCAATGGCAGTGGCTCCAGATGCCCAGGATACTGATACTGTCAATACCAGACACAATGGAGCTTGTGAGTTTTGCAAAATGAGATGAGAGTTTCAGTGCAGTGATGACAGAGTCATGTCAAAATATGATGGTCTACCTGATGTACTATGAGAACAGTCTTCTGTGGGTTTGATATAAAAGTAATATGAACATGACAAAGTTCTGGATATTCTTAAAGCAGTTTTCTGTGGCTTCCATAATGTTCACAGTGACGTGATCCTGTGCTTTGGACAGATGGATGGACACATAATTGTTATCAAAACCAATGACTTTCTAGCCAGGTTGGCTTAAATCCCAACAGCAGGCCGTTGTTCAGCTTTTCTAAAGTTCCCAGCCTGTCTCTAGTCAAATCAGGTTGATGGTCATGACACTCTCCCTGTAGCCTGGAGAAGAGAGAGTCAGTAAGCATTTCTGATCAGCTTCTCATTCTCTCTCCCAGAATGGAAGATTTGTCCTCTGTGGTGAAAATCTGAAGACTTCAGATTTTCTCCAAGACTCATCTCCCATCATGTTATAAGTCTGTCAAGCGGTATCAACAGCATTCTCACACATTTGTGCTGAGAAGCAGTGTCCAAAAGCCAAGGAAATTATTTGAAGAGATATTAGTAATTCAGTTTTCCTACTGAATATATATACTATGCCAAAAGTCAGGGTGATGGCTGTAGCACTGAGAGTAAGAAATAGAACATCTTATTGAGAAAAAGAAAAGCAGCAAGTCTTCATATACTTGGAATAATTATCAACAGTTTTTATTAGGAAGAGGCCAAACGTGTTTAGATTCTTTCATAGCAAAAATGTCTGGTGGGGTGGAGAGAAAGGAGAGAAAATCACGCGTGTTCTTTATAAAGTCTGGTTGGATAGCTGGCAAGGCACCTGTAGGGCATATGTGAATGTATAAATGTACACATGTTCATTTAAAAGGACACCATCAGCTTGGTTCAGAGCTTTTGTTTGCTCTTTAATCTGCATTATTTTAGTACCCTTCATAGAAGCTTTAAAAACATTATTTATTTCCCTATTGATTTCCTTCTTCTCTTTTCCCTTGTCAAACGCTTTCTCTGCATGTTTGCTTTGCTTTGCTTTGCGTGGAGATAAAATTAACACAGCTGGTCTTAATTAGCAGTCCAAACAACTTCCATTTGTATCTGGCATTACCAGACCCGTGCTAGCAAGGGTGAGTGTGTTGATGGACAAAGTACGTCAGGGTGGCATGGTGTGGGAGCTCAGAGTGGGCTCTGAGGGAACACCAAGGCAAACCAGCTCCTCTTTGTGGTCACCCAGGACAGTTGTGAGCATAGGTCTGCTTGCAGTGGTGCAGAGCACCACGAGGAACTCTACTGGGTGCTGGAGACACCCAGGGAAACCCTGCTCCCTGCTATGTAGGGCAAAGAAGAGTGCAAAGAGGAGCTTACCAGAAAAGCGATGATGCTGGAGAGCTGTTCTGAGAACTGAGCTTCTCATATAGACAGAACTGGGGAGAAAATAAAAAGCAGAGAGCTGGGGAGGAGGTTCATATCCAATCCACTGTGCAGTAGTTTTGCTATGGGGGCTCCTGCTACCTTAGGAGATTTAACTGTATTATCTGCTCCCTCAACAACTGCCTTTAGGACCTGTTGGAGAACAGATTAGTTCTGACTCTTGTTTTTAAAGACCTGATCAAGCGAGGACAGAGGGAAAGCAGTAGATGTTCAAGGATCAAATCCTACTTCTGTCTTCAGCCTTGCAGGCATTGTCAAAATCAAACAACTCTTCTCTAAAGTATCATGTGGATGAAAGGATTTTGTGACTTCATCAGTTTCACTCAAAAGGAAGGAGCCTTTGGAAGCTTGACTTACACTGAATAGAAGAGCAGGACTACCACTTGGCACCGTGCTGTTGTTTCCTCTCGCTGATGCTGTGGGACCAACTTGCAAATGAACTCTGGCAAGCAGAAAGCAAAGAAAGGTCATACTAAGGAAAGCACCAGGCTAAAGCATACAAAATAAGTCATACAAAAGCCTTGTCATATAAAAAATCTGGTGTTTCATCTGTTTTGAGAGTTCACAGGATTTCTATCCTTTTGGAATGTGACTCTTCAAAGATTGCCACAGAAGACCAGAATCCAAACTTAGCAATAGCCATGGCAACGAAAGCAGTAGGAACTAAAAGGGTGAAAAGGGAAATCCATACCCAGTCCATTACTGGATTAAATGTTTGGTGTCCTCAGACAGTGTTCAGCTATTCTCCAGTTCTACGTTGGTCTGAAAAATATAATGAACCAGTACCAAGCAGACATTGTAAAATGCCCGGATAAAAAGACAGCCTCACACTGAGTCGTAGAGACTTTCTCCTCTTTTCAGACATGCTCTCACAGGCCCCCACTTTGTGAGGGTGGGATGGTACCATCGCAGGGCTTCCTTCTGCCATCTCCTGTACCCACAGCACAGCCTTCATGCAGATCTTTGGTCACTGCAGGATCTTGGCTTTTGTCCAAAAGCAGACCTGATCCAAGTCATTCACTGGAGAATAACTGAAAATAATTGTTTACAATAGTAATTAATATTTATTTAAATTATGCATTAAAGTGCTTACACAGGCAAGCCTGCCTAAACATCTGCTCTCAAAGCACACACATGAAGACAGGGAACAGCTGACAGAAGTCAGAGACTATTTTCTCCCTGAGGACTTCCCTCCCTCAAGCCTACTGCACACCCCTCGGGCTGGGGCTCTGCAGGAGCCTTGCCTACCGCACAGACCTGAGGCACCCATCAGACCCAGCAGCCCTGCCCAGAGCTCTGTGCTGTGCATCCTTTGAGACAACTGAGAAAGCAGGCGTAAAAGGAAGCAAGACAACATCTACTTCTCAGTCAGATTGAGTGGGTGTTCACTCCCACAGATGCTGAGGGGCTTTGCTTCCTCTAAACAGAATGTATTCATCTACCAGTTAACTTTGTACCATGCCTTTGTACCTCACTGCTCTCTACAACAACCTGAAAGGAGGATGTAGCAAGGTGGGGGTCAGCCTCTTCTCCTGGGTAACAGTGATAGGATGAGAAGGAATGGCCTTACGTTACACCAGGGAGAGGTTCAGGTTGGTATTAGAAAGAATTTCTTCTCAGAAGGAGTGGTGAGGCATTGGAACAGGCTGCTCAGGGAGTTGGTGGAGTCCACTCTACCTAAAGATGTTCGAGAACCATGTGGATGTGGCACTGATGGATACAGTTAGTGGGCATAGTGGTAATGAGTTAACAGCTGGACTTGCTTTTAGAGGTCTTTTGCAACATTAATGGTTCTGTATCTCAAGACAGCGTTGGTTGTCTGACAGGCCTGTCTTCACTCGTCATGTTAATTTGCTATGACCGATTAACAACGACACTGAAAATTGCCTTATGCCTGCGTTTTAGATAAGGACTGTAGGAGAACTGCACAGAATAATAGTTAACAACCCTGATCAGTTGGGATGCAAGATTGTGAAGGATCTTCCTTTCCCCCTCTTTATTTCAAGCTCCCAGGGTGAAGGGTAGCCCTCACTCAAGAGATGTCGGCCTATACATGGACTTGCCCTAAGAAGGACAGAGCTGTGTATGGCAGGAGCACTGAGTGCCTTCTGAAGGGTCCCTGTTGCTGCTGTTGCTGCTGTTGCTGCTGCTGCCCACACCCTCAATGAGGCAGCATTCTGGATGCCTGCCCCACCCCACTGCACATCAGTCCCTGCAGCTTCGGATTGGATACAGATATTTGAAAAAAGCTTTGAACAGGTAAACGTGACATTATTTCTATCACGCTGCCAGCCATCTCAGAGAGTCCAGGTTTTGCATTGGTGTTTGGCTGTGTTTATTTTCATGTTTGTAAATAACATTTTCAGCTTTGGAGAAAATTTCAGCTACAATCTGTATATACACATACATATGCTGTGAGGCATTTGCTGCTGGCATTTGAACAACAAAAACAGTGACAGCTACCAATTTTTGTTCCTGCTATTTGAGTCTAAGCTACAGTACTACATGAGAAGGTGGAAGGAGTTCAGCTATTTTCTGCTTTTCATAAGAAGTTAGTTTATGGTTTCTCATATGATTTTCTTCATCTCATTTTGGCCCTGGATGTGTCTCTTTTGTCTCTATTTACAAATGTCGTCCCAGAAGTATGAGGCTAAAACAGTGGTCACCCCATCCACCTCTGTGTTGGACATACAGGCACAGCATTCCCTTTCTTGCCAATTTCTATGAACAACTGGATCTAAAAGCTTGTATGATGGCTTTGCTGGCAAAATGCTGCTTCTCATTTCCCTTCTTTTGTTACATTTTTGTCCTTGCACAACATAATTAATGCTTTCTGTTCCTCTTGCTCTTACCTTCCACTCATCTTTATTTCATTTCTGACATTGTAAATTTGTTTTGGAATAGAAAGGCCTTTCTCTTAGCTCCTTCCCACAACCTTATGTCTTACATTTTATGAATGATTGTGCCTTTTGTACAGTACTGCCTCTGTGTGTGTGTGATTTTGCTGTGCTGAGGTTTTCAATAAAATTCCCCTTACCACAGTTGTTTGGTTAAGGAAAAAATTGACATTATTTTTTCCCAGTTCTGCTCAGGGTTACTTTTATGTGTCATTAAGCACGTCTAATTAAAATTGACACAGTAATTTTGACATAAAAGTGGAGAAAATACCAGTTAAGTAATCCTTGCAATAAGTTCTCAAAACACGAAGAAGATTGTTTCTGGTGGTTGTGCGGTAATTCATTTTAACAGGAAACAACTTACTCCACCAAACCTTTTTGGATGCTTTTAACCTTTAAGGTTTCTTTCCTCTCTCCTGAAAAAAAAAAAAAAAAGAAAACATCTACTACATCAATTATTTGTGGGGTTTGTGGGGTTGGAGGTGTCTCTGTGCAGCCCTGGGTGAGAGGTAGGGGTTAAGGCATGGGGCTGCAGAGGCAGTACAGAGGCACAGAGCTTCTCACTGGGGTTCAGCGGGGCTCTGGAGCCGCACAGGTGCAAGACACTTCCAGGGGCCAAAGTCCAAAGCAATGCAGACACTGCTGCCAACAGCAGGGAGACGTTATTTGTGTTTTTCGAGAGTAAGGAGTACAGAGATCTGGATAACCTACAGACGGAAAGCCTCCAAGAGCTGAGTTAAAAGCTGGCAAAGGTGGAGAGCACTGTGATAAGCCTGTTTAGTTTACAACGTCTGGGACAATATTATCTTACTAAAACTTGCTGAAATGGCCTATATCAGTGGCACCCTACTAAAGAGCGGGGCACAAGCTGAAAAAAAGGAGAGTTTTGTTGGAGAGTGTTTTATTTGTCACCGTATTCATTTTCCTTCCCATTTCTCCCACAAAGGTGTGTGTTACAGTACATGCCCTATGTTTTGCTTAACCAGTACCAGTCACCATAAGACTCACAGAATCATACTCACATTCTTATCAACTCCCCAGGTGTGTTAGTAGATAATATTTAATGTAAATATGAGTGAAAACTCCACCATTACACAGTTCCACATAATAATTGTTATCTAGAAAAATTACTTTTTAACAGAAGAGGGAGAGAAACTGCTGGGTGAAGTTTCAGAGCAGGATTTCCACTGCTGAACCCTTGCTCCATGACTCACTGACTGAGGGTTTCAAGAGAAAATGCCATAGAATTGCCCATGTTTAGCCCCTGTCCTCCCTAATTTCTCTTACCCCAAGTAGCCCACTTTATCCTTCTTTCCCCTGGTTTCCCTGGTTGTTTCTCAATCACTGATTCTCTGCCTTGTTTCTATTTTCCTGTTCTGCTCCCTATTCCGGATGCTGGAGCAAAGCATCTGGCTTGGAGCAGTGTCAGGGCTGCAAACATCAGCATGGAGCACTGCAGTGCTCCAGCAGTCCACTTGCTCTTGCTTGGCCATGTTCCCAAAGGCTGTCTATAAGCAGAGCTGATGCCAGAGCAGTTGTGCCAGTTTGGTGAAAGGACAGGATTCCTCTGTGCCCAGAGGACACATGGTTTGCTGTTTAACTACCTTTAAGTTTTCTCTTGAAAGCTGCAATAGAGCCCAAACAAGTCTAATGTGGTTAAGTATTCAGCCCAATGATCTCACATCCTCCACAGCAGTTGAAGACTCATAAACACATTTTATGTCTGTATTGGTATGTTGTCATAATTTGGGAGACACATTGCCTGGGAACACAATAGTTGGATACAAAAGTCTGGTTAGATGCTGAGAGATCTCAGCCAGATGTTTCATTCCAGTAATCAAAATTAAGTTATTGCAGGAAAAAATAGAAAGTAGTGAAAAGTTAACTTTATATAGCTCTTGTTATTTCTTTGTCTAAAAAAATTTATTTTTGTCTTCAAAAGCAGAGACTACTAGGACAAGACAATGATGTCAATTATAGGTGGAACAGAAGAAATCCAAGTAACTGCAGAATCAGCAGAACCAGTTGGGGAAAAGCTACATATATTATTGCATTAACTTATAGAGCACCTCTGATCAGAACAGTATGTGCATGAAGTGTGACCTTCCAGAGCTCCAAGATAAGGAGATGAGCAGACGTCAGCTGAGTAGAATCAGCTGATGCCGGAGTACAGATAGGTATAGAAGAACAGGCTTCACAGAAAGCAATTTGCAACTACCTACTGCACATGAAAATGTCAGTGCTGTTCTAGATAAGCTGACTCTGGGAAATATAAGAAAAAAATGTAAAGGAACAGAGAGCCAACTGGAAGACAGAAGTAATTGAGGCATGAATTTTCTGTACTGTGACATGAAAAACAGGAAGGGAGACAAGGTGGGAGAGAGGAATTTGGAGTAGAACAGCCACATTCAAAAAAGACAGGAAGAAGAATAGAGTCATCTGGCAACCACTGTCTAGGGAAGAAGAGAAAAACGAATACAGAGGAGCATGAAGAAAAAGAGTAGGCAGGATAATACGCAGCATAAAGAGAGAAGTTCAAATCCAGCGTCTGGAAGAGACCAGTCTTTGTAGACCTGAATAGGTCTATAGGAGTGAAATGTTTGCTGTCTGTCTGAAAAGGGAACATGAGTGAAGGACTTGGGGAGGTCAGATAGTCTCTTGGTGGGATTCAGGTAACTGCTCACATCTATAGAGCAAAGTCATTACTGGAACAGGTTGGAAGTCAGTTTGCTGGGCAATGTTGAATACTTAATGGTAGAAATTCAGGAATCTTCTGTTTCTGTCACATAATTTAAAGCACCAGTTTAAAGCAATGTGCACAGACACTGAGGAGAGTTCAATCCCGCAAGTGATCCACAGTTTGTTTGCTGTCCTAGAGAGTAAACAGACACAGAACTAGCTTTGTTTTCCTAATAGCCACCTGGATCCTTCCTCCTTATGTCTACAGGGTCCTGATTTCAAGGGGAGGAGTGGATTATGTTTGCACACTCTGCCTTTAGAGCAAACTCATCCCCTGATAGTGGGGATTCTTCCTCCCATTCAAGATTGAGACTTGCTTAGACACTGAGACTTATACTTCTCTGATAAGTACTGTATCTAAAATGTAGAAAATCACTGGTTTTGTTCTGAAGAAAGTGAAATCCGCATGATAAGACAACCACTTCTGTAGACAATGGAAATTGAGTAGTTCAGGATGACTCATAAGTTATTATCAGTTAAACCAGTGAAGATAGATGGAAGTGCTCCCTGATGGGCAAGGAGATGCTTAAAATAGAGATGTTACCAAGCAGAGGAGAAAAGTAGGAGTACCAAAGGAGCAGAGTTGGGATCGTGCTTGTTTAATATTTTCAATTGCAGCATGAAAATTAAGGGTTACTATCAGGACAGCACTGGTGACACAAAGGTTTGAGACATTATTTAGGTATGAGTAACCAAGGTATAGAAAGTAGAGAAATAGAGAGGGGAAGATTTCTGCAAAACAAAATATTGTGTATTTAGCCAGGACAAGGATAGAAAAACACTTCTGCCATAAACCAGAAATTAAGTAGTTAAGATAAACTGAGGTTGTGAACTTGACATATTATTTACCAGCATAAGCATGTACTGTCAGCGTGACACAGCCAATACTGGGGGTCCAGTGTTCAGGAAAGCTAAACTCAAACAGGAGCAGATAAACATGGTGAAGTTCAGCTGAACCTTGTGAGGAGAAAGTAGAAGAATGTGGCATCTTCTTAGCAAAGCAGTCTTTCATTTGATAGAGGTGTTACAGAACGAAAACAACTATTTAAGCTAAAAGATAGGGTTGTCAGAAAGGACAGAAATAAACAATGTGTAAACTACCCATGTGCTAATTCAGACTGGAAATTCAAAGAATTTTCCTAACCAATATGGCAGTGGAAGCAGAGAAAGTAAAAACCCAAGCTGCTAAAAATGTTTTGATAGAGAAGGGTATAATATGATGTCTGCAATAAATAGGGACTAGTTTCCACGACTCAGGAGGACTCGCTGAACTCAAGGGAGAGTCTCTTCAATTAGATGTATTTTATGTATTTTTATAGTTCAACATAATCAGCATACCTATGGCAGTGAATTACTGTCTATCTAAGTGAGAATGGATTCATATGTTTAGGTGAGGAGAGAGCAGTAAGATCATCCATTCTGAACTCTAATATAATGCAGCCCATGGAAACCCACTCACTCATTTTTGCTTAAGGCCCAAACTTTTCTTTGATCTATAGCATATCGTTTCAGAAAGGTATCCAGATTTAATTTAAAAGCTTGAAGTGAAGTAGAATCCACCACAGTGAACAGCACATCTATTGAAACTGCAGTGCAGATGGGGTTTTAGAGAACAGCCTTTGACCTTTGAGATTTTGATTTTTTTTTTGCCATTGTTGACAGGCTTTATGAGGAAATACATCAGACAGATCATAGTGGAAGATATTAAACTTCCTACATTTATTCTGATCTGATGAATTCCTTTTCAATAGCCTCAGGAGGAGTTAGTGGCCTGTGGTACGTTTTTTCTGCTGTTGAGTCCAACTTTGAAACTAGTGAAGTTACTTCAATTTTCACCAGGTGGGAATCTGATCCTTTACGCATATGATTAACAGACTTTCTGGGATGAATAAATATTTTCTAAGTAATCCAACAGGCTGGAAAACAGCTATATATCTTACCTCTGGGTAAAACCGTCAGACTTTGTCTTATGGTATACTCTTAGGATAGTATGTATTTCCTTTAGCATTAGCTTCCTAAATCTGGCACAGAATGTGAGCTCATCCTTTAAGTTCTCTCAATAGTCAGAAAAGAGAGAAAAACTTGCCAGTGATAAGCCACCTCACCTGTTTCATATACTTGGAATGGCTCCCCTTCCGGTTAGGAAAATACATTAATATTACAGACCTACATTTCAGGTGGCTGAAATTCTATATGTCAATTCTGGAAAAGAAATACCTTCTTGATAGAGAATTTTATGTTCTCTCATGGAACAAATTTGGAGCACTGTAGTGATAAGTCCAGATAAAACTAAACTGCAGTACTCATACATGCATAGGTCTGACTTCCGTGTGACAGGGAAAAGAGCGTTGGAGGAAGCAATTCAGACCTGGGTGTAACTTTGACTTCTTAAGAAGAGGTATGAACTATGAAAATCTAGTATGAAGATGAACTCAAACAGATAGCTAGTCATTAGATTCATGGTTATTCCTCTCTTGCAACATTTCTATTTGGTTGTAGTACTTCACTGGCACACCTTCCAGAGATCTCAGGTAGCCCTGAAGCACAGTCCCATGCAATCTACAAAGTGTATCCAGGAGGACACTTCCATTATATTTAGCATCTTCTGAAAAGTTTACTTCTTGCCACCGTGTGGTTGTGCCTTATTTCGAGTGTCCAAGGACTCTTCTAAGAGCAAATTTCAGTGATGCTAGACTTTGAACTCAATCTTTAACTAGTCAGTATCCTTGCCCAATGGATTCTTTTTACGCATAGGAAGCATACTGCCACATACACCCTTCATAAAAACAGCCTGAGTATGTTTAATTTGTACTACATTGATATGAAAAGAAAGATGGTGTGATCAAACTACTCTTAGCTTCAGCAATCAGTACAGGCAAAGCCATCTGGAGGTCAAGTATTTTTAGTGGTCTGACTTGGATTAGGATACGATCCTCATGCGCATGAATCATCACAAGGATTAATGAAGTGTATAATGTGTGTGTGCTTGCTAATCTCCTCTATAGACACGACAAAGGAAGAAATATGTCATTTTGAGATGGTAAATGATTCAGCAAAGAAAAGACAGAAAGCCTAACCATATGCTGATGAAGACTCTACAGCTTTTGCCTTTTTTTTTTTATCTTCACAGTTAAGAACTACAGCAATTGTGCTCAAAGGAGGCAAGATCTGAAAACGATCCTGCTTCACTTTTAGCTGTGAAATTTCCACTTCTATTCCTCTTGGCATTCCTACCTCTGATTTAGATGTTTCCTATTACATAGATTATTTTAAATTACAGAATTTTATAATGTACGTTGATTTTGATTCACACTTCCTGTAAGTTTCTGCAGCTGATGCCTTGGTTATAAACATGGTTGCTCAAGATTTGGTTTTGGCTTAATCAAACACTTTCTCAGAGATGAGTATTTGCCTGAATAATTCTGATAACAAAATACACTTCCTAACTTAATTGACCTGGAATTATGCACAAGTTTTTAACCAGAAATCTAGCAGGGACCTCTGCCATTCTAGCTGTCCACGCAGGACAGATGCTCTGAGGTACAGTTGTTTCATAAAGGCTCTCTTCCCTGTCCCTGTGGAGAACATTTACAAAGTTTCAGAGTCAGCTCCAAGAACAACTATGTGCATACCTTCAGGGGTAGTGGCAATCAGGTACTGTCGCTCAGAAGCTCGTCCCTTCTAGTATTGTACTGTTTGACACAGAATGAGTCAAGGGGATCAGTGAGCAAGTGAGGAAGTACATCAGAGTCTCAGAAAGGCTGAGCTGGTCTCTCAGAACTTCTACAGGTACAAAAGCCCCTGGTCTGTCCCAGTGTGCATCTTTTTTCTTTCTATCTTAGTGAACGTGTACACTGGACACTTCTTGTAGTGTTAAAGAAGTGAATCATCTTTATTCAACAGCCAAGAGTTATCTGCTGCTGTGACATTCTATCTGCATGTTCTTGTCTGTACAGAAGGAGGTAACCCCATCTGAAGAAAAAGGAACTATTTTTACGGTAGTGGTTTACATTTGGAGATTAGTTCTGGATGGTACCAAAATTCTTCTGAAAGTAGCTCAGCACTCAGCCCTGGTTGCAGTCTTGAGAGGCCAACAGTCCCTCAGCATGGGCTCCTCAGCTTTTCTGACGACCGGGCTCTTTGCAGCATCTTTCTTGAATGGCTTCAGTAGGAAATTAGTTTTTAGTACAAATGTGAATTGCACATGTGCAAGTTACAAATCTGGATCACTGCCAGTAGGTATAGTCACTAACTCTGCTATTTGGTAGTTACTATAAAGTTTTCAGTAATACCCTTCAATTCTTTTCCTGTCCTTTCAGCTACAGGAAAAAAAAAGAAAAAAAAGAAAAAAAAGAAAAGAGCCTTTTTATGTATATAGGGGATAAATGAATAGCACTTGTGGGACAAAGATGAGTGGGAATGAAAATATGAGTTTTTCTGCAAATGCTTGTAGTCTGCAAATGATAGAATTTTCATATTCATGCTTTGTAAAAAAAACAGTACTCAAGGGCAGAAATGAAAGGTTTGTGTATCTGAGGATTAAGCTAAAAAAGCAATGCAGCTATCTGAATCAGAAGAGACTCCAATGTCCACAGAGCACTGCAGACCAGCAAAGTTTAATGTCAGCAGGTTTGTGAAGGTCAGTGAGCAGATGAGGTTTGATGGAAATGCTTCTTTAGACTGTAAAAAGACTATACACATCTGGTAGAGCAATCCCAGAGGATCTCTGAGTTTCAGTGGGATGTGAAGCTTGCAGCTCACTTGTTGTGTAGCATTATTTTGATAGCACTGCTCCATCTACCATAGAAAAATAAAGAAGCTCCCATTCAACCTTCATAGCACGGATGTTTTATCCCAAGCGAGACTTAAGGGATAAATAATGTTGAAAGCTAAAACTTGCTTACTTACATTTGTTTTTTAATTTTTGTATGTGTTTACTTACTTTGCCAAACAGAGGTATGCCTCAGTGAGAGTGGGGATTGAGTGTCACATTATCCTGGGACAGAAGAAATATACTTGTCAAAATAGAATATCAGATTTTTGTTTTTGGAGCAAAATTTCATGACAGATGTTAATGCACTCCCCATGTACTAATTCTAAACATAACTGGTGACCACATGGTCTGCTCGCCCATGTAGAGTTTTCATCTAAGAAGTTAAGAAACTTCAAGATGATCTTTACATCTTTACAGTTAGAGTACTGGCAAGACAAAGGTCATTAAAAGTACAAAAGTACAGAATCATTATAGCATATGTATAGTATCATTACAGTTATATAACTGATGTCCATAAGACAACAAGAGAATAACCTAGTTCTCATTTTCAAACATGTAAGTATTTGGCTTTTGAATCACAAAATAGCAGGGTACCTGTCTGGGCCTCATATCATTTGGGTCTGAGACTCTTCCCATCCATGGCTGGAATGCAGCAGGGAAAGTTCAGGGAGAAAGTGTCACATTTTTATTTGGTAGTTTTATTTCTTTCCCCTAGTAAAGATTAGGGCATGGAGAAAAGTTGGATATAAAAGTTCTAATCTGCGCTGGCAGGCACTTACCTTATAAACAACTTGTGATTTACATGAGCGTAAACAAAATCAAGATCAAGTTCCTGGTGTTTAGACCTGAATACAAAATATATGTCTTTTTCTAAGAGAAACACTCAGGAAAAGCTCCTCCACCCCTCTTGAAAAATAGGGTGATGCTCTAAAGATGTATTTGAAAGCTTTTGAATCTTTGACAAAGGCTGTTCTTTCTATTTTTAAGGCATCTTTCTTGCCAATCATCAGTACTTGATCACACAGACAATTTCAAGAACTACTGAAAGTGCTGATGATAGAAGATATCACTTCATATGTCAGCCACAGCTTTCATATGTTGGGTACTGCCTTATATGAATCTTCAAAATTGTATTCAGTATAGATTCCTTAGAAAAAAATTTCTTAACAAAGTTAGATCTAATAATATACTTACAGGATAGTGAAACCCTTACTGACACTGATTAGAATGTTAATTCATGACAAACTCATTTTGAAAGCAACAAAATGTTTAAAACCCAGCGGTGTTTAGCTTAAACTAATTCTGACCAGGCCCTGGGAAATAGGAAATCCCTGACGTGAGCCTTACATAAAAGAACAGTTTAGCTCATGAGGAATGTAAATGAGCAAAAAGGATGTATAACAGCCAAGAAAGCTAGCAGTGAATGAAAAGGTCTGGGTAGAGGAAAAGGTGAAAAGAGAAATGTGTGTATTAGGCATGTGAGTTTTTTCATACTTACGGTGTTTATCTTATTTTAATATGAGTCAAATATCAATGAAAACTTAAAAACATGTATTTCATGTATTTCAGGGAGTTTTCAGGTGAAGGGCTTAGAAGAAAACTGGCACATAAGAGAAGAGGAGGCTGCATCCTTTGGGACGAGAGTCAATGAGAGGCAGACCTGCTGCATGAGGTTTGTTTTCTGGTCAAAGAGTTGCTACTTTAGGGGAAGTGAGTGTGTTCAAGATACCAGAGCATTCTGAAGCAGAAATATGTGAATGATGCTGGCACCAGGCTGCACAGCACCTGGATAGGAGTTCAGCATTGAGCTGGCTGGGGATTTTCTGATGAAACTGTTTTGTCAGAATAGAAAACGTTTGTGGAGACATATCCCCATTTAAACTCTTTTTCTCTCCCTGCTGGGAACAACATTTCCAATGCTAATAAGAGAAATCTGGTCGGGAGAAGAGAGCAATGCACCCTTGATCAACAATGCAATGGCCAACACACTCACTTGGGTCACAGGAGTACTGGTCTAGAGAGCCTTTCATGGGTGAGGGATATTTTATCTCCACACAGCTGTTCACCAGGTCACACACAGAAGGGAGAACACCAGGTTAACCCAGTTATTCATTTTCCAGCTCAGAGCTGGGATCAGAGCAAGATTTGCTTGCCCCTGCGTGTACAGATATGGATTGGACATCTAGGTTTGCTTTAAAGTCATTGACTCTTCTGAGCTGTGTTTCTCACCAACTCATGTACTGGGCTGTATCTTTACATAAACATTTTAAAAGGATCATAAACTCATAGAATTGTCTGAGTTGGGAAGGATCTCTGAAGGTTATCTAATCCAACTCCCCTGCAATGGCTGGAGTGCTGAGGAACACAGTAGTCATGAAATAAGGGGTTACATTGTTAGTGACTCTGAACACTGACTACTTAAAAGGAAAAGGAGTAACATCAAGAAACCAGATCCCACTATGCCACTACTAGGAGCCCAGTTCACTCATACAGACCCTTAGAAACAGAAGCCTCAAATACTGCTCCGAGCAACAATTCTGTTCATTCTCAGAGTATTTTAGGGTGCAGTAGCAGGAGAAGATTTGGGAGAAGGCAGTAGCAATATTTAGCACCAAAGGACCACAGAGGGTGCTTTCTAAGTGGATTCTCAATTGTTCTGAACTGGAGCTCGGGTAGCTGGAGTTAGTGTGCTTCTGGGCTACAGGAGATCTCAGGTCTGAGAGAATTTTTACATCACAGTAAAGAGGTCCTTAAAGGAAAATTCTTCCTCTAGAGTGCTCTAACAACAGAAAGGGTCTGTCAGACAACAGATATGCTCTCCCTCTGAGGAGGCTCTTGGGTCGGATCCACATCATGGAGCTGCTTTTTTCTGAGCTCAGTGGAGTTTTCTGGGCCCAAATTTTTTTATCAGTGAAGAAAGAAATAGGTCATTTAAGAGCATAGTTTAGCTAGCTTATTTTCATGCCTATTTTCAGTTAAGCTGCATCATTCCTTAGAAGCTGAGTTAGCCAGCCATATACGTGCCTAGCACTGGTTGAAAATATTCTCACACATTTTCCCTTATCATGTGGTCAACTGTAGGATCAGCCTTGAAGTCAGTCAAGTTATTTGGCCCATCAGAGATGAAGATATTTGCAAAAAATTCATCTGCATATGGTTTTCTCTGTCTTAGTCTACCCAAAATCATGAGAACTAGTGTATGATTCACACGATTAAATACAATACCACTACTTTGTTTCTTCTAATTTTTCTTCAGTCATTCAAGTTTTCAGGTATATTTTTGTCGAACTATCCACCCTTATCTTTCATCTAAGGGCTGCTTTAAAATGAGGGCCAGGAATCCTGTAACTGCTTGACTCTGGAAGCTGCATATAAACTCACTGTCTTAGCCAGTACCACATATATTCCAACATATAGTAATTCTCCATAAATGTGATCTGTTATGATGCTGTAGTATTTTACAAAGAGTCAGATGTGGGACTGTACTTCAGTTTTATATACCTCAGTAATAACTGAGGTATTACTGGATGTCATGCTATTGCAATAAGATATCATATTTGTTATATCTAAACTCAAGGCATGAAGTGCTGTAGACTGACTGCAGACCCACTACTATAAATGCCTCCCACAACCGAAACACAAGCTCCCATTTCCATTGTTTCAAATGTGTTTGCCCTACCTGTTGGACTGAAGAAGTCTTCTTTATCCAGTGCTCCCCAATTAGAAAGACTGTCAAGACTCATGATATCCACTGTTTCTCTTGGTATGGGTGAATAACTCATTGTGAAGGAACAGAAAGGAAGCCTGCATCTCAGGGCAGCAGGTGAGGTTGCTAGAGATAAGCTTTCCCTTCTGCCAAATAAGGAATGCTACAATACAGCGAGCTCTGTCTGCATAGTAGAACTAGAGTTCAACTGATCTATTTCAGACTTCAAGCTTTGTGCCAAGTAAAGCTCTCTGTTCTGGCCTATCAATAAGATCAGGAATTCCGGCAGCAAACAAACTGTTTGCAAATTCACTGTTTGAAAATCTCACTGATATTGAGTACAAACTGTTATTTTAAGTCTGGACCTCAAGGGATAACTGACTACACAGTGAATCAGCTGATAGGGAAATTGGTCACCTGGCCTTACTGTGGAGGAGCCCTTCACAAGGGGAATGGAGGCTTTAAAAAAAAAAAAAAAAAGCAGGCAGAATATTTAAGGCTGGAGAGAAGGAAAACACATGGGAAAATGGAATACTCACATCTGTGTATGGTTTTGCATCATATTTTTGAGAAGAAAATGGGAATTTTCATGTACCCAGGGAGTTGTAAGGATGCTATTGCATGAAAATAAACGTATAGAAGAGAGCCCAGAAGCGTGTGAGGCCTGGGGAAGCTGCTCTTGTATTGCCAGGCCCAGGAAACATGGCTCAAAGCAGCTAAAAGCTTGGAGGAGAAGGAAGATGAAAGCATAAAACCAGCTGTAGCTTGTTGGTAAGCGTCAAAGATGAGATTTTTTTACTCCAGGTCAGTGACAAGAATGCTGTGCTTTTTTTTTTTTTTTTCCTGTCCCTATCTGGTTTCTGGTATGACACAACAGAAGTAAAGTCCGTGTGTCATCACAACTCCCACGTGGTGATAAGGAGTGCCAGCTGCTGCGTCAGAGGCTCCCGCCCAAACTGCACCCAGGTTGTGCCCAACGCTGGGGTGGGGAGGTAAGTCACTGGGAGTTCACAAACTCTTTGCAGTTGAGCAAGTTGTCACACAGGGTTTATTGCTGGCAGGGCATATCTGATTGTCTCAACAGTTGGTGGAGAGGCAGCTTTGCTTGAGAAGTAGTGGTTAAGGTTTACAGGCAACACTTCTTCCCTTGATGAAGCTGTAGTTTGCCTCCTTCTTTGCTTCTCCAAGACATATAGAAAATTGCCTTGCAGCCAGGAAATAAGAACTCACTCATATATTCACCTTGAATACTTGTCACTTAATGGAAGCTGGTTGTATGCCTTTAATCTTAGATGACATATTTTACTTAAAATACCATGAAATATAAATATGAAACATGTAGGAGTTGCAGTAACTTCAGATACAGGGTTCTAATTCAGCAGCCACACTGGGAACCCACTAAGAAATATATTCAACTTTGACATTATTTCTTATTTTCCTTATACAGAAACATAAATATTACTCTTATACAGGAGTAACAGGCAGGTAATAAGAAAGTCTATTTTTGCCTTTTCCAAAGAGATAAGTAAATGTGAAAAATATATACATTCTTCATGGTTCCAGAGGAACTACAATCTTACCAGAACACCAACATTTCATGAAGGGCTGGTCTGTGAATTGTGCATACTTCCTATAGCATTGAAAATCTTGCATGATTTAGCTCCAAGATGTCTTTCTGAATGCCTGGGCTGAACATTTCACAGAAAAAAAGAGCTACAGCTCAAGCCTGCCTTATAGAACATCTACTGTGTGGGACAATTTATAGCTATGTAGTTTGGGGTACAAATGCTCTTTCTGAACTCATGTAAAAATGTTGGTTTATTACAATTGCATGGCAGATTATCTGCCCACATTCTGCATCATCTGTGATTCTCTTATTACCCTTCATAGCTCTTTGTGTACAATTTTATATGGCCCTTTAAAATTTTCTCATGATTCATCTGTGGCTATGGCATCTCTCCATAAAGACACCCGCGTTTCTCAACTTACTTATTTGTTGAGTGCTTTCGATCTAAACCATACCACACAGTTGTTTCTCCCAATCCTTACAAAATCTGTATTTCATGAGTGCAATTATTTTTAGGAACATTCTCAAATTCAGAGTGGATGTGGTTATTGCGAAATAAACTAGACAGCGAGTCGATCACCTAGGGTTGGACTAAAGTGTACTACTCCAGAGAGAGCCCAGGAAGCTGAAGAGACATCTTAAAAGGGGGAAAGGTCATGTATTTTAAAACATATTAGATAATAATTAGAGAAAACAACTGAAGGGATTTCAACATCACACCTTCATTAAGAACTGGGTTAGAAAGCAGCCAGAGGAAATATTTCTTATTAGATTCCTCTCTTTGGATCCTAAATATCCAGATCTAAGTCACATTTTTTGTCACCATCTACAGGTTTGTTATGCACTAGCACTTCATTTTTTCAAATACAGACACCAGAATTGAAGAACATGAACAAACAGCAAAAGACTGAATCTGGGCTTGGACTTCATAAATTACTTCAGTCTAGAATGTCCTTAATCTCTCTCATTTAAATCCTTTGTGCTCACGTGCAAAAATAAAGCTGCTTTTTTTTCTGATGAACCTGTATCTGACACCTATCCTTCCAAGAACTGGTATATCAGACTCCTCCACAAAATGGGCTGATAGAAAAGACAGAACAATTATACACTTATACTCTTCTCAAGATTTCTGTTTGAGGAACACAGAAGAAAACTAGCAAGACATAAATCAAAACTAATGAAGCAGGTTTATTGTCTCACCTTCTGAAACAAATCAAGCTCCTTTTGCTTAGAGGCATCCTGAATCTCATATCAGAACTGTGATCTCTGTGCTGGGGTTGGCAATGCCACATAGCAGGAGAATTTGTGCACCACAGAGCTCAGTTTCCCAAGGTCCTGATTTGATGTGGAAGAGGAAATGTAGACAGCAAGAGGGAGAAAATGGTAATAGCAAGATGGGAGATTCCTTAACCCATCTTCTGCAGGGATAACACCTACTTCCTCTTTTTATTTCTGGTCTAACTGGGACTTCAGTGAGTGAACTTAGGCAAAAATCAGTGGACAATAAGATAGTAAACCTCAAATCTTAAAAGCACTAAGAAATGTGATCATTTCCATGTTATAAAGGAAGCACATCTCTAAGATTTCCCTTTCTCTTGCAGCTTCTGCTTTTGCTGCACCATCTATTTACTTTCAGGGTGTAGGACAAGACTAGCAGAACCATTAAAAAGTACAACACACAATGACACATTGAGAGTCTTAGGTTTGGTGATAACACCTGGTAGTGCTTCCCCAGCATTCTGGTTAATGTTTAGCTGTGGAGAACTGTTTAAATAACTGTAGAAGCCTTGGTCACAATTTTTGCCTTTAGAAGCAGAGCACAGTGCATTTGATGTGGTCTGAGAGATTTCCTGAAGAAACAGGAACAGCCTTTCTATTGAGGTCAAACTGCTAGGAAAGTTTCTTCAGCGGTTCTCAATTTTGTCTCAGCTTCTTGAAAATGGCGGGTGTAAGCAGATGCTTGAAGTACTCCATGTTCATCTTCAACTTCTTATTTTGGGTAAGTTGGTGTTTAAATTGTTATTAGTGACACATTAAATGCGTTCAACATTATCCAAAGTCTGTAGCTGGGAAAATTATGAAGAAAATAGAGCATAAGTGAAACCAGAGCATGATTCTAAATCAGAGAGAGAAGAATGCTTAATTTTTGCTCTTCTTTTGTCTTTTTCTTACAAAAAATGCCTTCCCCTACATCGAAAAGTAGAGCAGCCAGAGTTCTGTCTGCCTGAGACACGTCTGAAACGTGCCCCTCATCTCAAAGGACATCACTCATTTGAGTCAGAAGATAACAGACTCTCCATTATCTTAACGTACATTGTTCTCTTGTGCTTGTTTGCTTGCTTGTGTTTTTTGTTTGTTTGTTTGTTTTGTTTTTCTGTCTGCTCTTTGCAAACAAACTACACAATCCTGAAAGCATAGTTGCAACTGAAGATAGGAAAATGCACTTATATTTTTAGCCTCCTAATTGATAAATGGTTTTCATATCCTTCTTTGTGGTTCTTTGCTTTATGCTTAGTGTCATAATTAGTTTCTGATGGTGGGCAATAAATTTCTGGGAAATGGTATGGGCTGGCAGTATGGATGGGAGCCATACTGAAATGATTGACTTCCTCCAGCATACAAGGAAAGGGGGTTCCTCCCTATGCCTGGCACAAGATGGCAGGCATCTTTCCCAGGGTAGATTAAATCACATTTGCCTATTTGCCACATCTCAGCCAGTTTGTAAGATTTTCTGCTGCTGGAATTCTGAGAAGTTTTGAGTAAAAGATCATTTCTGTCATGGTTCCACTTCACGGTTTTTCAAGTTCACCTGAGGGTCACCAAGATCAGAAGTGAAACTATCAGCCACAGTATGGCTGCTGCCTTGAGGAACATTTCCCGAGTATAAAGGTGATACAATTAAAAAATTCTCACGCTGGGAGAATTTTCTTTGCCTGTGGCAGCCTGAATGGGGACAAGGAGGACACAAAATGCAGCAATATTGACTTACTTTAAAGGGAGGGGTTAACACTACCAAGAGAGAGAATAGGCATAGTGCAAATAGGAATGCGGTTAGAGTACAATGAAACTGAATTCTTTGAATTACACTCCTGTTTCTAATCCCTGGAAATCATTAAATTGCTGTGGTGAAACACAGGGAACAGCAATTTCCACTGCTCTCACAGCTGCTCTCCCAGGTGCACAAGGAAGTTGAGCAGGTGGAAAATTAAACTGACAGGGAGAAATGAAGGTGACTTTAGCTATATCTAGATAACAGCAACGGTCACACGTTTATCTGGTGTCCTTTTGTTTTAAACCTTGTGTGATCTCTCTGGGAGTGTCTCCTCGTTGGGAGATCAGGAAGGGGCTTTCCAGCCTTCCTGTGCCTTTTCTTTTCAGCAGTTCTTACATCGTACTCTGGAGTGTCAAAGCCCTGGAAAAGGTTATGTCAGACCTGCAAAGTGGCTTTGGTCTATTTCTCCTTGGCCCCATGGATTGTGCACTGTGTGCCCCTGGGGATAGGAGTTTTGCATCTTTCCTGTCAGGGGAAAGAAATCTGAGTGTGTGTTCTGGGGATCTGTGCTTTGAAATCAGGTGCATATCTGGAGCATTTATTAGTCACAGAATCATAGAATGAATCATAGAATGACTGAGGACCTTAAAGACTATCGAGTTCCAACCCCTTGCTGTGAGCTTGTTGCCACCCATCAGATCAGGCTGCCCAGGGCTCCATCCAGCTTGGCCTTGAACCTAGTGTAGTCCTAACAGTTTGGAGCATTAAACCTGACAATTAGGTCAGATTTTTCCTTTCTCTTTTCTTCAGCATTTGCAGGCTGTGCAGCCTCACCTGCCACCCTCATTTGTAAAGCCTCTGCTACTCCACACCATGCACAAGTGTTGAATTTCCATTTTTGGCACCAAATGTGCAAAATGAGATCCCTAGTTTAAGGCAATCTGATTGGCTGTTTGACAACAGAGCAACTTCCGATCAATTGAGATCACACTTGCAGCCAAAGTGACCCCTTCTCTAAATCTTACATCAGCAAAAATAGCAAATCAGTGGCAGCCTTCCAGTGCTGGGAAAATGAGAATCTTTTTATTCCATAAGAAAGTACTGGATCACTAAAAATGAAAGCTTCTTTAGTTGAAGTTTTCAGAAAAACCTAATAATTAGGAGGGAGTGTTGTAACAAATACCAAGTGTTTTATTTTGGATCTCTGGGAAGAGAACTATTTGATTTGGAATTTCAGTTTTATTCTTTGTGCGTTCTTGTACACCTTCTGTGTACAGTGATGAAAATAAACATTAGAATTTTACTGAAATTTAACATTCTTACGAGTCTAAAGTAAGTCTTTTTTATGATTAAAAAAAACATGCACATTATTAAAAACTTTAATTTAAAAATTTTATATTTGTCTTTGAATGGGGTAAATAAATATTGGTAAGCTCCTGTACATTCAGCTTTACTTACTTCTACTGCTGTGCTGCTTTTTATGGGAGGTCCTATATAATGAATGAGGCAATGGGCCAAATTGTGTTTGGATTTGCAATAATAGCTGTTTCAGTGGAAATTTTTCACATTAGAAAGAACACGTTGTTTGATGCACAGCTACATGGTTCACATAATGCTGCTGAACAAGACCCAAATACAGAGTCATGTGATAACATCAGTTTCTAGGCAGATTCAGTGGGATTCAGATGATTTCACTGGGGAGTTCTAGTTAAATTTGATAACATGATATAGCTGTCATCAATTGTACAACTTTCTTTTTCATGTTTAAAACATACTTACAGGAGCTTTACTTAGAGCGAGAAAATGTGTGATACTCATGCCTGAGGGCTGGCTGTGTTCCATATTAAATAATCTGCTGAAGTCATTATGATTTTTGATGGTGAATATTCTATGAGTCTTTCTGAGGGAAAACATTTTCTAGGAAAAATTATCTTAAACATATAAAAATAGCTTTTTTAATTTTAAAAGGTTAGAAATAGTCCTAGTTTTCATGGGAAGCTTGTAACCACATTTCAGAGCCATTTCTCACTCAAGTATCAAATCCATACAGGTTCTGAATCTTGCTAGACTCTGATCCTCCACAGTTTATCTTTCCTACTAGTCCTCTCAGGTGGTACAGTCTTCATGTATGATTAGATCTTTAATTACATGTCTCCAACTCTTGCTAATAAAGAGAAATTCTTTGTGAGAATTACCACAGACAGGGCAAGCAATGTTGTGGCTGGTACAAGGTAGAACAATACCTCAATGATCAACAAAATTAGAGAATGATTGATGTTTAGGGAATATGTCTGGATCTGGGATTCATCTGCCTTGACTTCGACATCTTAAAGCAATTCAGTCCAGGCTTCTTTTATAGCCAGAGGAAAGCAATTGGTAGCATCAATGGGTGATTTAACTCATCCAAGGATATGCGCCTATGACAAGCTAGAAAGTTTAGACTTAGATGTCTAACTTTCACAGGTACGAGACAGAACAAGGTTATTTTCTATTAAAAAATGGAAATAATAACTATCACAATGTGCAATTTTTGGGAGGAATAGTCTAAGAGTTGAAGATGGCTGAATATTTTTGCAATATAGAAAGCAGAGAGACTGTTAGAATTGCTCCTAATAGTTTTACCATAGAGCATACATCTCAAGATATATGTCCTAAATAACTCTAGCAATAGCATTTGTACCAGCATTCCTTATCAAATCTCTTGTTTTCATTATAGAAGAAACAGTGTTCTTTAAAATCGTGTTATATACATACTATAGCAATTTATAGCCCTCTCTCATCTGACAGAATTTCTGTGTGCTTCCCAACCACATGCATAAATCATCAAGGAAATGATGGTTCCTCTGGGGTGGAAACTTCAGGGATTTGGTGCATAACTGAAGTTTTAACTATCCTTATGAAGTTTCTTGGATATGAATCAGTATTCTAAGCTCTAGCAATTCATGTTTCTTTCACCTTGTTGAAGAAATTATTTCAGAATTTTGGCCAGTGCCTGGTGCAATTTGGATGCTGGACTTGAATCTAAAACTGTTGATCCTTCTAAATATTGTTTATTTTCTCCCACAGGTGTGTGGTTGCATTATTTTGGGAGTCTCTATATGGATACGTGTTAGCAAAGATGCTCAAGAGGTAAACATATGTAATCATGCAAAAAAATCCCGGATTCCCCCTCCTGGATTTTATTTTGGTCATTAAATTACTTCAAATGTTATGACTTTCCTTTCCTACAAAGCTATAGAAATACAGTCTTGAGGACCCCCTGATCTTGAAGAAATGCACCAGAAGCTGCTCCAGTTGGTGCAAAGGCTTCTCTTTAGTCTTGTGGGCCTTGCCAGCCTTTTGCCAAGTATGTTCTCAGTGGCACTTGTATCTTAATTGCCAGCAAGTTTTCTATCCCTTCTCTGTAGTAATGAGAAAAATGATCAGGTGTTACAAAAAGTATTTTTTTTTCCAGATTTCAAGTTGTGCCTTTAAGATATAATAAGCAAGTCACTCCTTGCTGCTCTACCACAGTGCATCAGTTATGAAGTAATTTTTGTTTCAGTATATCTGGAAATCAAAAGATGTTGGGGATAAGAAGGGAGTTTTATCCGTTTCTTCCATTTGGCTGATGATGATATTGACTTCAGCCTGTCCAAGATGTCTCATGTTTGGCAGAGGGTGGATATAACAGGACTTGATTCACAACAACATTGTGACTTTAGGTAAATTAGGTAATTGTGGAAAGCTCAGCCACTCTTTGCTGCAGAATGACAGATTTCCCTCCCTAGTCCACATTTTACAGAAGCTAAAGTTTCCATGCTTACTAAATGACTATCTCTAGCATGATGGCTCAGACAATGCAGTGGAGCTTGGAAAACCACAACAACACTATTTTTATTTTTGAAGAAATTTCCTATTCAGAAAAGCTCTCTTAAGTGTGTCCTAAGATGGTTTCCTGAAGTAACAATAGTTACAGTACAAAAGCTGTGAATTAACAATAGGCATTAAAATTGAAAGTATTTTCTTACATTTTTGCCTCTATGCAGGCAAAAATCCCATTCAAAACTAGTGTTCAGTTTTGCCTGAGTAATAATTGGAGAGACCATAAGGATTTGGCTGTGGATGAACAGAGCTTTCTAGGAATAAATAACAGGAGGTACTGTCCAACTTGGAGGAGGGAAGAATAAGACATTCTTAAAATTATATTTGTCTATATATGTTTGCAATTTCCATCAGAAGATGTATGTAAAAACTTCCAGATATTTTTTCTAATCTTGGCACTAGCCACACTGGAAAATATTCTTTGAACATTTCTCTCTGTTTTGGCCTTTGGACTTAGTCAGTCCTGTGGGGACTGAATAATTTGATATTTAATATTATGGAGGTATATGAATTGTTTAGTTGAATGTCTCAGACATCAAAATACAGTCCTCATTTTTGAGGGTATTATTAAAGATCATGCCTAAAAAAATAAAAGAAAAAAGAAGGAAAAGAAAAAGATAAAGAAAAAAAAGAGGAAGAGGAAAAAGGAAAAGGAGAAGTCAGAAAAAGGAAAAAGAAAGGGAAAAAGTAATAAAAGTAAAAGAAAAAAAGAGAAAACTGCTTTGGAAAATGTATCTCTTTCCCTGGTATGTCCAGTATTACTCTTAGAAATGTTCTCTCAGGAAAAGCCACAGAGTGTATTCCTTCTAATGACAAACAGAGATTTTGTTTATTTAACTTTTGGCTAATGCAGAAGAGATTTCAAGATAATCAGTCTTTTCTACTTGCAGAAAAAAGCAAAGATTCATCAGTTGAAATCAAACTAAAAGATACTTTGAAAATGAGTTTTGTTTACTCTGTGAGGTTTACTTTCATCTTGTGCAGAGACAAAGACTGTGAAGAGTCAGGTTCCACCAAGATCTCCAACAGAAAGTTGAAGAAGGAAAATTATAGATCTGTTTATTCAAAGAACAGAACTTCTCTGTGGTTGCGCATTGATATATTTATTAATTATTAAGTAATTGTTTTGTTCTGAGTGATACAGATATTTTTAGGAGGAATTTCTTGCCAATGAAAGATTTTTTCCCTCTCTTTTCAGGCTTTGAGCATAAGCAACAGCAGTATGTTTGCTGGGGTTGACGTGCTGATAGCTGTGGGCTCCATCATTATGATCCTAGGATTTCTGGGGTGCTGTGGTGCCATAAAGGAAAGCCGGTGCATGCTGCTCTTGGTATGAAAGGAAAACATTTAGCTACCTTAAACAGGCCACAGGTATATTTGATAAAAAGGTCATTGGTAGTACCAAATGAGAATGGGGCCATTTTTATTTAATCAAACACTTTTGTACATGTGTTTTCACTGCATACCCTGTGCTTGAGCCCTTTCTGAATTCGAGTGAAGAAGAAATTGTGGGTATTCTCATGAAATAGGAGACAGAGTCCAGAGAGGCCTGATCATGTCACTAATTTTTTTTCCCCATACAAATGAAATTCTTTCCACCAACCCCCAATATCTATCGCATTTCTTCTCAGTTAATCTGCCACTACTCCTCCCAGAACATTTTCCTTGTCCTACTCAACATCTCCCAGCTACAAGCTGCCCATCATGTCACTGCTCCACAGTGTGCCTTGCTTTGATAACCAGCTGATGGTGAGACGAATACCTTGTCTCAAGAATCTCTCATATCAAGAATTTCTCATATCCAAAGAAGGAGCTGACTGAAACTTCCATTCCTTCTACCAAAATGTTTGTTGAGGCACATGAAAGATTAATTTTCACCTAAAAGAAATGAGAGCAATTCAGTCAAAAGTATTATAGTTTTTTTTCCCTTTTGTTTTCTTCCTAGTTTTTTATTGGACTGCTACTGATCCTGATCCTTCAGGTCGCAGGGGGTGTTTTAGGAGCAGTGTACAAACCTCAGGTACTGTATTATTCTGCACTTTCATTGAAGTCTTCCCAAAGTTTTGTTTTTCCATAAAAGTCTAATAAGCTTTTTGAACTTGCAGCTTGAGGCGGGCCTTAACCTGACACTTACAGAGGCTGTTAATTTATTGAAAGATAATACAGAAAATGCAAAACAAGTTCAAGAGTCATGGCAGAAGTTTCAGCTACAGGTAAGTAAAATGTAATAAAAAGTAAGGTTTGTTGCTATCTGTTCTGTCTCTAAGCTTCAACTTATGGCTACTCTGCCATAAATTTGAATTTCATTCCATGGGGATAGGAAAGGTTCTGACTTAAACAAAAATTAAAACATTGCACATGAGGTTTCTTCTCCGTCAATATGGCATGGGCTTTCCATCATGTTTTTGGGCAAAAACGTTTATAAGAGGGTTGGAGCCGGGGTGCATAACACAAAGGCAGATCTGCTGATAAGGATTTTAAAAACCCATTTCTCTATTACTCACGGAGGAAGACATCCTCAGTGACCTAATTGGAATTTTCCAAAAGTCTGGAGGAAATAAATTGGTAGCTAAATATCTCTAAGTCTCAAACCCTGTAAATTCACACCAGTGATTATAAACCCATCAGTGTGCTCACAGAAATTACAGATTTCTTACATGAATCAACACAGCCAAAAAAAAAATGTCCCCCTTATTCTGTGACATGACTGTAAGAGGTTATCAGTTCCTTCTTCTAAGTCATGTGCTCATTACGCTGGTGGTAATACTGCAGAATCAGACGGTTGGTGCGTAGAGCATGCGTATTGGATTTGGAAGCCCCATAATCGATAACAGAAGTTTAAAACTTGGCATATCTTTGCATTTGCTCTTTGTGGTGTATTGGTGAGGTTTTTTTGCATATTTTGTCATTCTAGCAGACTGGATGTGGGTTACTAGATAAATTTGGTTCGCTTGTTAGAGGAAATATACTTTAAAGATTTGTAATTCTCCATGGAGTGCAATAGATAAAATTCATAGATTCAAATAGCAATTAGGATCCAAGAAATCAGATTTGCATCTTGGTTATAAATCTACTGACACGAGACTGTTGTTTGACGCTAGTATTCTTCCACAGTTTTGATGATGACAGTGAAAGTTAAGCATTTTATAAAGTATAGATTCTGTTCTAGCCATGGTTACCTACAAGTTACTATTTGAATCATCTATTTGAAGCAAGGTGGTCTCAGCAGCATTTCTTGACCTCCAGAAGATCTTCCTTTCCTGCTCAAGCTACCATTTTTCTGTCACTTTGGTGCTGAAAGGCCTTTCCTTAACAGTTGTCCCCAAGAAATGAGACCGACACATAGATAAGCATCTTAGTGAGAAGGTTTCTTTCTCCTTTGTTACAGATTTCCCTTTTGAAGGGAAGCTGTTCCTTCACTGTATATCCCAACTAAGAACTATCCAACACTCTTTAGGCAAGAAAATTAGATGAGGAAAACTTCAACAGTGCATTTCACGTGGAAGTTTTGTTTTGACTTGTTTTCTCTGTGTTTTATATATGTTTGGATTTCTCCCACCTGCAGGATGCTGGAAGATAGACACTTTGTACCATCCTGGTGCTGGGCATCACACAATTATCATCTATGGTGTGTGTCCCCACCATGCTCCTACTGTGACCTGTTTCTATACACTGGAAAATGTCTATAGCTTTTTTCTTATTCCCTAATGGGAGATTATTTCAATGTGTATGCTTAAAATATTCCTATATTTGCTGCTGGTGTGAAAGGAACTGAGAAGCAATATTTAGGTAGCTTATATTACGTTTGCTTCTTTTCCATTTCATCTCCAGCTCTTTTCTCTGCTTTTGAGCCAATTTATTTCTCCTGATATAATAAGCACCTTCCTAGAGGGATGGCTGAAAGATGAACAAGATGAAAAATCTCACAGTTACTGTATTAATGTTTAAATAGAATAGGTTTCCTTTATTGTGTCCAACAGCCTTTGTTTTAATACAAAATAATATGAGTATTTCCAGCTGGTTTTTAACAGAGGAAGGACACAAATGCAAGTCTGCACCCCTGAGCTTCAGTGGCTTGAATAAAGTGGAACATGAAGTGAAACTGCACCTGGTTTAAGTTTCACAAACCCCACATGAAGCCCTGGCTTCCTCAGTCCATTTCTAATTTAAAAGGCTAATCATCATTAAAAATAGTTGTTTTTCTAGATATCACAGGGTTTTTTTGTGCCTGAATATTACTTTTTTCAGCCTAGCTTTTCAATATGTGTTGTACTGCAAATGTTACTTACCACATGCTAAGAGAGAAGGCTTGATTCTGAAAACATAAAATACCCAGCATTCATCCATGCTGTATTTAGCATTCATAAATACTGGCTTTACAGTATCATAATGGCTTTTGATCACTGTATATTACACATAGAATCACAGAATTGTAGGGGTTGGAAGGGACCTCAAGATATCATCAAGTCCAACCCCCCTGCTAAAGCAGGTACCCTATAATAGGTAACACTGATAGACATCCAGTCAGGTCTTGAATATCTCTATAGGAGACTCCACAACCTCTCTGGACAGCCTGTTCCAGTGCTCCTCCACCACTGCCATAAAAAAGTTCTTCTGAATGTTTGTACGAAACTTCCTATGTTCAACTTACAAGCCATTACTCCTTGTCCCATTACACACCACCAAGAAGAGCCTGGCCTCATCCATTTGCCTCTCACTCCATTTAGATATTTATAAACATTCATCAGACCTTCCTCAGTCTTCTTTTCCCCATGCTGAACAGACCAGGTTACTCAGCTTTTCCTCATAAGGGTGATGCTCCAGGCCAATATTGATACCTGGTGTTTTCACTCTTTATTTCTTTATTTTTTTTCCTTTTTTTCCTTTTTTTTTTTTTTTTTTGAACTTGTACTCTCACATTCTCATAACTGGTTTGGAAATGTAAGGGATGTTTAACACAGATATCAATCTGGAAAAGGTCCATATGGATGAAAAAAGATGAAAGGAAATTGTTGTTCCCCTCAACTCCCCCCTCCTCCTCTCCCCTCATGGCAAACCACCACGTTTTTCCTTATCTTCCCATTTCCTCTTTTCTTGCAGAGTCAGTGCTGCGGTTTGGTTGATGGGACTAGTGACTGGGGAAACAATATTAATCTTGTTATTGATGGCAAAAAAATCTGTGAGTGTGAACAAAAGTATCAAGAGGAAAATCTCTGCATCCCTTTTGGAGACAGATATGTTTTTAAACAGGTAAGAAAAGTACAACATTCCACTCTTCCTTCCAAAAAGAGGCTTTAAGAGACTGGTGTAGACAACAGTTCTCTCTCTTCCCAAAAAGACAAAGTTTAGCCTTCTCTTTCTTAGTCAGCATTACCTCTGTATTACATGTTGTTTAGTTACTTTGCATGCCTGAAACACGTGGCCTCTTCCTCTTCCTGAAATGTCTCTTTCAGCGGTGCACTCCACTGCCTATAGGACTCCAGAATTCTGTGTTATTATATGGGTGAAAACTGCTACTATGGCTTCAGGGTCAGTGTATACCTCTGTATCAGAGCAACATATCAGCTACTCTTTGGATCTCACTTCTCCCTTGGAAGGTGATGCTCCCCCCAGAGCTCATTTTGGTGCTAGACACGTTGACTCAGAGGTTAAGGGATATTGAAAAGCGAGCACATTAAATACAGATCCTTGGGGTTTTTTTTGCCCTTTACTAAAAAACGTGCTCATTTTGCAGAATCAATAGGAAGGACACTTTATATGTCGTAGGCTTCCTGGCAGTGCGCTCAAAGAATAATTTGCAACAATTATGGTCTTTTGGAAGGCTTGTGGCAGTTCATACGGTAATAAGGAAAAAATGCCTAGTGATGTGTAACAAAAAGATATACTCAAAAATTGGTGGGTGAGCAGCAGAAATCTCAATTTATTTCACAATTTATCTGTCTCTTTACATGGAAACGTAACTCTATGTATGCAAAGAAAAGCAGGGAAAAATAGTGAAACACTAGGCCAAATAGCTGCAATTTTAAAACGCTGGTGACATGAAGTTCACTGATCTGCATCCAGTGCAAAGCAAATTTTAGCAAATGTCCAAAGCTAATTGTACACTATTCTAAATGTCTTGCCTGAAAATGGATTTCTTCACTATGTAGTCTCACAGAAGCAAATATTGTTTTAAAGCATGGGAAAACTCTAGTTAAGTAGAGAATGCCAAAACTCAATCTGGAAATAATGTATGAAAAGAGGGTGTTTGGGCCACATTTTTATGTCTTTTGGGCCTCAGGCAAACCCGCAAAGAACACATAAGAAACCATCAGTGAAATTGTTGCAGGTGCAAGATACTGCTGTCATGAATACACAGATTTCATGGTGGTGTTAGATTCTAGTAAAGACATTCAACTCTTGTCATCCAGGAAAAAAGTGCAGTTCTGAGTCAGCCTAAATAAGAGGTTTTTAGAAGGATTAAAAGGAAAGTACCTATGTGTTTATTGTGGAGGAAATATGATGAAGGCATATAAATATGCAATATATTTTGTGGTTGTATATGTAGTATTGGAACAGTACTGTAGTTGTGATAGATTTAAGCTGCACTTGGCTTCACAGTTTGCAAAAGGAGTATTGTCAACATCTGAAGGCCTTATAAGAACAGAAGTATGCATTATAAATAAGAACAGTAACTTTATATATATATATATATATATGCACATACACATCAGGTATGATCATTCTCTTCTTTTCAGTCAGTCCATCAATCATCCATCAAAATTAATATTTAAGCTTGGGTTTATATCCAAATATAGTTAGTTGAGGCTGATCTTACTAACAGGCTTTGAGGTCTCAAATTAAAAGACCAGATTAGTGGGAAAATAAAGTCAAATTCATCTTTATATTTGGGAAGACAAGGGCTAGATATCTGTCTCATAACACAAGGCACATACAGGTGTGTTATTGTTAACAACAAACTAGAGTAAATTCAAATAGTTTTTCTTCTACGTAGAGAGAATAGAGAAGATATTTTAGAGGATGTGCTCCTAACAACATCAGGATAATCCTGTTTACCTATAATTGTTTTAATTTATTTTTCAGCCATGTAAAACAGTGATTCTCGATTTCCTTCAGAAAAATATGGACATAATTATGGGGATCGCATTTGGAATGGCAGTTATTGAGGTACCAGTATATACTATTAAAGTATTTAATGGTTGGCAAGCAATATGTTCTACTTAGAAATACACTGGGAGTAGGATTAGAGCACTTGGTTTGCTCAATTAGTAGACAAGGGACCGTTTCTAATCTTAGCTACAATCTTACTGTTATTTCCTATAAACTGCATATGGCTGCTGAGCTGAGCAACTCAGGTGCGACCAGACCACCCTGTTGTCTGTATAAACATATCTCCACACTTTTTTTCTGCAAAAATCAGACAGGCCTGGAGCCAGGCAGTGGCTTGACAGCGAGCCCAGTGTACAGAGGGGTGTGCAGAGTCTGAGCCTCAGACACACAAGTGGCAAAGTAGCTGTTCTTCTCTTTCCCTTCTTCACTGGAAGAAAAAGCCATCGTAGTCTGTAAAATACATACTCTTATTATGGAGAATTACTATATGAAATTATTATTCTGAGGGCATAATTTAACTATCAAGATGATGTGTGAATGTGCCTGAGTGCACACCTGCTCCATATATTCAAGTGTGTAAAAAAATACAGAACGTGAGCACTTTTATTTCTTCATCATTCATTGAAGACTGACATGCAAAATTTCCTCCAGAAAAAGGAGGAAAAACAATGAGGTGATACAGTCAGCTACTTGATGAATGATAATCTTTGATTAGGATAAAATGGCAAAGAAGCAGGGGATTTCATCATGTTGCTTTCTTCGGTCATTTTCATTCTTTTCACTATTCCTGTGTGGTTTCCCTCCTCCCCTACCTCCTCCTGCAGATGGATGTTTGAGGGAAAAGCAGAATGACGAAGATTGCTGTGCAGAGATCAGTTTGTTATTCTGAGCGAAAACTTCTTAACATCATTGGCAGAGAGCTGTTACTCATGTTATGAGAAGTGGGCTAGAGCCCCAGCTCTGATATACACTTCCAGGAAAATAATTGTAAGCAGGGAACAGTTACGCAGCTGCAACACTGAGAGATGACAGGAGGACAGAAGACTGTTGCTCCACACAGACTTCATGTTATTTAAGTTGCTGTACGTGAGGGATCAGGTCTCCTGCCCATATGTAGAGTTTGGGGGGAACTAGATGAAATAAATATAACAAGAATTAAAGGAAGGTCTTTAAAAATGTAATCTATATATAAAATTATATATCCATCCAGAAAGTTCTAAGTTACTTTGCTCTAGTTACTGCAGTCATATTTGTTAGAGCCTTTGGTTCACTGACCATCATTCTTCCCTTTTCTCTAGTTATCATTTTGCTGTGGTGATTGCCTCTTCAATCATAAAAAGATTAGAAAACAGGAAGAGTAAATAATATGAGAACAGCCTTAGCTGGCACAAATTGTCAGCTGGCACAAATTGTCAGCTGGCAATTCACATTCACTGAAGATATAGTCTTTCCCAAGATATTAAACTAAATATCTCAAGTAACAGCCACATGCTTAGCCATCCCTGCCCTCTTGAAAACATCAAATAAAAAGAAAAGGACAAGGGAAAGTGCTCTTCCCTAGCCTTCCCCCTCTGCCTGCTCCATCATACCCCTTGTGGGTCATTCTGTTAGAGGAAATAATTCTGAGAAAAAATGGCCCATTTTCACTTGGGTACAAGTGCAAACGTGGACATGGTATACCATGGAAGCTATGTTGGCTTCTTCCAGCTGTAAGTGGAAACCCTTGTCTTGTTTGTACTCATATTCTGCATGCTCTACACTGTCTCCTCCTTGAATAAACGAAGCACTCTGGGATTCACTGCTTCATAAATATCATTTGGATACTTTCCTATTTTGAATAACACATTTACAGGTTGTTTAATTTTAAATCACAGAAGGAAGATTTTTTATTTCATCTCACAAGTTGTCTGTCACAGGTTGTAAAATTTCACCCAGTAAATCCCACCACAGAATGTGATCCTACCAATATTTTTTTACCTTCTTTAGTGGACTCAGAATTTCTACCCCAATTCTATTAGTGATGAATATAAAATAATTGTTGCATGATCATTTGCCAGTCAATAAAGATGGGCTAAGTACATGTGTACAGATATATGCCTGTGTATGTACACACTTGTGAGCATATGTAGAGATTAAAGATAAGAGAGTGGTAGAAGAAAAGAGAAATTTCAAAGGGAAATTACCCTTAGAATACTCAGTGGAATCAGAAAGTTCCTCTAATTTTTTTAGAAAAGAAAGGATTTTTTTTTCTGAGTTTCTTGAACATTTTAAAATTCCAGAGTTGCTAGCACTTCCCATTCACAAAGTCAGTCCATCTTTCAAACAAATGAAAATTTTCCATTTTATCTGCAGTCTTACCTGTGGTACATAACAATTTTACTTAAATGGCAATGTGCTACAGTCATGTTCTTAAAGAATTATGTTGGAAAAGATCTTCTGCACAGCAGATTTAGCCTGCATGTGAATCCAAGACATTTGCAAACAAAATGTTCCCTCTGTGTATCAGTTGTATCTTGGGATTTTTAGGACTGCCAAGTAATACCAGAAATGTTTTTCTTTTCCAGGTTCTTGGTTTGGTGTTTTCTATGTGCCTCTACTGCCAGATTCAGAGAAAATGAAAATGTGGAAGTGTCAGAACAATGTCATCAGTCAATTTGAAACCTTTGTAGATAGAGAGATATTTGCTTTGGCACTTTCTGATAAATATATGCATGTCCCAGGCAGCTGTTCTGATAAAAATGGCACCCACTGTACACAGTTTGCAAAATGACCTCCTTACACTTTGTAAGATTTAATGATGTGAATGTGAATTTTTATTTGCAATAAATGTCTTTGTGTTTCTGATGAGTTTATTTTGTCTGAAGATAACATTTAAGTCATGTTGAGATTTGAGCTCGCCACATGATATGTCCACATAGCTATCACACCAGTCATAGCAGAATCATCACAAACACAAATCTGGGCTCAATCACAGGCCCAAACCTCAAGGGAAGTACCTGGTGCTCAGCATTGGGTCTCCCTCAGTGTGCCAGCTGCCTTGCTTTTGGTTGCAGCTGTGACAGGCACTGGGCTGCCAGGACGTTTCCTGGCTGTCCCAAGTAGGGATGCCCCACGGTCCTGACTCCCAAAGAGCTGCTGGCCCAGGAGGCACCCTGACAGAAAGTAAACAGCACCAGGAAGCAGACTGCTTTAAAGTTATGGAGATCATAGAATCATAGAATGGTTTGAGATGGAAAGGACCTTTAAGGTGCCTAATGATACCCGTAGAGACATGCTGCAGCTTTCTAAAGTACACTGATGACCTAACCTCTGAGTCTGAGGCACTGGCTGTTCCCACCAGTTCCAGTAAGCCCTGTCTTCACCTTCAGACGTAGCTTTAAACATGTTCAAACATCTGGTCATCAGAAAAACGTGTACCAGGCTCTTCAACTTCAGATTCCTGAAGTGGTCACAACTGGGTCTCTAAAGCACAACCAGACTGCTCCCATCTTGACAAAGCCACTCTGATATTGCTTATAAATATTCTAAAGGATTTCCTTGGGTGGAGACCTTTACCATTGCTTCAAACTGGCAGAACTAGATTCAGATATAATTCAGCTGCAGCAATGATTGTCTTTTAAACGATGTCCAGGGGAAAAGTTTCTGTCCTGTCACACTCACACTCTCTCTAGCACTCAGACCAAGCTGTGGGAGCTGCTTTCAGACCTTTGTGTTCCCCAAGAAGCCAACCAGACAACTCTAGATTCCTCTGAAGAGCCTTGGAAACTGTGCCAGAAGAATTTGAAATTTGTTGGACCAGAGAAAATGCATGAATCCATAATCAATCCACAGATGGACATGAAGGGAAAATTAAAGCTCATACATGCTCCCAGAAGTAGCAAGCTCCAGTCTTCTATAAACTGAGCATTACTGCTAAGGATTTGTGATAGACATCAACTGACAGTTGGCACAGTGTGTGCTGGCTTGAACACCAATCTTATCCTGCATGTTACTCTGGAGTAGACATGTATAAAAGTAAGTTGTAAAGTTTTTCTTTTATACAGTCCTTTTGGGATATAGTTCCTAAAATATTGTTCACTTTCATCAAAATAATGATGTATGATACATTAGAATCTTTTTGGCTGAAACTATGGTGCCATTAAAATCAGCAGCAAAAAGTTCTTTGTCTTCAGTCAGGAACTTTGACACAAGAGTTTCATCTAGAGCTAAAGTTAATAGTTCCTCTGTACATTTAGGCAATTTGTCTGTATTTCTTAATATCCCAGGGAATAAAATTGAAGTACCATGATTATATGCTACCACGGCTGTTTAAATGGGACTGAATAAGTGGAGTCATTTGGAATATTACCAACTTGCCAATGAAGTGGGTTTGCTTCTAAAATATGTCCGTTACCTTTGGTATTACAAAAATTCTTTACGTGTACTTCTGTATCACCTTGAAGTATCCTAGTCCATTTTTCACTGGAAACAGGATAACATTAAATGTTAAACAAAGAGAAATCTTTCAGGATAAGATTTATCCAGGCATATGCAAAACATAACAGAGTAGAAATTTGTGTTTGAACTATGTGTTCAATCTCCCCTTTTAACCACGCATCCAGGATATGAAGCATCTCATTCTCAAACAGATGTCCAAAGAGGTTAGATGAGTCCTTTGCTTTGCAGATATGTAGTGTTGAAGTGAATGAATTCCACCCTATAGGACTGAATTTGTTAAAATCTGTAGAATCAATGGTCAGTCAGGAAAGAGCATCAGTATAGTATTCCATGAAGGTGCGAGGACTATCCACTGATTCACTGACCTGTTTACTCAGTCATAGTCCCTACTCCAACCTTTAGGAAATGAGCCGTGCTTATTCTTTGGGCTAGTAGGATGAGATTCATCTGCAGTGCAGTAATGTCCCATTCAGAGCCAAAATTCTACAGCAGAGATCCCAGCAGCACTCATTCATGGAGTCCGCTTGGTTTTCTTATCAGAGGATTTTTGTGTTACCAGTCAACTAAAAGTAAAATGGGATGTTCTTCTGAGCCCATGTCCACTTTTTAATCATGACGTCTGGAATTACTAAAATGGAATTTGACAATAAAATCTCAATGGAACAATAAAACCATGAGGTTTTTCATTTGTGGAGTGCTGGGGAAGGTTAGGGAATGTTGGTTTCTTTCTTTTTTCTTTTTTCTTTTTTCTTTTTTCTTTTTTCTTTTTTCTTTTTTCTTTTTTTTTTCTTTTTTCTTTTTTCTTTTTTCTTTTTCACAACAACCTTATTTTTTGTTCCTTTCAATGTTACCCAATAAAATCAAGCATACAGAGGAAAGACACATGCTGAAGATCTTAGCACTTCAGAATAGTAAAGGGTAAAAAAATCTTATTATAATCCTCAGTAGTATAAGAAAAGAATGGTAAGCAGGAAGAAGATGTTGAGGGAGCTAAATCCCAAATTAAAACCATGTCTATTCAACAGAAAATGGTGACTCAACATGTAAAGGCCAAACAACTATTTAATGGCAACAGATAAGACATCGCACCTGCGTCAAACTATCTCCAAATAATAATTTGTTACATCATCTAAGGGATTTGAGGGGAACATGTTGTTCTCAGAAGGAAATGGACTTGGAGGAAAATGAAGGACTGCATTAATAGAAAAAAAAAAGAAAAATTTATAGTTTATACTAAAAATGAGTCAGTAAAGCAATGTCAGGAATGACATGAACAATGAAGGGAGTGTTAGTAAGTCCATTGTTGGAAATAAAAAAACAATGAAGAAAATGACAGGCAAATAAACAAAAAGAAATCTGATTTTGAAAAATGAAATAACGAAGAAACACAGGGCAAATTTGTTTGAAAGAAGGAAGAAGAAGGAAACTGTGCTTATCAAGATCCAACAGTTTGTTGCGCTTAGCTCAGCGTCAGGGGAATTTGGCCCTGATCCACCTTTGTGTCCTGACCATCATGTTGAAAGCCAGTTCAACCTCTTCTTCACACCATGTTAAATTTTCTCCAAATTTGGCTGATTCTCATGACCCCTAAGAAGCTGCTGTCACCAGAGCAGAGCAGATAGCCAAAGGGTGATGCGAGAGACAGCTCTTCCAGCTGCCTGGACCCTAGGGATGCCTGGAGCATTAGCCCAAGGAGCAAGAACCGCTGGCTTCCCCTGTGGAAAAAACACCAGGGCACTGGAAATCTGGCCCCAAAATGTTTAAAGATATGATTAAATGAGGCACCAATTTAAAACAAACAAATAAATAAATAAATTTAGACAGAAAAGCTGTCAGTTTAAATTCTGAAATAGGATTGAAATCACAAAATAAAAAGCTAATTCCTTGCTGGTGCTGTAAGACCTGCTCTAACTGCTTAGCCAGAGGTTCTTTGGCATGGGAGAAAACAGCCTATGTAGGCTGATTTAGTCTGAATTCAACCCTTCCCAGCTTAGGAGACATTTTACTTTGGGCTCTTTGGTTTGCCAGTTATAAAACAAATATTTAATCTTTCTCTGGGGCCAGAATCAATATCTACTCCTTCAAATGTTCAGGCTGTGGAAGCCATCTGAGCACTGCTCCCCCAGGAGGGAACAGAGCAGAGTTGACCTGGGGGACTGCTAGATTAGGACCACTTTCAGGGACTAAAAGGAAGGTTAGAGCTTTTCTGCCTTCGTTCGTGGCAATTTGATTATTCTTCATAATTATATCTCAAGAGAACTGGCAGGTTTTCTCCCTGCCCCTGTTGATAACAATATTCTCATCCTTTTACTGAAGGACTCTTTGTGCAGTGGTTTGGATTAAACTGCTTTTTGTTCTTTTCAAGTCTTTATTTTTTGAACTGAAAGCTGACCCTTGGTGTACTTTGCAAAATGCTGAGCCTGCTTGGGTTCCTTGTGGAGTGAGAGAGGTGATGTCATTCACCACTGGATAGGACTGAATCCTTTATCTAATTGAACTCGAACACTGGAGAGGAATGGGAAAATCAGACTTCACTCTTTCTTCTCAAATCCACTTAAAAATTCTTTTTGCTTGTAGAGAATAACAGATCTCTGCAGCAGTATCTCCTTACCATTAGATTTTATAAAATTTGCTTGAGCAGTCAAGAATTCTTTAAGAGACAGGAACTAGGAAAGTGAAAAAGGCATGAAGAAATAAAAGGCAAGAGAGATCCTTGGGCAGCAAGAGGTGTAATAGATGTACAATATTCTTCCCTCCTAATCTGTAAGGAGCTCAAATTCAGCTAGTATAATTCATCACAGAGTCTCCAACTTCTTCATCTACAATAACCTGTGCAATATTGGAAGAGACTGCTTGGCCTATTTTTTTTTTTTTTTTCCAAGAAAACTGAACTATACTGTGCGAATGGCTAAAACTGGTAAGAAAATCTGGCACTGAATATGGACAGACTCCAACGGTCTCTCAGACAGCTTCCAAAAGCATTCTCATGGCCATTCAGCACACCAGCTTTTCTTACCGAAAGTCTGTGATCTTTCTAATGTAAGGAGGTTAATTAGTGGAGTGTGTTCCAGGGACTTTGTTAAAAGGCCCAAAGTGTCAGTAGTTTCATGTCTGGTATTAAATGAATGTAATGTGTTTCTAAGCTGTTCCAAACTGTGCTTTTGTGGTACCTGATATCTAAAAGATTTGCTGGATCTGCCAACTCCAAGTTAATATATGAATGCTAACTATTTTGTTACTATATTGTGAATCTCAAAAAAGATTCAGCTGAATGTATGCACTGAAATGCAAATCTTTCCTAAACTCCATTTCATTATGCTTATGAATTACAGAGGCAGCCACATTCTGAATCATTAAATGTATCATTACTTGAAATTATTTTCTTTATTATTGCAGTTAATTCAAACTGGGAAAGGTCTTCTGTAGATTTGATCTACTTGGAATGAGAAAGGGATCGAGCAAATATACCACTGTCTCAATTAAAAGAAAAAAGAACAAAACAACTTTTAGAATGTATTGGACTTTATTCAAAAAATGTTTGTCTTCTTTGACTAAGTCTTAGTATCTGTATCATTGATAAGTAGCACATTAAGAGTAACAAATACTAGGAAGTGGAGTAATCAAAATGAATATTGGCTGCTCATCAGGACATCCATTATTTATTTCTCAGCCCTGCTTGCAGAAATGTCTACTGCTGTCAAAACTACTAATGTTCTCTGGCATAGAATTAAGAAAAACAATGGCAGAGGAACTTGATTAATTAGAAGGATGAATATAGTAATTATGTGAATAAGGATAGAAATGAATTTACCAAAGAAATGTACTGGCAGTCAGCTTCAGCGTAGGAAGTGAATTACAACAAGAAGTTGGGAGTAGCTGATCTTGAAACTGAGACTATGGTAGTTCCATTATGTTTGCGTTGTATGTCTGTAGACAAGCAGACATATGGGGTGTGGTAACAAGGGTCAGAATATCAGGAAAAAGGAATAAAATTTAAAAAAAGAGAATGACATAACCAGTTGCACTTGGGAGAGGAATGTAGGGAGCCAGAATAAGAGTTAGAGAAACTGGGGTGCAATCAGAGCCACAAGACAGATGTTACAACCCAACCTGATGGAAAGTGTGATGGATCCCTGGAGCCTCTGGCAAACTAATCAAGACTGGACTGTTTGTCAGTACAAGTGAGAAATTACAGATTACCGATTACAATAGAGGGTGCTGAATGGGGAAGGAAACGGGAGCATGTTTTATATTTGTTGGATTTCAAAAATGTCCTCAACTCTGAGACATTCCAGATTCTCAAACAGTTTGTCACATTAAGTACAGGAAATTGTCTGTCAGATATGGTTCTGGGTACTGTGAACGTGGTACAAAGGATCCAGATGTGCTATCTCTGACATGCTTAATACCTTGGCATGAATAATTACAGTGAATCACCTTCTCCTCGTGATTTAAGATTCTGCTCTCTTTGTATGCATGGACTCTTATGTTTACCTGGAGAACTTTCTGATATTACTTTTCATTATATTACCATCTTTCAGTCTTCCAGTCAGTGGAAAAATGTTTTGAATTAATAAAACAAAGAGACCACTCCAGAATATAGTGCATCCAAGTTGTTCAAACATAATTTTTAAAATATATAGACAATGAAACACATGAACCATCCAGGAATAGAAAGAAAATGATGTGCTGCAAATGCAAAAAGTTGTGGACAAAAGGCTTCAAGTGTAGTTTTTCAGAGCTGAAATTGGCTCTGCTTCAAATATTCTCAAATGAACAATTTTTTTTGAATGACAGCAATCATACGTTCAGGTCAACAATGTCATTTGATTTTAATAATGCATGGTTCTAACTGCGATAATTACAATGATGTTATACAAAAGGGACAACTGTCATGGATTTCATGCTGAGGAGAAGAATTTTGTGAGCAGATGGAGTGGGTTTTATATCATTCAAGAGGGACACTTGCTTTATTTCTTATCATATGGCAGCCATTTCTAAGGTTTGCAACTATAGGTGGAATAAGTGGTATAAACTTTCTGTGCTTGCAAATCCATGACTTGAATTTATGCACATTGTCAGATGGCTGTCACTGTAAGTTATATTGGAACAGAAATTTATTAGAGAGCCTGGAACCATGTAGTCAGAAACTAAAAATATTTGCAAAGATATGAAACTAGAAATGATTATTGATGCTTATTCAAGAAATGTAAGCCACAAGCCTAAATAGAGAATATTTCACATTTTATGCAATACTGCATATTGTGAATATCTCATCATACATGTATAAGTGTAACATATAAGTATATGCATCTCAAATACAGAAAATATAGTGGTGCTCTGGTCTGCTCTGGACTTTGATGCACCTATTTATCAAATTAATATTGAATAAATTAAGTGGGATTCAGTCACCTCATGTATCATGCACCTATTTATCAAATTAATATTGAATAAATTAAGTGGGATTCAGTCACCTCATGTATCATGCACCTATTTATCAAATTAATATTGAATAAATTAAGTGGGATTCAGTCACCTCATGTATCATTTAGTATTTTTTACACCACCAAGGCGCTCTTCTTGGGCTCCCACTGCTGCCTGGTGAGATCACATGTCCACTGGTTTCCTGTGCAGGTCCTGCACAGGTTTCTTCCTCACCTTGGCAGAGTTAAAATGAGACAACTTACTTCTAGGCCTGTGATTCACTCCATTGGTCCCTAGAACAAGAGTTTAGGTTTGTCATCTACAGTCACCCAGGTTATTGCAACGGTCTGCTCTGAAAAATTAAAAGTCTAAAAAATTTTGGCTTATGCCAGTAACAGAATGATTGTGACAAAACTCTGCTATGAGCGAGATATCTACACAATATACTGCCAGAAATGCTCACAGGGCTACACCAGCTTCACACTATAATGGAAATTAGAATATAGTATATGGTCTATATTCTGTAACAGCTGACCCAGTTACGAGACTGAGAAACAGACATAGATGTTCTTGTAGAGCTTATGCACATAGTGGCTTCCTCACTTGAAGACATGAAGAGGTATCAGCAAAACCACAGGCACTGTGACTAAATTTATTTGGTAAGAAGCAGGAAGCGACAGAACACTGTGAATAAAAGCATAACTAAAATATTTTAAGGCTGCAGTATGCAGTTAACCACATGTTCTATTCTAGGATGTTGTCTTGCATCTGGAAGCAAAATTATGTTGGTATTAGAAATAATGGGCAATCTAAAACCTGGGTCATAGAAGAAAGCAAGGGAGTACAGGGTGCCTAAGTAAATGTTCATGGGTTATCCTAAGCCTTATCCATATGTCCAGGACAGTCCTCTCCAGTATTAGAGCCATGAGACCCAAAGAAAATTTGAGACCCAAACTTTTATTTTCCATTTGCTCTCCAGACTGTATGCCTTGCATATACTTTGTACATGCTATGTCTCATTATCTTAATGAATGCAATAGTCTTGGTACGCACCTTGCAGACCTCAGGAGATCATTTTATAGTCTACAGTGTGAAAAACTGTAGCAAGAATATACAAAACCTGCAGCTCAGATACACCAAAAAATGTGCAAGTTGTCACCAGAGATGTGTGTTATGGTGGCTCCCATGCCAACAGCTTGCTGTTGAGCACATGTGTAGTTAGGAGAAGAGGAGGCTCAGGTGAGATATTATTTCCTTCTACAGCTACCTGAAAGGAAATTGTGGCAAGGTAGAGTTTGGCCTCTTCTTCCAGGTAACAGTGACAGGATGAGAGGGAATGGCCTCAAGTTGCACCAGGGGAGGTTCATGTCAAATATTTGAAAAAATTCTTCTCAGAAAGAGCAGTCAGGCACTGATATGAGCTGCCCAGGGAAGTGGTGCAGTCACCATCCCTGGAGGTGTTCAAGAATCATACAGATGTCATACAAAAGAACATGGTTTACTGGGCAATATTGGTGGTAGGTAGATGGTTAGACTAGATGATCTTAGAGGTCTTTTCCTTAATGAAAAAATGGTGGCCAAGAAATGCCCACCTCACTGGATTATGGATTAACTGCGCTTGGTAAATAAGCTCCCACATTCACCTTATGATTTACCATTTTGACTTTTCTTTGGCAAATGTTAGAGAGCATAACTAAGAGTTCAGGACTCTGTTGGCGGGTGAGGTGGCAGCAGGCAAGACGGATTTGCAAAACAAAAGTGAAATATGTAAGACAGCAATACCATTTGGCAGATTTCTGAACAATTCTGTTCCTCTTTTCTGAAGACGCAGAACTGTGCAGAGGATGGTGTTGTTCATTGCAACAACTTGAATCTCTAAAACTGTAGTTGTCAGTTTCTCAGAAATATATTGATTTTTCTAACCAAAATGAAGTGTATCGGCCAACATTCACGGGCAGGAGTCTGTTCTACAGATGCAGTGAATCCATGCAAGCTCAGAGCAGCAACAAATAGCGCCACATCCCGGCCTGAGAAAATGGAAAACTTTTGATTTAGATTAAAGTATCCTTTGAAATCAACAGTAAAAAAAGTGCAACAGTTCTGTGCCATTTGTGGAATAATGATGTTCTCTTTAACACAGAAAATCTCACTCACCCAGGAGACAAAATGGGGCCAAACCCTCATATGATGTCAATCAGTGTGATTCCTTTGCCATTAGCACAGCTCCACTGTGTTCAGTGGAGCAATACCAATTTACTTCTGCTGTGGGCTTTGGCCTTCTGTCTCAGCTCAAAGAAATTAAGCCGCTGTCCAAGTCTTTTGACTGCAGCCTGGTGCAGTTTAAATCCTGTTGCTAAAAGCCTGATCAGATATGTTTTTCCTTTCTGATTCACATGATTTTGCACATTCACCATACGAGTTTAACAGAATATGCCTAATTTTCATCAAACCATAGAAAATCAAAAAATGTTCACAGGTTTATTCCAATGTCCCTTTTTGCTTAAAAAAAATAAATAAATAAAAATAAAAAGATAATGCACTTAGGATTAAATTTATTTTGCAGAAATGCTTTCTATTTCTCTCTTTTTTTTAATTCATAAAGAAATGTAAAGAAAGGTAACATCTGAATAATTTTACACCCTATTAAAAACAGTTTACACATCTCTACTTTGAAGGTCTTTTCAAAATAGCATTGAAAATCCAAGAAAATTATGTCAATATAAGGTTAGAAAGGCTCAGATTTTACACCTTTTGTTTTTCCTTGTAATAGTCACACTTAAAGTGGCCTTTCATAAATTTAGAAAACCTTTTAAGTTCAGTTAAAGATACAACTCTGTCTCTATTGAAACTAACAGTTTTTGATATTACTTCATTCTAAGCATATTTGTCTGGTTCTCCTGACTTTGCACATTCATGAGCTAAGTGGAATCTGTCTAATTTCCATCAAAACATGGAAACCATGGAAAGCTCCATTTCTAAGGTCACAGTAAGTCATGTAGCCACTATATAACAAACCTGTAAACTACAAGGCTCATACAATGCAGGAAAATTATAGGAGTTGCAATTTTCTGTGTTGTGCAGTGAGAACATTCTACACAGATATTACTAGTAGCTGAGAAAAATAATTTTCTATACTTCTTCCACATATGTTTAGGTCTTGAAGTTATTTTTGCATACCTTTGCCATCACTAACATTAACTATTCTATTAAATGAAACATTACATAGATTTCTACATTCACTGCATTTTATGTTTGATAGTCCTAAAAATCTTGCAGCATTTCATGTGTGTGGGTATCCTGCAACTGGCTGCTCTCTAGCTGGTGAATTCTAAAACCAAGAAGCAAGATCTTCAGTGAGCTTATTAGAAACCCTTGGAGAAAGAAAGGGTCTAAAAGAATCTGGACCTGTGTTGAGGTGGGCCTACCTGAGAGGGGGCTGAAGGCAGCCACAATAATAGCCTTTGAGCTACTGAGTCAGTTCCCTAGTTCTTACTGCTAATACTGAGCTGGGACAGTGCCTGAACATCACAAGTCTTCTGAGGAAAGAATTAATATGAAATAATCGTGACTGTAGTTTAGAGATACCAACAGCTCATGGAGTGGAGTGCTGGCCTATTTGAGAGAGGGGAACCTGAGGAACAATCAAATACCTTGGAATAGATCCACTCAAAGTTTCCTCTTACCTTCAGATTTCTCTGTAGCATCCTCTCCCTCTCCCTCTCCCTCTCCCTCTCCCTCTCCTTCTCCCTCTCCCTCTCCCTCTCCCTCTCCCTCTTCCTCTCCCTCTCCCTCTCCCTCTCCCTCTCCCTCTCCCTCTCCCTCTCCCTCTCCCTCTCCCTCTCCCTCTCCCTCTCCTTCTCCTTTCCACAGTGAGATGGTACCACAGTCACCAGTCATGTCAGGAAACCTTGGATTCAGCATGACCCTGTAATCAGAAGACCTGTCCCTGTGTGTCCCATTACCTCCGTTGAGATGGCCACCACGAATGTGAAGACAGGATAAGTCCAGCAGGTGAGGGCACAATGAGCCGTGGTGCTGGCTGATCTGGCAAGTATGGGACAGCATATCTGGAAGAACTGGAGGCTTCTGTGAGGAGAAAGGCAATCGGCATTCCCCAGAGGAGGTGCATACATAAAGTGACCAAAGGAAGATATTTCATAGCACATCCTGCTGTGCGAGGCCTCCACTAGACTGACTGAGTCCACTCTAAAAACTCCTAATTGAAGCATAACTCCAGCAGCCAAACTTCAGTGCAGATACAGCTTTCAAAATGGCCAGGACACTCTGATGCGTTATTTCCAGACCAAGTCCTGCTTGATTAGTATGTGCTTTTCATGTGAGGATGAGCTACTCTAACCTCATTCCCTCCAAACAAACAAAGGAGAGATGGAGTGACTGGAGCACCCATGGGAGGGGTGGCTGCTCCGTGTGCAGCGGGGCAGAGTGGGGTGGGACCGGCTGGCTCTGAGTGTTGACACTGGGCTGGTTTTCCCCGGTGACTTTCATCCTGTTTGTCCCTGTTACGAGGGGTTTATAGAGTCAAAGCAAACATCTGGTCTGGCTTAATAGCAATAAGAAAGAAAACTGGATATTAATTTTGATATGACAGTACAGCTGTTTGATAGGACTCACACTGACCGAGCTGCCACACCATTTATGATCTCTAAAACTAAATTGACTTTCATAAAACCTTCGCAAGATCCTATTAGGGCTGACAATTAAGACTGCCATGCAGCCTAACCTGCTAAGGAGCAGTAAATTTTGATGGAATTTGGTCTGTTGGTTACACTGATTTTATATTGTTATAGAAAATTTTGGTCATGTAAAGGCAAAAGCAGTTTCAATCTGTTTCATACTTTGCCGCATGGTCTCACTGATTAAAAATACCTGGGCCTCTTCCAAACTTGTCGTCATATTGGCTACATGACTGTTATAAGCAAACCCCCGCAAACAGAAAGAGCTGAAAGTTCAAAGCTTATTTAACTGGAGAGTGCTTGTAAAAGGGGAAAAATGCCATTTCTGCATGGAATAATGGCTTGTAACTTTTCCAGCATTATTTTTTCATTAATATCACCTGAATCTGATACGTATGTTTCACAGCAGACTCTAAATAAGAAATCTGGTACCTTTTGGCTTGTTATTCCTGTACCATCTGGCTAACAGGTACTGTACTGTTCTTGCAGTGTGACGCACCAAATAAAAAAGTCAGATCTTTTTAAAGCCACAATAAATTTCCCAAATGAGTTTGTGTGAAATGTTAAAAAGCAGAAGATAGAGGTTTTGGGTTACATTGCCTCTAATTTGAAAGGGGGATAAGTGGAGCCAGGTGGGCTACTTAGCCCATACCTGCCTGTTCCAACTTTTTGAATCTGTGAACATTACACCCGGATACAGATGGAAATTGGAAACAATAAATGATTATTACAGAGACTTTATCATCCTGTAACTCATGCACAAAAGATGATCCACTCTCTAGGACACTTTGAAAGCGTTCTACTTTTGTACGTATCCAGACAGCTATACAGGAGTGGGAACGTGTCATATATCAAGTGAGGGGAATTAAATTTCTTAATTCCACCGTGACAAGCACAAGTATCTTTTAAAAAGCAAACCTCCTCACCACCAATGCTTTTTTTTTTTTCTTTTCTCCTGACATCTCTGTTTTGGTTAAGATGAGCATCAGCCCATTTCTAGCTATCTGCTAATCCACAGCTGGAGATGGGGAATGATCTAAGCAGACAGAAGTTAAGAGAAAGAGGTCATGGTATCTTATCTGAGTTGTAAGTACAAGAAATAAAGGTAAGCTCAGTTAAGTCCTCTCCCATGCTGCTTCTGATTCATAAGACTGCATTCTCATTAATGTCCAAAAAGCAGGACAACAACTGCAAATAAAGCCAGGGCAGCAATTACTCAATGCCATGTTTCTTCACTGACAAGTCACAATCAAAACTTTGCACATGGATGGCATGACTTTGCTGAGGAATGTGTGGGAAGCTGTAAAATTTCCATCACAAAATGTCTAGCTTCCTTCCAATTTGTTCAAGAGAGGCAAATTAGTCAGTGTTCTGGGGTCGCTGCTCCCTATTCCCTCCCAGCTGCCAGGAGCAGAAGCTAGAGGAAAACTAGGGCTCTGGGAACCTTGACAGCAGCTTGATCCACATTCATCTCTAAGTCCAGTGAGACAGATCCCTCAGCAGAAGTATCTTTTCCCATCAATGAGGAGAGCAGCCTGGACAGGCACAGGCTCTGAGGAGAGCTGGGCAGATTTCTTTTGGATGTGATATTTGGTGACAAAGCAAAATCCAAGACATTAAAATCCTCAGCAGCATGGGATGAGCTTTGCACAGCTCTATAGGCAGCAGACAGGCTCTTCCTTTGGAGTGGGAGACCATCATGGCCAACACAAGTCGTAATGAAGTTTGTAAGCACCAGGCAGGTCTTCGTGTGTTTGCCTCTGAATTTCACCTGTGAGAAGAGGCTTTATATTTCCATGTGATTCAAGACAAGTATTCCAGTTGGCTTAGTATCATGATGCTCAGCACTGCCAAGCTAGAGGATGACGTGGAAAGGAATTCATAAAACCAAGGTAGGGCCATAAGGGCATTGATGGCTGCAGTCCATGTCCTGCAGGTTGAGTGGGTACCACATCTACCTTGCTCCCACAAGGAGGTCCTGCCTGCATAGCTGGAATTCAAGGCCCAAAGGCTGTCCTGATGGGTGGAGAGGAACCTAATGAGATTCAACAAGGGCAAGCGAAGTGTCCAACGCCTGTGGAGGAACAACCACACACATCAGTACAGGTAAGGGATAGATTTTACTCTTTTACAGTACTACAAGTCTTTTTTTAAGTTAAATGAGCAAAGTGAGGTAGACAAGAGAGGGCAGAAGACTCACTGGGATGGGCTGTGGTAACACAATTTGCTCATGGCTTTTTTCTACCTCTCAGGCGTTATCCCTTTGCCTCTCCCTTCTGCTGTCAGCGTCTCTTCCTTCACAATGGTCAGCTCACTTCAGTTTCTTGAAAAGTGTCACCAGCTTCTGCAATACAGTAATTAACTGAAACGGCAGAAAGTAGGATTGGAACAATGCAGTTCTTACCCATTTTCCAGTTGTTTTTCTTTTCTCTTAGGGAAAACAAAATGTGAGCTGGAACAGCAGGGTTGCATTTAAAACAAAAACAAAACCCTTTTCCAAAATACCTCCATGTATAAAAGTGGGAAACCGTTCCTTGCAGTTAGATCGAATCAGGATACTCCACAAAATGTGAGACTCGGCTCAGGAAGCACTGCTGGAACAAAGCGCAGTGGAAAGCTTAACACCTCTATTTAAAAGAGGGAAAAAAGAAACTTTACAGATCTGATCTTCATTTTCTGAGAAATCGAATAATATTTTCAACATTTATATTCATTCTGAATTAAAGGAAACTCCACAATGATGATTTTTGGCCTAGCACAGAAAATGCCAGTTTCATAACAGCTGTACATGTTAACATACTTGTTGTCTTTGGGGTATTTGCATGTCTTACCAGCTTAAATAGCTCCACTAGTTACAAACTAGTTCACAAATGTCTAACAGATGTACAATCTGACATGAGAAGGAAAAAAACGCACAAAACCCATCACTCTTTCACAATGAATCTGCTTTAATGTAGGATACACAGCCGACTTGCGCTTCCTTCCCGGCAAATGCTTTCTTACTGTGAGATCCCTGACTCCCAGCCTGCTCTTTGTTCTTTCATATTTGAAATAGCTGCTGGACTTTTATAAATGCACCATCAGTCTTTTTTAATTGTCTCATGAGGCCTAGTATTCCGTCCAAGCATAAATAAAAGCCTTTAAAAGCTCTGCGATGGATTTACTGGGAGGTACATTCCCACTTATGTAACAGCAGAGAAGCTGTGACCCTGAGCTGTTCTGTCCTCCCATATACACAACCTCGCAGAATTCATCTCTGAACTCTAATTTTTGTTTACTTAGCAGTCAACTTACTCAGTCAACCTGTGACTGAATAGTTTTGAGATCCTGGCTCTTCCCTTTCTTCCTGGTTCCTCTCCTTTTGTGACTTTGGACCAGAGCTGTGTGGAGCTTCTTTCTCACACCTCCTGTTGTCCTTCCTTCCTTCCTGGAAGGGACTGTTCTCATACGTGTCTTTAGGATGTATCTATGTCCCCAGTGTGGTCCAGCACAGGACGTGAACAAGCTGCACACAAACAAGCACAGGCGGTGTAGCACGGATATCTTTGTGAAATAAATCAGCCTTCAGTTTATCCTGAAAAAAAAATTATCCTCAGATTTACAATAATCTCCCTTGCCTGCCAAGAGAATGGGGCTTTATGGCTTCTTGTTGCTCATGGTCAAGACAAACTGTATGGCACTGCTTTGAGTGGCACCATCAAGCGTAATGGTGTAGAACACTTGGGCTAAGCCCTCGCTCAAGCGATTTTCTCCCTCTAACAACTGCAAAGAGCACATGCTCTTGAATAATACTGAAACCATTCCCTCGTTATTCACCAGTGAATTGTTTTCTGAGGGAAAATACTTCTAGATGAATTATTAAACCATTCTTTCAGGAGGGTAAATGAACAACGCATTCCTGCCACTTCAGGAGTGATGTCACGTTCTCCGCTGAGCATCCATTGTCTGCACCACCATCAAGTTTAACTGGACGTTTGTTAAAGCATAGCAAATGCTGTATCCTTAGCAGTGCCATGGATCTTGTTGAATTACTGGCACCAGTGCATAGATAGATTGGGATTTCCCCCCACATTCTTTGCTATAGTTTCTGCCTATGGATGTTGGGTTAGCCTGTTCTCCTTCATCAAGAGAAGCAGTAAACAAGCTGGTAAATCTGTCCTCTGCATTGTCAAAGTGTAAAGTTACACCGCATCTGTACTTTCTTCTTCGATTTGTTTTTTAATAATCTATTGGGTTTGTTTGTTCAAGTTAATGAAAATAGTATGTTATTGTTATGTAGTTATGCCAAAACACTTCACCAGAAATTTCATAAATGTTTTCTGGTGCGTTGCCCGGCTTCATGTGGTTTCACTTTTTCCCTTCATATAGAAGAAAAGCACATGCAAGATAAAGATCTTAAGGTTAATACGAGAAAAAGCCCTGGGAAGATTCCCTTAAACAGCAGAAAAGGAGTTAATGAAAAATCAAATACAAACGAATTATTGTCTGTCTGGCTAAGAGTAAAGCTTTAAGGTTTCAGTCACAGCTTCTCTTTGCAATGGTAAGCATTTATTCTCAGCAGAAGTCCAGACAGATTTTGAGGGGACATTTTGTATGAGAAAGAACACATCACTATGGGAAGAAGATCCAATACCTAATGTGCAGATTTGCTTCTGTTAGCATGCCTCTGGGTCTAAGAGTTTCCACACAATTAAAAGGAGATGGTCTCTGCCTCCAGGGAGTTCACAGCTTAAGGTCAAAAACCCAAGGCAATCAACAAAGAGGTTTTTTTTGGTGCAAATCAGCAGCATGCTACAAACAGCATTGTGGTACCCTGTCTCTTAGGATGTCCCAGACTTGTTCTGTTAGTACAAAGAGGCTGTTTTCCTAGGGTGTCTGCATCATCTGCATGAAAGCACTTCTGGAGGTGCAACCTGAGAAACTCTGGAGCTATGATTAAGCAGATTATAGAAGACAAACAATACGAAACTATAATCTGAGTTCATTCTTAGTGCACAGTGAGAATAGGAGTATACAGGGCAATGAGTATGGAGGACATGTAAGGAGGTATATGTGTGTAAGAGTACAATTAACCCCTCTCATGGCAAGTGTGCCTGCTAATTTAAATTTAAAACCTGAATTGTGATAAATCAGCCTTATGTGCCACCTTTGTGCCCTGGTAGTATACATCTACCGAATTTGAAGGCTATGGAACTTCCAGGATATTTTGAAGTAGTAAAATATTCCTCATTTCTAATTTTTGTGCTGTTCACATTAGTTACTGGAAAGCTCTCTTTGATTTTATTCAAGCGGGATCAAGCTCTCAAACATAATTTAAGACTTCAGCCATTTCCCATTGCAGCAACGAAGTCCAAAAGCTAACAGCTAGAGTTGCACATACTGATTGCCAAATGGAAGGAAAACAGGCTGAAAAAAAGCATAAATATAAGGAGTACTGAAAATAAATTTATTGGAAATGAACACTGAATCTGAATGAAAACCTGATCTACTTCCAAATCAGTTTCAAAGAACTGATACAGCAGAAAAAAGGTCTTGGCTAGAGTTATGTCCCTTACCTCAGATAAACTAACCTATCAATGATGTATAGTAGAGTCAAATATTTTTCTGTGATCCATCTGCCAAATATCTATACATGCAAGTCTGGATTGCTTTCAGAGGCAGGGATATAGACATCTAAGCTCTCAAGTCAGAGTTATGTGACTCTTCATAGCTGGGTACTTTTTTTTTCTAGTTGTATATACATTAGTGTGCATTTCCCAAGGACCGGCCACAGCTGCATGGAGTTATGTGACAATGCACATCTGCTTTGACAAGAACATGGTGGGGACACAATGCCAGCCTCACAGTGCACGTTCTGAATATAAGGTCTGTGTTTCAGTGCTGAGCCACACCTCTTCCCCTGCTCTAGGCCGTGTTGGGTCCGAACATTTAGTGTGCAAATACAGGAAAATTAAGCACAGTAAAAGGAATGAAGAGCCTCAGGTGATGAGTTGGTGGGCAGTGGTGAACTATGCCATGTAAACTCTTCATCCAACATCTCCTTCTCGCTCTGAACTTTTCTGTTTGCCTCTCAAACCAAGTCTTCCTGCACTTTTTAGATGCAGGTCTCCAAGCTGCTTTTTGCTCCAACCTCTCCTTTACTAACTTCTCCAAACACTGCAATCCATACTGCCAGCCTTCCTTGTGCCATCACTTACTGTGCATAGACCTGTCTCCCAGCTAAAGTTCTGCCTGTTTTCAGAATGCCACTACTGCCATCCCATCCATCATCCCAGTCTCTTTCTATCCCCACATCCATTCCTGCTCTCCCATCCCAACTATGTCAGTTCCCTGCCCTGACTGGCCCTGGTGAAACTGCAAGGTTTTAAGAATATGAATAGAGGTTGCAGCTGTGAAAAGCCTTCTAGAGCTGCACTGGGAGGGCAAAGCCTGAGTAAGAGAGAAAGCTTTACCTGAGATTGCAGACTGGGAAGATACCACAGTGTAATTCTCCCAGTATGAAGGTACCTGTTTCATGGAGGAAGAGTACAAAGTAGGGGTCAATTAGAAGGATGTTTAGTACTTGAGTCTTGATCAACTCACTAGTAAGGAGCAAGTAGTTGTTCACCAAAATTACAATAAGAGTAACAGACTAGAACACTTAGAGTAGAGAGAACCAAATGTGGAGCTATGAGTCCTTCAGGGGCTGCAAAATAAATTCAGTTCTATGAATTTCCTCTCACACACAGAGGTACATTATTTAAATGAACACGTGTCTGTCTTGTCCTTTTCCTCCTGTATTTTCCCCCTCTTCCTCCACCAGTATAGGTACAGCAATAAAACAGTTTTGCTTCTTTGCTTTTGGAAAGCTGGACTGCACATTAGTAACTTCCCTTTTGAAATCTAAACTGAAGAATTATGTGCACAAGCAGATCATCATACTGTGCTCTTATTCTTGAAGCCAAGCTCCCCTTGGGTACCTATATAGCTGAAAGCAGCGGCTTTCACAAGGATATACAGCTGGACAGAGTATTTCCAGTGAGCCAGTTTCCACTGGACAGTGACATTTTGGTGGAATTGATGATTCTGTCAGAAATTGTGCTGGGAGCCAGTCTCGTAAGCAGGTGGGTGGCCAGAACCACAAAAAGCGTTTGTTTTTTGTTTTTTTTTAACAAAATTCCATTATAAATTTCTTTTGTCTTTCTGACTTTTTCTTCCAAATTGAAATAAAAAATAAATAAATCTGGAAATGGTCAATTTTCTATGGAGGAGGAATTCCTGCAGCCTTAACCAAAAAAGAAACTATTTGTTTGTTTTTCCATTTGGCTGTTTCTCTCTGTTCCTCTGGCTTCTCTCACTCAGCTAACCTTCCCGCTCCCCCTTTTTGTTCCTTCTGCTCATTTTCCCCCTTTCACCTCTTCATTTCTTAGCTGAATTGTTTTCTCACTCCTGGCTTTGCAATCTATTTGACAGCTGATCCTTCGCCGAGCACGAACTTCTTAACACTGGAGGTGAACTTTCACACTCACGTTGATTCAGAGGACAGAGGATTAGGATAGACAGGTTTGCCCCTCTCTGTGCAGTAAGATTAATGTATAAACTTCCTCTCCCTCTGCTTTACATTCTGCTCATTTTTATTATCTTAACTTACTGTTTTGTTTTAAAACCCTGATCCGTATCTAAACATAACCTCATGTGGACCGCCTGTCCACCACCGTCAGCACTGCCACCACCACAGCTTTGCCCAGTTCCTCTTTTCAGGTGGCAGAGCTGCTATTTGAAACAAGACCACAAACTGGGAATGACTGCAGAGCTCAGTGCTGTATCTTCAGAAATGGAGGTCAGTAATGGAGCTCCTGCTAGATCCACTTTTTTCCTTTCAGCCTGAGAAAAGTTTTACCTCCCTTATTAGTTTCACTAGCAGTAGCACAGGTTGTTTTAATATTCCGTGCTGCCTGTAACATATTGCAGATGTACCTGTGTGAAATGGTCTCTCGTTATTGGAATGCAATAAAAAGAAAACAAGCTTCTCAAGAGGAAAGGGGGTAAAAGGAAAAAGTTAACCTGGTTTGGGCTTGAAATTCCCCGGATTTTTATACTAACATTAACATTTTATAATGCAGCTATTAAATTACCCATAGAAGTGCATTTTAAAGGGCTCTGAGCCAAATTCCATAATCTTTCCTTTACTCAGTCCCTGTATCTGTTGCTGAGGCAGTAAGAAAGCGTGCCTGGTTAAGAGCAAAATTTGCCAAAGCACTAACATGACTCTAGATCCTTCCCCTGAAATGCTGAATCCTAAGGATAGCACTTGTATTAGGTCACTGAGTAGAATGAGGGGACAACTGGCTCGGTAAATACCATGCAGTCTCAGAAATGGTGGGATCAGGCATCCTGTCCACACTGAACCCCAGCTCAGAGTTGAGTTCAACTTGGCTGTGTCTTGCTGACCTGGCCTCTGTGTTAGAGATCTTCCCTGGTATTCATACACCTTTCTGTGCTGTAGTGTGAGCTTTGTCATCTCTGCACTGAGATGTTCCTTGTGTGGCATAGTTCTGATGTGAGTCATTTTTAAATGGGATGCAGACTTTCCAGTTACATGGAAATTTACAAAGTGTCCAAGGAAAACATGAGGGCCAGATGCTTTCCCCTAAAGGAATAGGGTATAGATATAGATTAGATATAGATACATAGATATATATATAGATATATAGATATAGATATAGATAGATATAGATAGATATGGCATAGATCCAACACACCATGACTCTATTCACTGAGCATACAGTGTGCTAGGATAATTCAAATGGGGCGAGATATATCCATGTGTTGGCTGTCCCTAATGGGAAAGGGAAGAGTTATCCAACAGAATTACATCCATGTTGATCTGAAGGATGTTAGATGTTGCACAGAACTGGTAACAGATGCATCTGTGCCTGTGCCCTTGTTCTGTTTACCCATTGCTACCTCTGGAAGGCTTTAGGTCCAACTGAGCCAGCAGATTTACTCATCCTCAAATTCTAAAAGTTTCTTCAAATTGCTTGCATGCACATGTAGAGATCTCCAGCTTGTAACCTGAGGCCAGTACAAGCATTTAGTTTGTCTTAATCTACTACATTTGTGAAAACAGATGAAGACATAATGTCCAGTTCTGCCATAGAAGAGTACAGCAAAGTGCATTTCTCATGTCAAGCTACCTTATTTCACACTAATTTATTCCAAGTTCTGTAACACACATTCTTGCAAATACTGATTTTGCATCAGAGTTCCTGTTTTCTAATGTAGTTTGTACAGCTAACCTCTTCCGGTTTGAATGCTTTATTACCCATTGACTGTGGAGCTAGAAATAGGGATGATTTCTTAGTATTAGAACATCACCCAGGATCTAGATAGATTTGGTGTACAGATTGAGCATGAGGGTTATTATAATGCAAAAGTTGAAAACAAATGTGTGGTTGTAAGTCCCATGCTAAAAGAGAGTTCACTCAGATCCAGGAAAATCAGATCCAGGTCAGCATAGCCTGGGATTCTGATTTGTGTTTATGTAAATCCATATGTCTGGTGATCTCAACCTGGGCAAAAAAAAATGATCTTGGCCCTTTGCACCTGGAGAGAATGCATGGTGAGAAAGAAACTGGGCTATATTGGAAAGGAAAAAAGGCCATTGTGCAGCAGTTGTTTGCAGTGGGCCAGATCATCCATTTGGTATAACATAGCTAAGCTCTGCTGCCTTCAGAGAAACTGCCCCTGTTTATACCAGCTGAAGGTCTGGCTTGCTGTAATTTATCATTACTGTCAGCAGTCCTTGTAATTTTAATCTTATGGCGTCTATGAAGACCAATGTGTTACAGACAGCTTCTCCTCTGGGCCAGAGGGGATCATAAGCCTTCTGGTAATCTTGGATAATCCCTGAAGATATGAGTCACTGGAAGCAGAGCCCCTTCATGCATCGTTTGAACCCCTAATTATCCAACATGTGTGGATGAAAAGTGAGAGGCAGCAGCAGGGCCAGCAGCAGGCAGAAAGCACTGGATGAGCAATTTTGAAAGGAACTTTCTGTTAATGTAAACAACTTCTTTCCTTCCTAATAATGCACCTGTTAGCAAATATATTCCTGGAGAGCGGCTCTCCTGCATCTGCTTATGACTTTGCAGAGGAAGTAGCTAATTGACATTAGGGGACTTAGAGGTGTTTCCTGACTATAACTGTGCAGTATTTAACACTACTTTATAGAGCACAATGCACAAAACACTGCCAAAAACTCCAGAGCCCTGCTAAAAATGTGGAAGGAGCAAAAGGCTTCCATGTCCTGAGTGATGACCCAGAATTTAATCTGTTTCCAGGTAGAATTAACAGCACTCTGGCGTGCAGCCCAGCCTTCTCCTCTACACAGCACAAGTCCTGCTGAGAGACTTTTTCCTCTCTCAGGGACTAATCGCATCTCTTTTCAAAGAGATGTTATTCCTTTGATCATTCTCTGTTCTGCAGGGTGGTAAAATCAGAGCTATTGAAGAGAAATCTGAGACACTGTAAGAGTTTTTTAGAAGCTGGGTGTGGGCAGCAGCAGTGGCTGCAGGTCTCACTTTGTGCCAGGCTTGGCGTGTGCTGTGCAGAAGGATGGACAACTTCTAGTATGCTGCACAGGCAGGCTTTGTGCTGTGATCCACAGCCTGCTGATAAGACAGGTGAGCACAGGGTGGCACTGAGAATGCAAGCACTTCTTGGGACATTTTATTTCTCAAAGCAGTAAAAAGGAAACATTTGAACTGAGTTTCTTGAAGAAACAAGATTAATAAGCTTTCTTGTTGAATACTGCTCTCTATCTGTTGAACTAATTGGTTTATTTCAGTGATAGACACATCATGTATATTCTGGAAAGTTTACCAAATAGAGAGAGACAGAGATCTATGACCAACTCAAGTGTGTGAAAAGTAGGTGGAGAACTCCTTCACTGGTGCAGAAGTAAAGTGATCCTCAGGCACAGTCAGAAGGAGGCTCAGATTCTCTTTTAATCTAATTTCTTCTCTGAAACAGTAGTGAGGCATTGGCACAGGCTGCCCAGGAAGGTGGTGGATTCACCGTCCCTGGAGGTGTTCAAGAACCATGTAGATGTAGCACTGAGGGACATGGTTAGTGAGCATGATGGTGATGATAATTGGACTACATAATCTTAGTGGTCTTTTCCAACCTTAACAACTCTATGATTCTGATGCGTTTCCAGTCAACCATATGACAGAACTGAAGGAATTTCTCATGGAAGATGTGAGGACTTTGAAAGCAGCAATGGATAAGCCCATTTGCAATCAGTGATGTTATGCCATTGCTCAAGAGTAAACTGGACGTTTATGTTTTGTGAGTGGTGGGAATATGCTGGTCAAAGTTCAGCCAGAAGTAGGCAGATAGCACCAAGACCCTGCACTCATGCCATGACATGTTGCTAGTTTTAAGGTATCTCTAAATCAGGTCTGATTCTTTGGTGTTTCAGATCATATGGAATATCTGAGCATCCTTAAACTTCAGGCAGAAGGGCGCTGGCTAATAACTTGTCAAACTGCACCTGGGAAAAAGGTGGGATACAGGAACTACTCTACCACTCTGAGGTCTTTTCAGGTTCACTCCAAGGGCTGCAGAGCACAGCTGGTCTGTGTAAGTCCTGTGAATGTGGTTTTGGACTTGTTATAGAAGTACAGTGCTCTGCAGCAGAGCACTCTCAAACGGCAATCTATTTCCATTTTTTTCTCACCATAGAACCATAGATGGACCTTTTGCTCTCTTTTGCTTTTAGTTTAGCCTGCATAATTTATCCCCCCCTCTCTTTTTTTCTTGTAGAAAATTCATATGGGAGTAACATCAAAAATGGAAAGTTTTAAGGTCTATAAACAATTTTTTTTGTTTGTTTTCTTGATGGGGTTCGCTAGCTGACGTTAGTCAAAAAGGAAATCCTATCACTCTTACAGACAGATATTTTTGATTTTCTCCTTTGGTTTATTTCATAGTTACATAGGCAGAATGGATGGAGCCCAGATCAGTATCATTGCAATCCCTATTCTATCTGCTATCTCACAAGTCTGTTTGCTTTCCAGAAATGATTGGTGCTGATTTCAGCAGTTCTATCAGTGAGAAGATTGTGCTATTCAGTGCTTCTCTCCCCAAAGCAAACCTACTTTTTCCATATGCAGGAAGAAGTTTACTTCACAATAGCTTGTGTGTTCATCAATGAAGTTCTAGTGTATCCCTAAGAGTTGTGAAACAGTCTTCTTTTCTATGCATAATTTTTCCATTCACTGAATAGCTCTGACCTCCTCCTCACCTGCTGGCATGACTGTACACAGAAGTAGCCTCCAAATATCCATTTTTCTTATTTAAAAAAATCTCCCAAGCCTTAAATTCTTTGTTCTGTTGAAGATCTTGGAAGCAGCCCTGGTCTGATGGAAATCAGCAGCAGTGTTGACATTATTTCACACAGGCTAAGCTTTCATTCAGTAATATTATACCGGAGTGTAGATCTTTAAAGAATTTTCTCACTAGAGTGTTTCTCAACTTCTACTTTCTTACACAGAGCCAGGCTAGGAATAGATGCTTCCCTGTTAATTTAGATGGCTCGTCTAGATGCCATATCCTTAAATCAAGACAATGTTACACTTTCCACTGGATGATTTTTCATATGTATACTCTTTGTAAAGTCCCAGAAGATGCAAACACTGTCATCATATGAAAAATAGGTAACAGAGGAAATTAAGACACTTTATGTGCCTTGCAGCCAAGAAACTGGGCCAGCTGCCTTGATCTCTGTTAAGTGGCAAAAGACATTAATCAAGATGAAAGAAAAAGCAATCTCAGTCATCTTCAGTTTCTCATTCTACTACTTGACTCTTAAGCAGAGGTAGGTAAAACACTTCTGGGCATATTTAAACTGTTATGGTTTTTCATGACTTAATTTATATCCCAATTTCTTGAGAGAGAACTTGAAGATATCAACAATATACAACAGGTCAGGACAAGGAGAAGAAATGCATGTAGTGGGAATCTGCAGTAGGAAAATAATGATGTTCAGGACTAGGATATGAAGTGGTCAGCCCACAGAAAAGTCAGGGTAAAATTAAATGTAAATTTAAATACTATATTGGTTCCAAGGAGGTATGAATCAGAAACTCTTCAGAACTGGGTATTACAGAAAAATGGCACAGTTTTGGTCTTTAGCAACAGTGAATTAAAAACAACAACAAAAAACAACACAGACTGGCAGAAAGGGGGCTATAACAACCAATAAAGATGATTAAAAGTAGCAGTAGTCAGACATATGATCAAACATATCACGTGCATATTCATTTCAGCATGTAGTGCAGCATCTCGGTATTTGAGAGCAAGACATAGGACTTCCAGAAGAACAAGATATTCTTTGAGTCCACTTGCATATACTTATGTCTTTGGCAGAAGCTGGATTTGTCACACTGTATTCAAGGCTGTTGGTTGAATCACAGCTGTAGGCATCAAAACAAAGTTGCTTTTCACCTAAATGGTTGGTTTAGCATTTGACAAGAGGAAATAAAGTTGTTGATCTCCTGTTATTTTTCAGTGGCACCGCATTAAAGCGTGTTCAGAAGGCTTGATAAAGTATTTTTCATAGGACTATTATTGTGTGGCTGATTTATGTGGCTACTTTGATGGTAAGGAAGTTTAATTAGTAATAGCTGCAGCTCTTGAAGAGAATTTTAACAAGGTGCCTCACATATGAGAAGCACAGAAGCCTCTTTGTTCTGAACAACCTCTAGCAGGGTGTGAAGGAGACTTTTGCTCACTCTGCTCATTCTGATAAATTAGCAGGTTGCTTTGAGCAGTAAGCGGAACAAGATCACAAGTACCACTGAGCATCGAGCCTGGGCTCGCTGAGGGAGCAGTAGGGGCACTGCTAAATTGCTGCTGAAAATGTAACCCACCATAGCAGCAGCAGCAGGTATCCTTCCTTAATTTATGGACACACACTTCCAAACTCCTTTATCATAGAATCATAGAATTGCTCAGGTTGGAAGACCTTAAAGATCATCAAGACCAACCGCAACCCAACCACACTACACTAACTCTAACAACCCCCTGCTAAATCATATCCCTGAGCACCACATCCAAATGGTTTTTAAACACACCCAGGGATGGTGACTCAATCACCTCTGGGGAGCCTACTCCAGTGCTTCTCCAGCAGTCTTTAGCGAGTTGTCTAAACTTTAAGCAGTATCTATGTTTAACAGCTATGTTCTTCCCCGGTGCATAGAGAGAAATTGGTAGAGAGTGAGTCATCTCATCCAAACACAGGAGGTTAGGATAAGCCAATTAAATTACTGTAACCAAATCAGCTGCAAACAAGCTTTTATGCTTTCTGTTACAAAAGACATAGGTGGGGCTACTACTGCAAGGTCCCACTAATTCAGGCTGTGGACTCATCTGGAGCACATAATGCATTCTCATCTTTCCGGCTATTAGGTTTTGGAAAGAATACAGATAAACAAGTTGTTTGAAACCATAAATCTGATATAACTTTTAATAAATATTTTGATGCTGTCTGAGAGGCAGAGCCCACACCACTAACTGGAACAGATCAGGGCACATTCTTTGCTCTAAGGGCCAGCTGGCGTGACACCAGTGATGTCTGCAGTCCTGAGCTGACGGCCCTCTCAAAGCAGAGATGTCAGTGGGAGCAGACCTGGGGCACAGGTGTGAGAGCACCAGTAGTCACTGCACTGTATGCTTCAGCGCTGTTGTGCTGAACCAGAGCGTGAGCCTGCATTGCTGGTTTCCTATTTACTGGTGTAGGCATAGGCAAGAGGTTACATCCTGCAAGAACATTCTTACAACAGGAAACACTCTTTTTAAGCAGCAAAAGACCAGAGACTCAAACAGGACATTGTATGCTCTAGTGGAACATGTGTTTGAGGCTGAGAAGGCATCCCAGTTAGTTGAGCATAACTTCAAATATTCTTTACAAAAGATATGCAAAGGGAAAGTTGCACTGTTTGTATGGTCTGTAAGTAAATCCTGATGAAATGACATTTGATTATTTCAGCTACAGCAGACAGAGTACCTGGCAGCATCCTGAATCCTACTCTAGGTGTAGAGATGGCAGCTCTCATACATTTTGTAAATGTCTGAGAGCTTATAACAGTCTGGGAAGAGAGAGGTGGAATGGAACAATCATTTATTTCTGGCATCTTAGATGTATGGCACATGAAAGAAAAAGGAGGCTAAGCATTTATCAGACATGAGGATTTATGATAAGAATGGGAGAGGTCAGGAATACTGTCTTCAATTCTTTCTTTTTGATGAAAATTTAAAATGTTAAGGTCTAAGGCAAGTCTGCAGTTCTTGGTTTTGAGGGGATAAGAAGCTATAGTGAACAAAACCTCGTTCTGCAACATCATTAAGGAACTAACTCTCCAGCTCTGGGAAATCTGTGGAGAATTGTACTGGGGAATTAATGTGGTCTCACAAGAATTGAAAAGGTGATGGATGGTCACAAGAGAGGGATTAAAAACAGAACCCATAAATCACTTCCAGTGTCCAGAGCTAAAGTGAATTTCCAAAGGTTAGTGGGATGGTTAGCTTTTGTGAATGACATCTCCTGCTTGCCATATGGATCCACTCTGAAGCTTATGTACACTGAATTGGGAAGTTATTTCATGATTGTTAGTCTTTATCTTAAATCTCCAGGATGTGGAGTCTTGTGACTCCATTTAACACATGCATTTGACTCAAAGCAACAACCTATTAATAACAGGGATGATTTTCAATGATAGGGACAAATGGGTGAGTTTCTAGGTTTACTTACATTAGATACTGATGTAAAAACAAACAAACAAACAAAAAAAAACCCAACAAATCTGTAACAACTACAAATGGGTTCAGAACTTTGTAAAAGGATTGACTGCAGAGTGAGACTACCACCCATTTCTAACAATGTAAACCCAATGGCTATGCAAGCACAAGTTTTAAGGCAAAGAAGAATGGATGTCAGTAAGCTCTGGTGGGCATCTGCATACTCTGAAAAAAAAATCAGTATGTAGAGTCAGGCAGAATAATTTGGTCCTGGTTATACATTTTACTTTGAAGGCAATGGGATTCAGATGTGTCATTAAAAGCAAGCAAACATACAAACAAAAATACCATGTGTTTATTCGGTGGTGTGAGGTAAAGAGCTGTATATAGCCCCTTACATTTGCACAGTAAGGAAGCTGTCAGTACCTCTTATCCCTTGGCCCTGATGCCAGAGTATCAGTGCAAATGCCTGTGGCGATAAAGTTTTCTTATAACACAAACAGTGATTGGTTTAAGAAATGCTCAAGAATGCATAAGAAACACTGTGTTAGATTCCCTGGCACCCCACAGGTGCTGTGTACTAGGCTTCTGTGCTGCTACCTCTCCCCATGGTGTACACGTGGCACTGACCTGCATCCTGATCTGGAAGCTGCAAGCAGCTCCTTCCTACCTAATGCCAGCAGAAAGCTGGAGAATATCACCAGCAATGAAGGAAGGGAGTAAACTAAACAAGCAGAGCATGATGGACACTCTCCTGGATGGTGACAGTTTGAGAGCTGGTTTGGAGGGACAGCGCTTGGGCATGGCTCTGTCAGAAGTGATCCAGATCTCTTCCGTTGTTAAACACCAGGATGTTCCTACTAGTCAGTTGGTGTGCCTGTCATGAAAAATAGCTGGTGTAGTACAGCTAGATTTGTATTTAGAAATGGAACATTCTTTGCAACTTGCTGGTCTTTCTCAAATATCTCTGTTGTGTTTCGTTTTTTTTTTTAAATAGTCTCATGCACACACTTTTATGTACTTGTTTTATAAACCTTGTAATTTGTGGCTTCCTGCAATGTTTTCCTTGGAAACATAACAAATTAATCAGAGACCTGAAAATCTATTAAGTACAGGTCTTTGTAGTGCATTTCCTGTCATTCATACTGAGAAAGATCCCAGGGTAATCAGCTAATTGAGAGAAGTCAAGAGCAATCAGAATAGAAACAAGACAAACCGGGAAAATCGACAGTAATTATGGACTGAGGACAAATTAATGAATATATTAAACATAATTATTTTCTTTTGCAGAAAGAGTAGACATTATTGAGAGTAAGGACTAATTAGTGTCCTTCTGTGTGACAAGGAGAAACCCTAAGTTAAAGGGCAGGTGGAGCAATTAAATTATGCAAGTGAATCAGCCTGGGAGGTAGCAAGAGAGAATGATTAACTGGATATTTTAACTTAACCTACGAATTGGCTACAGCATGAGAATTAATGGCAGCATGTGCACAGTTACCAGCAAAAATGTCTGCTGTTACCTTGATCTCACAAAAAGAGTGGTGTTTTACAACATACAGGCAGACACCATACTGTAAAACTGTCCTTTGTGTGCTTTCTTTGTCTATTTGAAACATGCTACCTACCTATACTGTTTGCTGTACCGCTCAAGAGCTGGATGTTTGTTATAAGCAGCCTTCCTCAAGCACCTCTGATGCTTAAACCTATGTTTTATGGCTGCAGGCAGCACTCCATTCTTCATTGCATGCAGTGTTACTTCAAGGAGGCCCTGACCTGAGGATCGTTTGTAAGGCTGGTGTTCCTGATGGCAGTGCTTTTGGCATCTTAAGCAAGGTGGATGCATACTTCAGCAGCGTGTGACCCAAGCTTTTGAAAATAAATCTCAGCAAATGTCTTGGGCTCGGATGAACAAAGTTACATTCAGATGACCATTGTGAAGAGCTGCTAATGGAGAGTCACCTGGACAGAGGGAGGTACTGGTACTCAGCGTGAACTGAGTGTGAAGGGAGATTTTCCCCTCCAGCAACCCTTAGGATGCTTCTATTGTTAAGTGCTCAGGGGACTGTCTGATACTAATGGCATGTAGATACTGCCAGGTGCCTTTAAAGCATCTAAAAAAGCATCTCTCCCACGGATACACTGGGAGAGGGGTACACCACACTCCCACAGATCTGCATTTCTGGACACTTGGACACCCTGCCCTCTGCAGCTTTGTAGGACCATTCTGCAGTCTCTGTTTTCTACCACTGATAACTGGCATTCTAGTGTTCCCAGGGTGAACAGAAAGAGTAGACAGTGGTAAGGATAGAAGCTTGTTACAGTTTGAGTTTTTTTCTTCTTTCTGATAAAGTCTGAGACTCCATATCTGCAAACTGCCTTATAATACTGCTTTTAAAGGCAGGTTTGTCCTGGAAAACAATCAGACACATGCTTTGATATCTTATTTCTGCAGCCCAAACATCATTTTTAACAGCTATAACAGAACTGTGGAAGGAAAGGCAGTTACATGCAAAAGAGTTCCCTTAAGAAAGAAATGGTAGAATCTGTATATGATGTTATTCCAGTTTTTCCTAACAAATAGAAGATGATAAGGTTCATTTATATCTTCTAGGAAGATCATATCTTTAGGGTAAGGTAAGTAGACTGCTCTCTTTGAGCTGAACTAAGAATTTAAACAGGACTCTTGCACTCGGTTATCTGCATGCCTGTAATTATTCTAACTCTCCACTGGATGTCAATACTGCTTAATGTTGGCTTGGAGTTCCCTACTTAGAGCAGAGCGAGCCCTGCTATTAGAGGTGATTAAGAATGTAATTAGGCAAGGGATGTAATGACAGCAGGTGAAACCTGGCCCATTTGGAGGCAGGCAGAGGACAGCTGTTAATAGCTTCCTTCTCCCTTCCTAAAGAAAACAGGATTACTGTTGAGTTTCTGTTCTGGAGCTGATGCTGAGTATCTATCTGAAAAAATCTCTGCCCTGAATAGTTCTGTGGAACTAAGAAGCTGGTGTCTGAGATTTCTACTAAAGACAGATGTGGTGCTTTAGAATAAAGACACCCTAAAAGCACTGCAAGCCTATCTTCTGCTTTGTAAAGCAAGGGGCCTGACTAATGGAGCTCAGGAGCTTGAAACCTATTGCATAAAAGGCAGATGCACAGAGCAAGTTTTCATTTAAAAAGTTGTTAAGACCCCTATAGACAGTACTAAAGGTAAAATTACTGATTGGCTTGAACAAGCCCTATTTAAGCTCTGAAATTCCAGGAGCTTCCACTTCTGTTGCTGCTACCTAAAACTGATTGTTTTGTGCATATGTTGCTCATGCCAGTCAGTTTTCTTCAGCAGAGAAGAGAAACAGTGGAGATGCTGAAGAGAGTGCCAGCAGCAGCAGGGCTGCTGAAGATGTAAAAGCACAAAGGTAAGGTGAGAAGACGAAGAGAATTTTCCTGTCCCAGAGATAAAGGGATTTTGAAGATATTCTGTTTCCTCTGAAATCCCAGTAAATTTTTCCTTGCAGGACTCTACAAAATGAGTAGTTCTGTGGTGGACATACAATTGTTTGGTCATTCTCTGTTATTGTCCAGCTGCTGTCAGCACAGGTGAGAGCATGCTGCCCTTTGAAGAGGAGAGGAAAACTGTACAACTCATGAAACCTGAGTTATGCAACTCTAATTTTTAAACTAATATCTTTTTTTTCCCCACAACCATTATGCAGCAAATCAGCTGAAACGAAATGAACAGAAATAGTGTTTCAGTGATTGAGCTCCCAAATTTGAGCTGATGCCAGCAGCACCCTATGTTCTTGTCAGCCTGCCTGACGATGTCTGTGCTGTCTAACTCTCATAAGGATTTAATACTTGACACTGGGACAAAGTTTTGTTTCCAGGCATGCATGGGGTGTTTCTTATACTGTTATGTGGCATATTTATTCAAAATGTACTATATTTAAGATTGCTGTAATCACATACATACATTGGCTACTGGCCACAATGCTACAGCTATTAATCATAACCCAGAATCCATGGCAGATGTAAAAATTAAGTTTTATTTATCAAACTTACTCATTGGAAACGGCAACCCAAGAAATTTACTCCTTAGGATTCTGACTTTTCTTAAATACTTCAGGCAATGGGTTCAAGTTTCAAAAAAGGTGTAAATCTTTTTTGGGTTTTTTTCTTTTTTCTTTTTTTTTTTTTTGCTCAGTCCAGACAGTGTTGGCACAAAACTAAAATTATTTTTCCAGAAATTTGAACCCTTTTGTTTGGACGTCCTTTATTTTTCTGCCAAATTATACCACCAGTGCTATTTCTTTAACCTAACGCTATTTTCCATTATAATCCCATCTTTCAAGAAACAAACCGAAGCCTTCCACCCCTGCAGCGATTTCAGACCCGCAGATATGACTACCTTTCAGCTGAGTTGGGGAAGTAGTCTCCAGTGACAGGCTTGGAGGATTGCGGTTACTTTCTCCATAAATAACAAGATGAAAATCCAACAACTTGATACCGACAAGCAGGTTTGGGAGAAAGATTATTTCTGTGCTATGACCCACAAAATCTCCAGCTCTGTAAACTTTGGTATATGGGTTTACTTATGAAAAACAGTGTCTCTGAAAATAACATGCATACATACTGTTTAAGTTGAAGGGTCCACAAACTGTGATGATGATTCTGCTGTTTTCTTTTATAGGAAAACCTCCTACAACCCAAACTTGTTCAAGTTTTCTATTAAAAAGAACAGATTAGGTACAATAGTACAGAAAGAAAAGAAAAAAAAAACACAACAGGACTAGTATTATGGGACAAAAATACACCCACCATATGAGCAAACTGAGTGCTGCAGATTTGTTTCTGGGTTTGGTTTCTTCTTCTTTTTTTTTTTTTTTTTTTTCTGCTTGCAAATTGTTTTTGATTTGCAAGCATTCCTTTTCTATACATATATGATATATTAAAGTGCAAGAACTAAATTAATTCCAATTGTCCTCTGCTTGGATTAAGTATATGTAAACCTTATAATGTCTGGGCTTTATTTGCTTTTGCAATCCAAATGTTGTTATAGTATATCTTTTTGTTCTCTGAATTGTTATAAAGCACTACTAACCTGTAGAGCATATGATTATTCAGAAATCATTTGCTTTCCTAAGCAGCTGGTCAACTAGTTTGAATGAAGAAGGCATCTGAACGACAGGATATAAGGGATAATGTGGAGACCACTGGAGAGCAGGTCAGCGTAAAAGGGACTCCTCAGTTGTGGAAGTGTTTAGGCTGTATTCACCCATCCCACTGGTAACTTAGCTGATGATGCCCTGCTGGAAGCATGATCACAATGCTCAGTCCTTTGTAACAGTGGAGAGAGGGGTCTTGGGACCTGGTGAGCTAGCTTGGTGCCCAGTGCTAGAAGGGGTCTATGAGTTTCATCCAGGGAACAAACAACTGTCTCAAGAGCATCAGGTTAAAAATGTCCAGTTTGCAGGAAAAGCTTTTTTAAAACTGTACTGGTTGCTTAACCCAGGCGATTTTGGCTGGTGCCTCCAGTGCTCCTCTGTATAGGCAGACATCCTCATCACCACAACTGGGTGGTGTTGGGTTTACAGGAAAGAGATTGGGTAAAGAGACAATTAAAACCTGCACTGCATGTCCTGTGGGATGGAGAAATCCTCCCTGTACCTCCCCAGAGCCACCTTCAGTTGAGGCACACTGGCCAGGTGGCCATATCACTCCCCTGAGGCAAGGAAGGGGTTGGCTCTGGAGGTGCTGGGGAAGCTGGTAAAACAGCATGCAGTCATATCTCATAGGTTGATCATGATCATTGCTTGATCATGATTCCAATAGGAAAGGAACCTCTGACAGAGAATGGGACAGAAGCTGATGTTTTTATTTGTACTGTATAGGTTTGGTTTGGTAATGTTTTGGTAGATGGAATGATGGAGGTTTCTTCTACAGCATCAGAGTCCAGTCCTTTGTCTTATGTGCCTGCTTTATTTTCTGTAAACCAGAGCTTTTTCAGTTTCTCACTTTGGTGAGGAAAGCAAATACAAAGGAAATCTGAACTCAGCTCAGTCTGAATCAAATTGGTGTATAACTTGGCCTCCCAACTGAAATATCAACTATCTCTACAGTCCTAAAGGAAACAGTCATCTTGGTTTGAGGTAGGCAGTATAAAGCCAACAGTTTCAATGGACTACTTCAGGCATTAATGTTAATATCTGTGCAGTTGTTACGAGGAGAAAGATGAGTAGCATCTACCAGGTTCTGTCTGTGATTTGAAAGGCAGTCATACAAATTAATTAGCCATGGCATTGCTGAATGCTGTATGTATTTGTTCCTTAATAGTCCTCTCTGTTTTGTTTTGTAAGTACTTCTACATTCCTCCTACTTCAATGTCATGCTGTTTGCCAGCATCCTACTTGTGCTCAAAATGGCTAAGATTTGTTTTCCGAAATGTCAGCAATTCCAGGTGTCAATTTTCTTCTCTTTTCAGATGCAGAAGTGCCAGTGGAAGGTTGGCTCTCGTTTTCTGGCTCTGCTGTGAATTATGTTCAACCTTTCCTTAAGAAAGTTTGTGTTTCAGAACAGCTCATTTAAAAAAAAAAACCTGACCCAAACCTCCCAACAAGATAGTTGATGGCAAAAAAAAGCTTTCTGCTTAGATTTGAAAGCTCTTCAAGAGGAGGAACGCAAAGGGACTGACAAACTCAACATTCTCCTCTATGCCCCTTCTTCATGCCAACATATTTCTTTTTTCCAACTACTAATCGCAAATCAGTAGTTCAGTAACTGACCCAATAGTATTTTGGACTATTATTCTATTTGGGTCAGCTTTCACCTAAATAACAACCATCTGGTGGTGTCTCAAATCAGATTCATCTGATGGACTGAGTATAATAACCAGTTCAAGGATTGTCAGGGGAAGGGTTAACATTCTTGCCCTGAGCAGAAGGACTGCAGCTGCATGCCGTAAACTTAACACAAAGATTGTCAGGGCAGAAGGCCTGGGTCAGCTGTAAAGAATTAAGCAAATCCCCCTACTACAAGAGGAGGGAAGAAAAAGGGGGGAATTAAGAAGTCTCTTTCTGTTCTTGCATTTAGTTCATGGTGAAATAGATAACTGAGAGAAAACTTTTGAGGCATACCTTGACCCTTGGCCTCTGTGCATTTTTTCCTCTTAGAGGGCCTTGCTCCTTGATCTCAAAGAACCTGAGTAGTTCATCTGTCATTCCGTTAATGTTTGAGTTTTGCAGAAGGTGTGTGGAAAAGATACCATGCAAATCTGTAAATTCATTTGTTGTTTTTCTAGAAATCTGCATCCTCTCTTTCAAGCTAATGTGTTTCTAAAGGGAAGGTGGGAAGTTTACTCCACTGAAATATTCTCAGGGCAAGCACTTCTTCAAGAACAAGACTGAAGCATAAACGTGCCTTGTTTTCTCCCAGATGTTACATCCTACTTTAGAACAAATTCCAAAACATAGGTTTCCCTGGAAAGTCTATCACAGAAATACAAGGAAATGGAAGATCCTTCTGCTACAGCAAATCATGGGAGAGCTGGAAATACAGCTATGTGCCATGGTGTGTTAGAGAAGGGAAAAAATATATATGTTCAGGGCTAGTTGATTTTGTGTGTCCAAAGACTCTTTCATGGAGAGGAGAAATGCAAAATGTTGAGTGTGTTGCAGAAAGGAGGCTTCCACAAAGAGACATGGCTGAGGTTGCTACTGCAGCCTGGGACCATGCTAAGGGTTCTAGGTTCTCTGCAATGAGTGAGGAAGGCCACGTTCTGCTTTTATGTTTTTTTCTGCTTTCTTGGCTTCTTTGAGTTTGTCAGGTTACCATGGGTTCTCGGGCTTTGGACATTTTCCTTTTTAAGCTGTGGGTTAGTAAATAATTTTCCTCTATGTGTGTATGTGGATATGTTATGTATGCATACATACAGTAAACGTGCATATGTTTAGATCTGTGCATATGTATATATACAAAAGTTTCTTCAGGAACATAACTTTTTAGATACTGAATAGTAGAAAAGCAGAGCAAAATGCTTATCTTTGTAACCATAAAACATCATACTGAAATTGATTAGATTTCATCCAGTCATGTGTGGGGTTTTGATGCTGTTTTAACAGTTCAGCATACAGGCTGGCCAAATCTGAGGTGCTTGTTCTGAGACCAAATCCAGGTGCTTGTTGTTTGCTGGAAGGCTGCTGCATGTCTTGTGTCTTCGGAGGAACTGCCTCAGGGAGCAGCAGACTACCTGAACCTTAGCTCCTGCTTTCCCTGGCTTGTGTGAGCCAACATCTAATGAGCTTACTTGATTACTCTGTAACTGTTGCACTGCGTGGCTCTGAAGTTGCTGTCCATCTGCAAGATTTAAAGCAAAACTCTTGACTGTATCTGCTGTTGGCAATGGAAAAAGCAGATTTTTTCTGTCTTTCTATTTCTTGGGGGGTGAAAGGGGGGGGGGGGGTTGAAAAGGATAAGACTATATTTGATATATGAAAACATTTTTCAAAATGATTAGATCAAAACCCCTGTAATTTGATTTGTTGGGTAGGAGGAGGGAAGATGGAGGGAAAAAATGTATTCTATAATATTTTTCAATAGTATTGCAACAAACTAAGACTCCAGACCAACAAATACTTACACATATGTTTAGCTTCAAGTCTGAGTTAGACTCAAGGGACCTGTATTTGTATTTGATTAATGACAATTATTTGAAGAGAGCTGGACTGGATGGAATCAACTGGAAAAAATATGTTGCTATAAAAACGTATGCTTTCTGTAACATATCTTTATACTATTTCATTTTGTTTTGTTATATTCTTTTATCTTTCATATTTGGCACACAGCTGTAGATATCTAACATAAGGAAAAGGTTGCACTGTCAAATTCTGTGTAGGTTTAATCAAAAGTGTGTAACTATGTCCCCATTTGCTAACATGAGCCCATGCAAAGTGCTGTTAACACCAGGAAACATGCAGTCAGAACTGAAATCTTAATTTAAATGAGCTCCAGGGGCTGATCTCCCTTCCTTCCTTTGGTGGCTCTGGTGAGTTCAGTAGCTCTGTTTGTATGATTACAAGACTGACCTTACAGGATCACTTCATTAACAAGCTCCTTAACCTTCTCATGTGTTACACCTTGTCTGCACACAAAGCTGTCTGTTTGCAGCTAGGTGTTTGGGAGCATGGATCAGGCAGAGCCTTTGCAAGTAAGAGCTTTTCAGTAGAACCTTGCAATACAGCAAGAAGTGTTTTTAATGTGAGAAGTAGTAGAGTGCTGGTACAGATTCTGATATGATAAGATTACCAGATCACCTCCAAGCTCCCCTCAGCTGTCAGTGATTCCTTTGTAGTGATTGAGGAGAAACAGCAGTGATTCATCTCAGCCTTCAGGTAGTGGTAGGATTCAGGTCCAGACCGATGGCTGAGTCCAGGATGTGTCTGAATGTGAGCCAGGTTGCTAAGTGACTGGTGTGGTCAGTGGAGATGGTTTTTGCTTTGAAAGGAGATGGGAAGGCAGTTCAGCCCACCATGTGTAGTTGTGAATGTCAAGTGAACTAAATTGCTCTCTTGTCTCTAGTGACTGAGTTGAATGTGCCTACTTCCAAAACATTTTTTTTTTTCTTCCAAATTGTATCCTGCCCCAGCTATCTAAGCTTGATCAGAAGAATGAAGGTCTGGAGGTGCCTGCTTTTCTTTAATTCTTCAAAAGTCAGCAGATAGCTGCTAGGAGACAAACCTTCCCTTCTCTGGAAGGAGAAACATCAGTGACAACTCCCAAGGAAAAGGTCCTGCTGAGAATTCCCAAATGGATTTGGGTTAGGAGAATACCATTCTTCCCAGTACTGTTTCTGGCTTCTAGTTTCTTCTTGTTTTTTTTTTTTTTTTTTTTTTTTTTTTTTAAATATATGGGTTTTCTTTACGCAAAATGGAGGGCCAGATTTGTTTAGTTCACTGTGAAATCTCTTCTAGAATTAGATCTCTAGCTCACTCAAGAATTCAAAGAAAAATGTAGACAAGCTTAATAAGTCTAAATCCAGAACTACAGTTCTGCACATATCCAGCAGTGCTTAAGCTCTTGAAACTACCAAACCAGAACAGACATCAAGGTAATGTCTAACTCTGCTGCATTACGAACAGCTGACTGATAAAAAAATTGCTTTCATAGAATCATTAAGGTTGGAAAAGACCATTAAGATCATTTAGTCCACCAACTCATTACACCCATGCCCTCTGAACTATGTCCCTAAGTGCCACATCTACACAGTTCTTAAAAACCCCCAGGGATGGTGACTTGGATATTTTGCTTTTGTACCTCAGCTGCAGGGGATGGGTTAATGCCACAGATACTAAATGAAGCTGGGCATTGACCTCAGCATAGGGAAGGCATGCATCTTCTCTAAATTCTAATGTATGGAATGTCTATTTAAAAAATACAGATTAACAGGGCCAAAGATGGCCTTTTCTGTGTACTTCCTAGATTAAAGGTAGACAGCAGTGAAATCTGCTCTGAGGAGACTAACTCCAAGTCATCTGTAAGGAGACTGCTACTTCTCTGAATTCAGAACTAGGGCACAAAAAGGTGAAGAAAGATGTTAAATGTGCCAGCAGCTAAGAACCTTTGTGAAGCTGGCACTTTCCTATATCTTTGTTGCCAAATACTCAGGAGAATTAATGGACTTGGGCCTAAGCTGCTGCTCCAGCCTCAGCCTGAAGGCCCTCTGATCTGCTGGGTATGTCTGTGCACTGTTTAAACAGCTGCAGAGCCCCATTCCTGAGGGACTGACAGGCTTGTGCTGGGTGAAGTCTTGTATACATAAACACAGTTTTGTGTATTTCTTTCGAATCCATCTGGATAAAAGGTGCAGTATAAACAGGAGGTCATCAGTGAGGATTACATGTCTAAGCTCCATCAGCGCTATGACTGCAATACGTTTTACCTTTTTTGTTTTGTTTTGTTTTAAAGAAAATCACGGAATTGTCGGGTTTACCTCACGGTAAAGAAGTGCTTAAGTGCTTTATCATGTTCATATGGAACTTCCTGTGTTCCAGTTTGTGGCACTAAAAAGAGCATGGCCATGTCCACTCGACTCCCACACTTTAGATATTTATAAGCATTGATAAGGTCTCCCCTCAACCTTCTCTTCTCTGGGCTGAACAGTCCCGGCTCTCTCAGCCTTTTCTCATAAGGGAGATGCACCCAGCCCCAGTCATCTTTGTCACTCTCCGCTGAATTCTCTGTAGAAGTTCCCTGTCTTTCTGGAAGTGAGGAGCCCAGAAATGGATGTGGTGCTCCAGATGTGGCCTCACCAGGGCAGAGTAGAGGGAGAGGATCACCTCCCTTGACCTGCTATCCACACTTTTTAATGCACCCCCGGATATCACTGGCCTTCTTGGACACAAGGGCATATTGCTGGCTCATGGCCAACCTGTTGTTAAACCAGAACATCCAGACACTTTTCTGTAGAGTCAGCCCCTTACCTGTACTGATGTGTGTGGTTGTTCCTCTACAGGCATTGGACACTTCACTTGCCCTTGTTGAATCTCATTAGGTTCCCCTCCACCACTCTCTCCTGCTTTTCCAGGTCTCGCTGAATGGTAGCATGGCCTTTCACTGTATCAGCCGTTTCTTCCAGCTATCATCAGCAAACTTGCTGAGGATGCACTCTATCACTTCATCCAGATCATTGGTGAAACGCTGAACAAGACCGGACTGAGGGAAACTGGGGACTCCTGGGGAACAACACAAGCAATAGGCCTCCAATGAGACTCTGTGCTGCTGATCAGAACACTCTGAGCTCAGCCAGTCATCCAATTCTCAGTCCACCTCACTCCCCACTCACCTATCCCATACTTACTAAGCTTACCTACTAGGGTGTTACAGAAGACAGTGTCAAAATCCTTGCTGAAGTCAAGAAGTATCTATTTAGACTGCCCCATTCTGACCAAGCTTTGGATTCTGCCATGCATCTGTTTTCTCCTGAACTAAGACAGGCAGTTCAACCTATATCATGACTATAATCCTACTGCTTAATGCAAGTTAACAGAAATGATACTGTACGTCTCTCCAGTCAATGAGGTTGTTAGCCACATAAGAAAATTAATCTATAACTCAATTATGAATTCAGTGAACATAACAACAAAAGCAATAAAAATCTTTACTGCAGCAAAATATCTTTGATGGATACTCTTTGAGACTCAGGTCAAGAATTCCCAGTCTCTTCCATCTAGTCCCATTTTCATACAGTTCCTACTGCAGAAGTACGGGACTGAAGATGGGATGGCTCACCAGGAGAGTTTTGTCTTCCCAGAGCCTGTTATGATGTGCCATAATCATACATAAATGTCCTGTAGAGATGATCTGGTAAACTGCTGCGAGGCAGTGGATGAGCCACTTAGCAGAAATTTCTACATTTGACATATCAGTAGCATATGTCGGAAGTACATTAGAAGGAGGGAGAGGTTTCAGATTTTATTTTCTATCAAGTTGTGCTTTGCATCTCTATAAAGACTCCACAGTAAATAAACAGAACAGTGCTGGAGGAGCCTAATGCTGTTGGATTTATATCAATCATTTAGAAATATTCTTGACTTTAACAGTATATTACAGACCCAGTCAGGCATGCATATATGATTCTAATGCATAAACTACTAAAGTAGCACTAACACGTGTTTGTGTAGCACTGAAAAATTACATTCCACATACATTATCATGGTGAGAATAGTTATTGGACCCTATTGAGTGCAAAGTTCTGAAGCTGATAAGCCATTGAAAATGAAAGATTTGGATTCCAGATATCATTTCATCATTTTTCATCTATTTCACTTGTGAGTTTCTGTGCTTAGAAAGCAGCATCTGCATGAAGCAAGGAACAGAGCCCCAGGCCTGTCTCATCTTAAATGTCATTCTGAGAACCATCTTTTTATCTGCTCAGAGCTGGTCCTCTGTCTGCAATTTTGAGAAGAAATCCCATACTCCTGCAGAGAACCCTTTACAGTTCTTCAGTGTGGGGGTTACAACTGTAAGCTTTTAAAAAAAAAAAAAATAAATAAATGTATATATGTTTATTTGTATCTATATGTATTTCAGCACCATGGGAACAGAACTGAATGCAAAGAATTTATTAAAAGGATTGCAGCATGTGAACAAATGAGGCAAGTTAATGCAATTTAATACAGATGGCTTGAGAAAGTCATTTATGGAAGGAGGAGGGAGGAAAAGTATTTTAATGTGAATAGTGAAGTAATGTTATCAGGAAGGAGTAACTACTTAAGCATGATGGGATGGGGAATGAAAAGGTAGAACTGCAAAGTAAAGGAGAAGAAGTTCCCTTTTGGAAATACTATCAGAAACATGATGGAACTGAACGGCTTGCCTCATACATACAAAAAGCATGCAAAATAAGACTAACTGAAACCCCAAAAGCCAAGCTGTTTTTAGCTTGTTTTGTTTCCTCTGAAGATGATAGCAAATCTCTCAGCAGCTTCGTAAGAGCTGGTTTGTGCTGACCTACAGTTACTGCAGTCCAGCTCTGGGGGTGGAAGTGGCTCCCAACAGTGAGACCCAAGGTGCAGGAGGAGGGGAGAAAAGGTTATGGGCAAGGCCTGACTAGCAGACACCTGGGGCCCTATCGTCACCCTTCTTCCTCCTCTCTCCCTCCAAAACTAGGATTTAACACCAGAACACTGCTGCAGTCTTCACAGTCTTTTTCTTAATTAAAGGCTGTTTGTAGACAACCTAGATGTTGGGTTTAGTTAAGCAGCAATTCAAAGCTCTCTCTGCCTTACTGTGAGCTATATGAAACAAGAGGAACAAGAGCTGATATTTGTAACCTGCTAATGCATTTTTTTTCTGATAAAGAGCAGCCTGATAGCAGTGTATGCATATTCATTTCCTCTAATCTGTCTTGAAATCCATTTACATGATCAGTTAGCTGAGAAAGGAAATGAAGTTCTATTATCCTACTGCCTGCATTCATAAATATTTTTCCTTAATCAATTGGAAAGGTCATAGTACTGCAAGAAGCTGGTATCACAATTCCAGAAGTAATCACACCTTCTCCTCTTATCAGGACGTCTCTCACCTTAATGCCAATTGAAGAGCCTGTTCTGGAAGTACTGTGGGCACTGAGCAGTGCACTGTGTGGAGAGATTTTGTCCCCCCCTGAGAACAAAACATTTGCTCACTTTCCATTCAGAGTGTGCACATCTGCTTATCAAAGCGATGCCATGGGCTTTCAGCGCTTATGTAAGCCTTGGTCAGCACAGGTGTGAGGGGAGTATGACTGTTTTATAGCATTAGTTAATGATGGTGTTGGAGATGTCACGTTGTGAATATTATGTTTGTGTGCTTGGCACTATTTAGCACTAATCACATTGGCATTCTTCATACGTAGCACTAGTTTCCCTAGTTTCTGGGGAATGTGACCTTGAATCTTGAGTATTTCATAGCTCTGCTTAAATATATTTCCTAAGTTCAGTTTGAGTAGGAAAGAAAATCTGTGAGCTCTTAAGAAAAAAAAAAGCTGATTAACCAAGTTTTGAGCTAGAAGAGAGAGAAATATTTATACTGCAGATAAGTGTGAGTTTTCATGGGATCTCATGGCAGGGATATTTCACTGGAATGCCTCTCCTCTGCACATTTAAGGAGCGTGTAATAGGATACTATATAAATGAGTGGAAAAAAGTCATCGTGGCATTTTTAGAAGGAAATAATTGCATTTTACTACCCATTTGAGCATCACAAAGCAACATCAATTCTTGTTTGACCCTTTAATGTTGCTAACACATGGCAGTTAGTTTTCTTTTATTCAAACTGCAATACTAAGTCATTAGTAGAGCTGGACATAAAGGAAATTCCATTTTATATAGTCATTTGCCATTTCAAAATAGACATTATTCTGATTTGGAAACGAAAATGGAACGAATGTGAACTTTCTTCAAGAGAAAGAATTGAAAGTTGGCCAGAAGATCCTGGGCTATTGTTGGACTCACCTGGTTGGAGGCTGAGGAACCAAAGCAGAAGGTGGTAGGAAAGCATGCAGCTTTTTTCTTGAAACTATTTTTATTTTTCAGACCTGTGCTTGACTTTCTTTATGCATTGAAGTACCACTGACTTTGCTGAGATTAAATTCATGTTTAAGTTTGAATGGGTATGCATTCAAGAGAGTTCATTAACCTTCTCTTGAGATCAAGGAGACTGATGGCTGGAGGCCATCACAGCTGCTCTTACTGTGGATGCATGGGCGTATGCTAGGCTTGCAAACCAAGGAAAACACAAGTTTCTTCTACATAAAAAGTGGCAATTGGAGTTTGGAAACCACCATGTACAGTAGTATAAAATAGAACTGATGCAGTGATGCCATGTGCTAGGCAAGGGAGCTAATCGTAAATGCAGATTTGTATGCAGCCCAGTTTCAGAACACTGTTTAGGATGGATGGAAGTAATGTACTATCTCTGCATTTTGAGATGCACTAATTGCATATGAAATTCTAACAAAGAAAAAAAATAACCGAACCCACAAGATGGTACATTAGTGTGACTCCTTCCCATCTTTCATCAATCATGAGCAAGTTATTTCTTTAATGTGTTTAGTCTGTGCTGGCTGAAGGCCGGGGAACCAAAGATTTTGCACATTGGTAACCCAATAGCCACTATGTTACTACTGTACTGGCTGCGTCAAATTCATTTCTACTAACAACGAATTTATTGTATAATGTAGGAAGCAGGAAGAGATATCAAAAACAGCAAAAGCCTTCAAAGATATATACCCTTCTTTAGAAGGACCTGGGTGTGACCTTCCTGTGGCCACGAAAGTCAATGGTATCCTGAGGTGTATTAAAAAGAGGTTGAGGGAGGTGATCCTCTCCCTCTACCCTGCCCTGGTGTGACCACATCTGAAGTAATGCATTGAGTTCTGGGCTCCTCAGTTCAAGAAAAACAGGGAACTTCTAGAGAGAGTCCAGCAGAGGGCCACAAAGATGGTAAGGGGCCTAGAGCATATCTAGGCCCTTTATATCTAAAGTGTACATCAAGAGGATGGGGCCAGACTCTGTTTGGTGATGCCTAATGACATAATGAGGGGTAATGGGCACAAACTGGAACACAGAAGGTTCCATACGAATATGAGGAAGATCTTTATTGTGAAGGTGACTGCACAGGAGCAGGCTGTCCAGAGAGGTTGTGGGGTTTTCCTTCTCTGGAGATATTCAAAATCCACCTGGACACTTTCCTATGCAGCCTACTGTAGGGAATTTACTTTAGTGGGGGGTTGCACTAGGTGATCCCCAGAAGTCCAGCCAACTCCTACAGTTCTGTAATTCTGTGATATCAAGATATGGCTTATACATAAAGTATGGATACAAAGAAATTAGAATTGTTGGAGCATAAAATATTTGGTTCTGCAGAGAAGCTACTTCTTTATCTGTATTTACTGAGGTGACTGAGTTATTAAAATCATTTCATGAAAATTCTGCAATAGTAGTGCTTGTGGATATTCTCTTGAAAACCTGATAAAACAGTGTTATAAAGTTAATGTGAAGAAAAGGCTGAATAAAAAACTTTAAAAGTGAAAGTATTCTTTTCAGTCTCTGCTACTATGCAGTGTGACCTTTCTAAGAGATGGAAAAATATTTCTTACATTTACTTGCAAAAACAAATGGTATTCAACAGATGAAGTACAGTTTGGAGTTAACTGCATCTATTCATGACATACTTCTGCTGACAAATATTTTTGCTTGAAACCACAGATAAATGAAACAATGTTTTCAAAAGTAGATTTTTCTACTTCTTGTACTGGATTTATGTGTTGTTATAGTTATATACTATATACATCTGTATTTCAAAAAATTATTCCTGAAACTTCTGAAATATATTTTGTTCCTTCATTTCAGTGAAGCTAAGGATCCTCATCCTGAAAACTTGTAGGTTTGCTGCTTGAATTATTTTACATGAAACACTGGACTTCTATTTAAAATGATATTCTTCCTATATATAAGCAAAAAGTGAACTTTTTTTTTCCCCTGATAAAATATGTCCAAATTGAGCAATCTGTGGAGTGTTGAACAAAACCAGAACACTTTAGTCAAAATAAGTTAAGACGGTGGATTAGGAAGGAAGTTGTGAGAATATCCACTATTTTTCCTCCTCACAGCTGGCTTTACCAGCTGAGCTATGTTCTTGCTCAGCACTGCAGCCAGGAGGATGTTCAAGATACAGCATGACCATCCTCCATCCTGGGAAATGCAGTCTCGTGAAGGAGGTTAAATCACACGTCTGTTCGAATATTCTGCGGAGAACAAAACAAAACAGCACAAAACAACCAATAAGTGGACTAGCATAGCTTCCCATCAGCTAGAGAGCCAACAAGCTGGCATAATCTTCTGCACTTCAACCACATTTTGCCATTTTGCAAACACATTTGTTATGTCTTGGGCCTCTATCCATGAGATATTGCAACTCGTAGCTTTTACTGCTTTTAGAATGTAGCATGTAAATTGGGCAATTAGCTCAAATACAAAGCTCTTGGCAGAATTTGCAGCTCTTGTGAATGCTTTGATAGTATCAAACGTTATTGCTAAAGAACATATATTTAACTAAAGACACCTGTACAGTCTGTCCATAAATTTTCAGAGCAGAGCCTCACTTGTCTGCCTTCTTTATCGAATTTGTATCTCCAGAAAAGCTATACTGTTCTGTAAGAACCAGAACTATGAAAATCTAGTTTCCAGTAACTCTATTCTTATGATTTAATAATTTTTTTAATGAGTTATATGAACACAAAAGCTTCTACTTTATTATACACTGAGGAATCCACACTGACTTTCAACAGTCATGAGAAAGTTTTTTTCTATATCTGACTGTGTACTCTCATGATATCTTTTGAAGCATTTATTTTAATATCAGATTAGGAAAAAAAGAGGTCTAAAAGCTGTGGAAAAGGAACTGACCAAGCACAGAAGCCCTTCTTTCTTACAAAATTGGGTTAAAATGGTTCCATCTCCTTATCAAAGGAATAGATATAATTGATATGTATATGATATTTATAAAGATTTTTAGTGGAGTAATTTAGTTCTCATGTCCTCAAAATTTATTTCGCTTCGCAAAATATTTAATTGTTGTTCCATCTTTTACTGGAAGTTTTTAAAAGAAAAGAAGGGTGATACACAATATTAAAATATCAAGTCTGAATTTGTAAAAGGTGCCAATGATTTGCAATGCTGGGAAGTCCTATGAGGCTGAGTTCTAGAGTGAATTCTGGAAGTACGGCCGTGTTTTAGTGCTGAGCCATCAGGTGTGAATGCTCGCCTGGCTGAAAGAGCTTTCATTTGTTACTACTGGCTAGACCGCTGATCATAAATCTGAAGTAAAGAAAGGCATCGGCTTGAATTGGCATCTCAGAATATTTAGGCTTGCAAAACCCCCAAGTCTTCTGTTGTGTGCACCCTGAAATGTTGATGAATGTGTGAGTGGAAACAGTAACCTTGTACAGCTGCTTTTTGACAGCAGCGTGCAGAGCAGGAGGCCAAACATCTGAGGAGAGGCTTATTTTGCTCTCTGTAGCTACAGTCACTTCAAAGTTTGAATTAGCTCTTTTCTTCCATGACAGCTATTTCGCTAAACCCAAAGTATGTTGCAAAGCATAGCAGTTTCTCTGAAAAAGCGATTAATGAGATTCTCAGGTTCAAGAGTGTATCAGACAGACAAAGGCACTTACCTGGAAGGAGCAAAGCTCAAACTCAGCTCCTTCACTGTCTGGTTCTCTTTGGGGAGCTGAGTTTGGCTCTCTTTTATTCCCAAGGTGAGTTAGTAACTGTAGGTTACAGATAAAATTCCAATTGGTCTTCTGGAATAGGTTTGGTTTCTTCATACATGTATTACAGATGATTTTGGTTTTGTTCATGTTGGAACAGGCTCTGAAACCTCAGTATATTTCATAAGCTGGAATTACTGCTTTCAGCCAGTCCTAATGGGACCCTCGCTTTTACTGAATGCAAAGGTAGATATTGTGATACTGTTTGATAGATTTCTGGTAAGTCAACAGGCAGGTCCAACGAGGAGGAGATAAAAAGAAGCTGCAGAGATGGTCACGCTTTCCTTGTTCCAATGTCTTGCTCAGATCTAGCAGAAACAGGCTGCAGTTATGATGCTTATTCTGATCAAGGGAAATAGAGAAAAATATATACTTAACCAGACTAGGAAAACCAAAAATACCTATTTAGTTAATAATGAAAATAAAAGGGTATAATTTGGGGTTTTTTTTGTACATGAGTGGGTGGCTAGCAGGACTGACTGATAAATCTTTTGTACTGCTATTAGCTCCAAATCAGTTGAAGAGGCCTAAAACAAAGGTGAAGAGTTCACTGAAGACCTAACTGAACCAAGAGCTCAAAATCAACCTGACAAACCCAGTAACCTGGATGAAACCATTATGTGCTCAGCTTAGGGAGAAACTCAAAGCAGTTGACATGTCTCCAAGGAAGTTTTATACTTTTGCTTATACTGCAGATCTTTCTGTAGTCAGTGGCTGAGCCTGTCACACAGCATATAGGAAATTGCTCACCACAAATAAGCATCCTGAACCCTGTCAATTAAAAAAAAAAAAAAAAAAAGCATGAAATAATGTTTTACTCTATTTCTAGTTTTATTGAGTAACAGATCATTATAGTTCATGACAGAGATTCTGCTTCATGGGCTGTTTCCATCAGCAAGCATTAATATGTCTGCTAGGACAGCCGAGCTATAAACTACCAGAAAAAAAATCTTGGTCTGTTCTTGGTTAGGTTCACTGGTCGATCTTTATAGATCTCTGCAATATATATAGATCTAAAATATATAGTGACCTAGAAAGATCTATGGAGATCGTATGTAAAACGTGAATAGTTAATCTAAGATGTTCGTCTACAGATGAAGCTAATTTTCAGCTATATTAGATGGAAAGTTTAGTGCACGTTTAGCAGAATTTAAGAAGAATTTCAAGATGCTTGACCTAGAAATTTTCATATTATATTAGCAAATATCCAGCATAAAGGGAAAAGAAGCGCAGATAGGACTGCAGTCATGAAAGATACAACATTTGTTGGCTTCCTCCTTGAAACAGAATTACCAGATAGACAATGCAGTGCATCTAGTCTGTAACAGAGGGGCTGCTGTCTCTTGACTTACCAGTACCTGTTTGTAAGGTACTACAAGTCTCTCTCACTCTTTCACGCACATTCTCTGTCTTGCTTTTCCTCTCAATTCCATGAACTGGCTCTTTTCCATTTAAACGAAAAGATAATGTTTACATTATCTACACTAACAGGCTACAATAGCAGTGGGAACTTTCAGTCACAGGGCAGGGCAAGTAAATAAAAGGACAGCTTGTTCATGCAAAAAAAAAAAAAAAAAAAAAAAAAGAAAAGAAAAGAAAAGAAAAGAAAAGAAAAGAAAAGAAAAGAAAAGAAAAGAAAAGTGCCATAAATTGCCTTCTAGCTTGGTGACCCTTTTGAAAAACCTTCCCTAGCTGTATTAAATATACTTAAAATAACTAGATCATTCCCAGCTGAGTGACCAAGCCTTCTTAAAAAAAAATGACTTCATCTTATTTCTTATTAAATGTTAGAAAGCTGAATTGTATTTTATTTTAGACAAAACTACAAGTCTCAGCTTGCAATGCTTATGTTTCAGTGCCTACTGGATACTTTTTTCTATGCAGTCTAAGCATAATAAAATTATGAGGGCAACACATTCCACCTCTGAGACACCTATATTAAGATAGGATTAATTACTCCTTGTAAATTCCTCTCCATTGGCTGAGGAAGGAGCCTGTGGGATGATCCTAGACTCAACACTCAAACTTTTTAATATCTAAAATTAGCTAAAGTCTCACCCACAGACAGCATGCTGCTTGGCTAACTGGGACAGCCTTTGTCCTGTAAGACCTTCAGTGCCAACCATCCACATCTGACAATGTCACTGCCAAAGTTGGCATCATTCTGCAGCTGCCAAATAAAACAGATTAGAGGGGCTACCCAATTCCATTCTTCTGTCCAGATGAATTTTTCTGGAAAGCCCAGTGCAAGCTGCCCAGCAAGACCTGAAAATTTCCATCTGTGGTTATTTTCAAGATAAAGCCAACACTGGCCTGAGCTTGTGCTGCTCACAGGCTTGGACTAGATGGGCCCTTTCGGCCCATTCCTTTCGGCCTACATTTCTGTGGTGTTTTGTGTTGTTTTTCTCCATACTGATGACAAAGCAAGTCCAGATAATTAGCTCTGGCACAGACATTGATGATTAGGTTAGATGAATGCCAGCTCTAGTCTCAGGCTGCTTCTGTACACAGTTTGTTCTATTTTGATGTCAGATAAGTGTTCCTGAGATTTATGGTAACACAAAGTATTCAGTAGCAATAAATATTAACTTATGGTTGTATTGATACAAAAAATATTGAAAGTTATCTCTAGTTGGATGAATTTAGGACAATTTGAGAAAGGCATTTAGTTTGGGTGGTATGAATTCTATAAAGCGGATATCCACCTGTTTTGATAACTGTGGCAGAAGTTGGGATAGGTAGCTTAAAATAGGTATCTAACATGTAAATAGCTAAAAATGAGTGATTTATTGCTATCTTGGTAGGTTGGAATTCCGCCTTTTTTCCTAAAGAATTTTCACCTTCTTTTCTTGCTTTCTGATATTACTTGAGAAGTGAAGATTGTATGGCAGATAAAGCTATTTGAAAGATAAAAAAAATCCTTGTTAAGAACAGTTTTATCTGTCCTTTTTATTACAAAAAAAAAAAAAAAGGATTTAGAATCATCCTTTTTACATTTTTCATTATATTTTTATAATAATAATAATTACACCATATACTTATTTCATTTGTTGTTTTGTTTGTATGTTTTTCATACTAAATAAAATTATTTTAAGTTTGCATGGAGAACAAGAACATTTCAGGCAAATTAAATCTTTCTCTCTAAAATTTTTTATTGTAATTAAAAGACTGTATGTGATCCTACTGAATAGGAGCAAGGGTTTGGGGTGTAGCCATGGATAATGAAAGCATCTAGAGCAGGAGAGAGACATCAACAAATTTTTAAGCAATAGAATGGCACTAAACCCTGAGCTGCAGAGGAATGTAGTACCAATGACAAGGAAGACTGCTTTGGATTACTGCAAGCAATCTTGTTACTATTTTTGGAGTATTACACATTAACGATCTAGCAGACATATCTGTTTTTCAAAGATTTGATCCATGTAACAGTTCCAGTACATATAATTATTTCTGGAAAAGAGTTTATTTATTTATTTTTATTTTTATTCGGGGTTAGCTGTTCCGTTATGTTTCACTCCAACTCCTTTCCTGCACAGACAGCTCAAATCTCATTTTAGGGACTTGTGCTGCCAGCCACTATACCATCTGAACACATTCCGTATAAGTTAGAAGGCAGCAGTGTACTCCTTTATAGACATTATAGAGGTTCTGGCTCATCTCCCTTTTCAATTCTGTAAAGCTCTGTTTGCCATGAGATGTTCTTTAGTGGAAAGAATGAGAATGTTCTGGTTATGATAAAATGTACTCTATCGAATAAAAGGGGCTGGCAAAGTTTCCAAACTGTGGTCAGACTCTGTATTCATTTAATCTCCTCTGAAAGTTCCATGTTTTTTTTTTCTGCAGTCACACATGAATAACTAGATCCCCAGCTAGTTTAAGTCAATATGGCGTCACTGACATCAGCTGCCTTTTACTCAGGATGATCTGGGTATTACAACACTGGCACACAGAAATCTAGGCAGTACGAGAGCTTCCAGAACTAACTAGTTCCTACAGAATCAGCTTAAGCATCTCTTCATTGTTCTTCTCGTGTATCTGTTATTATTTCAGGTGTTGAACCACGTGAAGATAAAAGGTTTGATACCACTGAAGCGGTCTGGTCATTGCCGTGCCCAAGTTACTGAAGTTTTCTTCCTAAAGAGAGCAGAGGCATGAAAATGGCAACCCAGCTGGGTTCAGTAAGGCCAGTGCTATACCCAAATCGGAAATATGAGCAGAGATAGCTTGCTTTTCAGAGATGCCAAGTCTCCTTGGGGAATGAATCACTGATACAGGCTCAACATTCAGCCATATTCCTCAGCTGCCAAAACCCCAACAGGCAATGGTATCCTTTTGTGGAATCAGTTCAAAAGTGCCTTTCCATAAGGACATGGTATATCCCAAAGTCTATATACCTGTCTAGCCAACCAACACAATCTGCTCACATATAATAAGAGAGATTCATTCATTTATAGGCTTGCAAGAATTTAAAATCCAGTTCGAAGTCTCTGGATAGAGTTATGTATATCTTCTTTTCTGATATTTGAAATAATGTTATATTTCACTTCATAAATAGAATCTGGATATTTAACATCCTCAGAATTTTCCAAATTTGTCACTAAAAGCTTCACAAGAGGGGAGAGAGCAGATATTCAAAGGATCAGTTGCCTAAAGATTTCTAGCGCCAGTTAAATCTCAGCCTGCAAGAGAGTATGGGTCTTCTACAGATACTGAGAACTGCAGGTGACTGTGCTACAGCAGTGTGGAAGGCGTTATGCTTTTTTTGAATTAACAGATTTGAGTCCTAAGACTGTTTGCTGAATGTGTATTTGAGTTGCTGGACTAGATCTTATGCATGCAGTGGTCATAGAAGGTAACCCAGTGATTCCTGCATAGGGGCTGGAAACCCCATCATGTTTGCTATGTTTGGAGAAGTCCAAGCGTTTAGGAAGTTGCTGATTTACCATACCATAATTAGTGAACAACATGGACAAACTAGAGAATCTGAGCAAGGCTGATGCCGTCTCTTAAGCCGGTTTAGGGAAGAAACACAGTGTTCAAGAAAACAAGAAGTAATCTGTTCATGGAGATAAGGGTAGATCTAGCATAAAGTGTCAGGAATGAAGAGAAGTTCTTCCTTGTCACAGAAGAAAACTTTTAGCTTTTATAGAATTTTTCAACTGTAACCCACCTAATAGCGAGTCCAGAAAGGGGCAAAGTTGAGTGTTTGTTCTCAATTTATTTCTAAAATATTATATGACAGATCTCTTTAAAAAGAGATGGAAAGAGAGAAGAGATCTTCACCTGTTGCTGCATTTCTGTAGACTGACCATTTCTAGTGACTGTTGTAGGCAAAGAATAGCCAGAGATCTCAATTATTGGGAAGAATGCTGTTGGATGTGTTATCTTCATTTTGGTCCTAGCAAAAAACTGCTGTCTTACAGAAAGGAACACCAGAGTTTTTATTACTGAGTGCTGGGCACTTATTAATTACAACTCTGACCTTTATTTCCTTTTTTTGCTTCTTGACTTCTGGAAAGTACATTAATCTATCCTACCATATGGTCCTTAAACTTTCTGGAGGTCATACTTATTAGAAAACATAGCCACTATTTATTGAAGAACCTGTGGATCACTTCCTCTGAGGTGGGACACAGTGTCTCTGAAAAATATATATTAAGGCTAAAAGGGACTGTGTAGCTCCAAAGGATGCTGTAACCAACTTTCAGCAAATGCAAAAATTGATTGCTTTTAATTTCAGAGAAAATTGTATTTGTTTCCAAGTTTATACTATTTTTGACATGCTAGCAAGTACTTGAATAAATGCAGCACTTTACATATAAAAATTGCAAACCAAGGGGATGCAGCAATAATTTAACTCAGAAAAAACATAGAACTCTCTATTTCTCATTGAGTTGGCAGAGAAGCCCTCCCATATCCTCAGAAGAAATGAAAACAGATGAAGAAATTCTGTACAGTGCTTTCTCCAGTAGGAAGCAGATCGTATTTCTCACATCTGTTACCAACATGGTAGATCAGCCCTGTTCCCATCAGAGGGATGGTCAGGATATCTGTGATTTGAGGTTTTGCTGTTTTAGGAGATATACTTTTCATCTTGTTATGGCTTTTGTTAATTTTGCCACAATTTGATGTTACGAAAGAGCTCCTCCTTTTCTGTCAGTAGTACAAGGTCATTCTATCAGAGTAGTATAATACATCACCAGCTTGAATGCTTCAGGCATTAATTTTTGTTCTGATAAAATTTAGCCATGCATCTTTACTTCCTGCATTTCTCTGGACATTCAATCCAATGCTAATGTCAAAAGTCACTGCATGTTATACTGATATGTTATGCTTTTAAATCAGATATTGAAAAGACCTGAAAGTACAATATCATAATGTTTTATTTCTAGGAACGTTTTTTAATTTCATGAGCTATAAATAATTTGAGTGATGGAAATGACCTAAACTGCTTATCCATTTTCCAGTTTACCAGTACGCAGCCAGGGGAGAAATAAATAGGTCTTCATGTCTGAATGCCATACAGAAAGAAATTCAAGGATGAAGAGCAAGGGCTACAACAAAACTGTAGCTTCACAAATAATAGTAATTTCAAGAAAGTACAGTGTTAAGCACCTCAGAAATGTGAAAGTCTTTGTCAAAACGAAAGGATCTATCACTTTCTATTGGAAGATTTGGAAACAAGATTTTGAAAGTATACTGAGCTTTGCAAATTTCCAAGATGGAAATTGCCAGAATAAGTCCTTATGACTTACACCGTTGTGAATATCATATTCCAGTAAAATGCCATTACTGGCTTCTATTTCAACCAAAGGTTTAGAGAACTGAATAATATAATATTTGGTCCTAATATGTAAGGCAGTGATTTGAAGGGACCCTGAAGGGTTTGCATAATAAAGTAAGCAGTCAATACTGAAATCTTCTCAATTCTAAAACATGAGAAAAGAGAGATATTGTATAAAATACATGCAAGGAAAATGGGACATCACTAAAAAGTGGCTACAACTGTAATTTTTGCTAAGAGACCTGCCTGGCACATGGTGGAAGACTATAGGGAGTACCAGTGAAGTAACACAGAGCAATAATGAATAAGCTCAGAGTGCTGAGCATCAGCCAGCAGTTAAGGAAAAACTGAAAAACTCAGAATGCACGTCTTAAAACAAAAATTCACAGTGGTGAAAATCCATCTGACAGTCTACAATTACCTGAGAAATGTCATGCAGGGAGATGAAACAAACTCATCGGAATTTGAAGGGTGAAAATCTGCCATTTTCTCAACAGAAATGCTCCCAAAGTACTCCAGGATGAATCATCAGTTAAAGCTAAATTTAGCATAGGATATCTAGGAGACCAAAGAGTGTAAAGCCTGTTTCTTTTGGATCACCTGAAAAATTCAGTCTCTCGGAGGAACAGGAGACTTGAAATGAGTGTTCCAGAAATACAAAAAGTATGTATAGAAGAAGACAAAGCAGGCAGTAGGTATAATAAATTGTACTTTGTTTGTGAAAGACACGCACACAAAAATGTGTGATGATGTCTGTGTAATTTATTAGGTGAAGGTTTCTGTTTCTATTGGGACAAAAGAAGAGAGTGTCCAGTTCAAGCTAAAGAATCATCATGGCTTTCAATTCTGACTCAGAACACAACTGAAGGGATAAAACTCTTCATTCTTACAAGTGATTAAAAAAAATTCTGAGATCCTTACTTTGTTTCTTACCTTGTGGATGTCAAATGCATTTTTAACTATGATCTTTCTACTACAATTAGCATTGTTAGCAGATGTTTTTGCTCAAAAATCAAGACTATTGGAAACCAATATGTTTCTTAAACTAGCTATGTTTTTCCTCAAAGAGAGTTCTGTTCTAATTGGCATGTGTATTAAAAGGATTTCCTGTTCTAAATATGCTGATTTCCACAATCATTGTGACTATGTGTAACATATGTCTCCAAAAGAACAGTATCCTCAGTCACCAATGCTCCAGAGCTTATACTGTGAAAGCTCAAAGATCTCATACAGTTTCTAAATTTCGTTCTTAACTTCTGAGTTCAGTGGGATTTAAAGGCATTTATGACCTTTCATGGCATGCTCAATATGTTGCAGAATCAGGCCCTTAACTATTGCCACAAGAAAGTATTCAGAATATCACTTTCTGGATTTTGTCATTCAGAATGTCTTTAGAACTGGTGTAACAATTGAAAGAAATTTCAAAACATCTGGAGGGCATCACATTTCATATCAGTGGTACCTGTTAGATTTAGATAGAAAAATTCCAGATAATGTATTTTTAAAAAATCTTTATTTTTTATTTATTTATGCTGCCCCTGAAGAAGATATGTTGATACATACAGCTAAGTACTTAAAAGTGTAGCCATTCCAACCAGATCTGAAAAAAAAAAAGACAGTAGAAGGATTTAAAATTATTATGATGGCCTTGGACTTGTTATGGGAGAGCCAGATTGGAGATAGTAGGATATATAGAAGGCAAAAGAACTAAGACTTGCAGGAAAACTGGAGTTTTAACAAGAGCTATTAAGTGAAATATGAAATATCACATCCATATGCTTGAGAAACCACATGTTGAACAGAAGGAATGGTAGACTATCAAAGCAGTGACATAAAATTTGTTAGGCTTGGCAAAGCAAGTCAGAATCAGTACAATAAACAGAACACTCAAATGCTTAAATAACCTTGAAGAACTGTGGTAACTGCAAACAATGTTTTCCTCATAATTAAAAAAAAAATGTGGGAACAATTCTGTTAGGCCATATTATGTTTCAGGTTTTTTTTTAATTGAAGGTACTGAGCATTACAACATTTTTTTTCTATAGAAAATACCACACTCTCATGAAAACACTACCACTTGTTAAATGTTGCATGAAAAATATCTGCACTTCCTAATCTGCAAGTAAAAACAAGTACAGCATAACAGCAGCAAATTGCTGATGAATGGAAGTGCTATGCGTGTACCTTTACAGTATTATTTCATATCAAAATATCATGCTTTATCTACAGAAATAGCTCATTACTTGCAGTGCTGGAAGCTTCATACACTGTTTTAGAACTTCTGAGGACAATGTGTCATCTTCAAAACTCTTTATATTTTCAGATATTACACTAAGTCACACTAACCAGTATTCTGAGTCAGAAGCTGAAATTGATTCTTTTACTTTTCTTTAATGTAAACAGAAGCAAATATCATTCATGTATTTCAGACAGAAGTTACAAAGAAACTGAGAAATTACTTAAACAGCTTCCACAATGTTTTATCATTTATACTAATACTATGTGACTCCACAAATTCTTACTAGTATTTACAAATAGATATTGCCTCTGAGCCTTAGGAGGGCAAGCTGCAGCATGTAGAAAGTACTGCACACTTCTAAAGCCAACAGCCTTGTGAGAAATCATCTAGACGTTCTTGTTTTGGCTTGTGAGGAATTCAGTGCTCAGGCTGCAGCAGTTTACAGTTGCTAAACTTTACAAGCGCTTTAGCTTCCTGTTCATGTGTTCAGATAGCAAATCACACAGGAATCAGCCAACAAGAGCACATCTATAACAACAACAAAAAAAAGTCCAACAAACTGTTTTCCCAGTAAATCACAGTGACAATCTGACAAAAGAAATTGTAACATTTCTTCCAGTTTTATAGGGATGATTCAGCACTGGGGCTCAACTCCAAAGGTCCAAAGCATCTCTGTTGTACCATAAAAGACAAGAGGCCCCAAATAGAAAGGTGCTGATTGTAACACATTCTTCATTTGCAGTGAGCACAGAAAACAAATATATATATATTCGGAATGATTAGATTTTGAAGGGACAGAATGGAGGAATTTCATCCCTCCCAGTGAAGTAGTACATCCCATAGGTGATCTATACTGTGAGATCCTGTTAAGAAACATATCTCAAGCAGCAGCAGGTTAACTCTCTGGGTGTATTTGAAAGGAGACAGGGCAGATCCAAAGTGGTTTCTCTGGGCAGTATTTCATTATGAAAACAGGGCTCCATACTATGTAGGCTTTTGTCTGAGCCACTCAGGTGGGATCTGCAGGACTGTACTTACCCCAGAAGACTAGCCACATACAAACAGCAGTCTGGTAGGAAACTTGCACCTCCTCCTGCTTAAATCAAACAGTGACTATCCATAACCAAAATGTCTTTTGGAACAGCTGCCCCAGTTACCTTAAAAGTTAGCGTGCTCCCTTTTCCCCATCAAAATTACAGTGACATCTGACATCTTTCTAGGGCTTCACTCATATTTGCAGCCCACATGGATACATGCCTCCCCATGAGAATGAGGGTTTCTTTGCTCACCCCCAAAGAAAAGGGAGAGAAAGAGGGAGAGGGGAAAGGGCTCCATTAGGATTAAGAAAGTGAGAAGGAAGTCAAGAGGAATAAGCAATAGTTTCATCTCTAAGCCTAAAGCATTTCAAATGAGATTAAGGCTTCAGTTCAATAACTGGAGCATAGCTTCTTCTTCCCAAATTAAAACTGGCAAGTGTGTAATGAAGACTAATTGCATATTTTGCATGTTAAAAGCATTGTTTTATTTATAAGATTTACTTATTTATCATCCTCTAGAATCAAGATTTTTGGAAGCAGATATTTAACAGACACACCTGTTCAGTAAGGATGCATTTTAACGCACAGTGCAGATCAGTGTTGACAGTGACCCTCAGCCTCTGTTGTTCACTGTCTTTCTCCTATGCAGGAGCGTAAAAGCCTTGCTTTATTTTGGAAGTCGTGGTAGAATGGCAGTACCATTACCAGCAAAGGATGATTAAAAATTTTCAGATCTTCAAGCGAAGAAAACTCCTGTAGTCCCAATACTTATTATAATTTAGATTACCGGACACTTTAAACTTATAAAATTACTTTAAAGTATATGAAGTTTGTTTGGAGGTGGGGTTTGTCCCAAAAACTAGATGTTTCGTTTGCCAGGCTGCCCTGGTCCCAAGACCAAAGGCCAAGTCACAGCACAACTTGAAGCAGACTGCGAAGGCAGAAGCTCATTCCAGCCTGTCTTCTGCTTTACTGAGGAATGACCCATTTCTGGGATCCAAAGGACTAACTGCTATAGACAGTATAGATATAAGCAAATCAGTTTTGTGGTATCTGGTTTCATGTCTACTCATATGCTGGGAAATTGTGAGTCTTCCATCACCTTATCACTATTTATCAGTGCAAGGAGGACTGACTCCAAAGCCAGAATCAAGCCTCAAGTGTTTGCCCAATTTTTTCTGTGCTCTGAGCAAAGACTGGAAATTATTCTGCAAGTTTGAGCCAGACAATGAAGCCAAAGACTAAAGGAACATTCAGCATGGTGAATCACTCAGAGTGTTCAAAGGGAAGCTCTTCCCCAGTTTACCCATGCTGGGGTCAGTTATGTTTCCTGTAGGGTTTTTAAATGCTAGCCTGCTACTGGCTTTAAGCCAGGCCTAATGCTGGCGCCAGGGAGACTCATCATTTTATCAGGCTTGCCTCTGTTACGTGAACATTTAATTGTTTGTGGGATATTCTTAGAACACAGAAATGATAGATCTTTCTGGCATTCAAATTAATTCATTCATTTGATTTATTTGTTTTCCCTAATAGCACAAGAGATTTCAGTTGAATATTTATTTGGAAGAGCTTGGTATATAAAGAAATGTGAAGAAAAACAAATGTTTTTGTTCCATTCAGATTAGCTGGCTGCAGTGCAGAGGGAGAATTCACAGCCCATGTAGACACAGAAGAAAAGCCAGTATAAATGTTTGCTTTACAGTATTCAATAAGAAGCGCTAGGGGCATAACTTGTTCCTAGGAAGACTGTCTGAGCTCTGCTTTCTGCGTTAACCACAAACCTCACAATGCTTTCTGTTCTTCAGACTCATTGTCTTCCTTTGACTTTTGTATAGATGCCCTAATTAGTAGTGGGGTACCACTCCAAGGCATGCAGAACACAGTTGTTGTACTGGTGCATGTTCACTCGAAAGGAAAGGAGAATCTCTTTTTTTGGTTTTTTTTTTTTGTTTGTTTTGTTTTGTTTTGTTTTGTTTTGAGAGAGAACAGAGGTTCAGCAAGCTGTGTGCAGATGGCCTGCATGCCTGATTTATGGACTTCAGTACCATAGTATTTACATTAAAGAGGGCAATGACTAATTCAAACTTTCTACTCTCCAGAGCATTCTTTTTGGATCTGGAAGCAGAAGGGAGAGATATGAGAGCGAATGAACACAGTATGATAAAATAGGTTCTTGCAGTTCCTTTTTTTCTTATAGTTGCTATAATTCAGTCTATCCAACTTAGATGTTGGGATTACTCTCCATTAGTTACATAGGAAACACTGACTGACGGTCTTGGTGAAATTATACTTTCAAGTACTGGTTGAAAATACTGCATGAAAGTACTGCTGCTGTCCTGAAAGAAGATGTCATCATGGTAGTGGTAACAACTAAAGGATGACCTGTGCTGATGAAGATGGCCAGCTGTTGTAGAGGCTGTGTAGAGAATTGTTGTAGAGGAGTGTAGCAAATTGTCCACTATCATGCAGTCAAGTTTGTAACCTAATAGAAAGTTGTCCTATGATCTCCTAGGTTTGGTCGTACAGTTGTCACAAAAAGAGGCAACCCAAACCTAAGCTTTTGGACACGTGCTGTGATGTAGGAGACGGGGACACATTGCTAGTGTAAATGACATCATTTACGCTAGCAGTAGGCAGAAAAGGAAATAGGATGATGTATCCCTCTTCTCCATTATCTATCTGCGCCTGATCTATCTTTCTGCTAATATTTCTTTCAGCAAAATGCTGAAATGCAGTGATCGAGCACATGAAGGCTCAAGAGCAGTGCAGATTTCTTCAGTGTATAGATATGTTTCAATTTAGCTTTTTTGTTTTTAAATATTTCAGATAAGGAATACTATCACAAAAGCAAAAATGTCAGTTTTATTCTTAAAAATCAACTTTTCAGTCTCATGCATGTAGATGCGAAAATATTTTCCAATATACTTCACACCTGGAAAATATAGCATCATCAAACATAAATGACTTTTAATCCAAGAAAGTCATTTGAATCTTCCCATCTTGATAAAACTGAAAAAGTTCATTTGGACTTCACATTAATGGCATTTCAACAGTATCAGAATGAAATAGGTCTGTTTTCATACCTAATATTTTTTTAGACATTATGTTCCACGTTTTTTAATGATTTAATGGTTCTGTCAGTTGAAGACAGAAATTCCATTTTGTAACTAGCTCTTGTTTTTTAGCAAAGCTGGAAAAAATGATTGTGGAAGTCTCAAAAAACAGAAAACCAATAAAATTTAGTGTTTCTTAATGTTTGGATTTTATACTAATGCCATGAATGTTGGTGGCCTGATACCGTGGTTTGGCAGTCCTGCTTTCATTGAAATCCTAAATATTTTTCAGTTCAGCTGTGTTCTCAGACATTTGTGCCTATGAAAAATTTGCATATGAATGAGGCATCTGTGCACAGATGAGCTCATTTGTTCTTCATTATCCATTATTATTTGTTATTCAGTCACTTATGAATATCAACACATTTTGGAAACTTGTACTATTTCAGAAATGCTATATAAACAGGATTGACCAGTCCTCAAACTAAATCTCAAATGCTTATTGTGATAAAAACTGTAACTTTTGCAGCTCCAGAACTAGAAGAAAAGGCACCATGGTTACAGCAACGGAGAAATGAGGGAAGTGAAGTGACTCACCTGACACACTGCAGTAGGTTAGTGATGGACTCCTGTATCTTCCTGTATCCATCTCAGCCTTGAATTCCAAGGATTCTCTGTTCCTCTGGCAGTGTTAATGCACTGAAATGCTTTCATGACCTTTTCCTTGTACTTGTCCAAAAAAAGTAACTGTTGACTTATGCTGCTAGACTCATATGGGGCAGATTAATTTCTAAGCTGTGATTTTTCACAACTGAAATGTCCTTTGAGTAGTAGAGGAATGGAAATAGCTGTTATTATACTGCATATGCTAAAGGAAAAAAGATTTTATTAAAGACTTTCTTGAAATATATACAGAACTCCTCTGGCCTACTTACTGATATTTACGATAGTTTCTCTGTTTTTACTTCTGTATCTTCTGACTCCTATTTCTTCCATACTATTCCATACTATTTCTTCCATGATAGCAAACTTTACAAAACTTGCTAGAGACTGTCTCCTTATGAACCAACCACAATTAAAATCGTTACTAATTATAGCCTACAATTATACGTATGTGGAATCAAGCTAAAACCGATATGCTCCATGACTTTAAATATTTTCTCTTTGTAAATACTATTAACTTCTAAGACACTACAGCCAAATAATGTGTGAGGATCTGGTATTATGATAAGTTTTTATAAATATTTGTTTTAAAAGCTTTATAAATTTCTAATCAAGTGTTGGAATAATGCAACGTAAAATTAAGCTAAATGTTACTGACCTTAAACTGAATAAGAATTGAAATTATGCCTTCTCATCAGACCTGCTACTTCAATGCACTTTTGATGAAATGACAGCTGAAAGATTTGAGAAAGGTTCTGCATGCTGTCACTTTGACATCAGGGCTAATCTTTTCAGACTGTTGGCAAAATGAGTTGGCTGTAATCAGGCTGAGGTTTAAAATTTACATAATTCATTATATAGTTGTCTTCTGGTTTGGATTTGGTTGAGAAGAGCAAGTAGGCACCACTGAAAAAAGCATTTTCATTCTGGTCTGCCAGGAGACCCAGAAGATCAAAATCTGGCTTTTCAAGTGATGGAATTCCTATGGAATCTGGTGACAGTTTACAATTTTCATGTCGGCAATATTCAGTTTGTTTCCATTAGAGAGGCTAGAAGCTGTCTTTTTTTTTTTTTTTTTTTCCTGCCTGCTAGTATGCTACAGCATTCACACCTGCCAGAAATGTCAGAATGTTTATTCCAAGAATAAAAATGTGGGCATGTGTCCGCCACCCAAAATAAATAGTGCAGCAGATATATTCTGTAGCACCTCCAATACTCACAGGTTAGAGTTAGTCACTCTTCCTGTAAGAGGGTGGCCATCAATCACTGTCAGGGGGAGCCTTGAGTTTGGAATCAGGAACAAGGGTATATGGATCATTGGACAAGACACACAAAGAAACAGTAGGGAAGATTTGCCTCTTTATATGTGTAAATGGCAGCACAATAAAGTCCCCAGAGCATGTGGGACTGAGGAAAGAAAAACTGCAGTATGGTGAGTTTGTTGGTTTGCCAAACAAATTATCTCTCAATCAGAAACTTCTCTTCCCACAAGACCACAGGGTGAATATTTTCATAATAAATAATAAAAAAAAACGTTAATTTTTTTGTTCCTACCAGTGGAACATACTCATCTGCATTGATTTACTGGAAAAGGAGAAATCTTTGTTCTATTGTGAAGTGGTACAATTTTAAGATGGCAAATGCATAACACCAGAAGTGATATTCAGGGACTAATTTTGTCTCTCAAACTTGCTCTTTTCAAATAAGTTCTAATACACTTGTCTACTTTCAAAATCTTCTATTTACATGATCTGAAACTAAAACAGAACAAGTCATAAAACCTTTGCAGGGAAATCTTGCATTGTCTTTAAAGCAGTGGAATAGGAACTGGCTAAATTTCTGGCTCTGTCGTAGACTCCTTGGGTAACCCTGGCAGGTCATCTAATCTCTCCTTGCTTCAGAATTTACTGAGAGAAAAATACTCCCTTTGAACTTGTTGCTTAACGAGGCAAGTATTAGGGGACAGGTGACATGACCTGAATTCATATGACTTAGAGAAGCACAAACAGTGATTCAGGAGAGAGAAGCGTGTCAGTTTTGGGCTTCCTGTCTGGTCATAGTAGGGGAATAAGAATCTCCTTCAGCAGTTAATATAGTCCAGCTATGATCTGAATGGCCCTGAGACAATGTGTCTTTTTATGCATTCACATCCAAAGAAAATTTCCCATTTGACATTTGACTTACCGTGTTGCTCCAAACATGATTTTTTTTTTTTCCCCATTCAGTTACGATCTCCTTCAGAACAGTTGTTCACTGCTTTCTTCTTTGTGTTTCACGGCTACCGTCATCTTCATAAGAAATACTGCAGGAAAAAACTCCTCTCATGCATGACCTCTTCTAAATGCAGGACAATGATAACCCTGCCCATGGCCCTGGGATTCCATTCGCCAGTTATTGAAGAACTCCTGTAAATGTCTGACATTTGATGATGTCAGGTAGGCCACGATGACTGACTATCCACGCATTAGCTCTCCCCATGGTTTTGAGAGTTCTTCATTTTCCTCACAGGCAACCAAAATCAGAAGTATGGAAACAACACATTTCCCTCTTCTGAAGGTTTTTCCACATCTACAATCATTGCAAATTCAGTGTTTCCATCTTTTTTTCTGAAATCTATTTTACAAGATGTTTGGAACAATGCTTTGGTCAAAGTACTGTCAGTATCAGTGACTCATCTTTCTGAATGACATCTAAGGTGATGAGCTGAAAACAAGAAGGAATGTTTTGGCTGCCAAACGGCTGCTTATTCACACAGCATCTATGTCCTCCATTCTCTACAAAAACTGTTTGAAACAACGAGGCTTGTAAAATACTAAAATATTATGAACAAAGCATAATCGCAACCCAAGAACAGATGGAAAGCTGTGCCAGAAAATGTAATTGCAATATTTACGCTATTTATAGATCTAATTATGTTGAATTAAATATAATTGAAATTTTAAAATTCAACTATTCTGTTTGCAAATGGTGGTTCAGGAAACTGCATCCATTAAATCTGTAGTCTTTCTACAGAAGGAATCTATTTCAACAAAAGGGATGAAACATATCTAGTACCTCTGATCAAAGCACTGTCTGAAGAAGTGCAAGAATTTCTTTCAAACTTCTAATATGACTGCAGACTAGAGGGATTTGGAACTACAACATACATATTGACTGTTGTTCCAAGACCATTCTGTTTTCTATCTTGCTTTCTTTATTTTCTTTTTCTCTTCTCCAATCCGTTGAACCCTAGTGAATCTTGACCCAAATTTGCATTTCTATCAATTTTCCTTGCTTTCTACACCCCCTAGAAGCCCCACAAATGTGACAGATTAACAGGTTCTCTAAGAACAAATAAAGGAATGATGTCAAAGTAGTACACCTAACGTTCTCAAAACAAAATATTGTCTATTTCTTTGCACTGTGAGTCAAAGGCAGGGAAAATGTATTGCCTCCCAGTACTCCACACCCATAGGTTTTAATGATTGCTTTCCAATTAATTAGGTATAGTTTTTTAAAGGTACAGCAACATTTGAGCAAGGAAGCTAGAAATATCTTCCCTATTAAAAAAAAAAAAGAAGAAGGAAAAAAAAGACTTTTAGCTTTCTTAAATGCATGTAAGGATAAATACCTCATCAAAAACCACAGAGTTTTGTAAGTCTATGGAAAATGCTTGCTGGTCTTCAAAATTTCTGAATTTAACGTTTATTTCTCAGCATAAAGTGTAACCAGTGAAACATACATAAACAGAATATCATACAATGCTACAGATTCCTGGATTCCTAGATATGGAGAAGAACTGTGGAGATTTGCTTGCTTGCAACCCATGAATTAATACTATGACAAATGTGTGTACCCAGAAAACAAACACCTGGCAAAAAAAGCCTAGTAATTGTTGGCCAAGGCAACTGTTAGTCTAAATGCAACAACTATGTGGTTAAATATTTAAAGCTTAATTTATTACATATTAAACACATTACATATAAACATATTATTAGCTTATTACATATAAAATATGTAATTAGCTTCATTCTAAGAATGTTCAATGAAATCTTTGAATTTCTTTGAGAAATTTCACATGATAGGAATTTCAATTTGTGTAAGATTCTTAATGCTATAGGCTAGTTAAAAGACTTTGATTTTGTCTTTCTCCTAGTTGTTTCTAACAAAACAAAGAATCAATCTCATATGATGTTTGGCACTTTGTAATGCAAAAGGCCATGCATGAAAACTGCTTATAAGGTATCAAGAATGATATGAAGTTTTGGGACAAAATGAGAGCAGATGATGAGCTGAGGTAAGTAGTAATGACTCCAGAGTTTAGCTGATGAAAAAAAATGTGCCAGTCAAATTTGGGTTTGAAGTTTTGCTTTCAAAATTATTTTTTTACTTCACTCATCTAATAGGGGAACAGATTGATGCTTTGAAATTAAATTAGGCAAGCTGTTAATGAAGACTAATTGCTTTGCATAATTTGAAATATGTAGAGGGTTCCGTTGATCTGTGCAAGCTATATTTGGGTTAGCATCAGGGCTGAAGAAAGACTTCTCCAAACCATTTTCCATCCTCCTTATCCATCCTTCCAAATTGAGAGCCATAATGCCCCTCAGAAAGTTATAGCAACCCAGGAATATGTGTCATTGCTCTTTCACTTAGCTCTGTTATTTTAGCTGCAATTTCATATTTTGCTCACAAAGGAACAAACTGTCAGTGCAACACAATTCTCATTTCACTGACAGATCCCCTTCTCACGTCTTGCTGGAGAAAATCTTGTTACACCATGAGAGCCAAGAGTCAGAGTTTTCCCTGTGAGTTTTATGCTTCAAGAGGTGTGTTTATGGAATGGGACCAGAGGCTGCAGGCAGAAGCATGAGGGGAAAGCTCATGTTGCCTATCATGGGCTACATTAGGCAGCTTCTCAAAGGAGTTGGTCCCTGGAAGCAAGAGCAAACTTCAGTCAGGGTGGCCAAAGCCTTGACTTCCCTCATCCTGGTGGCCCATTCCCATGTTCTCCCCTTCAGTGATATGGGCAGACATCAAGACTCTCCAGGAAGCTTGTTGAAAACAGAAAACTAATCAGATTTTTTTTCCCCTGGGTTGATTTTTGGCTGAACTAACTCACCACCTACCAGATATGAGGGAGAAAGAACAGGAATGTACAGCTGGAGGTGGAGGTGGGACTTGCCACACCACAGACTTAGATCAGCTTAAAATGCTGTTGAACTGCACTCCTGAGGGTCATTTGCAGCCTAGTTTCTCTATATAAAAGTAAAAGAGTCACCAGAGAGCAGTAGGCTTTGCGTGAGGTGAGTTGGAGCACCTAGGTTAACTGCCTGCAGTCGGCAGTGTGACCTCCCATGTAGAAACATGCTGTTATGCACTAATGATGCTCTGGACACACTTGGGTGACTGGTGGGTTGGAGCTTTTCCCCAATGTTTATTGATTTAGCAAACATAAGGAAAGGAGTTCCAAATCTGGCAGTTATTAGTGAGCCCATGCTCTAGCCTGCTTGCAAACACTTAACATTCTGAAACATTTTCAGAAGAGCCCATTTCAACACAGTCTGATTTCACTCAGTTATTCTCTTTGCAGATGGTTACCTCACTAGTAACATCTCATCCTCCTCTTCCATTCAGTTTTCTTACTAGCAGCAACACTTCTGTGTTAAAATAGAACTGAGGCCAGCAACACTCACATGTCTCAATTTTAATCATGTAACTTCAGGTGTCCGAGTGAGAAAAGTAACCTCTTCCCAGTCTGCTGATGTACTTGCTGGAAAAATGAACTCTTCCAGCAGCAGATGAGTTGTGCTTCCTATCCAAATTACTGAGGAAGACTCAGTTGCTCTCTAGTGATCACACAGAGATACTACGGAAACTAAATTCTAGAACAGGCATACAAATTAAGCATTTGGACAAAAATAGCATCACTTTTCTTTATCTGCAGTGTGAACTGTGCACACATACAGCCAGGTGGGATAAACTTCTGTATTGTTCACTTTGAGATCATCTCATCACTAAAGCATACATCTTATACAATGTAGATAGGTAAAAGATTGGTCACAAACCAACACCACTATTCAGTTTGAGTGGAGTTGTTCTTGGTTTACACTGAGGTAAGTGAGAAGAAAATCAGACAATGCAAACATTTGGAGAAACTTTTGCTGAAGTACAGAAGTTTTGTAGATGAACTCAGTTTCTGAAAATGCGAGTTACGGCACTATTTTGTCAAAGGTCTACTATAATTACAGCCACAAAAAAGTACTCACAAACTTATTTCTGGAGAACAGTGACATCTAGTGAGCATCCTGACCAGTACTAAGCATTCCCTGGGGTCCTCTTTTAAAACTGAGCCTAGTATTTGGGTTTAGTCCGCTTTTCTGCTGTTTGTACATTGCAGTTCCTCAAATCTCAACTGCATGTGCTCCTATTCTCGGACAAGGTCTAATATCTGTTGAGCAAAGTTGCTGTGACCCAGGATGGTAAGGGAGTGAGACAACTTCAAAGTGGAAACTAAAGTAAAGCACAGTAAGTAAAATCATGCCATCAGTATCCACAGTTAGTCACTACATTAGCACTTGATCTTTAAAAGCCGGAGTGGTAATCTTCCAGCTGTGTCATAAATAACCATTATATACAGTTCCATCTGCCAGGCTGTAGCCATGTGTTTTATTATATAATATATATATTATATTACTATTATTATTATGAAAGGTACTGGACCCGATTCAGTAGTGGTTTTTTTTAAGTAGTTTAAGCACAAGGAAATATGAGAAATAAGGAAATAAGAATCCTCTTACATCTACATTATCAAGAGACTACTTTTCTCTGTCAGCACCTGAAGTAACACAGCAATAATGACAGAAAAGTCTGAACTGCTTGAAAACCAAAGGTGATTAAATTTTTATATTATACACTATGTAGATCCTAAAGCTATAGGATGAGAAAATTATCGCACGAGTGCCTTAGCGTAAAGTACTTGAATGGATGAAATCCCTGCTGTAATGTGAGTTTTGATTGTTTCCTATGTCATGGCATGTACATGGCTTTTTTTCTTTCTTTTTTTTCCTTTTCCTCACTGCAAATGCTGAAAGTGTGTACGCTTCTGAGGAAAAGTTGTGCAAATATCTCAAATGTCAGCAACAGATACTCAAGGCTACTCCACTGCATCATGGCTCTTATTATTTTATCTCAGGCAAAAGTGTAGTATGCGGTACACAGATGTTGTATCTTCAGGAGTGGGCACAACAGGACCAAAGTTTTCTGACAAATGTAATCTTGATGTTTCTCAACTTTTGTGTCTGTCTTTTCTACTGTAGCATTTCTGTAACACTGTTAAAGTCAAACATGTCTCTAGAATCTTTCCTAATCTCTACCAGGTAGGTAGACTGAATTTTGCAGAAGGCAGCTGTTGAACCCAGGTACAGGCTTACCTTCTTAGAAGAGCACTGCTGATTGTCCTAACCCTGCTACCACCAAGGCAAACACTGTCTCTCAAATACTGTTTGACCTCTCTTGACTTTCCTGCAGAGATCTACTGAAGAGTTGAATGTAATGAGGGAAAGAGCTACAGCAAATGAGAAACATGATTATGTGGCAGCTGGGTTACTGGGAGAAGCCACAGCGATGTGATAAAAACAGCTTGCATGATGAGGAGAAAAACTGATTTCCCCCTTTACACCACATCAAATGAGTGTTTTAAGAATAAAGCTACAACAGTTAAGAAATTATGTCAATAAGAAGAATTGTTGTTTCCTTCCTCTCTCCTGAGACATGTATTTTAGTTTCTCAGAGAGTACATAAAGCAATGAATTTCTAACATTAATGTTAAGCATCCAAGAAAGGGTTTCAAAGTCAGTTGAGAGGTCTGAGCCTCTCTGGCCTAGGAATGTATCAAAATCAGATAAAACCAGAACAGCAAGGCTGTACTTTGCCATTCTCAGCTAGTTTAAAAGTATGTAGAACTTAGTAATGGACTATAAACAATGAGGTATTTGGCTTGGCTGTGTTAGTGTAAACATGATGTTTCAATTGAAACCTTCTATATCAGATTATTTTTCTCTTCAGTTTGCATTCTATAAATAACTTGGAATAGAATAGATTCCCAAGAGTCATCAACAAGTTGAAATCGTTACACTGACAACATCCTCTCTGACCTGAGCCACTTTGAGTATTATGGGCTATTTTCCTTCTCAGAGTACCAGCTGCTGGAGGATGAGTGATGCATTTTGCCTGTGGCTTAATAGCTATTTTCTGGTAGTAAAGTGTAGTGAAAAGCAACAATATCGATTCAGAAATGGTTATTAGTAAAATTACAATCTTGTAAATTTACTTGTAACCCCATCTTGTTAGGGTTTCTCTCAATTTGAAAAAAAAGTATCTGTGATTATTTTTATACCAATGATGATTGAGTAATACAGAAACATGTATTTTTGAGTTAGGTTTGGGGTTGGATTGGGTTTATTTTAAACGGAGAAATGCTGTGTATAAATACAAAAATTCTGTGCTTTTTCTTAGCTGAGGATCATTTTCAAGTGTTAGAAGATAAAATACATTATCCACAAAACACTAAACATTTTTTTAAAGACCCAAAACACAAATTTACAGTTCTTCAACTTTTCATGCTTTTTCTCTTTATGCTACAAGGTAGAAAGTGTATAAAACGCTTTGTGCTTTGTGTACAGTATTTTGTCATGAATATTTAATTATGTTTTGGAAGCAGTTGATGTACCAGTGTACAAGCAGCTCTAATGTGAAAACACAACTGAGACAAGATTAAACCACCAATGCATGCCACTGGAAAGAGCAAGATCTGTCTCAGAAGGTTCCTGTTAGATAATGGCATGATCTTTATTTGAAGAAAATAAATCATACATCACAGTTGTATGTAAAACTCTAGACTTTAAAAAAAGAAAAGACTAACTCCTTTAGAAACAAAAGAAGAAAAGAGTGATGTATTAGTAGAAAAGGTGGACATAGCTTTGTTCTACTGTCACATGGTGGAAATATGTCAAGAGTGCATTAAGGGTGGACACAGATAGTGAATCTGTATACAGTAAGAAGCCCGCACTTCTTGGTCAGGTAAATATACAGGTTCACCCATTTCTGAAGTTATAAAAAAAAATGAGTTTAAAAACAAGTAGCAGAAGAAAATGTTTCTTCCTATTCTCAAGTTTACTGTAATTTTAATAGCTGGTCCATGGTCTTCTACAAGTAAGTAATAACTGGATACATGGAAGAGACCGGCAAAGCAAACACAACACGCCACTTGGGAATAGCGATTTTCTTTTCATGAATGTTTCTGTAATGTGATGACAAGACTGCGTTGCCAAAGACAAAATGGTAAAGCACTGCCAAGACATTTGACTGATACATCTACTTTAAAGATCCTACCAGAATATTGATTCACTATTTCAGTTAAAATACTGTGGGGGAAATAGAATAGTAGAAAGATTTATCTTATAAGACAACTGATACACATTTATATGATTATTATTTTTGACAGCTCCCCAGATGATTTATTTTTATGAAATGACTTTCCAGATATTCAAAGACTTGAAATTTCTATCCATCGATCATCTATAATTCTACAGGTTAGGTTATAGGTGATACATTATGTAGGTCTTATCAGTCCTCAGATGGAATAGATGATCCTCTTAATAAGCTACTTTCATTACCTATGATGCTACTTGGAAGAAGTAAATATTCTGGACTCCAAATGGGTAGACCACACTCAGTGATGTAGCCTTTCTTAAAGCTTTACACACACACACTCACATACATGCAAAGAAAGGATAAATGAGAAAAATAAAAATGGAATAGCCATCACTTTTGTTTGTGCTGCTTTTAATTTTTCTTTTCTTTTTTATTCACTTAAAAAGTCATGATTAATAAGTATAACTATTTTCTTTCTTCAATCACTGTGTCCCCTAGGAGTTGGTAGGGCAGTCCATGAAACTAGAAAAGCAGGACTGGACTCCATAAAATGACATTAAGAAAAACAATTGCTAAATGTTGGCCTCTATTAACTGCAGAGGGGAGCTCTGTTTATTTTTTTGTTTGGATGAAATTACTTGCTGCTCAGCAAATTGAAACATGTTTTTTTCAACCCACATAGAATCTGGCATTCTTATCCAAACTATAGTGCTTACTTTGATTTCCAGAGACCTTCAAGCTTCTATTGCCACCTCCTCCTGTTTCCCTCAACACAGTTTGTCTCTCTGCTTGTGTTTTTCCCTCCTCAACCACTGTACTGTTTATCCTTTTGCAGTCAAACTGCATTAACATATCACATTGCTAATACCTGCCTCTCCACTCATATCTATTTGGATGTTTCCATTGGAGCTTCTCCCTTCCAGTGCTCCGGTGCTAGGAGCACGTATAGGAAAAAATTCTCTGCTTTCCATTCTGTTGCTTGTGTCTCCTTGCTGCTAAGAGCAGTTACAAAAGTCTGCTCACCTTTGCAGTAAAATACAGACATCCAGCTAACAACCAGAACTGCAGTATACACAGGGCAGATTGTACTTCGAGAGAACCTAGCCTCCAGCTGAAAACAACCAGCAGCCACCACTTCCAGAAACCCTCAAGTACATGTATTGTATATACTTACAGCTTTGATGAAGATAGAACAATTTTTTGTGATAACAACAATAGCAATATCCTGCCATCAGAATGGCTTTTAGCTTTGATCAAAAGTTTGGCAGCACTAGAGATTATAATACCTTTCTAATGACTACCTCTTGGCAAAAACAGTTTGTTTTAGACTTCTATCCCATACTGTCATTATGCTCAATATGAGCATGGGTTCATAGCCACTCTAGTTTAACCACAGGGTAGAGAAAGTGTCGTTGGTAAGGTTGGGAACAACAATGTGATGTTTTTCGTCTGGTGGAGAGCTGCTTAAGAAAATAAAGTCTTGTTTCAGTGAGAAAACTAAGCTGTCTTAAACTAAGACAGGGGAGATTTAGGTTAGATATTAGGAGGAAGTTTTTCACACAGAGGGTGGTGACACACTGGAACAGGTTGCCCAAGGAGGTTGTGGATGCCCCATCCCTGGAGGCATTCAAGGCCAGGCTGGATGTGATTTTGGGCAGCCTGGTCTGGTGGTTGGCGACCCTGCACATAGCAGGGGGGTTGAGACCAGATGATCATTGTGGTCCTTTTCAACCCAGGCCATTCTATGATTCTATGAAATTACATGTGCTGCTGCTGCTGTTGCTTTTTTCCTCACTCTTTTCAGGCAAGTTCTTATAATTAGAGTGTTATTTCATGTTGGTTTAATTTCACATTTCGAGGGAGTGTGGCTGTTTAAAATTCAGCATGTACAGTATGAATGGCTGTGGGCAAAAGAGATAATTTGTTGGGATTTTTTCCAAGTTCACTATGGTTTTAAAAATTCCACCTCATGTTGCAACAGAAATTGAATATTGTAGTACATTAATGGTTCTGAATTAGAGTGTACAAGAGCTGTGCAAAATATATGCACTGTAGCCTCCCTATTTTTACTAGGGCTAGGGATCAATGTTTGAACCAGGCACCAAGATTGTCTGTGTAAAACACTGAAACCAGAAATATTTTTCATGATGATTTATAATTGCAAGCAAATAGTCAACATGTGCTTCTTGCAAGAAGCCATAAATTGGCCTTGTCAGTTTGGCAAATTAGACTTACTCCATTCACACCAATAATGTTAAGCCCTTGTTTACCAGATTTCACACAGAGGTGGTAGTTGTCCTTAAAAACTAATTGGAACTTTTGAATATATATCTCTACATAAGTAATATATATTGGTTTATATAATTTATATATTTATATATATATTTTTATTTTTTATATATGTGTATATATTTATATATAAGTAATAATGGTCCAGAGGTTATTATTAACTGATTTGATTTTGCTTGAACAAACAGGCACCACTCATTCTTACTTCAAACCTTGCAGTTCCTCCCTTTTGTTTTGTAACTGTTCCTGTAGCTGTTCAAATTTAAAAGACAGTAATTACTTTATTATTTTCTTACCTTCTATTTCTGTTTTTAGGTCTTGCTCCTCTCTAATTGTATATCTTCTTGATATGCAACTCATAAACATCTTCCTATCATTTTACAAATTACACCTTTGTCTTTTTCATCCTTAGTCGAAACTCTCACAGCATCCAGTTCTTTCTCTGGAGCATCCAGTTGTTTCTCTGCAGCTTCCCATTTCTTCTCTACAGCTTTCCAGTCACACCAAGGATCATGGCTCCATTTTCCTGAGAAGATGGGGTTCACATTAATACTGTGCTTTTTTATAAGTAGTCAGTAACACTACTTGCCATCCTGCTGACTATGCTAATTTGCTGCAAATAAATGTTTACACTGGTTTTGATTTAACAGCCATTTGAGTTTATTTATACCTTTATGGTAAATCATAAGATTAGATTGTGTGGTATTTAGTAGCTCTTCATTATTAATCATCTTTAAAAAGTGATACAATGGAGTTTGTTAGAATCGAAACCACGACTTAGTTACTAAGGTTTGAGAATGCCAAGGTTCACATGAGACTTACTTCAGTGTATAGAGATTTTTCTAAATTACTTTTTTGCCTTAAGGACTTTTCCCTTTCTAAATGAATTTCTCACTCTTTTCTTCCATCAGCATTTTGAAGAGTCTGCCCTAAGAGGTTTTTCAGCTCAAGGGGGAGATTCTAGGTCACAGTTCACTGTGATCCTGGAGTTCTCTAGGTGCTTTTTACTTAGGATCACTATTTGTAGGGCTGCAATTTAAGTGACTTTAGTCAGTATTTTTCCATTCTGGCTACAGTTCAGGCAAGGTAGTTCTGGAGCTTTCCGCCAACCGTACAATTTTAGTACTTCCCAGGTTGTGCCATTCTGGTTCCTTTCAGACTGGGCTACAATCCAGGCATCAGGAGTTCCTGGTGCAGTCAGGGAGTGCCTGATTGTCCCAACTCACTGCACTTGTAAGAAAGACAAGAACATGAAGCAGGCTGAGACTGTAGAGTGGCCCAGCAGGCTCCAACACCACAAACAGGTATAGTCAGATTTATTGCAATAAAATCAAGAAAACTCTCCGAGATATGTAATGTTTCCATAAGGCCTAGAAGCAACTGAAAATGGGGAACATCTTCTATTAGAGGATACAAGGAATTACAGAAAAAACCTTAATTACAGACTTTAAAATTGCTGAATTTTTTGAATTTTTTATTTAAGTTCCTCTGGCTCTCTCCTAAAGAATAAATGGTGTTTCACTTGTGAATCAAAATAATACTTTTAACTCTAGACAAAAAAAGAGTATACCTGAGAGTCTGGTGTCGCTATTTCAATGTCATGCAGTTCTCATAATTAATTACAATACTCCCAGTCCTGGTGACTAGACATTGCCTAATGCTTATCTGTAAAAAAATTTAAGATGCATATGCTGGACTTTTCATCTTTTTGGTTAATTCCTTAATCACCCTCTTTAAAAGTAAATTTCATTTTAAACATAATGCAAACTTTATATTTTATATACATATTTGCACAGTATTATATGCATTATTTAACTTGAATATGTTATGGACTGTTGCTTTCTAGTTTACCTTTGTAAAAGAAGCAAACAAAACTCTCATGAAGTACTATTTCTAACATTTCTAAATATTTCTTCTTTAACGATTTGGGATTGTACTGTAAGTTCCTTGGGGTTATGATCCCACTCTTCAGATCCTAACAGAGATTCCAACTTGAGATGCCTTGAGGTGATCAGGTACCAGTGCCACCTCTGAGGACATTTAATTCTTCACAAACAATGTCTATTTGATGAGGTGCATAAAATGGCACTGTTTTGTATTGAAACAAAATGTCAGTTCCTATGGGACTCATAACTTCTATAGCATAACATAAGTAGTTACCTACTTTGTGGGCATTACTGAGTGAGCTGATGATGCCTTTATGCATCTTAAATCAGCTGTAACTGTAAAACTAAAGAACACAAAGAAAAGAAGAAGGGGAAAAAAAAAGGAAGAAAGAGAGGGAGGCTCTATTGAATTATCCTTAGAAGACTGTGACAAAGTCAGTGAAACTGAGCTCTCCTGTGGATGGTTTAGCTGTCTTTTGGAAAGAAAATTATAGATCAATTCCAGGACATATTAACTGATTCTTTTGAGAAGAAATCAAGACGGAAAAGCACATCAGAAGAATGTATATTGTAACTAAAAGTTCAGCTGCTATTTAGAACAGAATGTGCAGTAAAAACTCCTAAATTAATATTGTGTAAATATCAGGTCACCAGTACCAACCATTTTGCCACAGAAATCCATTTCTGTGGTTTTGCACTACTTAGAATCAAAATATCTTGCTGGAAGGGATCATCTGCTTGGATTCTCTGCTTCAAGCAGAACAAATCTGGAAATTAAAATAAGTTCTGAAGTCAGACGGAGTTACGCAGCGTCTTGTCCAGTGGAGTTCTGAATCCAGAGAGAGACGCCACAGCCTTCCTGGTCAAGCAGTTTCTGGTGTCTGACTACCATCAAAGTGATTTTTATTTCTTTGCCTAATATCTAGTCAGATTTTATAGACGTGTAACTTGTGCCTTCTGCCTCTTGCTCTATCACTGTGTGAGTCTAGGAAGAGCCTGGCTCCATCTTCCCTATATGCTTCCACTATGTAGATGCAAATGGCAGTGAGATCCTCCTTTAATCTTTTCTTCCTTACACTGAATAAATACAGCTTCATCAGTGTTTCCTTCCATGCTGGGAGCTTCAGTCTACTGTCACCTCAGTGGCCCTTTGCTGAACTCATTTCAGTATTCCAGTGTCTTGTCCTGGTGAACCCCAAACTGGGCATAGTATTCCAGATGCAGACTCACAAGTGCTAGTTCAGAAGGAATAGCTACTTCCTTTGATCTGCATATCCACTGATTCATGGTACTCACTGAAATACTTAGTTTCAATGGGAGAACTACAGCTGTAGTGGTGTGCATATGTAAGTGGCACAAATAGGATAACAATTTAGGGCCAAAATGCAACAGTTATAAAGTATAATAATCTCCTAACTATTTAATTTACGAGTATCACAGAAGCTTTTAATATCAAACCATTTTAGCACTGCAGTGAAGTTCAATCAATGTTTGTTTATAATGGTATAAGATATCTGAATTCCAAAGACCAACTTGTAACGTGCTGCAAACACCAAACTGTCCTCTACTTCAAACCTTCTTCCAAATTTCAGTCAATCCCTCTACATCGCTATAGCAAGGTTTCAACAAAAGTGAACTCAGATGGGCTGTGTTATCAAGACCTGTCAAATTATTTTTATTTGATTTTTGCCTTCACCCTAATGTTTTCCTCACCTTTCACTCTGTACTAGAAGACAATATCTTCACCCTTTGCTCCTTTAGCAAATGCACACATAATTTCAGCCTGACATGAAGAGGTTATAGTCTTACCAATTACCTAAACTTTTCAGCTAGAAAAAATTACATTAAGATCTCTACACTCATGGTGTGTCATGTATGTAATCCAAAATTAATCCAGTGATATCCTAAAGCAAAATCATTAATGAAAACTGAATCTCTCAACAGTGTCTGGTTGCTGAATATTATGTATACAGGATATTTTGCTGAGGATAACTGCTGTGACTCCCATCCTAATATTCCATGAATGTCAATTCAATATTGGCAAGTTACAGTTTCCTGTTCAGATTTTGGGTTTTTCTATTAGGTTTTTGTTTGTTTGTTTGTTTGTTTGTTTGTTTGTTTTTAATCCAGCCTAAGGTGCTGCATCTTTTGATTCAGTGAAAATTCAACTCCTGGTTGCAAGTATTATTTTACCAATTGTTTGGAAAGATAATGGGCAGCCAAATCAATCCTATTTTCATTCATATTAATCTTTGTGTACATACAAAAAAAAAAAAATAGTGATTGCTGTGAGAGAGATAACTGGCAGTTTGTTATTGTTTACTTGAGTTAGGATAAGATAGTTGACTTCACATAGAATTGTGTATGCAAGTAACAAAATTCTAACTGACTTCTATTTAATTTTCTATTTCAAGGAGCCATACTCTTCCTGAAATGTAAAATCAGAGTAAACTGTATGAAGTTAATTCTCCAAGTACACAAACATCCAAACTGCCTAATCTTACCTGAATCTGAACTAACACTACAATTGTCACCTTTGGGTTATCTCACTTGAGACAGATCTAATTGTTGCTAGTATCTCCATGCAAACTCAGCTACTTTTGTGTTTAGAGATCAGTTTAAAGTGTACAGCACAATTTACTTTAAATTTTGAGCATACGTGGTTCATTAAGGGATGTTCTGTGTAGTTATGAGTAACCACAGGTAATCATTATTCTATACTCAAACGCATGTTAGTACAGATACATAACTGTGTTTGGTTGTTGCTGTTTTTTGTTTGTTTGTTTTTTAACCAGTATTTCATAAAAGGATGTATCATATTATATTAAAATGATTGACAATATAAATGAGCACAGTTCAAGAGATATATTCCTAGCCTTCACTAAAGACATTTTAAGGAAAATCTGAAAATTCTTTTTCTAATCTTTGCTGCCTGTGTCACAGTTCAAAGTATCTGGTTTTAAGAATAATGATGCTGGTGATAGAACATTGGAGAAAGATATCTTTATTGTCCTCTAGTATGAATATCATAAAAGAGAGAAGAGCTTGAAAGAAAAAGGAAGTGGTGAAATAGTACCCAGACTGTACAAAATCAGAGATGTCATTTGCTGTTCCAGATACTTGTATGAAGAATTGGACAGAGAGACAAAAACATTTGCTAACATGGAATTGTTGGTAATGTCCTTGTGGAGCGTTGATTATCATAAATATCTCTAGTGAGAAACCCAGAAAAATGCCCAGAGTGAACAACTTTGCAAGACTGTATAAGAATCACCTAAGCAAATATTGGTGTCTATTTGCAAGCTAATTATCTCTCATTATATTCAGCGGAGGAAAACTGGAATTGCAGGGCATGATTCATCCCAAGGTAAACATCTAAAATAGATCAGATTAAATATGCACTAGGACTTCCTATTTGTCTCTCTTGATGACAAATGGAGCTCATCATGACTAGCTCAAAGGAAAATATCTACCTACCTTGCAAATCTGTTAAGTCAGGTGAAGTGAGTCCCACATCTATATTTGGAATATTTTGACCTGTGCATACATGTCCCACTTTCAGGCAAAACAATGGAATGGCTAAAGCAGCACAGCAGATAGCAACACTGACTTTTCCAGTACATTTGCACAATTAGGCTTCAGATGGAAACAGTTCTGAAAGACCTTGCTATGGGCAAGATAAATAGCAATCCTTATTATTTCAAATCCATTTAAAATTATTTTACCATTAAATACACGACAAGCTTTCATAAACATAGTAGGAATAACCAGCTCTTCATTGCACTCATTCCTTTTTCACATGGAAAATACAGAAAGAACCACACCAGGCATCCAAATGGCCAGCTACATTTGCCCTCTCTGTGCTGCAGAGCAAGTGACCCAGAGCTATGTAACTTCATATGAAAAGAAAACAATGTGAATTTGCTAGCAATCAAAATGCATGAATGAAACATGCCGCCAGAAAGGGAGTAATCAGCATGCCTAAATGCATTTGCAAGCACTCTTGCCTTGTCCTCAGCCACCAGCTGGGCTGCCCCAGCCCCTTACAGGTCTCATTCAGTATTTAAATTTGGGATTAATAGTTTTTTGTATTGTAGCTTTAACAAGCAGTCCATAACTCATTTGATTATTTCTGAATTACCCCTAGAAACAGGAGTGACTTTTTTTTTTTCCATTTAAGCTATAGGTAAGTAAACAATTTCTTTAAAAAAGTAAAAATTAAGCCATAGTCTTGAAGTTTTTCATTGACACACACAGTAACAAATGAGTTGGCTGAGAGAATAAAATACCATTGAATCCTCTCTCTCTTTTACGCTGTCCAAGTTTTGTTGTCTCCCAGATAAACCAGTCTCAGTTTTCCATGTGTATACTAGGTATTGTACCAAAAGTACGTGGTAAAGCTTAAGATCACTTTAGAAGTGCAGTAATCATAAAATGACAATACTCATTTAGGAATACTATGCATATGCATTGGCACAACAATTATGTTGCCCACAGGCGCTCTCTCAGGACACAAGTTATTCCCTGACACTTTTCCTGCAGCATTTATGTTTCTGCACTGTATTATAATCACTCTGCCCATCTTAGCAATATGATTTAGTGCTAGTCTATCTTTACAAGTCGTGAGCTCTCTTCTGCTGAGACTGCAGTATACACACGTGCACACATTGAAAAGTAGTTATTTTTTCTGATTTGCATTCGTCTCTCCGAAGAATCCTTTGATCTATGCATATAACCTCCTCTTCACCCCTCCTCCTCCTCCAACCTGCTTTCATTTATTACTACGCAGTGCTTGTTTTCTGCTGACGCTTGTCAAGGGAGAACAGATATAAGCATCTGTATTATTTATCTCAGACAAAAACGTGGTTCCCTCTTCTTCAGACACATTTTCTGCTTGATAAAGAATGTATCACTGCCCTCTTAAACTAAAGACTGTTTTAGAAACACAGAATCACAGAATGGCTTGGGTTGGAATGGACCTCAAGGATCATGAAGCTCCAACCCCCCTGCTGCAGGCAGGGCCACCAACCTCCATATCTAATACTAGACCAGGCTGCCTAGGGCCCCATCCAACCTGGCCTTGAACACCTGGCATCCACAACCTCTCTGGACAGCTTCTGCCAGCACCTCACCACTCTCATAGTAAAGACTTTCCCCCCTAATATCCAACCTAAATCTTCCCTCTTTCAACTTAAAACCATTTCCCATTGTCCTGCTATTATCTACCCTTTCAAAGAGTTGAAACTCCTTGTCAAGATGGATGAGGGACAGATAAATCGCATGTTTGTGCTTTGTCTTCTGAACTTGGGTTACACTGTTCTAGCTTCTTGTTAAAGTCAATGGAAGTCTAGCACAAAATCATTTTCAGCCAAGGAAATTATAACCAAGGTTAATTATAACCAACACTGAATATGACTTCTTAGCACGCACTAATTTCTGCTTTCTGATGATGAGTGACAGAACCCAAAGGGACAGCATGAACCTGTGATGGGAGGTTCAGGTTGGATATGAAGAAATGGTTCTTCACTGAGAGGGTACCGGGGCTCTGGAACAGGCTTCCCAGGGCAGTGGTCATGGTACCGATCTTGCTGGAGTTCAAGAAGAGTCTGGAAAACACTCTCAGAGTTTGAATTTTGGGTGGTCCTCCTGTGTGGAGTCAGGAGTTTGACTTGAAGATCCTTTTGAGTCCCTTCCAACTCAAGATACTTTATGATTTTGTGATTCTATGAAATTGAAAAGAATTAGTAATATATCATTTACTCATTTATAAATATTAGTAAAGGTAGCTCTCAGCTGAACACTTCGTGGCTCTCTAAGCTTAATATAATCTCACATAGTATGGTATACATTAGTGTCCACTCTGCTATTATAATTTTCTATATTTGGGGAAAAAAAAAACAACAACCCTGAAGCTAGAGTATTCAAGTTGATGCAACGTTACCTCACTTTCTGTGTAACAGCTTCCCACTCCACAATCATGCTTCCATTTTGAGTTGATGACAGTGCCTTTTAAAAATGATGCATTGCTATAAAATTCAGCAAATGAGTTAGTCTTAGCTTTCCATTGCATTCATCTTAAGTGTGAGTTGGAAGCCTAAATGTTTTCTTGGATGTGGGCTCAAAACTGTATTTTAAGGCATTTCCCCAGTGAAAAACAGTTCTCTTGGTGAGTCATGTTGTCTTACTGTCTTTGGGCTCTACAAGTGAGGTGAGTAGATGTTGCTGCAGTGCTCAGTCATATAAAACCACAGCTGCCTCATTTGTAACCACACAGGGAAGGATCAATACCATTAGCTTCAGTTGAGTTATCTTGTTGACATATTTGACCCTAAATGGTTGCCTAGAACACACAGGTGATGACTTGTGGAGAATAACTAAACATCAAAGGATTGTAAGTAATTTTTTATTTTGTCTTTCCCTGGGAAGTGGCTACCTGATAACTTGCATGGTAGAATTTAGCCAGGATAGCGAGTGTAGCTGCCTACTTATTCCTCTCAAATGTACAACTCTGAGGCCTGGGCACACAGGAACTGCAGCTGTGAGGGCTCAAGTGGGCTGCACTGCACGGACAGACTTCTATTTTTTCACTTCTTTTAGTTCTCATTTCCCCTATTCAGAATGGGCAGAATTAAGCTGTGCTGCAAGTAGTATATGCCCACATATTACTACCTAAAAAGCAACAGAGGTCCTGTGAGTTAGCAGGGCATCTGAAGCACAATACCTACAAAGATATCACTGAGATGACATGGCTCAAATGCTACGCGCTCAAATATCCCCTCAATCCTTTTAATTCCCCCGTTTTGGGCAGAGTTCAAGATAGTGCTGTTTTCCAACTCAAGCCTTTTCTCATTTCGGTTGCTGTCAAGCGAACGATCCAGCAGCCTATCGGCACGCCAGCAGCCATGCGGGGGCTGGCAGAGGAAGCTCGTTTGCATACATACAGTCACACATGCAACCACGTCTAGAAATCTGCTCCTATGCAGCCCTTTGCAGCATGACGTTAAGGAAATGTCTACGCACAGGTTCATCTGAAGACAACTACAAGCAAGCTCTGTTAATCTCCTCTGTTATTTCCTACTTCATTCCAGATACTTGCCAGGAGGCACAAGTTTCTTGCTGTCAAGGCTGGCCTCCAGTGACCCTTGTTCAATTAAATGCAACTTTAGCAAATGATCGTGTTAGGGGGCTCTGTCGTGCCTGGCTTCTGTATTTGGGGGCTCTGATTGTCCTGTTACCAGGTTTTGTGGGTGCCTGCTGGGTGGGTGTTGCATCAGCCCCAAAGCCAACGCTACTTTACTCCCATTTCAGCCATATTCCCAACACAGTTTCTGCTAACCGTTTATTTGCAACACAGCGTGTCTGACAACAAACCGAAGGAGAGGACTGCTTTCCCTGCAAGCACAAACACACGTCGCCGATGTCCTGGCAGACACGCCGAACCCTTTGGGTCGAACCTCATACATACACCCTTTAATATTTGGAAGACGCAACACAGCCGCTTCGCTGTATCAGCGAGCCCGGGCTGCGGCTGGAGCCTGAGGGAGAAGCCGCCTGCCCGCCTGCCTGCCGGCCTGCCTTCTCCCGCCCGCGCCTCTCCTCCCCCGCCTCCGGACGCCCGGCTGCCCACCCCTCAGCGTTCGCCCCTCGCCTCACCCCGCGGCGGGGGCAGCACCCGCCCCACCGCCCTCCCGACCGCGCGGCGCTGCGCACGCGCAGGCATGCTCACTGACGGGGGGAGCGGGACGCGGTGGCGCGGCGCTGCTCGCCTCTGCTCGGCTCGACTCGACTCGGCTGGGCTCGGCTCGGCTCGCACCATGCGGCGGGCGGCCGCGTGCCTCCGCGCGCTGTGCCTCCTGCTCCAGCTCCGCGCCTCAGGTGAGCGGGGGCGGCCGCGGGCCGCGCGTGGGGCGGCCGCGCACCTGTTGTGGCGGGGCCACGGCTGGCGGCGGGCGGGCTGGCGGGCGCCTTTCAGCACCGCGGTCAGCGCTCTCCCGGCAGCGGCGGAGCGGGGACTGCGAGCGCAAGCGAGGAGCCGGATGCGTTTGTCTGCTTTTATCCCCTTTTCTCCGCTTTCCTCTTCTTCGGGGGCGGGGGACGTTGCGATTCGCCTTGGCTCGCGGCAGCAGGGTTATGGGAAAGGGCAATTTCTGCTGCGACGACCGTCGCTTCGGTGCGGCGGAGGTGATAACCCCGCTGACCGCGGTGTCTCGCTTCGGGTCGGCGCCCGCTACGTGCGCGAAGTTGTGCGGCTCCGCTCCGAGCTGCTGTGAATCCCGAGCCTATCCTCTGCGCAGAGCTGCGCCTCAGTATCCCCAGCATGGAAACAGAGTCTGCGGTAAGGGTAGAATTAAGTAAGTTCTCAGCTAGGAAAGTAGAAGTGTTTCCTTCTCTGTGGCAGCATCACTGTTTCTCAGGTGGAAAATGGCTGTTGCACCCCCACGTTTAACTTCACTTAAGTTTAATTAAAAGAAAGAATTAAATGCACCCCCAGGTGCTATGCAAGCTTTGGCTCCCACAAATGATGTTTTTAGGAGAGATTTTTAAGACGCGAGTCATTTGCATCGCCTTATCGCAGAATCATTTAAAGTAACAATTGGGCTTCACGTCTCTTTGAGTGTGCAAGCAGTGCACGTACACAGATCCCACGCGCAGCCCATGTGTGTATGAAAATAGCTGCGTGTCTGGGTGCAGCTGTGAGTGGGCACCGCATCCTTTTGTTTGCTGTGGGCTGGAGAAGTGCCGTGCGGTGGTTACTGATGTTTGATTGCCCTGAAATACCAGGCTGTACTTCATAAAACCTCAGGATCCTTTTTCCTTTCTGGTTAGGAGGCTTATGCTGTTATGCCTTATATTCATGTGTGAGAGAGATTATTGACTGAAAGGCAGGGCACATCCTGCAATCCATTTTAATAACAGCCTTAAGCTGCTATTAGATTGTTCTTTTACAACATGTATTAAAGTGCTCATGTGTACAAAATTAGTGTACAGCCTCTGTTTGACAGAACATGCTTTCTAATCTTGGTTCATTCTCTACTAATAGGGTACTTCACATTAGTTTAGATATGCTTCATTTTTCTATCCTACTAATATCCTGCCAGAAAGCCATTTATGTTCCTTACAAAGTTTAACTTGCTTTATTAAGTCACTGAGAATGCTTACAAAGCTTGACCTTTATTATGAAAATGTCTCTAATAATGAGAAAAATGGAGGAAAAATAACCTACAAAGTTCATGTGGTGTTACTTTGTTCCCCAGGCAATCTTGGAAAATAAGTGTTTCAGAGAAGCCAGCAGAAAAAAGAGACAGGAGGTGCATCAGCCTTTGCATGCTGAGCATGGCTCCCATTGAGTGCAAGGGCTGTGCTTCCTCTAGGCAGGGCTGAGTGCAACTTGTTCCTGTTGAAAGTCATTGAAGATGTCACAACAATAAAATAGCACAGCTAAAATAGCTTGAACTGCTCAGATTTCTCTGTTTCATCTGATGCAAGTAGAAAATTCGGTCTTTCATAGAGTACCATTATAGACATCTTTTATGAATAGCCCAAACTTATAAATTATTGACAATGCTTTTGCAGCTTTGGTTCATGTGATATCATAAAATGCATTCCACTTGCTACTTGTGCTGGATCACAGATTATATCCCAAATGCCAGTTCTTGCTAGTGTGATGAGAGCTGTTTGGCATTTCATGTTTCATTTTGTTCTGAAGCTGACTATACATGAAGCATGCTCGTGTGTAAGGCGGTGGCAGGGAAACTGCCAGCAGACATTAACAAAATCTCCCTTAATATCAATCAGTGATAATGGACTTTAAAGAAAATGTAAGTCCACATTTACCTGATCTGATACTACTGCAAAAAGAATTCACTCTCTAAAATGTTTAAGTAGTGCCTTTTAAGAGTAAGTCAGTGCATGTCATATTGCAAATCTGGTTTGCTTTGGAAAGACAATTCTGTTACAGTTGTGCCACAGTAGCTACATGTGTACCTAAAAAAAAAAAAAAAAAAAAAAAAAAGTCTGAGAATTTACTTGTCCTTAAAAAGGTACCAATTCCAGTAAAACATGACAGCTGTGTAAGCAGTAAATTAAATCCAATTGTGCTGTTGGCGTACTGGTGTATCTCCTTCTGAAATTATAGACACTTGTGTGCATATCTGGAAGCAGAATTAGACCTTTCTGCTGAATGCAGCAGGTGAAGTAATCAATGTGTATAGAGCTTGCTGTTGGAGGATGACCTAAATTTGTAGTAACTGATTACAGGTCAGCATGAATCTTTGGTTTGTATTATGTATCACATGAGAGAGTGCAAGACAGGTTATAATTTTTTTAGCAACTATGATCTAATGCATGTTCTTGCACTGAAAAATGAATGTTTCCCAAGATTACTAGAGAGCATTGTTTCCTTGTAAAAGAATGGCAGTTGGTAACAAAAGCACAAAGTGATACATTAGGCTAGTTTGCAATTCAGGCTTTTTGCATCATTGAGATTAGTCAGCTAATTAACTATTTCATTTCACTTTCTTTTTTAGCAAATTTCATGAAAAGAGTTAAAACATGATGGATTAAAAATTCAGTCATTGTAAATAACCCAGGAAAATAATCTAGACATGAAAAAGACTTTCTTGTATAACAATTACAATATGAACCCACCACCTCCCTTATGTTAAGATCTTAACAGAGCATTCTTAAAGTATTTGTATTGAGAGGATCAAATTCTGCTGCTGGAAAAGCAAAAACTCAACAGCGGGAGATTTGATTAGGTCATCTAAGACATGGTTTAATGAGCAAAGGCTTACAGGAGGTTATAAGGACTTTGTTTAACTTGTTTTGTTGTTCTCTTCATCACTGAAGAGATGATTGACATCCTTAAGTATGGACCAGTGCTCCTTTACCAGCCTGGAAGCATGTAGGTCCTGGTCTCAGTATCTCAGTAGATTCCTTGTTGAAACCCATCAGTTGAATCAGGTAAAAACTGTGAAACCATGATATTTTATCTTCTTGGGGCAATGCTTTATTAAGATGAGGATTGCTTGTATCAAAACTGAAATTTTTTAGTGGGAAGAATTCACTAGTTGGGCTGGAGGGAGGGAGACTGGAAGGAGGCATGTTATTTTCTAAAAATCTAGGGAATGTAATTCTAGAGTTGAGATGAGATGTGCACAAAATGCATTCACAATCAGATCCCTTTTGTTAGTGTCATACGAGTGTGTGATTAGTGCTAGCTTCTAAATACATTCAGAGTGAATGTGAAGAAGCTATTGATTTTGAAAATGTATTTGAATTCTGCTTCATTACACTAACATAATCTAAACGTGGCTGGTACTTATAATTGCCTTTGGTAGAAAACATACTGCTGGGCATGAGTGGGTGTTTTTACTAGAATAGACATTTGTGCCTTTTATTAGTAGACTCATAGATAATCAGAGGGTAGTCATCTGTCTTTTTAAAAGTTCAGCTGGGGAAAAGCAGTTTTATAATTCAGTATATAGACTCAAATTATTTTTGAAGAGATAGTTGGAGAGGAGATTTTAGACACGTATTCTACATGTGGAAATTCTTGCTATTCATAATTTTGAAAGGCGTCATCGATGAGAGGGTTATGTTCAGTACATCCATTAGGAAATTATGGAAATTATTGAGGTTTGTGATCTTGGAATCTCACCATAATTTCATTTATTGTATTATGAGAAGACTGCAACATCTCTGATAGCTAAGGCTGGTTCCAGCTTCTCCAGAGAGAGAAGTAGGAGCTTTGCTTAAAAGCCATGAATTGGGCTCATGGGGAAGCTTAATAAAATCTGCTCAGAAATCCTTGGTGTGATCTTACTGCAAAAATAATAATAATAATAAAAAAAAAAAAAGCCAAAACCTTAAAACTGAGTTTGACTTCCCTCATGCCAGCTACTGATTTTCATTGGATATACTATATATTTATGTTCACATTATGCAGAATAAAATTCATTCACCACCTACGCTTAGAAAATGCCAGTAATCACAAAAAAAGCAAATTGTTGCAACACCTTCTCAAACATTCTGGAAAGAAAGAGTCTAATGTGACACTATATAGTACATCAATGCCAGGGCACATGAGTATGGCAGAATACTTAAGTGCCTTTGGGACCAATGGCTCATCTCTTAATTCACATGAGTAGGCCTACTGAAAGCAACTGTCTGTAGTATCCAGTTTCAATATTGACATATCAGGCAACAAGCCCATAAAGCGAGATGTAAAGTGCCTTTTTGAAAAAGATATGGCTCGTGCTTAATTCTAACATACTATAGCTATGGATATTTTGGGTCAGAGCCCTTTTTTTTTTTTTCTTCTCCCTAATGGAAAGGACAAATTCAGAAAAAAAGAAAAGAAAAAAAAAAAAGAATTTGCAGTTGTTTCTATTTTCAGCAGTCTGCTTATTAGAAAAGAACTTCTTGCAATTCTTTCTCTCTTTCTCTCTCTCACACATGTAGAGAAAAGAAAATGCATGTGTCTGTGCACGTGCATGTGCACACCCATACATGCATAGAGATCTCATCAATTTTGATTTTGTCTGAACTTTTTGTTTTGATCAAAAGTTCTGAATATTTTGTTCAAGGGCAAATCAGAACATCATTTCAGTTTTTACAATTGTCCTGTTCTGTGTTTGCTCAGCTCAGAATTTTGGACATGCAATAGGTACTGTTCTTTCCATGCAAAAGGCCAGACCTTTTGACTGTTGGACCTTGCTAGGAAAGCACAGAACTCTACCTATATAGGACTGTAAACTGGCCACTCTGTAATAAGGTATTTCCATTGCTAGCAGCAAAGATAAAAACTTTGTACTGAGTTTGCAAGGCTTCATGATTGAGGCTTGTCAGACCTGCTCTGCCTGAACTTTCTTTGACCTAGGTTAGCTGTAACGCCAATTTCTCTAATTGACCAAGCCTCTTTATCTGCTTTCCTCTTGTTTGTCTTTCTCTGATACAATTATAAGCATATATAGATAGCAGTAACAAGCAGCTGTTCTGTGTAGAACGAGATATTTATGACTCTAACAGATATTGTAGAGAGATGTGGGCCTGGTATAAGGACAGAGGCCTGTGAAGTGAGGATGGTACGTGCTTGAGCACAGGCTTGGCAATAGAGAACCCCATGCTGTCAACAACTCCGTCATAGTCAGTTAAAAGGGCAGACTAGGAGCTTAACATAGTTGTTCTTAGGGATTGAGAAAGAGAACAAAGAAATACTACCTAATGTGACACCAGATCGTAAATTAAAATGCAACTCCCCTGTTGTAGATTCAACCTCTGTGTTGCTGCAGGCCAAGTGAAGAAAAAGAGGGTTGTGAGTGCAATGTTAGTGAACAAATATATACAAACATATACGATCCTAAGAGGAAGGAACAAGAGAGGAGGAAGAAACTATTAGCATGAAGATCATGTTCCTCCTTTCGAAGGACTCAGGTGCTGACAGTGACAGCTGTCCCAATCATCACCCCATTGCCAATGCCAGTATGAAACCACCAACCTTAGGACCCAGAGAAACAGTAGAGGGGTGAGCATAACATGAGGAAAATTAATAAAATCTAGGAAATATGTGTGCATATTTTATTCTATTATTGCTATTAATATGACTTTTTCTATGTATAAGCATTCAATCTAATTGGATCTGATGCTTCTTGAACTAGACCTTTATATTTTTTGCTCTCAATGAGGTCTTGACATTATTTGCATGCAGGGAGTGTGCTTCCTCTTTGCCCATAAAAGAGACTTTGAATGTAAAGGTGCTGAGAAGCTCCTTTTAGCTGAAAGAGTCAGTGAGAAGCCATGCAGAAGCATGCCTGATGGAAGGTTATTAGGTCTAACAGCCTGCCTTGTGTGGGGGATAGCTTCATTGGTGTTGCTTTAAAAGTTTGTGTTAAAAAAAAAAAGTTGTGGCATGAAGGAAGGATCTGATCAGGATTTGTGTTTTGCTATTTTTCTCTGAACCACTGATACAGTTTTACAGCAAACAAGTCCCTCTCGTACAAGGGCGACAATACATAGGAAGGTATTTTCGTGGGTGAGTTCCCAAACTTCCAATATGTACTACCAAACCAGAAAGCAGACTCATACTTTCTCTTTTTCAGGTTTGCCTGTTTGTCCTCATTCAAAAACTTCTGAAAATATGGTTGGTTTGTCTGAGTAATGGTGAAGTCATATCATAGAATCTCGTTCTTGGCAACTTTGCTAGAGTTGAAGAGTTGTTTGCTTTTGGCTAATGCTTTATAGCCTATCCTAATGAAATTTAGATTTGATTGATGTACTACTTCGCTGACAGTAAGACATACTGTTAACTAGGCAGTACAAATGCAAGGCATATTGCTTCCAGACAGCTTTTGTTTTCCTCTGTGCTTCAGCATCATTTAAAACATTTTTATTTCCCATCAGATATGTTGACTCCTCTTGATAAGCTAAATCTCTAAATCTTTTTTTTTTTTTTTCTCCAGTAAGATAGATGAGACAGGCATGAAGAAATACACTTCTCTATCTTCTGAAGTCACAGCCAAAACAATATTCCCTTGCCGGCACAATTAGGGAAAACTTTCATAGCCCAGGAAAAAAAAAAATAGCAGAAATACTTTAAAGCTATGGTAGTATTTGTCCTATGTCTAGAAATTACTTGTAGTTAGCATTTTCCTTAGCGTGTTTGTTATCTGGACCCCTAGCGGTTAGATCCATGCTCATAAATGGCTTATCATAAAAGCATGTTATTCAGCAATTAATCACATATTGTAAAAGGGATATGTATATATATGTATATTTTTCCCTTCCTCTAAGCCAGTATCTGGCTGTTACATGTAGACCCAGAGAGAACTCCATCTCATGGACTAAGAAGAGGCAGGCAGTGAAATCTCCCAGCTGCAGGAGCATTGGCGTTATTGAAGAGGATTGATCAATGATCTGCATAAGTACATTGGCCTGCATCTTGTAGCAGTTCTGGTCAGCTGTTTCAGAAGAGGTGAACTATTGTGCAAAAGGTGACTAAGTGTGGAGCTTGTCCAAATCCTGAGGCAAGTCTGTAGGGTGTGAAGGAAGGTTGTATGGGACAAAGTACATCTTTCAGAACAGTGAGCTACAGAGAGGGGAAAAAAAAAAGAATGTGGAGATCAGGGTACAGAATTTAATTATCTAAGATCAGTAAGTCTTTTTACAGAAAATGAGAAGTTATTTGGCAATAGCATTAAGTACTGTTTAATTTAACTGCATTTGAGTTAAATTTATCTTTGAAACCAATCAATCAATTTTCAGCATGGTTTTCCCTTATGAAATGACTATACATTTTCTGCCTTTTTTTTCCCTCCAATTTACAGCTTTTTAAAAAGAAAATTTCAGTCTTGGAATATACCAAGATATCTAGAATTATGAAGAGATTTCAATATTATATAATACTAGTTATAGTTTTAAGTGTGAGTTCTAAGGTTGATGTGCTGTGTGTCTATATTCACTTGGGTATTTCACTTACTGATTTTGTAGAGCACAGAAGTGCTATTGGTGAGTTTGCACTACTACAAATGGTAAATATATACATCTCATTATATAACATAAAAAATTAGAAAATGTTGAAGAACCTACTTTATTATGAATGTGTTCAGATTAAAGCAAATAATAAGACTTACAGTAATGACCACAAATTGTTTTTCCAGACAGACATTAAGACTTTAAACACCATTATCTTAGCCCTATCAGGAATACAATAAATTTTATTCCCACTGGGACTCTCTTTTCCTGATTGAATAAAATTCTGGTTTTGGACTCAAGAGATAAATATCTGTAGAGCTGTGATATTTTGATGTCTTAAAACAAGAAAACCTTGCTACGGTGTTACTGCCCTCTTAATGGGTCTAGACTATCTTCAATTTTTTTATCTGTCCATTTTAGAGAAAGTGAAGGTGTTTGGGAACTGGGAGTCTGTAACAATTTTCTGGCAGGTTGGTTTCAAATAAAATGTCAGTTCTCTGAGGCTATTCAGGAAGTTAGGTCAGTCCTGGGATTTCTCTGTTAAGCACAGATCCACTAGAATAGTTGAAAGTACCCACTGCATTTTTCAGATTAAATTTACTATTTTTTATTTATTTATTACATGGCATTCATTTCTGCCTACATAGTACACATTTGTAGTGTATGACGGGTACAGCAGCATGAGCTATGTATTTAGTATTCTTTGCCCATCTATTTTTATGAGTTAATTTTTGTGCTTCCCTCCTTCTTCCAGGACAAGACTTCCAGTAGGAGGAGGATTTTTAGGAGAAGGAATAAAATTATTCTAGTTAGAGGGTGATATAAGTACTGGATACAAATCCGTCATGAAGAATAATTCTCTGAAATAGAGCTCAGACAGGGTAATGTGACTGGAATATAAAAATACACTTTAGGATCAAATTTGCTAAGCTTATGGAAGAGACTTTTATAGGAATTCTGTTTTTTGAGCTTTGTCTTAAGTCTCATTTTCTGAATCCCTGTTTACATTGGTATAGCTGAAGCTTAAAAGATACCAAAATCACTTTTTGCTATCATATTGTGCTACTTTGGTTCTTCATGGTTTCTGATGTTTTCCCTGGGGGCAACAAAGATGATCTTGTTTTTGATATGTGGATACATAACTAGATATGGGAAGGAGAAGAGAATCCCTATCTTCTTCTTCAGGGATGGAGACTAGCAAAATTTGCAGATGTGTAGCAGGAATGCTGGTGTTTCTCATGGCTTATGTCTCTGAATGCCTCATTGGTGCACAATGTTTGTTCTCAGAACTGAAATTTAGGGGTGTCAAGAAAGAATATTCATCAGATTAAGAAGAAGCCAGAGGTTTTGCTACAGGATCAATGGTGGCCTGCTGCCAAGGTCACTTGAGGCATAGATAGCGGTCTGTGAGAAAAGTCTGATCTTGTTTAGAGTGTCATCCACAGTCTACAGAGATCAGTGAAGTTTTCACGCTGGGCACTACGAATGCATGTAACCTACTTAAATTATTAGGGCTATGTTGCCTTCTCAGAAAATCAAATTCAGCCCAGTAATTTTCTTGGAACATGTTTGAACTTGTGCTGTCAGCTGGTAAAAATAGATTCGTGTGACTGCAGAGTGTATGTTGTGTAATTAGACTAGTTCATTTCTCATTTCTGCAGGATAAGCCACTATTAAATATATTTTTGCAGTCCATCTTGAAAAACTGCTGCAATGGATTATGTATTGAATCTGCTGCAGTAATCTGTGGTGCTACCATGATTCTAACATTGTAACGGAAGAGAATCTGTTGGAATTTTGGGAGAAATCGTGATAATGCTATAAAAAGTACTGAGATCTGTGAGCAGGTAAGCTGCTTGGAGGACTCCTTAAACTATTGACGTATCAAAAATAAGACAACCATTCAGTTTTCCAGATTTATCTTAATATTATTCAGAGAAGAATTTTTGTCAATAATTGTATTTTCTGCTCCTTTCAATAAAAATAAATGAAATAAAAGGGGAGTTTGGGATATGGAAGCGTGGAAGATATGTAAAATGAAGAATTCCTGGAGAAACGGATTTTGATTTCCTCAGCAACAAAGGAGTAGTAATGAAAGAAACTAAGAGGAACCACAGACACAAAATGTGTTTGTAGTTTCATTGCTGTATGTTACATTTGCTTAGTTTTGGAATATTGATTGCCTGTGGTAAAGACATGAATAAAAAAATCTAGTAAAGAGGTGACTATGAGAAGTGCTGATATTCCCTCGTTTTCACTTTGCTTTTCATGCAACTCTTAATTGCTGAATTAAGACCAGCCCTCAGAATTTTATCAATGAAGCCAAGCTTTAAGAAGCTGAATGAGAACCCAGAAAGCTTAACAAGCTCTGAAATTCAGCTTTCTTTAAGACCATACTTTGCAATTTCTTTCTTTCTTTTCTGCTCTCAGTCATCTTCCAAATACAACTTGACAACAGCTGTACATACATGACCTCAGTGGTCATCTAGAAATTGCCAGTGTTTGTATTTACCATTTAAGAGAATAGCCTTGGGTTTAGCATTTTGCCTTATTTTGGGAAGTGCACTGCGAAATGCGTGATTCTGTGTTCTGTCTTCTTCCTATTGATTTTCTGCTCATGTATGTTATGAATTGCCTCACTGCCTACTGACATGGACACACTTTGGCAGAGAATGCAGTTCCCAATGATGCATAGCAATACTATAGCACAGATAAGAAATTGTCCTTGATTTTCCTAACTCAAATTTCGTGAGGAAATTAGGTCAACAGAATGTAATTACCTACACTGAAATCTCCTAAGGGCACCGGGTAGAGCTGTGAAAATGGCTGATTATTTTGATTTGCTTACAGAAGCAAAAAAATCAGAGGCAAAAATCAGTCTGAATAGAACAAAATGATTTCTTGTTCAACCTGAATTGAAACATGTAGTTGGTTTGAAGCTGTTCTTCACAGCTCATTAAGGGAATTAAAGTAATGTTGATTTATTTATTTATATTAACTAAATATCAGAGCCATCAGTTCAACATTCCTATTAACTCCAACGGCTTCTGAGTAGGAAATTCCAAGAAGAACAGAGCAGGGTTCACTTCTCTTAGAACAGAAAATCTCTTTTGCACTGCAATGTGTTTCTTAAAGCACTCATCCAGGAGGTGACTAATTCAGCTTCAGTTACTTTCTATCTCTGAAGAAGCCGATCCTTGCCTATTTTTCTGCTAAGGGACAGCCTGTCTTCCAAACTAGCAGCTCGACTGGGCTCCTGTAGCTGTTCTGTTCTTCGTAAAGGAACTAAAGATTCACCAGGCTTCACCCACAAAAAATTAAAAAATAAAATAACATTTTAGTTTTGGTTTGTTTTAGAAAACGGCATCATTAGGAAGTACTTCAACTATCAAAAGAAAGCTTTTTGTTTTATTAATGCCCAGTCAATTTAAAGCATGTAATCTGAAGGAATTATTTGTATGCAAGATGTGACTAAGTACACGTACCTCTATATCCTATGCAGAGAGCCAGGAGCTCTGTTGGCTGGGCAATGCTTGGCTATGTGTCATGACAAGAGTTGGCACAAGGGACAGTAAGATCCCCTAGTCTGACCAGCATCTGTGGTAAGAGGAGCACAGGTCCCTGCTTTAAGTACTCTTCAAGTAGTTTCCCCCACTTTGTACAAAATGAAGAAATGACACACCTGTGGCACAAGATTCCTGGCACTCTCCTTTTCTGTCTCAGCTAAGTGTGCAAAGACCCATGGTTATTCCCTTGGTCTTCCTTTTGCCTACTGAATCTTAGTTGCTTTGTTTTGTTCTGACCAGTAGAGCAGCCTCAAGGGTCAGGGTGGTGAGCATTTCTGTGTTTTGTGGCAGCTTCCTAGTGTAGTTTCTGGGGTATCTGATGGCAGCAGCATGGAAGGTTTGGTGAGTGACAACCTCCTTCCGTTACATAAATGGAGAAGTAACGAAGTTGAATATATGCTCTGTATGCCGTTGCCTAGTGATGAGGTGGTAAATATCTCCTGCCATGGAGACTGCAAAGTCAGCTGTTTCTGAGATACTCGTGGAGTTTAGGAATTTCTACAATTAATGGCAGCTGACCAGATAATGCAGAATTATGTTTCTGGAGTCAAGTATCTTAGCTGTACTTTTCTTCTTACTTTCTTACATGTTAAAGTCTGATTTTTGTATCTAGTTTTGGACATTTTCAATCCTCCCAATACCTCGATGTACAAAAGATGATTGCAGCAATTCAAACATTTGTTATTACTAGATGATTAAATGTATTAGAAAGTGGACCGCACATGTTTTGATACTGAAGTCTTCAAACAGCACAGAGGTTGGACTTGGCTCAGCAGGTGTTCTCTTGCATATTGTTTGTGAAATGAAGCCTTGACCAGAAGAGTAAATAACATTTGAAAAAGCTCTGTAAAAATAAGAATATAATACATTTAACATACTTAGAAGACTCTCTGTGTTGTTATTAAGTTACTGCTGTAGAAACTGCATACAAGGAAATTCTTGTATTCTTCAAATTATCTTTCCAAATGTCGTAGAACCCAAAGATCGCATCAGATTTCCTGAATCACCTACAGAATACTCAAGAGAGACCTTCTAAACTTATTCTTTTCTTTTCTCAGGATGCTTTTCTGGAGACAATGACCACTTCTTGACAATTCATCAGCGAAAGAGTGGGAAACCTGTGTTCATTTATCACCATGTGCAGAGTCTGGAAAAAAGTCTGGATACAGACAGTTATAAGAATTCCAAACAACATTTCCATTCTTCTTCCCATACCAAAATAAACAAGCTGCACCCTGCAATAGTTGTTAAGTCAACCTTCCCCAGACCTGCCTACGACCCATCCCTCAATCTATTAGCTATGACAGGTCAAGACTTGGAAGTGGAAAATCTTCCTATTCCTGCGACGAATGTGATTGTTGTGGTAAGCCTTTTTTAGTTTTCTGGAGATGTTTTGTGAATAAATGTGCTTACAGACAGATATAGACACAGATTTTAAAGTTGTGCATCCAAAGTCCATATTCTTCATCCTGGGTGATCATCTACATATAACTAATTACCATACATCTTGACATTCTTCACTTTAGTAGAACTTGCATTCGTATGACCTCACTGTGATCAACAAGAAATCTGATGAACCAATGTAGAATATAGTATATTTGAACATACCTTTCCCTCGGAAACATAATCCTCTTGATTGGTATTTTCCCTGCTTTCACTGAATGGTTTTTAAGTTTATTCTGTGTAGGTCATAAGAAAATGCTCTTGGGAAGAGTTCTAAAGAGGCAGGGAGATTCTAAAAGGTGGGAAAAAAGCATATCCACCATTTGCTTATAAGTTGTTTGAGAGGATGTCTGTTTATTGCAAAAATTAAGAATGTTTTTGTTGGTGTGAGGCACATATGTTCCTTCTGGGGGGTATGGTCTGGGACCCTCCTTGTTCAGTTACCTGTGTGATCTTGCCCATTTTTAGAAAGGTGATGGCAGCAGCCCTTCCTGTATTGGAGGGCATGCCAGTGGAACCATCCACTAATATCACATGTCTGCATCTTCATTCTTCATGCCAGGAGCAGGACAGTATCAGTGGAACTGTCCTCTGTGGAGAGTGTAGCACGTTCTTCATACATTCTCTACAGGCACTTCTCTGCCTCACCGTTGGTGCATGGTTAGCCCTGTCTGATTGCACTGAAGAGCATCAGGCTTGGGCTTATCCTCCTTCTTCTGAGGGAAGAACTACCATTCATAATGGCTCACTCACTCATTACAGTTAACTAATGAAGATTAAACTGAAACAATGTGACTAATTACAGTCAGCAGCTATTTGCCTAATTCTGTAAATTGCTCTTCTCAAAAGATGCTAGATTAAAAAAGAATGGCCTTTGCAAACAAGGAAAGAAGACAGGCTGTGCAGCACTGGGAGATATTAGCGCAGGAAGCGTTTCAGAATTGACAGAGTTCCATTTGTTGTTGGTACTTCTGGAGATCTGCCTTCATGAACACGTAGAGTGGCTTTCTGTATAACATGCTGAGGTTATTGGAGTGCAGTATGTCCTAGCTAATAGTCAAAAAATACTATTTGTTTTCACAGTATCACAGAGTGGCTTAGGTTGGCAGGGCCCTCTTGGCCCATCTGCTCAACCCCTGCCCAGCAGGGCCACCAGAGCAGGGTGTCCAGGGCCACATCCTGGTGGCTTTTGATTATCACCAGGGAGGAGACTCTGCAGCCTCTGGGCATCCTGTGCCAGCTCTATGTCACTACACAGCACAGAAGTGCTGTCTGGTGTTTAGAAGGAATCTACTGTACTGCTTATGACCATTGCCTCTTGTCCTGGCACTGTGCAACAATGAGGAGAGCCTGGCTCTACTTTGAATGTTTATTTCACAGCTCAATCTGGCCTCAGAAAGCCATGTTTTGGGCTTATTTGCATCCCCCATGAACAAGATCTCCTAATTTGAGGTAAGTGGCTATCATAATCAGGAATAGGCTCAGCTGTATTGAAGTATGCTACTGCAGTACGTTCCAGAGCAAAATGAGGCACTGACAGACTTGCTTCAATGGGGTCATGTCAGCTGCCCACACCAAAGCTGAATGATACTGATCTGGAGGACACGCCAAAAAACCTTGTCACAGCCAGCAAGCCCAGCTCCAAAGTGAAGGGCCCTGCCCTCTTTTCCTACAGCAAGCACTGTTTCACCTCCTGTGAAGACAGAACCCAAAAAGGAGAAAGAATTCAGAATATACATTACCTCTTGTTTTGTGGGTTTTTTTTCCTCACTAAATGATACTTTTACTTGAATGGTTATTTTAACAGAGCTCTGAATGCTTTTGGAGACACACAGTCCTCAACTTCAAATGCAAAAATCTTACAAAATATTCTGGGGCTGCCCTGGTTCTAGCTGACTGGCTCTGTGCTTGCATCAAAACCTAAATAAGGCAGATTCTCAATTGGCAGTCACATTTAAAAAAAAAAAAAAAAAAGTTCTATTAAATCTACATTAAGTTCTCATTAAGCAACCTCAGTCTCAAGCATTGCTACTGTATTTGTAGGATGGAGCTCCTGCTCTGAAGCCTTCTTCTCTGTCTGAGAACCTTATATGCTTTAAGGGGGAAAGTAATAACGTGATCTGATTGTAACATGAAAGCTATTCGTTGCTGGGATCTTGAACTATCTCTAGGTGTTTTCAAGGACAGTGTTTTTAGTTGGGTTGAAATGCCATCCTGTAAGAAAAAGGCTTTTGGGGAGCATATGTTTTAAAGCACAGAGCAACCTGGGCAGCTCAGTAATCGCACAATAAAAAATGTTGGAGGTATCTTCCTCCGAAGGGCAGCTGTCCCACAGCAGGGTGGTTGCCATCATCCAAGTACAGCCCTACTTTTCCAGGTCTCTGCACTTGGACATTTGGCTTCTCCCTCACAAATTTCACGTTAAGTAGATTGTGATCGTAATTGTGTTGCCAAGGGAGTCTGTTTTGTTTCAAATGCACGCATGTTTTGAACAAGCACTTGCTGCTTGTTGCTGCTTTTTGGTTTTTATTATGTAGGGCAAGTGGCAGCATTTGTTGTTTTGCCCTGGCTGACCGTTCTTGTTCCAGCCTGTAGCAATGTTGTTGGTTGCTCAACTTGAAAGGGCAATTGCTGGTGTTAATGCTTCCTGTAATCCAGTTACATGACTAGTGCACACTATGATTTAGTATGAAAGCCTGCAAGGGGAATTATTTTTTTAAATAAATCAGTGCTGTTGCAGCTCTGCAGAGGGGAGGAAAAGAAATTCGATCTAATTTCAGTGACTTGAGGACCATTTTCTCCATGATGGAGCTGGAAAGGTAGAGTGAACGGATGACTAATGCACAACAATTACAAGGTTATGTTTTGTGCTAAGGAGCAGGCCATCTGACAAGCAGAATGTTGCCAATGCACAGAAGAGTGCTGTGCAGCCAAGAATTCTGCCGGTGTTGTGTCGAAAATTGATGTTTTGTGATTGTACCAGTTAAGAAAGCATTTTAAGAACTAATATTGCTGAACCTGGGAAAATTGTAGGAAGTGCTTGTTTGCTGGAAGGAGGAAGAGGAATTTGTTTTCTGGGAATAAGTGTTCTATAGCTGGGAGCTTTCTGTCACATTACCCAATACCACGTTCTTATTTTTTTCCTCTTTTTATTTCCCTTTGGTGTCCAAGTTCTGTTGAGGAGAGTAAAGACAACTGAGATCTCTTGGAAGCATTTTGGCTATTTTATCAATGTCTTTGTGTGTAGCCACATGTTCTGTTTAGCTGTCTTTCAGGAGTACATGAGACCATTCATCTAAAAATTACATGCCTAATATAAGACATTACTTAACTGCTTGGTAAAACTTAAGATTTTATATTTTTGTGGGTTTTGTTGGATCTCGGAAATGGGGCATGTTAGAGATTTAGCAGTTAAATGAACAAATTCTCTGAAAGGGTTTGTGTTTATTTCAAGTCTTTCCAGTACTGAATATGAGCGCCACAAAGGTCAAGGCAGCACACGGAGATCAGAAATATGTATAAAAACACTTATTATAAAAACGTTGCTGCTTTCAGCAAACTTTTTGTTTTAATGACTTAATATACATTGAAATGAGGAATGCTCCAAAAGTAATGCCTCCTACTGTATTACACTGGCCCATGATGGCAGAGTCATAGTGGTATAGCAGTAGAGGCTGAACCTTCCCACCAATATTCCATTACATTGGAAATGAATGGGAGGCATGACTTTGCTCTTGTTTCCTTACTGACACAGCTTTACATGTATATGTTTATCCCTCCATCAGTTCCCTGTTTCCTGATGCATCAGGTTTAACTATTGACATTAAAGACCAGGAACTCAGCTACCTTATTTGTTCCTATATTTTATTTCATTATTCTCCGCATCTTTTCCTTCTGGAATTATCTATTTTTTCTAATTATTTGTACTTTTGTCAGCTTATGGCTTCAACATTGCCTGTCTCATCCTTGTTTCTCCAGTAACAAATGGAGTGTCTTGCTCCATCCTCCTTCAACTTACTGTTGATGCAAGCCTTGCTACTTTGAAGATTGGTCAAAGGGAACCATACCATAAAATGTCCTTTTTTCTTATCACTGGCTTTTTTGGAATGTCACAAGAAGAGCTGTAGAAGAACAAGCAGCCAAGCTAGCAGTTTATGGAGCATAACAAGAAAGTCAAATGTCACTTTTTGCCACTGAGGCCTGTTATAGCCAGCCCAAGATGGAGATTGGCATTGGGCCAGGCAGAGGAAACATGAGTAAAAGATTGTGTATCTGCAAATCTTATCAAATGGTGCTTTTGTTTTTCCAGGTCATATATTTGTCTGATACTTCAAACAATAGAAAACAAATGCCGTGCTGATCAACAGTGAAGATTTAAGATCTTCTTATAATTACAGTGCTGAATTGCTAACAACCTCTAAAAATTAGTCACACATTACAACAGTGAGTAATGTCAGTCAGTACCCTTAGTTATAATCGTTGTTGTGTCCCTTTACATCATGACCAGATCTTCACAGTATCTGGCTTCTGAACTAAAGTCCACCTTCTGATTAAAGATGAATGGACACTGTTATCGTAGTCTTTTCCTAAGTAATTACACTAGGCTCAACATATCTGCAGCAACCCTTTCAAATAGACCTAGTAGCCTGCAGCTCTGTCATTCTGGATTTTGTTTGCACAAGGAAATCTAGAGAGTTTGCATTAGTTGGCCTCATTTGCTTTCTGCTTCCTTCTGTGCACTTCAGCAGGGATAATTGCATGCTGAACCATTATCGTGGTATTGTGTTTGCTGTCATCTTTGTGGAA